>OU744345.1:25061679-26389891 GCA_916610135.2 Macropis europaea
AATGCATTTACAAGCAATCTGCACGTGGGGTGCTGTGATCACGTAAATTAGAGAAAAAGGTAGTGTTATAACGAAATCTTACTGATTTAGTGGCTATGGGGATCATTTTGTATTCCTGGACAGCCGTTTTCACGACTTTCTGTTTGTTTGCCTCGGTTTTCCCTTTCTCTGACTTAATTTCAGTGTTTTTTATCTCTGCGACCTTATTTTTCGAATCTTCATTTTTGGAACACGTGGAATTATCATTTTCCGCCTTCGACAGTTTCTCCATTTCATCCAATTGCATCTTTTTATCTAATTGCTTCTTTTCCGATCTTAAGTTATTGTTTTCCTTTTTCTGGCAAGTTTCCGTGGGATTTTTCAGTTTCTTCGAATTTGGTGAAGAAATTTTCAAATCGCAACGGATTTCCTCTTGCACCGGATTTGCGGTCGTGGGTGACGACATTCTGCCGCTTTGCTACCGATGAGAGAAACAGAATTTGAACGTAATGAAATTTCCGGTATGAAAATCGAGTTGGTATACAGAGTGCGGAAACGCCTATGGGCGTTCAGGTTACACAAGCAACAAATTGAATTACGAACTTCCGCACGGAGCGAACGGTTGTTGTACTCAATATACTTATACATATAATACGAAATACGGTGAAATATGGAATGTGATAAAGGCTAAAAAATGAACCAATATTTATTAAACAAATAAACAGTAAGAAAAAAAAACCTAGAAACACCGGAGAAATACATAAATATTTTAATAATTTATAATAAATTTATAATAAATTATAAATTACTAACAGTAATTAAACAAAAAATAAATAATGGAAATTAAAATACGTTCTAAAAATAAATTATTAATTGTTAAATAAATACAAAGAATAAATTAATAATCGTATAAATAATGCGAACTAAGTGATTTATAAAAACATAGTATTTAAACAGAGAGTATATAGTATAATTGTAACTAGGTAACCAAGTTTTACTTCTTAAATTGTTCTTATATTTTTTGTGTGCGTATTTAAGTTAATTTTCACACGAGTGTAATCGATAAAAAATGAAACTAGAAACTGCCAATGGCTGCTCATTGCATAGGCGCAGAAAGTGCAAGCTCGGACACTGAAGAAGCTAAATAGAAAATTAACTTTTTTATTTCTGAAGTTTTATTTAAAAGTTATTCTTTGGTACAAAATATGATAAAGTAATAACGATTTTAAAATAAATAAAAATTTCTTGGTCGATGATACATTAAAGCCACTCAAAAGATGACATCTTTGTATTTAGCGTTGTCTCTGCTGTGCAATGCAAAAACCACCACTATTCAAAAATAGTATTTGTTATAAATTACGCGTCCTTTCCGTTTATTATATAGCTATCATGAATTTTAATATACATAAGAATATGAATTTATTAAGAATGTCTTCCTTGATAATTGAGACACTAACTTGTAGCAATTTACATGACCCATCTTGTACCAAAATTATTATAAAATTTGTATTAATATAACTTCTGTGTATAAAGACACTGAAATAAAATGTTATACTAAAGAATAAAACATAAGATATATTAAACAAATAATTTTTGCATTGTAATAAAATATTAGTATAATCACATTTTGGTACTAATATTGCAATCAGCAGGATATTATACATGTGTACTCCGTGCAAACATGAAAAGTACAAACGTTTTTTATAACAATAGATACATTTTCGAAGGATTTTAAAGTCTACTAAACATGTATTTTTAAAAGATAATGTCTATAACTAAATTTATACATTTATCTATAAATTAGTAGAAGAAAATTGTTTTCCAGTAATTATCGAGATTCTACTGTACTAGTGTCCAGACTTCCAAAATTTAGTTTAGATGACTTTAAGTGTTTGTAGGTGGTTAACAAAACGTTTGCGTCAGTAGACTGTTCATTCCGTTCGTATTGTTGCCGGGTCGTATATTAGGCTGACCAACCAAAACATAGTCCATTCAATAATTGTTGCTTAATTAACGAGTGGAAAATGATTTTGGATGACAGTTTCCAGTGACTCGACGTGTATGTTACATTAAAACTAAATCGATTAAACTTCTTATGCGTCGTCGAATATTTCGGATACATTGGATATTTTGCCGAATGTGAATGTTATTCTTATTAGAGGAACGTTTACTATAATGACCTCTCAGCTACTGATTCCATTACAACCGTTGGCCTGAACCGAGACATAGTAATTAAATGTAATCTAATCGCGGCTAGACTGTCTTTTTACTTACGTTTCTTAAAAAGTTAAGAAAAAGTCAGTTAATCGGGAAATGTCGGGATTCTGCCACGTGTAAATTAAAATAATAAATAAATATAAAAGTAAGAGGAATAAATAATATACAAAGATGAAAATAATAAAATTAAAAAATATCATGATGTACCGTTTATTGTACATTCGTATTATGCAAAATGTGTAATGCATTAAATATTTTGAAAGCAAATTCGATCCAATTATGTCACATCGAAAATAAAGTACGTGATAACAATTATTTTAATAAATAAAAAAATATGTACTATTTATGAACGTTCTGGTAAATTCATATATCTGTTTCCTTTTGTCATTATTTAATGTTTATAGGGTACCGATTGATCTTTTTATTTGTCTCAATATTCATTCAATTTGTTTTTAAAAAGAAGGTACATGTCATAAGAAAAGAGTATGTTAATCACGTATATTAAATTACATAAAACTGCAACTTTGACGGTAATACATACTCGGTTGTTCTTTGCACCATACGATTCTTTGTACTCTACCAAATGAAATTATATTATATAGCATAATATTATGAAGACCTAAACACGTTTAAACAATGATCAAAGTGAAAAGAACACCAAAAAGGCACCAATTTTTGCAGTTATTTTTAAATTTATTTGAAAAACTGAGGATTTTGGAAAAAATCTAACTACACCACGCGATAGAGCGAACCTTTTTCCTACGGAAAGCATCAAGAAAAGGTACAAGTCCAGTTTTGTTTTCAATACAGAAGCGATATAGTTTAGAAAAACATGTAGTACCGGCAGTGATACACAATAGCGGCGGTCGCCTTCCCTGTAATACCAGTTACCGTGCCATAACCGCGCGCCTTTAGCGGTTCGAGTACGCTTGGTGACCACCGGCGAGATCAAACTATTTTGCTTGTGTATTGAAAACAGAACAGGACTTGTATATTTTCTTGATGCTTCCCATAGGAAAAAGGTCTGCTCTATTGTGTGGTGTACTTAGATTTCCTCTTGGACCCTTAGTTCTTCAAATAAAAAAATATCTGGAAAAATTGGTGCATTTTCGGTGTCCTTTTCACGTTGATCATTGTTTAAACATCTTTAAATCGTTATAATGTTATAATATATAATATCATTTTATTCGGGAGAGTCCAAAGAATCATTTGTCGCAAAAAACAAAAAATTTGAATATCTATTACCGTTATAGTACAAAACATCTTGAAGTTGAAAATTTGCATTTTTTTTCAAAATTGAAACTTTCGAAAATTGAGGGTGATGGAAATAAACGGCTCGCAGATTCGTATTCAGCACATAACAATCTGTAAAAAACCCATAGTCAATATTAAAAGTCCAGATACGTGGTGAACAGTGTAGTTTATTAAATGCATTAAGTTAAGTTGCATTATTATGAAAACTAAATTGATTGATTGATTAAATTCAACATATTGAATTAGAATAAGTATTGAAATCGTACCCCCCTGTACAAATTAATAATTCAATAATAATTATCATTTAATATTATTAATAAACATGCAAAACGTTATTGCAATTTCCGAATTTTCTCTAATTTTTCAACAGTATCGCGATGATAGCAAAACCTTCCAACCACTGTTTGGCAAAAATAAAACAATTATCCCTATCACAGTTATTAATAAGTTACTATATTACGATAATTTTGTCCGCGCCATGCAATCTCTTCTGTTATTCAATACTATAATCAATTATGAAACGTTCCCTGTATAAGAAAATTAGAATAATGAAAAATTGACACATGTATGTACTGGCCTGCACGGAGAACGTTCACAGGTGTTCAATACGTACGCTCAGCAAACGATTTCAAAAATTTCCGCACAGGTAGTGTGGTTCATGTTCATCTCTTGGTTATGATCGGATCTAAGCGGAAAACGCCGATAAGCGTTCCATGTACGTACCTTATAAACGGGTCTACGAATTTTCGCACGATGCGCACAGTCAACGAGGCAATGTTGGTTAGTTTTGATACAGGTGATTGTACGTATTAATATCAAATTTTCGAGAAAGCATCGATAGTTTTTACTTACTGTGGACAATGCGAGGTTGTTTTGGGGATAGAATCAGATGCAGACGAGAGCTGTCAAACGGACGACGATCGAATGAGACGTTTTGCGAACTTAGTGATGGAAGCAGCATAATCTTCAGTCAATCGCCGCGTGATGGCTGCGTGTTCCAAGTTGTTCCACTACAGGTTCCAGTGATACCGGTCAGTGTACTTACATACTAAACTTTGTACCTTATCTTTTGTCCTTGCATACACGTGGTATACCGGGTGTACGAGGAAAGTTCGATTCATGCTATAAGTAACGTCACCATCACGTCCCACCACGGCAACATTACGTCAAGATATTCTTATATGGGTAGGCAATGGAAAAGTTTGCAGACAGTCAGTTCTTCTGTGTTACTTTGTAGAAGACTCGAAATCTTAGAATTTTATTCAGTATTTTAAGCGATATAAGACTAAAGGGTGACTCATACAGGAGATAAACCTGTGATCTATGATCCCGTTTCTAATTTTGTAGGATCGTTAGAAATATCAGTTTATCATACAATTTTCAAAGTACGGTCGCAAAATAAAGTGTCCGGAAACTTTTGCGCGCCACTGTGCCAGTTATCCGGTATCGTTCCGGTTCGTCGATGTTACGTTTAGACGAACGAATTTGATTTACGCTATAGGGTGTTAAAAAAGGGTTTAAGATTTTGGGACTATCATTTCTAACCGGAGCAAAAAATAGATAAATAGGCCCTAAAATTAATTCTTTAATTATTATGGACACTTTAATCTGCATCATATATTCTTACTGCCCGTGCGGAGTACGCCTATGGGTGTTCAGTTAGAACATATATTTATTTACTAAGGGAATTTAGCGACCTTCCGCGCGTGATGTACAGTTATTGTATAAAACGCTTTCTTTCTTTTTGTATATAATTCTGCATCGATTGATATAGTCATTTTACATTGAGATTTTATAGTTTTAGGTGGGTTTCAAACCATCGAATATAAACTTCTGCATTCAAAAAGTTACTTCTCTGAATATCTGACGTATCTTGCAGAAAGTCGGTAAACTGGTTTAAATTAAATTATAGAATAAAAAAAATATTTCTTAATTAATAAATATTTTTTTAAATGTTTTCCGAACGCCCATGGGCGTTCTCCGCACCGGCACTATGTACTAATACATAAATCAGATTTAAATGACTGCAACGCTTAAAGAGTTAATTTTAGGACCCATGTTTATTATGTATTTTTGGTTCCCATTTACAAATACTGTCTGCTCTCGCAGTCTTGAACACTTTTTTAAATACCCTAAAAATGTAACGTCACTTTATCACATTATCCTTATTATCAGTTTCCTAATCAACCCTTGGATCAAATACTAATGTGACAGTGACATTATGTATTCTATGAATCTAATTATAATAGGGAAACCGAAAGTGAAGAAACCTTGTTGTTTACACAGACGCATTAAAACAAAATACATGTAACGTTCTGCTTTGAAAGTCTTATCATTTTGAAAATGGGTCGAAAGTGGAAGATGGTGGGTATCATATGCTAGAGTGTATAATAAAAAACATTTGAAATAATTGAGAGGACGTGACCTTGAACTGCCTAGTCTCTACATTCTTACTACGATCTCGTCCAGAAACGCACTAATAACAATGTTACATTTACCATTAACACGTTCTGTGTTAAGTAAGTGGTTCATCGACAACATGCCAGACCTGGGTAATCTTGAACTAACACTATTTGAAATATTATTTTATTTTATCGTTATTTGAAATGTAATTTTATTATTTTATTCGAAGAAATAATTCCAAAAGTACTGACTGTATTAGATGGTCATTATTGCAAAATATTCTATAAATCTTGAAGTTCAAATATTATACGTATATAATATATGTATAATAATAATAACTTTCAATTATTATATAATTATTATATTATAGTGTGAACTGATGTAAACTGATATTGTCCAGGCTACTTCACGCTTATAAACAAAACAATTATTTTATATTATATTGTAAGAAAAGAATAGTTAATACAGTTCAGTTAATATAACAGATCAATTGCAATTGTGTGTTGTCAATTATCCTTATTTTGCACGCTGCATCTACTGAACAACTACAATTTGTTGTTTGGAAAAATCGTTATAACTTTATTCAGTATTAAAATAAACCAAATTAGTAATATTCATTGCACTGATTTATTTTTTATTTAATATTTGATATCAAATATAACGAAATGGTTCTTTATTTAAAATTGTTGTTATTTTAAATAAATCGCAATTGTCTACATGTTCAAATACAACTATTCAAAATGGGGGATTAGAGTGGTATTTCAAATTGTTATTTTTTATTTTCGTTTCAAATAAAATTTGCTCATGTCTGTTACATACAAATCAAATCCAATTCAATCTAATAACTATTAACAGTACTAACCCACATTATGGTTTGAATCAACTTTAGTTTAAAATTGTATGGTTCCTGCTTGGAGGCGAGAGTTATTACACAATGACAAATTTTCATTATAGGTAAATACACTCCAGTAAAGAATGTTTGGTTGTAGTGAAACAAAAGAATATTATTTAATAAACAAAATGTGTCGTTAATCTGTTGTTACTGTAGTGAAGTTATTTCTATTTAGCTTATGTCTTCAAGTCTCAACCTGCAATTATCGGGTAATAATATAACATAAGAGAGCATAGCCTGAAATAATTACACATTTATATCCTTAACCTTTTGGCTACTAGGCGCCACTATAGTGGCTTTCTGCTGAGTGATCGTTTAGAATGGCGAGCCACTATAGTGGCTTTGTTTCACGGCTTACATTGAGAGAATGTAAATAGTTTGCGCTAATCAACAGTTGCGCTAACTTTTTTTCTATCATTTAAAGAATATTTTCAGTTGGAGGTTCAACGATACATGTATAATTATAAGAACTGATTTTTGTATGATGTACTAGGTATGGAATTTTTTACAGTGTTACATAACATTTTAATATCGTTATTCATCTCTACATTTTTTTATAAATATCTGAAGATACGAAGTCTTTTTATTGTAGTTCATTATTTATTTAGGTATTTAATGTCTAAGTACCTCCGTCAGTTTTGGCGATAGAAAAGAATGTCTGAGGGATATGTAGGGTTCTTTGAGGGGGTTTTGGTTATGTAAAGACATTCTCTGTGAAGGACACCTTCGAAGACGTTTCAAGGTCATTAGTGATTTTTTAAATGATATTATATGTATTAGCAATTTCATACTAAGTGAGCACAGTCCATACACCCACCACGTGTGAGTATGTATGAAATTGTTTAAACTTTTTGAGTTATGTATGCTGGAACTTTAAAATCGTTCCTTATTTTTAGAAAAAAAAAAAGTTCAAAACTATTACATAGAATTTTATTTAAAAAATTCGAGCCTGGAACGAATTTCTAAACTTGTATAAACACTATTTTCTGTTTGCAAATATAAAAAGAGCTCAGGAAGTAAATCCTATTTCGCGGTGAAATTATTTCTGTAAGTACCTTGTAGTATCTTTTAATTACTTTCAAAACATCAGAATGTGACACGGAGTACACAAAAAAAGTTGAAATATCTTAAAATGAAGAATACATGCATGTGAGTTAGGCCTCTTTTATAATCACCGGCACATTTGTTAGATTCAGTGTCACTTTAATGAACAAGTTTTCCGTACACGTGCACTATAACGAAGCGGTGTTTGCAGTTTGCTGAAGCATCTTCAAGGTCGATACCTCTTTTCGTTGAATTCAACGAGTTCTGCAAACGGACGAAAGTCCCACCGACCGGAAATTCTCTTATCACGGTCGATGAAGACCTCATCCGGACGCATCACTCGTCTTCGGAAACATTTCTTCAAATTATCCTCATCTTCATTGTTCTTGACTCGCAACTCTGACAAATTAAGCCAATTCAACTCAAAAATCATCTCAAATTATAATTCTTTACCATGCTCTGAAAAAGTTACAAACTTTCATACATAGAATTTAAATTATTGTTCATTAAACAATTTGTAAAAATAAAACTTCTATCATAATTTGCAGTTTGTAGTAACTCACACTGTATTAAGTTCATTAGAAGCCGTATAGCGTTCTCGTTACGAATACAGTTCTAACATTCAGAATATTATACGAAATGGTTTGCGATAGCAGTACGTTATCACGAAGTTATCAGTTTTCGAGTTCCAAATTTCTTAGAGCGATGTTCCATTTTTTGCACACGTGATCGTTTTAATATTTTTGCTTCTCCGTGTAACGGCAGACATTCGAAATGTAATGCTCATCGTGGTCGCGTTTATTGTGACTTGGTGAATTTCAGTGTTACGTAAATCTTTAGCCAATTAACGCGGCTCATTTTTATCGTGCCGTCACGGTTCAAGAAAATGTCACCGACGAAGCTTGGCTCTTCTTGCTTCTATTTTTGTGATCGTGAATATACTTATCTTTGTCTTCTTTCGAATTAAAAACTTGTTTTGTAGTCGAAGTTTGAATGTTACAAAGGCACTAAGACTATATTTTTATAGTAATTTTTGTATTTTTTTTTTCTTTTAATTGTCGATGCAAGCAAACGAAGGCGTATTGATGGCTTGCAAGATTTTTTGTTCTAAATTTTTGAGACACTCGCAGATCAATATCAATGACTTAATGACGTTCTTGAAAAGCAGTAACGGTACTCGTTGCATGAAATATGTATCGTTTCCGTTTGAGGAATATCGCGATGTTATGCAATGACAAAGTTAGTTGGTGACATGAAGTTGAAGGCTTTTTGTTATTACTAAACTGCGGATGTTTATGTAATTTAACATATTAGAACACGTAAAAAATGGACATTTAATAAAACAAGGAAAATGAAAAGCATATTTCTTGAACATGAAAAGAACATAATGAAGTGTGAACCATATTTAATTTCATCAACTACATAAACAGAAAAAATATTGAACTCTAAAAGTGTAAATTTGCATAAACATTCGCAGTCTACTTATTACTAACTATTCATTTTTTCGGTCATTCGATATGTAAATTCAACAGTTGTCTTTTTGAGTATTTGGTATTTGAGGTTCCTGTTTGATTGTTGTCATTAATTATGCATCGCTACATTAATGTCAGACGATTAATTAATATGGAGAAATATTAGAGATTTTGATTTTCAAATATATTTGTAAATGCTTTTAATACAGGTAACGTAAAGATACGTAATTTTTAATTGTATTTGTGTATGGTTCATGCCAGTCTTGAACATGTTGAAAATTTCAGAATGTTTTGAGATACATTGTTTTCGGTTCGTTTAGGAGTACAGAAAATTTTTCTGAGAATTTTTGGTGATATATTCTTATAATTAGTAGTTAGTTCTAATTCAAATTTAATGTATAATATTCGAAAATTAAAGATTGCTGATTTAAGAAAATTTATAGAAATTTCAAATTTCTGCGTTCTGATATTCTTAAGTTCAAATTTTGAAATTATACGGAATTTCAAATTTCATATTTTCGAATTCCAAAATTTCAAACTTCACATTTTCAAGTTCAATATTCTTAAGGTTCAGTATTTTGAGATCTAGCAATAAAAAATTCAAATTCTGAAGTTCTGTAATTACAAATTTCACATGTTTGCATTCTGAAATTTTGAAATATAAATCTTCATATTCTGAAACTTCAGAATTCAAATTTTTGAATTTACATTCCCAAGTTTTAATAACGTTTTAAGTGTGAGCATTTAGAATTTATTTTTGTAGTTCGACAATTCTACATATAATTCACACTTCTAAATTTTGAGATTTTTAGATGGAAATTTTTCGTATTTTGAAATTTCAAACTTGGATGTTTCGAGTTCTAAAATTCCAAATAACCCACAATTAACCCAGTCTCTATTCAGATTGTTATATTCTTTAGTACTTTTGTATTTTCAACTTTGAATATTTCACAATGATATCTTTAATATTTAATATTTCATAATTTGGCATTCCAACATTATTTTCAATTGATTTGTTAGCATTCCAATATTTTGAAATTACAATATTCTGATGTTTTATTATTTTGGTGTTTTTGATATTTCGATATTTTAAAATCATATGATTTATTTTACTATTTTGACTTATTAGAATCAAGGAAATTTTACAATTCTGATTTGTTAAAATTATAAAATTTTTGGTGTTTTAGTGCATTAGTGATTCTCAAATTCGGACATAAAATCATAAAATTTTGTTAGTTTGGCATTCCGAACTCATAGCATTTTTAGACCTACGTATTCTAGAATTTCAGCATCTCAATATTCTGCTGTTTGTTGTTGTATTTTGGTATTCCAGTATTTTCGAATCAAGCGAATACTTTAATATCTAAAACTTACAAAACTTGTTTGAGAAGTGATGCATTGTCACGAATTCAAATCAATATTATTAAATAAATCTTTTTATTCTTGTTCATTTTCACTAATAAATGAATACATTTCCAGAAACTAGTCTGTACAAAGAGTGTGGTCGAAAAAGACTAAGAAATTGCCACTGAATTGTTCGATCTTTTTGTTTCTTCAAGCGCATCGTACTCGAAGCTGTTACTATGCTTGTTTCCGCGTTCCTGGATCGCACTCGTTCTACATTCTACATTCCACATTCCTTTCCAACCCGTTCCCGTTTTTCGAATCCATTTTACGATACCAATCAACGTTATGTGAACACCGTAACTTTATCGTAATAGCTAATAGAATTGTACGCTCTTAGCTGTCAAACATCATGCCAATTAATTTTCCATTATTTGTAATGAAACGTAGCGTAGCCCTTCAGGCACTTCGACATGCAAGTAACAATTCTATTGAACAGATTGTTTTTCTTCCTCATGTTCGTCTTTTTTTCCTGTACAAATGTTAATAATGTTAATTCAACAAAAGGATCAACAATTTAAAAAATATCCAGATAAAAATTCAGAGTAATTGCGTGTTTTTTGTTGAATACTTCACTTTCTGAAATTAATTGTTAAATATTTTATGCATCTGATATTTAATTACTGCTGGTGTAAAGCCTGAACAAATGTTCCGTAAGATTCGATGTTGGTTAATGAAATTTAAAGTAGTTTCAAATATATCATCGAACTGTTTTTTTTTCTCGTATGTGCTTATTTTCGCGATTCAATCGAGTATTTCGCAAGTTCATCGAATGAAACATTTATTCGGTACCCGGTGTGTTAATCGATTCTCATGAATTATACATCAGCATTGAAATAATTCAAATTTCCAAGACGTTTGTGCATGTGTTGAATTAAATTTTATGATGAATATCTGTCAGTGTTTTGAATCATGTTATTATTATTACTTTGTATTAATTGTTCGGATATGGAACGCCATTATCATATTAATAATGTCGAATATGAAAAATGTTATTAACATACTATATGGATGCAATTTCATACTTTCCATATTTCGTGTTCCAGTTTTCAAATTCAACATTATAAAATTCAGACTTCACATTCAACATTTTATATTCCACATTCTTCATATTCCTTACTATATCGTATGTACACGTTCTACATTCCGCACTCATCACATATTGTATTTCATATTCTTCAACTTCAACACGCCTTATTTTCCCACGTAGTTGCCACAGTTTCTACATTCCCTATGCCACCTTCCACATTCTACAATTTTCAGATTTCTCATACTGCTTTTCACATTTCAGAATTTTTACGTTCTTATTCTATCCTCTTAAATTTGGAAATTACTGTATTTTACATTTTACAATTTTTACATTCCCCCGATTAGTTTTTACATTCTGTAGTTTCTACATTGCTCACTCTAACTTCATCATTCTCATATTCGTCGCAATATTTTCTACATTCCATAATTTACACTCCTCATAATATTTTCTACATTCTTCATAATGTGTTCTATATTCTATCATTTCCACATTTTACGTGCTATCTCATGCATTCCCTAATTTCATCTTTCTCATTCAAAAAATTCCACATTTCTTGTCACAGCTTCTGCATTCTATTTAGTATCAGTACATTCCGTATTCCATATTTCATTCGCCGTGTTATAGTCCATATTCCATTATTTTATTGTATATTCCATACTTTCATTACAGTTTTACATACCATACTACCATTTTAGTTTCACATTCTTTCCCTCATCTTAAATTCCTATTTTACATTTGTATTTTGCACTTTATTTCACATTCTTTCCCTCATCTTAAATTCCTATTTTACATTTGTATTTTGCACTTTATTTCACATTCGATATTCCATTTTATTATCGATATTTTATTTCACATTCTACACTTGTAACATATTCCATTTGTATACCATACATTTCATGATTCACATTCCATCCGTTATGTTCTGTATGCAATTTATATTTCACACAAATGACATTTGTTTCATTGAATTAAAATTTATCAGGCAAACTGTGAAAAGAACTTTTTTAAATTCGAAAATTTTCTTAAAATATAACGCTTAGATAATAGTAAGTAAACTATCAAACAAAACTGGTACGTTTAACATGTACCTATTAAGCAGCAGATCAAATTAAAATAAAGCGTATCAAAACTTCAATATGACACATTCTGATTATTCAATTTTAAACGCACGAAAGAAAACAAAATTGTAGGAGCAAGCAACAAAGAGAATGATGCCGATGAAAACCTGATGTTGCATAATACGACTGGATTATAAAAATTGCGATGAAAAATGATGTAAGAAAATATCTCATAAACTATCAATGTCAGAATATAAATATCGATGAAATCATCGGAGGAATGTAAAAGTAGCAATAAAACAAAGATAAAATCTGTTAAAATGTTCAACCGAAATTACTAAAAAAGGAAGAGAAAAAATATTCAACGGACGTGCTTCATATAGAATGAAAAATTGCACAGCATTGGAACTATTTGCGGTTAAAGTTGAGTTGATTTTTTCGGTCATGTCATGGTACACTGTGAAGTCAAATAAATATTCCAATTTATCTTTTCTAGCGAAATTGTAGTTCTGTTCGGATGATCGGGTACCGGACTCCGCGAGGTGGACACAGAATTCAGCAAGAAATCGCGACGGCAAGGCAACGTCAGCGGAAAATTTAGAATTAGTATCTGACGTAGCTCTATTGGAACAAGTGTCCGATGGCTATAATAACTCTAGCAAATTGCCATTCGCGAAATACCTGGTGATGACCTGAAGGACGTCCGGGATGACGGGCTCCGATCGGTCCGTAAAGCTGATCCGTCTCCGTCGACGAATGGGTTCACGAAAAATCGGGTGGAAACGAGATTAGATCACGCGACACGATGATTTTACGGCAGCGAATGATTTGAGGGTAACCGGAAGCTGTAAGTGGGTCACTGCCATTCCCCGTGGAATGACTTCGATAGATCGAAAGAGGATCGCGAAGCGGAGGTTACGAGGCGCTGGAAAGAACTGGCCAACCAGGAGAAACGAAACGAGATTCCTGTTATTCCTTCCTCTACTCTTTGCCTTACCTTTGCCAACGTCATCGTACGCGATCATCGTCGTGGCTCGTCATCTGACTACCGAGCTACAGTCTGACGTCATCTGAAGTGTGCTTGCACGCGCCGGTGACGAGATCTTGACGATGTTTCTTCTGTGTCTTTATATTTTTCGTTCGGGATTCTGGCATGCTTCGCGATCGTTTATTATTTAACGCGTGCAGTGTCAACGAGAAAACAGCTGCACCTAGTCAAACACCGTATCATTTGCTGTTTTCAATGCGTCCCGTGGGTCGTATGCGCCTCATGCATCAAATTCAATTATTCGAAATATGTAAATGCTGATACTTTTTATATTTCGACTAAAATGAACGCCACAGCGATTGTACAGAGTTTAAAGTACATGATAAGATAATTCCATGTTTATGTTTTTTAACGTTATGTATTTGTGGAAATTTATTTTCATGCACCAGACCATGCATGGAATTTTCCACTGTGACAGGAATCGTGGTAACATAAATTACAAAAGAAAAGCCGTACCCGTGTTTCATTATTGTTGCAATGTTAAGTTTGTTCGGAACTTTGTACGAAATAACCTTTGTTTAACACGTTCCGCAAACTTCACTGCAGGCCATGTTACATTTTTAATAATTCTGTGGATTGCAATGTATTTTCGTGATTATTGCGCACACGAAATGTATTAAAGGCTCTGATGAGTATTTCAAGTAGTATGTCTCGCGTGTGTGACACTAATTTCGTATATTATTATGTGTAACAGGTTGTTTCGAAGGAAATGGTAATTCGATGCTGTCACACATGAGTACACTTCCATACATAGATGCCCTAACACTTATCCTATTTGAAATAAATCGGAAAAGGCTTATGAAATTTTTAAATTAAAAATTTTGAATTTACTGGAGTTCAAGAAGCAGCAATATTCTTAGCATGAATTTTTTTTTATTTATTTT
Source organism: Macropis europaea (assembly GCA_916610135.2). Taxonomy (NCBI): domain Eukaryota; kingdom Metazoa; phylum Arthropoda; class Insecta; order Hymenoptera; family Melittidae; genus Macropis; species Macropis europaea. Next base: position 25,076,365 of record OU744345.1, read on the forward strand.
TTTTGCACTACAATTACAAATTTGTAACAAGTAAAAGCAGAGTTGCTTTTTATTTTAATTATTCATTTATTACATGTTGCTTTATGTGAATAAATTTGTTCTCTAAGACACTTTTTGTTTCAATTAATGTGTTACAAAAATTAGGCTGTCAGGGGTTGTCCGTAAAATATAGATATGGGTTCCGCGATTTTCGGAAAATCGTATAAGGATTTCGCGACAAAATAAGTTTGGAAACCACTGCATTAGAGGATTCGAAAGTATATTAGCATATTCTATATTTTATACCACAAAGAATATGTATATTCTATATTGTATCACAAATCTTGTAAAGGAAATAAAGCAAAAATTAAATTAAATTTTCATTGATAGGGCGCCACCAACTTTGGCATTCTAGCTGTGAGTTTTTCAATAATTTCTAGTAATATTTTGTCTTATTCTTGTTGTAAATAGTTCCACAAGTAAAATTTTGATTTTGGGCAGATTTGTCGTACTTTTTGGTTCACTTTAATCCATGTTTTCACAATTGGATTCAAGTCTGACGATTGGGAAGTCCAGTGTCCGATTTTTATTTCAGTATTCTCCTAAAACACTACCAAATAATGTTTTTGCAGCAATCAAAGTTCAGTATCATATTTTCAACAGAAATGGCAAGTGTACGATAATGTGCATCCGAAATAGTTAACAAATTAAATATACCAGCGACGAAAAGTTTAAAAGCAATCCATTATTCAAACGAAAATCTGAGAAAAATTGGATAGCTGCTTCTCACAATAAGAAGATGTATAGCAGACAAAAATTAGTGCACAGTGAAATATAAATAATGCGGTAAAAAATTCGAGAGCACACAACATTTCGAAATTTTAACTAATAATATTTAACTAACTCTATCAGGTGAAAACACGTTCTTTTGTTGTTGATTCCTACATGTATTAAAAACTATGTTGTTCTGTACAATATGTAAGAACATTAGCTTTTAATTCTGATTTATGAATGAAAAAGATTAATGAAAGTCTAGCAGTACCGAATATTACAGAAATAGTTTATTTTATTTTACCGACGAGTGTAAATTTAACATTTTCATCTTGGATGAATGAATTGCAGTATGAAGGAAATAAAATAGACAGATGAATCGCAGATATGTATGTTCAACTATAAAGCATAATAATTACAGTGTTCGAGTTTCGGTCTGTATAAGTGCACCTGGACTGGTAAATTTGAAATTGATTAATAATAGTATGCATTGCCATGTTTATTTATGTGTTTTAAAAGGACATGAACATGAAAGTGCGAGAAAATTAAATTTAAGGAAATCGTACATTTTTCAACCGAATAAAGAGCCTAAACACGCGGCAAAGGAGGTAAAAGAATGCTTGTTCTATAATGTACCCAAGCAGCTGCACACACACCCTTAATCTCTGAATATGAACCGTATAGGACACCTACGAAGCGAAGTAAGAAGTCGTATAAAAAAATATAATTTCCAAGATAAAGAAGTCCTAAAATTTAAAGATTGTATGAGCAGAATAATATCGAAGTAACCAACATTATTGAAAAATTACTTGTGACAATGGAAACAAATATAAGAAGTTCCCAACGCAGAAGTGGGTTCTACTTATCGTTAATTGCAAGGAAGAATAAAATAATGTTAATTTATAGTACAAAAGTGATTCTGTATGGAGATTTCATTGACATGAATTTAATTTTGTCAACATAAAATTGTGTACAACTCGGATAATGTCCTTTCTTCAGCTTACAATTAGGTTTATTCGTCGTTTTTTATTCAGTTTGGTGAACACTATTCACTCCGTAACTCCTAAATATATTTTTAAATGTTTATATTTACGGTTCAACGTTCAATACATGTAAAATTCCACACATTTAAAATTCCATGTACTTCTCATTACATGAACTTCACAGTCTACATTTAGTACGTAACACATTGCATAGTTCGCACACACTCAATTTTACTGTTCAAAGTTTATATATTCCTAAGTCTATATTAAATTCCATATTCTCATTTTATATGACAATCTACCTTGCTGAATTACTCATTTCACATTTCCATTCGCATGCCAGAATTTCCTTTTGATACTTCCCATTCAGCACAGTTGAATCGGACTTTCATTCTACATTCCGCTTCTTGCATATCGCAAGTTTTACAGTCGACAGTCTTCCTTTTACATTTTACAATTTTATAATACACATTCACAGGTTTCCTTATTTCTTGTACTAGTTTCTACGACTTCTGCATTCCTCATCTCACCTTTTATATTACATATTTGTCGATTCACTTTCCGTATATCCCACTACACATTTTGCATTTTATGTTCTACAGTTCATTACACAATGCAATATGCTATATTCTAATTTCATATTCCATGGCCAAAATTACGCATAGTCAACATTCCATGTTCATATCTTTTGAACATTACACATTTTTGTATATATTTTACCTTCCACATTCCATGGCTTACAATACACATAGCTAACATTCCATGTTCATATCTTTTGTATACTTCACATTTCCACACACATTTAACAGTCCACATTCCATGTACAAGATTATTATTGAATATTGTTTATAATATTTATTTAGTATATTAGTATCTATATTTTATGAGGTTGAGTTTCCGTAATTATGAAAGTATTATGAATTTCAGTAATATGATAAGTATACAAGAAATGGAAGGTTCAAGAGTTTAAATCATCCTAATTTTGTTTTATGATAACGAACACATATATTGCGCATTCTTTATATTACTATGCAGACAGAATGCTCGTTTAACTCGTAAGCAAATTTTTATTCATACTTACATTCTATTTCATCATCGATAATGACGTTGATGCCATTTTCAATATCTGCATCATTGTTGTTGGCTCGTACTTCATGGGCGAGGAATGGTACAGGACACATGATTCATATCACACGTAAGCAGATTGTTGATCATATTCCTTAAAAAGTACAAATTTTACGTAATTCTTTTCGTGAACTAACGCAAAAATAAGATTTCTAGATTTTATAAAATTGCATAATTGAGAATTATTTGTATCTGAACTTCACGGAATTCATAAAGTTCCGAATTTTCGGAGTTTTATAATATTTTCATCTGACATACGATATTTCAAAGAATTTTCAGTAATTTTCATTTTAATATTTTTATATTGCGTTTTCTAAATGACAAATTATTCTCACTCGACAACAATTGATAACATCATAAATAGTAAGGAGTATAGTGGAAAACTCTGTAAATAATTCAAAGTGCAGTTAATGTAATAAGTGCGTACATTGATTTATTCTTTTTTATCGTTCACGATAAAAGTTTCATCACAATAAAATTGTTGAAATGTTTTGAAGAAAATAAATGAAATTTGAACGTACGATATAGTAATCGCTATTGGGCACAATGATTGTCCCGAATAGAGTTTTCTATACTAATTTTTTACCGGGTCATTGTATCCTTACTCGACTTACTATAATTCCTTTCCTTCAATGACCTCGTCAAGGTGAGCATTGAGAACGCGAATTGTACAAGCATCCTAAACATTCGCATACGTGTTTGAATCAAATCATAACTTTTTTTCGATTTTATAATAATAATAATAATAACGAAATGCATCAATACTGTACAAATTAAATTTTCAAGACTCGAATTTCAAAATTTCATACATTCCGTTTTTGATTTCACATTTTAAAAGAACAAAACACAGATTAGTTACCTTTAATGAAATTTTCAAAATTGTGAAGAAAAAAAGTCTAAACAAATATTCAATTAAAAATTATTTACTGTACGAATTGCAATTAATTAATATAAGAGATATATAAGATTCAAAAACATAATCCTTGCACAGATTTTGTAATAGTGAAGTAAATTAGGCAGTATAAATTTTAATTTTGCAATATCAAAAGTAAGTTCAAATTATGAGTTGAATCCTTATTAAGAATTTATGCAACATAAAAACGAGTGCAGAGTTTGGGTTTGGATCACATTCATTTGAGTTACCTTTACTAACTTTTTGAGTAATAATTGATCTGCAAATTTGAATTATATGAGTTTCTACGTCAACGATAACTGCTAAAAAAAATACTGGGGTCGCGCGAATGGTATTTCGGTCAATGTTGGCAGGACTGTTGGCTCGGTTAACCTGGCCCAGAAATGAAACCGGAACTAGCTGGAGGAATCAATGACCTTGGCACGAGTAATGCGATGAAGAAAGTTCCATTCGCATCTGTTGCGCTACTAACATGCCATGAAACCGGAAGTTCACTATGTTTCATTTGTTTTTATCTATACCCGAACGTCGATTATCTAAAATACAATTTTTTGTTTCCTCCCAAATTTTCACTATTTAGCTTGACCTCCAAATGGATGTTGCATTACAATTGGAAAAAGGTCAGACATTTTTTGCATAAACATTTCTGTATTAATGAATTCGAAATTTACATAGTAAAACCATTTTCCTTAACAAACACCCTAATTTTATTAAAAATAATTTTTTGAGATCCGACATTTGTATATCGTTCATTGTATTTTCATCTTTTACATTTGACACGTATTTTTATTGTTTTTACTTATCATAATTTGATTTTTTTCTTATGTTACTGTTTTGTCTTTCTATTGCTTGTGATAAGCGACGCTGTATTGATGCGTTTTTCTGATGTCAGAATAACTGACAATGGAAATTAATGAATAATCATTTAATTATGATATAAGTTTTATTCAAACAAAACATTTGAATACGTAATAAATATTCGTAACGAAATATTAAAACTTTTTTTCGGATCGGAGGAACGAATGTTTCTTGGGTTTAACCAGAAATCACGTGAATTAGTGTTTAAAAAATTGAAATACTATAAATATTCACAATATTATTAAGCATATTGTATCCTTTTATGTTCGCCGCATTTTATCATATACTCGTTTTGAAATTTCGCACTTCTTAACTCTGAAACCATAAATTTGTAGTTCTTGACGTCTAAAACTTCACACTTTGAATTTACAAATTCAAATTTTCATTTCATTCGTGAATTTGTGAATGCGAAACTTTCAAATCTTAGAATTCCTAAATTCGAAAACTTTGAAACATCAACATTCTGATTTTAAATGGAAATCAAAATTACATGATTTTCATAAAATATTGTTGAGATTTATGTGTCTTCACTTTTACGAAAAGTATAGTAATAGGCATTAAATTCAACATTTAAGAATTGAATCGCTTATTATTGGAAGGGTGTATGCCCAATTTTTAAACTTTTACACCGGGCAATAGAAACTTCCTAATTCATGTCCTGGACATGAGTCCTGTCATCAGCAAATGATATTTTCAATTGCCCAAAACCTTGTACAGCATGACGTTAGGAGTGAGCCGTTTCAACTCCAAAAAGGGCTAAGTATCTACGGTTACAAAAATTGATAACTCAATTTTCCCCAAAATATGGACATATGCCTTTTCAATAATAAACGATTCAATTGTGTTGCGGCGTTCGTGTGCGCCGCTCAGCTCGCGCATCGCGGAAGGGGGTGGGGATCTTGTTTCGTCACGCGCCGACCGACTAGAGCCGAATTCGATCGTATGAATTCGGCAACGGTCGGGACCCGCCGAAATTCGAATAATTTACCGACGCGCACCGGTCGTGGTTGGGGTTGTGGAAATTATAATGCGCCCTTAGCAACAGATCGTGTTGTGCCCTCGTGACGAGTTGTACGCTTGATCTTGTATTTTGACTTGTATTTTATTTATGGCTGTTTCTTTTTGTATAAGTGTCTTCAGTCTTCGTTGTTTGAGTGTTGTGGTTAAGTGTCGAGTGTGAATAAAGTGTACGTTCTTGCAAAACTAGTCTCTACAGTTATTGGTCCTACACCATCCAAAGCCGGTACCCACAATTTTCCGTTAAGGAAGAAACAAATTGGTACCGTCTATTTCTCCGCGCAACTTTCAAAACTTCCACTGATATCATATAATTTGCACATAATTATTTCTAATCTACACATTTTCAGATTAATGTATAGGAAACCATTTTAGTGCTAATTTATTGACGAACAATATGCGTTATAAATACATCAATTTAATGTTTCTTTCATTTAAATTAGTATACTTTTTTTTACTAACGATATTATCGATGTTTTCATATAGCTGCATTATTACAATATTTGAATTCATCTAACTATATAAGTTTTATTAGTATTTATTTATTACGATCATCCTTTGAATACTTATCGTCTACTAAATCAATCCTAATTTTTAAAAAGAAGCATTTCTATAGAGAAACGTGTGATTACATGTTCACTACTGTTCAAATGTATTGAAAAACTTGTCATTTTTTAAAAAAATTTCATTTCGGAATGAATCGTTTAAATTGATAAATTAAAAAAAAGGTGAACAAAATCAAGAGAACAGACATGGAAAAATTTGCAATTCAAAAAATTCATTGATGCAAAATAATTTATTTTAGCACTTAAATAGAAATTTCTAATGTATCATTGTAAGAGGTAATATTACTTAAAATTTTTAATGATACCATAATTTGTTTCAGACTTACTTGTTAAACTTTGTAATTGCCTGTGTTGAACTTACGTTTAAAAGGGAGAAACTTCAAATTAAATAGGCGTCGCCACGTTCGGAATTATGCACATGATTGATCGAAAACGAGTATACAATAGTGAACATTTAATAACACAAATAAATAGCAGTCGATTTATTTGACAAAATCCAATCAGATTGTTCGATCAATATGGCAAAAATTTGTTTAGTCTGTTCAAAAACTGAATCTTCTTACAAATGTCCCGTATGCAAGGAACCATAGTGAGTGGTTTTGAGGTTATGTCTATGTTTGTATTTCGTGTTTTACATGTTAGTATTCTGAAAAATTTAAATGCTGCAGCTTTTATAACGACATTATATGATCGTAAATTAATCGTTGTTTATTATACTATTTCAGATCATGCCAATTATAATATTCAAATGAATTAACCCTTTGCATCAATATTTTTTCGATTTAGGAATGTAGCAACTCTAAGCTTTCTTGCTAAAAAGTTGATGAAATTTTTTTACATCAGAAAAATAAATCATTAATAAACAAATTGATAAAACTATTTTATTTCAATATTTTATGTATTCTTGCATTATACAAGATCTAATATTGAATATCAAGCTTTGTAATTTTGCTTCATGTGATATTTTAGGAAGCAAAACCTTTTAAACATCAGAAATTTAAGATATGAACCATTAAGAATCTTAAATTTGAGGTTTGAAAATTAAAAAATTAGACACTTTTTGTTGCATGGTGTAAAATTGCATTTTGAAGTTTATAAAAATTAGAAATTTGAAGATAGAGATTCCAAAAGTAAATAATGTGAAACTTAAAACTTTAGAAATTATAATTTGAAATGTGAAAGTTTAAAATTTTCACATTGTCAATTCATGATTTTGAATTTGATATTTGAAAATTGGTAATTTAAAATCAAAAATTTTTGAAGCTGGAAAATTCTTAATTAATATATTTAATATTTTGAAAAATATGGCTTGTTATGTTCTCAAATGAGCATAATCTAATAAAAAATTATAGGTCTTGTTGCAGCAAATAATTAATATAAAATTGATATAATATCTTATCCACATCAGTATATTACTTTCCAATCATATGAAACATTATCACAAAAAATTTGTGTCCATTGAGTTATAAAAACAACTTGCATTCTTCAATGAAAACTAATAATTTTATCTGTCAATCATATTTAGAAGATGTGTAGTAGTAATACACATTTTTCACTTTTTGTGTTTTAGCTGTTCTGCAGCTTGCTTTAAAGTACATAAAACAACCAATTGTGAACCAAAGGCTCAAAACGAAGTTGGTGAAGACAAAAAAGTTAACACTGTTACTTACGATTTCCCAACGGAGGACACAGTAGCTATTGAAAAACTGGAGCTACTACAACATAGCAAAGAATTGAAAGATTGTCTAAAAAATCCACATATACGAGACATCATGCAGGCAATATTAACTTCAGGAAATCCTACAAAAGCTATTGCTTTGGCTATGACTGAACCAATCTTTGTGGAAATGGCTGATGCATGTTTGAAAGTCTTGGAACCTTCAGTGGATGAATAACCCTGTTAGTATAATAATAAACCATGAATGTTAGAATCAACATCATTGATATATCAATTAATTTCAGACTGAAATTAGGAAATACATACATAGTAGACTTTTATAAAATATTTATTAAAAATTCAATTCTCCCAATGAATGTGTAAACAACAAACACTTTATTAACAAGACTTATGAAGCATAAGAAAAAAAATTATCAAAGTTCTGAACGTTCATAGTAGTGAAGTGAAACATAGTCTTCGAGATCATCTGGCAGTGGCATTCCATCTAATTCCATTTGAAGTGCTTGGTACCTTTTCCTAACATGATGTGCTGCTGCCTTTGGTTGTCTGTCCCTTGTGAATATTCCTTTTTTGTTGCCACCCACTCGGATGTATGCTGAATCATCAATTTAATTAGTTTAACCAATTATTTTTAGAAGTTTAATATTTTGATTACTCACTTTGAGCAGTTCGAAAGTCAGCAAAATTCCAAATGAATTCACCTATGAAAAAACCCTCTTGTCTCAATTGATCAAATGCCTTAAAGTGTTTTGACAAAAGTTCTTTTTGATATTCTTCACTCCACACATATTCTGGCAACTGAAAGTTTATAAAGGAATACAAATATTAATCCTTTCTGTTGTCTGTTGGCATGAAACACTTCATATAATGCCTTATGTGATATATTAAATCTTCAAAATTGAGTAAATTATAGTACTGAAGATTGAAAAGTAAAGCATTGTAAAAGCATTATATTTCACCTCATGCAATCCTGGCATAGTATCAGCTCCGTATTCGGACATGAGCACAGGTTTGTTATATTTTCTGTGCCATGCTTCAGCTTCTGTTTGAACTCTACTGGTGATCATGTCCAGTCGTCCAGGGTTACTGTACCAAGCGTTATAACGATTGAAACTTATCACATCAAGATACTGACCAGCTTTATCTTCCTAAAAGAAGTATTTATTTTTTGTTACTTTAAATTTTTATTAAGTATAATGCTCTATTATATTGTATTAATTATTTGAAATATGTTTTAAAAGAATAGAAGAAGAATGTCTACATAGTACAAACAGTAGAGATTGAGTATCATAGACAAGTATTATACTAGATATTTTGCAGATCAGTTTAACTTTATCATATTTTTACAAATTTTAAAATTTTCTGCAACTGTTTAAGCAGTACTATGTAATGAAGAGGAATTCAATTAATCATCAATCATCATTTGATGATTACACTTGAAAATAAAGTAATCATTTCAGGATTGACTGAAACTAAGATTGAAGTTATAATTCAATTATTGAATGATGTTGGTAATATTAATCACAACTATGTGGATCTTCTAATAATTTATAATAAGTAAAATATTGGATTATTTAGATTTCATTCCATCATTTTAGACTCACGACTCGCCAATAGATCTAAATTTTGTAAAAGTTACCTGAACTGCTCTAGCAAGAGCTATAGTAACAGGTCTTGTTGGATCCAAAGCTTTAGTGTGATGAGCAATTTGTTTGAAATATTCATCAGCTTCCGATAATTGAGTCCTGGGTTCATTTGCCAGGGACCACATGATCACGGAAGGACGATTTTTATCTCTCCTTATAAGCTCTGATAAAGATTGTTTGTGATGTGTCAAAAGAGTCGGTGTAAAGTTTTCTGTGTTCACTGAAGGACACTCATCAATTATGAGATAGCCCAACCTTAACAAAAATAAACACACTATGTATACAATTATTCTGACGGAAGATAATCGTACATACTTGGTATGATATTCAATTTTTTAATAATTGTGTTATTAAGTTTGTAATTTCAATAATAATAGAAGTGATGTTTATAATTAGATCTGTAATAAACATAATTAGTGTAATATATTGATACTAAATACAAAATCACATCTATAGTTAATGGGTTGGTGATTTATTTTTTTCATTTAAAAATTTACTTTTGAAATTTGAATATTAATCTTTTTGTGAATCATAAAATTCACATGTAGGCAACTTTTAAACTACTAAATGGAAAACATTGAAAAACAGAAATTTGGAATTTTAAGTTTTCATATTTATAAATTCATAATAAAAGTCTTGTAAATCGAGAAAATAAGGTATCCTAAAATTCAAGTTTAACCATTGAAATTTCTTTCATGTACAAAATGGAAGATATGAAAGTTAATGTTTTGAAATTTGAAAGACGGAGTTTTAAAATATCAATTTTGAAAGTTTTGAATTTGAAAATAAAAAGCTTCGTGTGTGAAAAGCAGGAAATTGAACTTTGAAGTTCGAAAGTGCGAATACTTTGAAAATTTAAAGTTTTAAATCAGGAATTTCAAATTTGAAATTGTGCATAGTACTTTTGAGGATTTTACGGACCGGCAGTTTACAATTATTATTGATAGACAGCTTTTCGGTGTATACAGGGTGATTCACACAACTGTAGCAAGCCATATCTTTTTTCGGTTCAAATTAGAAAAAAATGATAGAGGCAAAAGATGAATGGTTCAAGGTGAGCTACATATTCACGATCATATTTGTTTTGCAAGTCCATTGATGCAAGTGCATTTTGCAGTTGTACTATTTTTTTAAATGGAAACCTTCTTTTTCCTTTGCTTACGTTGAATCCTCTCATCATTCTACGTAAAAAAGTATTAGGGTAACATCGTCGAGAAATGATTAGTTCGCCAGATATTTTGAAAAAATATCTTTATTAAATAAGATGCTCAAACGCTTCATTCTAACGCTATGTAGATACTTCACAACAAGGACTCAAAAGAAAATTCGCCTAGCTACATGATATAAGGAAAAAAAAACAATATTCGGAATTCTGTATGCAGAAAAAATTGCGGACAGAGCCGTGTCCGGGGCATGATAGTTTTAAATAAATGTCTTCATTAAGGAAGCTCATACACGAAAAAAAGAAATAATAAAGATATTATTTAACAATGAAAAAGTATGTAATGTTTAGGATGCAATGGTAAAGCGTTCGAGATACACACTCATCGTGTACTGTAGACGCCCATATGCGTTCGGTGCAATGGCTCAGGGTGTACTACTGCAACTCGGCCGCACGTAGCGTCCGCATATGGTTAATAAATACATTAATTTAAATATCTCACGAACTAATCATTTTTTGACCATGTCACCCTAGTCTTTTTTTACGTAGAATGACATAAGGATTCGCCGTGGGCAAAAAAAAGAAGGTTTCCATTTAAAAAAATAGTGCCACTGCAAAATGCACATGCATTATTGCACCTGCGAAAAAAATATGAACGTAAATATGTAGTCCACAGTGAACTATTCATCTTCTTCCTCTAACATTTTTTTCTAACTTCAACCAAAAAAAAGATATGGCTTATTACTGTTGCGTGAATCATCCTGTATACACTGACGAGAATCCTAGGCGACCCTCTAGGCCTCCCACCACTTGTTTTCTGGTCACTCGCCTTCGGTCTTGAGAAGCAGAGGATTGTCTAGGATGCTCGCCACTGTATACGCGTACATTTTTGTCTATAAACAAAAGATTTAATGAAAATAATCCTTACCTATCAGCCATGTCGAGTACTTCTTCGCTATAAGGATAATGACTAGTTCTGTAGGCATTAGCACCAATCCACTCTAATAATTCATGGTCTCGAATTGCAGTGACCAAGTCCAAACCTCTGCCTCTAAGTATCGAGTCCTCGTGTCTACCAAATCCTCTCATATAAACTGGTCTATCATTAATTAATAAACTAGTGTTTGTCCATGTCACTGTTCTAATTCCTATTGGTAAATTATACACATCCACAATGTTGTCTTTTCCGATGCTCACTTGCACCTGGCAACCAAAAACGGCATTCACACATTAAATTAATTATATTTTGCCACTTTTTCACAGATATTTTGCAAATAATTTTTTGAATCATAGATTTTTGTGTGGATTCGGAACACTTTACATTTTCCACCTTTAATTTGGAATCGAAAGTTTAAAATGTGAACTTTTGGAATTTGAAATCTGAAATTTAAAATGTTTGAAACTAGTAAATTTATGGTTCATGAATTGAATAGTATAGACCAGAATGGTGTCCACAGATTCAGTTAAGAATATTTTTAACACTTTATAGTCTAAACGAAGAGCACAAACCAAATAGGTTTAATCAGTTAGTTGAATAAAGTGAAAGATAATAGTCAAACTCCATATACACAGTGTCCCGTTGCATGTGGGAAGTACGGCAGTGGTGGATTCGGCATATTAAAATAACAAAAAAGGGTCATATAAACATATGCCCGATATGACCTTGTTTTCGAGTTACAGCTTTGTTTTGTGTTGTAATAGGTACGTATTTACCTTCAGAGACATTGGTCGAAGTGACCACCTCCAGCTTCAATAGAGGCGTGAATACGTCTTACCGTCGATTGTCGACGCGTTCGAACAGGCCGGGTGTTGTACGGATTTGTAAGCAGCCTTGCTCGACACGTTGACGAAGTATTTCAACACTATCAACTGGACTTTTGTGAACTAGCGATTTTAAATGTCCCCGTAAGTAATAATCAAATAGATTCAGATCTGGAGAGCGAGGTGGCCAGGAAGTGGGGCCTGCACGTTCTATCTATTTACCAGAAAATCATTGATCTAAGTAGTGTCTAGCTTCTCGACTAATGTGTGGCGTAGCTCTATCGTGCATAAACTACATACGACGTATAATATCTAGAGATACTTCATTTAGTAGTGTATTTAATTCATTTTGCAAGAAGTTGCAGTAAGTAGCTCCTATTAATCTTGGAGGCAGAAGGAAGGGTCCTGTCAAGTTGTCACCAAGGATACCTGCCTATATATTAATGCTAAATTGTTGCTGATGTTTTGAACGAACAGTAGCATTTGGATTTTCGTCAGTCCAATAATATGTATCAAGAAAATTAAGTACACCATTTCTTGTAAAACCGGTCTCGTCCGTAAATAATATTATACGAAGAAAATGGCGATCATTTACATACATTAGAATGAGCCACCTGCAGAAAGCTTCTCGAGGCGGATGATCAGTTTCACTCAAGGCTTGCACTCTTTGTACACGATAAGGATAAAGCTAGTTTTCGTGTAAAATTCTCCATACCGTAGAACGTGCCATGCTTACTTCTCTGCCTACTGCTCTTATACTAGGGGTCGGGTTTAGTGTAACACTGTTTAACACTTGTTCTTCTCGCCTAACACTTCTGGTACTGATACATGTAATAGAATTCACCATATCCTTTTTAAAGGAACCTGTATTTCGAAGACGCTCATGTATTATTTGAAATATTTTCCTCTCGGGCAAATGGCGATTTGGAAACCGTTCCCCATGTAGAAGTCTAGCTCTTACAGCATTACACTCTACAAGTCCATACATAAGATGTATATCGGCCATTTTACTATTTGAATAACTCATTATTTTCTACCCAAATTTACGATTATCCGTAATTTACAATAAGTAATATCTTCCTTCACTGCACGTAGTCTCTATACTAACTTCTCTATTCATAATACAATACCTGATCCTGTTTACAAATTCGTCTGTCTGAAGACCCCCCAAGCTTGCAGAAAAACAGGGAGCCAATATCCAATTACGTTGCACGTATCTTATACGCGAAAAATATTGTTGCAACACAAAACAAGCTGTAACTCCAAAGCAAGGTCATATCGGGCATATATTTATATGACCTTTTTGTGTTATTTTAGTGTGCGGAATCCACCCCTGCTGTACTTCTCACATGCAACAGGACATCCTGTACGTATGTATAAGTTTAATAAGGCGACTTTTCTATAGGAATTTTCCTTTTTTTTTAACGATTTTACTTCTTGGTTTCACATCAGTGGAATATTTGTTAAAGACTAGTGTTCGTTGTATAATATTATAATTGGATGTTTTCATTGGTGTTAACATTAACGTGTTAACTTGGAACTATTGCGTGACCAAGTTTGTGCGAAAAAATTGCTTACGATATTTTTTATTTTAGGGTACTATAAACTGAGTGTTTTCCAATACAATTCAAGAATATCCTTTTCTTATAATTCAACTTTCGGTATATTGTAAATCACTAAATCATGCAAACCAAGCTGAAAAATTATAGCTACCTTTTCAAATTTCATATCATATGAAAGGACACTTTATTTTCTATTTGGTAAAAAAAAATTTCGCCTTAATCTCTTAACACGTTGGCTGTCGTGGCGGTCACCGGCGACCGACGCATCAAATCGTATCTAATTAAATAATTATTAATTTTAATACGATTTTGAATAGAATTACTATTGTGATAAGAATAGAACGTCGTGGCTGTGAAATTGAATATTTGTACAATTATTTCCATCGTCATTTTTGTTTGCAATGGAATATTGTAGTATGTCCGATCAGGTACAAGAATTTTCACTGCGGTAATTAAAACAAAAATTACAACGAATTAAGTATTTGGTCGCCAACCTACTTTCACACGCCTTGAATCAGTAATTTTAAAAAAAATTCCTGGATGGCGAATAAATAACGTATAACAGGAATATTGATCATTCTATTATTATTCAAGAAGGGAAACAATGTGGTACAGTACCTGTAAGGTATAGAGGTATCCGGGGTTTTGGTCCATACCCCTAGGCCACCATAGTTTAGCTTGTGGTACTTTCAGAGTACCTGTTATCCCGTAAACCGGCTCCTTTATCGCCATATTATTATCGGCATCCAATAGGATCACTTTGCAGCTTGGATTTTCACGATCGTACATTCCAACCACGTCTACTATATATTTTACTATACCTACTTCGCCCATCAATCCTGTCCTCACTGTAATGTCCTTGATGTAGATTCGTGGCTTTGTGTGCAATAGAACTGGTCTAAAAGAATTTATTTATTTCTTATTATTTTATTAGATTTCTATAACGTTAATACTATATAATACATTTATTTTTGCCTGTGTATTGTTTATACTACTATGTGTACTATATGGGGTGGTCCACGCAACTGTTACAACTCGTAGCCCTTTTCTCAGTGCAATTAGAAAAAAAATGTTAGAGGGAAAAATTAATAATTCAAAGAGTGTCATATTTGTAGGACCATATACTTTGTACAAGTGCAACGTTGCGTGTGCATTTGACAATGGAATTATTCTTTTAAATTTAAATATATATTTTTTTTAGCATAGATCGGATCCTTTATTTTTTTTATTTTTATTAGATATAATATGGCATTTTATTTTTTAAAAATAACACTTGACAGGTGAGACACATCGATCCACGCATTCATCTAATCTTTCTAATTTCGTATATTGCGTTTCAATTTCCATAATTACAGTTATTACTGATATAGGCTTCTGGGTGTATCCCAAAGTTTCGCCAACATTGTAGCGATCAAAGACGCACTCATAATGGAATGCGTCTTTCGGTTGTTGTGTATCGTATTTAATAGTATTTATGCAAGAGGTTCGTGTTACGGTTCAGCGACCATCAATCGTTGATTCATTCCAAGGTTAACGATAAGAGGGTGTTTCAGGCGGAGTTTAAGTGGTAGCCGGAATCTTTGTTGAGATTACAGTAGTGCCCGGTTAATATTCGCACGCCTCGGACCTTATTGTGACTATTATCCGGGCAAGTGGATGTTCCGGGAATTGTCTTTCTCCGGCTCTCTCGATTTTGGGTGCGATGGGGACAAGAGTGAGGTACATTGAGGGCGAGTGAGACAGAATGAAATGACATTTTTAAATAGCCCGAAGGAAATGTCCTGGTGGCAATGTCGTGAACAATAACCGGGTAAAATTTGCGAACATTAACCGAGCACTAGTGTATAAAGTATTGGGTTGGCCAATAAGTAATGTCGGATTTTTCGGTAAGAAACGGAAATAATTTTGGTTCTCAACGCTGGACTTCGGATATTCCTAACATTTCAGCAATCTTGCGTGTGGTATAACGTGGATTATTTTCAATTAGACTAGAGAATTGATCGTCATCAATCTCAATAAGTCTGGCAAAACGTTTATCACCAGTAAGACTAAAATCTCCATCACGAAACTTTTTGAACCATCTTTGCACCATTCTTTCATTCACAACACCATCACAATGCACATATGAAATCCTTTTTGTTGTTTGTACTGCATTTTACCTTTACGAGAAGTATTAAAAAAGTATAATTGCACGAATATACATCTTCTCGTTGTTCATCTTCAAATCAAAATAAGTACTAAAAAAATTTAACCAAATATAATGAACTTTTTTTTTAAATTACACGTTAAAATCTCAGCTTTTGCAGGTGACGAATAGTCTTTTGGTTTAAAAACAGCAGAAACGATCTCTTATGGAAAAATTCGACATTACTTATTGGCCAACCCAATACTATAGTACGGTGAATGTACGGTTTGACGATATTTATTTTATTTCTTTACGCAGCAATGTTTACTATTTTGGGTTACTGAAAGTAATCAGTAGACTGCAGATTTTTATGCAAATATACATTATTGGACTTCAATATTTTTATTTCACTTACTCTATATAATGTGCATTCTTTATGAATCTAGATATGTTAAATTGCATAAAGATCCGCCGTCTAGTGATCAGTGTTCGCTTGAATTATTCTTGCACTTATAAATGATTGGTATATTAACATATTTGCTATATAAAAGACATCACTTGCATAAATTTTTTCAAAGTTTCAAAAAACAACTGTTGTTGTTAGAGGCAACCATCCGATTTTTTATAGCTTTTCGTTTGAGTATGAAGCTGCTTCCAAACATTTTATCGGTGGCGTGGGTAGGAGAGTTCAAATTTTCCTGTTTGTTTAATTTCCGTCGCTCTAATAATTGGAATCTTCAATTTTATCTGATATTTCGTCGGATGTAGAAAGCGGCAGGAATTCATTATAATTAGATTGTTACACGTAGATGGTTCCCTTTTGTCTGTAATAGATGCCATTGATGCTTCGTGGAATATCATGAATTCTTTTCAATTCTTATCTAAGGGATAGATCTGCCTACTTTTTCTGTTTGTTAATCAATAGTACTGAATTTCACACTTTATATACAGGGTGTCCCAGTCTTTTTCGGACAAACGTTGTCAATATATTCTGTGGGTATAAATAAGAAAAAAATGTTATATAAACAGTGATTATTTGAAGCTTTATTAAAAAGTTATAACAAAAATATGAAATACAGAGGCAATGGCAACAGGCTTGCGGTTACTGTAATATGAGCCGTTCAATGCAAAAGTGGTGTAAGTCAATTTTTTGCCTATTTGGTTTAACCATGTATCTTTTATGTATCTTACTTTTCGGGGGGAAACGGCATTATTATCTTTAGGTATAACTTTACAGTGGCTTACATAAAAGAGATGTAGTATTCTTTGATATTATTGCATTTTATAGAATTTTTACTTCATCCTTCATTATCCAGTAACCAACTTTTTTGACTTACACCACTTTTGCGTTAAACGGCTCATATAAAGGAGGAATAGATCTCCGATATTTACACTTAGTCTATTTATGCGAACTGTATTTGCTATCTGAGGTCTTTGAAAGTACGATAATGTTCCTAGCACTCTTACAATTAGTAGCAATTAATACTCCATTAGCCTGTTACCGCTCCCTTTTTATTTCGTATTTTTGTTATAACTCTTTAATCAAATTTGAAACGACCTATGTTTATATAACATGTTTTTCTTATTAATGCCCAGAGAATATTGTAACAAAGTTTGGCCGGAAAAAACTAGGACACCTTGTATAGATTCGGCGGGATTTCCTTCCTACACGTTTCCAATTTGCAAAACGCAGAACTTGCACATCTCAAGTTTAAAATCGATAGATTACAAATTGACCGAAGCTCTGTCATTAAAAATGAAATTAAAATGTCTAATTTCAGAATTCGGAAACTGAATATTTTTATAGCTGCCATCGTTGTAAATTTCAAGTGGAGTGATAAAATCTGGAGATCTGGAATCTTGTGATTCGAAAATCTCAGAAAGTTTAACACTTTATTACCGGAATTTTGTTTGCATACGACGAGAATGATACCTCAGGTAACTGATAAAGATAAATGATAAAGTATGTATCGCGGGATATAAATATAATAAACGGACGGACTCTTTGGCAGTAGTGTACTCGTAGAATATAATTGTACAGAATCATAAATAAACGAAATAAGACTTAAAAAATATAGATATACAGGTATGTAACTTCCAAATCACATGGCGTTATAGAGGGTTAAGTCATCGAGTGTCCGTAAATGTTGAAACTCGGAAATGTGTATTTCCATTTTTTCGAGACTGTGAACGGAGAAGTTATTGTTCACTTAACTACTTTCACGTTGAATGTCCTTGAAGTTACAGAGAAATTAGGTTAGTTAATTACTGTCGCGTCAAACGAACTTGAAACTCTTGGACAGTATACCGAAAATGTTTGCGGTGAACTTCGAAAATGAAATAAACGTGTACTCACCTATGTATGCCAGCGTAGTTGAAAAAGTCGAAAGAGTACGTTTGTAAATGCACGGTTCCATTATCGACTTCAGTTTGGACAACATTACCCTGTGGAACGCTGTTTTGCAACAGGGTATTATCAACGGCTACGGTTACGTTATTTTTACCGCCAAAAATCACATACGCGTTAATTTCCGCTTCGAACGGAAGATGACCGATTTCGTGATTCGTCACTAATTGATCATTCACCCACTAAAATAAACAAACAAAGCGATTTCTATATCAATAAACTGAACGTGTAATTGGAAAAATTTGGAATTTCACAGACTCAAATATTTTTTTAAAAATAGTATCTTGTAATCGTCGTTCATAGAAACAGAAAGTTACTTTCAGCAGACAAATCATTCTTAATCATTACGAAGTATTAGTGTTATATCATTATTAGCGTTATTTTTCAGTTTTTTTATTTTATTTGTATGAAAGGCAATTTCATTGCCAAGTATCAGTAACTTGAATTTTTTGAAGGAAATTAGATTAGTTCATAAATTAAGTACAGTTAGTTTGAACAATTTTGTACGTATCAGGTTATTCCATAAATAATGTGTTTTTTTTTTATTATATGCTTCAAATAAACACGAATGCATTATTCTGTTTCATCCAGCAGAGACTTCACTGTGCATCTGTTGAAATGTAAGCGATGTTCTTCATTTTGAATTTTTTGTGAAAACCAAAATGTAATAGCAAAGATTTATAACCAACAATTACATCATAAGACGAAAGCAACTTTAGTGAAAAAGGAATATTACAATAACGTTCAACTGATACGTCCACCAGAATCTCTGAATTTCCTCACAGTTAGTGTAGTATAAACGCTCAAATTAGGCCATTTGCTAACGAATAGCTTCCCCTTTCTTCATTTCATGTCGGAATTAAACAATTCTAACATTAATTTCTTACCGTTTGAATCTCAAATTATATTCATACATTACTTCTAATATAAAAATAGAAGCAGTTAATCGTTACTAAGAACCTGATAGCAAAGGTACGTATAAACCGGGCAACAATCTCTGGAAACATGTATCCAGCGAGTTGTTAACAGCTCTGTGGATAGTCAAACTCACTTCTATAGACATACAGACCGTAACAATTATATTATAGTGCAATTGCCATTTGCAAGCAAAAGATAGGTGAACGAAAGTCCGGAATTTCTTCAGGGCCGACCTATACCAAGGGACTGTGCTAGCGCGATGTCACTAAGCAAGTCAGCTATTAATAGCTGTAACTTCCGTCATTTTTACGAATATTCAAATAAAATTTTGTGAGAATATAGTTCAAAGGCAGTACAGTAGAACTCCGTTTATATGAATCTGACGGAGGACAAGGGGATTCATGTAACCAGGTCGTTCACATAATAGGAGTTCACCTAATTCTTCCCATCAGCTATGATTTTACGTTCAGTTAATAAAAGTTCATGTTGATATAAAGGGATTCCACGAAACATTTGCTCCTAAATATATAATAATGTTTCAAACCTTAGGAATTTGGAAATTAATTTGCGAGCACAATAATTGCGTCATGCTTAATGAATTAATTCTTTAATTATTCTAATTGTAAAAAAGATACAGTATCTTACAAATGAATTCGGACAATTGATGCAATATATTAACATGAAATAAATTGAATACTCTCTAGGAGATAGAATGATAAGTAACTTGTATTACAAAATTCAACCAAATTCAATATAAATATACATCTGGAAACAATATGGAAAAATGTGAATAATAAGAGTACCGAGGAAAACCATTTGTCTAAATATATATGTGTTTAAAAATAAATGATGTTTAAGTAAATAACTTTAAGTACTGTAGATATGTATGTGTTTTCCTGATCATGAACTTCTTAGACGTTCATGTAAGTGGACTGATGCTGTGTGGTAGTTCACATAATAGGAGCTCAGCTAGAGTTTAGTTAATTAGGCACTACTAAAATTTCGTTCATATAAACGGAGTTCCACTGTACTATCAAATACAAATATTTTTAAAAAATCGATTTTTCGATTTATATAGGTATAGTAAGTATATGTATCCATTATACTGTACATACATAGCCCCTTAAAGAACACTGGCCTCGCGTACTTTCTCTCTGTCTCTCAAACTCGCTCTCACTCGCTCGCTTCTTGATACGCGCAAATCATACAGGCGATCCTATTCGCTCGTATTAACCCCTTGACATACAATTAAATTCGGGTTATTTTTACACATGGATACGATTTAATTTTCTTACTCCTGTCGATATAAACAGAGAGTGAGAAGAATACAACATGTCTCAGTTCTTAAATTAAATCTATACATATAAAAGTCAAAATATGTATATAAGTTTGTTAGATAAAGGGTTCTATACCGTTCAACGTATCCGCACCAAAT
This sequence comes from Macropis europaea, assembly GCA_916610135.2. Lineage (NCBI taxonomy): Eukaryota > Metazoa > Arthropoda > Insecta > Hymenoptera > Melittidae > Macropis > Macropis europaea. The sequence continues at coordinate 25,097,271 of OU744345.1, forward strand.
TTTGCATGAATATTATTCGACACCCTAGAAAAAATACTGTGGGAATCCCCACCTCCCACCCATCCCTAAAGCTCACCCCCTTTTAACTTAAGCCCGAGTAATTTTTCGTGTAGTAGCTCAGTAATTTTCAATAATTTTAAGGGAGAATATGTGAGAAAAATTGATTCTTCACATACTCGCCCTTAAAAATAAAATAAAAAATAAATAACTATGACCTTTTAAAGAAATAAAAAATGTCTGGATGGTTTTAAAGCCCACACCCTCAAAAGCCCGAGCAACGCCGGGCACACGCAGCTAGTATTTTAATAAAATAAAAAGTATGTTTTTGCACATATCTCCAGTTTATTACAAAGTATTATAGAAGGTTGAAGTTCATTAGATTACTACGACGAGCCACACTCGTCATTTGAGTCCAAGGGGTAAATTTCACCCGCGCAATTCGTTTTACACTTGCACTGGACATTTTTCTTCATAAGTTGCCGGATGCAAGTCGCCGAATACAAGTCGCCGAATACAAATCGGTGTATCCACAGAGCTGTTGGCAACTCGCTGGATACATGTTTACGGAGATTGTTGACCAATTTATACGTACCTTAATAGGAACCTTTATTTAAACCGTAACTGTTAATTTACTTACACTTGCAGTTATCTTTGGAAACGACATTATTTATGGGATGATCTAACATTGTGTCAGCATTTCATAACGAACTTTAGTTGCCGATGCGACATTAAATAATGAGTTAAAAAGAACCAAAAAGAAAGTACTGTTGAGTTTCATGAATTGGACGTTAAAAATTTGAATTTTGTGTAGAAGATACTTACCACTTGGGCCAAATAATTTACGGACCCAAATCTGAGAAAGACTCTTCGCGTAACCCACAAAGACGGTACGTAAAATGATCTTTGGTACCACACAGTGCCCACGTGGTCTCTAATGTCTCTCGAGGTTGTGATGTCATTGTAAGATGAAGGAACTGGCATTTTTATCACCTTTCCTACCTATACGACTTAATATTACTTCCAGACAATGTTTAACTGAGATAACAGGTTATATTAAGAAATCTGCTGAGAGATATTTTAGAGAAATACATAGGGTGTCGCAAAAAAGTTTTCCGGATTTACGAGGTAGACAGAGTTTGTCAAATGGAATCAAAGTTAGCTATAGCAGAGACGAGTAATATTGGCCGTTTAAGATCGTAGAGTGGTTTCCTTGTCATGTGATTTGTTCATTTGGATTTAACTGTCGTATCATTTTTCGAAACTAGTTAATGATTTGTTGCGTTACAAATATTATACACATATATACATATGGTATAATTTGCAATCCCTTAATTTCAGTTACAAGTAAAGTTGTTACTATACAACTGTAAAATAAACAATAATATGCAATTGCCTCACAGGCTTGAAAAATTATTAATGCAAGCAATGATTCGTCAGTAGAATGCCTATATTCAGCACATTAGTTATACAGTTGGAGAATGACAAACATTGAACAATTGTGTTTACACACTTTCTAGTGAAATTTTGCGGTGTTAATATAATTTTATATTAAAGTAACTGTAGGGTAATTGTGTAATGAGCAAAGTAAAACAAGTTGTAAAAGTCAGATAAAAAGTAAAAGTGGTGATCAAGTATACAGGGCTGTGGAGTCGGAGTCGGAGTTCGGCAGTAACTTCTGATTACTGGAGTCGGAGTCGGAGTCGGAAAAAAATATGCCGACTCCGACTCCATGTTACTAAATTTTATAAAAATAAAAAATGTGCTCAAAATAATTGAAAATTGTAATAAAACTAAATAAATACTAAAAATACCATATTTGTATCAAATTGTATATTAAATATTAGTAATTTAGTTATAAACAAACATATACTTATTATGTTGACAACTTATTATAAATGCAGCAGTCGGGGTCAGGGTCGGAGTCGGAGTCGGAGTCGGAGGTCAAAAAAAAAGGGGAGTCGGAGTCGGGGTCGGAATCGGAATTTTGACTGCCGACTCCGCAGCCCTGCAAGTATTAGGCGCAGAGTCCACCTTGAACGACCTAAATTATGTTCATAACTCTACAATAAGTATAATAATAAAAAATTATAAATAATTACTTCGTTAACGTCTTATCGATCTTAGGTTATTAACGAGACATTTTGTTTCTTTGGGGAAGAATAGTGTTTCCGTTAGTTAGAAATTCTAAATTCTATGAATTGTTTTTTTTATTAGTACCTTTGAGAAATTGTTGGCGTACCATTCTTCCATGTAGTCTTTCACTGTATCCCCCGATGGAGAAACGACGAAATCCCATAAACCATCAAGAGACTTAACCTGTGAGTAATTTAATCGAACGATAATTTAGTCAGGCTCTAATGTTTGTATTTTCAAATTCCAACCGTCAGTTAAATTTTTTTTCTCCAAAATCTTTAAGTGGAATACATTTAAAATATCAAGCTATGTGCACGTCAACCGTCGAGGGACATAGATTTTTCACCATCGAGATACATCTGTATGTACAGTGTGTCCTATTTTGAATTGATTGGTTTTTGTATTATTTCTTGGACCTTTGAATTGTTGTGGACTTCAACATTTAAACCGTTGAATTTTGTCATTGTTTTTCTTATGTACAGCGATTCATAATAAACATTTATGTGTGTTAGCAAAATAATTGATTTATTTTGCCATCTATTCAGGCCCTAATTGATGAAGCATCTACTTACATGGCGCGTGTCATTTTCTTAGCGTTAACACATTGAAGGCTACAGTGAAAACGGCCATACCTAATCAGACACGATATCATTTACTATTTTTTATATAAATCGTAAACAAAAAACAGATTTGAGTACCCAGTCGTTTTCGTCTGGTCCTACATTGTTGTTTCAGTATGAAGTTTGCTCAGAATTTTGCGACAATCATTAATTATTTAATTAAATTAAATTTGAGGTGTCGGTCACCGGTGACCGCCATGACATTCAACGTGTTATGCGCGGAACTTGAAATTTTTCGGAAACTGGAAAACTGGAGAACTGACAGGTTAAACGTTGAAAATCTTGGAAATATAGTATTACTGAATATGAGAAATCTTTGCCATTACTTCTCGTAATTCGTTTTCTTGCGGGTACAGTAATCCCGGAAGTGGCGTCGGTAAAGTTTCTTCCTGTGGTAAAGCTGAATATTCGTGCGGCGCTTCCAGATACTCTTCTGGTCCTGATTCGCCCGCCATTACAGTACCGACGAGAAGAAATATTAAAGGATACATATTCGACTCTTCTGCAAAAAATAAACGCAAGCTGATGTATTTATTTTTCTGAACAAAAAAGACACTAAAAGAATTATCATTTTGCTTTTCTAAAATCAATCATGTTTATACTTTTATGTTTTTGAATGCCTGCATACTGTTGTATTTTGATACTTTTCTACTTCAGTATTTTGAAAACATGGGATTTTGGTATTTGAATTCTTTAATGTTGTAGGATTTTTAAATTATGATTGATGTTTCAGAGCAAAGATTTAATAACTCCGAATTTCTAATATTGGAAACACTTTTGAAGTTCGAAATCATAGAATTTTTTTAAAGAATTTTGGTAGCCTGTTTATTTGGTACTTGAAAATGATTTCGAATTTACTAGATTTTAGTCTTTTTTAAGTACTCTAGTATTTTTGGTATTTTAGCGTTTCAGTACTTCGGGATCCTTAAGTTATGGATATGATTATTTAAAGTTAAAAGAATCTTCATATTCCTAAATGTGAAGTCAAAGAATATTAATACATTAGTATTTTAGTATTACAATGTTTAAAGGTTGCGAAATTGTAGTATTTCTGAATTTGAGAATATTAGTACTTTAGACTCTTGTTATTCCAACTTCTTCAACTCTTACGATTATTATATTTCACATTTTATTTTACAGTGCTTTGCTGTTTTGAAATGGCAGACTTTCAGTGTTTTTACATCTTCATATTTTTGTTTTATACGTATCATCTTGGTATTATGGAATTTAGATGTTATGGAATGTTAGTAGTTTAATGTATCAGAATGTTGATACTTTATTGCTTCAAATTTGACGACATTTATATTTCTGTATTAAAATTAATATTAAAATTTTATTATTGAAAAGGTTTTCCTACACACAAAATTCGGAACAATTAAAAAAACAATCTTGTGATTTCTAATCAGATTTCAATTACCACTGTATACTTAAAACATAGTTAAACACTTCTTTCCTTTTAAATAATTTTCAACAATAAGTTAATCACATGGCATCCTAACATTAGCATGTACTTCTAAGTGGCACATACTTCGTGCATATTCTGTTATCAGGCTTCATCAGTGATAATTTCAAAGGTATTATTTTACTGAAAAAATTCTACCTTAAAACACGAGTTACGATTAACCCCCTACGAAACGCTAACCAATATTTTCAATCAATATAAACAAACTATACCCGCCAAAGAAATTTATTAAATTATATTAACACACTAATATAAAAGAAGTTGATTATTAATTAAATTCAAACACTAATTTTTATTAGTTAGATTTAGTACACTCCTTTAACAAATCAATAATTCTTTCACTACTTAAACTGTGAATACAAGGTTATTATTACACTGTGGATGTTTATGCAAATATACATTTTCAGAGTTCAATATTTCCTATGTTAATGCAGTTAAATAAATGAAACTTTAACAACCATTCGCTGCTTGAAACGTTTCAAATACCTGTGTACTTTTTATTTTGTTAAGTTACAGAATGTCCATCATTGACCAATTTAGATATATTAAACTGCATAAACATCCGCAGTCTGGTTATTATAGTTCATTTGTCCTAATTGTAAGTATAACTACGGACAACTTAATTATAAAAACTGTAGTTGTTGAAAGGAATGGAAGACTCGCGAAATCTTTATCGTATGAATTCTTGAAGCTAGTACGCTATAGTTTGAAGACTCTTTTGAAGAAAGATTATTTTAATTAGGTTTCAAGTTATATTTAGTAGAAATTTGGGGATTTAATAGTTTTTATTGGATCGTGTCGATCATGGGAACCATTTTATGGTGTCGCTTAGGACAATAAGAGCATACTTCCCTTCCCAAAGCATTAAATCGTTTCCTCGTGTCGCTGTCCCTAATTCTTCGAATAGACACTGCGAGAATTTAAGTGACTATAGCGATTATAGTGATGGGAACGATGCTCTCGCGAATTTTTCATTTTGTTACATTTTCCGGAACTAACATGAAACCACCGAATTATGGCTTATTCATTAAATACGACCACGCAAGTACAGTGATATTTATTCATAATTTATGTTTAATTTTTAGACTCCCAAGCTATTGATGAGAATATGGGAATCATTCCTACGCGGTTAACGCACATAAGCGTTCAGGTTGTACACTAAGTGAATATAAAGGTTCTGCATGGGAGTTGTGGTAATATCTAATTCTGTTTTCTTAGTGCTTTAGACTCATTAATATTGCTATTTGCGAGGATCATAAACTCACCTGTGCATTCAGGTTTCCGTGATGAAGTACAGAATGGAACACTGGCGCCACAAACACTATTCACGGGCAGACGAAAATGCTTTCTAAACTGTTAACAGATATTTGAATATTTTCACACTCGGACATTCAGGTACCTGAACTCCTGCACACTTAAATTCCTAAGGGTAATAGAATAAGTGAACTTTAAAATGTTTAGGTACTTTAACACTTGGGTGCTCAGATACCTGAAGTTTTGGAAACACAGACCCCGAAATACTTTTAATTTTTAAACGCCTAGGTACCTGAAGTCTTGTATATCGACGTTCTTAAATACCTGAAATTTTATATGCTCTGATACTTCAACTCCTGGATACTTAAACAAACGAACTCTTAGGTAAGTAAACTTTTGAATGTTCAGGTACATTAAAACTTCTATGCACAGATACTTGCAATCCTGTGTATGTAGACCTCTAAATACTTGAATTTTTAAATATCTAGGTACCTGGTATCTCGGGTATCTGAACTTCCAAAAACCTGAATTCTTTTCCGCTCAGATACTTCTGGATATCTATATCTATGCACGTATCTGAATTTTTGGTTATCTGAACGGTTAGGTACCTAAGCTTTTGACTACCTGATCATTTAGGTACCTGAGCTTCCGGTTATCTGGACGCTTGAATACCTTGGACTTTTGGTTGTCTAATCATTTAGGTAAGTACCCGTATCCTTAATTATCTGGTCTGGGTGGTACCTAAACGTTTGGTTTGCTAAACAACTAACCACATATGTGGATATTTAAACATTTAAATATGCAGGCACTTCCCTGTTTAAATATCTGGACATTAAAATGTTTAGGTGCTTATGTAATTATGTATATCTCCATATATTCAGGTACCTGAATATTTAGGTACCTAAGCATTTAGAAACTTGTAGGCCTAAGTATGTCTATCATATTTAAGTATCTGCACACTCAGATATATAGGCTTGTAGACAATAACATTTTTAGATTTCAATATTTGAATTTACAGGTACCTAAAGAGCTATTTAGGCACCTATACATATTTACTTTGTTTAAGCCACAGACAACAAACGCTTTATTTATTGAACAAACGATTGAACAGTTTCCTATCCAGACAATTATATACTTGGCAATTTATTGTCGAAATTAAATTGAGTATCCAAATTAAAAAAATTTAATATTTGTAGAAGTAGACACCATAGTGACTGTATAAACTTAATATCTGAGTACTATAATATTCAAATATTTTGAAAATTATGTTGAGCCAATTAAATATTTAAAACAATTTGTAACATGTAGGTTCTTTAACATCCAGGTACCTGAGTGTATCTAGACACCGAGCTATTTAGACACGTAAATAAATATTTAGATGTGTACTCAATTCACAGAAACATTCTGTTCTAACCCTGATTTACAGGCGAAAATTAAAAAGAATATTTTTTATTCTTATTATATACATTATTGACATTTCTATCCCCCCATAGAAGTAGTTTGAATTCTTTTCTTCAACGCATTGTTTAAAGCCAGTTAGGACAGAAACTTTTGAACCTTATCACGTACTTCAGTATCTGCCTAAACATCCAGATATTCAAACACTTTAACTCAATAAATAATTTTCAGACAATTTATGCGATACATTTAGAAATTAATATGTAACATAGAATAATGCTTAAGTACGCAAACTTTTGGTTACCTGAGTATCGATGCACTTGGATATTCAAAACACGTTCATACCTAGACACTCGCCAATTAATCATTTAAACTCATCGATTGGACCCTTCTGCAGCCCGGTTGAATATTCGTATAATTGGATTAATCACTTAATCGCGTCGGTCGATCATTTACACAGTCGAATTTGACAGCACGCGGTTGCGGTAGAAAAAATTCGCGTCCTTTGGTCAACGGAGCATCCTATAACTTTAAACACGTTCTCCCCGGCTGAGATCTCGCAGGCCACTAGACCAGGCAATCGGTTTCAGCTATACCCATCCAAGTTTACCGAGCAAGTATAGTCGAGCCTCTCCAACCGGCTCGTTCTTACATAGCGGGTGTCCCCTGTGACCCGACTCACCACTTAATAACTTCGCCACGGTACCGTTTTCGGAAAGTCCAAACTGATCCTGAACCAGATGAAGTATTTGCACGTTCAACAATAAAATTATCATATCGTTCATGATCATTAATTTGACACGTAACATCGCCGCGATACGAGATACCTACTGCAAAATTGTTTTTTTGCCGGTATCATTTAAAGATCGAGCGTACTGGCTTTTTCACGGAGTGTATCGCCCATATGTTCTCAGATCATTTAATTTTGAAGGGTTTTCACATCGTTATGGATTTTTGTGAGAAGTGATTTAGCGATTTTTAGTTTCTTTGCTTGATGCTTCTGAAGTTTGAAATCGTACAATTTAGGTGTGTTTCGTTTTTAAGTATTTCGATGTTTTGCCAAGTTGATATTTCCGTGTTTCGATATTTGGTATTTGAGCATGATCTTGGTACTCTGTTCCGGTATCATTGGATTTTAGCATCTTTGGTATTTCTGTATTTTGGTGTCTGGGTGCTTTGAAGTGTTTGGATTTTGGTACTTTGGCGTTTTAGTATTTCAGGGTTTTTGAATCGAGTTTTCGATTATTCAATGATCAAGACATTACAATATTTGAATTTTCGTGTTTTAGAATGTTGCTATTTTGTTGTTTCAATGTTCATCGATTTATATGTGTTAGCTAATATTAGTATTCGAATATTATCAATACCTTAACACTATTTTTGATAATTAATCAATAATTCATTTGATTTGATAGATCAAAAAGAGGATAAAAACAATTTATACAATAGCTATTGCATTTAATATTACGTTGCTTCTTTTATGATTGTTGCTACCATTCGTTATTATTATCACTTCTTAAATATTTAAACTATATAAAATTAAATAATAGTCATTTATAAGTTGAATAAGTATGAAAAACAGAATATTTGGTCTATAGACTGTATTTATTTAAATATCATACAACTGTTTTTATTGTTCTAAACAACCATAATTGAAATCACTTGAAATTTCTCTTGTTTATTCGCGTTTTAAATTTTGAAATTACTATTCGATTAATTGAAGAAAAAAAAATGATATTCTCTGTGTGAGTGTTAATATTAAGTAATTTACATAAAAAACAAAAAAAAATTGTAAGAACTTGTACTTATAGTACAATTTATTCGACAGAACAATCAATATAATTGATTACGTGCCAAATAACACACATTTCTTGGTTTATTAGAATGTATGGAAATGTAAAGAAAACGATAATTTAAAAATATTACTGAATGTCGATAAAACAGCAAATTTGAATGATTAAATGATTTAGTAATTATAAGACGCTATAAGTTATTATCTTACTGCACAATATGAATACTAAATTGCTTAGAAAATGAATAGTATAAGTATGATTGTACAACGTAACAATGTAACATTTACTCGCAATATTGCAATGCGTATAATATCAAACAATTCTCAACAAAATGGGGAATTTTAGAATATTCGCGATTATCAATAAAAAGGGGAATCTTAGAACATTATTAATTAGCTGATTTTAAATAATTAATCATTAAAGTATTGACGTGTGTTAACAAATTAATAATTTTCAATCATGAACCTGTATAGTATTAATTAATTTCAGTGAAATAATTTTATAACGGTTATATACTATTAATGATTATTATTTTTACAAGTTTTACAGAATGTACAATGCGTAAACGCGGGAACAACAATTTTAAAATATAGACCCTTAGTGGTAATAACCATAATGAAATCAGTACAAATTTTATCGTATAATTTTATTGATTCAAATAATTAGAATAATTATCTGGAATTTTGGAATATTAATTTTTGATTGTGCAGAATCGATCAAAATTTTTAGAAATCCTAATGTCACTTCTTAGATTATTAATCGTTACAGTGTCAGTCAATTTAATTAATAATTTACAAAAGTCAATGTCAATGAAGCAGCCATTTAAAATTGTCTTTCGGTTGAATGTTTCATTTTGTATTAATGTAATAAAGCAATAATCTTCATGATATAAATAACACCGAATCTTGCACAAAACTCAACGTATCAGTAAACCAGTTATTTTAAATTATCCTCGATTAAACAATGCGCCCATTACGTACTTCTCAGGTATACGGACAACCTTGGATCAACATACACATTACTGTTGCAAAAATTCCTTCCTCAATGCCAGACATACTTAAATACATAAAATACTATTACAAATGTGTCTTTGTCGATACCAGACTTACTTACATACTTGAACGCACAAAAATACCAGATACGAACATCTTCCCGTGTACCGGTACCCGTAACATAAACTTCCTTCGTCGTGTAATTTAATACACAGAATACTAAATATTACAATATATTTCTGCTGTTTTATTAGATTCGGGATTTTTTACTGTTATTAGTACAACAAGCGTGTACTGCGTCACGTTAGCACGAACGGTTAATTATTCACGAGTTGGCCTAACAGCCGGTATACAGGGTGATCCGGAAGAAAATACAAATAGAGTAGAACCACTAATATACGGCCTCATTATTCGAACCTTCTGTTATTCGAATAGCGCGTAATAATATACGATATAGACATTATTGTACTTTACAGTTCAACTAGATTAAAACAACAGAAAAGAAACGTAATATACAGGATGGGTCACCTAACTCGACCACCTTAAATTACTTCTAAACTCTTTGTTATATGATAAAATCTTTTAAACAAAAGTTATCTGATATTACAGGGGACATACAGTATGGTAATTAGGGGTATTGAACGCTGAATAAAAAACTATTAAGGTATATGGTTTCAGAAACCAGCAATTACAGAGATATTCTGCATTGAAAAATGATGAAACTTTTGTGGACGTGGAGGACTTTTATGGCTTGCTCGTTATCCAGATTTGATGCCACTTGATTACTTTATTTGACCATTACTTATATTTAAAATCATTTAAAGAATATCTCAGTACTTACTTGTTTTTGAACCCATATACCTTAATAGATTTTTACTCAACATTCAAAATTCTTTCGAGTGGAGGGTCAAATGTTACACATTCCATTTAAAAGACTTAAGGTGACCTTCATAACTCCTTAAAAAAGTAAAATAACAAGGAACTAATTATTATACTGTACGCCACCCTTGGTATTATAGAACTTTTGTTTGAAACATTTTCTCACATAACAAACAGTTTGTAAGTAATTAAAGATGGTTGAGTTAGGCGACTCACCCTGTATAACTATACAAGATGCGACAAAATTCATGAAATTCCTCAACGACCGAGGAGGTGGCGATTTCTCATGCAAAATTGAATCGAAAAGGCAGAAGAAAATTTTTTCTTTTTTAGTCTATGCGAAGAAAGAAATTTTATTGCTTTGTTCCTTCGTTTTCGTGGTACTCGATTTTAAAAATGTGTCAAGTACACGTGCAATTTATTCAGAATTTTCTTCGCGATCGTCTCTGTAAGGAAACATTCTTTTTTGTGAAGATGTTGAAACATTCACACGATCATTATTATTTAATTATTCTGCGTTGTTCAGACGAACTCTTTTACACTCCTACTCTTATACTCTTTTATGTAAAAATTCTATAGGTTATAATACACTAATACTTTAGTTTTTTGTTTATGACGTCATGTTAAATTTGTAATATATTCGGAGGGTGTAACTAGAATATAAGTTTCAAGGACAAGTAATGTTATAACATTTGAGTGCCTGAATCCCAAAAATATGTTGAAAAAGTGCATTTGTACGTAACAAATATTTAATATTGATTTTCTCGTGTAGAAAGCTTCAAACAACAAAACACTATTCCATAATTTTCGATTTGTTTTTCATGTAGACTTACTCCGTACTCGGTTATACTTCTCATTGCAGGGCACCCTGTATACAAGATTATAAAATCTGATATTTCGACAGAAAATTCATCGAATTCCTGAAGCATTTAGTTTTCTCATTGTGTTAATTCAGAAATTGTTGCAAATATTGAATCTTATTGAATACATCAGTGATGTTCACCGGAGCTGCGGCCTTCCCCCCACTCTAGGTCCATTCCCCTCAGAGGCTGTGATGTAGAACAACAATGGACCGAGGGTGGACGAGGAGCGAACTGGAGAGAACTGAAACGTGGAGAATAAACCCAGTGTAGGGAAAGACTGTAGCTCCGGTAGCCATTACTGGAATACATCATTGTGTTCTTCTTCTTCTTTGTGTGTAACACAAGCTTCGATTGTTGTGGAGATTTGGCCGGGGAACCTAAGTTTTAGGTAGCTTCCAAAACATTCTGTGTCAACAGCAACACAGAACCACTGAAGATGGTGAATTGTGTACTTCAAATGAATAATTCATGAATTTTTATTAACACAGGCTGAATTTTCACATCATCTAGTGCTATAATATTTTTTCTTTTAGTTGAACAATATATAATCTACGGAATAAAGTTTTTACTCGACTCTATAAAAAGAGATGAAGCACAGACCATACTTCAGGTTCACACAAATAACTAGACGACTACTTGCTTGTAATTAGTAAACTGCGGATGTTTATACAAATACAGTACCGTTCACGGAAGTATGGATGGTCCATTTAAAAGTTTTGAAGTTTAGATTTAATAGTTCATAATTTGTTTTTGTTTGAATATTATTTAAATATTTTGTGTATAATTCGTTAGCTTTATGTTTATGAAATGTAAAACTGATTGGAAATAAAATTACTTTTCGTTAAGCAATTTATGTGTTTATTTTTTCTATAATTCTCAAGTATCCATACTTCCATGAGCGGTAGTGTACATGTATACATATTTGTACACTTCAATATTAGAGGCCATAAAACAACATGACATGACATGACTTCAATATTTGTTGTTTTCACGTAGTTGAAGGTATATAATTTTGGGAAAACTGTATTTTGCGCTGTAAACGTTAGAAAATATACTTACTTTGCGCTTCCCTTACATTATCAAATGTGCAGCACTGATGGATTTGTCGAATTGCATACAAATCTAGTAATTAGAAAATTCACTTAAGCGCAGGCGTACTCAACGAAAGTTTAAAGTCATTTGCGTCGAAAATTAAGTCTCATTTGAAAAAATGTATTCCATCATTTTTCCTTATTTTTACACGAGGCATTAATCTGTTGTTGGTTGGATTAGGTTGGGTGGAAATGTGTGAGTAATTTAGCACAGGCGTCCTGATCGATTCTCATCAATTAGATTGTTAAAGCGTTAAAGTTATAAATTATCACAACATTGCATAAATGTCTGCAGTTTAATAACAATTGTGATTTGTCTTACGAGATGCTTATAGAATCTGTCGGTGAAGCATGTGTATTTCCGTCCGGATCACCCAGTATACTCGCCTAATCGCCGACTTAGCATTCCCGGTATTCCTTGATAGCAGTCTTTCGTTTCCGGAATTTTTATTCGAGTTTTATCATCGAACCGTCTAAATTTCCTTCGAACGTGTTATTGCGGCACTAAGTTGTCCCTTTTTTTCTTATCACTGCACGCAGCGTTTGGTGTCGATGCGCGATAAGAAGTCAGCGAAAGCGCGCCGGGCTATCGATGATGCTTCCTCGCTGTGCTAATTTTTTTATCCCCGATCGCAATATCGTTCTTCGGTTATCAATTGGTTCACACTCATATCAAGGATGACATTCGTCTGATCGATGATTTGAGTGTTTTCACCGATTATGAAAAAGCTTGATATTTAAGAAAAATCACAAGAGGAATTTTATAATATGTAATCATATTTTATGGTCTTTTCTGGAAAATATTTTGTTAACAATAATTTATACAAGGCTTTAAAGAAAGTAGGACTTAGACGATACGTAAATAGAAATTGAATACTTTTGGGTCTTAAACAATTTTATGTTGTAAAACTTTTGTATTAAAACTGTTTCGTTTTATGTTGTACAAATGGTTTATAACGTGGAAAATATTGATCTGTTGCAACATGTTTATTTGACAGTTTTTATGCCGTTTCTTAAATACTATCTACCCTGGGAGTTCTAATCTTTTTTTAAACGTTTTCTAGATTTAAGGCAGGCATGAGCACATTTTGCCCAACGGGTTTCCTTCTTCGGAGAAATCTATTTTGGAGTTGGGGCAGCGACCTCGTGACCTTTGCAGAAAATTGCAGGACACCCGAAAAATATTGGTTCAAGTATTGGGGGGGGCGTGGCTTAGCGCTCGCCGAATAGCGTTTGCTCGGCAACGTAACCGGTCGGCTGGGCAAAATTTACAAATATATTGAATATTTAAATATTCATAAATAATTGTATATTTAAAATATACAATTTAAGAAAAAGAATTTTGCTGTTGAATGTTTTAGAATTATTCTGTTTTCTCGTTTTCGTATCTTAGTTTTTTGTAATTTCATATTGTCTTGATATTTGATGAAGTTTGAATATTAGAATTTTGAAATACATATCAGGAAGAAATTTTTTTTTATTATTAATATTTTCGAACCTTGAGACCAATATTTCAATATTTTGGTATTTTTCAGTTTTAGTAATTTAATACTTTAGTATTTCACTACCTTACTGTTACTACTTTAGTGTTTTAAATATTAGTTTTATAGTACGTCGTCTTTCTGTTATTTGAATTTTTGGATGTTTATTGTTTTATTATTTCAGTATCTTGACATTTTAATGTTTCATTTTCCTAGTATGTTAGTACTTCTGAGGCTTGACAATTTTTGTATTTTTGGTAATTAGTGTTCTTGTTCGTCGGTACTTTGATATTTCGTGTTTACATGTATTGGAATAACAGATTTCTGTTATTTTAAAAATCAGTGTTTTCGATTAAGTTTACTTATATTTTAAACATTAATGTATTTGTTTTCTATTTTATTGTGTTTTAAAAATGATTGGTATTTCAAAATTTTTCTATCTTGATATTGTCGCATTTTGATATCCCAATACTTTCATATTTCTGAATATATGGAAATTCATACTTTGGTACTACACTCCCGGATAAAAAGATAGCACACCGATAATATTTCCAGATTTTTAATGCTGTGTTCGTAGCTTCCTAAATGTTGTGGATTGTACGTAAGCATACGTCTTAGTAAAATGACGCTGAAGTTGCAAGTAATTGTTTACATTTCAGTGTCTTGAACTATGTTTTGAAATAGGTGGGGCGAGAAGATAGCACGCTTAGAACTTTCATAACAATTACATATTAGTGTCCATCGAATTTTCTGTAAGAGTACGTATGTTACTTCTTTTAGTACACCTAAATTTCAAGTACTTGAATACAGAGTTGTTGATTTATGAGATACAGGGTTACACGGATAGACAGCAATTACCTGGGTAATTCATGATATCCGAATAGATGAGGTAGTCGAGAATCTCGATATGGAATCCGATCGTCTTTCGTACATCTTCGACCAATATCGGTAATAAACGGAATAAACTGTAAACAATTGAATATGGTATTGCGCGCGTTGTGATTATACTGGAGTGTCTTTTCATAAGAGCATGAAAAACGCAAACAAATGCCGTGACCACGTGAACAAATTTTAGTTTGCGTAATCATGTTTCTGGTGTTTCATTAATTACGTATATAAAGTAACTAATTGTTTAGTTAATAAATATTGATAATTATTTAGAAATTAATTTCTCTGATTGCCATGGCTCACCGTAAAACCTGGGTATGTCACTATCTTACTCTGTCTGAAGATAAAAAGAGTGTATTTTGTAACATATGCAAGATTATACTATCATATCTTCGATCGGTATTTGTTGTTGTAAAACATTTGCGTGCAAAGCACAATGTGCAGTGCTTTCGTGTTTACTACTGACGGGCTATCAAGATCAGATGAATCTCTAGAAAACACTGAATATCAACTTCAAAAGGTACGCAAAAGGAATGCATATTCGCCGGAACGACAAAAAGAAGTATCTCAAGCACTTGCGAAAGTGATTGTTACAAATTTGTTACCCATTCCTTTTTGCAATAGTACGGGTTTTAACTCTTTGACTGCGGGTTACTTGGAAAGTAGGCGAACGCCGCGTGCGATCGAGCTGCAGTAACACAAAGTGAGCCATTGCACCGAACGCCTATGGGCGTCGACGGAACACGGTGGGCGGTTTTGTCAAACGCTTATAGGCGCCGATAGCAGTTAAAGTTAACGAGTTCATGGCTGTCGTGGAACCCGAATATCGGTGCCCTTGCCCTCAAACAATTACAAAACGACAACACTTACTGTACAGAGAGAAGCGCACGAAAATTGAATAAGAAGAACTTTCTAAAGCTTCTTGCCTATCTGTAACCACCGATGGATGGTCCTCTCGATTATTATGTATCGTTAACGGCACATTTTATAACTAAAGATTGGGTGCTAACAGATTTTACACTCTTCATACATCATGTTCAAGGAAGCCACTGCAGAAAATTTAAAATTTGTTTTAAATGGAACATATAGAGTGGCATTTTAATAGAAAGTATTTGCAGTAGCGCATGGCCATGCGAGCAATATTAATGCAACAACATATTTATTAGAGGATATAAAATACAGCGTTTTGTGTGCTGCACATAATTTACAATCTCTACATAGATAAAAGTCAAAATTTGAATGTATGTTCTGTAAAGGGTTCTATACCGTTCAACGTATCCGCACCAAATTTGGCATGAATAATTCTTCAACAGCCTACAAAAAATACTGCGGTGGTCTCCACCCCCCAACCACCCCTAAAGCCCACCTCCTCTTAACTTAAGTGAATGTGTAAAGTGAAATTTGAACAAGTGAGGATTTGAAGAATCCTCAACATTTTTTTTTATTCACATAAAGTCCACCTCCTCAGAAGTCCGAGCAAAGCCGGGCACATGCAGCTAGTTATCTATAAAAGACGCCCTTCATGCAGTGGAAAAATTCTCAGATGCGGAGAAAGCAAGTAAAACAGTTCAACACTTTCATCATTCTAATCTGGCCACTTTTGCATTATATGAAACACACAAGCAACTGAACCTGCCAGAACAGAAGTTACTTTAAATCCTGTTCAACCCGATGGAATTCAACATACCATGTGTGTGACCGTCTTGTATGCAACAGGAACGCAATTCTTTCTGTTTTAAATTATAGAAACATAATAAAATTAACTATAGCCTTAAAGCTTAAAACGACGAAATGTGATTGGGTTGCCATTAGTGATATTATTACAATATTCGAACTGTTCCGTTTAGCGACAACAGAATTATGTTCCGAAAATAATGTAACTGCTTCTTTACTAGCTATGGCTTAATTAATATTCGTTTAAAAGGCAATGACTGTGGACACTGTAGAAGCTAAAGAATTTAAGAAAATTTTAGAAACAGCTCTCGCTCCTAGATTTGAAATATATTCAGACTGTGAAAGTGCTCATTGAATTGCTTGTTTTCTGGATCCTAAAAGCAATGATTTAAGATTTAAAGACAGTGCGGTAAAAAATATAATTAAAGATCGTATTCGGAATAAGATTAGAGATATTTCAATTAATGAAGATATTATAGATAATGATAATACCATTCCAAGTGCTTTAGATTTTGTATATTAAAACGAAAATAATTTTAATGATAGCTTGTCGGAACTTGAAATATATTTATTAGAGCCACAAATAAATCATAATTTGTATTCATTGGTGTGGTGAAAAACTCGTGGAAATAAATGTACATGGTTGGCAAAATTGGCAAAAATGTATTTAAGTATTTTGGCTACGTCCGCTAGTTCAGAACGCACGCTTTCTACAGCTGGAAATATTGTTACTACAAAACGCACTTGGTACTACCAGAAAACGTAGATTTATTAATATTATTGTATCAAAATAGAAACGTGTAAAGCATAGGAATTGTATGGATTTTTGCAGGATATAAGTATTTGTAAGTACAGTTACATGTAATATAAGAACGAGTTTTGGTAAAGTTTTCATTGACTTTTTAGTTCTGTGTATTGTTATCGTTTACAGGGTGTTTCACCACCCCTGTCAAAAATTTTAAGGGGTGATTCTACAAGCCAAAAAAAGACGAAAATCAAGAATAAAAAAATTGCGTCCGAAGCTTCATTTTTGAGTTATAGATGTGTAAAAAACGGACGAAAAACGCCTGTCCAGCGGCAGCACTCCATACACGCGCAGTGTCTGGCATCGCGCGCCAAGTTCTCCGTACAGAGCGCTCGCTTACCGACGTAGAGAAACTGTGACTTACCATACGATGCGATATGACACTACATTCTTGCGACAATTTATGAAGAAGCACACACCTTTCGTTGATGGCATTAAACCGGCCTACTTGAAAAAATCCACAAGGGCATATCAAAACCCGCCTCACAGGATTCTCAAGCAGAGAGGGTGAATGCAATTTCTTATTGACGATTTTGTCTAAACAAATCACCCACACGCGCTTACACACGCACCGCGATTGTCCCGTCCGCGAGTGTCCATGTGTAAATGCACCGCGATTGTCCCGTCCGCGAGTGTCCACAAAGAAATGTTCACAGACAGACATGCACAATATTCTTCACCCTAGAACACACACGCACCGCGATTGTCCCGTCCGCGAGTGTCCATGTGTAAATGCACCGCGATTGTCCCGTCCGCGAGTGTCCATGTGTAAATGCACCGCGATTGTCCCGTCCGCGAGTGTCCACAATGTTCATGCACACACAATGTTACTTCAGGAGATGCTCAATATGGCCACCATTCTCCCGAATGCAGACTTCAATTCTTCTTTGTAAATTCCGTCGAACGTCCTTGAAGTCTGCCATAACATTTTGTACAATGCCCGAAGAAAATTCAATACGCTCTTGAAGCTGTTGTTGCGTATTGACGGGCGTTGAATACACTAATTGCTTCATGTGTCCACAGAAATAAAAATCAAGAGGATTTAAATCTGGGGACCGAGCAGGCCACGGGACGGGTCCTCCTCGTCCGATCCATCTGTGGCCAAAGTGCGCATTCAAATGATCTCGTACTAGAAGGGTGGAGTGTGGTGGTGCACCATCTTGCATCAACCACATGCTTCTTCGTACTTGCAGTGGAACGTCTTCTAATAATGGAGGTAGCTGCAGTTGGAGAAAGCTGAGGTATCCTTGTCCGGTCAATCGAGGGGGTAGAATTATGGGACCAATAATTTTGTCTCCAAGAATTCCTGCCCAAACGTTGACCGAAAACTGACGCTGCGAATGTATTTGCAGCAGCGCGTGTGGGTTTTCTTCAGCCCAGATGTGAGCGTTGTGGCCGTTGACCACCCCACGTTTGTTGAACGCCGCTTCGCCCGTGAACAATATTCTCGATGTAAAGTGTTCATCGTTTCTTATTTCTTCTCTCATCCACGAACATAAATTGAAGCGACGGACAAAATCGCCCTCTTCCAGTTCATGCACCTGCTGGTAATGGTAGGGGTGCAATTCCTTATCCTTCAGTATTCTCCGAACTGTGCTGTTGCTCACTCCTTCCACTGTCGCAATCGTACGTGTGCTGGTCGAAGGGTCTTCTTCAATACGCTGCATCACCCTCTCTTCAAGGTCCGGATCACGCTGGTCATATCCTCCGGATTTTGTACCCACAAACGAGCCTGTATCACGTAATCTTTGATACAGCCTCGTAAATACTCTTGCACTTGGTACATTTCTCCTTGGAAATTTATCGCTGTAAATGCGGCATGCTTCGTTTGCTTGACCCTTCGCTTCACCGTAGCACATAATCATGTCTGCCTGTTCTGCAAATGAATAGTGTCGTTCCGCCATCGTCTATTTCGTTGTCTTCTCTCTTCAGACACCGCACTTCACACACCGCACACAGAAAAAAAAATTAAAAAATACTAAATCTAAAGAATTAAAGACAGACTGCTTTCTACGTTTTAAATATTTTGCGCCGATCACAGTCTGCTTTCTTGTTGGCGATAGCTACCAAACTGAGGAGACGTTGGACGAATTCTATTCGAAAGACTGAAAACTGTATCGATACTTCGTTGTTAATCGGTGCGTCCTTGTTTATCCCTCGCACGTGTATGTGCGGGTCGCTCGAGATCCGAGAGGTTGCATCTTGATCCCGCGAGTCGAATACTTTGTAGTATCGCGACTAGTGCCGTTGGACGGATCGCTTTAAAGGGTATAGCCGAATAAGAGCTTTCATTTCTTTCCAACGATGCAACATCCCTTCAAACTTCGGGATAGAAAGAATTGTTCGTGTCTGATATTGTGCGGTGTATTTTATAAAAAAATATAAAATCAGGATCTCTGGACAATTAAAGAATTACGAACGTAAAGAATTCTTAACAGTAATGCCAAAGTTTCTTCTGTCGTAACAGTTCGCCGTTAAGCAGCGACAATGTATTGTATGTGTGGTCAGTAATTTGAAGTGATCGACATTTCTTTTGCGGAACCATTTCGGTCGAGAAGGCAGAGTCTGCAGCTGACCTCGTGTCATCGTTCGACGTCAACGGCCTTAGTTACGTAAATTTCATTTGCTGCAGACTCTAGTTTACACTCTTTAATTTACGTATACTTGAAAATTTAATAACAATTCCGTTCGTTCCTAATTCGTAGAATGTAGAATTAACACTCGCGGATTGGACAATTATGGTGCGTGAAAGTCATATGGACACATGCGAGTAAAATAATCGCGTGTGTATTTGTGTGTGAAGTGCGCAGTTCTACGCGTCGGAAAAATCACTTTTTACAGAGATGATAGAATGATGAGCATGCTATTGACAAATTTTCCTTACGGACAAGACGTTGGTTAAATTTCACGCGAAAGACTGAAAAATTTTACGCAAATGTGTCAGTGTAGAACATGTGTGCGTTCCTGCAGAGTTGGGCATTATTGGAATTATTTCGAATAAATATTTGCCTCAAATAATTATCTGAATAATTTATTCGAATACCGATTGCAAATGTATTCTAATAATCTATTCGAATAACGGTTGATAAATTATTCGAATAATAATACGAATAATTGTTGATTGTTTTAAAACGAAAGGAAAAATAAATCAATTTTTATTAGAATAAATTCTTCTACAAATAAGTTCCTATTCGAATAAATTCTTCTACGAATAAATTCTTATTTGGATAAATTATTGTTCGAATAAATTCTGATTCGTTAGTGACGAATAAAATTAATTTGTTACTCTTATTCATTATCTGTTATCTGAATAAAATTTTGCCCAACGCTGCATTCCTGCCTCACGTGCAAATATCGACGCTTTTCTGTGTACATGCTAGTGCCTTTACATTGTCGCATCTCTCGGTCGTTGACCTCGGCCTCTCGAACAGCTGTAATCGGCAGGGAATATTTCTCGCGTAGAAAGCAGTCTCTTTTTCAATTTAATTTTACTTTCAGTGTTAGGCTTAGTTTTAGCTTTTTAGATTTTTTTCGTTTGTAGTATTTTTCTCCGTGTGAGTAATTTCGCATTCGTGGGTAAAGTAATTGCGGTGCGTGTGAGTGAATAAATGGACACTCGCGGACGGGACAATGGCGGTGCGTGTGTGTTCTAGGATGGAGAATATTGTGCATGTCTGTCTGTGAACATTTCTTTGTGGACACTCGCGGACGGGACAATCGCGATGAGTGTGAGTGAATAAATGGACACTCGCGGACGGGACAATCGCGGCGCGTGTACACATGGACACTCGCGGACAGGACAATCGCGGTGTGTGTGTAAGCGCGTGTGGGTGATTTCTTTAGACAAAATCGTCAATAAGAAATTGCATTCACCCTCTCTGCTTGAGAATCCTGTCAGGCGGGTTTTGATATGCCCTTGTGGATTTTTTCAAGTAGGCAGGTTTAATGCCGTCAACGAAAGGTGTGTGCTTCTTCATAAATTGTCGCAAGAATGTAGTGTCATCGACAAACTACAGAATAGACCTATCATCCAATGTATTTTTATGTCACACGGATTTAGGGCTCTAGAGCCCTCTTACCATTTTCGTGTCACACCCAACGTTACCGGTTCAGTCTAAAATAAGATCACAACACTGCGACTGGTAGGAATTAAAATTAAATATCACGGGGAACATTTAAAATCTAAAACGATCTGAATATTACGACTAACCTCCCAAAATATGTTGCATAATTCCGTTTACTAATACATTTCCGTAGAAAAACAATTTGTACTTATTTCCATAAATATTATATAAACAAAATTGAAGTACCCATATTTTTTAAAATGTAAACTATTCAAAATTATGTGTTAATCGTCGAAATATGCTTTCTGATTTTCATTCTTTCATAACATATAGTAAGATTGGATTTTTCAAACCAGTTTTATAAACGTTCTACAATATTTGCTCATAAAATTTTGGGCCTGTTTTCAAATAAACTGCAATATAATATTTCCTCGATTCCTATCTCTCTTCTAAATATGGAAACTGAGGTATCACTATTCACATTTAACAATTAACAATTAAAATGAACGCTTAACATTCTTAAATATGTACATAATTTATTTTTCAATTTATATGAGAATGTTGACGTATATTTGGAGACTAGTCATTTTGTGTCCCGTGCGAATGGCATTAAAAAAATACATGAATGTTTTTTGTTGACATACGTTGAAAAAATAATTAAAACATAAAAAAAGTTAGCTTAAGGAGAAAAACTAATGAAAAAAATTAAACGTTCATCAGAGACTTGACGTCGCTCTAAAAAACATGTAGCGAGAATTTCATAGTTCAGCGCTGAAGTGCTGCATCAAAACGATTTGCATCTGAAAGGTACGGAGTGTGTAGCGGACAGAACCGGGAGTGGAAATTTTTTTCTTGTTTCGAGAAAAACTTTCCTCTTCCGAAGATTTCAGGCCCGAGCAGCAGAGTCCTTAGACAAAAGGGAAATAACATCTGTGTCGCAGGCCCACGGGGGTCCTGTCCAGTTGCGCTGTCGCGTATATTGGCAAGCACCCTTGGCGACCCTTTGCTCAGAAGCGGTACAGGAGAAAGAGCCTCCCTCCACTCGAGTAACTCTCTCTTGTTCCTTGCGTGCGAAAACAGAAAACGAGAGTGAATTAGGTGAGTAGTGGGAGGCTCCTTCTCCTGTACCGCCCGTGAAGAAAGGGTCGCTTAGGATACTCACCAGTCCACATAATTTTCGCTTTTCGAGAAAAGGTTTTTCTTTTTAACATTCATATTGGACGGAGTATTTTCAATTATCTCCCATGTTGTTGAGGAAAAAATCCAAAATAGTTTACTCAAGATGAATGTGCTGTACATCGTAAACAAATGGTTTACACTTTAAAGAGTAGCCCGGCAGGCTGCTAAGCTTTTCTTCACGGCAGGCTGCATAGGCCACATCCCTACTAAATATCCCCCCTTGCTCTTTCGGAGCCGGGCCGAAAAGTTGTGCGGCTGGCGGCGGCGTCTGAGAAACAAGATACATTTTTCGAAGAGTGAGCCATCCTTTAACGGAAATAAAAAATTGTTTGTTTTGCATTGTAGATTCATGAGGATATTATTAATAGATAGATGAAGTTTCCCGAATTAAAATGAGTCCAAACACGATCTCATTCGGACTATTTGTTATCAGAGACATTCCGACTATCGAATCTTGTCTTATGCAAAATTTTAATAAAAAATGAACCGAATGTCATCGTGTTTGGACTCATTTTTATTGAAAAAACCTCACCTATTCATTTGTACTATTTTCATCAATGTATTATAAAAAATAGACAAATTTTATTTTTCGTTATACGATGACTCATTTGCGTCAACGGAAAAACTGTTTGGCAGCGGCCGACTGAAACCTCGCCGGTGCTTTATCTCTCTCCCTCCCAGAGAGGGATGACAATTTGCTCTAGCACGGTTGGCCGAAAATTCTCGGTCCTGTATGCTCTTTGTGAACATGTAAAAATCGGACGCATGATAAACAAAGTGAGACAAAGTATCAAACTTTGTTGTCTCTGTCAGAATGATTTTCGCGTAAAGGATCTCGTGCCGTTTCTCGCTTGTGCCAGTGAAGTCAAGAATTGGGATACACGAGATGCAAGGGCCAGAGCGTCGCGTGCCACTGGACGGGGACCCTGCCATAAATTTGGAAGGGGCCAAGCGTATATGTTCCAGATTCCCTTAGCAAGAGGATTTTTCCCGAGGAAAAGCCTCAAAAATGTAGCGAGTGTTGCGAGAGAATAAATACCGATTTCTTGTATTTAAATTTGGCGTGAATTATATGTTTTATGTTTCACGTTCATTTTACACCTGTTTTCATTCCCTCTTTTTTTCAATTGTGCTGTAAAAAGTAAGATAACTGTTTTCTTATATCTAGGAATAATGAAAACAGTGCCATTGGATTTCTATAGTTTTCATTTTACTATTTATGCACTCAAGAAGTAGTTATACTGTATGTATCTAACTTCTAACCTCTTCGTTATAATTTCTTGTATACTTCGTTATAATGTGTTTGTACACGTGCTTAAGTTAACAGGAGGAAAAAAATATAAATTAACTAATTACAAATTCAATAATTCTTCAAAGGTAAATTATTAGATCGATGAATGTCAAAGAGTTCCGCAACTCCTTCAGCTTCATTAAAGTTACCAACGCAATAAGATGTATTTCAGTATTTAGAATATATTTTATTATAATACAGGGTTAAATCCTTTTCCTTATTTAGGAGTCAATTACGAATTTAATGACGTTACCATCTTTGGTGGTCGGAATGTATTTGATTCCCAAAATCACCACTCCTAGACGCAGAGGGCGCAAGAAAACCTGTGGTTTTTCGAGAAGTCGGTATTTCAGAACATGTGACACGAAGTCCCTTAAGATGATAGGTCTATTCTGTAGTTTGTCGATGGTAGTGTCATATCCACAGACGAGATATATTCTCGTCTGTGGTCATATCGCATCGAATGGTAAGTCACAGTTTCTCTACGTCGGTAAGCGAGCGCTCTGTACGAAGAACTTGGCGCGCGATGCTAGACACTGCGCGTGCATGGAGTGCTGCCGCTGGACAGGCGTTTTTGGCCCGTTTTTTACTCATCGATAACTCAAAAATGAAGCCTCGGACGCAATTTTTTTATTCTTGATTTTCGTCTTATTTTGGCTTGTAGAATCACCCCTTAAAATTTTTGACAGGGGTGGTGAAACACCCTGTATAACAAACGAAGTCGAATACGTATACTGGATAACGTCACGAAAGCCTTTAGGTTAAGTCACGAAAACACGAATTAATTAACAATAAAACAGTATTTTAATAATAAACAATAGTTAATTATTGTTAAATGAGAGCAGTAGTGAATATTAAACGTGACGAATATCGATCAGAAATGGTTTAGAAGGCGATTACACGCGAAATCGTAATATGTTAAGCCCGAGCTTTCAAACGATGTTAGCGGTAGCGCGGTCCGAACCCAAGTGAGGCTCCGCGCAGCGCTCAGTTGATGTGCAACGCGCTGCGCATTTCGGCGTCATACTTGACTACACCTGACAGCTAGCAGCTACTAAGCATATTTACTTATCAGTTGACAATTTAACGTCTACCGTTCGTGCGTTGAATTATTATTTATCGCTCCAACGGTTTTTTCAACCACCCCCGCAGACGTCACCTGTGCACGTTAGTGATCAAAAGTTGGGTACACTCGGTGGACAGAGTGTAATGGTGCTCGATAGTGCTTCACTGACAAGCCTGTGATTTTTAATGACTTGTGACAAATTTTCTGCTGTTTTATTTGTTGCATTTGATCCCGTTTATTCTACATTTTATTGTGACTTATCAGGAAACTTCGTGAGAGTGTTAATCGCAGACCTCATCTGGATGTGACACAAAAATGGTAAGAGGGCTCGGTAGCCCTCCGAGCGTGTGACAAAAAGTTACATTGGATGATAGATGTATCCTATACTTCGTCGATACCGGTAGTTAATTCCGATGTTGGTTTATTCTTCTATGCATTAATTTGTAATTAATTATAAAATGAAATAAAGTTTATTGAAAATATATTTATATGTACATAACAAGCTTTCGCGCATAGAAATTTGTACCGCCCATGTCGTAACGGAATTAAAGGAACTCGAAAATTTATGAAGAATCATTGCTTAAAGTAACAAATATCTACGATTTCTGATTTTAATTCGTATTACTAAATAGCGTTGTCATGTAAACTTTACATTGTAAAGCCAGTTCCAATCGATACAGTAGGATGTGACCCGGAAGTGGTAAGGGGGTCTTAGCACTCCCGAGCTGTGTGACACGAAAAAGCATTGGGTGAGTAGTCTATTCTGTACCTCGTATGTGATTTTATACCACAGACGAGATATATGAGTAGACAAATCACCTTATGGACTTTCGTGGCCCAACGTGACTGCCATACCGACTTAGAAATTCGACACTGATTTTAGCGTCCTCTACTCATCAACGACGGCCACTTGATAAAGTATTCATTAAAGAGTGTTAGTAAGAGCCTAGCAGCACCATGGGTAAATGCGTGTGAGCCTGAAGAGAGGAGAGACGTTTGATAGGCAATTGTTGACTCGCAGCGACGATTTGTGTCGCGCGAGCTTCTCGGGTGCTTCATTAGTATGATGTGTGAATATTGAATACAGACGCATACATATAAAGAAATAGCGAGCGAGCAAAGCTGCGGCGACGCCACGCAGGCTCGCGGCGGACAAAAATTGATTATGTATTAAATTGAGTGCAGCCAGAAAGGGTATAACCGGATAAGGGGGCAAATGTGCCCTTAAACTAAATTTGATTTGCGATGGACCAGTTTACCAAAAGAAACCATTTTACACAAATTTTCAAGCCTCTATCTCGACCGGGAGGTAGTAACAGGGAAAATTCGGAATATCCGGTTTTGCACTATTTTCCCTATTTAGTCGCATGCGAAAATTCTGAAAAAAATGTAGCATATTCCGGATATGGTGGCATATATTAGGGAATTTTTGCCGATTTTTTCGTTGCAGATTCTAGTTGTAAAAAATTAAAAACATTAAAAAAATTCAAATAATGCGGATTTCTTATTGAAGTTTCAAAGACAGCACATTTATATTTTTTTGATAAGGACATCTTATCATAGCTATGATCCTCAAATTTTTTCAGATTTTTCGGTAAGGTGCGCCGTAGTTAAAAAAATTAAAAACCGATTTTTTCCAGGTATTTCGCACGAAAAAGTACCTTTTACTTTGAATTTTTATACTTTCTTTATTCTGTGGGTATATTATGCAATATTAAACATTGCTATATTCAGAAAATAGTATATACCTTATTGTTAAAGAAATAAAATTGACTCGATCCATTGAAACGGTGCCGCGTACAGTATATTTTAAACTATTTCCGACAATTTCAAAAGTGTCTTTGGTGCAGCGGTTGTGTCCGACAGTGGAAGTGGGGACAAACTTTTTGACATAGGTTCGATTCCCGCCCGGACTTATTTCTTTTTAGTACATTAATTCTTTTTTTTTAATACATTAATTATGTTTTTTGCATTCCTAATTACATAAAATGAAAGTAGTATTTATATAAAAACATTTTAAATATATGTTAAGCATACTTTATACTAAAATATTCACAAAAATAATTTTGAAGCACTCTTCGTTGCATCATTTCTCTAGTCATGTATCCTCTTAATTACGGTTAGGAGAATACATTACGTTTTTGTAACATAAAAAAATAAAAAAAAATATGTCTGGGCGGGGATCGAACCTGCGTCAAAAAAGTTTGTAACGATTCCAAAGTCGGACACGCAACATCTGCCCCAACAACGCTTTTGGCTGTGTGGTAAATAGTATTCATATGTATTTGGTAATGTTAACAAGATTGGCCACGTGAAGGCATGAAAGAAGGACTTAACAATCCCGGAATATACTCAATGTTGCTACAGTTATAATCCATGTGTTAAACGTCGGAGACGTTCGCCGTTGGTTTGATGACCTTTGACGCGTCACCGACTTCCTCGTTGGTTAATTAAATCCGCGGAGGATGGTTGTAATAGTTGATGGTGGAATAATGTGTGGATGGCGATATATATCTATATATATATATCGCCATCCACACATTATTCCATATATATATATTTTTTAATTAAAAATAAAATAGAACAGTGCATATAACAAAAAACACGGGAGCTGATCTTTGAGTCAACCTCTCAATATCCTAGCTCGAGATCGACTTCCGCCAAAGCTGTTCCTCGAGCCCTGTGACGATTTTTCGTTAAACGCGTGATGTCAAAAGCAAAAGACTCGCAGGCGATCGAGAGCCGTCGACCTCGTTGACAAACAGCTTCAACGGCTACATACATTGTCATCTCTCGTTGCGCAATCGGCGACCGTTGGCTGTCGCCGGCCTACGACACACCTGTGCCCGTACAAATGCCTACAAATGATTGACTCACTTGTCGAGATTATAATTTAGTTGTATGTTAGGTGTGATGTTACGCTTGAAAATAGGTGTGTGAGAGCGCGAAGAGGAAACCTTACGGGCCATATGCCTAATTGCCGTGCACCGTAAGGTCTGCGCGGCAACACCATGCGCTAATTGTATAAATAAGAACATTGGTTTACTAAACAGCAAACATCCAACAGCATCCTTATATTATCCCACAAACCCCACCAAAATATTCAAACCTTGAATGTATTCAAAATAAATATATATATATATATATATATATTCACATGCAATTATATTTACATAAAGATATGTATATACATACAGTCTCAATTTTAACCTTTTTAAAGTTTAGTAGTTACGTCTGACGATGAGATTCAACTATTATGATCTATTTAAGAAAATATAAAAGGTAAAAGTAAAATGAAAAGTAAAATAAAAGTCAATTTAGAAAACCCTGAAAAGGTTAAAATTTAAAAGAAACGCAAGTATGTAAAAATATATTAGAAGTATAGCCTAGCACACACCTAGAAACATTTTCCTAGAAATTGGTTATGCATTTATGATACATACAACATACAAAAACGTGCAGAGTATGTTAAGTATTTAGAAATGTACGAAATGTAAAAAAGAAGAAGTTTATAAAAATATGATTTTGCATAAATATCAGCAGTCTAAAACTCTTCATGCGATACAATAGCCTATTTCGCCATCGCATTCATAAAAAAGCACACATATGTACGAATAGATTGTCAGTGATTTCCAGGTTATATTATTTTAAAGAGGGTGTCGTTCGTGTGACCTGTCAAAGAATTTATAATTTTTACCACAGTAAGCGCAACAATCTGTTTCTGCATTCTGTTGGTAACGTTGTGAGTGACACGGAAATGGTAATGGGGCACTAGTGCCCCAGGAATTCGGGCCGAAAAAATACATTGCATGATTGGTCTATTTATATATCTCGTCTGTGTTTATACTTTGTCGATGCCAATAGTACCTGAAATGTAATTTTACAGTGTGTAGTGTTTGAAATGAATACCAGATGGCGACAGCCTACAGTTTCACAGTTCAAAACCTTATCCGAGAAACTTGTAACATAGCGTATCTACTGTACTCGTACATTTTACTCACGTGGTTTTCAACATTCGGTAGACATTGAAGGGAACATAGAATAGCATCAAGTTTCTATTGTTCTTGGACCATGACACTTGCAAATGCTGTTCTTGACCATCAACCACTTTCTGTCGTTTGTCTGTCGACACTCTATCCGTGAAACTACACAAACAATACATATTTCATTTCATAATGAATTTTCTTTGTTCTCATGCCAACTAATCTACCTTTCTTTTCTCTAATGTGTTACAGTTGACGAAATCTTAAGGCTGTATTTATGTACAATAGAAAGGTGATACGTGAAACACATGTACAGTCTGTTGCAAAAAAAAAAGTCCAAAATATGGAGAACATATAGTACTCGAAAAGGGGAATAAAAAGTGCTTAATCGTTGTAGGTTTTTGTTAACCCTTTGAGAGTACAGACACACACAAATGAGTAAGTGTGTTTACAAAATGATTCTTTTTTGAACCGATCGTTCCATGCGGAAGATGGGTTAGCCTTCTTATTAAGTACAGTAGTAGAACGCCCATAGGCGTTTTACGCACAGAGCGTAGCAATATACGGAGTTCTTACGAACATACATGACACTTAACTCTCATTCGCCCTTCGCGTGAAAGTTCACCTATTTTTTCTTTCTAGATATTGTAACATTTTTAGTTTTCATTGATTATACTATAATATATTTATCTGAAATAAAAAAGTATGACAAAAGAATATTTGTAATTGAATTTATAATAAATAAACAATGAACATAAACGACCTTACGATGAAATTTAACTTGAATACCTATCACATAAAATCACTTCGTTCGAAATAATTAAGAGATCAGAATTTTCAGTACTTTTGGTCGATCTAATTAATAACAGAAATGAAGGAAATATTACGTATCCGATATGGTAATAATTTAATTTGATGTTTAATCTTTATAGATTTTCAAGCATCCATAATATTTGTAACTTTAACAAATAATAAGTAATTTAAATGTGTGATCCTCTAACTATTTTGAACAGTGTATGCTATATACTGTTGTTAAAAGAAGGTAAAACGTTGTTCTTCTTTTGTTCGCACGACCATTAAAGCTTATTGGCTTAATATATTACATTAAAAATCTTCCATAATCACTCGATATATACACATGTTAGATTTCATACATAAATTTTTTCTTCCGATGTGTTTTTACTTTTAATACAGTGATGGCAACTGGAGCTGTGGCCTTCCCCCACTTTACGTGCATTCTCCTCATATAGGATGTAGTCTAGGACGATGATAGGCCGAGGGGGAGCCAGGAGCCAACTGGAGGGAACCGAAACGAGGGGAATGGACCTAGAGTAGGGGAAGGCCGTAGCTCCGGTGGCCATCACTGTTTAAACACGGCGGGTACAACAGTGAAAACGGCTGTACCTAGTCAGACAGAGAATAAGTTGTTGGTTTTACTGTAAGTTATAAAAGAAATAATATTTAAGTTTTTAATTGTGTTATTAGTTCTTACAATACTCTCAAAATGTGAAATTTTCTTACAATTTTGTAATAATCAATAGTTTAATTAAATTCAATTTGAGGCGTCATGTAAAGGGGACAAAACACAGTACTAGACACAACATTACAGCTTTCTTTCGATATGTGTATTATATATTTCTTAAGACATATATGTAACATGACGTATTTAATACGTTGAATGCCGTGGCGGTCACCGGTGATCGACACCTCAAATTTAATTTAATTAAATAATTATTAATTGTCACAAAATTCTGAGCAAAGTTCATATTGAAACAATGATGTAGGAACATAAGAACACGATTAATTCCTTAAATCTTCTTTTTCTTTACGATTTATATAAAAAACGTGTCTGACTAGATATGGCTGTTTTCACTGTGGCATTCAAAGTGTTAAATGATGAAATCATTCACGTTATTGTATATTAAACAAAGTTTAAAATCGACTTCACACGAAAAACGCGACTTGTATTACTAAATTCTGATTGAGAAAAAATATATTCATCAGTTAAGCTGATAGGTATCGTTAGACTTAGGATTATTTCAAAATGTTAAACAGTCATTGCGAATAAAAACACTGAAATTAATAAAAAGAACATAATTCGCAAGATATCTATTGTGTTTATATCTTAATAACTGCAAAAGCGTTTATTTAATTAAAAATGGGCTGAATCCAACAATAAAGAATATTTTAATCTGTCTTTTCTGGAAACAGCAGTTTCATTAATTGAAAAATGGAGAGGAGAGCTGGACAACTAGATCAGAAAACCCTATTACGGTAAAAATACTAATAACATTTTCAATAATACAGATATCACCGTATAGTTTTCAGTTGATATTTTTAAACGTTTGTACGATTTTTTAAGGAAAACAAAAATTTTAATTCTTTCAATCTTCCATTGTGTTCTGCTCCTTAGTAATCGTCTTTCTTCTATTTCTTTTATTATAAATAACAGCATCGAGTGCTTTAGTCATTTAGCCGATGCAACTACACTTTTAGGTGGATTTCGAACCACAGTGGTGCACCCTAACAAACGGCGTTTAGTTGGATGGAAGATCGAAAAGCCAAGCACTCAGAGAAATCAGCTGTTAATATAACGCCGGAACGAATATTTCGAGCAGAGTCAACCCGCATGAGCTTTCACCAGAGCAGCCCATAGCTCTGGGCTACGTTCCTCGTTTTCTCTTCTTTCAGCTACAATTCGCTTTTGCTCTCTTTTTTTCCTGCACGTCAGTTGCTCCCGTTTTTCTCTTCTCCTTTCGTACTTTTCACCTCACTGTTCAGGTAAATTTACATTTCCGCGATCGAGACTGCAGAGGGTCATTGCGCAAGAAAGTTTGTTATCGTCGCCGAGAGGACCTGGTACTCTGATCGATTGCCTGCAATAGATACGCCATTGTTTTCCGCTGTTTCAATGGAACTCTGCTTGCTGAACTGCTGATTATGCAATTGTCCATAAATGCAGGCTACCTTACTTATGTCAGGTTATTCCGTAATAAATATCGGTTTTTGGGACTGTTCCGCTAGAAGGTCTGGCTCACTGTGCTGGAATTCGACATGATTGATCATTAGACATTGATATATTTCTAATGAAGTTGTATCAGCCGAAAACTATTTGCATAATAGACTTAAGTGCATATAAAATTACGTCAAACGGAATCTGTATTAATTATTTGGAAAACCCGATAACGCTCAACTCATTTTACACCGGATTCTTCAAAAACTTATTAATCACCCGGGACGTAAAACTGCGCTCCGTTCACTATATTCGCCAGACATTTCTGACTACGTCTCGCCTGAACAATGCAACAGAATCTTTGAATTAACAATACTCGTTCCAGAGGCTGCAGTTAAATTAACACTTCGACTGCCACGTCACCCATATATGGGTGACACTTCAATTCAGTGATTACTTATTTGATCATGTGTAGCATTAGTAAATATATCTTAGCAGGTCAATTGAAACCAATAGAAAAATGATGAAATTTACTAATATTATTGATTAAAAAGTGTATTATTTTGGGGTATATCCATTCTCTATGAAAGTATAAGAAGTTTGTGATTTTCAGTTAATACAACGTGGCAGTCAAAGTGTTAACAAACTACAACTATCATAGTTGGCACAGGATGTGTAATGAATAGATGTAGTATGTACAACAAGAGATGATTTAACTTAAATAAAATTAGTAAAATCGGCCGAATACACAAAGTTTGGTAGTGGTGATGAAGAAAGGAATGATGAATTATAAATTTACAGGATGCGTCTTTTTATATATAAAATACATGGAAAAAGGTGTAACTTTAATTAGCGAATCAAACTGGACAAAACTTGCAGCCATTTGTGGCGTTCATTTACAGTTTGCAAGTTCTGCTCACCACATAGTGTCGGCGATAGTAGATAACTTGACAAGGAGAAGTCTCGAATTGCTCAGATTTTATGAGTTCTTACATGTTGATAGATCATGTTATTATGAATCTCCCTATGCATGGTATATGTATAGTTATGGCGTAGATGGTCAGTAGTTTAAACGATATTTAATGCAGAAAGAAACTCTGCGTAGCAACCTAGCGCCTAGCTGACTGCTCCACGCTCTTATACTTGAAAGCAACTGTTACAAGAGGATAGGTCAGTGATGGCCACCGGAACTGCAACTTCCTCCCACTCTAGGTCCATTCCCCTCATATAGGCTGTAATCTGGGACGACGATGGACCGACGAGGAACGAGGAACGAACTGGAGGGAACTGAAACGAGAAGAATGGACCTAGAGAGGGGAAGGCCGCAGCTCCGGTGGCCATCACTGATCTAAACTAACGGTTTCTTGGCATAAATATCCTAATCTTTTTTTTATTCAGAATGAAAGTGATCTTCATATATCTGCGATAACCTCGCCCACGAAAAAACAATTGCCGTCTGATTATCTCATCCCGAAACCATACAACTTTTCTAAATGACATTTCCTTTTATTACTTAAAATTGCAGACATATAGTATTTAAGTTGGATAAAGTTATTGAGACACTCTGTGTAAGAATGTCGAAACTTGTAAATGGATATTTGCATAAACATCCGCAGTCTACCGATTGCCGTCATTTAGATTGAGATATGTATTATTTGTTTTAAGAGAATTTACAATGTGTTCAAATAATTAATTTAATTTAATTAATTATTAGTATTTACTTAATTCAATTAATTTAAAGGTACCAGTAAATAGTTTCCCACTTACAACATTACGGGCACAAAATTCAAATCATTCTTGTTTAATTCGATGAAAGTATGAATTGCATGGAATCATTGTGGTCTTTTCTAAAAATTTAAAATCGCTAAACAGTCGAGTATTTCGACCATAGCCCGAGAAAATTTATCATCCTCTTTCACGACCGAAATTCAGACCGAAACATATTTCGGTAATTAGTGAAACGCGCGAGTTTCTAAGATGGAATCATTGCATTTGATAAATTTCTCCTCCACAAAGTCGAACAATTAAATTTACCAAACTTTCGTAAAATCGTGTTTCCCTTGTACTTTGAACGATATGTCACCCGTTTTCTCTGTTTATTGTCAACAAATTGTATCCGTTGAAAATCGTACATATACGTATGTACTAGTTTGTATCCCTCAGTCTGGTCTGTTCAGTTTTTATTTGAATTAGCAATAATTGATTAGAGTGTTAGTTCAGTCATAAATTCGTTTTTACTAAATTATATATGTACCAATTTGTTAAATGGTTTCTCAGTCAGGTTCGTGCAGTTTGTATTTGGATTAACAATAAGAAATATATTGATCGTAAATAAAGCGAAGCTACGAACTTTTTATGTGAAATGAGAGAGATAAATGATGAGCCAAATGAAAATGTGGCATGAAATGGAAAGTAAGGACTCATGAAAATATTAGACTGAATTTCAAGTTCGTTTTAATCAATTCAGTATATTTCGGAATATTTAATTATCCCTCAGTCCGCTCTGTGCAGTTTTTATTTGAATTGACTATAATAAATAAGAGTAATAAGTAATTAGTCAAATCAAAATAAGGATTAAATTTATTGGAAATAAAACCATGGAAATATTAGGCCGAATCATAAATTCGTTTCTAATGAATTATGTATCAATCTGTTTAAGTATCCCTCAGCCAGGTCTGTGTAGTTTGTACTTGAATTAATAATAAGTGAAAGTGATAAATAATTAGACAAATGAAAATAAAAAATAAATTTACATGAAATAAGAACTCATGAAAATATTAGGTTGTTACGAGTTTCGTGTTTCCTTTATCTCTATATTAAAGGTTTCTTAGAAATTATGTATCTACAAGTTTGTTTAATTATCTCTCAAAAATACGTAATTCTACAATTTTAATCATATGCAACAGTTCATTTAAAAAATATTTCATATAGTGAAAGTTAGCGAGAGATTATTTTTTATCATCTAGAGCAGTGAATATTTTTGCAATTACTTCTTCGAAAAAAGTCATAACATTCCATTCTAAATAACTGTAAAATAACATAATGCGGTACTATTAATAATACTTCAAATGACGCTATTTTAAATGTGCTCAAAAGCCTGTATGATAGGAGAATATCATATTTTTTATTCGTTTAGTAAAATCAAATAATAATAAGATAGTAAATAATTATATAATCTATCAATTACATTCTTGGGCAAATAATATCAGTAAAAGAACAAATGACGAAAAGTCATTTCCTACTTCCATTCGTCTAACTGCTCATCATTCTCGTTTAATATTCTAATTTCAAATACAAACTTACGGCTCTGACTGAGAAATAATAAAAAAAACTGGTACATATGCTATCGAGTAACCCTAGTGTGGTCTTTGGGTCTTTTTTTGATCCATCGCGTCTTCATTTATTTAAAAAGATCCGCAATTATGAGAAAACTATAATGAATTTGTTATTAATGCGTTTGTGTTTCTTTATCATTATATCAAGAGCTCATTTTGTGGGTTCGTATGCTGTGTTGACAATAAAAATTGTTCCACATAAAGTTCTTGGGTCTTTTTTGACGCAGCATAGACGAACATTATAGAATGAGAGAAGTAAAAAATCCTGAGGCTCTGTGAAGTAATGTGGGAAAGTAAAGTGAGGAGAAGGGATGTAAATAATACAAAATGACTAGCATATTGTTAGTAACACCAAAAAGAAAACGCATACAAATTCAAGTACCACGCAGACCTCGTTTCACTCTATACGAGTATATCCAGTATAGGAGCTTCTATCAGTGATGTAAAAACATGTGACAAATATATAATTTAGGCATACTATATTGTTTTTCTATAATTAAATTATTTATAGATATTATTTCTATCTTTCCTTAGTCCTCTCATTATATTATAAAGTTGAAAATATGAGTTCCATACATTCGGGTCAGTTTTGATCCCAAGACCTTGCGTTTATAATCGGAGGGAATAACGCATTAGGGTTAAAATCGAACTTTTAATTAACCTGTAACTACTATTATCAGGTCCCATGGACCCAGCAATTAAAAAATTCTGGAAAATACCATATAAATTTTGGTGAGGGAAAGTCATGCTTAGGTGTACCTGGCCAGTCGGTTTCATTAAGAAGAAGTAAATATTTGTTTATGCAAAACGTGATTTTGATTGAAAATTTCAGGAGTGTGTCCCAGGGACCCGCTAATAGTACTTAAGTTACAAATTTTTGATAGTAGAGGAAAGTATTCTATTATCGCATAGGTTTCTAATATGGCACATTGGATTTCTACCAAAACTATAATACCTATAGAAGCAAACCATAAAATAATTGCATCTTAGAGTAGATTTCTATCTAAAAAGCAAACAGCAATGCATCCCTTGAACACCGGACGACCCTCAATCTGAATAGTAAATTTACATATTTTTCAAGTTTTGTGCACGTGCGACCGAAAAACGTGTTTTGCCCAGAAGTAGGTATAAACTTTCGATTTTACCATATCGCACGCAACGTAAAGAGTCCGTAAATTCTGGTAAAACGAAGGTTTATGTTTGCGATTTTCATTTGGTAGGATAATTCAGAAGAATATTAAATCACTTAATATCAACTACCGTGTGTATTCCTTAATACCGCATAGGCAATATTAGGCATCAGTTTTTGTACTTACCGGAAAGAACAAAAAGTACTGAGATAAGAATTTTTCTACTTTCATCTAACATTATTTTTTTTTGCATAAACACAATATTAATAAACATATGTCCGTGTAAGTTCATATAATAAAAAAATATCTAGTCCAGTTTTCCAGTAAACCACAAGATGTCGTATAAAAGTGTACAATAATGGGGTCCCTTCCTCTAGTAGTTGCGGGTTAAATCTATTTTCAGTCGATTCAATTCTTACTTTCATTTCTCTAATCACTCATTACTCTTACTTCTTCTAATTATTAATTCGAACAAGAATCACGCAGCTCGGATAACAAAGCAGCCGCGGCGAGGAGGGGGAGGCAAAAGAGAGAGGTCGGTTGTCAGTAACACGGCGACCAGAGAAAGAGGAGGAAGGCCAGCGAGGAGGATGGTGGTGATCGGGTCCGGATTCGCGAGTGGCAGTTCACGGCTGGTAGTCAGCGCACAGTCAGTCAGTCATTCAGTCGGTCGGTGGTAGTCAGTCGATGGCAGAACCTGCTCCGTTTCACGGAGCCCCGACATGTCCCTTTCGCGTCTCGGTTCCTGTAAGTTTCATACCACTGCGCGTTTGACTTTCCGTTCCGTCACGTGTCATCGGCCATAACGTTCCCCATCGATACACCAGTGAACTGTCCGATTGCTTCCGCACGCTGGAGTCGTCGATTGACGAAAGTGCAAGTGCCTGTTACGGTCAGTGTGTGCCTAAGGACCTTCCTTTCTTCCGACAGGAACCAGTGTTACAGTGAGAGGTACGCGTGACCTTGAACAGGATCTTGCAGAGGACCTCCGCGAAGAGGTGACCGTCTCGAGAAAAGCGACGAAAACTATCCACGGATGGTTAACGTAAGTTAATTGCAACTCATGTTTAGTGAAATTGTTGATAAGATTGCCTGAGTAGAAACAAATTTTGTTTCCTTGTCTACCGCGTTGTTTTGGACTGTTGGCTTCAGATAGACGCTCGAAAGCGTTTAAAACTTTGCACTCGAAGCCTTCTACGTCCAACGGACATAACTGAGGAACGCGAGCGTAATTATGTTTAACCAGATGGTTGGTTTTAGTTTCAATATAATTGTTTTAGTAGTTGGTTGCGTATGAAGAGTGTATAATGTAGGATGCATGGAATTAAACATCGTTTTTCGTCATTTAGACAAAATAGGTAATTTGCATTACTATGTTGCCTCAAACGGCACTATTCGGGTGCGAAGGGTTAGTATGTTAGATTGAAATATCGGATTCATATCAATCATCCAGTTTTCTAAGGATGTTTTACCGAAATCGTTAAGACAGTTCACCATCCAGAATTTTTTACGCATAGGGTTTATTACTTGAAAATGTATAGAATTAAGTGCAGTTTTTTTTTATTAAACATTTAATTATTTTTTAAATATACGATGCACTTCATATGTACCAACTTGATAGCTGTTGACGTAGGTTTGTTTATCCCTTAACTTATCCCTTAACTCTAGTGCGGTCTTCCGTTAGACTATACATTGATGGTCTTTGGGTCAAAAATACCCCGAACGTATGGAACTCGTATGTCCAACCTTATAATATAATGAGAAGACTAAGGAACCTAGGAATAACCAGTCGGATGCAGTATAATGTCATCATCGCGAAAGTATTTTGAATAAATGAAGAGACGATGGGTCAGCGGAGAGCCGAAGACCGCATTAGATTAGCGATAGGTTTCCAATTCTGTTTACACTGGTTGTAAACAGGTAGCAGAACGTGTAGTTACCTGTTCCTTGCGTTACACTGCATCTGATTTCGTTGTAATGTAACAAAGGCTGTTAGGAGAGCCCGGAGAAAGTAGTCAGCGATACTTATGAAACCGTTCACGGCGTTTCCTAGCGATGAAAGGAATAAGAAAAACGAAACGGGATACTTGAGGAACCCGTTTCAATCAAGTCTGCCTCGTAGATTCCGGGATATTTGACAATTGTACGGGTACAGTGGCGCGCAAAAGTTTCCGGACACATCTCTCTCCGGTGTTTCGGAGATTCTACGATCATTTCAAGTGTACAAACAAAACGCAGATTGCGACGAAAAATCATAGATTCCCGCTTAACCCCTTACCTTGCCATGACGAGCCACACTCGTCCCACAGAATCTGATCCATACGTCACAAACACGAGCCATACTCGCGTACCGATTCTTTGACACTAGAACTACCAAGGCAGTCAAAATGACTGGTTTGCAATTCTACTATGTACGATGACTATTCTGCCCTTCCTAATTAAAACGTCTTACTGACCACTGTTTTCATTTCTCAAGGTATTTTGAAATATTTGGAGTTCGATATGTTTTATACTTTTTAAGCAAAATTACAATGTCCTATGCGCTTTGTAGGGGTTTAGAAAAGTTTAACATATTTGTTCTAACTGCTTTTCGTGTGGCTTTTAACCGTTTGAGTGCCAGGGGGCATTGGAAAAATGTTATTGAAAAGTGCCAAGCAGCGCGATCGCTCTTTGTTCATCTTATGTCGAAAATTGCATATCGGCGCAATTGCGTGGTTTCTCTGCTTTTTTGGAACAATTTCGACAGTTTCGTTGACTACGTTTCATATAATAAAGTTATTTTGTTCTGAGAGACAAATCTTATGTCACAACTATCGCAAGAATGTTAGGCAACAGACAGATTTAGTGGATAATTAAAACAATAACTGCTACATCATACAATAAACTATTTGCTAGACTTGCACTCTGACTGGAGTAAACATTAGATTGAAAACTGTCACCTCTTTTTTCATACTTCTATCTCTCTATATTTCAAATACTTCATATGGTGGAACACAGAAGATGCTACAAATTTTCCAAGATATTTGAAAACGACTCTCAAATACTTATTCATACCAGCAACTTCTGTTCCAAGTGAATGACTGTTTTCTAAAGCGGGACATATTCTTCCTGACAATCGATATATCGAAAGTTCGATAATCGATACATCGATATATAGAAAGTTTGATAATCGATAATTCGATACATCGATATGTCGATAATATCGAAATGTTATCGACAGTTCGATATATCGAAATGTTATCGATAATGCGATATATCAAAATGTTGTCGATAATTCAATATTTCGATGATTCAGATAGCGATAAGTTTTATTATAAGAAATACAATATGTATATTGTATCTACACTTCGAATGGGCCATGTTTTGTCTCTAAAAATCTATTTAATAATAGGTTCTAAATAAAACCACACTTTCTCGGATGTTTCGAAATGTCTGTTAGGACAATTGAGCTAAGCAGGGCAGTATTATGTTTATTTTGAATTATGTATTGTTTTTAAAATGTGTCATTTTGATTACTTCGATACACGCGTCAGACTGTGACTCAATTATTTTGGCCCTTTTCTGTATTTTTTCTCCGTACTTCAAGAAACTCGGCATGAACCAGAAATCCCTTTAAAAACTTAGGTATCCACGTTGCACGAGTTCACTGTGTTGCGTTAGCTGAGTATTGCAGTAGTTCTGTCAAGTTTATAATAAAACCTCTTCGTTAGAGCTTGGTAGTCTGAATATTGTCCTGTGTAATCGCCAGTCCATTACACTATGAAATAATTATGGCCAATTTTTCGATTCGAATACCCCACTGTGCGACGTATCGAAGCAGTTGATCTTCGCAGGGCGAGCGCATTTGTTGCGTTTCTGTCTGGCAATAAATAAATCGTCCATGCACGCGGTCTGAAAGGAAATTCTTTGTTCTGCTCGACAGTCCGGCGAGCGGGCAGACAAAAGATTAGCGCGCGCCAAGATTTCCCTCATCGTAGTAGGTCATTATGGAATTTCTAGCTAGGCGCGCCGTGCTGTGTGACCAGAATGATTTCTTTGCGTGAAAGTCACCCTGGAATGGTACACCGAATCCAGCTAGTGAAATGGAAACTATTTGATCTACGTGGAATGCGAACAGGCTGGATCGAACACGAAAACTTATGGAAGCGTGAACGAAATTTTATCGAGCCTAACGAGCCGCTTGCACGCCGAATGAATGTCACTTGGGTCTTAAAGCATTGCCGGGAAAACGGATGGAATTTTTTTATTCCACGCGGTACAATAACTTGCCTTAGTCTATAGGACATGTTTTTTTTTATTTACTTATTCGTGTCGCATCAACTGCTAAAGGTTATTAGCGATATACAATACAGCATGCACATAGTACGCCTACTAATATCCTTTTATCAGAATCAAAATTACAACTTTTACAAGAACGTTCAACATTCTTATGTATTCACTACCTCAATAAAGTTTATCCGAATAAAAAATCGGTAATATATGAAACCATATTGCACTTTAAAAAAATTGTAGATAACAAGAATAGTAAGCGTAAATTTAACAATCGATTACTACAACAATGTACAGAAAACACAGGAAATACAATTAATCACATCTATTCTAGCAATCATTATAATATTTATGCTCATGATTACCACATTCTCACAAGTAATATTCATATTAATACAGAATTTGGCAAGGTATTAACAAATCTAGGAAATCCCAATTTAACAATAGAACTATTAATTGAAGAAGAGAAATCCTATGCTCTGTATACAGATGGAAGCAAATAAAAAAACTCAGCCTCCGTAGGAAGTGCTTGCGTGTGCAGCGATTTGGACAAGACGGTAGTAAGAAGCATAATCAAAGATTCATCAATTTGTACTGCTGAGTGTGCTGCTTTAAACGATGTAGAAATCGCCTTAAATCATCCTAGCCAAAACGTTCTTATCTTCACTGATTCCCTAAGTGCACTGCTCTCCTTGAGACATGCTAATATAAACATAAAAACTAATCCTTATATCGTTGAAACAAGAAGAAAAGTTTTTAAATTCTCTACAAGAACCTCAAACGACAGCAAAATCAAATTTTACTGGACACCGGCACATATAGGGATTCTGGAAAACGAGAACGCAGATAAATTAGCAAAAAGAGCAGCCAGTAGAGCATCAATAAACTCTCCTCAGATCCCCTTCACAGATTTAAAGGAATTAGCTAAATCAGTATGAATCAAAAACATCTATGATTACATCGAAAAAGAAGGCTTAACCAAAGGTGTTAGCTATTTTAAACACTTTCACAATCGGAAAGCAAAACAGTGGTATGCTAACAGAAATCTGCAACGTGAAATTACAACAACGATCAACAGAAACAGATCAGGACACCATAATCTTGCATGCTCACCTGCTCGAATAGATTTAATAAATGATCCACAGTGTCAATGCGGCCACGAATTGCAAGATATTGACCACGGACTATGGCAATGTCCTATATTTGAAGGGCAGAGATCAAAGTTTATAAAAAAAACTACAAAAACTAAATCTTTATCTGCCACTTTCACGTAATGTATTACTCTCCGAACCAACTTTAGCGATTTCTAACCTCATGTAGTCATATTTAAAAAAAACTGCAACCTAGCAATATAAGAAAATAATGTATTTGCAAGTCGTCGTGCGTTATGTGTACTTTATATTGTATATTGAACGTTGTATTGCAAAATAATCTCCTCATGAAGATTCAAATTGCCTCAATAAAAACGAAAGAAAAAATACAGCATACACATATTTTATAATTATTTACATATAACACACTCATAATAAGAAAAAAAAGCAAGACATAGTGATGGTTACGTATAGAACATGTTACCCGAAGAGGTACTTGAGCATCGATGTGACGGTACAATGTGATGAATGTTCCTCAAGCATTTATATTATCGTTCATAATTGAATCGTTTATTATTGAAAGGCCGTATGTCCATATTTTGACGAAAATTAAGTTGTACATTTAAACTGTTGCTGATAACCCAAAGTGCGGGTTACAGGACCCAAAATAACACCAAAAGTGTCTTTTGACATCCTATCGATTCCGATTGAAAAAACCGAGTAAACATTATTTCGAAGGGAATTACGTACAAAAAATTAGTAGTGGATTCGAATTAACACGACATTCGTACGGTAGTACATTCATTTTTTTAAAGACGCCAGTCTTATATTGACAAACATAGGTGACATATTTTGTAATGGAAAAATAAGAATAGGAGTGCAATGAAAACTATAATACGTTAATTGTTTACAACGATTAAATTATAAAGCATAACTCTCTAAATTTATTAGATATATGTTATTAAACTATCCTTAAATTAAAGCATAATAATTTGTACTTCATATTTTTGTTATAATTTGTGGGTATGTATTTATATAACATTTTTTGCTTGTTTTTACTCGGACAGTATGTTGTCTCAATTAGGCCGGAAAGAATTAGGACACCGAGTACAGGCAATTAGTCACAAAAGTCTGTGTACACCCAATAAATTTCTTTGTATATTGTAGAAATGTGGAAGCTCCAGTAATTTTGCAGGTATTATACTTGTTACCTAATATT
Source organism: Macropis europaea (assembly GCA_916610135.2). NCBI lineage: Eukaryota > Metazoa > Arthropoda > Insecta > Hymenoptera > Melittidae > Macropis > Macropis europaea. The sequence goes on from OU744345.1 coordinate 25,140,184, forward strand.
AACAAATTTGAAAAATTCATAAGATTTATCGAGGGAAAAGTCTTTGTAAATTAAATGCAAGAGATTAGGAAACTGTTCGCGGTGGTAACTTTAACGCAATTAAGATGTACAACAAATTGTTGCTACATTGAAATTTATAAAATGGCATACTTATACTAGTATTACACGCTGTAGTCATTTTTTAGCATTGACAATACTTATCCAGTCTATTTTCATAGATATTTTGTTGTACTGTATGTTGCGTGTTTAACACACCTTAAGCATGAACAATTTTTCAATTAAACGCCTGAGAATTGTTGAGGCATTGCTACTTTCTGCAATTAAATAGATTAGATAAATTTATGAGCTGTATCTAGCCTTTAATAATTAATTATACGTATTGATTCTTTTACCATGAATCTGAAAACAATCTATTATGTACAAAAATTATAATTATGAATATTTTTATTATTTTAAATGAACATTTAACCGACATCATTATATTATAATACCAGATATAGTTTCCGTAACAATCGAAATTAAATTATTTCAGAAATTCTTAATATTACCAAATTTTGGTAACTAGAAAAACAATTCTGGTATCAAAAACGTAGTATTTAATTTCACGATAATGGCTTTTAATAATTTAACTGTCATCTTATCCACATACGAGTGGCATATACTTTCAATCATTTTTATTCGAAGAAGCTGTACAGTTTTATGACTTACTGTTCTAATTTCTTACCATAAGGTGGCATCATTTTATTTTTAAATTAATAATACGTTAGTAAAATATAATACGAAAATAATTGTTCACAAAAAAATTTGTTATTAATGCATTTTTAAAATTCCATTTACTTACAGACTATAATCTTAAAATTGTAAGTTAATGAATGCCCAATTCCAGAGTTGGAAAAATTTTTGCTGAATCCATTTCATATTGAAAAATATTTTAAACACGGTTCTGGTTCGTTTAGAACTAGAATCAAGATAACCTTAGAAAATTGCATGTTTACGATAGATTAATAAAAAAATTAATAAGTCTGTGCCTGAACACTTAGCATGAAATCGATCCTACTCGTTTCGATTGGTCGAAGAGGAGCTTTCGTTCACATGATCGAACGTAGTTTATCCTGCAGCTTTGCTCAAACTTGCTCGTCTTATTTCCGCGTTTTAGATTCCGGCAATCTTTGCACGATCTGTCCAATTTGCATGCTTGCTGAACGGAGAACATTAATGCTTACATAACGGATTGAGATTCGATGAAAATGTTCAACGTTTAGTGGAATACCAGATACCAGTCCGTCTACTATAAAAAAGAAACACTATAAATAATCGAATTACGAATACATTTGATATAAATGTTAAGCGCCTTGGTTCGCTTCCTCGTCAATTTTTCAACATCGTGTTCACGTCGAAGCATAAGAAAATTATGCATTCATACGAAATTGCCATAAAACGACTGCGACATGTACGTACCTCGATCGATCGATCTTTCTTCGTTCAATGCACCCTCTGGAGACATGATCTATCTGTTCGTCATTTAACACTCATCCTTCTCCCATTTTCTCGACTTAATTTGTCCCTCGGTATTAAATTGACACAGTGGTAAAAAATCGATATAATGAAAAGGTAAATAGTTAAATCTGCAAATTCTTTTATTAAAAATAACAAAATGAAATTTCTGTACACTCAGGAGTAATATTGCTCAGATGTCATCGTTCATAAACAATGAAGCGATGTGCAAGACCTGCTTTTTTACATTCGTCGTATTTCTGGGAGAAAAGTGTGTCAAATTGTCGGATGAGGGTTAAATGTGTCGTCCTCTGCAACGTTTGTACTACATGTTTGTTGTAAGAATAGACGTGTTGTTTTGTCTCTCCAATAATTTTCTATTTTATCGTTCAACTATGGGACATTCTACCTATCTCTTACATTTCAGCGCATACAGAGGAAAGCCTCGATTAAATAAAATCCAACAATATATTTATATTTATTTGACGTATCTTTTATAAGACAGGGGGCGACGTTGCTTGTGGGATAGCCTGATGTTATTATGATTGCGTAATGGCTCGCGAAAAGGAGATCTATCGATTGAAAGCGAATCCCGCATTCTTCAAAATCCTTTCCTCCATTCTTCGCTGGCTGGTTTCATAAGGTGCCCGCATATACGTTCACGATAACGTTGACAGTGGGCGGTTTGAAAAGACAATGTACGTGGCCCTGGTGAATTTTTACTTTCTTGCAGGTCGCCCACACTCGATGCATATCAACGATATTACAGGCTGTTTCAGAAGCAGGTGACCAAACAATAGGACCGCGTTCTACTCGTCCTTCATCCAGATCGATTTTTGGAATGAGAGAAACTGGTTGAGGTTTCCCAGAATCTTCGAATTTAGTTGTTCAGTTGATACGATGATGTGCCAATACAGTAAAACCTCGATTATCCGAACGGTAATTGAACCACTCAGATGCCAAACTGATCAACTCCATAAGAAGAAAAGTAGAGAAAGGTGATGATGTTACAAAACTAATTTTTTTAAATTTTCCTGGGAATTTACGAACAAACAAATTTTACACTGTGATTTATTTAAGATATAGCTTTTATATTTTACAATACAGAATATATAAAAATTAATATATATAAGGAATTGTTCACGTTTTTTTACATTTTCTACAATCTTGTGGAGTTAATTGATTTGGCACCTGAAAACATGATATTATAGATGAGATAAATAAGCACGACAAAGTTTATTATAATTTTATTTATTAAGAAATTTTCAAGAAAAAATCATAGGTTTTTTATATTAATTACTATAGTTATTAACGTCTTCATAAATAATGTCGTCAGTGTCAGATGCAGTTTAATGTTTCGTCGCCTCGATTTGTCCTTAAATATTTATAATAGTCATGTTTTACAAGTGAAATGTATTTTAATAAATCCATCAGGTCTTTTCTTTTTTCTTTTGTTATTGACTCACCAGAAGGGTAGAATAAAGGCTGAACTATGTTTTTTGACATTGATGGTCTTCCTGATTGAGATTTTTTAATGTTTATTATATTGAATTCTGTATCTTTGTCGAAATCACATTTGAATTTTATGATGTGTGGTTCTGATCTCGCTAATTTAATCCATCGAATCTCCAGCCAGTTGACTGGTATTCCCGTAGATGTTTTTTTTCTGTTAGTGATAGAGTCGTTTACTGGTTTTGTACAAATAAAGTCCTTATGACTCATCTCAATTACGCTAAATAACACACTAAATAAAAATGAATGAATCACTCAATAACAGGCGCAAACAGTACGAATAACAATACATCTCGATTATTACTGAAAACGGTTGTTGAGGCTCAATTGGAGTTAACCGTAATGGCTTCTGACATATGTCAATTGTTATTCAGAAGCCATATATAGTTCTGCCATCTTTCAGCAGTAAATAAATTTATGGAAGTAAGTCATTTGTTTTTCGAGAAGCTGCATATCTACCGTGTGCTCGGGTAATAAACTTGAGAAATTTGCAAAAAATGGAGTTAATCAGTTTGGCTTCTGAGTGGCTCAATTAGTAATAGGTTAACTGACATAGCAACTATGTTTCGCATAAACATGGTTACTTTATTTGAGAATTTAAAATGCATAATGGTACAAAATTAAGTGCACGGTGTTACTAACAATAATTTTGAGCTTGTAACTGATATAGCGTGACTAATTTTTGGATGACCGGTGTTCGGATAATCGAGGTTCTACTGTACTTGAGAAGTGGAATACACAGGGTACCAAGAAATGAGGACCATCACGTCATACGCAAATATTTTGGGGATCTTCCGGGGCTGCAAGGTGTCCTTTGTCTGTTACAGGACTGTCTGAGCTGTCTGCAAATGTTCTTCGGTATTAAATGTCGAAAATTAACTATTACGTCGTAGAGTTTTTAAAACATGCATGAGTTGGGCAAATGTCAACAGAACCCGAGTCAGTAAAATCGGCGAGTCTAGCATTTACAAATTCTTCTATACATTTATAGATTATCGAAGCAATTTTCAAACCCTTACACTCTGCACCAGATTAATCAGACTGATTTTGGAATATAGGTTTGCCATTTGTTCTCCCTGCTTCAGTAATCAAAATAAGATCATTGAGAACGTTCAACATAATTCTGTAGAATCATAGCCATTAATTTTGGAATGCTTTCACGTGCTATGACTTGTGAATTGGAATTTTTAAAACCGAATCTGAGGTTTTTATCTTCAAAATATTGCAGGACTTTATACAATCTTATATTTATATGCATGGCGCTTCAAAAATAGCTGACCCATCGTGTTGGTAATATTAAAGGGTATCATATTCATCCTAAGGTTGAAAAAGGTCGTATAAACATGGTTTCTGGAATTTTTCCCTTTCAAGATCTAAGCACTTCTTCTTTGCAAAGGAGTTTGATGAAAATACTGATCATATATAAAATTACAAATATTTTTAGAATTTTCTTTCATAGGAGTAAATGCAATAATAACAGGCTTTGTGATTGTCCGAGTCAGTTTTAACTTTAATTATATAATATAAATCATTTAAATCATATAGCTTTTTTGCTGTGTGTATTTACGGATATGTATTCGATATTTACTAAGTATAAGAAAATAAATTGTACAGTTGCTCAAATGTTTTAAATAATGGAAAACATATTGAAGTGTTGGAATCATGTTTCGTTATGATCGATGCGAACGGAATTTCCTTCTTCATTCCTTCAAACCACAATAACTGTCCAAAGTCACCAGCTATGAAACATTCTGCAAGAAGAATGGAAAAATATTAATGCAGAAATTATAAAAACACAAAAATTGCTAGGATGCCAAAATTAGTATAGGCGGTACTTAATGCACACGGAGGAGATGTAGACGAAAAGAAGCATTAATTATTATTAATAATTTTGGCAAGATTTTGAATAAACTATTGCACACATTTGTTATTACACACATAGCTAATTGTATAAAATATGAAAAAAGACTGCTTATTTTTAAATATTTTAATGATTTCAATCATTTTTTTTAGATCTTTATGAAACATTAATAGGTGTCCTATGACTCGCGCGGGAGTGTACATTCCATTAATCTCTAAATAAGCTTGAATATTGTAGGTATTCTTGAAGGTTTACAAAAGATTCTGAGACTTCGAAGTCACTGGTCAGGTTAGGTTCAGTTAGGTGTCAGATTCCACGATAAGTTTTTTAAGCGAATTGACCCGAAAATAAAAACAACCAATCCGCGACTGAACATTTTCTAAGATTTATGCGAACCGAAATTCATAAATTCGGCTTGTAACATAGGCATGCGTTGCTACAAGAAAGAACGATGTTTAGCAAATTCTTTGCTGGAGTATGTTAATAATACCAACGTAAAGATAAAGCGTTTGTATCGTGAAAAGGAAGTATTTCTTGACAAAAGTTTACATGACCCTTCATCACAGAATATGCTTCTAAAGTTTGGACACCTGTGTTTGAAACACTCTGTATTATTCTCTTGTCTACGAGGCCGGTGTAACTGTACGCATATCTCTCTCGCCACAGCTTACATTCTATTATGTCAGGTCAGCCTCCGTTTTAGCTTCGCCAAAACCTTTTGTTTACAAGAAGAAAGAGGTACCATCGCCATTCTTTACTTGCTGTTCAATGAACGATCCTTTGTACATAGGTGTAGACGGTTTAAAAGATTGAATGGTATATTCAAAAATCTTTTTAAGGTATTGTTCGTTTACCTTAGGACAGCCTGTCTGGTTTGACTTTTGAGATCTTCTGTGGTCAGGTCAGAGCAGATTTTATTTGAATTGTAAATAAGAAATAACGATTTAAGATACGATTTTAATTCGTCTGGCACCGTCGGACTACCATTCCTTTCAATCTCTGCAAAATTCACTTGATTGTAAGAACTTTAATTCTCTAGAAGACTGCAAAATATACCTATCAAGATTTTCTGTTGCAGAAGATGGAAGGTCTGGAAGGATAGAATTATAAAGCTACCAGAGAGATGACAAATACTCGTGGATCAAAATAGTCAATGCATTCTTTAATAAAGTTTCCTATGTTTAAGAAGAATTATTAATGTTTTTTATCGAAAATTTCGACATTACGGTTTACCAACCCAGCGCATAAGGTCAGTAAACATCCGAGGATCCTAAGGTTAAAGCAAGAAGATCTCGAGCATAAGATTTGAGTAGAAGCGTTGAATATTTCCTCTACACAATTAATGCTTCAGTACACGAATGCAATGAAACAAAATCGAACACTTGGTTCGATGCGATCGAAAATGCAAACCTGTTCGTTGAATAAAAAGAGGCGTTTCCGTTCGTAGAAAGTTTATTGAACTCATAGCGGTTGCATAAAAGTGCAGCATTTCCAATTAGAGTTTATTTATCGTACAATGAAATGGAGGCCACAATAAAATCTGGGTCGTTGCAATCACGGTTCACGGTCCGGGTGTATCCACGTTCGAATCGGCAGGCCTGTTGTAATTAACAAATGAATTTTAATACGCTCGCACGCTCACGCTTTCGCGCGAAGGAATCCGCGTCGAACGACAACCGAACCGTCAAATCGAACGACGAAAAAAGTAATGAACGTTCTACCTGTGCGCCGGGACTTGTTCGTACTTCTTCATCGTCGATATGGTCGAAGTATCTCGAACTCGACCGACACGTTTCTACCTCCGCGAGATTCTGTTGCCTCGAAACCGGGTCTTCTTCTCTCCGCGACCTCGAAACACACAAATTACGGAGGCACGGAGGATGCGTGTACACGAGAGCCGATAGAAGACCGGCCGTTCGCCGTGTATGGCGATCTTCCTCGTCCTCCTCTTCAGGGCGATGAATTCCCGGAGACAAGATCGTAGAAAGTCGTAATTCGAACGCTTCCGATAATCGGGATCTCCGATTGCTTCCTAGAACGTACACTCCCGCCCGTAAGTCTCGCCAGGTACCTGCCTAACAAGGAAAGCTACCGAACTGGTCAACTCAGATTTTAATGAGCTTTTGCATATTGATAGGTCAGGTTATTACGAATCTCCCTGTACAATGTTTTGGGCGTAGACGGTCAATAGTTTAACAGTAGGTTTACGGACATTTCTTATATACCTATCTCTACGGACACGCGTCAAATTGACATGTAAACGAAACCGCACATTTTCTTTAAAAACAATATATTACACACTATTAACTTATAAATGAAACTATGTGATAGAATATATTTATATAAAATTTATAATATTTAACATTATACAACATTACATTTATTCCGCACATTTATGAAATTCGAAATGCGTCAAAATGACGCGGTCCGTAAACCTAGTGTTAAAAGATATTTTAAAGCAACAAGAAACTCTACAGTAGAGTTCATGAAACCTATTGGAACTGTAACATTAATTATTTTTTAAACTATTGACCGTCCACGCCCAAAACCATATTGGGGGGGGGGGGGGGGGGGGGGGGGGCAAGATGGGGAAGCTAAGGAATAATGCAAATAAAGTAATAATTTTATCTTTTGAGTAAGTCTTTATGAATCACAATGCAATTATAAGTTAACAACCTAATATTTGGCACGTACTTCGGGCGATATTAAGTCAGACTTTTGAATTATTAAGCTTTTAAAAAAAGTGAGAAAAAAACCGTCTTGCCCCTACCGCGAGGTAGGACGGGGTACTGAAAATGGGGCAAGATGGTTTGCCTAAGTATTCTCACAATCGATACAAATATGTTTTTCTGCGGAATTATTTGCAACTCCTGCACAAGAATTATGAAACCAGCGTCCACAGCCGTTTCTTCATATTTTTTAGATATTGCACAGGTTGCCCATCGTCTTTCTAGGAAAATACTGTCTTGATTGGCCTAAAGGTAAACTGTTAGTCACTTCCGCTTCTTGTCTTAGTTTCTTAACATAATGTTTCAACGTTGTCTGTGAAATAGAATATTTTGGAGCAGCTTTCTTGTACACTATTTTCTTGTTCAAAACGTTATTTACAGCGTCTTTCATAATTTCTATTGACCATTCTTATCTTCTGATTCTTTTCTTGTAAGTTCTGACCATTTTACCAATCCCAGCTACAAGTGATGAGATTTATTTGAATTGAATTATAATAGAGAAGGATGACACTTCTTTATATCGCATGAACAACCGTGGGACGGGGAATGATGGTGTACCCAAAACAAAGTCCCCATCTTGCCTCAAACCGTCGTTCTCTAGAAATTAATATATTTGTAAAACAAATCAATGAATATTCGGATTTCGAATATTGCACATTAAAATAGATGAAATGAAGATTATAACATAAGAAAAACAATGGACTTACCGTTCTTAAATATATATTTATTACGTATCCTTTTGTCGCACAAAATAAGATCGTCTTAGTACGAAAACAGTTTTACGGTCATAAACAAAAAACACGTTCTCCCTCCTCAATGTCACTGACGTCCTGATTGTTGTAACTAAATGGTTTTTTATTAGTATATTCATCACGTGACTAGTACCTTCCGATTAGCGTGTAGGTAAGATACCCCATCTTACCTCGCTACCCCCTCATGGCCCCCCTACCCCTATAGCGTTTTGAAGAAAATTTGTATGTAGGTAAGTAGTACCACTGTTCGAAAATGCTATATAAAGATTTTTGAAAAAACAATGATTGTTAGCAAAATTGTAGAAATAGATGGTCATCATTGAGTGCTTACAAATCTTTGTGACTGTAATCTTTAGTCAATTTTTAAAAGATCGTACGCCTACAAAAATATAGATTTCAATTTGTTGAAATTACGACTGCCAGATCATTTCAAATGTCTTTGATGTGTTTTATATTATTGTGAATACATTCTAAACTGTTTTTTTAAATCTAACAAGTCTCGTAAGCTTTTCATGCAGCTCCATAAATAAAAATCTGTAAATTAAAAAATACAGGCTTTAAACTAGTAACTGGAGGGCCGTACAATTGAAGGAATTGCTGATTGTACAAATTATCCTCATACCCTCTCAAATGCATAAAAAGGATATATAAACAATTATAGAATACTACTTGTTCCTGATAAAAAATCCGATAAGTGCAGCTTCGTTAAATAAAACAGTAAACTTTAATAATATCACAACATTTTTACACCCTGCATTTTGTAAACAAATTACGTTGAAGTCTAAAACAGAATGAAAATCGAACCGAAGAGAAGTTTGCCTCTTGAGAAATTGTTAAACAAAGTCTAAAAGATGAAAAATACTAGTAAGAAATTTCTGTAACATATTTTACGACACAATAACACATTAGAATCGCTGTGTATATCCACGAGGAGACTCTCAAACTTATACGGTGTCTACAACAAATTTGCCTAAAAAGGTGAAATTTCATGGTAGTCTTACGAAATTTCCGAAGCGGCCTCTTCGGTCGTTCTTTTGTCTGTGCAAACGTCATGGCTCATGCGAGAAAGCGTGTCTTGTGTCTATTTACGCGAACGATGTCGGAAACATGTTTTCCATATTAAAAAGAACAAGTAACGAGCAATAAGGTGATAGTCGAGCGTGTGGCGAAAGTAACCCGCAGAAAGCGAATGTTTCCTGGATCCATTCCTCCCGCAGATTATAAACAATTGTTCGGTGTGAGCGCACCTTGATGAGAGCGGTTGGCGAAGATCGCAGAAAAGCTGCAGGAGAAACGGCAAAAGGACGATCTCAAGGACCTTGGATCCTGTCTCCTTCCATCGATCGTTAAACCGCGAAGGAATCCACCGAAAATTTTCATAAACCGCTCAACAGCCGTGACTCACCGTTCGAGCATCTCTCTGGACAATTGTATAAATATTTTCCAGTGCTTGATAAAAACAGGAATCACGGTTTGCGAAAGAATAAGAATGCGCTTTGATATTTAAAATATTCTCGTTCCTGATTCAAGACGCTACATGAAATCTAAGGAATTTCCACGTTACCGTGGCAGCCGAGGAGGAAAGGATTTCAAAAATAAAAAGATGCCTCGTTGATTTAATGAACCTTCCGATTCAGTTATCCTCGTGGCCGAGCACGTACGAAAGAGCAACAACCTGGACGGGGAGTGCGGCGGATAAACGTCTTAGAGCTCTCTGTTGAAGAGAAGAAACTCGACTGGCCGGACGAGTCCCCGTAAATCAGAATCTCTTCAGGATAAAATTAGTGTCAGTTAAGGGATACCATGGCGCCGATCCATTCCGAGTCGCCCACAGGCTTCGCAGTGAATTAACGACCGCTCTTCAGGAAACACGAGCGCGAGTTTCGTTACCGCTCTATCGTAGAATCTTGATTACGATATCTGCGTAGGGATCGGACGATTCGCTTCTCGCTACGTTTATTATGGACTCGCGAAGGAACCGGGGAAATTGAAATACCATTGAATACATGCATTTTTCAAGAGAACACAGTCGAATACAGGATGCTCTGAAATCGGAGATTCTAACATTGATTACGCATACTATCAGGTAACCAAGAAAGTTCGTGCCGTTTATCGGTATTGAGATGTTTTGTTCTTGTGTGAAAGAATAACTTTTATAAAATCGGAGTAGAGAAGTTATTAGATCGTTGGAAAAAGGTAATAGAAGCCGACTTTTCTGAATAAAATATTGTTAAATCCACTTTGTGTATCATTTATCTATACTGATGAAACTGGCAAGAACTTTCTTGGTTACCTAATATTTGTGATTAAATAAAGATTAAATCAAAGTCGTGATAAAATGAAGAAGAAATAAAATTTGTGAAAAACTTGATTTCATCTTAACAGGTGTAAAATAAAATTTATTGTCGTATCTCGCAAAGTATCAATTTTCTTACTCACATTTATTACACAGTAAACATCTTTCATATTTATTTATTTATTCCGTCGAATGCTACGTATACACAAAATTAAGATTATCAAGTTTAGAACACTCTGTGTAACTTACCACTTTCACTGCCATGTGACTCATGTACGAACGACACGTAATTTCAATCACTATTTATTTGCTCATACAGAGTATTTCGAAATATACCAGGTATGATCTCAGAAAAACAGTAAAAAGAAACTATGAAAATCACTAATACCGTGAATTAAAATCAGTGTAAGTTGTAGTATTATCACGTTGAATGTCACAGTAAAAACTGACATATCTATCCAGACGCGACATAATTCACTAATTTTTGTATAAATCATAAAGAGAAAAAAGATTTAAGTAAAAAGTCGTGTTCTTCTGTTCCTACATTATTGTTTCAGTATGAAGTTTGCTTAGAATATTGCGACAATCAATAATTATTTAATTAAATTAAATTTGAGGTGTCGGTCACCGGTAACCGCCGCGGCGTTCAATGTGTTAAAATATCAATTGCGAAGGCGAAAAGTATTTTATTATTTGAGCGTACAATAAGTACCTTATATTATTGGTACAATATTAATGTTATTCAACATTTCATAAGAATGACTAATTATACAAGTAAATAAAATTTGAGGTGACGGTCACCGGAAACCTTCATACCAGTCAACGTATTAAAGTTTACAAATTATACCGTTTTCAGCTGACACAGTGCGGCAATCAATACGATGTACATAAACGAATTTTCGAATCAAGATCTTCTTCAGGGTCGAAGAGCACTTATACACAATCCGTCCTGAAGGTCTTTTCGCTTTCGTATCACCGACGCATCTCCCGAGGAAGATGAATCACATCAATGTATCACGCGATTCCATAATGCTTTAACTCGTTTAACAATCCCTGCAACTTTTTCCCAAGCGTGGCGTTTTCGATACAGACATCATCCGCGGGAATGACGTGTGCGGTTAATCACTGAATTATCTGAAAAGTCGATTCCACCGATTCATGACGAACAGTAGGAAAGTTCTTCTTCTTTCTATGTAATCTAGCATCGACTGCTATGGTGATTCAGTTGGTAGATATTAGATTTTATTTAAACAACAGGTAATACGTAATAGAAATTGTACGGGTCCAGTCGTTATAAAGATATTAAAGAAAGTAATAAAGTATATATCGCACTGTGAGAAGAAACAAACTACATAAATTTTATTGAATTATTTACTTAATTACGCACTTCTAACTTCTAGCGCACAGCGAATTAGAGAATTATTTAGTGCTTCTAGCAAGAGAACAAACTGAAATGAGTAAACTCAATCGGCAGAAGGTGTGAAATCGACAAGGTTAGGAAATATGCAGAAGATACAGAGCATTGTTTATAAATACAGATCGAATCGTCCATTTAATCCAAAACAATTAAATTTGGATTGGTCAGTAAAAACTACATTACTCCACTGTTCTCGTGTCCAATTTATAAGACAGAATCTTCCTATTTATACACTCGCCACTTTATAACACATACTGATATACAGTAGTGCCGCGTTAGCTGACCGGGGTTCTGCCTTGTTAGCTGACCATCGCTATTCCCATCAGATCTTGGAATTGGCTTCGTGGAGCGAGCATCCGGCGTTACTATCTAAAATAAAGAGAACATATCTCATTGTCAGTCGCACTCAATCGAGAAGAAACATATTCGGGATTTTCAAAAATTTTACCTCCCTTGATAGTTGGCCAGTTATACAAGTAGATATGTAATAGTACCACTAGACAACTACTATATTCATTGTGTATACTACAGAAATTCTAAATTTATTTTCCTTACCCTTTTATTCTATTATTTTCACATGGGTAATTATTTTTTACTCTTATTCGAAACTAAACATATTCTTTTTTCCTTACTTATTTATTTGTATTTATTCGTGTCTAGTGTGTACACACATACTTTATCGTTAACAGATAATATATTCATGATAATAAAAAAAACAAGATATATTAATGGTTACGTCAGATTGTAGAATATAGTGATTTTTCTTTCAGACAGTTTAATAATTTCTGCATGTGCGCTGGTTTTATTAACATATCCTTCAAATCAGTAGCGCCTTTAGATCTGAGGTTTTCAAGTTTCGTACAATTGTATAATAAGTGCCTAACTGTAATTTCAATATTCCATTCCTCGCACATTTTCGAAGGTGATTTATCCATAACGTGTCTATGTGTTAGTTTTGTATGACCAATTCTGAGTCGGGTCATAACATCTTGATCTTTCCTACTTAAAATGCTGTCTTGTATTTTATAGCTGAAGTTGTGAATTACTTCCTGTATTTTTGAAGCCTTGGTTTTCCATGTAGTGTTCCATCTTGAATGATAATTTTGTTTTTATATTCTTTATAATCATCGTATAAAAATGGTAATTTTTTGTCAGTGGATTGAAATAGGGTTGATATTTCATCTAAACAGATTCTTAACTTCAACATTTAACTGGAAGTTCTCTAAACTACGTTGAAGGGTCATATTTGAATAAGTAAGCCCTTCTTGATCACTCTCGTTACTTTACAACGTGATATTATACTTAATTTTCTTCTTCTTTGTACGTAACCGAACATTGGCTGCTATGATCACTTAGCCAAGGGACCTACAGTTTTAGGACGGTTCTGAACCACTGTGTGTCAACAGCAACACAGATACACTGAAGACGGTCACCCATCTTAGCGCTGACCGTCCCGGAGCAGCTTAACTTCGGCGTCAGGACGAGTGCCGATGTTTCGTTTTTTAGAAGTTTTTTTATTTCAATATGTCTGTACATAACAATTTTTTTGCGCAGGAAATATGATAATAAATTCGTACAAATATATTATTGAACTTTACTGACCTACTTACAAGCATCTCTATATTATAAACTATATTATTTCAAGTTGTTATAACGATATAACAATATTTCAAAACACTTTGTCTTTGATACAGATCACAGTCGATTGAACCTCACGTTTAATATTAACACGTTGAATGCCGTGGGGTCATCGGTAACGGGCGCCTCAAATTTCATTTAATTAAATAATTATTGATTGTCATAAAATTCTGAGCAAACTTCATACTGAAACAATAAGATAGGAACAGAAGAACGCGATTGAGTAATCAAATCTTTTTTTCTTAACGATTTATATAAAAAATAGTAATTGTGTCGTGTCTGATCAGGTATGGCTGTTTTCACTGTGGCACTCAACGTGTTAACACATGGACTGCTATACTGTGTAGACTGAAAACGGCATACTCTTTTCAATTAATGTTAGAAATTATTTATAATTCTTATTGGCTCTGCTAGATCTTCCTAAATATATTTAATAATATTCATGTTCAGATAAATAACAATTGAGTTTAAGTGACACCCACACATGGGTGACATAGCAGTCGAAGTGTTAAGGTATCAGCATAGGAGAAACATGCAAAATAAGAAAAACCTTACGAACGAAAGCCAGTGTATTTTTTTAATTCTTCAGTACAATTTCCCTTTACGTAAATGTATCTAGAACTTTTGCGCAAGTAAACAAAGCAATAGGCTATAAAGAGTATATATTAAACTTAATGGCCTGATAGCTAGACATCTCTAATTGTATAAGTTATACACTCAATTTATAATTCGTACTATGTTTTATATAATTTTTTACGTGAGCCGGGGTTTCCTACGTGGCAACACCGTTGACGGTTGAAAAGTTGATGCAATATTTATCATGAGGCCGCGGCAGCGTCGTTGAGTAGCATTTATGAAAATTAATATCGTATAATAGATACGCTTAAGGAGGCGAATGTAAAATGTATCAGACGAACAGCAATGTGCGTCTTCACGCAGGAACGGCGCATGCCATTTTACGCGTGGCGTTTTAGCGTATCTCGGGATACCGATCTCGGCGAACTCGAAGAAACTCGTGACGGTTCCGTGCGTCGAGGCAAGGTATTTTCTCTCACGATTTCCAAATTTAATGAACCAGCCAAGAAGAAGCAATGGTGCAGCGCACGAATTAAAATATTTTCACCGCGCCGTGTGTTCCAGCGGTACAATTGTCTCCCGCGAGCAATCTGTTTACCGGTTGCCGGAATCAGGAAGAGGCCGGGCTTAATGAAGGATGCGGTAATACCGTAGCACGGCAGATAAATGGCCAGATAGCCCTTTTAGCTGGCGCATATTCTGTTCTGGCAGCGTTTGCACGATGATGCATATACGAGCACACATCCACGAGCCAAACGTTAGACGTGCGTGGAAGATCGGGACTCGTGTTCAGCGATCGTTCACGCGATAGCGTTAAGGCGCTTGCACAAATTTCCGGTATTTGCTAAGGGAGTGGGAGCACGAGCGACTGCTTACAGGTTGTTTTATTATCGCGCCAAGGAATCTGTGGGGAATAAAGAGCTGGGGTTGTACGCCCGGGAAATTCGACTGACCAGGGAGAGGGCAAGTGATAGTGGAAATTGCTTTTGAATGAAAGCAGATGGAATGTATGTAGGAATTCGTGAAAAATAGGAACTGCCTGCGCCGGGAATTGAACCCTGGCCTGTGTGTACGTAGCCGGGTACCTTGTCCACTCCGCCACCGTCACACAGTATGACAAATGGCATGTGTAGGTGGACAAACCCCTTTAATGAATGAACTCAGATTTTCATCATTTTTAGGGAATTAAGATGTAAAGTAGTAATAGATAAAGAAAAGGTGTACAAATATTTAATGTCATAAATGTAACCAAAGATATCGGTTTTCACATTTGTATTAGTAAGACGCGTATTAGTTTGATCCATTTCGCGCACGACCTTCTTTTATGTGTATATTAATCAAAGACAAACAGTAGAAACGTATTATGTTTTTATTAGAATCTAGATCCAACAATTAATCAGGAAAACATGTTTCGCAGAGGTAATTCTATTTTTTCCGTCGCAATTAAAAGTATTTCGAAGGGCTTTCCTTTATATAAAAATAATTTCTTTTGTAGAGCGTCGATTTTGAGATTCGATCGGATTCGCTTTAATTCCTTAAAAAAACTACAGAAGAATTGTTTGTTATTAAACACTAAAAAGTCCAAGTGCCACGAGCTGCCACAACAGTAAAAAATTTGTCTACGAACACTTATAGAGAGGAAAACAGAATTGATATTTTAAGCCAGCGTTCCTATGAATTATTTAGTCATGGCGTTAAAAAGATGTGTCTATTACTACTGAAATTACTATCACTTATATACCTTCGATTCAACATTCCATTGTTGAAAAAAAATGACACATATAATTGTGAACTGTATTGAATCGAAGCAGTGTAAGTTGCAGCGGAATGTGGTTTGTATTAAGAATAAGTCTTCAGACAGCGATCCTTCACAAAACGTCCGATTAACATCCTCGTCGTCATTGTAGTCTCCTTGAGAAACTTCAAGGTCGCTGTAATCGTCGTTCAAAGGAGAATCCTGTGGTGCAACATCATCTTCTGAATCCCTTGCCTGTAGAATCAACTTTGTAGCCTATACTCAGACCATTTGTCTAGAGACGCTTAGAACGATGGCAGCCATTACCACGTGATGCTGTTTATTATATAAACTATGCTGAACCAAGCTTCCAGTGCCAGTAATGTGGTGCCTTTAGCAAATTAGCTCTCAGTTCAAGAGATTATTTTCAAGAAAATAAAACAAACGTACCTGTAAAATCTTTTCAGATTTGGCAACAGGAAAATTGACACGTTTTGCAATATAAAAACTGAACACAACGACTGTAAACGACCAACTACTTGCCTCAACTTCTTTTGCTCTTGAGCCCAATATGACCCTTTGCATTAACACTTTTATGGCCACTGTCACGTAAGTACACGTGACTTCATTCATTTGAATGACACTTACGTAGAACAAATAACTTGGTGTACCTATTATTGATAAAAAGTAAATAACCAAGTACAGATAAAGTTGAAATGACAAAACAATTGACATAAAAAAGAATAACGTAGAATATGATAGTCCTCAACTAGAGTCTGGCAAAAATAGCCAACGACAACTAATTTTCGATAGACATCTGCAGCCATCAAAGTGTTAAGTAGTACATATTTAGACCCTGGCCTGCATTCGGACCATCTTATGTACAGTCGATCAAAAATCAATTTCCATTATCATCCTGTACCTGTTTCACAAGCTGGATGAAATTTCACCGCAAGCTTCAGTTCCGTCCAAGCTTATCGAACATATGTCTCACGCGAATTCCTTCGATTCCGCCTGAAATAATTCGTAAACATGTTTCGAGCTGTTCATTATGTTCCTGATTTCGAAACCGGATAAAATCTAGATACCACGGAAATCCTGCAGCCGGATATCGGACACGATATTGCCGGTTACGTAAAGCTGCGAAACGGAATTTATCCGCTTGGAAGTCGTTCGAAAGGTTGTATGTTGTCTAATGAGACGTCCAGGCGATTACGTGGAATTTCCAGGTGTACACGTGTACGTACGTGACGATGATGAAAAATGCAGCCGCATCATCGTGCCTCGGATAGAGGCGCATAACCAACGCAGAG
Organism: Macropis europaea; assembly: GCA_916610135.2. NCBI lineage: Eukaryota > Metazoa > Arthropoda > Insecta > Hymenoptera > Melittidae > Macropis > Macropis europaea. Next base: position 25,157,507 of record OU744345.1, read on the forward strand.
ATTCGATGTAAACCCAAAGCATGATGCAGAAGTCGTATCGGGGAGAGAAAGTGTGGTCAACGATCGGAACAAGCATAATTCGGCGATTTAATCGAAATCGAAATTATTGGTCATTTCCGCCGCGCGTTTTTCGTCCGGTATACAATACGGGAAATTACAGGGACACGTGTTACTCCAATGGAAGAATAGATTCATAAAAGATGGCTCAGTATTGGAGTTTGTATTTTAATACTCTATAAACCGATTTGTTTTGCTTGCGAAAGAAATTACGCTACGGGTAAACGGTAAATACTGATTGTAGGGTATAAATATAATGATGAATAAACAGAGTGCTTGGTGACAGTACAATGGTGCAATGGTATATAACAGTGGTTTCCAAACTTATTTTGTCGCGGAACACATATAAAATTTTCCAAAAATTGCGGAACCCATACCTATGTTTTACACACAACCCCCGCCACCCTAATTTTAATAAGACATAAAATGGAACACAAACTGTTTTAGGGAGAGAATTTATTCATATAAAAAACTTTCGATACGCTCTCCACAATATTAAAAAAGGACTCCCCTTTAAATCGTAAGAGTTTCTTCTAATTATTATAATATTGATCCGACCAGTAGAGTGCTTAATCGAGCTGACACATTTCGTTACAATTTAGATTACTTCTATAGCTAGAGCGAATTTTTTGAACAGACATTGTTTCATGTAAAATTATTTACGAGTCACAGCATATGCCTTTTGAAGGCGTAGAATAATTTTTTAGTAGAAAGCTTCATTTTGGAGAAAAACTATTTTCAAGATCTGTTAGCCAGATACAATGAAAAGGCCACATACACCCTTGTTGCAAAACTGTCAATAATTTCTATCATAATAAATAAAATTATTAATAGACTGCGAATGTTTATGCAAATACATATTTTTAGAGTTCATTATTTTTTATGTTAATGCAGTTATAGAGATGAAATTTTAACAAAATAGTATTTTGTTTCGTGAATATTTAAGAAATGCACTTTTTATTTTTTCATTGTTTTAATTGTGCGCATTGCAGATATTTCAATATGTTAAATTGCATAAACATCCGTATTCTAATTATTTATACATACTTGCCTTGCGATAACCTTCCTCATCTTACATTGCTATTCACGTCGAGGAAACAAATGAAAATTGCAACCTCAGATTTCTCATCAAAGAAGCTTCACATAACAAGAATTTATTTCATTATTTCGATCTGTTTTTTCATATAAAATCACACACCTCCAGGTGACAACCTGATACAATTTCAAATAACTGTACCTTCGGTACCTCCTATTTTCGATCACCCGCATAAAAGGTTTTCCACAAACGGCACCGTTAATCGCAAATTAGAATTTTTTATGTCTTTTGTAAGGGAGAAAAATTGAGTGGACTAGACTGAGAATCGAACCCGGAACCTTCCACTTTCCGGGCGCTACCAAACCCATTACCAATTTCATCTCCCTAAACGCAACACACTAAACGGCTGGCGTCTATACTTTCAAAAAAATCATCTGATGGTTACTTGAAAAGTGAGTCGAGAAACGCTTCGTCTTCTGTTTGAAACGCAACCTGGTCACCTGAAGCCTCGTAAGTGGCAGGTGTGTACGCTATTGTTCTTCGCTCTTTCATTACGCGGTGACACGGGTCCACTCGACGAATGTGCTCCCTGAGAATTGGAACGAACGAAACGTATACGAAAGTGTTCTTTCGCTTTTCACTGTGCCTCGTGAATGAAAACTCCGTCGAATCCCGCTGCCAGATCAAACGAAACGAACGATGACACCGGTTAGCCTGGCGTGGCGAGATAATTTCCGGAAACGTCGGTATAAAAGCAAAATGACCGCCGGCACGAAAGCGCCGGTTATTTGAAAGCGCTGAAGCGAATTCCATTGTATTGTTGGAAGATCACGAGATTTCTTGTCAGTCACGAGATAATGGTTACCAGCCATAGGGTTGGGCTTCGTGGAGGTATTATTCTCCTATAGGGAAGCGAAAGGGTCAGGCAGAGGGTAAATAGCAGATAAGGATCCAAGTGCGCTCGCGTTAATCACTTCCGACACGCACCAGGCATCCTTGAGGAAACGGAATTGTGAAGCGTGCCTAAGAAGCCACATAATAATAATAATAATAATAATATGTCTACATTGTAGACTCTACAATGTGCCCTGAGATAAGTTTGAGATAGTGTATAAACTATTGACTTTCACGAAGTGGTGCAGGACATGTTCTTTTCTGCTTCTCGTATCAAATTTCGTGTAATATGATGGATGATCAACCACCCTTTGCTGTGGCCAACACATCGTGCAAATTGACACGGGAAGTTCGGTAACTCGAAAATTCAGATCTTTTGCAAATATATTTATTTTAAAAGTAACTTTAATCGGCCTTGCAAAAATTTGATTTTAGATATATTATGTTACATAGTAGAGTTTTTATACGTCGAAAACATTTAAAACAAACTGAAATATCTGAAGACTAAATAACTCCTCCTTTTGATAAAGATAAATACCTTTGAATATTAAATACGTTACACTAATTAATACTCACATTATATGATTTACGTATGAATTCGTGAACTGTACGTTCTTTAAATGTATCGGTATACCTTATATCTTCAATTTTTATAAAACGTTCATTTTGAAAATGGTTATATCGGTATAGGTTATATATTTAATTTTAATAAAATATTCATTTTGAAAATGATTTATATCGGTATACCATGTATCTTTAATTTTAATAAAGTGTTCATTTTGAAATTGGTTTGAGTCAGTTTGCTAGTGTGAAAAAAGGTTGATTCGTTAACACCTATAAAAAATAATTATTATGATGTTAATTATAAATATTTGCATTGTAAGCAATAACATTTGCAGGAACATTAAAATGCAACACCTTAAATATCTCAAAATAGCAAAAAAGTGATTTATGCCACTCACAAAATAGGGAGCTCATTTAGACATCCTCTCTAACATCGCCCAATAGTATTTACGGATCGTAAGATCGCGTAAAAAGTTCGAAGATTCGCATAAAGTGTACAAGTCAGAAGATACGGCAATGGTTTGACACAGGAATTACTGTCCGCATAGCTCACGTATAATCAACAAACTATTAGAAGCAATTTCAGTTGAATTACGGCCATTCGCTTGCTCATTACGTTAACGTAATGTGACAAGAAGATTTGTACATTTTCAGACGGACATGTTCCGTCTTTTCAACCTTGAAACATCAGCTACGTAAGAATTTTCAGAAACATAGTTGTGCTTCAGGAATCTGCTACACCAGAAAATTAATATATTAACACATTGAATTCCGTGGGGGTTACCGGTAACGAGCACCTCGAATTTAATTTATATAAATAGTTATTGATTGTCACAAAATTCTCAGCAAACTTCATACTGAAATAATAATATAGGAACAAAATTTTATGCATCGCTTTTCTTCTTTTCTCTTCTCATTTTCTTCTCTACTTCTCTATCATTTTTAATGTTTCTGTTATTATTATCGTTTTCATCCTTAGATTAGGTTACTGCAATAATTTCATTAATTTTGTTGACTGCATGTTCTGTACTTCCTTTTCCTTTAATTCATAATTTACACTACCACTCATGAAAGTATGGATACCTGAGAATTGGAGAAAAAATAAACACGTAAATTGCTTAACACAAAATAATTTTATTTCCAGGCAATTTTACGTTCTACAAACATAAAGTTAATGATTTATGCACAAAATAATGGAATAATATTCAAACAAAAACAAATTATGAACTTTTAAGTCTAAGCCATAATATTATAATAATAATAAAATAATTAAATAATTAAATGTAGGTCCTCGGCCTCTACGTAATACTCCCCTTTTTCGAACAGCTTTATTTCGAACTAATATTTTGCACGTGGATCCTATAATAGGAATCTGTAGCTCGGCTAACAGTTTACCCGACCCTGTTAACCTTTTTTCGACGCCGTTGTCGTCATTTAAACGCACGCTTATTTCGGCACTTATTGAGCAATCATGTCACAATTTAGTCTAAGTATACATATATGATGCTTATGTTTGAATTATGTTAATGTTAAACTATTATACTAAAGAGCTTGTTCCGTATATAAGCAAATAAATAAATACAGTGGATTCCGCTTATTTGAGCCACCGATTAATCGAGGTAGTCGTTTATTTGGGACAAAGCTCGAAGAACAGAACCTAATCGAATAATTAGCCCTAGTTTCCTTCACTTAATTGGGACAGCGTGCCGCTTATTCGGGACAGATGACTGCAGTACTCTATGAGAAGATAACAAGCGATAATGTTCACTTATTTTTCGTAATATGTTGTACATTTTGCTTTAATTGGATTTTTCAGGTGGACTTTAAGGACAACGTGCGTATCCGCGGACAATCCATTAATGAGATTGATGGTTGTTGGCAAAGATTGAAAATAGAAAGTTCTGCAGAAAGAATATCTATATACATATTAGATATTTGGCTCTGATTTATTCTAAAAATATTTAAATAAACACTTCATTGCTCATTTAAGCTGTAGTTTTTTTCTTTTATATCATTTTAACTACTGTATTTACCTATGCGATACTTCGCACAATTGGGACAGCCGCTTAATCGGGCCAGAGGACGCTAGTCCCGAACTGTCTCAAATAACCGGAATTACTGTAAATAAATAGTTGAGCATGAATAATTAAATATTACATCAATGCGCATGGTAGCTACATCTTATCTATCACAACATATTGCTTTATTCTTTAAATGAACTTTCTACGTCCACGAAAGTCTGCCTCTAAATTACACTGTACCCCGTAAGAGAAGAGACGACTGAAATTTCTACGGATAAAGTGAATTCAGTGCCTGTGGAAGTCGTTGTCTCAATAACAGTAAACGCCCGGCAGGAGTCTATGGCCTGTGAAGATGGCGCGAATGAGGGGCTGCAAAACGGAGCAATGCATAATAGACAGAAGGGAATTAAGGTCATAGTGCACGAGGTTAGGCCGAACACTCGTCCAGGGTGTCCCGTTACGCGACTGTTTTGAAACGTCCGCTCTGTCATCAGAGAAATAATCTCTTCCACCGATACGGAGTTTCTCTTTTTAACGACAAACTCGTAATTACCATACCTATTACCTATGACGGTCATGTAACGTCGACCGATCACACGGGGGACAGGAAAACAAAACGACGGTTGCCTAAGTGGCGATGTAGTCCGGTGCGTCGGATGCGCAATTTATTCTGCATTAATTCCAGAACAATTATGATAAACAGCTGGTCGAAGTGGATTGAAACGGTTACGTCTATCGTATCGTGTTTCGAAGTAAAAGTGGACAGCCACCGCAAAGAAAGTGGAAACGGAACCGTTCCACCGACTTATCTAAGCCGTTGCTACAGCAACAATAAGAAACTAAAGAGAACGAAAAACAGCAACACGCTGTTGTCTTCCGTTGAATGCAGTTTACACGAACTGGTCTTTTCTCGGTTGTTCCTGTTGTCTGTACAGGATGTTTAAGAAACGGGTGACCAAACTTTCGAAGGGTATTTTTGGAGTCAAGGAAATTGGATGGCGCTTACCAGAGTCTTCTAATTTAGTTAGTTGTTCATTTGAGACGATGATGTATCAATACCTGAGCAAGGAATGCGCAGGGTACCAAAGAATGAGGATCGAGAGATCATAGCAGAATATTTTGGCTATATCCAAGGTTGCATGTTGTTCATTGTCTGTTGAAGGACTGTTTGAGCTGTCTGTAAAATTCTTGTATACATCTAGAAATTCTCGATGTACTTTATCAACCCTTGCACTCTGATGTTACTGTATGCTGCATATTAGTGAGCCCGATTTTACAGTATGGATCTATCATTTAATCTCCTTACTTCAATGTTCGAAGTAACACCACTGAGAAAATTCTGTGTATATTTTGTAGAATCGTTACCATTAATTATCATAACTTGCGAATTGAAATTTTTACTACGAAATCGGGGGTTTTTATCTTTAGAATATCGCAGGACTTTACAATCAGTCAAAAAAGTCTGCGTACACCACATTACAGGACTGAAATTATATACTTTCTTAGAATCCTGTAGTTTGATTTTAATTTTTCTCTCTAATAATCATATAATTTATCAGATATAATTTATCTTATAAGATAAGAGAAACCAACCGCCAAACAAACCACTCATAGAAAAATTAAAATCAAATTATGGAATGCTATTAAAGTGGACAGTTTCTGTTATTAGTTAACAGATTGCACAGGTGTATGGAAGTCAACGGGCAACACTTTGTGCACCTACTGTACCTAACAATAAGGTAAGTAGTGAGGCCATGCACAACATTTAGGTTTAAGGCAAACAAAAGCTTGACACGTTGACTGCCATAGTGGACACCGATGACCGGCGCTCCAAATTTTATCTAATTAAATATCTATTGATTTTTATTATAATCTGAACAAATGTAATATTGCAACACTAATATAGGTGCGCGTGTACAATATTGAGTAATTAAATATTTTTTTCCTTCACGATTTATATAGCAAAGAGAAATTAATATTGTGTCTGACTAGAGATGGCTGTTCTCACTGTGGCAGTCAACGTGTTAATACTTCCTTATAGAAAATTCACTGCTTCTTTAAATTTTGATATAAAAGGGTACGCGTTCGATTTAAAAAATTCAAGGTCATCTTGATATCTCGTAAACATATAAGTTATTTACAAAAACCGTTTGAGCATCATGTGTTCCCTTCGACACCGTGAAACTTTTATACAAAACATTTTTCTGTAGAACACATACTTTAGAAGTTATTCGGTATGGACAAGTTATGTGACTTAGCCTGTATACGTATAACATACTTCAATATTTTCGAGACACATCGAGACTTCGATGTTACACTCCCTTCCATAAGTCACCGGACACTTGCAATTAGTAAAATTAAGAGGTGCCCGATTTTACAGTATCAAATGACTTTCATTATGAAATAAAGTTATCACTCATTAATTGTTTATAACGCAGAGAATATGTAATTTAAATAATATCTTAAAGACCGTAGGAAAAATTAGTAATTAATCTTACATTTTCTTCTTATCAATGTATCTGTGTATATCATATGACCGTTCGAACTAAAAGCGGCAATCTTTTGATTAAATGTTTTAATATTTCGGAATTAATTTCTTCCCAACCTTCTTATAATTTTTTCTATAAGATTTTCTTTGACTTTTGGCGAAACTTTCAAAGCAAACGAAAAGTGTGTACAGACTATCGGCAGTCCGAGTTGGAGATGCATTTGAAACATACTTACGCGTACAGTTTCCTTTTTTAAATATTTATTTAAATTATACTTGCACATTATTAATACCATGTCTAGGGATTATATTAACGTAAAATAGATAAATATAACAACATAAAATAATAAAATCAAGCCAAAGATTGTATCCACTTTCTAATAATCATTTTGCTTTAAATAAGCAAGTGTCTGGTGATTTATGGACGGGCGTGTAGGCATGCACTGTTATAAAAAGAAATAATGTCAAGCAATTTCTTTACCGGAATATGGTTATAATACTACCGTAAAAAAGTATTTCAATTTCAGAAAGGAAGCGCTTCTGTACAGATGCTCGTATGACCTTTTTTCATCCTTGATATCAGTAGAATGCGCTTTTAAAATTTGACTATGTATTTCTGAAACACCCTGTGCATCAGTTGTACTCTACTATTGCTCGGTTAAAAGTCCTGTGAACGCGTAGCAAGGATAAAAAAGAAGGAACAAGAAATACGTTCGAGGGAATAGAAAGTGTACGATTAGTCATCGAGGACATGAATACAGAATCACGTTCGCTTGTTAAATATAAGCTCGAAACTAACTCAAAGTAAATGTATACTACCATTCGTAATTATTTGAATGACAGCAAATTGTAACTGTTTTCTACAGAGTGTTACGTGCTTGAAGTGTCTGTCGTTTATCATTTACGTCTTCATTGTCATGTTCGTTTCACCTTGTCTGCAGTATCTTTGAGACGTATTAGCAGAATCGTATTTCACGTTGAAACTTCGTTGTTCTATTGTATTAATGGAGTGGAAGCTCAGCACGAATTATGTGAGGTGTTACAAATAGTATTAAAGATTTATAAGGTAGATAGTACTGATCGAATTGAGTAAACAATGTTTAGTAGACATGGGTTGAAAAATTCATATCATTCGGCTCTAACCAATTTTGTGCTGAGAAAATCGTTTATATCTAGTATAATATTAGCTCTTCGAAACATGTTGATCAGATATATTTTATTTGGTTCGTTGGATACTACCTACTCTATAAGTTCTAAATATTTTTGCTTTAACAATCTGCAATTATACTCTAAATTAATGACATTATCTTTACACGGATACAGGTTTATATATTTCCGCGGCACAGCAGTATAAAATTACATAGAATTTATTCGAAGATTCACATCAAAAAGATTAATTACAGCATTAGACTTTTAAAAGCAAAGAAATTACAATGAGTGATTATGTTCCGTAAATGAAATGTTTATCCGACAGCATTATACTCCATTATTAGGTGTAACTTTTGTGATTATTGAACTCGTATAGTTCTAAAAACTCTTGAAGTATTTCTTGATAATAAACAAACATTTTTTATTTGTTTAACTTGGATTACCCCTAGTGCCTGTAACCATACATGTATTTCATGGCTTTAATTAAAGATTATAGTACTACAGTAATAATAATAATATTTATTGGAAATTAATATTTTTAAACAAAAAGTGTAATATTTATGCAGAATATTAATAAAACGTATTCGAAACTTGTGGTAGCAGATAATACTCGCCAAATTGTATAAAAAATATCTAATAAGATAGCTCAAAAAATTAATGTTACTCAAGCTACAAACGATTACGTGTTGAAAAAAATGTTCCAACAATTATTTATAACTTGAACAATATTGAGCTTGCGATTTATGTTTACTAGCCATTTTTCATTCAAATTGTTGAATACTATTTATCTTGTAAGTGTTGAATACATTTTTTTCACACCTTTGTAGGTAACATAATAAAAATATTATACAAACTACAGTATTTTCACTTTATACATTTTTACAACATACTCACTGCCAAAGACAGACTCAACCCTTAATTTCAAAGATGATCCATCTCCTAATTAATCTGTTAAATGAGGAAAACGAGATAACTTGTTCTTTGAAAATGGCTCAACGATAAACAGAATGTATATTTATTTATAGTAGTATTTATTTATTATTTAAAAATACTCTCTGTAACGGACGAAACAGTTTAACTCGTAATTAACAACAAACAGTAGACACTCGTAGATAAACTAAAATGGCTGACTTGATATATTGAATACCACAGTGAAAACTGCCATACGTGGCCAGACACGCGATAACGTCCCTTAAATATAAATTTCGAAGGAAACAAAATATTTAACTATTTGTCTATACAAACGTTTCCTTATATTGTTATTACAATACTAACACTACCCAAAATGGTATTGAAATCAATGCTTATTAACACGTTGACTGCCATTGGGTCACCGATGACCGGCGCTTCAAATTTTATTTAATTACTTAAGTATTGATTTTTACTATATTCTGAAGAATTTTAACATTGCAACAGTAATATAGGTATGCATGTACAATACTGAATATTTAAACATTTTTTTCCTTTACGATTTATATAGAAAACAATCATTTGTATTGTATCTGACAAGCGATGACTATTGTCATTGTGGCAGTCGACGTGTTAAACTTTGTAAATTTATCGGAAATGCTCCATTATTTAAGTTGTCTAACACTGTAGAGAATTAACACATTAAAGGATTAACTGAACAATTGTAGGAACTTCTGTAAGCAAATTGAGTTTCTTCTTTGTCAGTACCTCTGTACATTTAAATCAGAGCATTGCAGTAATTAAATTATATCCATATTCATATTAATTCTTACGATTCAATTTTTTTTACTCATTGTGCATATTAGGTTGGTGCAAAATGTTTGCCCTATACTGAATAAAATTACCCATTTTCTTCCACTGACAAGATACGATAAGATTTTTCTATATGGAACATAAACTACCTCGTTCTGAATTATTATTGTATATTCGTTTTATTTTTTATTAATAAAATTCACTTTGAAATTAAGCGATTTTGCTTTCGATTTTAATGGACAAATACGATAAAATTGCGTAAAACGTCATCGGCGATTGAAGTGTTAAGAAATTTTAAAATTAGTAAATGAAGGGTAAGGGGAAAGAACAGGATATGTTCATTTTTATTCTGCAGTGTTCAACTTGAAAGAAAAATTAAAATAATGTAAAACGATTATATTTTCGTTAACTGTTTCTTTCTGTCGCCTAATTAGAGTATATCTTCATGTCATGGATAATATAATTACATCCATTGAACCTTGTTCATTTTCTGATGCACTAAAATATTAAAAATTGATTTACTCAATGAAGCTGTTTTGTGACATTCCTTGTTTTTCCCTTAACCCTTCAATTTATATGGTGTCTGACCAGCGGTGGCTGTTTTCACTGTGGCAGTCAACGTGTTAAATTAAATTTAAGGCAACCTCTACGTCAGTCAACGTGTTCAAAATTTAATTCCAACCAATGTACGGTACTTCTTTTTAGTTCAGCCACCGAACAAATTGCTTTACTTGGAGCACCTCAGCATCACGAATGCTCCGAAAGCGCTCCGTTTCACTCATTCTTATTGTCAGAGGTCCCTGAAATGGCCAGTAATTTGCGTTCGCTGGCTGAAGAAGCCCGTTCCGATCGCAGGTATAAAATCTCTCGATAGGTAAAACTGCGGAAGGCGATTCCGGAATCCACGTAGGTCTGCCAGTCGAGAGAGGCAAAACCGTAAAGGTTTTCTCGGCAACTTTGCAGTCGGTGGTTCGTGCGCTTCAAGGCCGCAGGAGAAGCAAGCGTGAAACTAGTCCGACCGGTACGAGAGTATGGTAGCTATTATACAGCTAACGTATATTGTGGATCGCAGAAGTGTTCGGTTTAGCGGAAGGCGAAGTCGAATAACCTGGCACGTACAATGTAAAATCTCAGGTACGTGGTATGTACGTGGTACGGGCACATCTATCTGTTAGCTGTATGTACGCGAGCGTGCTTCATGGTCTCCTTCGTTCGATGATTACAGTCGTAACAGGCCGCAGAAAAATATCGCGCAACCAATCATCTTCTGAAAGTAAATAAAAGGCCGATGCGGTTTTCTATGAAATGAAATCCGGTAACCGCTTCTTACGAGGCTGCCTCGCCGTCCAGTTGAGTAATTTGTCGTTGCTGGATCACTTCAGACCGGAGGGAGGAGCGACGGGGGTCTGAATAATTCTGCAAAGTTCGCGGCTGAAACGTCGTGCCGCGTCCCTAGCTCTCTTTCGTTCCGAGAAGCCGGAGGATCGCCTAGATTTGCGCCAGGAAACGGCTCGTTCATCTAGCCGTACTACGTTCAACCTTCTCTTCGTTACCGGTCTACCGAAACAACTGCCTTAAACCGGTTCGCGGAATTAAAATTTATCAGCGACAGTCTGAATCATTCTCTCTCGGTACAACGAACGCGTTACCTACGACACGATTCAGAGGAAAGTTCTAACGCTCGTTGCGCTCGCTTCTGGTCGAGTAGTTTCGATTTTCTGAGTGTTGAGCGGCGGTCTTGAAGCGAAGTACAGGGTGCGATGAAAGTTTGGCAACTTTTTAGGCAACTGTGTTCTAACAAATTTTTATTAACAAAAACTGGAAAATAATGACAACATTGGAAAAAGCATACAATTTTATTTAGACAAGATCGTTTTCAAAGAAACCGCCATTTGCTTTGATATAGACTCTGTATAAACCTTGTGTTGTTGCAACAATATACATGTTCTCAATGTCTCCAAGTCAAAGAACAGTAACCTTAACAGCTGATAGAATAAAAAATTGCCAACGTGTTAGGTTGTTGCATGTGACATGGCCGATTTGGTAGATACAGAAAATTCGCCACAATTTGATAACATGAAAGTGCTACTGAATGGCACTTGTGATGCATCGGTTGAAAGTTTGTAGCCTGTTGGAAATGACTGTACAAACGTTTGGTCAGTTATTTAATATAAAATGGGTGATTGTTAGGCAAAGCAAATAATGGATCAAAGATGAATTCAAGGGCTTCTCCTTTGCGAATTTAAATTAAAAGACTGTGCAGAAGAGTCCAATCGTTATATTAATGCGATATTACATTAAACGAATTTCTAAAGTCAATCGTGTGGCCAACTTACAGAAGCAATAGACATAATGATTAGTTAAACTATATGAGATATTGCACATAAATTAGATGTGCATCATTCAATAAACTCCAGGCAACTACAGGCTATCGGGAAAAAGGAAAAATTCGATAAATGAGATCCGTGGAAGATGACAGGCACTCATAAACAGCTGGGCCTCATCACTTATAATATGAAACTCTTGTTCACACACTTTATTTTCCACACGTTTTACCAAACGACTGCCACGTTTTGAAGCATTGAAACCACTTCTTAGCGAGAAAATGTCAATAAGAAAGCTCCTTTCTAGAATTCATCCTTTACAAAGAACGAAAATCTTTTCTAGATAGGTGTAGATGCGCCTATTATTCTGGGTTAGAGCAGGGTTGGGCACTTTTCATTTGAAATGAAAACAACAAACGAAAAGGACAAATAATTACTCTAAATAAAATAACAAATAAATTTATTTGAAAATGAGGATGTATGCAAATAAATTCCAAAATACCATTTGAGAAATAAATTGTTTCCAAATGATTTATTTATAAAATTTTTAGTTATTTCAAATAATATAACAAAATAACAAATAACAGTTTATCAGAATATAAACATTGCGGTAAAAGTAAACACTGCTGATACACTATGTCGGAAGTCTGTGGTTTTGGAATGGAAGTTCCACGGACAATAGAAAAACATCTTTATTTTTGTGCTATCGGTCTCGACCAATCTCTGTTGCTCATATTTCGACTTCTGTCAGTCCCTGTCGGTATCTATGGCTCATGTTTTGGTCCATATTCGTCCAGTTTCTATCGTTTTCTATCGGTATCGGCGATAATTTTATGAACCCTATCGGTCTCTTTCGCTCATATTTCGATCTGTATTGATCTCTATTGGTCTCTATCGGTCCCAATCGGTATCCTTCGCTCATATTTTGATCTGTATCAATCCCTATCGGTCTCTATCGCTATTATTTCGGTCCCTATCGGTTCCAATCGGTATTCATCGCTCATATTTCCATATCTATCGGTCTCTTATGGTCTCTGTTGCACATTTTTCAGTATCTATCGGTCTTGTTCAATTGTATTTTGATCTTAATCGTCCCCTATCGGTCTATATCGAGTTCTATTGGTATTCATCATTCTGTTTTCGGTCTCCGTCGGACTCTATCGCTCTCAATCAGTATCAGCTACTTCCGAAAACTGAAATTTTGCATTCAGGTACCTCGAAAATAAAGCTTACTCTGATCAGGTACTTCTGGAACATGCGTTCTGAATTCAGGTACTTCAGAAATTGAGTATTTGTAATTCAGATACTTCCTAAAATCGAAACTTTAGGAAGCATCTGAATCGTAAATAGTCAATTTTTATTTATATTGTTTGAATAAACAATTAATTTAAATGAATTTGCATATCAATCATATTATTTTTTTTTATAAACATTGATCAAAAAGGTGAGACAAAATTTTGAATAAAAAAGGTACGCATCGGACAAGAAATTTAAGTAAGCACAATCTGCTGCTTTTTTTCTTTGTCTTTTAACTGACCCGAGTCAAACTCAAAATAAAAACGAAAACTTTCAACCTAACTCTGTATTTTTCAGAGATAAAACATAATTGAACACGTTGAATACCACAGTGGGAACTGTCATACGTAGACAGACATATTCTAATATAATAAAGACTTAACTGCATGATCGTTAGTTGCTGCCCAAGTCTCTATTTGATGGGATAATACTAGAATAATTATTTCCGTCTTCATAAAACATAAATTTACTAGGAAGCAATTAACTTAAAAGTACTGAACGTCGATCTTATCTTTAAAACCGGCATAAACTTTCAAAATGGCCTAATGAATAAATAAATAACTTAATAAATATATGTGTATGTGTACATCAAAATGTACGTCAACTGAATTCTCGTTAATGTCACAATTACCAATGCTATTAAGCGGTACAATTCTCGTCTTTGTAAAAAATGGTTCCACTTTATTATAATGTGGTGATAAATTCAATTTTTCCAAATATAATGGATTGCGGTTATTTGGGGCAGATCCGGACTAGCGTCCTTCGATCCGATTAAGTAACTTAAAATTAAGTTAAAATCATATAAAACAAACAAACTATAGCTTAAATGAGCAATGAAGTGTTCACTTAAATATTTTTAGAATAAATCAGAGCCAAATATCTAATATGTATACAGATATTCTTCATGCAAAACTTTCTGTTTTCAGTCTTTGTCAATAACCATCCATATCATTAATGGACCGTCCGCGGATACGCACGTTGTCCTTAGAGTCCTCCTAAAAAATCCAATTAAAGCAAAATGCACAACATATTAGGAAAAGTAAGTAAACATTAACGCTTGCTATCTTCTCACAGAGTACTGCAGTCACCTGTCCCAATTAAGTGAAGAAAACTAGGGCTATTTATTCGATTAGATTCTGTTCCTTGAGCTTTGTCCCAAATAATCGGCTATCTCGACTAACCGGTGGCTCAAGTAAGCGAAATCCACTGTATTTGAATTGAAGAATTTTCAATCTCACTGGCACATACCATCCACGATCTGCCTGCATGGATCCATTGCAAACGTTATGAAAATAACAAAAAGTTTTCCTGCCCTATTGCGAAACGGGTGAAAGGTGGAGGCAAAACCAGGCACACGACCCTTTGTCGTGCGACAACAATGACAAAAGGCACGCCTTAGCCTGGTATGCCAAGGTACCACCACCATATGAAATGGAACTGTTCAAACGTTCGCTGCGAGAGCACCTGGCACGCTAATTAGCCGCCAGATGACAACTGCTCGTTACCATCCTTAATTGGTGCACCTGATTGTTCTGCGGTCGCGTTAGTTGGCTCCTCGAGACAATAGCCGCACGGTCCGACGAAATGTGATTAGGTGTTTCGCAATTGCGACGCTTTCACAAGTGCACTTGAGCTTCTCTCGCTTTATCGCCTACGCGGTGAAAATATATTATCGACGAACACTGCGAATCCTAATCACCTTGTCGGTGTTCGTTCGACCGCGGAGAACATCCTCCGAGTCGCCGTGCAAATGACCAATATCGATCTTCGCGGACATCTCTTCCGTAACGATGATTTTGAGTAATGATGCCCGTGGCCGGGGACGATTCACCACGGGAAATCGTCGTTCGTTAGAATTCGAAAGCGTTCACATTCACGTGGACATTTCGAGAGATCGTTCTTCTCTCCGTCCCAACGCTGCGAGAGAAACTATCGGCGCCATTAGAAAGGGAGAAAAGTAATGTTTACTGTTATTTTTACAGTTACAGATGATTCCCCGGCGAAATGTTCCAGTATCTACCAGGATTTAATGATACGATAATTTAATTGCCACGCACGGCCCTCTGGCTGGTGGATGGTAACGGAGAACACCGTGTTGAGATAGGTCTCAATTTCAACCACGGTTCGCCAGCGTTCTGCCGTTAAGGCGGAACGAAAGAACTCGTTCGCATTTATTAGGATTACTTCGCAGCTAAATCGCGATTTACGACACGGACGCCGGGGATAATTGCGAGATATAATTCATCGTCTCGTTTTACACTCGACGGCTCGTTGGAAATGTTTTGTTCGTTCGGAGGAAGTTCGGGGAACGATACCGCCCGTACAACAAAGACTCCAGCGGGAGAGAAAGTGTTGACCTCGATACAATGTGCCATCGATGAAGTCTCGAAACGCGTTATCGTATCTATCGAGGCCGAAGTGGGCGTTTTTAACGTGCAAGCTGACCACCTTGCGTAATTCCGACGACAATGATCCCCACGATGATATATTAATATTCACGACCGTAGTTATTTAATGTTACGTGCAAAAGCTCGTGATGGAATTCACGCCCATTGTGCGGCCGTGGCTGTGGAGCAATTATTAGGAACGATGGGAAAATAGCGAGTGGGCGATTCACGATCGGGTACAGTTAATCTTCTCACTTTTTGCACGTGCTCCGTTATTAATATTAATTGGATAATGTAATGTGCTGAACCAGTTGCATCTGTGATAGATGCGTCTGGAGAATATTGATGGAATTCAATGAAGCGGACGGTTACTTAACGGTTACGCATCGATGAATGTGTACGGAAATGTTTCGAATAGAATCGTGAAAAAGAATTGAAAATTTATTTGTTTCTGCGGTACTTGTGAATAAGTGGAATTTTCATTGTTTCAGGACGTAATGAGCGAGTACGAACGGATCAAGCGTTCGTGCTTGAAAAGAGGTGAACTGTGGGAGGACCCTGAGTTTCCAGCCACACAGACATCGGTCTTCTATCACCAAACACCTCCGTTTCAATTTCAATGGAAGCGACCAAAGGTGATCATTATAATCATCAATTTTAGTCTCACTAATTTTAGTGACTTAGAATCTGTTGACACTTACTTAATCCTTGTGTGTGTTTTAAAACTTTTCAAATTCACATCGTATTTGTATTATTATTATATTTCATATAACTTTTTAGCAAAGCATTTATGGATATACGTTTATATAACATTGTTTGCATGTTTCTATTCGTATAACATACTAACAGATACTAACAGTTTGAGTTTGAATGTTTTATTAGAAAGATATTAAACGTCGAATTACCGTTTGGGATCAATTTGCTACGAACTGTGCATGAGGCGAATGCTTCAAATAAACTTCGAATACTTGAATATTAACTCATGTTTGAGTTTGATGTGGATTTTCTAAAATAATAGGAATTAAATGAGGGCAAGTTTCACCTGATTCCTTTCACTACCAAAGTTGTTCTGGAATTCGACACACCAACACAGAGACGGTTAAAATTCGAGCTCTTCAACCTCAGGGTGGTTCGAATTCGAGTCCTTCAACCTCAGAGTGGTTCAAATTCGAGTTCTTCAACCTCGGTGTAATTCAAATTCGAGTTTTTCTATCCTAGAGTGGTTGAAGCCACGCTCAACGAGATGAGGAATGAATCTATAAAGTATTCTGTAATAATACTTAACAGTTATACAAGATAATACTCAGGCTACCAAGCTTTGACGAAGAAAGTTTTATTCTAACCTTTGACACAAGTTCGATCCAACAGAGCTAACGCAATACTGAACTCGTACAATGTATTTATACATATACCTAGCTAATTAAAATGATTCATCCGGAGTTTCTTAAAGTAGAGAGAAGAAAAACGGGGCCAAAACAGACGAGTCTTAGGGTGACCTGTGTATTAGGTATATAGCTGTACAAAGTATTAGGTGTATGCAAAAATTTTAATCTTTTTTTTAAGTTCTTACTTTATTTTCACATCATATATTAACTAAAATTCAATGGTCAAAGTATTTACCCTTTTTTTCTGTGACCTTCCACCATCTCTCGGGTATTTTTCGGATTCTTTCGCGAAAAAAAGACATCAGCTTGGAGGGAATAAAACTGCCAGTCCATTTTCGTATTTCAGCCACATCTCGAAAACGCTGTTCAGTTAAAGAGTTCTGCATTCATCAGACTAAATGATAGTCCAAAGACGCTAACAAGTCGAGTGAACATGCCGCGTGCGGGAGAACTTCCCAGCTAAGGTTGAAGATTGTTTGTTGATTGGTAAGAGCAACGTTATCGGGCAGTAAAATCATCTTGCGGATCCCTCGCCCAGTAAATGGGAAAAATCATCACCGGCTTAAAAGCATTGGAGGCAATATTTACAAGTATTGTGGGATAACACCTTCGCCTTTGATATAGAGGCGTTTTTTCTTTATTGGAATTCCTACCTAATGCAGTGTAGAATATACAGTTTTTGGTCGTCCATCGTGTTCTTTACAGACTTGTAACGTTATGTTTACTATTAAAACGTAACATATGACTATCTACAAATATCGATGCCAACCTTTCAAAACTGCAAAAGAGGAGACATTTATTTGAATTCTAAATATCTGTGACAGAGCGCCGAAAAAAGACTAAATCTTTTTGCATACCCCTAATATTAGTCAGGAGGCAAGTACATTAGTGCTACAAGCAATACAATATTGCTTTGCGTGGCCACGAGTTATTGTGTGCAGACATTTTGAACACTAAAGACACCACTACCGGTCAAATAACCGTTTCTAATCTTTCGATTCAAAATTCTACATTCATTGTTATAGCCTTCATCACTTGACTCCATGACTTTTCCTATAATATACAAGGCACAGTCAGAAAATAACCTTAAAAATGATACAACATTGTGGTTTATTGAGAAAATGAAGAAGGTACATGCTTATAATTCAACATAATCCCCCTGTAGATCAATGCATTTGCGCCAGCGGGAAATCAGCTGTTGGATGCCAGAAGAAAAGAACTCTTTTGGTTGGCCCCTGAGCCACTCATGCATCGCATGAGCTGTGTCAGGATTCACGACGCTAACAGGACGGCCTGCCTGGGGAGCATCTTCTAGGCACGTGACGCCGTTTTTGAATTTTTCCACCCACTCGTACACTTGGCTTCGTGACATACAGTTATCACCATAAATCACTAACATCCGTCGATGAATCTCAATGGGTTTTAATCCTTCTGCGTGCAAAAATCGTACCACTCCACGCAGTTCAACTTTGATGCAACATTCAATTCGATTTGCCATGTTTGACAATCAACACACGATGGCCTTCTCACAATCAGTAGCGGACACCAAACTACTGACCACGATACTCACTACATGGCAGCACACACTCTCCCCGAGAATTATGTACACCAGTTGTTTCGTAGTAAACTTATAACACTTTTCCGGTTATTTTCTGACTGTGCCTTGTACACATAATCAATTTCTGCCCGTACTAAATTAATACAAATTAATAATGTGATTAAATAAAATACAAGTTGTATTTAAAGACCGGTGATATGACCGGTTCGGTAGAAATAGGTGTATATAAATTGTCGGTGGGTTTACTGTTAAATGTGTGTATTAGAAAATTGTGACATATTTTTAATGGTAGTTGACCAGTTCCTCGGCAGCACCGGATAAGCAGATTAGTCACACCAGCTTGCTCCAGTTCCTATGAAAAGGAAGGACGAGAAATCTGAAACCTAGGAACCGTAACGGAAACAGCGTGCAACCTTGACACATAGTCTATGTCTTTGTCGCTTCGTGTTTATAATCGCGTAACAGCATCTTCAGTGAACACGACCCAGCTAACGGATTCTCTTTCTGGAGTAATCACGTTGTATAACAATTCACAGTGACCCTGTACTTTACAGTAACAACATTATGAGTATCGCATAACGTCTTCCTCTCGTTTAGTTCATATATATTCATTACTTAATATTATAATTCTCATAATGATTGTACAGAAATTCCGAGTGCTTTTTCTTATTTTTACGACGGAAAGGTATATTGGTTACCATTGAAGTATCCAAGAACCGTTTCGATAACGTAACACGTTGAGTGCCACAGTGAAAACAGACATACCTAACCAGGCACTTTAAGAATACGTGTTTAAAGGGACTTTTTGAAAATTGAAAAATTCCTGAAGTTATACGCATTTGAGTGGCGGCGGATCCATGGGTCAAGCCTTAATATATAAATATCTCGAAAAGTTATCAACCGATTCACTTATTTTTTTTTTATTTTAAAGAACATATCTTCTGTCAGGGAGAACACTTCTAATATTTGAAAATTTTGGAAAATACGTATTTTTTAAAGCCGTTCAAAGGAAGAAAACTTTAGCGAAAAAACGATTTCTATCTTTCAAGCGTCGCCAAATTGTCAAAAATTGATATTTTTTCAATTTTTAAAGGTTTGCCTCCTAGTTCATTTTGTGCTCTAACCCATTGCCGCAATTGACGGCTATAGCAGTCATGTATATTTTTGCTTGATCACAACTCTTTTTTTGTTCTTATAAACAAATGACAGCTATAATCGTTATAATTTTTTTTAAATTAATAGAAATCGCATTAATTAACTTTTATAAGCATTGTCTTTTCATCTAACTTCTTGTAGCTAAAAAGGAACATTTAAAAAAAGACGTCATTTGTTTCGTATGTCATTTTAAACGTTGACATCTACGAGACGCCAAGAATTATACGCTAATTGTTTTGAAATGTTCCATATTCTACAGAACTATTAAGGTATATATTAATTTTTTACGTAATTATTGTTCATTAATATTGTCTATTAACATTCTTTTATAATATTTAGCAATGTCAATATTCTGTTTCTTGTAAGCTTACATAACTTTAAGTTGAGCTTTATTAAATAGTATTTTAGGCACACATCGTGTCCTATTTTATTTTTATGTTGAGGGGTTAAAAAAAGATGAAGAAATAGTGAAGAAATCAATGATTCTGTTTGTCAGTTACGTAATAACATGAAAGACAATTGGAGAAACAAGGGGCGCGCAGGGAGCAAAGTTGTCGACACGTAACTGGAACTCATTCTGCCTTCTAAACGAGGCATTATGGGTACGCTGCATTGCGTATAATGATCGTAATAAAAGTCAGTGACAGCGGTGCGTTTCTACGACAAGGTCGACGATTGCGTTAATGCAGGACGTATTACGCGTTTGCGCGCTACACGTTTGGCGCGACCGGAAATGATCGATGGAAAACGTGACATGATTGGTGAACACGAACGATGAACTGGATGTCCTCTGCCGAAAACGGAGCTCGACAATTACCAAGGCGAGGGGAAATTATACAAGCATTATCAGTGACGCAACACACCAGTGGTTGCTTATAAGCAGCTGGTCCGGCCAATGGCTCAACCCTTAACTGGTGACGTCAATATGACCCTGTTCATTTTGTTTCAGTTGCCCCCACTCCACTTAGACTTTGCACTGCCTTGTGATTGCAAGTACCCCGAAGTTAATATGCTTTAACATTCTGTAACGCCATGTGACTTGGAAGTTACCTATAAGGTGGACCACCTAACTTCGTCACCTGAAATATTTTCGTTGTTATTCAAATATCGTAAAAATGTTTCCTACAAAAGTTGCATAGTTTTGTGGGGACCAGTATATAGTAACAATAGTTTTATTCCGTTGTAAAGGGTTAACGAGATAAGAAGGTCAACTTCGTTTTTTTTAAATGGAACGCTATATTTTATTTGTTTGACTATGATAGCCTTTTTTATGGCTGTTTTCACTGTGACATTCAACGTGCTAAACTGTCTGTATTTAAAATTGTATTAAAAAATGTCACTATTTGATCGAGATATAGCAATTCGTGTAAAACGTGTCTTTCCATGAATGGGTGGATAACATACATGATTTCGCTATTTTGATTTTCGTTAAACAGAAAAACGAATTTTGTTGTAAACTCTTGTACACTCCCTTTCTTTTGACGGAAGCGTATTTTCTTTCTTTGAAAATTGATGGTGAACAAAATTTTTGAAGTTTTTCACAGTTTTTAACTCAGAAATTTTTATATATTTTCTACACCAAAAATGTTATCAACAAAATCGCCCATCGAAAGAAAACTACTGTTTTTCTGAATTGTGTCTTAAATTTCAAGACGATCCGTCAATTCTTGCGTAAGATATCATGCATATTGTTTTGGAGAACATAGTTTCGAGAAGAAAGCGTTTGAAATTTAGCAACGTCTACCAACGCGCAGCTACATAAGTCCACTTTAACACTTTGCCTGCCATGTCACCCATATGTGGATGACGCTTAGATTGAAACATTATTTATTCGATTATGTATATCATAACGAATATATTTAATAAAATCTAACAAAATCAGTCAGGAATGAAAAAAGTTATTAATATTATTGATGAAGGAGAGGGTAGAATTTAAAATTACAGTCATACCCCAGACATACGTATAATTGGTTCTAGTGTAGCCGGCTTAAGTATATTAACGTATATTAACATTTAATTAGATTAAGAAGCAGCTTTTCTTTTAAATAAGAGTGGCTAGAGAGACAAAGTATAACGTATATATATATATATAAGTTGTATATGTACAATAGATTTATGTATATGTTAATTTTATGTGACTATATATTTTAATTGTGAATATATATATATATATATACAACTTTATATAGATAGTAGATACGATTTTTAATTATCAGATGTTTGTTTCGTGAATTCTGGTTAATGTTTATCGAAGCTACTTCTTTTCGAGTAGAATTTTTTAATAATGCTTTACTTCTGTAGAAATTGTATCTTCGAGACTAGTTCAACAAGAACTAAGCATATGGACTATGGAGCTATAGACAGATGCCTATCGCGTCGCTACTAGAAACGACTTAAGTACGAAACGATGCAAATCGGGAGGACGTAAATCGGGGGATTACTCTATATTCATTCCGTATAAAAGAGTAGAAAGTTTGTCATGTTCAGCCAATAATGCGTGGCAGTCAAAGTGTTAAACGCTGTATTTCGATGAACGTTTTCAATATCCACGTGGGACCTTTTGCACATTAATTTTAAGACCGAACTATTGTTTGAAACACAAAGAATTTTCGATTTTGTCAAAATTTTGTAGGAAGATAATTCCTTAAACGTGGTAAATGGTGTCTGTCCGCCGAGTTACGTATACATTTGCAATCTTACGTCGAACGATCTCGAGGAATCTCCTGAAAACATCTCTTGCCAAGCCGGAAGCAAAGTGGCAGCCGTTTCAGAGTCGCGAAAACAACGATAAAAAAGCGAACGCTGTAAAAAGGTCCGACAACGCGGGGAACCCATCCTGAATTACATTCCTCGCCTTTCTGAGAATAATTACACGCTGTAGAGCGTACAACGAAGTGGCGTACAATCATGCTTTGTTCTTTCCTTGAAATTTCAACGAATCGCTTCTGACAAATTAATACTGCGATCTGGAGCAGAAGTGCATCGAGATCTCAAGTACAGAAACTTGTACATAAAGCCAGTCGTGATCCTTTAATACATAACTTGTTCCTTTTGTGATTTCAGGAATTATGCAACCGTCCAATATTTGTGAGCGACACACCGGCGCAGTTCGACGTGATACCCGGGAAAATGGGTAAGGAAATTTCGAAAGAACAATTCCTTTATAGTAATATGTTATCGACAACTCATGTAGGTATAGATACGTTGTTACAACTTGAGAAAAATGAACATAAACAAAATTTAAATAAAATCAATCGTTTTCTTATTAGTCTTTCTATAAATAATAAACATTAATAAAATTATTCTATTATTCGATATTATTGAGCCTAATGAACATAGTAAATTTCAACAATAATATCTATCAGAATAATCTGAATATCGTCGAAGTATACCTATCAGCCCTAAAAAGTGTTGAGGGAAAAATATTAAATTAACCCCAATAAATGTAAAACGAAGTCGAATTTTTAATCACTTAGAAGTTAAAGCTGAACCAGTAAAAATTGTATATCATACTATTCTTTACCTACCTCAAAGATGATGGCATATACAGGGCTGTGCATGATCGTATATGAGATTGGCGGTCACGTGACCATTTTAGAATTCTTTCACGCCTTCCAGGCCGACTTTCTGCGTGGTAATTTCCAAATAACGTGACTTTGTCGCTGTCACAGAAACACGAATCGACGTGGACGTTCTCGTCAAGTCTTTCCACGAATGACCTCGAAATCGCGTAAACCCTGAAAGCAACTCGGCAACCTTTGACGAACGTGGGAGATAAAACGTGGTCGTTTCCACGGACGCCGCGGGTCGGAGCCATTACGACCACGACTTTCTTCGAGCTGGTTCGATCTGTGAGAAAACAGCATCGTCTACGGTGTATTCGATATTCTCTGCAATGTAATTAACGAATAACAGAGTCGGGCCATTGTGTGATAATCGTGGCCGTCGTTTCGTATATCTTCATTTTTACATCACTCGGAAAGAATGCGTTAGCAATGCAGTGGTGCTCAGGCTGAAGAAACAACTCCATGGAGCTCGTTCACTTTCAATTTTGTTTATTAACCCTCACCGTACTATACTTGGGTCTATTCAGACCCAGACGCAGGAGACTCGCTCCGGCTGTTCGACCCTTGCCAGTCGACGCCAGCCGTCGTTTGTTTCTGTTATAGCGATAACGAGGCTCACTCCGCCTCGAATAGTCCACTTTCTGACAGTATTCAGGCGGAATAAATGTTATGTTTTTGTAACTTTTGTATTTTTCAATTGCACTGTCACAAAAACTTCCCTTAACACGCTGAACGATTAATAATTCGATTTAATTAAATAATTATTGATTGTTGCAAAATTCTGATGCAAACTTCATACTGAATCAATAATGTAGAAACAGAAGAACAGGGCTAAGTATTCAAATCTTTTTTTCTTTAGGATTTATATAGAAAATAGTAAATGATATCATGTCGGATTAGGTATGGCCGTTTTCACTGTGGCGTTCAACGTGTTAAAACAAAAACAGTATGATATTAATAGAAACTCAGTTGAAAATGCTTATGTAAGTGAGGAAGGGCTACGGGTCCGAACAGACCCAGACGTCGTTGTCCGTGCGGTTGCTTGAACCGTCAGTATTGCTAGGGTTAACCCTTCCACCATGGAATTTATCGTGATGAATTATTCTAAGGACGCAAAGACTAAGAACCTCACGATCGAATTCTCGTCTTGATTTTGTTAGATGTTCTTCAGTATAAGTCACTGATGGCCACCGGAGCTGCGGTCTTCCCCCACTCTAGGTCCATTCCCCTCGTTTCGGTTCCCTCCAATTTGCTCCTCGTTGCCCCTCGACCTATCGCCGACCCAGATCACAGGCTATCTGAGGGGAATGGACCTAGAGTGGGAAAAAGTCGGAGCTCCTGTGGCCATCACTGGTACTCCGACCCTCATGTCAATTTGACACATTTTTCTCATAAAAATACAATAAACGTGAAAAAGCACTATGCCTTGCGCATTGCTTTATTGTTTCTGAATGATGCGAACAATCCTATGCCTGAATATATTGAATATACAGAAATTTCATTTCTTTTATTTTCAGTGACAGAATTTGCAAAGATAGCTATTTATTTTTTCATTATATTAATTTTTAACTAGTGTGTCAATTTGACACCGAGGGGAATTAGTTTGGGAAAATGAGGGATGGATGAGGGTTTAACTGTACAACAAACAATTGAACCTAGACCAATACAGTGGTCCATAACATACAATGAAGAACATGTCGTTCTTCCGTAAACCTTCAATGAAAGCTTATTTGTATAAACGGACTTGAATCCTACTATATTAATGATAAGATAAAAAAACATTGATTTAAGAAAAAATATATTATAAATTGAATATACAAATTACCCATTTTACAGCGAAGTGAAGAACTGATGGTAATCCTCAAGAATTTATAAATAGATCTAATATTAGTTATTACAGCATTATCACAAGATGATGCGCACAAATCGAAAACGGTTCACCGGGGAATCTATGTTTATTAAAACCTTTTTGCTTAGAATGATAGACATATATAAAACGTGGTTAAGCTAATGACATTTCATAACGGGACACCTGTACATGGGTTCATCTTCCTCAAAGGATTAAATAGTACTATCGTACCACTTCCCATTAAAGTCTGTCTCCATCCGTATAAACGTGATTGAATTCTACCTATGGATAGGGAGATACTGCCTTGAATAGAATTATATTATAAATTTAACCCCTTAACGTACAAATAGAATAGGACTCAATGTATGCTAAAAATACCATTTAACACGTTCCGTGCCGCGTGGGTCGTATGCGCCTCACGCACCAAATTCGATTATTCTAAATAAATATTAATATTCTTTATATTCCAATTAAAACGAACGCCACAATAATAGTACCAAAGGAATGGTATATCATAAGACAATTCAATGTTTGTGTTTTTAACGTTATGTGTTTACAGAAACTTATTTGCACGCGTCTGACTAGTTATGGAATTTTTCATTGTGGCATGGAACGTGTTAATATAGCTCAACTTAAAGTTATGTAAGCTAAACAAGAAACAGAATATTTACATGGCTAAGTATCATAAAACAATGTTAATAGACGATATTAATGAACAATAATGAAGTAACAAATTAAGAAATAACTTAATAGTCCTGTAGAGTATGGAAATTTCAAAACCATCAGCGTATAATTCTTGGCGCCTCGGAGACATCAACACCTACGATGACACATATCAAGAGTCAATGTCATTGTACGTCAAGAGATTAATATACAAAGTGTCCATTTTACATCGTAAAAGAGTTACATCGAAGAGCTGGTGAAAACCTTCATGACCCCATGAATTAATCTGATATCAGATATCATAACACGGTGCCTGAGAATTGATTGATCGAAACACTGTACATGGGTTCATCGTCTTCAAAGGCTCAATTTGAGGTACATTAACTTATCGAGATGTTAATTTCGAGTCATTTCGTTCTCGAGTTAACCGACAATCGAGGCCGTAACACGAGGACCTTTAATCGTCGTAATGTAGGTCGGAAAAAAATTATTAGGTGTCGTTGTCCCGCACGGCTGTGCGTGCTCTTACGTACGTTAACGGGACACGGTGCTGTGAACGTTGCTTCTTCAGGAATGCGCCTGCACGAATTCCGGGATCGCTCGACTTTCGTCCCTGATACTGTTACACTCGTGAACTACGCCAGTCCTCCATAGAACGAGATTAAGTTCCACAGGCTCTTGTCACTGTTATCGTAATTTTCCACCTGCGATAGAACAATCGGAGCAGCGGCAGGCTCTAAAGATCCTGTTACTTCGCTGCTTAGCGACATTAATGCGCGTGAACGATGAAATATGAAAATTACAGATGTTGCTTTCATGGAGGAATTTCAGCTTGGACGTGGCCCGAGATTCAGTACACTTCCGTGTGCTATAAACTCGAGGCTCGATTGGAATCGTTCGGTTATATTGGTTCGTGTTTTAGCTCTCTGATCACGACGCGGTTCAACGACTATGTTAATCGCCGAATAATTTCGTGCGATGTGTTTTATTAATCGTTCCATTCGATTTGATGACAATTTATTTACAAGTTTTAGCACGTGACAACCACTGGTGGAACGAATACAGAATAATTTAGATAAGTATCGATTCCTAGGCGTCATGCTATGATGTCGAATACCAGATCAATTCATCAGTGAGGATTTTCACCAACTTTTCATTACGCTGTGAAGGGGATAATTTGTAAATTAAATCCGTTATGCAGAGTGTCCCATTTTAATCTTTCCATGAAAATCCCTTCGAAAATATTAGTTATATTGAAAGTCATTTGGGACGATTGTTGATTGGTTTTGAGGAAGACATAATATCTGTACAGTGCTAGAAAATTGCCACTATCCAATTTGCAATTTCTTGGAAAAGGGTGCACATTGACCCTTTTTATTGTAATCCACAGACCATATTGGCCTCTTGAGAATGTATCTAACTTTGCTTGTAATAGTTGAAGATCAGTGGCCCTTTTTTCTAAGATAACTAGACTGTAGATCTTTATGCAATTTAACATATCCAAGTTCGTGGAGAATGCACATTTTATAAAGTGAGTGACACAAAAAATGTACTTTTAAATATTTAAATCGCAAATTACAGTTCTGCCCTAGTTTCGTTTCATCGGCTGCAAGGAAATGAAAAATATTGAGATGTAAAAATGTATGCCTTCATAAAAATCCGTAGTCTAATAATAATGTTCATGATTTTTATGTAAATGGTGCATAAATCTCAAATGGACATTGGCCCTTTTTCTACCAAGGTACAGATACATTTCCAATATTTTCTCAAATTTTCAATCTTTTAATATTTGTTCATAATATTACGTTGTCAACGTAGTCCAAGATTGATGATTTTCTACCATTTTCTGGGCGAAACTAAGGAACGTGTAATCGCTTTCTTTTTCTCCCTTTCATGCGATGAGGGTTAAGAGTACTCCACAAGTCACAGTTTGGCGTACCGTTCAATTTGTATTATTACCTGTTTATACCACCTTTAAATTTTCGGTAATGCAAAATTTATAAAAGAAAATTTATTTCTATCGTGTGAATCCTTTCGATTACACATTCTTTATTATACATAGTTTGTTCTAATACCAACGAATCAAAAGTTATTATAAGTGCTACTTTCTAGTGAATCATCCTGTATTGTACACACAGGTTCACAACTGCAGTTCTACGCATTATTTTCTATCATCGATCAATCGAAAATTATTTTAAGTGACAATTTCTAGTGATTTAATATAACCGATTAATTTTTGTTTAAAAACAAGGAGTCTTAAAAAATTTACATTTCGGAGCCGAGTCGAGCAGGGAAAGGACTCTCGAAGCAAACACTCGTAAGACGTATATTTCAATGAAAGTTTGAGGAGCACTGGACGACGATATAACAGGCTTGCACAACAAATCCATACATTCATTCTTCCTTGTTTATTTGAATAATCGAGGCACCTTTTTTCCGCTCTACAAGCGCTGGCACACATGTTTAGGACTGAATGGGAAAAATATGCGAGCGTAACGCGACCGTGGTAACAAATTATTTTCACGTTTAATAAGTTGAGTAAGCGAACGTGCTCGTTCGCTTGCTCGGGGAAACTATTAAAGCAGAAATAACAATTACGGAATCGTTACGCTTTGTAATTACAATTTGTAGTTTCTACGGCGACTATCTCTCGTTTTCATGCTATAATCGGAGAAAGCTCGTACGTTTCATACGCTGCTAATGTGAAATCACTTTCTCGTCACACTCGCGATTAGCAAATTACACCCACGTCGTTCAATGAGATCTCAAGGCTCACACGAGATCGTATGCGATTTCACGACAAACGTTATCAACTGACCGTTGCACAATGTCTTTGCAGTTCTTGACACCGATGTCAATGTGCAAATCGAATAACGCCCGAAGTTTCGTAATTTTTATTATGATTATTTATGTTTTATTGGTAATCCGGACGAGTTCCCTTTAGTTTATACAGACTGTAATATAGAAGATGGCTACATCAGTTGATTTTCAGGAATAATTAACCCTTTGAGGACGATGAACGCATACATGCATTCCAAACACTCGTTCACCGGGTGCTAGGGTTCACCGTACTGGCCCAGGTGCAACTGTTTATTGTACGCTATAAACCTATGTATTCGCATGATTCATCACCACAGCTTATTTTATTAAAATATACAATAAGTTTCATTATACTATTGCAATTTTAGAGCACCGAAATAATTGAACAATCGATGTCATACATACAGTGACTCACCAATTTGTTCACATCATTATGTTGCTTCAATATTCTTCTATTCGACACGTTTTTAAGGCAGTGTTATTTGAAGCAAGCATATGACATCTCTAATAAATAACATTTTAAATACGTTTGAAAAATTGGTAGTTGGGTGGTTGCACTGGATTTAAGACAGAAAAGTAACTACGAAAGTATTTAAACAATTTCGTGTGTCACTGTATTAATATAATGAAGTACTCAGTTTAACACGTGTTCTACCACGAAAAATTTCAGCACATGGTGCACGCTTATTCCTGAAATTCTCAGGCTGAAAGGGTTAAACATAGCGACCAGATTTGTAGGGTATGAGAGATTTTCATTCGGTATGACTAGGTATATTGGAGACGAGTTGGCGAGACGGATATCTGGATTATTATACACAGTGTGACTGTGGAACGCGACGAAGTTCGAGAGGCTGAGGTGTAGACGAATAATGTTTGGAACTGTGCGTCAACCCCTTACCTTGCAATAACGAGTAATACGCGTGTTGCAGATTATAATCTGTACGTACTAAATATGAGTTTCACTTGAATGTGAATTATTAAAAATGTTATATTGCAGTAGCCTTGACTTTCAGAAAATTATCTAACTCAAATTGTATATACGCGGCCGCTGATATTCTTCCTGCATGTCTCCTCATTGCACTTGAACAATAAACTTCAACGCCAGATAATCGTAGAAAAAATCATATTGCAACGGGTTAAGGATCAGGTGTGACTATGAAAAAAGATCGTAGGGCGAACGCGACCGAGTGAATTTTAGGAATGAATGCATAGTTTAGGGTGAGAAAGAGAAAGAGCGATTGCGGGTGTGAGATATAATGTCAGAGCGAATGGAAAGCGTGGCAGTTGCGAGTCAGTTGTTTCAGAGTTGTAAAAGTTGTCAGAGCGCAGAGTAAAGAGTCAGAGAAACGACTAAATATAAACGACCAACTTCTTCCCTCAACTTCTTTTGATTCTGAGTCGTAATTTTACACTACTCCCGCTAGGATAAAGTACCTAACATGACCCTTTTCATTAATTAGCCCATATATAGATGTACTTGGACCACCTCCTCCACTCTTGTTTCAAGTAAAAGTTTGTCCGGCTCTGTTTCTGTATCAAAAATATCAGTTGTTCGAATCTGTTCAATGGAAACGGTGTTGGATGACCAACCATCTTTATCTATGACTATGTCCAACTTATCGTCTACACTGAGTCAACTTATTAACGCGAAACCTTCCAAGCCGAACACTGTCTCGAAACGGACGCTACCCTCAGTCATCAAGGGTCGAGTTTGTCAAGGCTGGTCATCCATACCCCTTCCATTTCCTTAAAATATGATATACATATATATCGAGGAATTAGCGAATTCAGACAGATTCTTGTGCAACGCCACAACATATACCAGAATAAACCTCTTCTTCGATTTTAAAAGTGTTGTACTCGATTCCACGACACGGAATCCAACAACGGCAGGTCCGTGGTCGTAGGAAAATATTTGTTTACTCGCATAAACTGGACACCGGTTAACTCATCTGTAATCTTTGCAGTGCAAAACCGGGTCTCGTCGGGCTAGTGAAAGTGGATCGTCGCACGCTCCGTTTGAATAGAGACACAATTTAATCGTGCCAGAATTACACGATCCGCAAAATGATCGATCGATCGTCGACATATTTGCGCCGATTTACCGGTCAACTCAATTCAACGAGAAAATTAATCCTCCATCGCGTCAATATTTTTGTCTTCGCGTGTCGTAACGCGGCGCACGCACACACGCCGAATTTCTTTGGTTAATCCGAGGAAGCTTTTGTAAAAAGCCGGTTATTTTTAGCAAATTGCCTGAACTTCGACGCGAGAGGGTATTTTTATTCGGCGACCGAGCGATCGATTCGTAAATTACCCGGTCGGGCCGTTTCGTTCCTCGAGTTTCTCCCCGAAGACGAATAATTAAACCGTTCGAACAGGATGATGTAACAATGGATTTTACATGGTTCGTGCCAGAATAGAAACGAACGTGGGAATCCATGAATAAGCGGATGGGGGAGCCGTTCGAATTATTCGATAAATTATGGAACGATTCCATGGTTTTCGCGCGGATGAACTTCTCAATGAAAGGCGAAACAGATTCGTAATGTTCGGCTGGGACGTGTCGTAACCTCGTGAGAAAATTGTCCGCGATCGAAGAGCGACACGACACGTTGTTCCACCATATTGCGTTCGCTCGCTTCACTTTCGTTTTCGAAGGTCTAATCATCGATCGTGCCGTTCTGTCTTCAAGTTCTGCCATTCGACTACTAGACGCGAAAGAAAAGAGAAAGTAACCGGCAAATTGATTTGCACACCGGGAATATTCGTTTTATTCGAAGCATTCGCGGTATCGGCTCTCGTTCCGTTCCGAAGTAGCAGTAACACAAACATAACGGATAATTATGGCGAACAATGTAACTGAATCGATGAATTGAAGAACAGTACAAGTCACAAAGCCACATTTTGTGATATTTGAAAAAATAAGTTTAGTTTTCGTGTATCATCAACGCCATTGACTTTGTAGTGCTGTTGCAATTTAAACACGGTTATGCTGATCCAGATGAACATTCATATGTGTCTAACTATGGTTACATTTTTTTCATAAGTTTTCAGTAATTAAAATAAAACCATTGGATTTGTACTGTTTTTCAAGTCAAGCCACTTTTTAGCCAGGAAATTAAAAAAATAATACAGTAATAACAATATAGTAGTAAAAAAACATTTATTAACTTGCTTTAAATATAATTGAAGTAGACATTATTTAAGGAAAACTGATTATTAAATTAAATTCAGTGTGATATTAAAAAAATTAGTCATCGTCTTGTTTTCCAATAGTAGTCTTTCAAGGGCATATTTCTTGATAGAATGAATTTGAATTTGATAAAACAGTATAAATCCATGATAGATACTGTTTTTACAGTCATTGAACTAAATAGGCCACCTGAAACACGGATGTAGGCCACTTCTTTTGCAGTGTTCTTTTTTTCCAACGTCTACTTCTACGCATTTTACATTTAGTTTTGAGATTGTTTGAAAATGGATAATTTTGAACTTGTACTGTTCTTCACCTCACCGATTCCATTGTAAACGTAAGTACCTTGCACTTTCGCGGGAACACGCTTATCAGCGAAATTATTCAAGCGATGAAAGATATTAATTGATGATTACTACTTACGGCTCACTTCCGCTTTGAATTCATTTGCTGCTATCGAAATCGTATACGATCCACGAAGAATATTTATAAGTGAGCAAGTTTGATTATGCATTTCTTGGTTTATGAAACCTTTCTTCGCCTCTTATTATTTATCATCAACCATTTGTCTTCGAAACTGAATTTACCTGGCATTTGCACATAAAGCTTCATTTGTAGTCAGTAAAAGTTTCACCAGTTCTTGCAGCTGTTGGAAAATAATTTCATTCAGTGGAGGGAATCATTTATCATCCTGGAAAATATTTTTACGTAATAGGGAAACTTGGTAACATTGTATTAGACACACGACGTTTGGAAACGTTTCAGATAATGTTACTTTTAAATTAGTTTGAGATGTAATGTGAGAAAGGATCGATTTAAAAGTATTTAATAGGAAAAATCAATTTATGTCTCATTTCATGAAATTTATTATTTGTTACTTGCATTTGTACAAAATAACTGATGATACAATACACAGTCAATTGTTCAATTTTTTTATTTGTTGCTTGCATTTGAAAAAAATAACTAATGATACAATACACAGTCAATTGTTCAATTTCTTATATAGTGCTCACAAAATGTTTATGAAATAAATCCTCCCCCCATCATTCGAACAAATAAAAAGATTATTATTATTTACTATTTTAACTATTTTGCTTCCAAATTTCCTTCAGTAACGGATGTGTTAATATGTTAAACGAAGAATTTTGTTATTGGTTAACTCAAGCTTTTGTTAATATACAGCATATTTCGCCTAACGTGCACGTCTAAAATATCTGTTATTTTCAACAATAGAACAAAATTACTCGGAAAAGGAATATTCGTTTCGATGAAATAAATTCGCAAGCTATATATTCTGAGAGTGGCATAAGTCACTGTTTTACTATTTTGAGGTATATAAGACGTCCTAAGACGAACCGAACGTGACACTGGAAAGTGGACACAATTTTGCGGGACACCCTCCCATATAACATTACAAATGTTAAAATGCATTGTGTGAATGATCTATCGTATACTTCATCGATGCTACAACCTACGTGAGGGAAATAGATTCAGAGTGGAGATAGTTCGAAGAGAGGCCGCGCTCCGGATGGCCATCTCTGACCTAAACCAATTTTTGCTAAAATCAATATTCACAAAGTTATCGATGTGGTTCCAATTATATTCCGCACTCTGTATTTTTTAAAGATAAAACATCATTGAACATGTTGAATACCACAGTGGAAACTGTCATATGTAGACAGACATATTATAATATAATAAAGATTTAACAGCGTGAGCGTGTAGTTGTTACCTAAATCGCTATCTGACGATTAGCAACAATTTAACATATCCAAGTTCATGAAGAATGCACATTTTATAGAGCAAATCAAATAAAAAATGTACTTTTAAACATTCATACCGCAAAATGCAGTTCTGGCATAGTTGCGTTTCATCAGCTACATGGAAATAAAAAATATTGTAGTCTAAACATGTATATTTGCATAAAAATCCGCAGTCTACTGATGACATAATACTAAAATAATTATTTCTTCCTTCATAAAACACAAATTTACCAGAAAGTAATTAACCTAAAAGTATTGAACGCCGATCTTATCTTTAATAACGGCATAAACTTTCATAATGGCCTAATGAATAAATAAATAAATTAACAAATATACATGTGTGTTTACATCAAATTGTACCTGAACCGAATTCTCTTTAAGGTCACAATTACCAATGCCATTAAGTGGTACAATTCTAGTATTTTTAAAAAATAGTTCCATATTGTTACAATGTGATGATAAATTCAATTTTTCCAAATATTTCAATTGAACCATTTTCAATTTTACTGGCACATACGATCCACGTAACGCGAAAATGTGACATTGCGGGATACCCTCCCATATAGCACTACACAAACACAGAAGTAAGAATGGGCAGGAAGTAGTTACAAAACTTGAAAAAGAGAAAGTCGGGAAAAGTGAAGGCTTCGAAAGAGAAAAATATACATAATTCTGTTTTCGGCAAAGACGTGGTGGCAGGCGAACTGCCACTAGGTGACCTATTTTGAGGGAACCACCTTGTATTAGGTCATCCTATAAGTAATGCGATTTTTTAGAGAGCTGAGTTTGAAACAATGGTACTCATCACGGTCGTCACTTATCTATTTGGTATATATACTACTGTAAACAGGATACTTCCGACAATGTTGTTTCGAAAGTACACAAGTGTAGATTGAATATTGCAGTCATTATAAACGTTCAAAATGAATGGGACGAAAGACCATATTCTGCATGTTATGTTATATGAATTTAATAATTGAAATAATGCAACTGTAGCAGTGAAAACCACGCCTAAGGTGTATGGACAAATTATTAGCGTAATCCAGTGTCAAAGATTTTCGAGTTAGGAAGTATAGTCTTGAAGATGAACCTCGTGCCAGGCAGCCTGAAAAATTCGATGTAGACGTTTCACTGGTTACTGTTGAACAAAATCCAAGTGTACCTGTTCAAGAATCAGCCTAAAAGTTCAATTCGACTCATTCTATGATTCACTGTCACCAAAGCCACATTAAAAACGTTTGCAAAGTTCTGCGTACCGAAAAGAACCGCATTACCTATAGGATGACCCAATATGTCAAAATAAAATTATCTAACATACATTTTTATTTAAAATTCAGGTGACAAGTGGCTGGTATCTTGTCTTGGCGTTCTCCACCTGAGCAAGGGATTGTTCTACAGGGTGGTACCAGCTGACCAAGGTTTCGGGAGCAGCGGAGAACCACCAGGATCACCGACCGCCGAATACGCCGGTGTCTTCAGGTTCAGATTATGGTGGTGTGGTGCCTGGGTCGAAGTTCTTGTCGACGACAGACTACCGGCAGTTCACGGACGACTGGCTTTCGTGCAGAGCCGTCATAGTGATCAATTCTGGCCGGCTCTCCTGGAGAAAGCGTACGCCAAGTGAGTAGCAGAAAATGCCTGAACCTGAGCTTGGTCGTTTGTTTATCAGTCATGCAAGAGGCAGCATGTTAAATATTTTTTTTCCCACCTTTTCTTTACAGTTCATTGTGTTGTAGTATTGGAACATTGAAATTAGACCCTTCAAGGACCTTCCTTATTCGTATAGAAATGTGATAAGATAACACAGACAAAGTCCTAGTTAGACTATATCTGGTTATATAGACAACTTTTTTTATTTAACTGTTACCAGCATGAATTTGTTTATTAATTCCAGTGAGTTATTTTATAGAATGTCCATTTTAATCTTTCTATGCGAGTAGAAGATAAATTATAGCCTGAGGTATCATGTAAACCGATTTGGGAAACATAGTTTCGAGAAATACACGTTTGAAGTTTAGCAATGTCTACCTACGCGTAACTACGTAAGTCCATTCTAAACACTACGGGGTGTTCAGAAAGAAGTGTCTAAGACAGTGAGGGCCACCGGAGCTTCGACCTTCCCCCACTCTAACTCGATTCCCCTCATATAGACTGATCTGTGACAACGTGATCCGAGGGGGAACGAAGAGCAAACTGAAGGGAACTAAAGCGAGGGGAATGTGCACTTATAGTACTCACTGAGTGGAATAAAAAACGTCTAATCAAAATAGGTCATAAAATGAATCCTTTCGATATAAAATCAACTTTTATATTTACGAGCATTCAATGTCGTGAGTCTGAAGAAAATAAGATAACAAAAAATAAATAATGTGGTGGACTTACGACAGCAAACAGAAAATGCACGTCGTACAATAATAGTCACGGAAGGAATGTTTGAAAATATACATCGATTTATGATCCACAGATGTGAATCTTGTATTGAAATGGAAAGAATACGTATGCAACATCTGTAACAAATGTGAACACAAACTTTTGCATTTATTATCGAAAAGATTGATTTTAGGGCCTACAGTGAGAGTCAAAAGTAAGTATACATCATGAAGGCACGAAATTTATTCAAAAACTCATGTTGTATAAATTGAAAATTGATTGAAAATATATAGAGTATGTAGGAATACAAAAAGGGATTCTGTTTTAAGGTTCTCCTTACTCGTCATTTTTATTTTTCATAATTTCGAGTTTACTATTTCCCACAAATTTTCTATTACGTTAATATTTGAAGACTGTGGTGGAGAATGTAATTGATTTGGAGTGTTCTGTAGCAACCAATCGTTACCCACTGCGAGGTATGCTTTGGGTCTCGACCTTGTTAAAAGACCCATGAATCCGGTAATTGAACTTTTGCATCACCTGCAGCTAAATTTGATTTTAAGATATTTAAATATTATACGAACATCATTTTTGTAAGGTGTATACTCACTTTTGACTCTCACTGTATGTTGATTCGACATTTTTTACTACTCTCGGTGAGTACTATAAGCGCCTAAAGTCTTAGACCCTTTTTTATTTAACTTCCTGTATATCTCAAAGAATGTTCTGAATATTCGTGTGGGACCATTTGCACCTTAATTTTAATACTTCAAACTATTTTTTAAAACAATGAACAAATTTTCAATTGTCCCTAAATAGTACAGTAGGATAACTCCTTACCACCATACGGAATATTTGAAAAAATGTATACATTACGCAGTATTACGACATCAAGCAAACACGAGTTCACTGGCGTCCGATCAATCGGTTAGGTTCGATCGTGCTCGATCGACGGTGGGCGTACAAGGCAATGGCAATCGAGGTTCATCGATCGATCTCGGTAAGGTCGATCTTCGTGCTAACGCACCATGAACGTCCACCTGGTGAACGCCCACGCCACCCACCGGAACTTACAGGATCGACCGAATCGGCTCGAAAGTTATTCTCATATTTGTATCTGATCGTCTCGCAATTTACCATTCTCGTCAAACATTCGGAAGTCGCCGACGAATCCGAATTTTATTTTCCGAAATTGCGTGGGTAGACTAAAGCACATACCATTCCAAGAATTTTTTAAATTTGTGCCAGCGGTGTCACACCTGTATTTGTTTATTTGAACTCTGATCTTTCCGTTTATACCTTGTAATTACAGCTTATGATATTGAATAAAGGAGGGTCGAATTTAAGGAGGCAAATAATAGTATAACATACATTATTTTTTATCATTTCTGAATTTTTGAAAACGTTTTCGTAAAGTGTGCAAATATTTTTGTTTTGTTTATGATACACTTGTTGTGAAGGCCCTTCGTTTCACGAAAATTGTTAATAGTCTGAAATGTATACAGCTTTTGTTTCAAGTAATGCCTGTACGGATATTTTCTACACTCACTATAGTTCGTGGGACCCTAAAATCTTTGGCCAAATTTTACTAAAGTGTTCTACTACTGCTGCTATACAAAATATGTATAAAGTGCTTAGGTTGTGATTGTAAAAATATTTTAAAATAGTCGAAAAGTGTATTAATAATTGAAAACAATTGTTAAATAGAAATTTCAAGTAACGCTGAACTTCTTAGTGTCTTAAGTAATAAAACATAAATTGCTTACATTCAATAACTAAAATATTATCTAAATGAGAGATCGTTAGGAATAAAAAATGATTTATTCCACGAACAATAAGTTATTTTGAATGAATCATCGTTCGCCTCGCTAAAACACAGTTCCATATGAAAATAGTTATCATTCGATACGAAAAATAATGCTTTGCACATTATTTCTTGTTAAAATGTGAAACACCTATCTCCGGTGAAAATGCACGCGCGAGTGATTTGCTTAATTAAACCGTGACGTCACGATTTAATAATTTTTTCCGTTAGCGAGGCCATTTGCAGGTTGCGAAATATAATTCTCCCGTTCAAGCCTCTCCGGTGCGTTTTCGTACTTTCGATTTTTACAATTCGCAGAGTCGACTAATGGACGTGCACACGCGCCGGAGTATCATTCGGGATCACCGTATCGATTGTTTAACGTCTGTACAGTGTTTTAAGGCAAATTGCACCTTATGATCGGCCCGTTCTACTTTCCCTTTGTAAAACGAAGCGTGGCCAGGACAATTCATCGTTACGCGTGTATGTACGTATGCTCGTCATTGTGATGCAAGCAGCGCGCGTTTCATGATGAAATTATAGCAAAGTTCGTTCTCGGTCGTTAAACAAGGGCGTACAGTTTTTTGCGCTCTTCTTTATCATTTAGCAAACACCAGGATTTCATCAAACAACGTTCGATACGCAAGCGCTTGCAATGAAATAATGAAAATAACACGCATGGTAGGTTGGGTATTGTACACAGTGATTGGAAAGTATGCGGGATGTTCAATGAGTAACAAGAATTTTATTATAAACTTTGTTCTCTCGTGTATACTGCTACGTCTTTTTTACACATAATTCCTCTATATCATTATTTTATCTGTGATTAAACTTTCTGCTTCCGTTTTCTATAATCCACTTTCGTGAAGCTTGTTTCTCTTATCTAACAAGGAAACACCGCGAAATCTTATTCATCGACTGGAATGAAACTTTATGGGTTTATAGAATAATTTAAGAGAAGAGTAGTGGTATGTCTCATCCGTGCACAATCGCCCTTTAAGGATGTGAAAACAAACAGCAAAGTCAAATAGGCACTCCCATTTTTTCGCGTATATCATTGAAGGTACAAGAGATAGAGAAAAATGTTTCGAATAAAAGTTTAATGGTACAATACGCGCTACAAACTTGTGGTAATTAAATTTTGAAATAAGTTTTTCTTCTTCAACAAAAATTCTACGTCACCAAAACAAGTTTAACTAGTTTACGACTAGATGCAAATATCGCTGATCTACTTTTACTCTGTATCATAATAACCGCAAATGCGTTACCATTCCCTTCGTATTTCTTATTTTTGTTATAATTATTTAATACAAGCTTATGACACCTATCTTTACATAACACTTTCTTCTGATTTATGCCCGTACAATATACTGACCAAGTTTGTCCGGAAAAAACTAGGACACCCTGTATACGTACATGTAAATATTTTCGTCTCATAAGAGGGAAATCTCATGAAATATCTCATCGTGGATCAGCAGCTTAACACATTATTGACCGGAGACGTATTAATACGTCTTTTGTGAGCAGAACGTTATTGATCGGGAACGTATTCAGACGTTTTTAGAGAGTGATAAAATTGAAACGATTAGTTGAAGAAAAGTACAAGTCCAAACTTATCCATGTTCAAACAATCTCAAAACTAAATGTAAAATGTATGAACAATCTGTTTAACAATCACTTTTCATTAAATAATTTCTACTTCAATTAAGTTTAAAGCGAGTTAATAAATATTTTCTTCACTATTGTTTTATTTTTTAAATTTCCTGACTAAACAGTGACTTGAATAGAAAAACAGTACAAGTCCAATGGTTTTATTTTAGTTACTGAAAATTAATGAACAAAGTTTAACCATAGTTAGACATGTATGAACATTCATTTGGGTTAGCATAACCGTGTTTAAATTGGAATTGCACTATAAAATTAATGGCTTTGATGATACACGAAATACGATGCTATTTTTTCAAATATCTCAAAATGTGGTTTTTGGATTTGTACTGTTATTCGACTCACCGATTCAATTAAAATCACTGTGCGAAATTGTTAGAGCTTAAAATTGACAAAGTGTTCATTGTACAATTTATTATTGTACTTATCATTCACATTTTGCCCCGTTATTTGTTTTTCTGTTTTTTTGTATATTATAAACGCAATTTTCTTACCGTAAAATTTTCAAAAATGTCGAAATTTACTCATACGCGGGTATTTCAATATTGTCTTGTATGAAAAATTGCCTATCTCAGGCGTTAGTTTCTACAAACATCCCTGGGTCAAAAATGTGTTAAAAGACATTTTGCAAAAATCTTTTCTGCCCGTTTGTTCGAAGCATGATGTCGATCTTGACACATTCTTGATATCATCGACGGTGACATTTGTCGTGGACGAGGGTTTCGCAAATCGAAAAAGGATCAGCATCGATCCTTATCGCGTTTGTTGCTCTTCTTTTGTCTCTCGGACCGCGAGGTCGTCTTCCTCTTCGAGGCCGTCACGATGCAGTCGTTTCGAGAGCAACGCCCAGCTGAAGCTTATATTCCTGATGGCAAAGAAACGGTGGAGCCAAGAAGGGAAGCGAGCAAGGAACGGATAACAAGGTGAAGAAGAGGAAGAAGAAGGAAGGAGGATCGGTCATCGGTGGAAAGATTAAGAGGAGGAGCAAGGACCTCCGGCGAAACCGGTCATCGTCGTTCCTTCGTCCGCGTAACAGCCTTTCCATGTCAAATCGCAGAAAATTTCCCATTATAGTCAGGGACTTTATCCAAATTTATGACTCTTATAACCTTGAGAGAATGAACTGTGGAAACTTTAACGCTCTAGTTTCAACAGTTTCGATGATATTAAATATTATGCAGGATGTTCAAAAAAAGGATCTAAGACTTCAGGTGCTTTCGCAATATAGGTCATAAAATCAATCCCTTCGATGAAAAATACGAAAGTTTGTTTTCATATTTTATTATATATTACAGATGTTCGATATGTCTCCCTTCCATTTCAATAGAAAACACATCAGCGGATCATAGATCCACATACATTTTTAACCCTTACGTGGATTATTGGGGCCATAGCGGCCCTGTTCGACTTCAAATTAATAATTGTTTAATTTTTACCGAATGGACAAAATAGAAATCAGTTTTACTTACAGAATTAGAAACATAATGAGATAATAGAGGATTACATAAATATTCAAATAATTATATCAACACATGTTAAATAATTATTAGTTTGAAGTTGCACAGGGCCGTTACGGCCCCAATAATCAACTTAAGGGTTAAATGTCCCTTCGTGTCTCGTATTGTACGACATGCATTTTCTATTCGTTGTCGTAAGTCCTGCACATTACTTATTTCCTTTTTATTTTCTTTTATATTATTTTTTTATGTTGATTAGACATTTTTTACTCCACTCGGTGAGTACTATAAGCCCTTAAAGTCTTAGACTCTTTTTTTTAACACCCTGTATATTCACAGCATTTCTCGATCACTGGTTTAACCAATTTTGGCATCCACTTTAATAGGTTTTTGATCGCTCTTCCAGACACTCATTTCCGCTACCTTCAACGTTGCATCATGCAATAAAATAGTATACAAATGAGCATAATGTAAACAGAGGACCACACTAATAATAAAACAATAAAGTCTCACAAGGGACATCATTTAAGTGTAACACGCCGATTACAATGAAATTTACATATGAGATAGTTTTCAGAAAAATATTTGATACGTATTTTTTTTATTTGCAATCATCCATAATTAAAGGGTGAAAACAGGCCTCAAAAGTTGGGGTTGCAAAACACATTTTGTCGTTTGTCTCGAAAACTGATGGTTACAAAGAAAATATTTAAATGTACGACTTGTGTATTTTTTAATGCTAAATTCGTATATATCAACAGATTTCTAAAAAATTAATTTATTTAAAAAATATATTAAAAATTAATATTTTATTGCAATGTTTTATTGTAAAATGTTGATATATTTTCATGAAACCATGTATACTTGAACTATGGACTAACACTAAAAATACGTATAAATTGGAATTTTTAATTTCATCTTTGTAATAAATATTATTACATATGCTATACCAGAGCGGTGAAAAAGAGGATTCAGAATTTTTAGGGTAGATAGTACTAGTCAAATGACGGAAAAAAGTCCTGATAAAGATGGGTAAAAATGTTAAAAATTTCACAGTTATAAACAATTTAAAGTTGTTAGTGTATTTGAAGTATTGACTTTCGGAAATTGTCCGTACCGAAGTGTACGCAACTCTCCAAATACACAGCATACGTTTTTAGTAAGTCAAATGCAATAAATGGGAAAACTAAGTATATAAATAGTAAATATATGTACCTGAATATGTATTTTTGCTAGTATGATTTTATAAAACTAGCGAAAGTTCTATAATCTGGATCAAATACACCCTTCGTGTGATATCAGCAGGTGTTCTAATACTTACACAACCAAAAGTATCCGGCCATTTACATGTTTGCGGATATCACTGAAATATTTTACAAATGTAGTTCTTTTGTTGGTTTGTTATGTCATTTTACAATTATTATGCTATTATTGAACAACGTAAGCAATATTTATTAACAAATAATGTTGACAAAAATTGCTATAACGAAAGTTAAGTAAAAACGTACATACATATGGAAGTGTATGAAGGGATGCAATTTTAGACGACTTTATCTCCCGTTTATTCATACTTCACATCGCAGTGTACTTAATATGTTCATTTCTAACCAGAGTGGGATACTTGTATAAATTTCAACGAGTCTCAGCCACTTAAGATTGACAAAACTGAGACCAGGACGGTGCAGGCGTTCGGTTGATTTTACTTTGAGTTTAACGGTGCTAACGATCACAACCATGAGTTCAGGAAAGGAATTATCGACAGAAAAACGTATTACTATTATAGTGTTGGTCAAAGAAGGCTATTCCATTAGACAAATAGTAGCGAAAACCAAAATATTAATAATTATATTACTATAGCATTAATACGCTACTTCTCTGAACTTGCTAGGTGTCCGGATACTTATGGACGGTAGTGTATGAGCAAGGCTGTACATTATACAAATGAACATTATACATTGCACGTATACCCTAAAAAACGGCATTGCTTATGGAATAACGTCGGTAGATTCCGATGTTTAGTATTTTAAATAACCAAAAAAAAAATAATTTTATTCTACTAAACTTTTGTACAGGAAATCTTCCAAGTTTTTAAAGCACTTAGACTATAGTTTCTACAACTGTTTGGTTGTAGCAATCTTTTATGTGTCTGGCTCAGGATCTTAGACGTAAGTGAGTACTAATTCTTAGCGCATCCTTAACGAAGATTCGGAGGTCTGATCTAAGGGGTAGTGTGAGAAAGAAAAGGTCCAATGGGCATTCTTGGATATTAGTAGGAGTTGATGAGTAAGAGGTTCAAGCGTATGGCTCGGGGTTGATGAGTAACAGATTCAAGGTTCGTATACGTAATTGTGTACGGAAGATAGAAAGAAATTCTGGGGTTACTTATCTTAAACAAAGTTGTAAGTATGAAAGTAATTAATAACAGAATGACTCACATTGTAACTGTGTTTCGCAGAAAATTGAGAATTGTATTTTAGAATGTAAAAAGTATAATGGTACAAAATTGAGTACATACTGTTATTAGTGGTACTTTTAGATCGTTATTGACATCGGATAGCAATTTTTGGGTGACTCGCGTTCGGATAATCGGGGTTCTACTGTATTTCCTAACTTAGAGCGGCATTCAACAACGTGATATATCCGATTTCAACGATACTTTAAGCGTTTTCTCTTTTCTCCACGATTTCGTTCGGTGCTCGTTGATTCAAGTTGTCTCAAAGTTTCTATCCGTTCGTATCGTTTCTCTCGCATATTTCCGCTGAAAAAACATTGCACAGCGATGTATCTACAAGCTGTTCGTACGTGGCAACGATTACAACGGTGAACAGCTTCGCCATAGGAATCGAGGTCGGAATTCATTAATAATTGATAGCGTGTTGTCTCTCGATGACTTCCGTTCGCCGTCGAATCCGTACGATGCAGTCGACGAGCGCCGGATCGTTTGAAATCGTCAGCTTTGACGATCGGCTGCAATCGATTTCACATTTCGCGTGTCGAGCGTGCGATTGTTTCTTGTGCAACAGCTTTTAACCTGGCGACTGTGTGGTGGGGTGTGGCGTACCCCACAATTTTAAAAAATAGTATTATTTTCTTACTAAGCATGCTCGATGCTGCTGGTTTTCAATACCCTCCTTCTACGCCGTGCTCTTTTGTTTCAGCGAGTACTTTACTGTTGTGCAGCTAAAGTTAAAAAAGAAAACAAAATTTGCTTCGAAAAGGGGGATTGCTAATACTAGTTAACACTATTGTTATGACGTTTAAGGTTTCCAAATTTTTCATTATTATTAATATAAGTATTTGTTGATTTAGAAAAATCACTTCTACAGTTTAATAATGTATTTCTAGTTAGTAAATTTATATTTCAGAAACTATTATATGATTGTTCTTCAAATATCAACATCTGTATTTTCTCATTACATTTAAGAATGTAACATAATTTCAAATTATTTTGTGCATAGGTTAATTGAATATGAATGAAAGAAATCAGGTTTGATATTATATTACAAGATTATACATACAGGTTTTACATTTTTTAAGAAAATTGGTCTGGGTATGTGACACCCCATCACACAGGCTATGTTACGTTTTCCAACCACACACTAGCCGGGTTAACCCTCTATAACCATAATTTATTCGGGTATGACGAAAATCGTGCATCAGGTAAATAATAAAAATAAATAATGAAGTTTGTATGGCGAGATA
The DNA here is from genome assembly GCA_916610135.2 of Macropis europaea. Taxonomy (NCBI): domain Eukaryota; kingdom Metazoa; phylum Arthropoda; class Insecta; order Hymenoptera; family Melittidae; genus Macropis; species Macropis europaea. The sequence goes on from OU744345.1 coordinate 25,202,398, forward strand.
TAAACGTAATAATAAACGAACAGACTCCTTGGTGACTGTATGGACCTAGAATATAATTGTACACAGTAATAAATAAACTGAAAGAGACTTAAAAAATATAGATATATAGGCATGTAACTTTCAAGTCACATGGCGGTATAGAGGGTTAACAAAACTGACGGCCGTACGCTGCGACAAACGTTTGAACGTGTTCATTCTTCGACGATGAATGGCAATTTTTCCTGGGCACCGAGTCACTCGATGCAGTAATTTCCGAGTAAAACCATGATCGTTACAATCGTACGATTGCACTGCTGGTTGAAGGTTCTGGCTGACTATCATTTCGAAGTCCCGTGAATAGCGTCCTTCGGCCGAAAAGCAAGCGTTAGGCTACGGTTATACTGGCTGCGTATTCTGATGACCAGGTCGCATTTCTGTGACACATACCGTACGATATGGACATGGATTTGGCGGATACTTCTATTTCTTGGACAATCCTTTATTAACCCTAAATAACCAAGCTATCTGTGAGTAACGTTATTACTAAGCATTCTTTTTTATTTAACAACAAAACTATTTTATCTTATAAAGAAACAGGATAAATGAAATTTAAAAGTTATATTCGGTATTGAATTTATTAATAAATAAATAAGCAAATAATAAGCATAATTAGTTTATTTAGAGAGCGGTTTATCCGATATCACGAGATTCAAATGTTCCGATCTTCATTTTTACGAAGGGTTAGTTATCCAGGGTTAAGACTCTAACTTACTAATGAGACGTTGGAACGGGAGAATGAGGTGTTTTCTTCAAGAGAAGAGAATAGAGAATACCATACTTTGTTTTAAAATCTGTTGAAACAACCGAATAAATTCCGAAAGTATTTCAGACTGAAAACTATTTACAGCTGTAATTGGTACATACGAAATACGGATTTCGTATTATGAAGCTATGCGAACATGTCATAATGAGAGTAATAGGATGAACAAAGCCAAATATCTCAGGAATGGTAAGTTTTAGGATAAATGTACCTTAGTACTTTTATACTCAAAATTCGCTGTTCTATCGAAATACTGTGATAATGATCTGGACGATCGAGTTTTGTTGCACTAACAAACAACTTGCGACATTTATTGCAAGAGTTGGTATCAGCTCCGTGTAAACACGCCCGAGAGTGAGACCAGCAAGTTCAGTTTGCTTGTGTCAGTTGATTTCAGCAAGTTAACACCCTGACTGTCACAGTAGAAACAGCCATCCCTAATCAGACAAAATATAAATTACTGTTTGTACTATAAATCACCGAGGAAGAAAATGTTTAAGTATTCAATCTGTCTCTCTATGTTAGTATTGCAATGTAAAATTCGCTCAGAATATTGTAAGAATCAATAATTATTTAATTAAATAGAATTTAACGTGCCGATAATCGGTGACCCATGGCTGTCAATGTGTTAACATATTGAGCGCCGCAGTGGAAAGTCCTGCAACTAGTCAGACACGCGAAAATACCTTTTTATTAAGATGTATCGTTGAATATATAAATATTTATTTATTTGATAATACACTTCTTACTTTATACTATTATTGTAACGTAGATGTAACTCAAAATTTCGTTGGAGTAATCATTTATTTGACAAAATTAACATTGGTACGTGGGTCACCGGTGGTACATGTGGCGCTCAACGTGTTTAAACTCCCGTAGTATAAATGACCAGCAATCCTCGCTCCAAGAATTTGGCTTTATTTCCAAACGTACTGGAACTCTCACAACTACTCGCAGGCAATAATTTGCGCAAAGAATTGTTGTAATGTAGACACCCATGCAAGTTTATTGTGCAATAAATGTCGCAAGATGTTTGCGAGTGTAGACGGGGCTTTAAAATTAACAAGTGGGGTCAATCCATCTGTTTTTGTCTTGTGCAACGTTTTCAGAGAAATTATGAAGTGAATATTGTTGATGCTCGCGCAGATCAACAGGGAAGCTTGTGGAATCGTAAAAATGGCTCATTAATAAATTTTTGACACTGTTTATTATATGCAGTTTAGGTTTTCTGCAATTTCTTCAGAATTGCTCATACTGCATACACAAGAAACCATTCACAGGATCATCTGAAATAATGTAATATTTATTGTTATCAAATAAGTCACTTGATAATTAATTACTTATAAATAATATATTCAAATTCTTACACTGCATTGTGTTTTATATTTAAAATATTTAATTATATTGTGTTTTATTTCACGCAGTTATTTGATAGTGAAACATTATTTTGAAGTAATTAATTTTATTTTTAAAGCAAAAGTAACGAAGTATGTAAAATCATTCATCATTTGGAATATTATCTTTTATTTTATATTTCAGATCATTGCTGTTCATGTTAAATATTCTTTTTTCTACATAAATAGTTAAAAATCTTCAACCTTTCAGTATTCATTGATACACTTGTTATTTAATATTGTATCTACACTATAAAAAATTATATAGAATTTTAGATGTTCATAAAATTGATGATGATTCTCATGTCAGGCGCGTTACTCAAATAGAATCGAAGAACAAATAACAAAACGATACAAATCTTACTTGAACGATTATTTCGATAAAAGTTTATTTCCTTAATGCCTAATTCTAATTTACTCTCGCTTCGATTCCATTCATTACATCGGTCTTAAACAACCGTATGTCCCCTTTTATGACTGCACGATGAATATTTTCAAAACGATAAAATACTACGACTTTCATGGGGACTTGAAATTAGTATTCTATCCGTTCTGATTTAATGTCCTGCGAGGCAGCGCAGTTCACCGAGCAGATATCTCTCGCCGATGACACACTTCTTTCCACAGGTAGAAGCATTCGTTGTCTGACCTTTCCTCTTTCACGATAACCTCGTCGTAGATCCCATCGATCCGGAACGTTCGGTGAATTCAGGTTTTATTAATCCAGCAACGGGTATTAAAATCAGCTAGAAAGCTTCCACGTGTATACGTGAGTAAGTTCGCGTGCCAACGCGCGCACCGAGAACGAAAGAAGAATCATGCTCGACGTGGTTCCTCGCGATTTCCATTAGAAACCACTACCTACCTGTATTCGCCAGGCTACTTCATTCAACAAAGAATCGCAAACCAACGCATAATGCGTGCATACCTTCAGATCTTCGAGAATAATTTCTAATTACGTCGCAACTCTTTTAGAACGATTTTATCATAAACGCGTACGAAAGCAGCGTCCACCGCACAGTGGGGTATTGGCACTGTAAAGTTGGCCAAAATTGTTTTGGTAATCGTATTAAATTGAAATAATTTACTATTTTAAAACGTAATACAGTGAAGAAAGTATATTTTATAAAAAATGTTTGTATATTACTTGAGGGACACATTGTTAGAAACTTTTATCAGATGTTGACCATTCAAATGTGCTACTTTTCGCGGCAAAAAACGAAATGTGATATTTTTCATGACAACGAAGACAAACGTGCTATTTTTCATAAGAAAAATGAATCAATCTACTTTTCGTAACGCACGTAGTATTATGCGAAAAACATTATAATTTAGACAGTATTTCAAACGACACTTTCCTTGAAGCACACTCACACATGTAAACTTCAAACATCAATTGTTCGACCGTGAGTAATCTCAAGGTCACATAATAAAGGGTTGTTAAATTCATCCCTTTTTACGTAGCACAGAATTATGAGAAAACGTGCCAGTCTATTAACAAAGAAACAATCTGACCTTGAAATAAGCTCTAAAAAAATGTAACAAATTTAATTCTTGTACTATCCAGTTTCATTAAAAACAAAAGAACTGTCTTGTACCATAAATCGATCGGCCACGTGTTTCTTACAGATCCTTCACAATTTCGTTTGGTAACAGCTCGCGTGAACAGGCCTGTATAATTTTTCAGAAGCACCCATAAGAGTCACGAAGATATTATTGCAAGTTCCGCGAGACATCGGTGTCCATGGCAGAAAGTGAATCGTGTGGTTGATATTTGGACGAGCGGATTTTCACCGAGGTGCCGTGGCACTCGATACGGCGTGACCGACGAGAAATCAGAATTCGGCGTAGCTTCGGCGTGCCGGGCTATATTCAGCGATCGTGTATGTATATTTGTGCACGCACATGCCAGCCATGGTTATACTAAGCAAGTATAACCGCGGATACTTTCACTCGGCGAATAGTCGGTTCGTTGGTTGCCAGCAATGGATCGGAGGTCAGTGCACCGGTGACCACAGTCCGCGCTCGTATCTGAGGCCACAAAACTGCTATAAAAGCGTGCTATCCTATCCTAATGCCTCTCGAAAACAATCTACATTAAGGCAGATTTATATTATCCGCGCAGAGACGGTACGTGTCCGTCCGCCAGCGTTCAGACAAATATTCTTGAATGCATTTGAACGCAGGTGTTTATACACCACGGTTCAAAACTACCCGGACATTTGTACACCTGGGACTGTTTTTACACGGTGGACGTGTACCATGTAAAAAAAAACCGTGTACAAAAAATCGTGAAACAATTGATTTGCAACAAAGTATAAAACTTGTGTTAAACCAAAGCAAGCAATAGAAAAAGCAATTTCAAATATAGAACTGCATTCGATAACAACATTTTATTCAATAAACACATGACAGAAAAGGTAGTGTTGGAAAAACAAAAAAATTGTTTTTTCTAAAATCGACATTTTATCCATCGTCACTCTATATTATATTACAACGAATACGTGTTCTTATTACTGGAAAAAAATCACTTTCGTCGCTCGAAATATACCGTGCAAAAGCGAATCGTGTAAAACACGTACCGTGTAAAAGGAGTGGTGTACATGTTTATGGATATCACTGAAATATCTTACAAATATACCTTTTTTATTAGTTCGTTGCGTTATTTTACAAATATTATGCTATTATTGATCAACATAAGCAATATTTATTAACAACTAATGTTGACAATATTGCTTTAACGAAAGTTAAGCAAAAACGTGCATACGTACAGGGTGTGGCTAAAAGTTATGTACGAGCGGGCACGAGATAATTCCTTATGGAAGAGTAAAAAAAAAATATAGAATAGTATTTTTTCATCCGAGGCTTAGTTTTCAAGAAAATCGAGTTTGAAAATTCACTGCGTACGCAAAATCAGTCTCTGATTCACGTTCAAATCACACCACCCGAATTTTTTCTTCTGCGTAATTAAATTATGGGAGAAGAAATGTATAGGTACATAGAAATATATACACAAATAATTCAATCTCTTTTAACCACATGTCTCTTAAGTTTTGTTATATATTATAATAATATATACACTTATATAGTTTATAACAAACTGCACAGGATTAACTTAACGTGCAGTAACGAATAAGTGTTGTCGCGTTTGTGTAAACGAGATTTATTATAATATATTATTAGTATTATCTCGTGAAATTTATCAAGAAGTGTCCTGTGTGTGCGTAGAAGAGAGTTGCCTAAACCGTACAACTTAAGATATTTTAAGTTGCGTTTCCTATTTAGTAATAATTTGTATGCAAGTTAATATCGAACATTGTACCTTGATGCTTAAGACACCTATAAACACATAGTTAGCTCTATAAAACTGGTTTTGCGAATGGAAGTAATGAGAAATATGAATGTAGAAAGAAATCATTTACTAACACATTTTATACTTATTAAGAACAAATAGAGAAACATCCAAAGCATGATAATCGTACCAGTACGATTTAAAAAATCTTGTGGTGGTACAATTTAGAAAACTAAATCAATTTATTTATAGATATCGATTTGACTTCAATACATCCAATAAGCACATAAAATAAATATAAAATATTCTACAATAAATCTTCATTTAAAGACGTACAAGAATGCAAACTAACACCTCTCTTTGATTATTATCAACTAAAATAAATTGGTCAAAACTTACATAAATCGCACCTGATTCCTTGAAATGTTCGTAGCACGCATCAAATAAGACGTAATCTAGAAATTTTACGTTTATACTTTCACTGCTTGTTTATGTCATATATGTGCCATCAGGTGTCATTTACATTCAATGATGACTAAAAAATTAATGAGCTACGATTCAAGAGAACGATGCTATTTAGGCATCTCTGCTGCATAGCTTGAGAAGGATCGAAAATGACATTGCATATCCACATGTGACTCCGTCACTCCGTTAGATGGTCACAGAACGGAAGTACATCAATGGCAAGACTCGTGTTACCGTTCACTCACAAACTGACAACGGTAGAGTTACGTAGTCAACAGAATGTTACGGGTTCGGCGGAAGGTGCGGTGACCCTTGTAACAACCGCAGGTGTCTCTAGAAACCCTTGAAACGAAACACACTTTGTACATTTTACTGAAAGCTCCCCCGATCGGGCTACTTTCAGCGATAGCCCTAAATGGCTCGAATCACTGAACGAGTTACCGTAACGCCATCAATGCTAAGCGTTTGTTTCCGTTATGCGGACACATGCACCTGTATGGCTGAAAATGTTGACTTCTTTATATTTTCATAGTTTCGTTTTTTCCTTTGTTTTATTAGCGTTTAACACGTTGAACGCCGCGGCAGTCCCTGGTGACCAACACCTCAAATTTAATTTAACTAAATAACTATTGATTGTCACAAAATTCTCAGCAACTGTGTAAAAACAGTATAAAACAAACATTCGTTAAAAACGTTTAAGGGGTCATTCCAGTGTGACGCCCGAAAAATTGAGCATGTTTCAATGATTTTTTTTATCCGCCAATACAGAATGTAATAGTGTGAATCTTTTTTTGATTTATAAAGATATCTATAAAGAATATAAAATAATATTAAAAGTATTAAAATTAATGTTTTTTAATACTTTTTTTGTGACGCAAAAGGGGCACGTTCCAAGAAAGATGTCTCGTCGACGTAGGTGATTTGAGCTCGTAGTCTTATCTGAAACAAAAAATTCGAAAGGATTCTTAATTGGTATGAATGTCGCTACCGCAAATACCAAAACAAAAACAATTTATGTTTAATGAATTTTACCCTTTTTTTTCGACAATTATGCAGTGTAAAAAGTATGATAAACTCAACATAAAATCGTAATTCAGGTACAGGCCAGAGACACTGGTATATAGAATAATCTGTTTAAATTTCAAAGCAATCGGTTCAGTACTTTTTTAGATTTCACCTGCGCTAGGTGAAAAAATAACGTTTCGAGGAAAACGGGTTCGACAATTTCAGAATATGAGCCCCTTAGTTGACAAGTGAATTAAGTCCCTTTTCTTAGTTTTGTGAAAATTGCGATTTCGTGTAATACTTTATACAAAATTAAGAACAGAATGTAGCTTTATTGTAAGAATATAAAGTGAAAGAATAATAATTATGATAACATAACTTAAAAGAAAAACTATATTTTTTAATGGAGTAAGTCCAAACCCTGGACTTAAGTCACTATTCCAGATACTTTTTACAGTCACTTTACATACTTACGATGTAAAATTGACTCTTATTTTTTATCAACATGAAAGAAAATATATGCAAGTTAATTTGGTAAATAAAACATCTATTCTTAATACTTACTATTTCTGTAATAAACTCATTTTTCGTAATTTTGGACTTATGCCACTCGTCAATTGAGGGGCTCATATAATTATCATAGGAAACATACTTACAACTAATCGGCGATCCCAGGGCTGCGGAGTCGGCAGTCAAACTTCCGACTCCGACCCCGACTCCGACTCCCCTTTTTTTTGACCCCCGACTCCGACTCCGACCCTGACCCCGACTACTACATTTATAATAAGTTATCAACATAATATGTATATGTTTGTTTATAACTAAATTACTAATATTTAATATACAATTTGATACAAATGTGGTATTTTTAGTATTTATTTAGTTTTATTACAATTTTCAATTATTTTGAGCACATTTTTTATTTTTATAAAATTTACTAACATGGAGTCGGACTCGGCATATTTTTTTCCGACTCCGACTCCGACTCCAGTAATCAGAAATTACTGCCAAACTCCGGCTCCGACTCCACAGCCCTGGGCGATCGCAGTCTCATATTTAATTGTATTTCCTTGACCTCTACATTTTTCACAAGCTTTGCAGGTGCTTGACTTCACTACGATGTCCAAAATTTTATTACTATATGTACCTATTAATGAAAACACCAGGGAGCGAAGAAAATACTCGTCTCGCACGCTTTGCGCTTCCCACTAGGAGCAGCTGTAGAAGCCAAAATACTTAAAATTTCTGTACCAAAATTTAACAGTACATTCTTGAATACATACACTTTCGAAAACAATTAAAAAGAAAATCAAATTTTTAAAAATGTCACACTGGAATGATTCCTTAATTAAATGCCCCCGGTTTTTTTATTTTTCATTGAGAACGGAAAACGTATGTTTTTAATAAAAACAAGCAAGTGTGGATGCGTTTCAAAACTTTCTATGCACATTTTTTTTGTTTTTGTTTGAGGGCAAATGTTCGCAAGCATTTGTACGTGAAGAATTGTACGTACGTGTGGTTTTTGTTATAAAAATTGTGCCCAAGCCTTTAGTGACACTTGTTTATCTACGTAACGGCGCGATAATCACAGGATACCAAATTCGAAGACTATACGAGGACAATTGGAAACGGATCTCCTCCCGTTGTTCCACTCACCTTCCCTGAGAAAATACCCATGTGACTACCGCATTGGCTCGTGTGAATGGTTACGGTTTAGAGATTAACCTACGCACGCTTCCACTTGCATGCACAGGGTGTTAAGAAATTATTCGTCATGGCTTACGGGAGTGATTCTCCATGTCATGTTGATTGGATATTTGCAAAACGATCCTGCAGTCCGAAAAGGAGGTGAAAGCTTTTCTAACTCTACGTAACTGTTCATTAAGATGATAAGAAATTCTAAAGGAACCATATTTCGGAAATGCACCGTTTCTAAGAATAAATTATTAAAGTTACTGCGGAAATCTAATGATTCTATCGACAGACATGGTGTAAATGTATTACAGGCATTCAAGGCTACAGGGCTATAAGGCCCAGCCGTGACGAAGCCCTATCCGCAAGAAACACTGCTTCGAGTGTCATAGGGGAGATGTTACATAGCATTTTTCAAAAATTGCGGAACTCGTACCTATATTTTACAGACAACCCCCGCCATCTTAATTTTAATAAGACATTAAATGAAACAAAAATTGTTTTAGAGAGAGAATTTATTCATATAAAAAAACTTATAACAAATGAAACATTAAAATAAAAAGCAACTGTTTTTAATTTGTAATTGTTGTGAAAAAAATTAATCAAAAGCATATTAATGCGAAGACTGTTACTAATTCTTGGACCCCTGTAAATTTGATTAAACCCTGGGATTCCATGGAACCCACTTTGGAAAACATTGATGTACAGTGATAAATAACCAAACTGATACTCGAAAAATTTAGATACATATATGGACACGTAAACTCCAAGTTACATGATGTAGATCAGTGATGGCCACTGGAGCTGCGGCCTTCCCCCACTCTACGTTCATTCCCCTCGTATAAGCTGCATCGACGATGGACCGAGGTGGAACGAGGGACGAACTGGAGAGAAATGAACGAGGGGAATGGACCTAGAGTGGGGGAAAGCCGCAGCACCGGTGGCGATCACTGGTACTGTTCAGAGCTGGGAAGTTGGCGGGCGGAAGGAATGCGAAAGAAATGCGAGTCTGATTGGTTAAAGCATAAATAGATCCACCTAGTCGGACACAATTATAAAAACAGAGCACACGGATTTTCTGTATTTGCCGAAACGGTCACATCTACTAATAGGGATCAACTTTCCAGCTCTGTACAGTGTAGGACATGGAATATAATAAATGGTTATAAAATCAGCAGACACGGGTGTAATTTAGTGTTGAAAGGCGATAGAAGGATACGTTTGGGTCTACGGTTTCGTTTCGTACCACTTAAAACAGTACTTTTGACGGACGTACTTCCTTTATTGTATACCCCCTTAAGGCTCTACAGCAGAGGTGGCCATCCGGAGCAAGGCCTGACTCGACCCTACCCCCACTCGGTCACTCCCCTCACGTAGATTGTGTAATTATCGGTAAATACAATTTCTTAAGAAACACTTACGTAATACGAATAATTATTTTTCATACATGGTATCAGTTTTATCCAGAGATTGTACGTGTACTCTGCTATAAATTATTTGTTATAAAAATTCAGCGAACATCATACACACTCACTTATCCGGATCTGTTTGTTAATTGAACAATTAAATACCATATTATTTGTTTTTAAGAAGATCGGAATAATTAATAAGCGCACTAGATTAAAAGATATCAACCTATAAACTGGATTGCGCATTGCTAGAACTGAATTTGAATTAGATATTCCGGATCTTCTTAAAAATGAGTAATATTGTAATTAATTTGTTTAATTCACAAACAGATCCGAATAAGTGAGTGTATATGATGTTCGCTGAATTTGTATGTAACAAATGATGTATAGCAGAATAGAGATATAATCTCTGGATACCCAAGCACAACCTACGTGAGGGGAATATAGACGCAGAGTGGGGGTAGGCTGGAACCAGGCCTCGCTCCGGATGGCTATCTTTGCTGTACAGCATTCTAGACCTGTAACACCGTCGGATTTCTGCAAAAACTTTGACCATTCATTCTGAATGATTCATTCAGAATTTTTTATCCTCAACCCATTCAGCACGATGATGCAACAGGTGCATCATTCAATACGTATCCAGGTATCTTAGAAAAAGTTTATATTATCAGTCAATACTTAAAAACCTATCGGCGAAATATTGTAGGGTTTGGTTATAAGCAAATGCGGACTGATGCGTGCGACGGATTCATCGAATTGCTCCTAGGCCCTAAAGAGTGCATGCGCCTTATCTGTGTGAATGTGTGTGTGTCAAGAGTCAGTTTCGGATGTCGAGTGAATGGCAGAGGGAGAGTTTTACGTGAGACATTGTGAGAGAAAGATCTATTGAGAGAGAGTGTAGACTCTACACTGTAGAGTATAAAGAGTGAATTTAGATTTCTTATTAAACATTATTGTTTTAAAAAACAGAACATCTCTTTTCACTGAAATCCCCTACAAAATTATCGTACCAAAGTAAAGTAACAAAAGAACGTGTGTAATAAATTAAAATTGATATTAGTTTCAAGGTAAAGTAAAAAATAAATAGTTCACAAACGAGACTCTGGATTTCAAAATATACGCAGTGAAAAGAAAGTAAGTAAGCTTAGAAAAGTGTTTTAGCGATTACCATAATGATGTGCCATTTTTTAAAATCTTATCACTTTTGTACTGTCTTCTCATCTTTATTGCCTTTTCTCCTTGTTTAAAACAAGGACAATATCTGTTTTATTGAGCACACCGTTTTATAATAATTTGATGTCTTCGAAATAAACGTTATAATTAGTTTAAATCGTGTATATACTTTTAAATATTGACTGGGTTCTGTTTTATGTGCGTTATCAGTTCTTCATATAAAAAATTTGCTGATGGGAGAGCGACGGACATGGTGCGTCATCATCTGGTTTGAACAAAAATTCTCTAAAATTTGTATTTCTCACCTTTCAAATCTTGTCACCCATCTTATTCTTCGATATAAACAGAAAAAAAATCCCTGCTCCTGGGAATGATAAGACCTCGACTTCGAATGAATGCACTAATATCGACCGTCAATTTCGCCGTTGTAATCAATTTTACGTTTTTTGCAAATGTATACCTAACGTGACGTGAAGAATCAGCTCTATAAGGCGTGACAAATAACTTCTTAACACCCTGTAAACTGACTATCCGAACGACACGGGGAGTGTCGATGTTACTGGAACGAACGAAAACGGACAGAGAGGGAAGCCGTTATCTCGAGAATGCTAATTCCCGCAGGAACGGCTCGCTCGGGCAGATAGGATCGCCTCCTTTCTCGATTTTCTTTAAGTGGCACCCGGGTTATCAGTGAACGCGAGATCTGCACGAAGCATCTTACCTTTCTGCCTTGGCGATGATTTCCAGCGAAACGCCGACTCCTCGGGCCTGCTGGCTTAATCAGGGAACAAAAACCATTTCCGTTGGTACGTGTGGCGCGAGATTAATGATCGACGAGTTAAACTTTCCTCGCGAGGAGTCGTCGAGGAACGCGCGAGAAATCGCGATCACCGAGACTCTTCATCGTCGGCGAACAAGGTCGTAGGTCGAAGAATTCTAGCCATCCGCTTTCCCTCGATCGACCGTCGGGTACTCGAGCAGACCAGCCTCGGTACGCGAGTTTTCTCCGTGATTTACCCTGTGTGCGGTGAAATACCGACGATCTCGTTAGAGGATAGAAGCCTTGATACGTGCAATTAAGAGGAACGACCAAGAATGCCGTTCTGAAACGGTGAAATTGATTTCTGTCCGATTCGTTTCAGACTTCACGGTTCGTACGAAGCCCTCAAGTATGGCACCCTATTGGACGGCCTGTCGGATCTCACAGGAGGAATCACGGAAAGTATAGCGATACGCCAGGATCCTACAGCTTGCGGCAGAGCTTTAGCGAAACTTCTCGACATGACGTCTCTCATCACGTGCACTGTAAATAATAATCAGCAACAGGTGAGTAGAACGTATTTATTATAGGAACTGCAAGAAACCTGGTGGCTGGGCCATTTGTGGTCTAACATAACGTCTGGACAGACCTGGCTACTTTTGAAATAATGTTATTTTAACCCTTAAGTGGATTACTGGGGCCGTAGCAGCTCTGTGCAACTTCAAACTAATAATTGTTTAATTTTTACCGAATAGACGAAGTAGAAATCAATTTTCCTTACAGCATTAGAAGCATAATGAGATAATAGAGGATTACATAAATCTTCAAATAATTATATCAACTCATGTTAAACAATTATTAGTTTGAAGTTGCACAGGGTCGCTACGGCCCCAATAATCCACTTAAGGGTTAAATAGCATATTATTGTTTTTATGGTTACTTTGCATGAACATTTTCGAAATGATGAAATAACGACATTTGATGAACTCTTTCAAGTAATCTTCTATTTTATTTCACTAAAAATACAAAAATTAAAATTGTCAGTGTTAGATGATCCAAAGCGAATAATGTTTCAGTATTATAAAAAAAACGTTATTGTGTATTATACTGCAATGATAAAATAGTTAATACAGAATACGTACGCATACATACACACCCGTCCATAAGTACATATGAGGACACTTATCAGATTTGAAACAAGTCTGAATAAGCTTATGAAATTATTAGAGAATTCGAACAGATATTGCTCTATTCTATACTTTATATCATAAAGGTAACGTGTATTTAATACTATATCACAAGTCTTAGCGTGGGAATGAACTAATACAGCCCCCTCGGTCCTTCATTACGGTTTCCATCAACTTTGACACTCTAATTGTGAGATTCTCAATAAGTGAGTTTCTCATTTCTGGTAATATATTTTGCCTCATTTCACTTAAAACTGGTTCCATATGGCAGATTTTGCTTTTGTGCTGATACATCGTATTATTCGATCCAGTTCATTCCATATTTCATCAATTGGGTTCAAATCGGGAAATTAGGAAGGCCAGTACATGATTTTTCTTTTATTACTCTCTTGTCAGCGTCTTAAATATCTTCTGCAAATTTTTGCAATGATACAGGCAAAGTATCGCATTCCTTTAACAGAAAGGGCAAGTGCCCCGAAACTTATGGACGGCAGTGTACGCGTATACAATTTTACATCTGACTCATGAAAGGCTTAATCACTTGAGACATAAACGTGTGCCCCACGCAGCGTATTCGTTAGACCTGTTGCCTACAAACTACCATTTTTTCAAAGAACATCTTTACAGATCAGAATAACAAAACTAGTATATTGTCAGTTTCTATTATAAACTAACAAGTTAACTTCATTCAAAGTTCGACATCAAAAACATGAGATTCATTATGGGACAACCTAGCAGAATCAGCTCCTATCGGTTTGTGCTACTCATTCCAACACATATTGTACCAGGGCGGACCAAAACTGACCCAGCCACGATTAAACAAGGGTTAATACGTTAAATTCGCGATGGTAAACTGGTTGAATTTCAATTACCGTTCATTTGTCACACAGATTCGTGCCAGTACGGAGAAGCTCGCTAATGGCATTCAGATGGGCATCAACTACAGGCTATACGCTATCGAGAGGGTAAATACCGCACACGGAGCTTGTTGATGATTGTAATTGACATTTATTCGTATTTCACGAGGAATCGTTGCGTAAAATGCAGGTGGAGACGTTCAGTGGCGAAGCGGTTCAGTTAGTAAAATTAAGAAATCCTCTTGGACCTGGCGGGGAGTACGTCGGTGCTTGGGCAAGAGGTGGCCTCGAATGGGACGAAGTTCCACCGATGGAAAGGGAACGTTTGGCGGTCAGAAACATGGCTGAAGGAGAATTCTGGTGAGCAAACCGAATGCTTGACACGCTAACGCGTTATTCCGTTTGCGTAGTTTTAACCCCTTCAGCTCTAAAACTCTTAAAGAGAAACCATTCACCATCTCGTGGTATTTATTGCGGCCGAACAGTTCATACTTCTGAAAACTCCGTCATTGTCATATGTATGCGTAACGATTACAACGGCATGACGCACAATGTACCGATTATGCTATTTATTTTCTGTCTACAAATCGTACGGAATATTTACCACTTTTTGTTCCCTACTTTCGTCCAGAAGGAAACGTTTAACGCACACAGAAATTTTATTTTTAAGTAGAAAAGTTGCGTGCACTTAATCGGTAGATAGTATATCTAAATAGCTTTCTCCATCATAAATAAATGTACATAGAATAATATCTTAAAAATTTCAGACAGTTCGACTAGTTAGTTTCTTTATTCTACTTCTGCCAGTTTAAAAAAAGATTCACTTTTATATTTGAGTGGACAATATGCAATTAAGGCCCCAGAAATCGGTCTGTTGTCAAGAAATTCGAAGTTTCTGTAGACCAAATGTGCTTCTAGAGTCTTACGCTCAATAGCGAGTGGCGTATCCTAAAGTCTCAGTGTAGCACGTGCGATCAGTGACCCTAAGGAGGGAACTACCCTTAAGTCCAGACTTCACGCACACCCTCTTGGCCAAGGTCCAGATCAGCTTGGCACGGAAGACAAAATTGCAAATTCAAGGCAGAGCGTGAATTGTAAAATAAAGAAGCATCCACCTCCAAGAGTTAGGTCATTGATGAGCATTGATCAGTGATGAGCAGCCTCTTTTTGTAGCGAATCAAAATTTAAAACTCCGTAATCCCTACGGGCCGCAACTCCAAAACAAAAGCTACTTTATTACTGCAAAAATGGTTAATATTTATAGTCGATAGACAAGATAATAAAAAATATAAATACATTATATACTCACATGTATTGAAATAAAATAAATGAACAAACAGCTACACAAAAATATGCAGATGATTTTTCACTTTAGCTGATTGAAGTGGGTTGCACAAACAGCTTTCGCGGGCCGCAAATCAGTAATTGGCGGGCCGAGGGTTGCTCATCACTGGCATAAATCGTACATCGAGTCAGCACATATCGTGCAACCTTTGAAACGTCAGCCTGACATTACTTCATCAAGGAAGAATCGCGGGGAATGTGCTAAAAAATTGAGATTTCATTTACTTCTCCTCGTGTTCGTTTCTAAATTAACCCTTAAGTACTATAGAACATCTGATCGTCTGAGACCGCTCCAAATTTGCATTCATCCGTATTTCCCTTCCTGCATGACTTATCATCTTCTCACGCCATGTACCTTTCAATTAGAATCTAATGTTCAATCAGGCTTGGATCTCTTTGTTATTAACACGTTGTGCGCCGGTCCCGCGATATTGCGGGATTCCGCTATTACTATATGTATGCATGCTGGGTTTTTTTTAAAGCGCAGACGGCGAACATTCAGTAAAAATGTAGTATGCTTTCTTGGAATATGAATTGTATACTATTTTGTGAAAATGTAAAAAGCTTTTAATGTATTTTCTTTGAAATATTCATTCCTGGCCGGCATTCACGCTTTGAACAGCTGAAATGTAGCCGGCGTACAATGTGTTAATACACAAAGCAAGAACAATTGATTTCAATCTTTATTCGGCACTTGTATGTACGTAATAACGCAATAAACATTAGCGGTCTGTGAGACCTCCTATAGTAGTTGCGTAAGTTTCAACGTCTATAGTAGTTAAGGGTTAATTAGAAAAGTTCGAAGTCCAATATAATATGCAGCATGAAAACATTCTGTCGACAGAAAGTGTTTAGCTTTGAAATATTCCGCCCTCAAAGGGTTAATTGTCTCCGTACGCCAAAGAATGGAATAAAAATCGATAATGTGACCGTAGGATATCGTATTCGGACTTCGTGAAAACGTTCACACACCTGGAAGTCGTACACCTTGACGCCGAAACGTCGAGGGATGAACCGTCATTGCACAGCAAACACACTTGGCAGATGAAACTTTACCAAGGCAGTTGGAGGAGAGGCGTCACCGCCGGAGGATGTCGAAACAATCAAGGTTCGTTTGAGGTTTACTCCAGTAATGAATGTTTCACGCAGGAAATCCGGAATGCGTAACGTAGGCGGCTCTTAAAATTACGATGACTATTTTATTTTCTATGTATGCGTGTCCGTTGCAGAAACTTTCCACATTAATCCGCAATTGCACCTGATCCTCAGCGAGATGGAAGAAGTGATCGTTTCGTTGAACCAACACTCCATCATGGAGCCAAAAGTGAGGAACTTTCATTTGAAGTTTATAAATACAGGGTGCTCTCGAATTAAGCGATGAAACTGTGCCAGTGTGTTCTATGAATAAATATAAGATTAAAATGTTATATAAAGGTAGACGCGAAAAAGCTTCGTCCTAAAATTATGTCAGAGATATTCACTTTTTATGGATTCTTCATTTAAAAATGCACCACTCGAAAGTTTTTCGCAGACAGTGTATATAAGTGTATGTAGATAGATGTGCTGTGTGTATTGTTTAATGTGGCCTATATTAAGAAATTGTTGTAAAAACAACTTGAACAAAGAATAACTAAATTTTTATTATTTGTTTGCTTAAATCTCATCGTAATGATAAGACAACAAATCAGTTATTTGTTTCTTTATCTTCCACATATTGTTATAACTTGTGCGTGAAGTTATATCCGGCTTATGTTTCTGTAACATTTCAATCTTATTTTCATTAATAGAAGAGGCTGCTACAGTTTGATCGTTTCATTTGGGCATCCTGTATAATACATAAAAAATCGACTAGAAATATTCATCATAATTTGATCGTTTCTAGGTAATAGGCTTTACGGCGTATACTTTGCCGAAGAATAGCACAGAATCGATAAACAAGCAATTTTTCAAGAAGAACAAGTCCTTGGTGAATTCGCAATATACAAACAGTCGACAGGTGAGCCACAGGTGTCAATTAGAACAGGGTGGTTATTTATTAGTTCCCACTACCTTCGAGCCGACGCAGGAGACGAGTTTCACGTTGCGAGTCTACAGCAGTAAACCTCTAAAGCTTAAGTAAGCACACAAATTTATTTACTATGTATAATTAACACTGATAAAAAAATAGTAGTGACTAGACCTGGACAATCTTGAAGCAACATTATTTGAAATATTATTTTGAATGAAGTAGCATATGTTTTATTTTATTTTTATTTTCTTTTTAATGTTTGCTGCTGGCTTGAACATTTTCAAAATAATAAAAGAATATGTAATATGTTTTAATTAACCTTTTATTTTATTTTAGTTATTTGAAATACAATTATATTATTTTGTTCGGAGAAATGATTCCAAAAATGCTCACTACTTGTGGTATTTAAATTATTGTAAAGAATTACATACGTTTCGAGAAAAATTATTAATCTAATTAAAAAAGAAAGTAAGCAGGCGTTGACTAGATTGTTTTATCCCCATAAACAAAAAATTATTGTATATTACATTATAATAACAAAATAATTAATACAGTATATATATGTAAACAATATGTAAATAAAATTAGATTATTTCTAATTGTATTTATTCAATTTTTCTCATTTTGATCGCTGCATTTACTAAACAATTTAATAAACCTTAATTGTTTATGAAAACAGGTGTAACTTCAACCAATATTGAAAGGCGGCATTATTTTCGCGATTATTTATAATATTTTCTATACTTATTTTATAGCATATAATATTTGAGATACAAAATAATGAAAGTGTCGTATTATTGAAAACTGCTGTTATTTCAAATAAATCGATACCTTCGCTCGAGTAACATTATTATAAATGATGGACTAAAATAGTATTTCAAATTGTTGTTCGTTGTTTTCAATTTCAAATAAAATTTTCACAGATAGTGCCAAAATAACAAGTGCACGTTTTTATAGACTTCTCGATACACCACCGTCCTTGATGAAATCGGCCATCATCAAAGCACCACCTCTCGAAGGAAAAGGCTTTTCACAATACGAAGCTGTCTTCTTGCAACTCGCCGATGAACATAGGACGGTGAACGCATTTGAGTTGCAAGAATTACTAGAGGCTTGTCTGCCAAACGGTAAACTATTTCGTTATGAAAAATCATAACTCCAAAAAAAAAATTAAATGAATGTTCAATTTCAAAGAACCTATTTACTTACAGACTACATAAAGAGCTGCGCTTGCATGGAAGTATGCCGACAAGTTGTTCTCACGATGGATGTATCCTTGAAATTATTTCGTTAACTTCTAAGATTTACAGTGTTCTTTCTAGAGAAACCTTTGTTTTCCTTAAATCGATATTAAACAGAGCTCCGGAAGCGGTCGATTGAAATTCAACGACTTCAAAGATCTCATGTGCAGTTTAAAATACTGGCAAGCTGCCTTCAAGAATCACACAAAGGAAAAGACTGGTATACTTAAAGCCGAACGATTGCGGGACGCACTGCTGGAAGTCGGTGAGTTGGTTCAATATTCTTATGCAATAATAATACGTCATGAATATCCAACTTTTAATCTGAATCAATTATTCGTTTTAGGATTTCAGTTGAACACGGATGTACTGTCAATTTTAATTCTTCGGTACATGAGAAAAGATGGAACACTTCGATTCGGTGATTTTGTCTCAGCGATACTGCACCTGAGTGATGCATTTGGTACGTTTTGTACATAACTCATCAACGATGCAGAATGTCCAAATCTTAAAACTATACCACACTGCATTTAAAAAAAACTGCGATATTACAGTAGAAACTTGTCCAAATTGAATGTGTGTAGGTTCTTTCACGAAGTTCAGAACACTCATTGTAATGGATGAGTTATATGAAATTAACGACTTGGACAAACGTTTTGAGAACTTCTAATTTATTATAATACTAGTTCACACTATTAACACAGTGATCGACGCCGAACGAAATTTCGTAATGGAATCTCTGAAAGAGCCGTCTTGCATTTGAAGCATAGAAATTCAAGTAATTTTTGTCTGTACCATTTTTTTCTATATTTGTTAGTTTTTGAGTTATTCGGGTCAGAAGGTGTTCATCCCCCAACTTTGAAGGGAAGGTTCACCCCCTAAATATGAATATCCGCCGATGAAAAAAATATAATAATTGTTATATATTTTCGATCGCTTTACCTATTCGCCAAATTTCATAAAAATCGGCGTGTGTGAATTGGGTGATGTTCCTTGTAAGTTATTCAACAAATTATTATGGCAAACTTAATAAATGTACTTGATTAGTAAAAATCAGTAAACTCCTTTCAGTAAAACTGTTTCTTAAAAAATAGCATGTTAAAATATAGTGTAATGTATCACCTCTGAGTGACTGTACAACAGTCAATATTTTTCGTCTTGCTGCACCAAAACGTTGACTCACTCGTTGCCTAAACCGTTACCCTTGCCAACGTGTCATCCGCCAAATTATCCCAAACAGCGACGTTCCGTACCATCTTTAGTCCTGCCTTCAAATCCTTTAACAACCCTGCAAGATGACTCTTCCAGAGATTCCATTACCAAATTTCATTCGGTGTTGACCACTGTGTCAGTTGTGTGAACCAGCGTTAGATAAATTAGAAATTTCCAAAACGTCTGTCCGAGTCGTTAATTTCGTGTGATCCATCCATTACACAAGGGACGGTGAGGGTTAAGATGTGAAAACATGTTGTGAAAACATGCGCAATAATTCCAAGAAAATTCTTCTTTCATCTATCATTAATGTATAAATATACAGGGTGGTCGCGGTATTATGGACCAGCGTTTTTCTCGGAAATGGTAAGTATTTAAAAAATCTGAAAAAGGAAACAGTTTTAATGTTTTTTATAGCCAACATGATAGCATACGCCAATTTTTTTCGAGAAACGAAGATGACCTTCAGTTTTTTAAATGGTATGTTATATATTTTTTTAGACGATAGACAAACGACTGTCAACACAAAAACCATGTGGTGTACTATAAGCTTCAAGGTCACGCAGGGGTAGGAATGAAAGAAATGGATTGAACATTGCGTAATATTGTATTTACTAGTATGTTGCATTGATCAGGCTACACATCGTCTTCAAAATGACTTCCATTAGCAAGAATGTATTTTTGAGCTCTGTTGATCACACTCCTGGTACTTTCTACTAATGTTGCTGTGGATATGGATTCGCACGCTTCCATTATCTTGGTTTGCAAGTCCTCTAAATCTCTCGGCGGTATAATGTAAACGATATTTTTAATATGCCCATATAAAAAAGAATATGTAAGATATCTACTTTCTCCTTCATGAAATAACGATACATGACGATAAGGTATTATTAAACACTTTAACTTCTACAACTGAATACTTTATGAAATTGTAACAAAGCAGACGTTCCTCCCTGTTTCGTGCAGAATACTGAAACAACGCAGTCAAAATAAAGAATACATCTGTACTACGGAAAACATAAATAGGTATAAACATTGAGACAGTCAATGGAAGTCATTTTGAACACGATATGTAGCCTTATCAATGCAACATACTAGTAAATACAATATTACGAAATGTTCAATCCATTTCTTCCATTCCTGCCCTTGCGTGAACTTGAAGATCACAGTATACCACATGGTTAAATTTGTGTTGACAGTCGCTTATTTGTCGTGTAAAAAAATATATAGCATACCATTTAAAAAACTGAAGGTCACCTTCGTTCGTCGAAAAATATTGCAAATATAAAAAATTGGCGTACGCTATCATATTGGCTATAAAACATATTATAACAATCTTCCTTTTTCATTTTTTTCAACTATTTATCATTTGCGAGAAAAACGCTGATCCATAATATCGCTAACACCCTATGTATTACCGACGTAAATATCTCGGAAACTAAACACTTTTTTTTTGTATTGTTTGTTTTTCCTTATGTTACAATGACAACAAAATCATCATCTTTAGGTTGACCTTGACCCACGTGCCTGTCAAATTTTCGAAATCAATTTTCCCCGAAAACGGATCCTTAAATAGCAAAATTTTATCTTACATTTTCGTATACTTTTTTTCATCTGTCATTAATATTTATTCTTGCTAATTAATCCTTTATTATTCAGTTGTATTACTTACAGATATTGTTATTTAACAGTCGGATGACGGAAGGTCGGACAGCGAGACGGGTGGTGAAGCCGGATCATTTTTGACCCACATTGAATTTGCTTATTCAGACGTCAAAGAATGAAGTAGCAAATTTTTGTTTTTATAGAAAAATACACGTACTTATGAAGTATTTTGCGGTTTAGTCATAAAATTATAGCATTTCCTTATAAAAAATATACAACATAAATAGAACTATACTATTTATTACATATGTACACAATGTACGCTCAAAGTATTTGACAGGCTAACAATATGGAGTTTACAAATCTATTGCGAACATTCGTCATATTTCGTACTGTATTTATTATTACTACTTGTGCACGTATGTATAAGACTTGGAATGCTTTTTAAACGGAGTCGGTTCTTCATTCCTTATAAATTTTCTTCCGTTTTTTTTCAAATGCATTCTTGATGTGCTTGTAAAGTGCAACATCTCTATTTCCAAATGGAACTATGAAAATGTTATTATGCTAGATGTTCTATCTAAAAATAACCGTGTTGCTGCTCATCGTAGTCTTCCTAGCCTGTAACGTACATATTTCTTTGGGTTTTTGTGCAGCACGGAAAGTCAATGTAGACATCGAGTAAGCGAGACTAAGTGATAAACGGCGACTTCGAGCTCTCAATGCAACCCCGATAGTGCAAACAATCTATAAGACAGGTAGAATACGGGTCAAAATTGACTCACCTGCGCCGTCCGACTGTTAAAATGTCATTACTATAAGAAAATGCAACGTTCAGGTCATCTGGAAAATCTTTGGCCTGCGACGTATCTGTTGATGGCCCACGAACGGCATCGACAATGGCAATGACAGACCTTTTCCAGATGACCTGAACGTCACATTTTATTACATTACAAAAAACTAGCCCGTAATTGTACGTTAAACATCGCTGAAGACTTAACGTAAGTCTGTGTTTTCATATTTTGTTAACGCTAATATATTATTTTATTTTCTTTTAGGCATATTCGAGAGCAAAGATCCTTTGCAAAATGGGACCATAAAGTTAAGTTTAGCAGAGGTATGTAACTCACAATCAGTTTATTTGAGTATATTTAAGGAAATGATAGAGTTATACAGAATTATATTATCTTATAAAATATCAATTTTTCTTTCAGTGGCTCAGATCGTCCTTAATGTGTTGACAACATTACTCAACGTAATCTATGTACCTTGAAAAACCTGTAAATAATGTTTTTTATGTCGTATATAGACCTAAGTTTTAGCCATATTAACGATTAACGATCGAACTCATATTTTTTCTTGCTGTTTGTAAAATAATATCATTATTACCTCCATTAGCAATCATCATTCCTCTTCATCTAACTAAACATTATATACAAATATGTACAATACGTTGTTTGTATAAGAAATTCGTACTGGATAATAAAGTTAAGTTTATTTTGTACAGTCCCTTTATCCAAACAAGCGCAGTTATTAATTTGTAGATACATAAGAAGCAAATATATCTTATTACACACCTTATTATATATAACACAACAAATTATACATGAAGCAAATATAAAAGTACACATGAAATAAATAATATGAAGTTTTAAATAAAGTTGTTATAACAAATTGTAATTGTGTAACGCCGTTACAGGCAAATTTATTAACTTTCCTCCTTATCTGTGACATTAAAAAGAAAAAAATCGATATATTAAATAAAATTGGTTTTGGTAATAAAAAAAGAAAATGTACACACGTGTGTATGTATATATATATACACATAAAACAGCGCGCATGACTCTCCATAAAAATCTCATGTACATACACATGCATGCGCGCGCGTGTGTGTATTGGTGTTCTTTTCGTTAATGAAAAATCAACGTGTTTAAATATTATAAAAGAATACTTTCAATGCGTTTGTTAAAACGTGTTCGTGACAAACAGCTTATGATTTTCGACAGATGATGAAAAATACTGCCTAGTTGGATCTTGTCGCATCACAATTAATGACGTGGATATAGGTTAGGTTGTGCACACGTCTAATAGTTAGCTGGGTCTTACTGAAATACTATACAATTCAAGAAGTTTAGAAGCTCGTTGATAAATAGAAACGGTGAACAATGTTCGAAATTACAGATACACAGAGTAAGTAGCATATAATACATAACTCGTAAAGCATGTTAGAACAGACAAAAGTTTCGGTAGAGACATCTGATACAAATGTTGTAATTCAAAATATTGTGTTGCAATAACATATTAATTTTAGAAATTGGTGTGGGACTCGCTGGATTTGGGGTATCCTTTCTGTTCCTTGGAGTCCTGTTGCTCTTCGACAAGGGTTTGCTTGCTATAGGAAATGTAAGGATCAGTTTGATGTCGATGCAGAAATTTCAAAGAAGCATACCATTGCGCCACTTTTAATTAATACATTATTTTTATACAGATTCTGTTTATATCTGGTTTAGCTTGTGTCATTGGACCGAAGAGAACTCTTAGCTTCTTCTTCCAAAAGCATAAGATAAAAGCTAGCATTTCATTCTTGGGAGGCATCATCATTGTTCTTATGGGTTGGCCTATCTTAGGCATGATCATAGAAACATATGGATTTGTATTATTGTTCAGGTATGTATTTACCAACTATTCCATTGAAATTAATAATTATTTAAATGATAGATTTATGTGTCTACTACTTTCTCTATATTCATTTCACAGCGGTTTCCTCCCAGTAGCAATAAATTTTTTGAGAAGAGTACCTCTTTTGGGAACTGTTTTAAACATGCCAGGTTTGAGCCGAATTCTAGATATGATTGCAGGAGATTCAAACAGAACGACTGTATGATAAGGTTCTTAACAATATCGCTCAAACAATGTATATACAATTACCTATTTTATATTATGTCCAGAGGTATCCTGTCATTCCTTTTTAGGATTTTACAGATCTTGTTTTGTATTGTGTAAATATCAAGTATAAGGAACAAAGTTCAGTGTCATGTCTGTCATTCAGTTTAATCATAATCTTATATAGAAGTAATATATAAATTTCTCATATTCATATAAATTCAGTGTATTATTGTACAGACTATATGTGTGTATTTTTTAAGAGCATTCCGGAAATTCGTATTTAAGCAAAATAAAAATAAAATTTAAGAATCATTTTTTTTTAAAATCATTAATTTACTGTATCAGTAGATTAATGACACTTGTAATCACTCTTTTACCTTTTCATTGGAATGTTTGCATTGTTCACAAGGAACTAATGAATGAAATATGTATAATGCATATTGAATGTAACTATTCCTTTAAGAAAAATATACAATTTTGCTATATGTATACATGTATAGTATATTTTTAATCCTTAATTTATTCAGTGAATGAGTAGACTATATCATACGACTATCCAAACAATACTTATCTGTTATTGTCTATTACATAAGGATCGTTTCGTAAAATTAGATTATATGAATGAGAGTGGGTTTCAGGTACAAAAAGAATTCAACGTGTATGAAATTTTTTACCACTTTTATTGATTTTACTGTCTTCCCTGCATGCATCTTAACATAAACGATTAGATGCATACATTCAGAGTAACGCTTCTCATTATCTTATACGTAGTTGTCTGCAGTGCGAAATTAAATTACTGTTCACTGATACTCGATGAACTTCACTGATATCATTAAAATGACCGTTTATTAATTATCTACAATGGGCCGAGAATAAGGGCGGGGGGCGGCCCACGTCTACGCGCCCCGCCATCG
This sequence comes from Macropis europaea, assembly GCA_916610135.2. NCBI lineage: Eukaryota > Metazoa > Arthropoda > Insecta > Hymenoptera > Melittidae > Macropis > Macropis europaea. Next base: position 25,227,641 of record OU744345.1, read on the forward strand.
CCGTTAATGGTATTTCGTCGCGCGTCCTTCTCTCGTTCAATTGTATACGCTTATTATTTCGTTTTTTAGACAATTATCTTCACTACTTAGTGTCCCGACCATCGTCTACATAGCCACATGTATCAAATATTTCATATACCCATCGTGTTGTTAATTCCACAGTTGATAAATTCCTCAAATACATATACCGTAATCCTTTCGTCTTCTTCCTTTACGACAATGGAATATGAAATAGCACATGTGAGCCGCTGCAAGAAAATACTGAATCCGGCAATAAATTAAGCGAATTCTCTCCTACAGTCAAAATACGTATTCTGCCGAGTTTTATGCACATCATGCGTTGCTACCGACAGTTCTCGGTCTGAAGTGTTTCTGAATTTCTCGACATCCTGTATACTGTGTCAGTCTGGGAATCACTTGGTTTGATAACTGCTTTCATATCGGATGGTGAGGATAATAGAAGATGGTAATTGCAATTGTGATTGTGAAGGTAATGAGGTGAGGTCTGTTACAATGTTTTAAAGGAGATTCTTAATTTCTTCATAGAGTACCAACACGAGCGCACCACCTGTACCACGGAGAACGTTAGAGAATGCTCCCTTGAAGAAAGCACCACCACCTTCGGTCTTGTAAATAGCACCCCAGCAGTGAAGAGTGCTCTTGTACAAAATTTCGGATTTGGCGCGGCCAGACTGCATCATCATGCGCCTACGGACTGTGTCGAATGGATAAGATACGATACCGGCAACAGTGGTTACAACCTGTAAAATAAGTTACAGCAATCATGAATAAATGAATCATAGCGACGAAATTGAATTTCGGAGGAACATGATAACTTACTTGAGCAATACCCCATGAGATAAGGAATGGTGTCTTCTTAGGATCTGGCAGCATACCACGGGCAGTGTCATAGAAACCAAAGTAGGCTGCACGGTAAATAATGATACCCTGGACGGATACACCGAATCCACGGTAGAGACCACCAATACCGTCAGTCTTGAAGATTTTGGATAGACAGTTACCCAAACCACTGAACTCACGTTCACCACCAGCTTTGCCTACATCAGCAGCCAACCTGTGCACAGTAATTATATGTACATTTCACACAAACGTTTCAATGAATGAAACAACATTGCAATTTCCATGAATAATCTATATAGAGTACCTGGTTCTGGCAAAGTCAAGTGGGTAGACAAAGCAGAGAGATGTAGCTCCAGCAGCACCACCAGAGGCAAGATTACCAACAAAGTAGCGCATGAACTGGGTATTTTTGTCAACACCGCCAAGGAAAACTTGCTTGTATTTGTCTTTGAAGGCAAAGTTCAAAGCTTGGGTTGGGAAGTATCTGATAACATTGGCAAAGTTACCACGCCAGTAGCTGAGGAATCCCTGTTCCTTTGGAATGCGCACAAAACAATCCACCATGCCTGAAAAAAAAAACATTTATTCATAAAAATTGTGCTTCCCCTACACTCATGCATTTTGTTTAAAAATTACGTCATTATATGAAATTGTACAGTAAGTAAACAAAATAAAACTCTTGATTGTATTATAGAAGCTTAGTAACGTCAAAAAACTGATATTGTGCTTAAAAATTTCATAAATTCCATGGTGTGACAGATTGCAAATTATTATGTAATAAATCAATTCCACCAGATACCGGAAATGTTGCCTTTTGTAACAGAAAACTCTTTCGTAATATAATAAAACTACGTTACTATTTGAAAAATCGAAGAACCGTACATTTTCATTGTCATGACCACAGGAGACATTCAAGGTCGTGAGATAATTTTACTTAGATATGCTTTGACGATATCTTAGATATCATGTAAATTGATAATAGTTTCATTGAAAAGGTTCTGTGCAACGTACCATTTCGTATGAATGGAAAACTTCAATCGAAATATTCGCGAGTAGCGTTCACGTTTTATCAAGAGCCACGCTAAAAGTTTTGCAAGTCTCGACAATGCAACTATTTTTCAGTGTCTAGAAGTAAAACCGAGATGTTCCGCAAAGACTTTTTATTTTACAAATATTACAGAGAAGGTAAAACTCTCGTAAGCATAATTTTCCATTTTCGATTTGCAAAAAAGAATCGTGAAACGATTCCACTTTGCGGCAAGGAAGTCGGCCATGTTGGGCCACACAGTCATCGATCGGCACAATGAAACTCCTGTTCGAAGAGCAAAGCCACGCGGTGCCATCTGGTAGGCGAAGTGGTTTCATCGAATATCGACCCACTTGGTTTGTCACAAAACCGCCCGCTACCCGTCCGTTCGATCGATATTGCAAAAGTTATGTAATAGCCGAAACTTCATGACCGTTACATAAAGTAGCAAATTGGAGCGCTCATGGAGCGACCGACATATATCACGGCAGGGACATATACCGCGAAACCGACATTACATAACGGGAATCCCGTTGTAACCGCCGCGTACAGGCTGAATGGAGGATCGCTTGGTGGTTTTCGAACGCCGACAAGACAGAAATCTTTCAAACTGTCACATGTTCCGAACGCGTTCGATCTTCTACTGTTCCGACACAGTGCCCTCGCGACTCGCACACGTTGTATGAACGTTCCGTACCACGATTTTCCCCGATTCCCATCGATCTTCCACAAATTACTCATGCAAATCCCCTTTCGCAGACCGTCCACTTACCCTTGTAACGCTGCTCCTCAGAGATTTGCTTGGAGATGTGCTGTACCTGCAGCAACAGCTTCACACGTTCGATCGGAGCGACCGCCGTTTTCGAGATAGCCGCGGCCGTACCGCCGGCTATCAAGTCCTTCATGAACGCCACGGGATCCATAAGCCCAGACATGATTGTATCGGGTTGGTTGGTATGTGTGTAAGAGAAACGGGTTAACAAAGGAAGAGGAGAGAGCAGCTCCTACGTTTCGGACGCGCGCCGGACGACGAGTGAGCGAGGCAGCGTTCCTCTCGTTGAACGGACCTCCGCTAAGAATAGCTGCGCAGGTCACGTGCGGACTTCTGCGCAGGTTCAATCTTCTGGCACGACCGCACCTTGGGACCCTGACATCTCGTGCACTTACGACCGCGTACTCCGGTCCCGAATTCGTGACCTTTCCACGCGTGCCTTGCGACACCCCGTGCCTTCACGACTCTCTTTTTCACGGTCGCCACGCGTGTAACGGGCCGATAAAATGCGTCACGGTCCACGTGTTTCGAAATTCGCAGGATAGCCGCGCGCCGATACGTCACTTCCGCTACGCGAACCTATTGAAATCGTCGCTGGCGTCGGAGTGTTCGAAATGCGAAACAATTTGGCGGGAATTCCTCGAGAACGTTTGTTCGCTTTTTTGTTCGTTACGTAACTATTTCTTTAGCATTCAACGTTTGTAGTTGAATGGATGTAGGTTTGATGGAACTTTGATTGTAGGAACATGTCGAGCGATACGATGTTCCGGTAATCGAATAATGATGCTTTAAGGGGTGACCAACCGGAACGGTGGTTGTTCTTTGCGGTTAAAATGCGGAAATAAGTAAAAATGCAATTCTTTTGATATTTTCCAGTAAAAAGTCCATTTCCGAGCCGTCAGTTCGCATATTTTTTAAACATTCTTGTTTCAACGAGGTTACTTTTCGTCTGCCTTGCATAGCGTCCCGAGATTTTTTCTCACGTAATAAATGCTGCTTCACCATGTTCGTTTCCATTTATTAACTAATATTATTGAGACAGTAAAGCATTAAATTAATTGGTGCTCAGATAATCGAGGTTTCATTATAATTAGACACCAAATTTTAAGAATGAACTCGATTACGTTATAAACAAATTTCTGCAAAAATATGATAATGTAAAGAACAAATACTAAACAAGAAAATTGAATCACATTTCTGTGGGAAAAAAGAATAGGATTTGTAATATGAATGATCATTTTATTACAACTAAAAAGCGACAGTTTTAGGAGATTTCTAGAGCGACGATGTTCAAGGTCGCTCAAGGTCAGGAGCGAAGAACGTAATACGAAGACAGTTCATTTAGCTTCAACGTTCACGCTGTGTAATATTTTGTGTTTACTTGGCCACTGACTTCTCATTAAAGGAAACCTAATATTTGCCGGTTCGTATAGGCAGACGTTTATTTTTAACCCATTCAACCAGTTTTATTGTATTTGCAGCGAAAAGAATGGTACGCATATTTGAAATACCCGCGTCATAGATCCATCTTTGCTCGCCTTCGCGTACCAACAAGGCATAACTTGCAGTTACCAAATGTCTTTACATAAACACCTAACGGTATTCAATCCCTTCGATTCTAGTGTAAGTATTCTCTAATTATAACGTCAAGGATCAGAAAGGTATTATTTCATTTATCTATACGTTTAAAAATATTTTTGCAGCAATGCCATACAGCGTATTTCAATATCAGCACCACAATCATTCACCGCGATATTTCAAACCGAGAGTAGCTGATTCTTTGCGAACGAAGGGAAAGAAGCACTATGTCAAGGATGAAATACGTGGCTGGGATTTGTACAATTTAATATGATCCTATCCGATTTGAGGCGGACATGTCTGCACCGAATGGTCAATCGTTATACACTAGAATAACTTTACACTGTATTATCTACCATCGCTAACATAAGTACCATTAGTTATTGTGTATTCTTGTCTTGTGCATTTTCTTAATAACTGTGACCGTTATTATTTTTCGTTGTAGGCGATCGTTAATACAAATGGCAAATCAGGGTGTGTGTAGTAACGATTCTCAGTGACGGATCACTGCACATGCGCACGAAGATTGCAGTCTCAAGAAACCAAAATAAAAAGGACAACTTTTTTATTTCTAAAGTTTCATCCACTGATAACAAAACATGGAATAATAATTGCAAGTTAAAACAAATAAGAATTTTTTAGGTCAATTGTATACCAAGGTCACTCGGAAATTATTTGTCTCGTATTCAACTTTGTCTGTGCAGTGCAGGTATACAAAGTCTAAGAAATGAGGCATCCTTTCGTGTCATTAAACAATCGTCATGAATTTGTATATCCTTCGCTGAGATACTGAGTTGCAACAGATTAGATGGCTTACCTTGTACCAGCATTAGTAATAAATTTTTATAAATATAATTTTTCTACTTACAAACATTATTGAAACAAATTTACAAACAGTACATTTTTACATTATAGTAAAATATAATAATAGCCACATTTTGGTACTAATATTTCAATTAGAAGGATGTTACAGTTTGTATAAATATGAGAAATACAAACGTTTCTTGTACCAATAGCATTTTAAAATAATTTTAAATATAATTATAAATATAATAATAATTATTGTCTGTACAAATGAATTAGTACATATTTCTATACATTAATATAAGAACATATTTTCTTGATCTTAAAAAATATGATGAAAAAATTGTCTATAAGTAAAAAGTAAGTATTAAAGTTCAAAATATTAGTAGCAATCATAAAAATATCGACAATTAACGTTAAAATAGCCTTGTAAGTATTGTACATTTGCAAAAATGCTTGGACACATGTCCCATTATTTTCTCCTTGACTTCCAAATAAAAGATTGATTTAAACTGGTCACTACATTAACAAAACCAAAAAACAAGTGTGCTCATATAATTATTACATTCTCATTATTTAACAATATTAAATAAGGTACATTTTCCGATTCTTTTCTAATGCACCAGTATATCATTTTTCGTAGGTACGAGTCTAATTAAAAAGTAATAAATGCTTTATTTTTTAATTTAGGCATCTTGATTTCATGCCACTAAAAATGCATTAAATTTTTAAAGTCCGGAAATTCAGGTTGCGCTTGGGTTCACCAAACGTTTCGATCCGCCATTGCCGATGCTTTGCACATGATCGCGCAGCGATCGTCTTTGGGGTGGTTTCGAGCTTGCGCCGTTTAAGATACAAGAACGAGATACAAGGTCAATCTCTCGCGAAGAAGGAGGTCAACGGGGCACGACTTGCGTAACCCTGGCGCACGGCCAGTATGTTACGAAGCGCAACGCCAGAGTTCAATGGAGTAACTTCAAGAAAGGGTGTATTTATACACCTTGAAGATGCGTGGATACGTAGCGAACCTTGTAGAGAATAGACTAATTCTAAATGTGTCCCTTGTCTACATCGAGTACTTCTCACGGCGCGTGCAACAATTCGTTACGAGGATCGATCGCATCCATCAGGGCTGGGTCCATACACTATAATGCTACTACTTGCCGCCGTCGAAATATATTTATTGTTACCAGCTATTCCTTACAGGCATTTCTGTCTTCACACGTCCATACAATTCGCTTTTTATAACACAATTGAGAAATTTATACAATGTCAAGAACATGAAAAGACCATCGCTTAAATGTTTGTTTTACAGCGCACAGTGACCGTACATCCTGTTTCCGACTGAGTGAATAAGTAGCAGCTGAGAAGAAAGTGGAGTGAAAAATGATGGACACGAGTGATAATGGTGGTTCATATCGCTATATGAAGTCAGTTACTTAAATGATGGACTTTGTGACGTTACCATAATGCAAGTTCTAAAACTTCTGGAAAGATATTGTTATCTTTTTAGATAATTATTAATATTATATACTATTAAAATACATTATCATTACGCTATTAATTCGTTTTCCAATAGTCACTTATAGGTCCAGACTCTAACCGGAAATTCCAAGCTTATCGAGAGGAGACAATACTTATCTTTTGATAAAGTTTACACGTGTATATACAGTTGCTGCCACTTATGTTCTCAGAATTGTTTCATATAGTACAACTATTTTATTTTAATACAAAGATTATAGTTGATCTTAACAGTAGAACGACGGAATATGAAATTATAATACACTTCCTGTCTTTCAGAGGGTATTACGTAACGCCAGTCGAGTCCATAATGGCAATGGTGAAATGAAAGGGTAGTCCGCGACATCTACTAACATCAACTTTACAAAACGTTTTGCGAATTTTCCGATTGCACGAGGAATATGATAATAGCGTTGGATGTGCACGTCAAACGCATAAGAATGTAGGAACGCACGGTTACCGGCTCCAACGCGTTATATCGAACTTACAACGTGGAACTCAACTGTGTGGATTGGATTAAATAACGACCTTGATGACGTAGGCGGTTGTCTGCACTAGAGCAGTAACTGAAGTCATGATGGTCAATGCACCTGAAAAGCAGTTCGAAGCGGTTTCCTAGTTGATACGAACCCACGGTATCGTTGCTGAATACGCACAAAAAGAATTCTTTCAGAGAATTCGAGAAGATAAAGGGTCTAACGAAACGCGTGAAGATACACGTATTGACATGCACTTCTATTGAACACTTAATTGCGAACATGTTCATTGTTTCGGTATTATATATTAAAATATTCATCGTACGTAGCCGTTCGACCTTACTGAAAAATTAGAGAGAAAATTTGGCCTCTGTCATTGACGAGTGGCTGTAATATATATATATATATATATATATATATGTGTGTAAAAATAAATGACACCTGATATATTCTATTGCTCAATACACCGGCCACGTGCAGTACAATTTTTTATCTCTACATAGGGTGTTAAAAACTAGTTCAAGACTTAAGGAGCTTGTAGTTATCGCAAACAGGAATAAAAAATGCTTGATCAACATAGATCCTAAAATGGTATATACCATTGAATCTTATGTACTCTCAAAAAGCCGATATGGTATCTTGGTCGGGGTATTCCCAATGAATATATTTATTGAGGAAGCTATCGGGTTTTCTCCGCCTGGTGTAGGGTTATGTTATAAGCTTTTGTATTGACGGTTGCGGCCTTTGGAACCAGACGTCTCGTGCGGACGATCAATAGTCTGCTTATTGAGTGCATTATTTGAACGCCCATAGGCGTTCTTCGCCTAGACTATAACAATATACGAAACGTTTACGAGTGAACATAGAACTCAAAAGATTAATGTTTGGACCCATGTTGATTAATCATTTTTTATTCCTCTCTGCAAATACTACATATATGCTCCACAAGATTTATACTTTTTCTTTAAGAACCTACACAAGTGTATTAAAATATAGCAGTGCCTTTATCAAAATAGAAAATTGTTTATAACTCGGACGGTATTGATTTTTCGACCTATGTTTACTAGACATCTTTTATTTGGTTTGATGATTACTGTTAACCTTATAAGCCCTAAATATTTCTTATGCCCATGTGTGCATACTCTGTAGAAAACGCACCGATACTGAACACTTTATTCGAATATTCTTAACAAAAACCGTCATTGATAAAATTGTTCTTTTATTTTCAAGTACTTGTTACAGTATAAAGAAACTGTGTACATACTTGTTTGACGATATGGTATTCAAAATAAGCACTTTTTATAGAAAAGAAGTTCCTTGAATAAATAAAATCGATCAATTCATAAGTACTTGTCTGCACTCTGCAAAGTGCTTCATTATCAGGGTCGCTGCTAATAGTTTGTTCTATGGTTTCTGCCGCATAATATAGTATCTACTGTTGGTAGAGAAGCACAGATACAATGTTAATCGTCTTTAAAATAGATTAAACCTAAAATAGCAATAAATTATATGTTTCGTGTCTGTACATGCTCGTGAAATCTTTGGAATACAATGAAATTATGCTTTTGTCATTTGGCAGGAAGGTTAGCTGTACACACATGTATATTATAGTTCAGAAATACAGTAGTTGTATTGATACAAACATTTGTAATATAAGGGCATTTCGAACCGCCGTGATTAGATGTAAAAATTTTAATGTTAATTTTTCTAACAGAATACATAAATAAAACCTAACACCCTCTGGTGGTGCAAAGGAGAGCGCATTAAATTAAGGAACGTGTGGAATAGGAAACTGCGAAGTATATATACGAATCGAGCCGGACATTTATAAAACGTCAGACTTAGAATTAAAATACGATTTTGCGACATTTTACGGTAAATTGCACACTTCTCGCTAAACATTTTCAAATATTTCGTGATTACCTATCGATACTGATAACGCTGCACACTGTGAAATTTTTTAATCGGTTTATCGTTTGATAGCGATATCACTTTTCGTCTAAGGTTATGGCTTCTCGCCATCTATCATTTTTGTTACGCTTTAATTAAATAATTTTTATTTTTCACCCATTGTTCGATTTTATTTTGTGCGAATGAAAAACCCGACCACTGTACGTTTGTAATATATTTGTGACAATGCATAACAACAAAGATATGATTGTGTCAGTTTTCAGTTATAACGATCCACAGATATTATTGTTAATAAACGCTAATGAGCATTAGACGTCGCAATACCTGACGTCAGGTTAATGTTTGATGAATGGAATAAACAACACTGTATATGTATACGTTTACTTGTTATATTATCCTGGTTTTACATTTAAAAAAAATAAATGTTGAGAGAATTATTTTGCATCAAATGTTCCCTTTATTGTTTTAGAATTAAAATGTTGTGTGTCTGTGAAATGACATCAATGAGTATTAATGTTGCCTGAGGAGAAGTCACGCATAGACAATATGACTGAAGGTTAGTAAAGATGATTATTTATAGTCTACTTTACTTGAAAACTTATATGTATATACATATAATGTCAGTGATTTATTGTACATTCATATTACATATACACATATATTGTATGCACATTGAAATACAAATATAATAAATGAAATTATTATATCATAGGAGGAGAGACACAACCAACTCCTGGAAATGAGGCACAGCCTGGTATGTTTTGGCTTTCTTTGTTGTTGTTTTTCATTTATCTGCTTTTCTCAAATTTTCATACATAGAATGTCAAGTATCAAGCTTCATATAATTAAGTTAGTGTTCATTGTAGGCATCTGTTACGTTACAGAATGGGGCTTCATCTGTTAGTCTCTGCCATCATGCAGAATTTGTAGTGTTAGAACTAAGGACATTTCTTTAGTAGAGTAGCTTTTATACATTATCATACAGCGTACTTGTGTTGCAAAGCCTTATCTTTAAGTTACAAAATGAAAGGATAATTGTCAACTATAGAAAATTTCCAATGTGTAAATCTTTTATTTTTACCAGAAGCCTCTGAACCCAGAGCCATACATGGCGAGGCATTGCAAGAAACAACAGCTGAATCATCTTCTCAAAGTGTACCTGAACCTTGTCAAGATTTACTTACCGTTCATGGAGCAACGCAAGGAGAAAGTAGTGATGCTGCTAGCATTCATACTGCCAGTACTTCAGTTTCTGGCAATGGTAAATATGCAGCGTACATAACTGTGGTTAATCAAACATAAACAAACGTTATAATCAATAATGTTTTAGAATCAAGTTCCAGTAGAGTGAGTGCAATAACTGTGGTATTACCTTGGGGTGCTCAGAAGGAAACAGTGAAGCCTCAACAAATAGGAGATATGGATCTAAGACCTGGAGAGTTCGTAATGCGAACTTTATTTGCAGAATTTACATCGCAGGCTGAGAAGAAAATGGAAGCAGTCATGACAGAGCATGTAAGTTGTTTATTTGTTTGATATTTACCAGGTTTTAATATAAACTGCTTTTTAGGAGAAACCACTTTCAAAAGTTTTACAAAGAGGAGAAGATCCCCAATTTGATCAGCTGTTATCTGCATTTGGTTCTGTTGCGGAACATTGTTTACCTTCTATTTTACGAGCACTCTTCAATTGGTATGAACGGCAGTTAGTTGATCAGGGTTCTGATCAGAAAAAACCTGCTCCTGGGAAGGAAGACCAAAAAGGAAAAAGGTAAAAAGAATTTGAAAAGTGATCATGTTAAAGATTTTTAACATTTTAAAATAATTATTTTATTTCAGCATTATGTATACAATAGTATCAGGAAGTGTTGAAACGGTTGAAAGGAGCGAAGCAGACTTACTTCAGGAACGAAGAGATCTTGCAGTTGAATTCATATTTTGTTTAATGTTGATAGAAGTTTTACGTCAATTGCCATTTCATCCAGGTCATGAAGATCTAGTAACCTACATAGAAAATATAGCTTTCAAGCATTTTAAATACAGAGAAGGGTAAGAAATAATAAAACTGAATTATGTAAACTCTTGCATATAAAATGAAATATATTATGTTTTTTATGTTTCAGTATTCAGAATGAACCAAATGCAGCAAATATTCATATCATCGCTGATCTTTATGCAGAAGTAATAGGAGTTCTTGCACAGTCTAGATTTATGTCAGTTAGAAAACGTTTTATGATTGAATTGAAGGATTTACGCGCTAAAGAACCAGGGCCTCATACTACACAGAGTATTATTTCCTTACTCATGGGAATGAAGTTTTTCAGAGTAAAGGTGTGTAATTAAGCAGTAGATATTCTTCATAATATTCACAAAGTTTATTATGTACTTACATACGTACGTCATCTGAATTTACAGATGGTACCAATAGAAGAATTTGAGGCCTCATTTCAATTTATGCAAGAGTGTGCACAGTACTTTTTAGAAGTAAAGGATAAAGACGTGAAACATGCATTGGCCGGGCTGTTTGTTGAGATACTTGTTCCGGTTGCTGCTGTGAGTTTAAAGTCCTTTATGATACAGTACATTTACTATTGTATTAACATATTTCATGAACGTTTACTTTTTGTATTTCAGGCCGTTAAAAATGAAGTTAATGTACCTTGCTTAAAAAATTTTGTAGAAATGTTATACTCTACAACGTTGGATATGTGTACTAAATCAAAACATAGATTAGCTCTGTTTCCTCTCGTAACTTGTTTATTGTGTGTAAGCCAAAAAACATTTTTCTTGCAAAATTGGCATTACTTTTTAGCAATGTGCCTTTCACATTTGAAGAATCGCGATCCTAAAATGTGCCGTGTTGCATTAGGTACGATTTATATTTTTAAAAATTTCCTATTGTAGTAAAATTTATATATTATTCGTATTTATTTTTCAGAGGCGTTGTATCGTTTACTCTGGGTATACATGATACGTATTAAATGCGAGAGCAATTCAGCGACTCAGAGTAGACTACAGAGTATAGTAAACTCTTTATTTCCTAAAGGTTCAAAAGCAGTAGTTCCACGTGACACTCCTCTGAATATTTTTGTAAAAATCATTCAGTTCATTGCACAGGAAAGATTAGATTTTGCGATGAGGGAAATAGTATTTGATTTATTATCTGTGGGTCGTCCAGTGAAAATAATTTTAACTCCTGAACGCATGAGCATTGGATTGCGAGCTTTCTTGGTCGTAGCTGATAGTTTGCAACAAAAAGAAGGAGAACCTCCGATGCCCCGTACAATGGGTGTTTTACCTAGCGGGAATACTATGCGCGTTAAAAAGACTTTTCTCAATAAAGTAAGTTTAATAAATAAATTCCTGCGTTAATTAATTAACAAATATTTTTAATAAGAAAATTATGTTATACGTTTAGATGTTAACAGAGGATACTGCGAGGAGCATAGGAATGTCTTCATACTTTCCCCATGTTCGACGAGTATTTGTTGACATACTACGTGCCCTAGATGTTCACTACGGAAGACCTCTGATGATGACAAGTACTCAAAACATGAATAAAGAACCAGACGAAATGATTACCGGAGAACGAAAACCTAGAATAGATCTTTTCCGAACTTGTGTTGCTGCGGTCCCTCGTTTAATACCTGATGGAATGACTGGTGCTGAATTAGTCGATTTATTGTCTCGTTTAACTGTTCACATGGACGAAGAGCTTCGTGGATTAGCATATCAAAGTTTGCAGACTTTAGTGTTAGATTTCCCTGACTGGAGACAAGATGTTGTTCTCGGCTTTACTCAGTTTCTTGCTAGAGACGTTCAGGACACTTTTCCACAACTAGTTGATAATGGTTTGAGAATGCTCCTACAACTGCTTACCAGTTGGAAAAACGCTTTAGCGAGTCCAAGTATAAGGTCTAAGGAGCAATCAGTAGATAACGCAAGAGCCAGTATACGTACAGACTCTGGAATTAAGAAGAGTGAATCAGGACAAAAAATAGAACCTGTCTCGAGTGTCTTTCATTTAGTGGAAGGTTTTGCATTGGTTATGCTGTGTAACTGCCGACTTTATCCTCGAAGAATTGCTGTTCATATATTACGTGAAGTTAAACATTTATTAAAGACATTGGGTAAGTTTAATCGTTTGTTGAAAACGTTTACACAAAAGCATTTACTACTAAAAAAGATCGTCACTCATTTTAGGAGGCTTAGAAGACGATCAACCTGTAATCGATGTAATAGATGCTTGCTGTCCAGTGGTTTTAGAGAAATGTTACCATATGTTGCCACCTGCAGAAAAAGCAGCAGCTGCTTCTACTTCTAATGTTGATCTTCAGTGGATAGCTGAGAGAAGCAGTTGTGTATGGACAGCAGGTAATAATGATATGCACATTAAATACAACAATTACAATTATACTTTAGAAATTGTGAAATCTACTAACATACATAATATTTGACAGGTCTTCATGATGACACTAGCACGAAGAGTTCTTCTTCTCTAAATTTAAACGGCGCAGACCCCTGGGGAAGTTGCCTATTTGCATTTTTAGAGAAAGATAGAGTACTCACAATGTGCCCATCTGCTGTTGCACATTCATGGCCTATTGTTTTTACTCGAATAAATTCTCTCTTCTCAGTAATTGATCCTACGTAAGATTATTTAAGTGTTCAAGAATAGTATTTTATATAGTGTATGTTTATGAGATGATAAAAATCTTTATTTTTACTTTAGGCCAGTGAATGATAATAGAGCTTCCCTTTTAAGGAGTTCAACTGCAGTTCGAAAGCCTGTGAACGAGAGGGATGTTTATATGCATGTTTGGAAAAACTACTTAACTTTTGGATACAGAGTTGTACCACCAGTGCCGAGTCCAGTCGTACGGTGTGCTAGTCCAGATCTCAGTCTCAGGTAAGTTAACAAGTAGACATCACTACAGAAACATGACATTTGCATCATGTCATTCCATCTTGTTATTATTTATACCGTGAAACGACTTTGAAGTCACTCAGTCAGAATGTAAGGGATGAGTATACTGTTCAATGGTGTATTATTAGTTATGTAGCTCTAAAATTACATTAATTTTCTTAGCAGAAATAAATGATAGATTCAAATTTAATATTAAATAATGCAGTTTACCGTTCTATCACTAGAGCTTTACATGTATTCATAAAAAAAGTGGGTCATCAGGTGGAATTAATATTATTTGGTATTAATTGGTGTGGGGTCGTGTCTGCTTATGTCTGTTGTACCACGGAAATACTTAATTAGTATCGGTATTCGTTCTTTGTCGCGGACAACTTAAATAAAAATTACAGTGTAGCACTTTGAGGACCATCAAATAACTTTTGGTTACGACATGCATTCACTGCTGTTGCACGCACGTGGCATTTGTACATCTAATGTTATACATTGCAAGAATGTCTAATCCACATAATATTTTCTGGGTTTTCATGCACATTGTCTCTAGGAATCTATCGTATTAGCAACATAAGGTGTCGTATAAAATAGAAAAGCACCAATTTGTACCAAGACGCGCTTTTGCACTCGGGAGCGGATCTCACATCGCACATAAATCTTTTTTCATACGCACACTTTGCTTTACTTTCTATGACATTCTACTCGCATGTTGTTCGTCACTGTTTCGTCGCACACGTACATCTGGTTCTTACAATTAGAGTAGTAGTTTCTGAGCAGTAAATAATGTTTGATACAAGGAGCATTGGTGGTACACTGTATTGCATACTCTAGTGGTCAGCATACGGTGGAGTTTGGTGTGTTGTGCATGAGTAAGGAGTTGAGTCAGAGCCTGGAGAATCTCGGCGGGGCGCAGACCCTGCCGGGTCGGTTTTCCGTTCCGTCCATTTCCGGCATCTACACCAGGCATAAGCGGACCAGGTGAGCCTAATTAACCGTCGCGGACGACCATGCTTCGAAGTCACCCGGGATTAAACGGTCGTTGGTAATTTGCACTACTCTCTTATTAAAGTTTAATTTATTTGTGCATCTTTTAGCTCTGATCAAGCTCTCACCTAATAAATACTTTGCATATACATGTATTTTTATTTACTGCCCCCGTTTAGCCTTACGACCGTTCCCGATCGCTTTAATCGGAAATTAAACTTATCGGTCGCGCACGATCTGTGTATCTGTAATGTATGTTCGAATCAGTATTCAGAGTGTCTGTCTGATATAAGAAAAATGCAAACTTCCTTACAGCTCTTCACCGGATAGTCTCTCTGCTGAACGAGGCGATAACAAGTCACCTGGCACAAACGCAAGCCCAGCAGCTTTGTATAAGCTAACAGTACCACTATTGAGATGCGAGGTAGTCGATGTTAGAGATGCTGCTGTGCAAGCGATAGGCAAAGTAAATGCCGATGCTCTGAAGTAAGTATAGAAGAAAGTTATTTTACATGAAATCACCTTATAATGATTACTGATTACAGAGACTTAATGGAAGAATTAGTTCCGTATATTCGTGAGGCGGTTGATCGTAAGCAAGAAAATATGAGACGTCGAAGACGAAGAGATGCACTAAGACTGCAGCTAGTAAGGGTGCTAGAATTAATTGCTGAATATGGAACATTTGGTATATGGTTCGTTGATAATTTGTTTCATACTTCTGTGTGCCATTATTTCAGAGAATTGAATTATTAAAATTTTCATATGTTTTCTATTTAGTCCAGCAGTGTTAGACCGTGAAACACAATCGCTTCATCCAACGTTTGTTGAATACATCGACGGTGCGCGCGTTTATTTGGAGAACGAGACCGATAAAGAAGCACCTGCAGTGCGTGACATTAAGTTGCATTTTTGTAACTTTATCAGAAAAATGATCAAAAGTTTTTCATGTAAGTTATTTAATCCAAAGAAGTATGCATTGTAATGCCCGCAAGTAACCGGTATGCTCTTTCTTTCAGTAGAAACATGTCACACGTTGTTGAAGAGATATTTAAGGAAGAACTTGTTTATACTATTCGGTAGTTGGGCTGGTACTTATGGACGACCACTTACAACTACATCTTCACTGCAAGAAGAAGAAAAAACATGTACGGAATTACAGCTTTCAGCACTACAAGCTATGAGCGGGTTATTATGTTGTGGGGCTTGCTTCAATCCCCAATCGCTTTCCGAAGAAGGCGCGATATTGTATCAGTGGTTAGACTTACTGTTGGCCAGCAAGGATGATAAAGTAAATTTCATGCTAGCGACAGTACATGATTCATATTTAATACAGGGTGTTTCATGATACGTAAATACTTCAATAACTATCGTTACGCTCTAAGCTAAGGTAACAGATTCCACTTTGCAGTTTATTATCAATGCTTTCTTACACGACTTTATT
Organism: Macropis europaea; assembly: GCA_916610135.2. Lineage (NCBI taxonomy): Eukaryota > Metazoa > Arthropoda > Insecta > Hymenoptera > Melittidae > Macropis > Macropis europaea. The sequence goes on from OU744345.1 coordinate 25,243,936, forward strand.
TGTTGTCTGTAGATACTTTCATAATGTTCTATAAATTAAGATGTTTGTTTTAAGTGCTTCATTTGAGGACATACTTCCGTGAAGATGCTACGTTGTCTCGGTGTCTAACAACAATTATTGAAACATAAGAACGACTGTAACTCAGGGACGCATGTTTATATGATCATTTTTCATTATTTTCATATACCAAATTCACCCTCAAAATTATACCTACACGTATCATGAAACATTCTATATAAATTGTTTCATTGAGTATGCTGCCACATGATCAGATTTTTTTTAGATTTATGCTCTTGCCCGAGAAACAGTTGTTCTACTATTGGAATGTAACCCCGATATTGGAACTCTTCTCGATTGGGTGGTTGACCGATGTTATACTGGTGCTCCTCAAGTGGCAGATGGTTGCTTTCTTGCTTTGGCAACAATCTTTAGCGCAAGGTTAGTTAACTACGTACATTTTTAAATAATCAAATAGTTTCTGTTATAAAGAATTTATTTTAAAATATATCAAATTAGAGGACTGTACAAAATGATTTGTTTCTTTAGTACATAAATATGATACAAATTATTTGTAATATATTTTCTTTTTTTTTATAGAGAATACCCTTGTGATCATTATACAAGCATTATCAACGTTACCCTGATGAGTACAGGTTGTCCCCGTGCTCCCGTTCACGACGCAGCTCTTCAACTTCTTCAGTTACTGGATCAGAGGTTTTTCGGGAACGTAGGCCCCCTTCCAGCTACAGAACCCGAGACCGGTGAGTTTATAGGCTTTACATGCTTATTTTTTCCTTCAAATGAAAAACTAACATTACGTTTGTGGTAATATTTGTACAATATTATTTTCAAGATCATAACTTCAATGTTATCGATTACGACATATGCTAATTTTAAGGTTCTTCACTCTGACATAACATTTAACTCGTGGAACTCTTCCCATGGTTCCGTAAACACATACGCATGCCGCTGTGTAGTTACGCCATTTGGTCGCACGAAGTTTGAATCTAAAGGAAACGAATATTCTTTATGCTGAATAAGGTTCTTTAAAAATTTAATATGTATCGAATTCATTTTCTCAGGTTCGTTTCATGCGTACTCACCATTCTGCGTTCCATGATTAGATACTTGTGTTATGGTCACGTTTTTCCGACGAAATCGTCTCAAGAACATGCAACGTATCGCTCTTCGAAAATTCTGTCCCGTTGCACAGTACAGAATAAAGTTTATCCCGAAGTTAGTATTGAACAGCAAATTGCACACTTGCTGAGCCAATTCCACTGACCGGGGTGCGTTATTTCCCTCTTGAAACTAAATTTTGATATACAACGTTAATAAAACCAAAACGAAAGGAGGATGATAGAAAATGGTCATTTTGACTACCGCCCAAAAAGGAAGAAATTCCACAGAACGTCGTGTATGTGTATGTACATTCTAACAAGGGGGTAAGATGCAACTCTCTTTTTTTTTTTAATGTAAAACAGTTTTAATTTTTTCCGTATATTTGTAGATAAAAAAAGTGTTTCATTGTCATTGCTTGAAAATATAAATAAAGTTTGTTTTTCAACAACTTTAAATAGTTGTGCTTTGTATGTCTTTATGGTTTATATCGTTCAAGGAACGTTATACAATTTGTAACTTAAAATGTACTAATTACCTAAGTATTTGGCTCCAGTTATATTTTTAAAAATTAATGTATATAATTGATGATGTATTAGTCAGTGATTTGGAAACATGTTACAATTGTTGTGTGTGTAAACGTTCGGTTAATTACAACTTCGTTTGTACATATTTCGAACATATTGATATTTGTAATCTGTTTGGTTAATAGAATCTGTATGATACTCGCTTACGGTAAAAGTGTGTTAAAATGTAATTGAATAATGTAATTGATTCGATAAACCTGCATTATATAAACAAAAATAGTTTTCTGATCTAAACATGTCATAAAAAAATGAAAACTGTTTTACATTGAAAGAGGCCAGTACCTATTCACAACAACTTCTTGGTGAAATGGTTCACATTACCAGAATATTAGAAGTACACAAAATTTCAATTTCAAGTTCTTAAAAAAATATACATCATTATTACAAAAAACATTAAGGGTTAGTAGTAGCAGCTATGTACCATATATCCTACCTATTATAATTCAAAAACCAATTTCCACTACTACCTACTGCTCTTGTTAGAATGTACCTTATGGGATTTTTTTCTTTCTCCCAGGTAACACCAAAAATGGCCACTTTCTAGCATCTCCCATTCCAATTCTCTGAAAACGTTATGCTTTCGTAGTTAATATACAAGTACGTACGTGCAGAAAAGCATGAATTCTCAGGACGTATGCTGGTAAATTGAAGCCAAGGAAAACACTGGAAACCACGAGAAGCATTTTGGTGATCCTCGTTTGGACGAAATTGGTTCTTACACTCTGTGCATACGGTTGTCTCTCCTTCACCGTGTACGTCCCGTTGGTCAGAGATTTTCTAATTTTAATATGCCTATAGATAGCCCGTGCAATCAGCACGTTCAGAATAATAATCACGGTGAACGGTATCGCGAACGTCAGTATCGTGTCGATCACATTGTAAACGGTCGCCCAGGACTCCAGACCTTCGGCCAGGTGACATTCGGTTACGTTTCCCTTTTCACTGTACTGTAGCCTCGGCGCGGAGAACCATAATACTGGACTGCATAGAATCATTGCTAATCCAGTTAGTATGGCAACCGTTACCTTAGCTCTGGCTACGGTGCACACTGATTGACGATACAGGGGATATTGCACGGCTATGAACCTTTCGATTGTGAATGCCACTACCAGCCAAACGCTCATGAAACTGCACAGAGTGGTCAGGTAGATGAAGAATTGACAGAAGCCTGGCTGATTGAATAGACCAACCTCCACCATGTTCAACCAGACCACGAAAACGGAGACCAGAAAGCCGGTATCGCTTACGGCTAATGCGGCTAGGTAGATGGTGGACGAGTATCGACATAATTTCGTTCCAAAGAACACGACCACGGACAGACAGTTGCCCAGAGAACCGAGGTACACCAGTATTGGCGTGTAGTATAATTGGACGCTACGTAATATGTTTTCTGTTAAGTCCAGCTCCACGACGTCCCTTTGCGGCTGGACCATTTTCGTTCGGTGATTTTAGACAAGGAAATTCATCGATTTCGATCGAGACCAGATTGTCTGCGATGACGCACGATCCTAGAAAATGTTTGATGCTTTCGTTCGTCAACTGACATCTCGCAAATAGAAATACATTTTTGGAGGATTTATATCTTCCACGTGTAGCATAATCGTTATTCTACGTTCTGTGGAGAGCTTGAGAAGTTTCGAGAGAGAAGAATGGTCGATGGTGTTCTCAGATGTTCCACAGGGGTCTCATTCGAGTCCTCTGCTTTTTATATTGTTCATAAGTACTTGCAAACAGCTAATTATTCTTTGCTGACGATCTGAAAATATCCAGTAGAGTAAAATCTTGTTCTGCTGCTATTCAGTTAGAGTTTGATCTACTGCAAATTGAAGCTTGGTTCTGATTATAGCAGAATGCGTTTTAATAGAAATATATTGTATACTGTAAGGTTCTATCCTGGAAAGGGTCGTGTTTCGTATTAACATAATTAGAATACTGTCACATTATCTTCCGTTGAAGTCATTCGTGTGTGGTCAGACTTGGTGTTCTAGTTGACTAAAAATTAAATTTTATAAATTATTGTAAATGCAGCATTAAAAAAAATTTACTCAAATACTTGGGGTTTTCCAGAAATTTACTGTAGATTTGGAAAATCTCAAAATTGTTAGAAACAATGTATTTTGCTTTTACTCTACTCGATCTTGAACTTTTGTTAATCTGGACACCTAATATGCAGTTTATAAAATTTAAAAAGAAAGAAAAATTGCAGGATGAAGAAATTGATTCCAAATCGAAGAAATTCCATATTCTATGGATTCTTTTCAAATTAGTTTCGCAAAATCGAACGCAGGGTATGATGTTACGGCCGTGCTGGGAACGCCCATGGGCGGTTAGTTACTGCACTTATGAAATAAGCTCGTCATCGTATAAACTATCATTAAAAATTCGTGAAGGGGAAAATTTCTTATATTTTAAATCAATTCCTTTCTACTCTATGCAGTATATATAAATCTGACTATATGAATTTTAATAACTGTTTAAAATTAAACATGTTTACCTTAAGAGAAAGTAGGTAACTTACAGATATGACATTTTTTTTCGAGGTCATCAGTGGATTTCTTGCCCTTGGTTATTATCATTCATTAGGTTCATAGATTGAGCACCTCTTTGAAGGTTCTAAAATCATCCATTATTTATATCCAATACACTAACTTCGCGATTCAATCACATAGATCCAATTATCAGAATATGTAATTTAGCAAATAGGTTCATTCCACAGATTTGTTCGTTGAATCTGTGTCATCATATCGATTTAATATACTGAAAGTTATTAATAAAATTACAGAATTCTAGTTTATATTTACTATATTAAAGGTTGTATTTAAATCGAATTTAATATAATGAACTGTATGGTCTATTTATCTTGTATACTGAAGGATCAATCGATGTGTGTGTGTATTTAAGGTGCCGGAAACCGGTGACCCACACAGCATTCAACATTTTAACACTTCGAGTGCGACGCTCCATTACCTGAAAATGGCAGACTTCCTCAATTTTTATACAAAATGAATGCGTACCATGAATTCTACCTTTTTTAATCAATAATATCAGTAACAATCATCATTCTTTTATTGCTTCTATTAGAGCTGATTAGGTATATTTTTAATACTTTACATGATCAAATAAATAATGGTTGAATCTATCTGTCACCCAAATATGGGTGACGCGGCACTCGAAGTGTTAAGATACATCTGACACTAATCAGAATTGTAACGATTATTACTCTGTTCTTATGTTTTACAATTCTCGCAGCAGGTGATTCTCCCGTCCTGTTTGCCGATTTACCAATTCTTTAATTCATCTTGTCAGTGGCAATTCTTTTACCGACGGTTTCTATTTTCTTCCTAGTATTTTCATTTGCAATAACAAACCGTGCTTGTTGCTCTTCGCGGCACCCTTAAGCAAGATTTCCAAATATATCGAATTCCATACCACAAATAGAAGTGGTCAAAGTTTGTTTACTGTATGGTTCTATGAAAAACTCCGTTGGACCATCGCCAGAGTGCTCCTGACGTCTTCAAGGGATGATGAAGACGCTCATCATTCATTATAGGCCTCGAAACGCGCTTACAATTTCACTCCCTGAGAAATTCACGCAATTTCGTGTCAAACATTCTGCGGGTCTTCCATTTCGATTTCAGTTCCACCAAATTTGATTTTCTTCACATATCGATGCACCGTGTGTAAAGAGTCCGAGTGAAACTGAACGTCCAGCGAAAATTCATTCCGGTAATTGGAATATCGGGATGGCCGTTTAATAAACGCGTCGCGCCACTTCAAACGGTTCGAAGCAATTTTTAGTTTCGAACTCGATAACGATAGATCGCTGTCGGATTTTAAACGATGTAAATTGTTCGCGAGAATCGCTCGTTTAGAATTCGTATCGAACACGAACCACCGAATTTAAACTTTAGCTCGAACTACAGCTTAAAGTTTCATCATCCTTCTTCTTACACTTTCGTTCACTTGCGAAATTTTGTCGGCGATTGGAAGTCCGCTCGAAATATCGTTTTTTATTGATTATTTTTTTTTATTCCTTTTTTGGAAGAAAGTTTTAGATAACGGGTGAGGAAGTTAACTAGTATACATCGGGATGCCGTCTCGACTATTTCTGCATGGTGCATCGGCAACCGTTCCTGATAAAGTCCAGTGCATCTAGCTTCTGCGCACCGAGGCAACATTCGAATTCCCGTCACTCACGAAAAATCCTGTAAAATGACGAAAAAGAAGAAATATGTTCTGCGACTGAATTTTTTGCTACGATACAGCATGTACAGTTGGTCATAGAAGTATTCGGTCATATTTATCATAATTGAAAAAGTTTATTTACTTAGTTGTGTTAGATCACTTCGTGAGTAACGTCGTTTTTGAATGTGACTTCAAGCGTAAATAATTTAACAAATTGCACTCATTTTTAATTATATTATATTTATTACATTTTTCAATTACAAAATTGTCGAGTTAGCTGAACAGGTAGTAAATGACACGTACAAGTTTTCAGTGTGATAAGGTCACTCAAACGCCAACGTGATATTTGTTCACTAAAAATTGCGTTTAATTAGTATTGAAATTTACTTTTGGTGTTCAATAGACTATCACATATTTCTTCTATGTAGATATTGATTTATTTTTGTATTGTTAGGCGACATTAACACTTTGGCTGCCATGTCACCCGAATGTGGGTGATAGATTCGCCCATTATTTATTTGATCATGTATAGCATAATAAATATATCTAATAAAATCTAATAGAAACAGTAAAAATATATTGAAAATTACTCATATTATTGATTACAAGAGGTAGAATTTATGGTTATATTTATTTTGTATAAAAATTTCGAAAGTGGGTCATTTTCAACCAATATAGCGTGGCGCTCAGTGTTAAACTCAATGCTTTGATGGCTGCAAATATTTTGCGAAAACTAATTGCCTTTGATCATTTTCAAGGCTTCAGTTAAGTACCAGAGCTATCTACGTTATTCTTTATATATCGGTTATTGCATATCATTTATTTGTTTTAGGTATGTGCTATTTAAATGAATGAAATCCCGTATATGTGACTGCGGCCATCAAAGTGTTTAGTCTTCGACTTTTATATCAATTTTCAAATTGACAAGGCCGACAAAGTTCGTTTTTGACATATGGAGCTACAGTTCACTGTTTAAGATCCTTGAAAACAATTAACACAGTTTTTATTAATTGCTTACTATTACTGTTTCATTTCAAAATGTCAACCCTTCCCTTTGGATCAATTTTGTGTCAATTATGTTCGATTTTAACAAATGCATTATTAATTACTTATTCATGTTTTCAACGATCTCAGATAGTAATTGATAGCTTCACGAAGAACTTACATAAATATCATTAATTAATACTTAATGCTTTTGTTGTAACTTTTTGTTCAGGCATCGGTGGGTATATGTTTATGCGTATAACATTTTTTACTCATTTCTGTTCATGGATATATTGGTATAATTTGGTCATTTAATTAGGAAACACCCTATATAAATATCAGTTTGTAGTATATGAACTGTCCGTTTTCGTACGCCCAATGTAACCTTCAGATTCTTAACAAAATGATTGTATTGATCGAAGTGTTCTCCATTTTAATCGAAACAATTTTGCCAAAGGGTTATAAGAGTTTCTATTCCCTTCACACCAAATTCTTGAGTTCTAAACTTAATAATTATATCATTATTTTGATTTAAAAATTTGTATCGTTTAAACGCTTGCAGAAGCAGTAGTTTATAGATAAGAAGCTTGATGAGTATGGAGAATGTGATGGAATTTTATATTTTAATTGAAAAGTATAATGCAATCTTCAGGTGTACAAACAGCATTACTTTTTGAAAGAATATGTAATGAATGATGCTTTTTTTTCTGCTATTGAAACATTTTTGCGATATTTTTCTTTGATATTGAGATATCGACTTGTAACATAACCCATCATATATCTTTACTGACGAAATGCAAATATTATAGGACTGGATACAAAGGGATACTGCATATGCTATGATCTAACATTTGCCCAGAAGCTTTGCCTTTCCGAGTCATAAACATTTTTCATATGCCGCACAAGTTTAACACTAGGTTTACGGAACGCGTCATTTTGACGCATTTCGAATTTCACAAATGTGCAGAATAAACGTTATGTTGTATAATGTTAAATATTATAAATTTTATATAAATATATAATATCACATAGGTTCATTTATAAGTTAATAGTGTATAATATATTGTTTTTAAATAAAATAAGTTGTTTTTAAAGAAAATGTGCGGTGTCGTTTACGCGTCAATTTGACGCGTGTCCGTAGAGATAGGTATATAAAAAATGTCCGTAAACCTAGTGTTAAAAGGATAACTGAGGAATTCCTAGAGATTAATCGTAGAGCATACTCAGTTCTTCCTTTTATTTTTAATTCATTTCTGTATACGGTACCAGCCTTTTTGAATAATACAACATACAACAACCATAAATAGTAGAGACATGATTTATTGTATCCGGCAAAAATTTGATCGTATTTCTACATTAAAATGGAAAGAAGATCGCTTAGTTTCAAAGTGAATTTTATTAATAAAAAATAAAAGGAAAATACAATAATAATTCAGAACGAAATAGTTTATGTTCTATATAGAAAAATCTTATCGTATCTTTTCAGTGGAAGAAACTCGGTAATTTTATTCAGTATAGGGTAAATATTTTGCACCAACCTAATGTACACAATAAATAAAAAGAATTAAATCGTAAGAATTGATATGAATATGGATATAATTTAATTACTGCAATGCTCTGATTCAAATGTACAGAGAAATTGACAAAGAAGATAGTCAATTTGCTTACAGAAGTTCCTACAATTGTTCAGTTAATCCTTCAATGTGTTAATTCTTTACAGTGTTAGACAACTTAAATAATGGAGCATTTCCGATAAATTTATAAAGTTTAACACGTCGACTGCCATGGTAACAATAGTTATTGCTAGTCAGATACAATACAAATGTCCGTTTTCTATATAAATCGTAAAGGAAAATAATGTTTAAGTATTCAGTATTACATATGCAATACTTATATTACAGTTGCAATGTTAAATTTGTTTAGAATACAGTAAAAATCAGTGGTTATCTAATTAAATAAAATTTGAGGCGCCGGTTATCATGGCAGTCAACGTGTTAATAGATTAATAAGAATCTAAAAAATTGTTGCAAGACGACTTATCTTATTACAACAAACTGAGTTATGTTTACTGCTAACGCAGAAAATGATAGCGGTACATTTATCTCTAATCATATCGGAATTTTTACAAAACTATACGTCAATAAAAAATGTTTATAATTTGAAAAGGAAGCGTTGTTGTAACTTATACATGATTTTTTTTCGTCCTTAAAGTTAGTAAAATACATTTTAATTTTTGCTCACCTACAGTGACTCACGAAATTGTTCAACCGTTCCCATAATCACTCTTCTGTGTTAATGCGGTGCAATTGACTTATTAACTACAAATTGAATTACACTAATTGAATTACAAACATTGGAGGAGTATTTAAAATATTATTTATTATAGATGTTGCAACCTTGCTTCCAACAATAAAGCTGAAAAAGTGTTGAATGAAAGATGCTTGAAATAATGTACTCGAGCAATTTAGTGAGTACTTCGGAAATACCTCCTATATTGTCTGTCCTAATTGCTGTAAAAGTATGCAGTTTAATCGAAAATCTTAGTGACACAGAAGTTCCGTGTGATGGGAACTTCGATTATCAGTTCTTCGAATATGCCATACTTATCGAGAGTTAAGCTACCCTGCAGATATTATACCGTATAATTATAACTAAAATTCTTGGCAAAAAAGTGAAAAAAAAAAACATGAAAGCAACGAAATTTTTTCGAGTGACTTAGCAAAGAAGCTATTATTTCCATGGGAATTCTAGAATGCCACATATATAACACGTTCGCTACCGCCGTTTAAGGAAAAAGCCGCTTTCCACAGCCCAGTTATCAAATTTTCATAATTTTACGTAATGTTACATGTTTTTACATACATACTATCAAAATGTGCTAAATAAACGATCGGCTTTTATAGTACGTCACACATACATGACGCTGGGTTGTGAATAGACCGTTTCTTACTACGGACCACACGTCACACATATGTGATACACTGGTACAATGAAGATGAAAACTTTTGAAACAATGAAGAGGTAATGAAGATAAACAAATTTTTGGAACTATGTTATTTTTATTTACTATGATACTTTCTGAAACATTTATCCGGGCATAAACCTATTGGTTTACTATCTTTAGATTTACAAATTTTGCAGCTATACCAGGTAGCCTTACGCTTATTTTTCCGGTCACATACACGGCATCTCAGTCTCTTATTTAGTTTTTTAAGAACGTGCTGTACATTTGGATTTACCATGCAGGACAATATCGGTATTGATATTTAATAATTTCATAGCGAAATCATTTCTACCTTATATGTATAAGTGAAATTACTCAAAATGCTGACCTTGACAACATATTTGAAGGTCATTGAAATCGGTGAGGTGTGCCCTTTTCGATATAATTACCAAACATTTCTAAAAGTAAAGCTGCATTCCTCGAGCAGAGAACTAATCGCATATTAACAACAGTGGATATTGAACAGTTAAAATAACTAAGAAAAACGTGTTGTAACATCAGACCAGGCGTAGTCTGTCATTGTAGATACTGTACAGAAGCATCTCCGATGAAAACAAATAAAACTTCCATCTATTTCTCTTGTCGAAAATTGAAACGCAGTTTCCGTCACAGATATGTGACGCTGGGCTCTGGATAGCTCTTAGGGCGTCACACATGTGTGACGGCTGGTAGCGAACGTGTTAACGTTCAAATTACTTCGAGAGCCGCATTGGCTAACAGAGTACCGTCTATAATCATATCGTTTCTTGTTTCAGGTCAGGATGACCCTGTCGGCGGTTCATCAACCACAGCAACTTCTGCTCCGGCACAGCAAAACAATGCCATCGGCGGAATGTCCTCCAGTGGTACAGTTAGGGGTGGCACCCTCGACGTACTTTTATCGACTACCTATTGTCGCAATCAGATGTATCTTTCTCGACAACTCGCTCAATTGCATCCGGAACTTACGATGCCCATGTTCAGCGGTAAGTTGGCCTTTCTTCACCTGCATGCACTTTGAAAGGTCGAAACGCGCGTCTGCTTCCAATCTTTTGAACTTATTTCGTTTACAGGTGACCGACGAATGTATTTGAACACTTACAACCAGAAACTTTAATGAACACGATGTGTCAGTTATGCTGAAGTCATTGAAATAAAGCTAGGGTTACAGTGACATGCAAATTATGTATCAAGATTACATTGAGAAGATTTCAGATAAATCTGAAATGATATGTAGACACTGTTTATACAATGTGTCTTCCATTTAAACAATCAAACTGTGCTAGTGTGTTATAGGAGTGAAAATGAGTAAAAAATGTTACATATACATGTGCTGGAAAATATTAAACATTTATAAGAAAAACGGTAGATGTGAGTTATTGTAGAGGTATTGAAGCTAGGTCTCCTCAAGGTCTTTTCCCCTTCTTAATTTCAATTCTTTTTTTTGCATGTTGCACTAGTTCTCAAAGTGATGAAATAATAAAACTGTGTTTTTGACTTATGGAACTATAGTGTACTATTTAAGATCGTTGAAAATTATCAGTATAGCCATTATTAATTACCTGCTATTACTGTTTCATTTCAAAATATCTCTTCCTATTGGACTAACTTCATCAATTCATCAATTTCGTGTTAGGTGGGTTTGATTTTAACGAATATATTATTAATTCTTTGTTTATTATTTCAGTAATCTTAAACAATAGTCAATAGCAACATAAGGAAATTTCTTAAATGTCGTTAATTAACGGTTAGTGTTTTTATTGTGATTTTTTGTGAAATAGTTATGGAGATATGTTTATATAACATTTTTTATTTATTTTTATTCGTGGAAGATTTTGATACAGTTTGATTGTTTATTTCGGAAACAGCTGGCATAAATATACAGAGGGTTAAAAAAAGATATTCAGGACTTGCAGGATAGATACTACTTAATAAACTGAATAAAAATGCCTACCAAATACAGGTTCAGAAGTCAATATTGTTCAAGTTGTGAATAATCTTTTGCCCAACAGAAAATATTCACCATCTACACTGTACATTCTAAGTACCCTGTTTTAACACCCTGTATAAGTATAAATTTACATATTTTACACTGGAATATAAAAGTAGGTGCTGAAAGATTGGGGTTAATAAAATATTTCTGTTTTTAATATGACAGTGATCCAAAAAAACGCAGTGAGGATTGTAAAAGAATGAGTTTCACACAATATACTCTGTACATTGCAAACACTATCGTGAAGTCTCAATAAGAATCCCATTGAATAAATTATTAAAAGGAAACATTATAAAAGAATGAAATCCAATGCATTCAATATATTTGAAAAATTAGTATTTAGTATGGATTGTCATTTTAACATTTATTTATTATTATTATTACAAGGACAGAGTATGAACACTTTCTTAATAAGCACAATACTTATTTATGAGTGTAACAATGATGTACTTAAATAATCCTCTACCGTTAATTAGTAATCTGCAAACACTGTTCAATGTGAAATATAATTGTAGTGTATAACTTACTGTTTTCTAGAATATACATATTTTTATTTCGTTTATTCTACATTTGTCGGTTAAATGTTAAACGCATAATTAATGCCAAAAGTGACCGTACAATAATATTAATGTTATTATAGTTTACTATGCGAATACTTTTGTGACTTTTATACAATTCACGTTCACACTGAACATTTCGTAATACCTGTATATTTTTTCAGTTCCATTGTAAATTTTGTCTACGTAATTTTAATAGTTATCTGCCATTGTAACTCCAATTCGATAAGTTCAGTATAGCATACACATTAGGTTTATTAAAATTTTTTGTTGCAAGTGTTCAACTGTGTTCGTGAGTCACTGGATGTATAATTGACTTTATCCTATATAATGTTGTAAATATTCTCGAGGGTTACATTCAGTGCAACAGAAATTAGTCGTATAATGGTTTTACATGCTCATTATTAAATGACAAACGACGAGGGAATATGCAATTCCGAATAATTAAAGTTACTGTCGCTTTATATCGCGTTGATCGAGAGTAATTGAATCAGTGAGTTGAAGAACAGTATAAGTCCAAAAACCACATACTGAGATATTTGAAAAAATAGTGTTATTTTTCGTGTATCATCAACACCATTGATTTTATAGCGCTATTGTAATTTTAACACGGTTATGCTAACGCAGATGAATGTTCATGTATGTCTAACTATGGTTAAACTTTATTCATTAGTTTTCAATCATTAAAATTAAACCATTGGACTTGTACTGTTTTTCAACTCAAGTCACTGTTTAGTCAGGAAATTTAAAAAAGTACACATTACTAAAAAAAACATTTATTAACTTGCTTTAAATATAATTGAAGTAGAAATTATTTCATGAAAAGTGATTGTTAAACAGATTGTTGGAACAGTACAAATCCATGACAAATACTGTTTCACACATATTAAACTGAGGAGACTACTAAAACACGAGTATATCATACGTTTTTGCACTGTTTTTGGCCCCAACATATAGTTCAATAGATTTTAAATTTAGTTTTGAGATTGTTTGAAAATGGCTAATTTTGGACTTGTACTGTTCTTCAACTCACCGATTCAATTATATAGTCGCAATTAAAAGTATTTTACGGACGAGTAGTGAGAGTGCATTTCTTGGTAAATTTAAATTTGTTGAGACTCGTCGTTGAGAACCGGTTTAAGCATTCATAGTAGCAGTAAGTTAAAGGAATGTTCCTGAAGAATTAACTGCACTTTTCTTTGAGTGCAGAAAACTTCAAGGCTGAAGTTATTCTGCGGCTGGAATCTTGTTGCCATACTGCATACCATGCTGTGTTCTGGACTTTTTGAATGAATTTAAAGACAAAGTGATTTTTGGCAGAGCAAAATAAATGGAATCTCGATTATTAAAGTTACAATAGGAATTATAATATCATAAGGGCATATATTTGGCAGAGACTAACGATTTTGCTAGTGTCAAAAGTATAAGCCAAAAGAACTTGCAAGACGCACACATGCGTCTGTAATTGAGGGGGTGAAAATCATAGTGGTATAAGTCATCTAATCCTCGTTTTAAGAAACAAAATGTTTCATTGGACTGATTGTAATAAATTCCACGGTCACATGTTAATGATTGTAACGCATTGAATATTGGTATGAAGTCTTATCATAAGTAATTGGTAAAGTAAACCACTTTTTTTTTCAATTAACAGACATGTGTGGCGGTAATTATGAAAGTGGCATAAGTCACTATTTTTCCTTTTGAGATATTTCGGAGTTTTCGATCGATATAACAAAAAGTAAGTGAAAAATTTAATTTTTCTCGATTTATGACTCAGGCCACTTTCATAATTACCGGCACATGTATAGATTAATATCTTAGAATATCTTAAAGAACTTGACTTACACCATTATGGCTTTCACCCCCTCAATTCATGGTGGTGACTTTTTGAACATGCACGCATGAATTCATAGCACTCAAAGGGTTAGATATTGTTATACTATGCTTGGGAGTGACTGAATTAGAAGTACCAATTTTATGGATTGGTAAAACTCATTCTAGGAAACATAATAAATTACTTACACGAAATTAAATGTTTTCGAAGTATTACATTTTATTTTATATGAATAATTTAGCATAAATAATTTGTAATGTTACATGTAGCTTTTCTATTCAATATCCTGGACGCATACATTTTCTTGCAGGGTTATTTGAAATATTTAATAAACTCACGTGTCGATAAAACTACTCAGTAATTAAAAAAAGCATTTCAAAAATGTTTACCACAAAATAAGAAAAAGACAAACATGTTTGAATCTATATGAAATTTATTGAGAAAATTTGCTGGTATCTGCATTGAAATGAGTGGCCCTTTTCAGTCATTTATTAGAAAAAGTGCATTTGGTGGAACATTAAATGTTTCTTAAATTATCCATATTTTTGCATACGTTTATTTACATTATTTTGTTTCATTCAACAACGTCTAATCATCCTGTACAGTCTGTACCTATAATTCTGCGATACCCTATACTTTCACCGCGTCTTATAAAGTTTCATCCCTTTTGGATTATGACATTTTATTCTGTTCACTTTCCGCATCGCTAAAGATGTGAAAGATGAAAGGGCGTAGAAGGAAAGGCCAACGTCATGACTGCTTCTAAAAGAGTTTCATGAAATGATACAGGGTGTAAAAAAAAAGTGTTAAAAACTTAGAAACGTATAATACTTTCAAAGAAGAACAAAGACTGTCAAATCGTTATAAATCGTAAAATTAACTCCTTAATTGTTATGGGCACTTCAAACCAATTCGATATGCTGCTGTAGTCCGTGCGGAAAACGCCCATAGGCGTTCGCGCACTATGCTTATTAAATATGCTTAGCGACCTTTCGCGCGAGACACACGGTTATTGCACGATAACCCCCATGGACATTCAGCTAATATACTTGTTAACACTTTCGCAATCATTGACGTAGCAATACGTTTTTTTAAAAGCTATAGCTGATTACCGAAGACGTAGTGTTATGTCTTTTCATAATTGCAAGCAGCGCGCTGATGACATGAAACGCCCCTGCCTATACAACATCCATTGAACTTTTGCTTTTAAAAACACAATTAATGTATTTTAACACGTTGACTGCCATGGTGGTCACCAGTGACCGGCGCCTCAAATTCTATTTAATTAAATAACTATTCATTTTTACTATATTCTAAGAAAATTTAACATGGCAATACTAATATAGATACGCACGTACAATATTGAATACTTGAACATGTTTTTTCTTTACGATTTATATAGAAAAAAGAAATTTAAATTGTGTCCGACTATCGATTACTGTTTTCACTGTGGCAGTCAACGTGCTAATGTTTCACGTGTATACGTATACAAAATCAGCCAAAATTTGTGACATAAGAAAACGCTGATACCATGGCTCAAAACATATCGAAACCGTAGAATACATTTTTTTCATACGACGCTTTGTTTTTAAGAAATTATTGCGTTAAAAATCAATCACGTACGCGTACAACTGAATGTTAAAAATATTAATTTATTAAGTATTTCCGTTTAAAAATCGACTAATAGTTCATTCTGATAATGAACAAGATATTATGTCACATTACTTGCAAAAAAGCATAATTCATAATTCATTGAGCTGTATTCCAGACAAAATTCTGTGTACTGTCGACGCCTATAGGCGTTCGGCGCAATGGCTTATTACGTACTACTGCAGTTTGCCTCGTTTCCAAGTACCCTGCAGTCAAGGGGTTAAGGTCCAGGCTTGTCACTTACTCGATTGTACCATGAGTTTTCGCCCACCCTGTGTTCGCCTAATATTTTAGATTAAGTGGTTAACTCGGATTTCTAACTGTCCATAACAATATTAGAGTAAATTTTAGGTCCTATGTTGATTAGACACCTTTTGTTTCAACTTCTTAGTACTGCATGTCCCTGAAGTCTTGAATTCCTTGTTTAACACCATACACCTATTGTTTCCTCATCTGCTGCAATTTCAACCACCCGTGTCTTTCATCAGATCTATATTAATCTCCTACGGTGAGAACTCGATATGGAACCTTCAGACAGATAAAACTCGAGCAGGAATTGAACATTCAATTAGTTTCCTTTTTATAAATCAATTCAGAAATTTATGTTCCATTTCATTGTTTTTGTATCAGTTTTGAAAACGTAATTCATGATTGCGTGTATTGTGTTATTTCAGTTTGCCTGCAAACATTAATTATCATTCATAACTTTTTTCAATAAACGTCTTACAGTGTCTTTTATACGTTATAGTAGCTAACGAAGAAATCGATAGTTTTATTTGAATTTTTTAATTGAGTTTTCTTGAACTGGAGATATACAGGGTGTCTGCGCTTAAGTGTTACAGATCGTTATTTCCTAACGTATTGGGTACACGATGAAATTGTTTATACGAAGTATCAAATTTATTGGAGAAGGCGAATTGTTTTTTACATTATTATTTCACGAGATAAGAAGGTCAAGTTCGCTTTTTTAAATAGATTTAATTAAATGGATTTTTTTGTGATCATTTAATAATTCATTTCAAGACAAATTCAGTAATCTTGAACCCTTTCTTCTTTTGTCTTCGTAAAAGCTTCATTTGTTATTTATTTTCATCTTCTCATTTATTTCTTTATTACATTGCAAAGTGCTATTGCACTTGTTTTTTTTAAATGGAACCCTACGATTTTTTTGGTAGGAATTGATTCCTCGTGTTATTCTGCGTATAAAAGGTACAAGTTCTTCGTTCACAAAGGACGATGTTTCTTTCGCTGAAAATCGGTAAATTTGTAAGCGTAATGTCTCAAAAACCAGTCGAAAAAATGTGTATTCATTAACACGTTCCCTGCCATGTGTACTGCTTTCGGTACACGCATCAATTTTAATTTGATTACATAACTACCAATCCTTATGAAATTATAAGTAACATTCACGTTAAAATGATAGTAGAAACAGAAAGTGTAATATTAAATAAATAAATATTTGTACAATCAACCACGTGTATTAAGAAACAGCCTTTTTCGCGCGTCTGTCTAGTTACGGATTTTTCTACTGTGGCAGAGAACGTGTTAAAGGTTACAGAATTTTTTTTGAAACGAATTATCAAATGATCGGAAAAAGAATACGTAGTTCCGTTTAAAAAGCGAACTTGACCGTCATTTTTTAATTTTCGTTAAGATGGTTAATTTTATTTCAACGAATAAGTTTTGTTAAGATCGTTAATTTCATTTCAACAAATAAGTGTCTGCAAACGGCCGCTTGTTATTACGTTTATATAATAGAAATTTCGATAAGTATGTTTTGAACAGCTCAAACGTTTTGCTAGGAGGCAGCTAGAAATAAATTCTCCATTTATAACTGAACCTAATAGCTCTTTCTCCTATTTGCTTTGTATGTTTGTATGGACAACATACTTTATCATAGCATGTCTGAGCGCACTTTCTATTGAATTGGTAGTAAATGTTATTATTGAACAGGTTTCAGATAGTACTACACACCTGTAGGCAGAAGTTCGTTGACTTAATTGCTAAAATACACATTTGCCAATTGAAATTAATGAGAAATGGAAACAGAGATTTCCTTGCTGTTTGCTCCATTTTTTAATTGATGCTTCTAAAGATACAATACAAAACAGACAGTAAAGAACACAAACATTGTTTTCTTACTTTTACAATTGAATTATCTTAGTATTTTCCTAAAAATGTAACTAGAAATATTCAACTAATTATTAAAAGACTAATAATTTAGCAATAATATATCCTTTAAACAATATCCATTAGGTACAAGCTTAAACATTATTAAAGATGAAACGTGTGCATTTCAATATAATAAATGCTTTCAAAATTGCAGTGAATGAACATAAAAAGTACAAAAGTATTGATGCAAAACAGAATTAATCATTATTCAAATTGTTTCGAGTAAACATTTACCTAAGATAATTTACTCGAATGAATTCTTTTCAGTCGAATAGTTCATCCGACTAATAATTATTCGTTGTTTGTAAAATTCTACCTATTTATTCGAATAATGTATCGTTATTTATTTAAATAATTTATCTGAATAACGATTTTGAAATTATTTGAGTGATTGTTTATAATTTCCGGTTCTACATAGTTTTGTTACAAACTTTTACAGAAGTGTCTTTATACGTAAGTACTTTCGCGTACATTCGAAAATAGTAATCGAAAAAGTGACAATTTTGATAGTGCGGAAGTGGAGTTTATAAAATTTTTCTTCGATACACTACGTGATCTATATGTTTTGAGAAATTATTCATTTATTGCAACAATGATAAATTTACAAAAAAATGATAAATTTTCAGACTCAATATTCAATATAAAAAATTGATTGCAAAAGCTAACTTAAAAACAGTCGTATAAAAAACCGTATCTGATATAAATTTATCCGGAACCTAGTTCATTTTCGAAATAATGAGTTCTAACTGATAAGTACGGTATTACGTGAATAACAGAGGATAGATCACAGCCTGTATGAGGGGAATGGACCTAGAGTTGGGGTAGGTCGAAGCTCCCGTGGCCATCACTGGAATAAATTCTGATTCGATTAAAAATTGATTCATTTGTGGCGAATCGAAGTTTACTGGTTAAAATTGTGCCCAACTCTGTCACAAAATTATCAGAAATTTCGCTAAAGATTGTCAAAAAATATTGAAAAGTTGTGAGGTTCGTAATACATGCATTTCTTACGTATCAATTTCAGAAATTACACACAGATTTCAAACAGCTAGAAGGGAAGTTCGGCAGTTGCTGTTGCAGTATTTGTTGCCCTGGCTGCACAACATGGAACTGGTCGACCCGAATGTACCGCCGCCATCGAATCCACTGAGTTATTATCAGGTAAAATTTAAGGAACAATTACATTTTTCATTTTACTATGAACTTACAGTAGAACCTTGATTATCCGACCACCGGTCATCCTATATCAGTTGCAACGTAAAATTATCATTAACACGTTGCATGCCGTGAGGGTCACCGGTGATCGGCAGCTCAAATTTAATTTAATTAAATAATTACTGATTGTCTAACAATTCTGAGCAAACTTTAAACCGAAACAATAATGTAGGAACAGAACGCCACGATTGAGTACTTAAATTTCTTTTTCTTTAAGATTTATATGAAAAATAGTAAATTATATCGTGTCTGATTAGATATGGCTGTTTTCACTGTGGCACTCAATGTGTTAATCGATAAATTGTTGAAGCTCTTTGTTACTGTTGTTACGTAGAAATCCGAGTCTTTATAATATTGATCCTTAATTGCCGACGATTTCGTTTGTCTTTAGAATAAATTATTTCCTTGACGCGAGCCCATAAGTTATAAAAAATAGTCCAGTGCGCGCTTACGTCAATGATCGGGAAATATAATCTCGGAGAAATAAAATTCATTTTTAATTTTTGAAAATTGAATTGCTTCCATTTCGGATATACTACGATTTTGGACACATTCTGTATATAAATACCCTTTTTATGGCGAATGCAATGGTATACATTTCGTTCATGCATTTCTTTCTTCAGTTTATTTCTTTTTTAGTATGAGAGACGAAAAGTCTATATTTTAGTAATTTTACGTCAATACTGGAACATGAACTGTAAAGTTACTGAAGCGGTTCAAAATACACGCGAAGTTGAAGGTGTTGGGAATTGTACATATTCGTACGTTAGTGTAAATAATCAAATAATAATAATAATTCCAATTTTTTCATTGTTCATCTTAAAAAGAAGTACATTGCAAAAGGGAAATGCGGATGAATTAAACATAGTTATATTCGACACAAAAAGAGTCTAAGAAAGATTTATTAACATAAATATATTTTTTGTTATCATGTACAAGTTAAACATGACATAACGGAATTAAAAGGAAAAAGACATTTTTCTGACACCCTGGTACATATAAATATGCTGCAAATTTATACTGTTAACCTTACAGCGTTTTTTCTGTTCGACTATACTTAAAGTCTTTTGGTAAAAAATGACCCGAATGTATGGAACTCATATTTTCAGGTTTGTAATACAATTTAAGAATTAAGAAAGCACAGGATCATCCAGTTGCATCTATTATAATACTTTCAATTATAGGAAAACAACATATTTTACCCAAATTGTTTATTTATAACAGGTTTTGCATACTTGGTCACAGTGGTGCTTACATATGAATTTCCCCCCATTCGGACGCTACCATACAAGAATTCATTTTTTTTGGCATTAATAAAACTGTTCCGATCGTTTTATGACATTTATATCTTTTCTTTCGATTGTATTACCATCCATTTGTTTGTAAGATTTAACCATGATTGATTTCTGTTATTTGATTGTACCTCGTTTACGTTGGGACAAAAAAGACACAAAGTCCATTATGTGAAATAGTTTTTGTTATCATCACGTTCTATGAATCCAGGCAAGAAACTTTTAATATAATGTCAGGGGAACAGAAACAAGCACATTGATACTAACTTTCATTGCATTTCTTCGATAACATAATAGTGCAAACAAAAATAAGAACGAGGTGGGTCGAAAAAGACCCGAAGAACGCACTAGGGTTAATAGAAACATTGATAGTTACTGGACTATCGTTTGAAAAAAAGGGTGGCATAAGACAAACATTTTATTTACATTTATAAAAGAAAACAGATAATAAAAATAAAATAAAAAATAACATGTATTAATTAAATTTATGCGAGGTGTTTAAAAGAATTTGGTGGCAATCTTTAGAGGCATGTAGTAATTATCAAAATAAACAAATAAGACTTAAGAAATGTATAGTACCGTCCATAATTATTCGAATGATACCAAGTGAATTGTCGTTTAAAATAATTTAAAGAAATTATGTTTAGTAGTTAATACGGAACACATTTGTGTATTATAATGTAGTATCTAAAATTATAATGACAAGCCGTTTGAAGTAATAAATATACTTTGCAGTCATTATAATTGCATATAATTGTTTTTTTAAACGGACAGAAACTTCTGAATATTTCAAAATGTTACTGTAGATCCGAAAGTCATTGGTTTTTAAGGTGTAACGTATTTTGTTTAGTCAAATGTTCAAACATGTCCGTCGTTTACTTCAATAAAAGCCTGAGCACGGATTATACACTGTCACGTACGTTCAAAGTATTCAGATTTTTATTTTATTCCTCGACAGAAGTTTTAAATTCGTTGTTTAAACACCTGTGACGCGACAATTACAGCTGTTACTTTCACGTTCAGTTGACAAGTGAAGTAAATCTCTTCTCTTCGTTTCATGGAAAATAAACTGTTTATTTTTCAAGTTTCTGACGCCTTTATATTTTCTAGCAATGCTTTCACCTACACTACCGCTCATGGAAGTATGAACACTCGAGAATTACAGAAAAAATAAACACATAAATTGCTTAACACAAAATAATTTTATTTCCAGTCAGTTTTACATTTTACAAACATAAAGTTCACGAATTATGCACAGAATAATTAAATAATATTCAAACAAAAACAAATTAGAAACTTTTAAACCTAAATTCTAAAACTTTTTAATGGTGTGTCCACATGGTGAGTGGTAATGTATTTTGAGCATTCAAAATTTTGAGAATTTAAGTAAATCCACCATATTCTTCTAACAATTGCATTTATGTTACCAATTTAAATGATTTGCAATTGTTTTAGCTAAGATGAAACCTTAATTTCCGTTTTTTAGAAATTGAAAAATATTTACATTTATTGCTTTATAAAATGAACAACTATTTTTAATATTTTGTATGTTTACAATAAATTCATTTTTTATTTTTGCATTTATGTCCTTTGTCAACCAAGTGAGATCATATAACTCAGAAATTAATGATTTTTGGATACACGTTTACTAAGCCTTTTTTACTTATTTTGATAAATACTATGTACCACAAAGCTTGACACAAAATTTAAGCACCCTGTATAACATAATAACTAGACTGCATATGTTTATGTAAATGTACAATTTTACATATCAATAATTTTTGTTTTAATGTAGTTTCAAGAAATAGAACTTCGACAAAATTGTATTTTACGCTTTACATATTGCAAAATTATTCTTTATTTTACTTACTTTGTAACGTGTGCATATTGCATATATTTGATTATGGTTTGACACCATATGGTGATAAGGTTTTAGCACATAAACTGCCAGAATGAACATTGCCATGTCTATTCAGACATACTATTAAACACTTTCTTAACCCTTTACGTGCTCAGTGTGGATGGAATACTTTTTGGTGCACTATGTGTCATATTGTGCTGTAGACTTTTTTAAAAAATTTGTAGACAAGAAGAAAACGAAATACATCTTGATTAATCAAGCTACAGTAGGTATTGAAGGATCATAAGTGCACATATTTAGCAACAAGATTGATGATTTGGCTAATGCTGAAAATTTGAGCCAATGAAATTTGTGAAACTTCCAGTGACTCACGAAATTGATAAAATGGATACGTCATTTTCACATTCTGTAACATTTTTCCAGGGAATTATTGTTTGAAGCATGATTACAATATCTGTAACAAGTTACATTTCAAATATGCCTCTAAAACTTGTAATGAATCAGTTGCCCGAAAATTATGGAAGACAAGTAATTATAAAAACACTTCATAGATTTTAAAAGTCATTGCACATGGGGTGTCCACTTAACTTGATCATCTTAAGTATCCCCGTTGTCATTGAAGTTACAAAGAATGTCTGAGGAGCAAGTTGTTTGATTCAAACCGTCAAATATTCTGATCGTCAAAAAAATCTTCTCAAGCTCATATTTTTCAGAATTTCTACTTTATTCTTGTGTTTTTAAGTGACAATGTATATTTTTCTCGGTGCGACGTTATAGCAAACATCAATATGAGTTTAATGACATGTCCGTGCACAAATGGTTAACATAGACAGTAATCAGAATTTGATAAGAATCAGTATTTATTTCATTCAATAATAATTGATATATCACTTCAGAAAGTGTTAACAGCTTCCAGCTATAAAGAAAAACGAAAATATCCAACCGTGTAATTGTTTAAAAATACAAAAAAGTAGATTTGGAGGCGCCGGGTATCGATCCCGGTACCTCTCGCATGCTAAGCGAGCGCTCTACCATCTGAGCTACGCCCCCTGTTAATCTGGATCACTTTCATTGTAATTGTTGAATGTTATACGCGATCTACTTTTGGTGAAAGGATCAAAAAGGATATTGGAGGCGCCGGGCATCGATCCCGGTACCTCTCGCATGCTAAGCGAGCGCTCTACCATCTGAGCTACGCCCCCTGTTGATATATTTCATATCAATTGTACTTATGAGTAGTGGATATGATCTATTACAATACTCTGCCACTCCATTATGGGCACCCTCAATTTTAAATGTTTGCTTCATTCTCAGCGAAATATTCAGGTTATATCAAGTTTGGTAAATACAAATGTTGCACCGTTAGGTTGTTTGGAATGTTGCTAACTACATGAAGTGAGTTTCGTGTACGTGAAGTCATTTCATTGTTGAATTGTGTTTGCTGAAAGAAAGTATCTTTGTTTTATCCTAACCCGTTAATTCTTCTGATTTAAACCCGATTGAAAACATATGGTTCATCCTACGACGCCTAGATTTCCAAAGATCCAATCCCACTAAGGATGTCCTGATGCAAAATGTTGAGGAAGTGTGGCATGGTGCACCGGAAATAAAGGAGTGCATAGATCGGCGCATTTCAAGTATGGCCTCCAGAATTAAGGCCACTATCAGTAGCCACGGAGTACACGCGAAATATTAAAAATTGTTGTGTTGCTTTAATAAAATTGGATAACAGAGGTTTCAGGCTTTTTATTGGTAACCATATCGTTATGTTTTATATAAGCAAAAACTATCAATAAAGTCCTAAAATTGAAATTTGTAAAAAATATTGGGTGCCCATAATAGAGTGGCAGGGTACTTTAGGTTGGCGCATGCGAAATGGAATTGGCAGGCATACAAAGTTCGTCACATTTTAATAACATAAAAGTGCTACTGAATAGCACCTGTGATACATCAGTTGTAAGTTTGAAGCTTCCTTATAAGGTCTGTATGAACGTTTTTTTAATTGTTTTAATATAATATGGCGGATTGTAAGGCTGATAATGGATAAAAGTCGATTTCAAGTACTTCTTTGCGGATTTAAATTAGAAAACTGGGTAGCCGAGACTGGTCGTAATATCGACATAAAACCTAGATGAGGCACAGGTAATCAGTGAAAACACGGCATTGTTTTAGAAAATTTTGGACAGGAGATGTGGCTTTTTAAAGTAGGTCGCGTCGCCCACACACAGGAAGAATAGATAATGATCAGTTAAAGGGTTTGATCGTGTCTGATACGTGGTAATCTGTAGAAAATATTGCATACGAATTAGATGTGTATCATTGAATAGTTTTCGATCACCTGTAGGCCATCAGAAAAAAGAAAAAAATTCGATAGGTTCTGCAGAAGGTAATCGATTGTCAACAACAGCTGAACCTCATGTCTTACAAATATTAATTCAGAAACTTCATGAATTATAGCATGAAACTCTTGAATATTTACTTTATTCTTCAGACCTTTTACCAACTGACCCGTACACTTTCAAGTATCTCAAGTATTTCGTAGTGAGAAAAAATGTGAACATAGAAAAGGCGGTAAAAGCTGCTTTTAAGAATTCATCGTTTCCAAAGAATCCCTTTTTCTAGAAAGGCGTGAATACGCCTATCTAACTTTGTTCATGTGTATCAAAATCGTTTGAGTATGCTTTGATTTGTAAGTAGGACTTTTAATAATATTATAGCTCTACAAAGTCTCATTACTGAATCAGCTATTTTATCTGCAAAATAATACATTATTTCATTATGCCATGTGTGATTGATACACTTTGGAGCTTTATGAAGTTTAATATATCCAAGTTTGTAAAGAATTCACACTTTATACAGTAAGTGAAACAAAAAAATGTAAGGGAAACCGGGCAAAGCGAAATGGTGAAGCAAAGTGAAGTATTAGTTTCTACATGATACTAGTAGTACTATCGAACGGCTGTTATAACAGTTAAGTCCCAAAAAGAAGCCATTATTATGGCTAACAGAAATTATTAGTAAACAAACGTAATTATTATTTTTGAATCAAATTTTCGAATTGCATGCATAAAATTGTAATTTCTGAAGTCATGTATGTAACGTATTATTTCTATATGTGTTAATCTTTTAGTTTATCACTTAAATGATATAAAGTGTATTAAATTTGCTTCATTTAAACACATTGCTACCACGGCCCGAGGGGTAAACACGTTCGCCACAGGCCATGCTTTGTTTTTTGTATTTTTGCACAATATACTACAAATTTATAAAGCAGACTTCAATTTTTTCATGTGGCAGTGATATGAAAAATTATTGCTGTCACATATGTGTAACGTCGGGCCTTCAGAAGCGAATCAGTCCGTCACACATATGTGACGCTGGTAGCGGATGTGTTAATACACAAACAAAAATACTAACCTTCTAATTTCACATAAAATTTAAACAGTTCTCCTTCACTCAACTGTGGAGCAACGTAAAACTGTACTTTTTGCTTTTATATAATATATTGTTGCTCAAGTGAAGAGAATTGAAACTCACAATGAATCATTTGTTGTGTAGTTTATGCGAAATTATCGACAGTATCGCGATATTTTTGTATTTCCAGAGATAAAAAACGAAAGTATTCTCTATAAAAAAGAAATAAAAGGAACTTTAGTGGATTTCAATTATCTATCTTAAAATTAAAACCTTTTTAAACTTTTTCAAGGAACGGTTTTTTAATTTCTTTTTCAAAGGCTGTTATTCTTGATCAATACTTGATTTTTATTAATTGCTCATTTTAGAACTTATGTTTCACTTTGCTCCTGAGTAAATTTCTCATTACCCCGTTAGTAGGTCAAAGTGAAAAAACTGCAAACATTTTTTAAACAGTTGGATCTGAATCCGAAGTGACAGAGCTTTCATATTAGGGATAATTTATGATTAGAGTCCATATTATAATTCGGTAAAAAAATATTTTTGTTTATCTTATTTTTGGATTTGTATATTTAATTAAAGCTTAAGTGTTCCGATTTGCCCCGGGTTGCCCTACTTTTAACCGTTTCAACTCGAAAATGCAGTTCTGCCATAGTTGCATTTCATCAGCCACATGGAAATGAAAAAAATATTGAAGTTTAAAAACGTATATTTGCATAAAAATCAACGGTGTAGTTATTAAATGTCTCTCTAACATTGGGGGCCGTTATCACCCCTTTAATGCGTACATTTGCGGTACGTTTATAAGATAAAAATACATATCGAATAATTTTGCAAGAACTTCGTCAGATCAAAATTTCGTCAAAGTCTACGAATGCAACTTGAGTGGCTTCCCTTGTAAGATGGTTTTCCGTTCTTAAATATTTCGCATTATTGAAATGTTAGATGTCACGTCAAGTCTTTTGTTCAAGCCACTAGAGCATATATTTTGATTTATAAATACGACTTTTAAAAACGTTATAACTGTTGGCCATTAAAATTTTATTAATAAACTGGCTATTTAGGATGCACTAGCCTGATATTTTTGGTAAAATGATCAAAAAAGGAGTTTGGAGGCGCCGGGTATCGATCCCGGTACCTCTCGCATGCTAAGCGAGCGCTCTACCATCTGAGCTACGCCCCCATCGATCTACCTAATTTCAAGACACATTTTTGACGTTACATGTAACTTACTTTTGGTGAAAGGATCAAAAGGTTCACTTGAAGTCGCATGCTACGCGAACGCTCTATCATTTACAGTGACTCACGAAATTGATCACATGATTATGTTATTTCAACATTTTTCTATTTCACACTTTTTTAAGTCAATGTTATCTGAAGCAACGATATGATGTCTTTAACAAATAACATTTCAATTGCACTTGAAAAATTTGCAGTGGTTGGTTGCACTTGAATTAAGGAAGAAAAGTATTTCTGAAAATATTTGAACAGTTTCATGAGTTACTGTATGTTACGCCTCACCTCGATCACTTTCCTATCAGTTGTCATTATCATTGCTCAAAATTAGTCCCTTGTAGCGAAAAGATTAAAAATGCAGGAAGTCGGAGACATTCGGCTTCAATTTCAGTAGCTCTTCCATGCTAATTGTTAGCGATTGCTGTACCATCTGAGCTACGTCTCCTTTGACAGCTTCTTTTAACAATCATCTTTCAGTGGCGTGTGATCCATCATTGTTATAGAATCAGAAAAACTCCTTGGAATGCATATAATGAGAATTTTTCTCTGCCAGCCATGTCCTTCTAGCACCTTATGTCTATAGCAATTCATTTGAACAGAATCTGTTTTCTGTATAGGGTAGTTTGGAAGTTATTTCGTTAACACATTCCATGCGGACCAGGTAGATCTACCCCCTCTGGTTTCATTGCCCGATTGCCTAACTAGACAGTACACACTCGTCCTACCTGAACGGGTAGATCTACCCCCTGTTTAATCTGTTAGCTATGTAGCCCTATTTTAAAAGTGTGTACCTACGTTGTGTCGCAAAAATGAATAGATGACGAGTATACTCGTCAAACATAGAATATGTGCAGCTGCTGTAAAATTGAATTAAATTATAACGAAATGGCAGTTGGTCTTCTTGAAAAATGAATAATTTATTCCTCGAATTCATTGATACTATTGACAACACTTAAAGATTCATTATTAAAAAAAAAACAAGGAAAATCGAATACGTGGAAAAATTTGTTTTTTTTTCTTATTTCGTTCTTGTCTTAAAATATTCTAAAGTGTCTGAAATTTACGAATATGTTTTAGTTTTCACTAAAATTTTAATTTAAATAGCAGATGGTAATTACTTTTTTTACATGACGAGTATACTCGTCATAACACAAGAAATTACCACGTCATCATGACGAGTATACTTGTCATACACAGCTAACAGGTTAAAAATCTTTAAAACAAATCTATTCATACTTATCATACATTGGTTAAAACCATATAAAAATAAAACAATAAAAATAATTGCTATTTGGGCGGGGGGATTGGTTTTGACATTATGCAATGAACGTGTTAACGCGTTTTCTATTTTCATGCAAAACAAAATCGGTGTTCTTTAAAATGGTTTTACTTTTAGAAACAGTAATCAATCATTGCTAGATGTTACATGCCTGCTTGTTGATGTTATAAAAAACTTTTGCAGTTGATAAATAAAGTTCACAATATATTCCTTTTAACTCAAGATTCAGCACATGGCAAGATTTCAACTACGTTTCTTTGTTGTGTGCAACCAGTGCAACACTGTCTTATTTCTAATTATTTGATATTTAAAAAACTGGAAAATTCTTATTCCACACAGATTATTTATGGGAGTCTGAACGTATTTTAAAACAAGACTAAAATGCATTTCGCTGAAATATTTAATCTTCGCGAAGATCTGATGGACATTATTTAATATATTCCAACATTTTTTTGAAATTGTGATTTAATGTTTGTTTGATGATTATTTCACAAGATACTCAGCACACCGTCTTTAGAAACATGACACTGAGATAATCAAATTTAAAGTTCGATAGCCTAAGCGATAGGATCACACACTGTCCAATTTGAAGACTTTTAACTTGGTTATTTTTGAAAATTTTAAAATAATAATTTAGCCTTCATATATTATGACAACGGTAAACAAAAAAATCCATTTTTTGATTTTGTGAAGTAGGCAACTTTAAGTATTCAAAGTGTGAATGACTAACATCTTCGACACATAGTTTCATACGCTGAAGATTATCGATAGCACTTCAATTCGCTAAAGATGTCCCTTTAAAACATTCTAATTCTGATACCACATTTAGAGGATAGGAAGATCGAATTTATTTTGAATCCTACAATATTGTTATTAAAACAAAAACTTTCAGTTCAATTCGAACCTGCTGGAATATACATTGAAAAATGTTAAATTGATGTTGAAGGTATGTAGCATTTTTCATGGCAGCATGTAAAATTTTTTATATCGAACGTGATCACAAAATCGCGTAAAATAATAGTTTAAACAAAAATTTGTTGGTATAATTGTGTATGCTCCATTGAACCAACCAGCTTTTATATACACTACTTTTGTATATCTTCAACAGTTAGCGAATACACTTAAACCTGACACACTGTATGTAACGTTCATCTAAACAAATTTTTACTAAAATTAATGTATATGCAGTTATTGATGTGGTTGCAGTAACGTACTACGCTTTGTACAGTTATATAAATTTTATAAAAAAATTAATTTAAAAATTGTTAATCAACATAAATTAAATAAAATAATTTTTAATAAAGTTGAAAAAATAAACATGTCATGTATATTGAAGATGCAGAATAGTATAAAAACATATTGTCGACACAAACAGTTGAAGTTCAAGAACCAGAGAACTTGTGAATGGGAATACACTGTGACGTCAGTGGAAACGGACAGCCTATTGTCAGACACACCTTGCGACCAGTATAACCGGAATGATGTCTTCCCCTAATTTCTCGTACGTCCGTTGCGTCTACAGAAGTTTCACAGAACTATTATTCCGTCATTCAGATTTAAAAAATGTATATCAGTTTAATAGTAAATTAGTATAATTTAGATAATGACTTACGTAGCACTTTCATGTAATATTTTACGAGAAATATAAAATCTGACTTTTCTCAATGAATTTCAATAATTTTAACGACAAACTTTAATGAATATTATTAATACATATTCGATAATGTATTTCTAATAAAGTTATTGAAGTGTCTAGTATGTTTCCAAGTCGAAAAATTATTTTACAAGACTTGTTATTATTAATATATTTACATTATTAGTGTATGGTGGGACTATGAATTTTAGTGACGTTAATATTAGCCAGTATGAGGAAAACGTCAATCTAATTAACAATTCACAATTACAGGTAATTTGTTTAAATGCTAATTGCAATTAAAAATTTAAAAGTTTTAAATGGACATGGCATAATTGGCACTTAGTGTCTTTGCATTGTATTAAATATAAGGCACGAAATTTAATTGAAATATGGATTTTGGCTAGTGTGCTACATTTTCTAAAATGACGGTGGGCAGATGCAGATAAGTGTACTAGTACCACTTTGCAATATTAAGACTAAAACATCTCCTAAACTAATGGTTTTTCGACATAAATACCTTAATACTTTTTTGTAGAAACCATTAAATTCCTCTCTGAACCATTTTTTCATACAGCGGGTAGTTTACGAATAATTCGCATTTATAGATTAAAATTGGACACCCTGTATATCTACACTTTTTAAGTCTTATGTCGTTTATTTATCCCTGTGCACAATTATATTCTACTGCCACCAAGGAGTGCGTTCGTTTAATATAATGTTTACATCCCGCCATACAAACTTTATCATTTATTTGATGTATCATTTTCGTCATACGCAAAAAAAATCCCGTTATAGAGGGTTACACAATTTGCTTATATCATTTTTTTTTATATGCACTTTTATTCATAATATCTTGTCTATATACAAAAACAAAACTGTATCAATAAAATAATTAACACATAACTAATAGAAATGTTTTATCATCATCTTCTGCCTAGACAGAAGTATTTGCACACTCTTGAAAATCTTTATTTACATTTAGAAGTATAAATGAATTCGTCGCAGAAGAGGCGAGCCCGTTGACTGGCAGTAGAAATTACTGTGCGTAGTACGGCACATTGAAACATACTACATATTCTCAGTACAAATAATTATGAGAAAGTACTCGATCATATTATTTTATACCATTATCCTAATATCAGTACGTGATAGAATTTCCTACATATTAACAATCACTTAATTAATTTTAACGATGGTTACCAATAATCCCCAACGCACTCAACATGTTAGTTATAATTTTTTGCAATTAAGAAAAATAAAAAAAACAAAGTTGGAGGCGCCGGGTATCGATCCCGGTACCTCTCGCATGCTAAGCGAGCGCTCTACCATCTGAGCTACGCCCCCTTCGATCTGTTTTACATCAAGTGACATTTTTGAAGTTGCATGTGATCTACTTTTGGTGAAAGCATCAAAAAGGTAGTTTGGAGGCGCCGGGCATCGATCCCGGTACCTCTCGCATGCTAAGCGAGCGCTCTACCATCTGAGCTACGCCCCCTGTTGATATGTTCTATATCAATTGTCCTTTATATGCTTTGCATATGATCTATTACAGTACCCTGCCACTTTATTATGGGCACCCTTAATTTTAAACGTTTGCTTCATTCTCAGCAAAATATTCAGGTTATATCAAGTTTGGTAAATATAAATTTTGCACCGTTAGGTTGTTTGGAATATTGCTAAATACATAAAGTGTGTTTCGTGTACGTGAAATTATTTCATTGTTGAATTCTGTTTGTTGAAAGAATGTATCTTTGTTTTATCCTAGCCCGGTAATTCTTCTGATTTAAACCCGATTGAAAACATATGGTTCATCCTACGACGCCTAGATTTCCAAAGATCCAATCCCACTAAGGATATCCTGATGCAAAATGTTGAGGAAGTGTGGCATGGTGCACCGGAAATAAAGGAGTGCATAGATCGGCGCATTTCAAGTATGGCCTCCAGAATTAAGGCCACTATCAGTAGCCACGGAGTACACGCGAAATATTAAAAATTGTTGTGTTGCTTTAATACAATTGGATAACAGAGGTTTCAGGCTTTTTATTGGTAACCATATCGTTACGTTTTATATAAGCAAAAACTATAAATAAAGTCCTAAAATTGAAATTTGTAAAAAATGTTGGGTGCCCATAATAGAGTGGCAGGGTACTTTAGGTTGGCGCATGCGAAATGGAATTTTCAGGCATACAAAGTTCGTCACATTTTGATAACATAAAAGTGCTACTGAATAGCATCTGTGATACATCAGTTGTAAGTTGGAAGCTTCCTGGTAAGGACTGTCTGAACGTTTTTTTAATTGTTTTAATATAATATGGCGGATTGTAAGGCTGATAATGGATAAAAGTCGATTCCAAGTACTTCTTCTTTGCGGATTTTCATTAGAAGACTGGGTAGCAGAGACTAGTCGTAATATCGATACAAGAACTAGATAAAGCAGAGCTAATCAATGAAAATACGGCGTTGTTTTAAAAAATTTCGGACAGAAGATGTGTACTTCTAAAGGGTCTCGCGTGACCCACCCACAGGAGGAATGGACAGTGATCACGTCAAAGTTCTGATCGTGTCTGATACGCGGTAATCTGTACGAGATATTGCATACAAATTAGATGTGTATCGGGAATAGTTTTCGATCACCTGTAGGCCATCAGAAAAAAGTAAAAAAAATCGATAAGTGGATTCTGTAGAAGGTAATGGATTGTCATAAATAATTGAATCTCATGTCGCACAGATATCAGTCTAGAAACTTCATCGATTATAACATGAAACTCTTGAACACTTACTTTATTCTTCAGATCTTTTACCAACTGACCCGTACACTTTCAAGTATCTCAAGTATTTTGTAGTGAGAAAATATGTGAATATAAGAAAAGCGTAAATTCGAGAATTCATTGCTTCCAAAGAACCTCTTTTCCAGAAAAGCGTAATTACACCCACTTAACTTCGTTAAAGTGTATTAAAGTCATTGAAGCATACTTTGATTTATAAATAGGGCTTCTAATAAATTAAAGTTCTTGAAAGTCACATTCATAAATCGAACAGTTGACCTGCAAAAACAGTACATTATTTCAGTATGTACCCTCCATGTGTTATCAATAGTCTTTCTTTACATTGAGGGTTGTTTTCAACCCCAAGTACTTCATCAGATTAAAGATTCATCAATGTCTACGACTACAACTTGAGTGACTTCCCTTGTAAGAGGGTTTTCCGTTTTTTACCGTTTATGCTCTGACCGTGCTTTGTAGTACCACTTATATTAAAATACTGCCATGAGCCAAATATGCTTAAAACCCAGCTAGGACCTATAAATACTGCTTCTTTGAAGTCTTCTGAAATGCTGTGAAATAATGGCAGCACTCAGAGACGCCATATTTAGTGACACAGAGTGGAAGTTTCATGGTATACACGCGGTAACCGTTCGTTTGTTTGTAGGCTGTTACATATTGTTGTGTTTTTGAGGGCATTTGCAGTTATAATTAATTTTTGCAGGATAGCAATTTTTGCATACGTTCTGTAGAGGATGTTTCACAGCAGGTGGTAAATATGTTAAGGGATGATTTTACAAGCCAAAATAAGAAGAAAAGTTTCTGTAAAAATACTTATGCTTACAAGGAAAGGTATTGGGCCGTCCCCTCCCGATTTTGATGAAATTTTGCAGGGTTGTAGAATAGCCAAAACTAAAAGACACGTATTTTTTAGCTGCGGATACTCAAGTTTAAGGGGGCGACATCACCCCTGAAAATTGACACTCCCAAGGCTATCTTGAAAAGTAATAAACATAAAAATATACTTTAGATTGCAAATTTGTATGATCTTTTATGTACAATAATTTGGTAAAGAAGATTTTCAAAAACAGTTAATAGTGTTCGAGATAACCTTGAGGGTGCAAATATTCAGGGGATGATTTCACCCCTTAAACTTGAGCATCCACAGCTAAAAAAAATACATGTCGCGTATTTTTGGCTATTCTACAAACCTGCAAAATTTCATCAAAATCGGGAGGGGACCGTCCAATACCCTTCCTTGTTAGAATATGTGTTATTTGAACAGTCTTCAAATTTCTAGAATAACAATTACGATAAAAAAATAACGATAACATAATACAGGACTTAAAGGGTTAAATATGTCACATTATAAAAGTTTCAGATCTCACGTCAAGTCTTTTGTTCAAGCCACTAGAGTATATTTTGATTTATAAATACGACTTCTAAAAAAAATGATAACTGTAGGTCATTAAAATTTTATTAATAAACTGGCTATTTAGCATGCATCAGTCTGATATATTTGGTAAAATGATCAAAAAAGAAATTTGGAGGCGCCGGGCATCGATCCCGGTACCTCTCGCATGCTAAGCGAGCGCTCTACCATCTGAGCTACGCCCCCCTTCGATCACTTTCATATCAGTTGCCATTGTTGTCGTTCGAAATTGGTCCATTTTCAGTGAAAGGATTAAGAAAAAAACATTTTGGAGGCGCCGGGCATCGATCCCGGTACCTCTCGCATGCTAAGCGAGCGCTCTACCATCTGAGCTACGCCCCCTGTTGATATGTTTTTTATCAGTTATCATTATGGGAATTCAACATTCATGTACTTTTGGTGAAAAGATAAAAAAGAGGATTTCGGAGTCGCTGGCCATTGTTATCAACTTCCCTGGTATACTAAGCGAACGCTTGTCCATCTGGGCTACGTCTCATTTGATTTATGATTATTTTCAATATTATCTTGAGTGCTCTGTGTGATACAGTTTCGAAGGCAGTGCGCGCAACATCAAGCTCTACATAAGTCGAATAGATCTTTTTGTTTCTTGCAAACATTATATGCGTCCGGAATCTTTAAGGGGAGATTCCGGTCTAGAACTTTCAAGAAATCGGTTTTTCTTTATTTTTTTTCGAATCCTCAACCCTTTAAGAATGTGTTTAACACTTTGAGTGCCGCGTCACCTATATCTGGGTAACAGATAGATTCAATCATTATTTATTAGATCATGTAAAGTATTAAAAATATACCTAATCAGCTTTAATAGATGCAGTAAAAAAAATGATAGATGTTACTGATATTATTGATTAAAAAAGATAGAATTCATGGTTACGTTCATTTTGTATAAAAATTGAGAAAGTCTGCTATTTCAGCTAAAGAAGCGTGGTACTCAAAGTGTTAAAGGGATTTTTTGAAATTCGAAAGATTTCCGAAATTATGGGCATTTGAGTGGCAGCGAATGCGTGGGTAAAGCCGGCCGCGAAAGACTTTATACGCGTTTTTCTCGAAACGGTATGTCTTAAACTGGTGGGATAAATATCTCGAAAACTTATTAACCGATTTAATTACTTTTTTTTAATTTAATGAATATACTTTTTGCTTGGATGTAAACCTCTAACATTTGGAAATTTTCGAAAATACGTATTTGTTAAAGCTGTTTAAAGGAAGAAAAACTTGGCGAAAAAGCCATTTTTATCTTTGAAACGTCGCCAAATTGTCAAAAATTGATATTTTTCTCGATTTTTAATGGTTTACCCCCTAGTTCACTTTGTGCTATTTAAGAGTACAATGTTGAATTAAAAAGAAATTTAATAGTTTAAGACATCATTAATCAAATGCAAAAACTCTCATCAAATTATCTGTCGTAGTTTTCTTGTAATTAATTTCTAAAAATACCTATTTTTTAAGGCTTTATACTGGAACCTTCATTTAACCCTTTTTTTAATACGCTAGATCGTCATTTTTCGAAAAGAGGTGGCTCTTTGTGTGAAAATAAGTCGAAAATATGGTATAACTTTATTTCACGAAACTTCATATTCCAGAAAATTATTTTTCAAAATTATGTATAAATTGGCCAGTTTGTCTGAATATTATTCAGTATTTTTTATAGCGTTCAGCGTTTATCAAAACTGATGGTGATAATATCGTTTCTGATATCTATCAATTTGTTGTCACTCTTCAAGAGTTTGAAAAATGGAAAAACTGAAGCATGTTAGTATTTAGCTCTTCGAGCAGAATTTTTAGAACGTCTTAGTACAGTAAAAAACAAATATCAAGTATAAAAAACAAATATAGTGTGTCGAAATCTGCTGTATCATTTAATCATATCATTTTCGATTTTTGTGAAAACTTTATTCGTCGAAAATTATCCATGTTGTGTATGCTTCAGTAAATATTCAACATGAATCTTTTGAAAAACGAAGCTTCATATGACAGAATTTTATTATACATTTGCGATTCATTTTTTATATAAAGAATTATTTTGTTTCTCTTTCTTGTTTGTACCACGGGTCACAACCTATCCAGTATAATTAAAAAATTCTTCAACAGTTGTCCTTCAGAGAAATCCTTTTAGAATTATTTGTTCTAATTATAAGTTAAATAACGTTTGTTTTTTTTGTAAATAGTATTATGCCAGCGATATGTCTCGTGGTGGAGCCCGCAGAGAGGGCTGGGGTAGCGCTGAGGCAACAGAAATGGTGCTGAACAATCTCTTTTACATAACTGCCAAGGTACCGTACAAAATTCTACATAATTCTCAATATATAGGTCCATGATAGTAACGATAACAAGTTTCTATTACAGTTCTCAGACGAGCATCCTAAGGAGACTGAAGAACTTTGGGCGACTCTATGCAGTTGCTGGCCAAACAATCTGAAGGTGATCATTCGTTACTTGATCATCGTTTCAGGAATGGCACCCCAAGAATTACTTCCATACGTAAGTCGCATGTTTACACGAAAATTCTATAATTCTTTCAAAAATCCTAAAACGTATTATTAAAATCCCAGGCAAAGCGTGTGGTCTTATATTTAGCAAGAGCTCGACCGGATCGTTTGGTGGATGAAATGATGACCGAGCTACAGACCGTGGAGACATTAAATTGTTTAATTGAAAGAACGGAGACTCCGCCTTTCTACAGATTAACCAGCATGAGAAAAGCTTCCTCTCATAGCGATGCTCCAGCCGCTGATCCTGGAAATCCTCCTCGTGACCTCGGCGTCGAGAAAGGGACCATTCATACGAAAAGACATTCCGGCGAAGATCCTGTTAAAACCTGGTTAGACTCGTGTAAAGCGTTGTAATCTTTTCTCGTTGGTTCATTCTTTTCATGCGGTCTTTATGTTGCAGTTCGAAATCTGATTCCGCATTACGGGCGCTCGCTGGGTTTCAAACCCCAAGAGCAGAAAAAACGAGAACTGCGAGCGGTCCGCCAGTTCTTCCGGACGATCTATCAACTCCTACGACCGAAGCCGAGGTATGCGAACTGTTTCATTGGATTTTACCTTGCTACGCGACCACCGGTCAATTTATAATATATTCTGTGTTTGATTTTAGTTGACCACCGACGAGTCCTGTTACATAGCTCGAAACGGACCCGCGGGAGTAAATGGGAAAATTTCTGGTACCGGAGAAAAGTTTGATATCCCCCAGCCGCATCCGCTTCCGATGCCCGAATACGGTGGATATTTCGCTCCACTGACGGAATATCTACCCGATAGTTCGCAACCTATAAGCGGATTTCATAGGTAGGACGATCTGGTTGACAAGGCGCAGTAGTGACTCGTTCTTTGCGAAAGATTCAGACCCCACCCTCCCTTGGAATTGCTTGAAACAGGCAATTCCGTGATGTTCTCAGATTATCGAGGTACTAATGTCCGATTTTTGTACCTTTAGGAACAATTGTCCAATTTTTGGCCGACTGCGAATAGAATATTCAATTCATCTAGGTACTCATTTGAACCTTTGAACGTCACATTTTTATAGCCCCTGTTTAAATACTAGCAGTCATTTTCAGATGACCATTTCTTGAATAGTATTAGATTACTTTTTCTTTTGTGAGTAGAAGTGAATAACAAATTTTGAAATGATATCTCTTAAACTTCAAACAACACTAGAAGTGGATTCTAAACAAAATTAAGGGAAGGTTTTAAATATAAATTATATGGAACAGTTGTAATTGTGTTACGGAAGCATGTGTCACGACTTTCTGAGGTGAAATTCCACGTCATGTTCATTTCATCTCTACAGTGAAGACTTGTAAAAAGATATGTCACAAAATTTACATTGACCATCAAAGATCAATATTTTTTTTGAATTCTGCATATCCTACTCCTGAATACTGTTTCTAGGAATTATAGAAGAATATTGACGTTCATTCATTTCAGATTAATCTGCTTCAAGATTAATAAAAATCCGTTTTTTGCGAAAAAGTAATGGTCATTGCTTCATCGATAACTTGAGAACAGTATCTTACGTTGTGCTCATATTTGGTCCCTTTATCTGTATCTACAATCGTGGAACTAGAGGTCGATTCAAGTCACTACTGTCACGAAAGAGCTGTCACCTATTTTAATACTCTTAAAAATTTCAGATGCAACATCGCTGTAATGCTGCTTACCGACGTCGTCGTCGACGGCGTACAACTCGATTGGGCCATCCACGTCCCCTTAATGTTGCACATAGTTTTCCTTGGCTTAGATCATTCGAGGCCTCTCGTAAGGGATCACTGTCGTTGCCTTTTGTTAAATTTATTGGTTGTCCTTGGGGATCACCGAGATCATCTTGGCGTAGCGCGGGTACTGCTGGCTTCAAAAACTGAGCAATTGGGTTTAGGTCTCTCCACTCCTGCTTTGCCTGTGCTTGAGCACAATTTTACTGAGGTTGATCCAGAGTTTGACAGTTATTTGTACGGTCCTCCGCCAGCACCGCCTCCCACGACTCCACCTCCATCATCTTCGCCACCGCCACCTTCTTCTTCTCCGCCTCCACCGCCACCGCCTCCGCCGCCACCTCCTCCTCCACCTCCTCCACCGGAGTCTTCCATTTTAAATGCTGCTCCTCCGCCACCTCCATCTCCACCTCCACCGCCACCACTTCCACCCTCTGCTAACGGGACACCCACTCATTCACCTATTCCCAATTCGACATCTACACCTCCAACATCAATGAATCATGTGAATCAATCAGTCGTGGACAACTGTAAAGATTATTCGAATTCTCAGTCATATGGTAAGGAGTTCAAATTTCTGTGTTATGTTTATGTATCATGTACGTATACAACTGTTGTTACAATGCAACGTTAATGTTACAGAGTCAGCAGTGTGTAACAATTGGGCGCCGACTACAGGATCAACGACCACAGTACCACCTGTTATAGTTACACCAGAAGATGCAAATAATTGGGTTGGTCCACAACCTGGGCCAAACATGCCTATCCAAGATGTAATCAAATCTTTGATAAACTTCCTCGCATCTAGGTACATTTATAAATACTTCTATGTATGGATATTCTTTTCTAAAATTTATAAATAATTTGTTTTGCCTAGAATAAACCAACCATTATGGAACTATGAAGATATGACTGCCAAAGTGTGGTGGGTGCGCAGTGCTGAGCAACTAACAGTATTATTGCGACACGTATTACGCGTATTTAGAGATTCTTTGCCCCATGCGCTTGTTAGTCAACGATGGGCACAAACGGCGTTACAGTTAGGCCTATCTTGTTCGTCTAGACACTATGCAGGAAGGTCCCTTCAAGTATTCAGGGCTTTACGAGTTCCTATTACGTCTCGAATGTTATCTGACATTCTATCTAGACTAGTAGAGACAGTCGCTGAACAAGGGGAAGATATGCAGGTATTTAAAGAACATCTCTTCTTTCTTTAACCATTCTTATGACCACAGTTTGTCACTTAAAATGTTACTTTCATAGGGCTATGTTACGGAATTGTTATTAACGCTTGAAGCGGCTGTCGATTCTTTGGAATCTGATTTCCGGCCTCTAGATTTTATGAAAGAAATATTTAAGTCTACGCCGAATCTGAATAACAAGGATCCAGCATCGGGTGGTTTGATTGGTGGAAAACGTAGTCCTGGAGGAGGAAATGGTTACCCAACCGGGCCACATATGTTTTCTCACCTGAATCAAGGCGGTCACACGAGAAGCACGAGTTACTCTGTTAGTTACTGCATGAAGAAATCAAGTGGTGGTAATTCAGCAGCAACCGAGATGAAAGGTCTGCAACATCTAATACTTGTATCTGAATAAATTAGTTTTAAAAATATAATATTAATCGATTTTGTTACAGAATTAGATAACAGGTGTAACAAGTATCCGAATTCTAATCTATCGCGATCGAGATCAGCACAGTCTCTGAAATTATTAGGCGACTCAGCAACCCAAGATGATAAGATGACTATTTTGGCACAACTGTTTTGGCTGTCAGTGTCGCTCCTCGAGTCGGATTACGAACATGAATTCCTTCTGGCTTTAAGATTGCTTAGTCGTGTACTGCACAGACTGCCGTTAGACCGACCCGATGCTAGAGACAAAGTTGAGAAACTGCAGCAGCAACTGAGATGGAACTCATTTCCGGGTGTACATGCGTTATTATTAAAAGGATGCACGAGTCCAAATACGTACGAACCTGTCGTAACGTTACTGTCTCAGTTTACTCCGTTATTGGATCTGCCAGTTGTCGATCCTACTCAAAGTCTCGCATTTCCAATGAACGTTGTATCCTTGCTTCCCTACATGCTCCTTAATTACGAGGACGCCAATGAGCTGTGCATCAGGAGTGCTGAAAACATTGCACAAGTAAGTATTGCATACACAATAGTGTTATTTGATATTTTTCTTGAAGAATGATATGCGTATAATACATTTTCATTTATAGGTGAGCGCTGAAAAGGGCAAGAAATTGGAAAATTTAGGTACCGTTATGACATTGTACAGCCGACGCACTTTTAGCAAAGAAAGCTTTCAATGGACAAAATGTGTTGTCAAGTACCTTTACGACACGTACGCTCATCTGAGCTTCAACATGCTAGCTTTCCTTGTGGAAGTGCTTGAGAAAGGTCCAGGAAGCGTGGCCTTACCTGTGCTTAGTATTATACATTGCATGTTGCATTATGTTGACTTGGCTTCACAAGCTGCGCAACCAATCAACACTGAACTGCTCAGAGTGATTTCAAAATACGTTGAGGTATGATCGAATGCTTATTTTCAATTGACATTTATAAATTCTTATTGCAAGCAGTTGACATGTTGCTGTGTGATTCCAGGGTCCCCATTGGAAGGAGGCTCTTAAAATATTAAAACTCGTAGTCACAAGATCATCTACTTTGGTAGCACCACCTACTTCAGTGCACGGATCATCCTGGGAATCTTCATTGGCATCTCCACATCCGAGCTTTACCGATACCGAAATATTTACCAAAAAAGAACTACCCGGTAAAACGACATTTCTTAAAGTATACTTTGCATGCATATTAACGTTAATATCGTCATTAAGTTCTGTTTTTCCTCTTACAATGCGAAACGCACTCATTGCATGGATCGCTCATCTGATGATACTCAGGTTGCGACAAAAATAATAATAAGAATAAGTTGTAAATTGTTCCTGAAATATAGTTGCTATTTTTTTAGTCAAACACCATTGCGATTACATAGTTCATTTCAAATTAATCTAGATTTTTTTAAACTTTCAAATACATATCCTTGAACAAAGGTAAAATGTATTTGTTAACAATTGATTTATTAATAACTTAGTATCTACTTTCTGAATTCTTCTATATAACTGTATTTGTTATCGTGTGTAATGATGTTGTACTTATAAATAGGGAGAACTATGGATTTCACATTTGACTTGTCACAAACACCGGTGATCGGCAGACGATGGCTAATACGTCAAGGCAATGAAGAAAAGACACTTGGTTCTCCACGATGTTCATTGTCTCTCTCACCAGCCGACAGCAATGCAGTTTCCGGATGGAAAAGACCATGGATGTCACAGGTATGTTAAAAGAAAAAAGTTGACAATATGAAATACTCAAGATATACAACTGATACATTTTTGTCTGTAGGGTCGAGTTAGAGAATGTTTAGTGAATCTCCTGACAACATGTGGACAACGCGTTGGATTACCAAAGAGCCCATCTGTAAGTTTTGATCAGCTTGGCATCTTGTTCAAAAACTTGTGTGGTTTATAGTTTCCTGTCCAAATAGTTTTCCTACTAGAATTATACTTATCACTGAAACTGACTCTGGTTATGTACCCCTTTTTAGGATGAACACATTAGTTCAATGACTTTATATAGCAAGGTAACAGGTTTCATTAAATGCAGTCTGCACTCACTATCACAAGAGTACAATGATATCTGTTTTTACATGTACATGATGTCTCATCGATATAAGTACAAACACGCTTAAATCTGCTTCGTACAAATACTTTGTCTTGCACAACATTTTGAGAACAGACAACATGCATTCTCATTTTCGTAGGATATTATTACTGCGCAGTAGATCTTTGTGTAGCATGTTAACTGTATGAAAAGTGGCATATCAGAGTACAATACGTACGCGTGCATTGTTGTCCTTATTAAATTACCAATATGCCAGTACGAATGAGATATATGTAAAAAAGTTCAGTACGAACACGTAATTGCACACTAATCGCTAATGTTCACAGCATTGTCACATAATAAAAAGAGAAATTAAAAGGTCGCGTCGAATAAAAATTCTCATTATTAATTTTAATAGTTCTTTTTCTAATTCTAACGAAATTTGCAAT
Organism: Macropis europaea; assembly: GCA_916610135.2. Taxonomy (NCBI): domain Eukaryota; kingdom Metazoa; phylum Arthropoda; class Insecta; order Hymenoptera; family Melittidae; genus Macropis; species Macropis europaea. Next base: position 25,286,481 of record OU744345.1, read on the forward strand.
GCAGGTGATATTCAGTCAAAGTTCAGATTTAATGGAAAGGCAATCGTCCATGGCTTCCTCGACGGAAGAAGTTTCGGGAGCAAATAACGATTTGAGCGGAGGCTCTAGGAGAGACGACGAACAGTTCGGCGTATTTAAGGACTTCGATTTCCTTGAATACGAGAGCGAAAGCGTCGAGGTAAGCATTTTAATTACATAATGTTACTTTTGATTCTACATGTTATCTTAATTGCATAATGTGACGTATTACAGGGTGAAAGCACTGACAATTTCAATTGGGGGGTAAGGAGACGCCCTCTCAGCGAAGGAGAAGAACGAGAACCGAGTTTGAGACAATTTGAGGAAAGTCTAAGTGAAAAGACGCAATCATCCAGTAAACATACCACTAGGGTAAGTACATATTGAAATATTTGCAACAAACTTTAAATTGTAATTCAATTAAATTCGGCTATATCTCTTAATGTCTTGAACTTGTAGCGTGGTGTTGCTGAAGAATCATCAGATGACGAAGCTGGTTCAGAATCACCTTTAGACGAAGTACCTGGTGGATCTGGAGCCGGACAAGAGGCGAATAATATTCCCGGAATGTTCCCGCCTTCCTCTCTTTCATTGATACCTAGTCGTACGCGTCACGATTCTTCAACAAGGTCTGACACATCGTAAGTTTCTTATTGAAGCATAGTAAAGCTACTTTCAAGCGATTAATCTGTATTGTTTGCATGCAGTGGTTCCAGTGCAGGAGATTTAGGAGACGTGACGCCGTGTAACGCATCGCCAAATCTTTCAGCGCTGATGCCTTTCAGACAAGTCGTTCGTGACGACGCCGAAGAAATTTGGCGACAACAAATTCAAAATCTCATTACGCAATCTCTCTATAATACATTAGACTTTTTCCAACTACTCAGCAGAATTTTAAGAGTAAATATATCCTATGTTTAACTTAATACTTGTTTGTATAAACTAATAATATTTACTGTTGTTCCTAGGATGTAAGTAATAAGTCTGTTACTCTTACAAGAGAAGCGAGTGCCTTATTGTGTAACGGCAGTCCTGCCTCCACTCAATTAGGCCATCATTTATCTAGTCATGCTGAACTGCTCAGCTCAAAAGCTGAGCCACCTTTAATTTGGTTCTCGAACACTATTTTTGCAAATCAAAGGCTGAACGAATCCTTGCGTTTCGGAATGTTAGAAATCCAAGAGCATCTCGAAACGTTTTTGGATAAAAAGGATCACGCTACTGAAGTAAGTTATAAATGACGTTTATAATAGCAAAACTAGGAATAGTATCAATGTAGTGTACTAGTTATCAAAAATAGGAACTGTAGGATCTTCTTGTTAATGTACACCTTTTTGCAGTGTTTGGAAGCTGCTAAAGCAGCTGCGAAGCTCCAAACAATAGGCGGTGGCCACCCTACAGAGGCAGGTCTTGAAGAAATGCTGTTAGACTTGGGCAGAGCACTTTACAAGCTGCATCTGCAACTTTTACTTCTAATCGAAGCTTCGAATAAGATGTTGGGCACTCTGAGAAACGCCGCGAGGAATGTACAAATTCCGCTTCAAGACATATCCGTAGAGATGGCGAATATGAAGATCGCTCTGAGCAAAGCATTAGAGGAGAGCACAGAGAGCGAAAGGGGTACACCGACTCCAACACCTAGTCCTAGTCCCTTACCCGGTACTGGTGCTGTCGAAGAAGTTGCTCGAGTGGCAGAACTTCTTAAAAACGCACGATGGTGTCCTGCTCTTGAAGCTGTAAGACTGCATAGAGCTCAGTGGCCTGGGGATCCTTTTCACGATGATGATGACGTGACGACTGCAGTCAATATGTATTGCAAACACTTGGGGCAAGAGAGATCTGGTAATGCAATTTGACTAAACAACACTAGACTGAAGGAATACTGATATTAACAGCTACATTTTCCTTTACAGATATTTTTGTGGTTACACGAAAGGATGACGAAATGTCAGAAATATTTAGTAGACTAATGGAAAGTTTGTTCCAAATTTTGGCGGCCGTTACAGGTTTGGAAGCGTCTGCAAAGGCCGCGCGCTCTCAGCAGGATCATCCTAATAACTCGAAAGGCGACTGTTAACTTGACGTAAATTTTAATATCGTATTAATAGACAACTGTTTGTCGAAACGTAAGTCTTCGTCTAATTTAATCGTACGTGCGTTTTATCCGTGTATTTAGATATCTTGTATAAGACTATAGGCCTGCGTATGTTGTATGTATTAATCGGGAATCATTGTCATAGAAGTTAGAGAAACACGCACGAACGGAGACACGAAATCATCGATTCTCTCGTTTCTTTTTTTTAACACGATTGTAATAACGAATGTAAACTCGACTAAATAAACCTTCGACAACTCTAAAAAGAAACGTTAATATCTTCTGTTTATGCGATGAGCGTCTCGTAAAGATGATTATCGGTAGACAACGTTCGATGTTTAATAGTCGCCCGGAAAATGAAGAACATCCGTACGAATGTTACCGTAGTACAACAGACTTTGTCAAAAGGTTCATCGATCAAGCTGCCCTCAATGCATTGAAGATCATCGACAACATGGTCCGTGGAAGTAATTTTCATTGTCATAACACATCTTTTGTGTGTGGTATAATGCAAAATTCATCAGGGTACTCTGCGTTACGACGACCGATATGACATAACGATACGAAAATTAGGCTATTTTGGGAACGAATGGCCTACGTGTGGCAGTTTAAATGCGAAAAACGGTCTAGAAAGCGTAAAACAGGAAATGACGGCATGGAATGCGTTACCGGTATAAATTGCTTAAAAACGTTTTTTCATAAAATGGTATAGACGAATCTTTTTATAGCCTATGAAGGAATGGATGTTTCACGTAAATTTCATTGGTCTTAAACGAAAAAGTATCACGGAATTTTATACATACGAAGTTCTATGGAGTATTCCTACTCCACAATATCCAGAACCTCAAGTTACGGTCAGCGTATATTTCTACGTGGCAGCAAGTCATACTTTTCCGCCTCATTTTCCAATCGACGTGAGCTATTTATTTTACATTCTCGTTATAATTAAATTTTAATGCTGCATATTTATGTGCCTTTAGGTCACGTACGCCCTAGAAGGATATCAGTTTAAACACGATTTGAACATGATCTTCAGACCTAAATGGCTGTACGATATCCTAGATATGAAAACGATGATGTTCCAGTCTTTTGATTTTTAATACATCAAATGCATTTTTATTCTGCCGATTAATCTCGCTGATTTTTAAATTTTAAACAATAACAAATGTAACATCCCTTTGAATGTTACACATTGAAAACACCTGACAAAAGTAAGTGGTAATGAGAGTTTGAAGTAAGCAGATGTATCGGGTAAAATATCGTAAAAGCAGTGGTGTCATGTTTCTACAAATCAGACGCAGGCCTGGTGCACTTTGTTGGAGTACTGGACGTGGCTTTACTTCAATTGGTCAAGCAATAAGGGCAGGTGACAGCTGCAAAGGAAAATAACATTCGCATGACTCCCATATATAGAGTGGACTGCGTTAAATGTTACAAGCTATTTTCTCAAGAACTACTAAACATATCAACAAAAATTTGTTTAATATTGTGTGGTTTAATAGCAGGGGCCGGGGGCATGCATTTTTACTTTTTTAGAGTTTTGGACAGTTCTGTTGCTTACAAATAATATCAGTTTCAAACATTCCTTTCATGTTTTGCGAAATTAAAGAATTACTACTTGTTTCTTTATAAGCATTTTTTTAATCTCTTCGTGCGTCTTTACAAACATGCTACTGTAGGTAATTATCCAGTACTGTAAAGTCAATTTAAAAGAAACTGTTTATTAATGATTTTTATATTCTAGGAGTTCGGTAAGACTTTCAAAGTAATTATTAGTAGGTCTAGAACTTCTGAAATGATTGTTTGCAACGGAAAGTAGAAAGATTTTTTGATTATTGAATGTATGATAAATTGTTTAAATAAATAGGATGTGCGATAAAAATAGTTGTCCAAATCTGTACAAATTTCTATATATTCCGTTTAAGAATTGAGGTGATGTGTCCATTTGCCTCCTGGTCGATTTACTGAGTGATTTTCCACATATGTATTTCATAGAACACCCTATAGAGTTGTAAAACATGAAAAAAGAATTTTTTTATGTTTAATAGTTTTCGAAAAGGTGTCTTTCAAAATTTTGCATTTCCACGTCTGTACTATCTTAAACATTTCAAAGTTGTAAATTCGTTTGTGTTAACAACTTCTATTATAAAAGTCTAAATTGTATTCATATTTTCCAGGGAAGAACGCAATCCACCAAGCTTTAGTTTAAACAAATTTGTAATCAAATTTAACGTTAACGTACAGGATGAGTCACTAGCATTTGCGATATAAAATAATTTTTTAACAAAAAATCATCTAACAAAATATAATACATTGTATTTGAAGAAATTCATATGACAAAAAAGTTCATTTTTTATGTATCTCAATTTTTAAGATTGCATGGTGAGCTTGAAATTTTCAGAATCCACTTTATGTTCATTTTAGTATAATGTAGTATCAGATAAAGCATATAAATATATCTCATTGAAATCGTTTCTTTACCTGTTACCGCCCTATGCTAAAATAAGCATACAGTGCAATTTGAAAATGTCAAGGTTAACAGAAAATCTTCAAAAATATGAGATGCATACAAATGAAACCAATTTTTCCATATGAAGCCCTTCAAACATAGTATATTTCATTAACCCTTTGACTACTACAGCCCACTACAGTAACTTCTAGTTAACAAGTGTAAGTATCCGTTTAAAACGAAACGCCACTATAGTGACTCATCTGTTTGTGATTTGCGTTAAAAGAGTACAAGACACTTGATTTAGACGAGGAATACTTTATGATTTTTATTAAAATGCATTGTATTACTATTTTATATTATATTCTGTGGCGAAGAGCTTTTGTCCAGGCCATCCGTAGCTAAAGGGTTAAAAAATTTCTCTAAAACCAACTGATCAGAACTTACATTAACTAACAGTTTCCAGTAACTTGTTCTGCATGATCAGAACATAAACCACTCGTCTGAACTTCGATTTTTTGTGTTTCTTTTTTTCGTCTGTTTTGTACGTAACCCAGCATCGACTGCTACATGCACTTAGCCGGGAGACTTACAGTTTTAGGTGGGTTCTGAACCACCATGTGTGTCAACAGCAATACAGAACCACTGAAAATGGTCATCCATCTTACAATTAGCCCCTAACTGTATCCAGACTAGCTTAACTTCGGCTGTCGTAGGTGTCTACTTTGAAAGAAAACATTTCCTTGACAGTATTCTTCTTTTCTATGTAACACAGCATCGGCTGTTATGGTCATTTAGCAGGGGGACTTATACAGTTTTAGGTCATCGTGTGTGAACAGCACTGAAAACGGTCATCCATCTTACGATTAACGCTCACTGTATCCAAAGTAGCTGAATTTCGGCTATCGAGGTGTCTACTTTGATAGAATACATTTCCTTGTCAGTATTCTGACTGTTATGATCATTTTAGCTGGAGGACCTTATATAGTTTTATTAGGTCATCGTGTGTCAACAACAACACAAGACACCACTATACAGTCACCCATCTTAACGCTGACCATGGCCAGAGAGCTTAACTTCGACGATCGGACGAGAGCCGGTGTTTCCAACGTGACAACTCCGTTGACTTTTCTCTTTTTCTGCATGGTCTAACTTGTTAAAAAAAGGGTCCGGACCGATCTCTCCCGCGAAGGATATGGTGTGCACTTGTCGTTTAGAAAGAATCTATTTAAATGCCTACCCAGTACACCGAGGAGGTGTAAACCGTGCGTTGGTCGTTCGGACGGTTTCCCTGTTTTTTTTTCTGCGCCATTGGGTTTCGGTGATACTGACGACAAATAGGAGGCGATTTCAAAACCCGAGAGGGACTTCGCCGAGGTTTCGGTGCACATGGTGGTCGGATGACACTGGGAGGTCTGTGTCTCTCGGCAGGAGCCTGGAGTATCGACAACCACGTGTCGAGCACATCTAACTGGATTCACGCGTCGTATACCCCTTTGGTTTCACCGAATAGGACTGTAAACTTTGCTGATCCAGGGTGTTAAGAAAAACAATATATTCGGGACTTACAGGATAGGTATTGGTCTGCATACATATAGGAATCTATATTAACACTTTGACTATCACACTCTGTTGCTTGAAAATGGCAACCTTTCTAAATTTCTATACACAGGTAACATAATTTCAAATTAAAATCTTTTTCATAAATAATAGTAGCAATATTCATCATTTTTGTATTGGTAATATTAAGCTTTAGTAAAAAAATTTATGTCTACTAGAAATGATCAAATAATTAATGACTGAATCTAACAAAAGTGTCACCCATACATGCTTGACATAGCAATCACATTGTTAAGGAGAGATTCTGGTCTAAATATTTACAATATCGATGTTCTTTGTTTTATTTTTTGAATGTTCGACCTTTCAAGAATATGTGTTTAAATGGAATTTTTGAAACTCGAAAAGTTCCCGAAGTTATAGGCATTTGAGTACTGGCGGATGCAGGGGTAAGGTCAGTCACGTAAAACTTTAAACACGTTTTTCTTGAAAATGTGTTTTTTAAACCGGTGGAATAAATATTTTGAAAAGTTATTAATCCATTCAATTGTGACTTTTTTTATTTTAAAGAATATACTTTTTACTAATGGGCTAACCTTTAACATTTTAAAATTTTCGAAAACTTGTATTTTTTTTTTAAAGCGTTGAAAAGGAAGAAACAATAGGGTAAAAATGATTTTAAATTTGAAGTATCCCCATTTTGTCAATAAATGCTTTTTGTAATTTCTAATGGTTAGCTTCCGCGGAAATTTTATGCCCATTAATACTCCGACATTGTTTTTGTGTACACTAAGTATCCTTCTTTTGTTTGTTAACTTCTTGCCTAATAATAACGAGTCCCACTCGTGATTCAAATTATGATTCATACGTTAGAAGCATGAGTTCCATTAAAATATGAATCCTTAAAAATTCTGTATTATAATTTCATTGATTTTCTAAGAGGTTTTCAGAAGCAAATTATGTTATCTGATAAAAAAAAGTTACCAACGGAAATTCTCAGTGTTGGATCGTCAACAAATTGCAGAAATAAAAATTGTCAAAGTACGTTTCTTTCAATAAAAAATCAAAATCACCTTCACTTTTTTAAATGGCGTCATATAATTTGTTTATGTGTATTGTAGGTGACATTGAGACAAATTCAATGATATAGGACAGAGGTACTGTTGTTCAATAACTTTTTGAGTAAATCATTTTTAATGTAATGGGGATCATTATGAACGCGTAAGTCAAACGTTAACGTTATTCAGGAATGCTTTATCAATAAATGTAAACAATAAACAGACTTGTCATAGACTTCTTGTTAGGGTGTATAATTGTATTACTTACTACTAAATACCAAGTAAGTGCTCAAACTGCATGTCAATGCCAAAAAATGCTAGTGATTTATAATATATTAACACATTAACACAAACTAAAATTACAGATTTTTTTAATATAACGCGTAGTAGCCTAGGTACATAAAATGCACACTGCCATTTATTTCTTGTTTAAAATTTGTCATATGATTATGTTTATACATATTGTACGTATACATATAGATACACAATGAATAACTGACCACTAAAAATTGCCTTTGTCTTCCTTTACGTTTCTAAAATTCGAAAAATACTAACCCTTGTACAATGCCCTTGTAAGTCGAATTTTCGTTTAGTAAACCCCACTTATTCGAAAACTTCGATAACAACCCGAAGATTTTACCTCTTCCCTATAGATTCGGGTTACCGAGGTTCAACTGTATTAATAACAAATTTAATTTTTATTGAAAAATCTGACAGAATCAACTGTAATGATCATTTCCCTCAAGTTAATAATTGTATTATTGATCCTTTGTGAAAGTGTAGAATAGTCCTCGTTCCCTCGAAAATAACGACCTGTTTTTGTTTGACCCAGCAGGTTGCAGGTCAGAAAAGATTTGACTTCGAAAACCCAAGTGGAAACAGGACAGCAAGTGCAGTAGTATCTTTATGGCCACCGTGTTGTCACGGTTATTACACTCTCATCACTGTGTTCAAATAGTATTCAAGAATGTCCAAACATCCATAAAAACAGAAGATGTCTACCGAATAACAGTTTTTAAAGAGTGGAAACAAAGTCGTATTATTCAAAACAAATCGATACTACAGAGAAAATTTTGTTACTTTTTTTCCCCAAAAATCGCGGAACCCGTATATATATTTTATGGCACCCCCACCACCGTAATCTTCATAATAGATTAAATGAAACAAAATTGTTTTAGAGAAAAAATTTATTCATTTTAAAAAGACTTATATTAAATGAAACGTTAAAATAAAAAATAACTCTGTTTTTAATTGTTATAAATTTGTAATTGTTGTGAAAGAAAATTGATAAAAATAAGATTAATGCGAACAATGTTGCCGCTTCTTGAATTCCAGTAACTTTTATTGAAAGTCACCTTATCTCGTGGAATCTCAGAATTTTTTTGCGGAACCCACTTTGAGAAACACTGGTTTAGATGTTAACAATGTACAAAAGTTCATGAATATAGCATAAAGATACATGGATAAATCAGCAAAGTTCCATAAAAATATGTTGCTTAGTTTTTTCAAAAAAGTTCCCAAAATATACCCTCAAAGCAGGTCGTTAAAGGAAAATACTCCTTTAATTTGAAATCAAGTACTATGTTATTTGTGGGATTCCTGTAGAATATTTTTTAATTTCCGATTTTTAAAGATTGTTCAAAATGATCTGGAAACCTTAAGGTAGAAATCCACGATGAGACAGAAATTTCATGTGTCACATGAGACTTTACATATACACCCCCGTCCATAAGTCATGGGGATTGCCATTTCTGAATAAATCAACCTTGTCATTTCTGAATAAACCTGGATTACTACGTAGTAAACTTGGTTGCTTATTTCAAAATGAATGGTTCTTTTAAAAACATTTATGTTTACACAACATACCTGTAATGATATGGTTACTATTCTGTTATAATTAATATAAACAAAAAACCTGAAATAATTATAATACGATTCAAGACCACTTTTTCAATGCGTTAAATTTGGACATTTGTTTCGATTTTGTGATCTGTGGACACATTTGCAGCGAATCTGGACAGAAATCCAAGGAGAAATACCAAAAAAAAATGACCGCAAGACTTCCAAGGCTATTTCGAGTTATTAATTCGAAACGGGGAGCATACATTACTGAGCAAATTTTCAACTTGATATATATAATTTTCAATATATTTTAACATTTAAAAATTGTATTCAGTGTAAATAATCTGTAAATAATCGTGTGATTCAATATAGTGTGTGTTTAATAATTTTAATTTAAACGTAAAGCTGAAATTAGTAAGTGCCCCATAACTTATGGACGGGAATGTAGTCATTGCTGAGGTTTTTGTCTCATGAGGGGAAAGTCTGATAAAATATCTCATCGTAGATCTTCACCTTTATCCTTCGATTCTCTCGTGCGTTTGAAAACAACGAATGAAAGTCAGGTCCCACTGAAAACATGCGAAAAGTCAGTGTTGCCAGCTACGCAAATACGGGGCGGGTTGGCGGGGAAAAAAGAAAGGCCTTTCACAAACAATCAATCGAAATATGTGGGTCAAAAGTTAACCGGTGCCAACCACCGTTGCCTATTTATACGGTGGAGATTTTTTGTCCGGACTTCGTCCTAAACATCACATCCGCCGAGGTGCTGCTTCCTCCGCGGACTATGTTTCATAGTGATCGCGGCTAACTGACGAAGGAAACGCAGCAGGAAAGACGAAGAAAGAACGCGAAAGGAACCACCGCTTCACTTTCAGCAGCTTCAAACATCCGCTGCACCAGCCGCCGCCAGATCTCGTACGCTTATTCTTCTTTTTCTTTTCCCCTTTAGCTCCAACACAGAAAGACACACGCGTTCCTTCCTCTTCCTTCCGCCCTCCGATTTTCCAGCACCGGAAAATTCAAACGCAGTCGGCCAAGAAAGACGTTGACTGTCATAGTTACAAGGGAATTTCGGTAACCCGAAAATTCCAACTATTTTTAAATTTTGCAGGTTTGTAGAAGACCTTCAATGGAAGTATCAAGCAATTCTCTAGTTTTGCTATCTTTTGGCTCCTCAGGGTGAAAACATCTTTTAAAGGTCAATATGTGTCTTCCTATTTTCCTGTATATCTGGAATGCTACAGTAGATATAAAAAGAATTGTTACAATAAAAATTTGACGGCCTTTTATGTCAAAAAATATGCAGAATTTCATTACAAATATGAATATGTAATTCGATAATTTATAAATATATTTTATATATTCATACCGGCATAAATATATTTTAGGCAGAAGTTTTGCAGTCACGTTTTTTTTCGAAAGACTGTTATATCTACGAACGAAAATCGATGAGTGACTTCACAGATCAAACGCCACGAAAAACTCTTTTTTTTTAAATATTATTATATAAACCCGGCTGTAATTCGACAATAAAGTTATTTAGGGTCGCCTACGTAACCTATTACAAGTCAATATTTCATTAACCATAGAAGATGTCACAAAAGTTTTTAATAATTGTTGAACCCCTTAAGCGAGGAAGACGAATATACAGGGTGAGTCACGTACGACTATAATCTAAAATACTCATGTTGTTTTTTATGATACCGTTCTTTATGTATTACATTTGTAGGGGTAAATATTACTCCGCGGGAGATTTTGTTTCAAGGTCACATGTTTTAAAAATTTCAGGGTTATCAATACATTTTGTAAACGGAACAATCGGTGATAAATACGTGAAAATAATTTCAATTCCATAAAATAAATAATGAAATTTAATGAAAATAATTTCAGTTCTACAGTGCCCATATTTCACAAGCACCTGACTACAGAAACAAATGCGTATAGAACAAAATGAGCCCAATTATTGAAGTCGGTTGAAGGGTAAGAAGAAAAAACAGGGAATGTCTATTTTTATTCTGCAGTGTTCAGCTTGAAAAAAATTAAAATAATGTAAAACAATTGTTTCTGTGCTTATTTTTCTCCTACTGCTTAATTAGAGTATAACCTCATGTTATAAACAATACAGTTCAATTACTTGATGCTTGTCTCTTTACTGGTGGACTAAAGTATTCAAAATTGGTTTTATAACATTCCTTGTTTGCAACCCTTATCCTTCAGTAATACCTGAGTTTCTAGGTTGTGTATATCAGGTGTGAAAGACTTCGAGTGCAAAGGGTTAAACTAGGACACCCTGTACAGATCGACCATTACATTTTCAACGTGGTTCTGATCAAATCGCAGAAATCCCAGTCGCAGCTTACCCTTCTTAGAGATTATTGGTTGCAATAGTCGGTGAAACGACCGATGTCGTGTGACATCGGGTGCAGGACACATCTGGAGCGAACCGAGTGGACACATCGACCTCCTTCGAGAGGAGAAACAAGAAGGGGGATGTCCATGAACGGTGAGACACGTACCCACGTGCAAGGCTACGTCTTGAATCACCAGCTGCCGATTCGCCGACGACTCCAGGAACCCTGGAGACGTACTAAAATTAGCGACCAGCACCCCCGCCTAGCCCTTACATGGCCACGTTACGGGCAACCGTTCGGCTACTTTCAGAGGGAAAAAAAAGGAGGAAACAATAATAATCACGTGCCGACCGGCACGAGTCGATCGTGCGCGAAATGTCACAGCTGGAGCACCCGGGTGACCAATCGCTTGTACTGCTAGCATCGACGATAAATGTGTCAAACGTAAGAAAACATGCACGAAACTACCACGTAAATATGACAGATTGACGTTCTGTTCAGCGGTTCAAAAGCACTGGACCACCTGAGTTGTTTCTACTTTTTACAACACAGATGATAAGAAGACCGTGCGATACAGTAATAAAATTGCAAGCGATGGTCAAGTATCCTTTTAATATAAATTTGACGGGTGTGGACCGGACATTTTGTGTGTTTTAAAAGGACGGTGTTAAAAATAGGCGAATTTTAGGTCTCATAGGGAACGAAACCTTCTTTCACAGCATGATTCTACACGTCCTAAGGAAAAAAAATGTAACAGTCGTTTTTCCGAGGAATGATGGGAAAGTTATAAATAATTCGGTTAAGTGCAAAAGTAGGACCGTGGTTATAACGCACTTGGTTGCGACTTTTCGGGCTCATTTTCTTCGGATGATGGTGTATTGGCAAAATAATCATTTAGAAAATTATGCAAAAGATTATTTACAAAAATTATGGTAAATTGATTATTGTGCATTACTCAACCTAAGTCTCCTGCGTTTTGTAGCCGACCACCTTACCCACTACGCCACCGTCAGTCCGCTGACACTCCTATTTCCACGATTCCTCTTAATGGGTCTGGAGGTCCCGATCCTACATTATTATAATTTACATCGCTTCTGAAATAAACAATGACTGAGTTTTGAGTGCTTAGAATATAAACACTATGTTATAAAAGAATTTTGTTCCGATGATTTCCATAAAACCTCAATTTTTGCCATGAATTGTTTTTCATTATTTTTTATTTTTATTAAACATCAATGTAGTGTAATCTTTGAAAATAATCTTTTGTATATTTTCTGAATAATCATTTTACCAATAAACCATCATCCAAAAAAAATGGACCCAAAGGGTGCAATTAAATGAGTTATAACCACGGTTATATTCTTGCAGTTAACCACATTTTTTATAACTTTCCCCTTATTTCTGGAAAAAATGACTATTACATTTTTGATCTTAGAACATATAGAATCATGCTGTAAACAATTTTTCTTTCCCGATGAGTACCTACTTTTAACATTGTCCTTTGATATGAAAGTGACAAAAAGTGTATTTGACGCGTTATATTGTACGAAGTTAAGAAAAACAGAAACGCAAGTTCGGTGGCGAAAAATATGTAAGGTATATGGGAAGAACAGAATCAGTGTCAGTCAGTGCTAAAGATGGTTTAAACAATTTCGATCAGGCGACTACTGCCTCGAAGATGAGCCCTGCGTTGGAGGGTCTGTGGAACTGGAGGATGTCATTTTACAAGATACTGTTGAAGAAGATCCAGTCTATCGAGAAACTATATCAAAAACTGCAAGTGTGGGCAATGGGTATTTATATATGGGGAACACAAATTGTTGATGGTGAATCTTCAGCAAAGGATGAATTTAGCTTCACTTTCTAGACTAGAGAAATGGATTTCTCACGGCAATGTTGAACGTTGAAGGCAATAGGTTAATACTGGAGAAACCTCAATAACGCAACAGGAACCAAGTATACAGCTGCAGAAATATTTATTGTCTACATAGTTGGATGTGGAAGGAGTCATCCATTGCAAGCTGTTACCTTTCAATCAGGCAATTATTGAACACACTTATTGCAAGCAATTGGACCGTTTGAAATCGACATCAGAAAAAAGCGAATAAGTTTAGGCTAGGTTTACAATGGTAAGTTGCTTGTAGCAGTAACTGGTATAAGGCTGCGTTTACATTAGCAAGTTACTTGTATCAGTAACTGTCAGGTACCTAGCCTGGCCCCAACCTCGGGGCAAGTAGGTGGTTACATTGGTAACTAACTTATATAAGTAACTTGTAAGTGGACTAGCCGGGCTACCTACTGGTACCAGTAACTTACCAATGTAAACACAGCCGAAGTAGCTGACCTGGCTAGTCTACTTGCCGGATCTCGGAGCAAGTAGGTGTGTACATTGGTGAGTAACTTGTACTAGTAACTTGCAAGACAGCTACTAACCCAGTGTAAACCGAATGGGAAAGTGACTGGTACAAGTATTTGTACGAATAGTGAGGACAAGAAAGTGAACAGCTGACTAGGTTATTTAAGTACTTACCACTAGCCTTCCTCACTATCCGGACAAATAATCTTTCAAATAGGCCAGTGATGCCCACCAAAACTGTGGCCTTTACCCATTCTAGGTCCATTCCTCTCGTTCCAGTTCCCTACAGTTCGCTCCTCGACCCCCCTCAGTCCACCATCATATCAGATTGCAGCCTATATAACTAGAATGGACCTAGAGTGGGGGAAGGACGCAGCTCCGATGACCATCACTGAGATAGCCCAAAGTAAACGCTTTCGGGTAGGGTAGTACCGACAGCGTGACAGTGACGACGTTGTTAAAAGGGCATATTTTACAACACTTGTGAAATTATCACTCATAGTGGTTCCACTTACGTGTCCATTGTATGATAGCCAAGCATTACCAGTGCATTGTAAATTATTGTAATAATGTATTATAATCTTCCTATATGTAATAATCCTTCAGAGAGGACCTCCGGGAGAGATTTGAATGATAGACGCATTTGTGAACATGTGATGCTTGTTTTAAATATGTAGGTACATTTTAATTTCCGTTAAAATATATGTATGTATTTTTCTCCTTACAAAATGTATATTTCGCATAAGCATCCTCAGTCCAGCTAATGTCGGTGAATATACCCTGGCAGAATACTACCGCATCGCCGTGCAACTACTTGTAATGATCTTCACAAGGACATCGGTTCGTTGTCTTATCGAATGTGGCACAAGTTCGTTCATTACGTCGTTCATTCATGTAGAAGCCATGTGGTTAGTTGGTAAACCGTCCTCTGGTATGTACTTCCTGCCTTTTACTATGATAAAAAGGGGTTGCACGTCATAAGGGACCTCTGTTATAAAACACTTTCCGGAAACACAACCTTGTACTCCTACAAATTTCTAGAACGATTTCGTATAAATGTTGTTTGACAGCTAATGGTTTTTAATGTATCTGTTTTCTACCCTCGAAAGATACGAAGCTTATTCTCGGTTTTATGCAAAGACGTTTAACGAATGAATTGGGCGAGGTCCAATGAATGCTGATCTGAATAATGAGAAACAATTTATCTGTTGTTACACATTGTGCAGCTCTAAAGGAGGGAGGTATATTGTAACAATTTTTTTAACACGGACAGTCAAATTTTTGAACACACGCTGAAGTTTAAATTTGTTATTGTGTTGCAGTTTTGCAAGAAATATTTAATATCAAGTGTACTGGCTTGTCTCTCACTTTTCGTCCTGTTGGAAATGTAACAGGAAAATAGAAATATGTTCCTTTTGAACCATGTAAAAAAAATGTTAAATTATATCGTTTGTAATGAAATATAAGTCTGTCGAGATGTAACAGAAAAATAAAAAAATATACCTCAATGACAACATGAAAAAAACCCTGAAATAACAAAACATTAAGCTATACCTTTTAGAATTAAACACAAATATTATACCGCATATATTTTTAAAAAATCTCATTCTAAACCCACAAGAAATAGAAAACTTCAGCAGATCAACAATATCCGCCAACAGACACAAAGATTATAATATTCAGTTTATAGTATTGTGAACAAAATTTAAAAAGACTTAATTACCTTAAACCAGTGATGACCACTGTAGCTCCAATCCCCTCGTTTCAGCCCCTTCCCTTACCCCGGGACGGTTGTGACACTGTAGGGGGCTGATAGTAACACAATTTTAATTTAAAAAAGTAGATATATTTATTCAACTAAATTAATACAAATAAAAGAAAAGTAAAATATTTGTGTTTATAAATAAATAAAAATAAGTCCGATTGTTTAAAAATTATCACGATTGTGACAAATGTATAAATCATTTGGTTTGGAGAATTCTTTCTGTGACCAATCCTTACACTCTATGCATTGCACATATTTTTTGCTCGATCTACTTGTACTAAAGGCAAACAAAGCAATAATATTTCTTATCTTCTTCTTCACTACATTCATTTCTGTTCTTGTTCTTTGGGTTATCTTTTTATAAGAATTTTTTCTTTTTAATTTCGGGTTAGGTGGACTTCTCTTTCCTTTTTTCCATGTCATTCTGTATATTCGGCTCTAATTTTTTTCTTTTTCAAAAGTACCAGTATGTGGTAGATTTTCTCTTCTTGTTACCTCTAAACCTTTTCGAGGTGGAGCTTTACGGGAAGCTCTTACAGATTCTGCCGTGAACTCCTCATGTGGACTTATCTGTTCATCTTATGCTGTTAAGTTTTCTTTTTTTTTTGTTTTTTGTTTAGAACTTGTAACAGCTGGAATCGGTTGTTACATTCAACCCCGGCCAATGATGTTAGAATTGTCCCTGACCATGTTTTTCAACTTTGATTCAAAATTTTCACTGATGAGGTGTTTAAAAGTGCTAAGTAACGATCATCGTTACACCCAAAAGGACTAGATTAAAAATTAAGAAAATAGATAGAGCACATACTTGCATAGGAAATATTTATATTACAATTTCAAAGCACGAAGAAAAGGAAACTTTATGACACCGAAAAGTTACTTTGTTCACTTCACACGCCTACTGTGTATTTAAACTGCTAGAGTATTGATATGTATATTTCAATTGTAATTTTTCATCATACAACCAACACTTGCGTTAATGGCTATGAAACATTTCAAAATATTTAACTTATTATTTTCGCCCCCGGTCTACTTTACAATATCCTCTAACTCTTTTACGCTTTGTATTTAGGATAAATGTACCAGTAGTTGACAGTGTACCAATAGTTGCCACTTTTATTTTCAGGCGCGAAAAATAAGCTTCCTACTAAAAAATGTTTTTTTACTAGTGTCAATTAATAATTCTTTTCCTTCACAGATTTGCTAAGAAGGTTAATCAAGCTAAAGAAAAATATCTTCTTTTCCAGCTATTAAATGCAAACATGCGCATTCTCGATCCACTGTACATATTAAAGCAAGATATTCTTTAATATTTGACCATTATATACAATGCATTACATAATGTTTGGGGAATGTCAAGCACTGGGTATATAAATATTGACTTGTACTAGTAGTTGACACTCTGCTTTCATTCAGTTTGTTGCAAGAATTCGAACTTGAAGGAGCATCGATTGTCTCGAACCGACCAAGTTGCGACGGGGTGGATTTGAAAGTTGTAAGCGATTTCGCGATCGATCCCCCGGGAAGTAAGCATCCGAGGAATCCGTTTCTGTCGCGTATACTTCAGGTTCATTGTCCTCGATATCTGGTAGGCCACAGAACCCCGAAACGAGAGATCCTTTTGGTCTCGTCGTGGTGCTGGAGCCCCGTTCCAAGTACATCTGCGCCGAGCGGATGCAGCCTGCATTTTATGGCCGCCCAATGCAACCGATTCTCATTCGTGCACCCGTACTCACACCCTCCACCACTTTCAGCACGCGGTACAACGACTTCTATAATTAGATTTCCTTCCCTTTAGCTTAGACACCTTCGAGCACGATCTCCATTTGCCCCGCGAATTTCAGAAATCTACCACCAACCGGTTGCGAGCATTCCTGGAGGTTCCACAATTAACGTGGTCCGTTTCTTTCGTGGGGAAGAATAACTGTGATTGGCCTCGCCGTTCCACGTTGTAACGGTGCAACCAATTTATTGGTAGAATATTTGAGTCAACCAAGGTTTGTTTGTTTAACAATAAAAATTGGTGTACCCTTTGGACATTATAATATAATACTACTTTGCTACCTACTCTACCATTCCTAGCCTTCTTCACTTGTTGAACTTCAATGCTCCTATGCATCACTTTAGACATGTCCAACTATTTCATTCATACATCTACAGCTCCAGATTTGGGCATTCAAATCATAGAAATGAAATTTTAGCAAAATTGAATTTTGTTGTGTAAATGTTCAAAAATGTGCTTTTTATGTTTTCACGGTTTTAAATGTGCGTTTTTCAGATATTTGGTTATACTAAATTGCATAAACATCCGCAGTTTACTTATTACCAAAGATTCAATTTTACCGTCAATCCATTTCCGATCCACTTTGCAAACTCTGTTTGGTTTCTATGTACGTTTAGTTACAACAAGCTTCATTATGAATGGTAACCTCGGTAACAATAGGTTGCTGCTTCAAGTATTTTGAATCGTTCGGAAAGTTTTGTCGTGTTATATTTTGTTCAAATATGTACAAGTTAAATATAAGATAGTAAATACATTTTTCAAAATCTTGTTTTAGATGTATCCTTGTAGATCAATAAATTCTCTGTCGATGTACATAATTACTCCTTTTTTACAACTCCAAAGGAAATATATTAAATTGAATCAAACATGAAAAACGCTCTCATTCGGAAACGTGGTCGCCGCTGTATATTGTAAATAGAAGTTACACGTAAACGGATTCATCTTTGAAGCCAATCGCCATTCGACTCGTGGCATATTTTGTATCCAAATACCGATCACCGTGATGTCGGTATTCGAACATCGATCCACATGTCCAACGCGTTGACAGTAACGCCACGCTGATCGACGTTACAGGTTTCACGGTGACTATTTCAAACAGGTTGCGCTCGGATCTATTTTTCGATCATTGGCACCGACCGGATGCATGGGTCCACGCTTCTGATGACAGGTAGCCAGAAAAATAATTGAAACCGCGATGATTAAATCGAGCCGCGATCTATAAATGCTGCTACCGTTGCCAAGACACCGCATCCTCGTAATTATAAATGCTTAATCGCTGGTGATCGGCCAGAAGCTTCGCAGAGCGCCCAACGTCTCGATCTCGTGAATTCAAGCTGAACCAAAATTCTCGCCGAATCTCATTCATCCTCCTGTCCGATATTCGATACCCCTTCCATTATACATTCTTTTTTTCAATCGTTCGCCGTAAATTTTCTCGCAGCAGATTTATTCTGAGCGGTGCGGCGCACGTCAACTTTCGTGCACATTGTTCGAATGTTTACAAATAGAACTGAAGACGCCTCTTTCACGAATGTCACAAAGTGACTTACATAAAGGTGTCATTAAACGTTGTTGGCACAGGTCTCTTATTTACCTCGTTGGCAAGTCCTGCTTGGTCCTTTGAGAGCATCGAACAATGGCAATTGTCGAAAGGTCGATTTACACGGCCATGTTAGAACGTGCAATACGATCGTCGTAAAAGGAAGTAGGAATCATCGGAGAGGGATTCTGAAATTAGTATTCCTGGAATGAAGGAAGGAAACCACGTTTTGCAATGTCGACGCTCCTTTCTGAGCATTGCCAAGTTCGTAATCACCGCTTAAACAGCTGCTTGATCAAAATAGTCGTTAAAACGTTCTCAATGAAATTCTTTTACAGGTTGAGTTACAACTTTACACCACAACGCTTCTTCGTAAAAGGTGTTCTATCGTTTCAGCGTCTACTGATAAAATCGTAGAACTCCGAATGGTTTGCTCGAGCAGTACCAATGAATCTGAAAAACAGTCTAAAAATTGTGTAGTTCGAACTCTGTGGATTTTGCACGTTGTAATAGCTTGGCAACCCGATCCGATCCGTCCCTGATCCGCATGCAAACAGAAGCTATACTTAGAGACGTCCGATTTCCCTCGTTACGACAACAGATCGCATTTTCGTCTTCATCGACCTTAATCATCCTTTACGGTATTCACCTGCGAAAACTATCGACACAAAACGGTGAAATTCTCTTGAAACTCCTTCCCGAACCAAATACTTCCGCATGGAATGCAGTTAGCTCCCGTAGAACTCCATCGAAGTTCACGTTGCCGCTTTTTAAGCAGAAATTTCTGATGCTTCCCACGGTGTAATATCTGCCGTAACATCCTGACGAATTGAGATAAGGTAACCGATGGGCGTCCACTTGCGCCTGGATTCTTCAATGGGCCACTAGAGAAAGGAAATCTGAATGAGCAAACACGAGTACCTGCACCGTGCAGACGCGGAAGAATACTTGAAGACACGTAGCATCTTCAGTGACACGATCAAGGAACCTGATGCTTCGGTGGAATCCAGAGACTGACAGAATTTCCCAAGGAAAATTTTCTTCTCATGGGGGTAAAGGCAGAGGGACTCAAAATTGATATACACAATTTCAGTTAGTTGTAATAATTATTTATACAAAAAAAAAATTTTGAAAGTGTTGTAGCTAATTTCATGGTCAACCGAATTTTTTAAAAGGAATGCTATACTTTTCTTGTTCATATTGTGATAACGGTTAACTGAAACTACCCTACGATTAAAGGTCACTCACAATCGGAAAACTGGTGTATTTAAGAGGGCATTCTCCTTTCACGGCCTGTTTTGGGAATATATTTTGGGAATTCTTATTGAAAAGACTAAACAATATATCTTTGTGAAACATTATTGATTTATTCATACACATTTATACTACATTCATGAATTTTTGTACATTGTTATGATCTGAACTATTTCAGTTATTCACCGAGGAAGTAGACAAGTAGACAAAAATTGTGTGGCTAGCGCCTGATCTACGGAGAACTAAATACATCAATATTTTCGATTTTTACAGTGGTTTGAACGTCATAGTATTAGTAAAAAATTGATGTTCGATCTTCATATTGATGCCACCTTGTTTTCAATTACTTTTCTCGTTTTCCATGATTCAAGTGTTAGCCACACTCATATTAATTAAGATTCTTTGATTTCAGATGACTTCAGCGGCGATTATCGTGCTTGATAATTTGTTCAAACTGTTTACAACTTGAAATCTCTATTTGCATAGTGCATGAACGTTTTAAAGTATCTGACATGATTCCAAACACCAAACCATTTTTACGTGTGATTCCAGAATCTTCTGGATCCTCCAATTCTTTGAATCAATACATTTAAATGCTATATTATTTCCTTATCGACACATGTAATGTAATACCGACTGCATGCTTCAATCATCACAAGAAATATTAGGTGTACAAATGAATAATCTAAATGTTTCAGTGAAATTCAAGGTTTATTTTAAAAGATTGTAAAACAGAATTTCAGTGAAAGTATTAACCGGTTGCTTTTTACAGTGTTCCACGATAGGCTGAAAGAGCATTCGGGACCGAGAACTTCCAGCCAACCGAGGTAGAGCAAGTTGTTACCGCCTTCTCGAACACAATATTTACTAGTGTAACTCGAGAAGGCGACGACAATTTGCCCTACCTCAGTTGGCTGGAAGTTCTCGGTCCCAAATGCGGAGCCATCTTTCAAATAGTTGAGGAATTCCATTTGGAAATGATACTATGTTTCTGGACATGATAAAATCGGTAAGCCATTCTTATATCTCATCCACTCATTGGAAGTGCATATCAGACAAGGCGTGTTGCATCGACCGGAACAAGTGGTAATGCTGCAAAGAGCAATATCTTATGGTGACTACGCCAGATGCTGCATGACATCCCAACCAAGGTTCGTTATGGTGTTTTTCGTCTTAGAAACAATGTGTGGCCTGGCGTTATCATGCAGCAGTTTCACAAGTCGTTCTTCGTTCTCCCTGCGGACCCCATTTTCCTTCTTCTTGAATCTTTCCTATCTCTGTTAGGCGTTTGGAAATGGTTTGTTGTGTTACCCCCAAGTGTTCTGCAAACTCTTTGCGTTTGTGCTGAATTCTCAGCGAGCAGTTGCTCCAAATCATCGTTATCGCACATCCGAGATCCTCCAGGGGGGTTTTTGTCGATCAGACTGAAATCGCCGCTTCTAAACCGCTTAAAGCAAAATACACACGCATCGTACAATACAACACCTTCGCCGAGAAAGGAACAAATTGTTTTGTATGCTTCCGCAGCATTTTTTCCTTGTTGGAATTCGTAATGAATACAGTGTCGAATATGCACTATATCTATTGCCATTTTTACCTCTACTGAATCGAACACTTTTTAACGTTCTGTTGGGCTTCCTGTCGAAGTAAATATTATTTCTAATAGCTGTATGTCAACACTTTGTTACCGCGAAACAATGGGAGTATCGATTGATTTCAAAACCAATTTTTTAACTGCTTAACACTAAACTACCGAGGCAGTCAAAATGACTGGCTTGCAATTTTACTATATGTACGATTTATTTTTGACGACTATTATGTTTACTTTAAATTGACGCTGAACAAAGCTACAGAAAAATATAAATAAACATTGTTTCCTTGAATTATGTATTTTCTCTAAAACGTGTATTTTCGATCGCTTCGATGAAATAGGTGCACGTTAATCGTCGGTAGATCTACTGTTAACAAAATTTGGATTATTCACTTTTACCCCTAATATCATACGGAATAATATTTCCGTCCATCCCTTAACCCTCACCCGTCCCTCGTATCAATTTGATACAATTTTCTCACAAAGATACGATAAATGTAAAAAAGCAGTATGCCTTGCACATCGCTTTATTATTTGTGAACGATGCGAGCAATCTTGTGCCTGAATGTACTGAATGTACAGAAATTTCATCTCTATATTCTGAATAAAAGAGTTTTGCAAATTTAACTATTTCTCTTTTCATTATATTGATCTTTTACCATTGAGTCAATTTGACACCAAGGGACAAATTTAGCTGGGAAAATGAGGGACGGATGAGGGTTAACGATTCCAGAATCTTCTCGAAATTTCTACCAGGTTCAGTGAGTGAGCCAAAATTTTTAAACGGTAGCGTAAAATCGGGTGAGCGGCGACGAGGCAATAGACATTCTCTGACTAATTTTCGAATGGCGATAGCCTGAGTCATATGGTGGACCACCGGCGTGCGTTTCGTCCCGTAGGCGCGCGTAAACTCAAGATGATCACGTGCAAGGAGATGAATGCATGTGCGTGCAAAGGGAAGCTGCGATGGAAAAAGAAGCTCGGAAAGAGGGGAGATACGATGGAAAGGGACGGAAGAAGGGCGCGTGTCGGTCGCGTGCCCGTTGCCGCTGGTGACTCGGTGTCTGCGACCCTCTTGTCCTTTAACTCCTCCTACAGCTTTTCCACTGGCAGATTTCTGAGTAGGGCCAACAGGGCCATCAGACCTTTGACACTCCGACTGCCACGGTGCATTAAATTTTTATGGAGAATTAATGGAACCTCAAAGTTTACGATCTTTGATCAATAATATTGCTAACTTTCATCATTCTTTTACTGATTCCATCGCACCTTGTCAGCCCTTTGCATTGCGAGAATTTGTTAGTACAAACGACCAGCGACACCGAGATTTTTGTGATGCCGTTTCTGAAAATGAAATATATTTTTCGAAAATATAATGTATGAATGCTTGTAATTTTAATTTTAGTCATTTACTTCGCTGAGTTTGTTTCAATATATAACATTTTTTGTGTAAAAAAGTTGTGTCATTGCAGCGCCAATGGAGGGTAAAGAAGTAGATGTGTTTATTAACACGTACTCAAACACAGTAAAACATTCCACATGTAGTTCGGTACATGAAAATAAGTTTCTATAAGCACATAATGTTAAAAATACAAATATTGAATTAACTTGTGATATACCTTTTGTTTTGTACTATCGTTATGGCGTTCGTTTTAATTCAAATATAAAGAATTAGCATTTATTTAGAATAATCGAATTTGACGCGAGCTGTGAGAATTTGAATACCGTGCATGGTCAAATAAATAATTCGGGGCATCGAATTTTTATAAACAGTAATAGTTTGAATATTAATTGTCGTCGGTCACTTCTTTCTGTATATTGAGTATTTTATAATTCCCATTTTATAAGTTGCTACATGTTTATTTGTTATTCCTAGTCAGTGGCTCTTTGGCTAATTTAATATATTCGAATGTACGAAAAATGCGCGTTTTATGAAGCAAGTGAAATAAAAAAATACATTTTGTAACACTTAAAGCTCGAAATATATTTTTCACAAAGTCTCATTTCGTGAACTGCCTTATAATACAGAAATATAAAACTTTCTACTTGCATGAACATATGTAGCCTAGTTATTAGTGATAAATGTGCTCATTTATTTGTTATGTATGATTATTATTTAAATGAATGAAGTCACGTATACGTGATAGAACCCGTCAAAGTGTTAATACCTATAGTACTATCGAACAGATTCATTTGCCTTAAAATCTCAGATAGCACGTAAACTGTCACAAAAATAGTCAGAACAGTTTATAATTACAACATGAAATAGGGGAAACTATTTACAATTCTAATACAAACTAACAGAAAATTGTAAAAATGATTAACGACTTACCATTGTAATACAAAGGATGTTAAAAGAAATATTCAGAACTTGCAAGGTAGATAGTATTGAATAAGTTGAATAGAAAATGTCTAGTACACATAGCTTACATAGTGAACATTGTTTAAGTTGTAAACAATTTTACGATTGTTAGACGTTTCTTAATCAATTGTGTGAGTTTCATCTACCCTGTAAGTCCTGAATACTTCCTTTCCAACACCCCGCATATAAATTTCTTGCATGTTTTCTTAGTTATTAGTCAAGACTCTGAAAAAGGATATACTCCTCAATTCTATCACAACTTTTCCACTTGCAAGTTCTTAAGTGAGGTCAACATAACCATCATCCGTTTGAAGGTGCAGCAAAACCAGTTGGAGGATCAGGTTGCCGACTAACCTTGAACAATTTATCAAGTATTAAAAATGAAAGAAATATTGCATTAAAATATTACAATATCTTCACTGACCGTCTATTATGTACAGCACGTACCAAAATTGTTGAAATTTCATTGTGCCATGTGTCGTTTAACAGCATGGTTCCCTATTCATTTTGAGCAGTGTAGTACTATATTACCTAAAATCTATTCCAATGTACCGTCAACCACATTCGCATACATTACTCGCCAGTTTAGTCCTTGCTCGTCAAGTCTTTCGAGTATCTCCTTCCTTTTCTGCATTCAAAATATAAAATATGATACGCACACTCGGATGTTCCATTTGTCACATGCATGCGTTTCGTTTCCATTAAACAAACTGATTAAAAGGTTGTAGAGGGAGTAGGATTCCATGAATCCATCAGCAAACCGTTCAGGACTACGACCTCAGCCCCCTCATCGTCTAGTCCACTTCCTCTTCTTCCGTCCCCTTCATTTTTTTCATCTCCTCCTTGAAACCGTCGTCTGGACGATGGCAATGGAAGAAAGAAAATCAAGCAGAGAGGATCAGAGTGGCACGTGGTCCGTACCATGCCAGGCAATAGAAGATCCACCTACTGCAACAGGAGATGTATCCATTGGGAGGCAGACGTTTCATCGAACAATCATCGAACGGGATCCGTTCTGCGCTAACGGATCATCCGTCGTGTTCCTTGGGGTCCCGGTGCTTCCGATAGACCCTGTCAGGAACGGAAGTCATCAACATTCTCCAGATTTCAAAGCAGCAATAATCTCTATGGTCATTAACCATATTTCTGTCACGCGTGGATCAGTGGACTCCTTCTTCTACGGATATCATTCGCACTAATGTCCATGCATCCGTCAGCGTCAATTAGGAACACCATCTTCGAGGAGAAGTTTTTCGATAGTTCCGTGTTACGATTCGATTTCACCTTGAAAACATAGTGGACGTTCACTGAAGATATTCTAGCATTGTAACCCTTTGCAACCCGAAATCTTTTACATCTGCATAATATATGTACATAATTAAGAAACGCAAGGGTAACTGACTTCAATCAGACGATTTATTCTATTCTGAATACACTTGTTTCAATGTTATAAAGCTCGTAAAATACGTACATCGTAGGGCCGATGCAAATAAACACAATTTTGAGCCATTTGTACAGAATAGAAAATTGGAAATGTAAATGTTACACTGCCTCAGAGGCGCCATTCGAGTGCAAAGGGTTAATGCTTCTCTCATTTTCGATACTAGATAGATTATTTAAAATCTAAAAGTTCGACTACATTTGTTATAGTATGTTGATACACGTTTAAAAGTTAGATGAAAATCTTGCTGGAAATGAAATTATGGTACAACATTGTAAGGGAGTTTTGGTGTAAAAACGAATCGAAACCGCAGAATATACTTTTATCTTCCAAGCCTCTCTTATCCAGACAAATGACCGTAGCCACAATAAATAGTAGTTTGTGCAATATGTAAGCTGAATTTTCTCGCACACGAAATATCGAATGACAAAACTTCATTATCCACTTTTGATGCATTTTTGCACAAGGAATCACCCGTTGCTTGATCGCACCACGATTTCATCCCCACCCAGTATAACGATCGTTTAAAGATCTCGTGCATGCAATCAGCTGATTGCCTGCTCAAATCCCTGTCCCAACGTACCAGTTGAATTTAAACGCATTGCAAACCATCCTGGTCGTTTCGTTGCAGAAAAAAAGAGGAATTACGTGAATGTAATCCACACAGCGACACAGAAGGGGCCTCCGTGAAAAAGGATATCGTGATCTCTGTCGCACCGGCGTCTTTCTCGTCTCTCGATCAAGATCGCAGACGGTCCGGCGGAGTGTAGGATTTCGTCGTGAAATTTGTGAATGAGCCCTCGTGACTCGCGCATTTTGAATGGAAACCGACGGGCCGGTTTTTACGAAAGCATCCTGGCACAGGATGCGGGTGCGGACGAAGGGGGTGCTCATTTTTATCCTTTTTAATTCTTTTTCCTCGGTAGCTGCAGCAGATAAGTGGAGGGGGAGAACGAACAGAGAGAATACGATCAGCAGCCAGCTGATCGCCTCCGTCTTTCAAAGGAGGTTTTGCAAAATGCGAGCACGTGCTCGTGTGCGTGACCTTCTTTATATTTGCATGCCTGCTTGCCACCTGCGAAGCCAGTTCGTTTCACCGTCCGATCGGCGAGCAATTAATTCTCCAATTACTACGTTTCCTTAACTGCCGTTCATTCATACAACCGCTTCGAATTTTATGATCCGCTTGCTCTTTAAGGGGAGATTCCAAGCCTTCACCGTGTTGATTTAGCCAAATTTGAGTACATCTTTTTCCACTGCTATATTATCAACACCATTTTTATAACATTGTAGGTACTTGTAGAACTGATATTTATGTTTGATTCACACTTACCAGATATAAAATATTCATAAACAAAATTTCAAACATTTTTATAAGAAATTGTAATCTTTTTTGGATGCTTTCGATTAAATAAGGATTTACACTGAGGTATAATTTTGTCATAGATGAGTGAATAAATGACCATTTATGAGGAAATATATGGTTATAATTTGGTTAATATTTCTTCCTTCATGCATGTATAGTTCCTCAGAAAAATGTACCTACATTTGCAAAGAACAAAGGTACAGGTAATCAGGAAAGGAGTTGACAAGTTTTCTCAATGCATCCCAGACTTATCATCGACCTCGTCTTCCTCTGCTCTGCTTAAAAAAAGAACTATATCTCCTGCGTCGTCAAACTTAAAAGTAACAAAGAAAAACAAAAATTGGAAATCGAATTTTTCACCTAAAACACCTCACAATCTCCCCTTAATCTCTGCTTCGTCAATAAAGATACAAAGTTTCCATTTTATTTTTATATAATCCAATCTACGAGACTGCTGTTTATTTATTTATTAACAGATTACTCTTTAGTCTTTTATGTCTTGAAAGTTTCGAAAAAGAACATTCAGTTTTGCACAAAATTTTTCACGGTGACTCACACGTTTGATGGAATATTTCAATACAGCAATGATGTATGACATCAGTTATTGTTAAGTTATTTCACAATTGCAAAACTGAAAAATATATAACGAAACACATGTGTTTTAATGAGTGTCATTGATGTAATAATCCGTTCAAAGACATAGGTTCATGGTGTAAAATAAACAGCTGTCCCGAGCCAGTACATCGGCCTGTAGTACACGGTGAACGATTTTTTAAACTCATACATGAGTTCATCGGTCTGAAAGGGTTAATGTATAATATACACGCTGGTGTTCAATGTTTTACATAATGTAAACTAATCAGCAGAGTAAATAGTTTTATTAATTTGGAACAACCTCATCCCCTCATAGAACGGCATTGAATAGACGCTGTGACGATTTAGGAAATGTTTATAATCAAACTGTGAATATTTATGCCATTTACTCTATTTAAGTATTTAAGCTATAGTCATTTTCAAAAATTACCGAATGAAAAAACCGAATCTTGGAATCTTTAAAAGGAACATAAAACTGTTTTCTTATTATACAATTAGCACCGATAATTTATGTAAATTAATTACCAAAATGCCTAGAGTGTGCGATGCTGTAATTAACGCCCGTGAATGTTGCTTCGACGAAAAGAAAACTTATTTAGTAATTTTTATCTTCTGTTTATCAAGTATTATTAATAAATGATTTATTGCACATGAAACGGATTGGTACGTGTCATATATAAACTGCGGATGTTTATGCAATTTAAGACTACATTTTTAGGACGAAATAAATTTTGAAGAAACTCGATTTCTCTATTCCTGAATCTATATTAAAATATCAAATTAGCGATTTATAAAACTATATATTAAAATAAACATCCACAGTCCAGTAATGACAAATTAATTGAATGAACCAAACTCTAAGAACGATTAACAATAACGATAATAAGATAAATGACTAGACTGCGAATGTTTATGCAATTTTATATACCCAAATTACAACATGCTGAACATTTAACAACTTAGCAAAATAAAAATGACATATTTTGAACATTTCAAGGAGCAAATGCAATCTTGGTGAAGTTTCATTTTTTTAGCTGCATTAACATTGAAAATATGGAAATCTATGAATGTTTATTTGTATAAACATCCTCAGTCTATAAATGACATATATTCAGTGGTAAAGGTTGTTGCTTAAGGTTAATAGGAAACAAGTGGCAAAGAGTGACGGCGACGAAGCACAAGAAACACGGTGTAGAAAAAGGGGAACAAATCGGAGGGGGAAGAGGGATGAAACAGGCGGCTGTTCGCTGTCTCCGGAAGGAACTGTCTCCCTTTATACCCAAAGACATTCCTCCAAACGTGAACCAACGTGCTCCACGACGGTGTTCTCTCCCCCTCGTGGAAGCACTTCCACGGATGTCCCCACCCCGTGTTAACCTCTTGCACCCGAAACTAAATTAAGGATCGTTCCGGTCGAGATTTTTTGCCTTTGATACTCTTTCACTTTTTGTCCGCTTTTCTCTAACACTCCTTGGTCTATCATGAACTTGTTAAACGATTCTCTTCAATTCAAACAGTTCCACTTGATCGCAGACATGGCAAAATCAATTATTTTCGTTGATCCTATTTGTTTCAAATTCAACGGCTTACATCTTTTTTTAAATCAATATTCAAATTCAACGGCTTATACCTTCTTTTTAAATTAATATTTCAAAAACGGCTACATTAAGGATTGATTTTATTCATCTACTTCAAGAATCTAATTTCCTTTTTATTTTCAGGTAAAGCCCAGAAGAGTTTTTCTAACACCGCATACTCTACACAAAAAATGTGTCTCATTCAACTAATTATAATTTAGTTATGGCGATGAATTTTTAAAAGATTTTGTGTGGAAATATTCATTAAAGTATAGACTTTCAAGTATATTTTATACTTTTCATTCAAAAAGTAATGTATATGAAACAAAAATTCTTGAAAAGTATCCTTTTTTTTTCTGTCCCAGGTATATGTAGCCTCTTAATAATTTTACATAATTATATAGAGTGATCGAAGAAAACTATACCAGCATATTCTATGAGTAGAAACAAAGTAAGTATTATGTTAACATATAATAGTGAATATTTGATTAAAAAGAACAGGGTGAGCAGGTTGAAAAATTGTTTAGTGATATTTGTTTAATGTGTTTATAAAGCTATGTTAGCTATATATGTAAGATCGGTGACAGTTTAAGTAAAAAATTAAGCATGTATTCATTCCAATGAAACAGAAGTCGTGCGAAATTCTTGGGGTAGTAAATTCACTTTTTTACGGTGCATTTGGACAATGAGATACTTCTTAATGAAAGACAATAGGAGGCAATTAATGAAAGCAATATCGAATGCCTATGCAATTTCGATTTTTACACATCGTTTTGCGAATATATAAAATAAATACAGTGCCTAAAATAAGTAGATAGTCACACACTTAAATAATCTACAATTCGTCAAGGTGTTAAATACTATAAAAATTCAAAACATTGTCTACAATAAACATTGAGTGAAATTATTATAATATTCAATACACAATATTTTTTAAATTGCTGTCTTTTATTAATTATCAAAAATTACTGAGAATTCCAAACCTGTGATTGTTTTGGACAATTCGTTCAGATGTCACATTTTTATCAAAACTTTTTGACAAAGTATTTATGGACACATGCTTGTGTAATCTTTTTGACTGATTTCTACTTCC
This sequence comes from Macropis europaea, assembly GCA_916610135.2. Taxonomy (NCBI): domain Eukaryota; kingdom Metazoa; phylum Arthropoda; class Insecta; order Hymenoptera; family Melittidae; genus Macropis; species Macropis europaea. The sequence continues at coordinate 25,316,573 of OU744345.1, forward strand.
AGAGCCCGCTGAAACGGTTTGGCCGGAAAATCTGAAGCGCCTTACGTATTTTACAAATTGTTAGTACCCTTCTGCCAATCGGAATACCGTCGTTAGCAGTCAAATGATTTATAAGAATGTAACAAGCGAATCATTCGCATAGGACAAGCACTCGTACAATGAGTCACATACTGTAAATAGAAAATTGTCATCTAAGACCGGTGTCATTGCACCCTAGGTTCTACAGGACGTATACGGTAGCTAGAAGAGGAGATAGATGAAAGTTGGTAGTACACGTAGACGGCTGAAAATCTCATCTGGCTCGTTGCCAACATCTTCGAATCTTGTCATTTTCTTCATCCTCGTCTTCCATTCTCCAGCATGCACTTCCCCGCGTGCTTTCGCTAGAGGCAATCAATTCAGTCTCCTCATTCCGCTTTCTGTTATCCTTCTGTTCGCCAGTGCATAACCTCGACATGTAATTTCTTCATCAATGTTTTTATCTGTTGCATTTCTTTTCAGCTTACAAGGGCAGATTGCGATCAGGGCGAACGTTGTTTTGTCCATGAAACCTATCACAGAATGTTAGGGTCTAACCCTTGGACATTGCTTAAACATTAAAATTTCGAAGTTGTCGGATCTACTTCATTTCTTCTGCTGATTGCGGATCTTGACGAGGCAAACCAAGAAGTCTTAGACCATTTTGCTATCAGATCAATATTTTAATAAAATATTAACTTTTTTAAAGGCCTGCTGAGTTCTGTTCATTTTATTATTCAAATTACAATTTCAAGTTAGAATTTAATTTCTGACTGATAGCAACACTCTAATAATTAGTTCTTTAAACATTATTCATAGTAAATTTGTAATTTTTATAACATAACACCTTTTATATTTTAAATAAATCAGGTTATTATACAGAGGATGTCCCACTAAGCTTAAGTATCTTAAAAATTTCTGTAGTTGGTGAAAGTACGAAGAAATGCCTCGTTAACAGCGTTTTATACAAAGCAATATTAATACACTGATCATCTGCCATAGGGAAAGGAATAAGAATTCTACAGCACTGCTTTACACGCCGAAAATTATGCGAATAGCGACAGCAATTCATTATACAATCTCGAAGTGCCAAGTACAGATAGAATCAAAAATAACAGAGAACTACGTTATCAACTACCTTGTTTCAAGTAACCCAGTGATGACCACCAGAGCTGCGATCTTCCCCCACTCTAGGTCTATTCCCCTCATATAGGTTATAATCTGGGACGACAATGGACCGAGTAGGAAAGAGAAGGGAATTAAAACGAGGGGAATGGATGTAGAGTGGAGGAAGGCCGCAGCTCCAATGGCCATCTCTGTCTTAGGGTCTCATATTTGGAACGCCTTGGGTTCAAACAAAAGAGTCAGATTAATCTGAGAATCGCTTGTTAACGTTTCATCTAAACAATAAAAGAATTAGTTGATAATATTTAGACTCTAAGCTAATGATAAAATTGATTAGATGACTTACCTTTAATGGTGTACGGAATTTCAATGTGCACAACTGAAAAAACTAGAAAGGATAAAAAAACAAACTCAATAGCGTCGTTTCGAAACAATTGCTTTCGTGAGAATTGCAATTACATATAGGCGGTGTTGCCATATGTTCTAATATTTTTTATGACTACCATAACATTTCAGTACTTCCTTATGGAAATACTACGGGATCTTATATTAGTCACATACACTCCCGCGAACATGGTAAACTAAGAAGGCAGATAATTTTGCAGTATAAAATGACCTACATTATAAAATAAAGTTAGCACTTAGTAACTGTGTATAATGTGGAGAAAATGTAATTCAAATCATGTGTTAAAGATCTTACCAAAAATGAGTAATTAATCTTATTTTCAGCTTAATAAATGTGTTAATCTTCTCATCAATGTGTCCACCTCAGGTGGATATGACCGCTTCAAACAATATGCGGCATTCTTTCGATGAAAAGTTTTAATACTTCGGAACTAATTCCTCTTCAACCTTCCTCTACTTTCTTTGAATTTGGACAAAACTTTCAAAGCAAACGAAAAGTGTGGGCAGACTATTGTCTGATCGAGTTGAAAATGTGGTAGAAACATACCTACAGTCTTGTTTTTTAAATATTCATTTAAATTATACGGGCATATTATTAATATCATATTCAGCTATCATATTAACGTAAAATAGATAAATATACCAATATAGAATATTAAAATCAGGCCAAAAAATTGTATTCACGACTTATGGACGGGGGTGTATCTCATATTAGGTACACTTACTCTAGTACAGTAGAGCCTCCCGTACCCGAATCCCCATTATCCGAATATCCTAACATAGAATATGAAACAGCCGTTTCGTGAAAACTTATGTGATTTAGCAGCCGAAAACATATGGGATCCTTAAATATTGAAACAAACTGTCAATTTTGTTGATTTCTATTTGAATAAATGAAGTTTAATATACAAAAAGTGCTTATTCTATTATCCAAAATTCTGTTATTCGGCCACATTTGTCTCCCTGTTAGTTCGGATACAGGAGGCTCTATTGTACACAAGAATATGTATGCAGTAAGATATTGAAAAGGGTCAAGGTACGTGTTTCATGAAACAAAGAAGAGAGATTCCACTTGTCGACTAACGGGCTCGATTGGAAAATAGAAATCGATGGGGCGCCAGAACCACCACCGAATTCTCGGATCGTGATTTCAGAATTCCGATCTGTGCGTTCTACCTTGTCCCGCGAGTGACCGTGGAATAGAAGAGAGGTGGTTTACCCGAAGAACACGACAGCTGCATCGAGCCACCGGACTGAAAATAGCACGGCAACCCCATGCCGAGGCCGAACAGCGAAGTCGAAGCCCTCTCCCTACGTCGGTATACGCCTCGGTTAAAAAGCTACCCACCTACGAGCCTTTTAAATAGCGATTGCGTGCTTTTTCCCTTTTTTTTCCAGCAGAATCTTCTCGCTAAATGACACGACCGAGGAAAGAGGGAGTGTACCGCCACTGATTTATAAGAAGAACCAGGCGTTTCCGGATACTTTACGAGACGATACCCGACACACTCACCGAAACATTTTATTCATCACCGAAACGATAGCACGGGCCGGGATTATGCTTAACGACCCCCATTTCATTATCGGGCAAAAAACACCCCTTTCCTCATTTTTGGAGTGCCTCCTCTTCTTTTTTTTTATGCTTTGGCACGAGCCTAGTTAACTGGTGGAAGCGCCCGTCCATCTACTCGACGACGAGTATTTTTAGACCGGTTATAACAAATTTAAAAAGATTTTTCTTCGGAGTAATTTTCTGTTGAATCTTCGGATGTTCTGTAAGAAGTGCCAGTTGGCTTAGAACGTTTGCATCGATGTTAATCGTGCGTGGTGTATTATAAATGGTGTCTGGAAAAAGGTGGCCTCTTGTCAGGCAGATGAAATGGAGTAAAAATGTCCTGTCAGTACAGGGTTTAAAACGAATACTTATCGAAATAAATGTTACTAAAGAAACTATGAAAAGCGTAAATATTTTTAGTTACTTATTGTAATCCTTTTTATTATAACAAATTTTCAATGTAACTACTACCACTTTTTATACAAAGCTCAATTTTCTGCAAAAGCAACGAACACGATCGCATATTTGCATAATTGCTAAATCTAAATGACACTCTAGGATTCTAGACACAATTAACATTTGCTACACGGGTTATAGACAATTTTTTCGGATTGGAAATTTAAACTTGAATAATTACTTATGACAATTGAGATAATGTGACTAACGCCAGATATTGTTGTCTTTGTTAGTTTTTTAACCACGTTTACACAATCCCAATCTTATTATTACATGGTATGAAGGAATAGTTTTCGTATAAAAAATATACTATTCATTGTCACGATAATAACATGATCTTTATCATACTCATAATCGGTACTGTATTTCAGTAAATATATGTTTTGTTGAATGAATAAACCCACATATGCATTTTATCAATTTCTCCATTTTAACAATAAATAAAAACCGTTTTTATTCTAGATGCCTGAATTTACATCTACGCAGTTATCTTCACAATAAATAACGTAGCATTCTTCTCAATGTAACTTTTCAAGAAAATTATTTAAACAATAGAATATGTCACACATTGCACAGTATGCTAAAAAGTATTTCGTGTACAGAAAATGCTTGACTCTAACGTGCACTCAGAGAGTTAAGAAGTTATGGAACAATCGAAAACTCTGTTATTGTTTTGAAAAATAGTTGAAGTCGTAAAATTAATTTGCAAGAGCTCCCATGTGGACATTTAAAACATTTTTCAAGATATAGCTTTAGTGGATTTGTCAGCTACGCGTAGGTAGACGTTGCCAACCTTCAAACGCGTATTTCTTGAAGCTATTAACACACTGTTGATAACATATTTGGTTCAGAAAATATATAAAAATATAATACAAATTTTTGAGCGAAAAACGCGAAAAATTCAAAAATTTTATATATCATAAATTTTCAAAGAACCAAAATAAATCTCCGTCAAAAGGGAGGAAGTATAAAAGAATTTATAAAAAGAACTCGTTTTTCTGTTTTACCATCCAACCGTGAGCGGAAAGACACGTTTTACCAGAATTGCTGTATCCCGTTCAAACAATGATATTTTTTAATACAATTTTAAATACAAAAAGACTATAATACGTACCAGTAAATTGTCAAATATCAAAAGAATTGCATTCTTACTTTTTCGTATTTTCGGCCTGAAAAACATTCACTTCTCAGGCTGGTCACAGTAAGACAACGTCTTAGTGTGATCATCTCTTTCGAAGACACCCTGTATTCGGTGCTCGTCACTTTCAAAGTGTGGCCATAAAAGTTTTCCATCTCGTTTTGTGTGACTAATGATCGTACACGTGGTTTCGCGATACGATATCGTTCCTCTCTTTCCTCGTGACGGTACGTTTATACGTACTTCCTCCTCCGCACCTGGAGCTTCTCCAAGTGCGCCGAAAATACGAGTTTTACGCGACGCGTTCCATCGGTAGCGCGTTCAGGCACCTGTAGGATGCGTCAGTTATTAACGTGGAGCACCACGAGGTAAATTGCATCGGACGTAGATCCGATGACACGCAGAACCTCGAATACTGACAATCTATCGCCGGGAAAAGCTTGGCGAGTCTCGGGGTTGCGTCAGTTCGGATGCTCGACACTCGTGACTTTATATTTAGGCCCGACGTCGATACCACGATTGCAATAGTGGTCCCAAGACACCTGTTCTTCGAATCGTTTCGAAAACAAGCGTCATACGTTCAACGATCATTTCGATCGAGCGAAAATCACGCATGAAACGTACCGCGCCAGACACCGGGTTCCGAATCAAATAAATACAAGTCGGTTTGTGGAAAATCCGTACCGAATGTCTACTTTTGAAATGTGTGAATGATTTTATATTCATCTGTAAAATGTGTGTCTTAAAATTCATGTGTTATTAAAACAATAATACAGTAGAACTTCGATTATTGCAACTACTCGCAGGACATGTTGGATATAATCAAATTTTTCAAAGAATTCAATAATTGTTATTTTACAAATGACGTTTATTGGGTAGTAGTATTCTTCTTCCAAAGAGCAGGTATCCACATATGGGTTCTCTCTTTTTTGATATTTTATTAGCGCCAGATTTCATGCAACCTAATGAATTTTCATCGGCCTTTATAATTTCATTCTTTCATCTTGTTTAATATCCCAAATTGTTGAGATTCTTCATGAAGCACTACCATTTCGAAAAATGAATTTTATAAACACTGTTTATTCTTTTACCTTGAAACTGTTCGAGTAACAATACGACTGCACACTCAGAGTTCGGATAAGCGAAGTTCTACCGTATTCATAAATAATACACTGTTTTCCAATTGGCAGGTGGATGAAATCAGAATCTGCGCGTGTGTGAGTTTGGATTCCATGAAACAGCATTTTCCGAAATGGAAGGACAGACGGGAGGAGACGTCGACGACGGGCGAAAGAAGGTGGCAAGGCAAATACAAAAACGGCGTCGTTCTCGCCGTTTCATTGGTGGCTACAGGATAGAAGCAGGTTGGTGCGCTGGGTGGTTCTTCTGGAGCGACGCCAGGCGTCCGCCGAATTTAGCACCGCGACGCTGACTAACCCGCGTGGCATTCATTCAATCGCCGACCAAAAAGCCTGCTGCCTGCATAGTCTGTTGCTGCATACACTCCGCGACAAAATGATGGCACACCTTCATGTTTTTATGCGGTTTCTATTTCTTAATACAATAAGGTCAATGTCTATGTAAAAATTGATCAGGCTTCACACGATAAATAAAGTCGCAACTATTCCTTGCAAAATAATATTTACTTTTAAATAAAACGAAACGAAATTCAAAAACTAGACGAAATCGTTGCGATGCAATATTAGCACATTTATATAGGCTGTACCAGCCATCGTGATACAACCGGGCAAGGACTGATGCCACCTGGTCAAATAAATCGAAAATGTAGAATAAAATTTTCCCATATGAGGCTTTGTTTTCGAGAAAATTAAATTTAAAAGTTTACTGAGTACTTTCTTACGTCCCGTGCGGGGAATGGTCAAGCTCATTTATTGAGTACGATGTTTGAACGCCCATGAGCGTTCTCCGCACTGGCCGAAATAATATTACGGGAGTGTACTATACTGTATGCATATTACATTTTACTTTTTTCTTGTCAGAGGCAGTTAACATACAGCTAGACACAAAGACTGATAAGGGATCAGCATTACATATGATATTAATGCCACGACATAGTTAAAAGCACGTGTACCCAGCGAATATTCAAAGTCGATTTTCTTGAAACAAAAGTTCATATGGAAAAATTTGAGTCATTACTTTCGATTTATTTGTTCACGTAGAATCAACCCTCGCCCCGGCTGTACTATGATGGCTGAGGCACCCTGTATAATGTATTTCACAAAAACAAATTATGTATATGCATATACACATTATAATTTTTTAAATAATTCCACTGCTTTACTTCCATATGTGTAACTTTGATCATAATATGTCACGGATAACATGTTGCATACGATCACTACGTATGCACTTCACGACAAAATGATGACACACCTTCATGGTTTTATACAGTTTCTGTTTCTTAGTACAATAAGGTCAATCTCTGTGTAAAAATTAATTAAATCATACTGTTTTACGCAGTTTATGGTACCGATTAATGCATTGCCGCATTGGTATATATTTTCCCATGTTGTTTGTTAATAAATAAATTTCATTGTAAAATCAATATGTTTGGCTATGGTACGTTTCAAATAAAAGTTCTTTGCTCAGTATGAGACTATAGCTGTTGACACTGATTAATTTCGATTATTTGACCCTGAATTATTCTATTAGGTTGAGTCATAAATAATTTTCGACACATAACAGATTTTTTCTTTGTAAAAATTCAAATAGTTTATCTGTGCTACTGATTTTTGCTTCATAGTTAAGGGTAAGGATCCCTAAAACGTTGATAGACTGCAGAAGCAACAGTGATCATCCTGTAATGAATCATGAATAAATTAAAGAAGTCAAATCGAAGTTATTTACGACTCTACCTAATATATTGTTCATAAGTGAAGAGCAGCACTTGAGGCCATTATAGTGGCTATTCGCATGCAGGAACTATATTTTAAAAGCGTATATGTACGCCTTTCCCAGTGATAGTGTTAGTATATCAAGTTTGATTAATTTTTATAAAAACATTCAACTTATTGTGTTATTAGATTGGTGAATATGAAATGTTGGTTTCGGATCAAATCTCTCGGTATATTAACATAGTCTAAATATATACAGTACGTGATAAAATTAATACCAAACACCTTAGATGCATGTGTAGTATTTCAACTACATGCAGTAGGGTGCAGAATTTTTCGGAGACTACATTTTCCAGCCGTAATTTGAAAAGTTTCTGATAAATTCAGATTTATAAATACCCTCAAAGATGAGAGGAAAGAGCATACATCTCGGTATTATATTCTCAGTGAGCTGTTTCTCTGCTTTATGTAGCTTAAAATATGGAATATGCTTCGTTCTGCAAAATACTACTGAAAAATACACTGTCCAGCATTTTTTGCACGCCAGTTATTTCTCAATCCTATGTAGCTCAAAATTTGAAATTATTTTCCCTATACCAAGAATTACTGAAAAATTTACTGTTTGCATGCTACTGCACATACTACCTTGAATTAAGGAATGTGCAGTTGAAATTGTATCAAAGGACGACACACATAAAAATTCGAAATTGCATACAAATTGAAAGGTATGCATTTATTTTGGCATGTGTGTAGTCTACGTTTGCTCAAGTGACGCCATTCACGCTGCACATTCATATCCATCGCCTCCCTCTTTTTCCACCCCGTACACCAGAAATGACCATCCGGAGCGAGGCCTGGCTCCGTCCTACCCCCGCTCCGTGTTTATTCCCCTCACGTAATAAGAAAGTAAATATGTAATCTCTAGATGAAACTGATATCATATTTAAAAAAATAATTATTCTTATCACGTCACTGTTTCTTGAAAAACCATACTCTTCTTTGGTTTCGACATCATACCCAGACCACAACCTATCTGAGGGGAATGGACGCAGAGTGGGGGTAAGCTGGAGCCAGTCCTTGCTCCAGATGGACATCTCTGCTATACACGATCATCGATTTCGATCACAACAATCTACCCACTCGATTACTACAACAATATTCTTTTATCAGTGTTCGCGGTTGAACTGTTCAGGCTGCATGAAAGAAAGACGATAACCAATGAATGTTCTATCGGTGAAATTGTCGTCTGAGATATTATTAGACGTGCGAAGAGAATATGCAATCGATAATATGTGACTGGAGCAAATGTGTTACTTTATTTATAACATCCTCATATTAATAAACAGTCGCAGGGAATCGTAAAGCAGATCAATCATATCTGTTTTTTGATGAATTTCTGGTCTAACATGTTGAGACGAAAGTCGAAATCATTAGTGACGTAGAAATTTTGATGTTCTTTTTTTTTCATTTTTCACTAAAAAAATATGGTAATCTTGAAATTGCTCGCGTGCTTCTCGTCATTCGGTTTGCTCAAACATTTTTATCTCCGATGTCTACGGTTCGAGGAAGTTTCACTCAACCGACGAGCAAAAAGTTCGTGTCCCGATGAATCGCGTCTACCATCTTTGCGCTGTTTCCTTTTTCTTTTCTCTGCTTCGAGAGGGCTAAAAGAGCCGCGAGCGAAACGACACCGTTTCTTTCCCTTCGTTTTCTTCCTTTCTCGGTCCAGTGGCAGTTAATGAACATCGGACACGTGCCATCGATCCCACAAAATCTGTCTACCAACGGTGGCTTCGCATAAAAATAGAATGCTTATCCTTTTACTTACCACTGCGAAAGATCGTCGCAGTAATCTGCTTCCCTTCGTTTACGCTGTACTCTTACGAAAAGTGCTTTGAGCCCTTCGAACCACTATTCAGAATAATGACATTAGACAAAGGGTGAAATTCATACCTGTCTGTATCACGTAAATCCAAACTGTTCGTATCGTTATCTTATTTTTGTATACAGGTTGGTAGTAGAAGGTGAAGCCAAACTTCAAAGGCATGTACTATTCATCAAAACAAAAAGAAAGTTCTTAATGAACATTAGTTCAAAAATTATTTCTTCCAAATTTACGAAAGTCTTTTTAATACACCGAATTTCGTATAAAAATTTCTCGTTTGATATTAATGCTCTTTAATACAGTTGCGCTGCCATTGACATTTGCCATAAAAACAAACCATAGGGACAGAAGAACACGACTGAGCAGTCAAATGTTCTTTTTTCTTTACGATTTATATAAAAAATAGTAAATTATATCGTGTCTGATTAGGTATGGCGATTTTCACTATGGCGTTCAACGTGTTAAGAGTTTTTACTTTGCTTTCATTAATAGTATATGTTCTTAAAGTTTGGACACAGGTTTTTCCACCACCCTGTATACAGAGTGTTTTGACATGATGGTCAAAATCTTTGTAAACTTATAGTACTCATTGAAAAATGCTTAGTCACCAAAGAAAATATTAGGGCGACTTTTAAATAATGTCCTTTTTAAACGTAAGTTTAAACAAATCAACAGTGACACTTATTCTTAGTTCTATTTATCAAGATATGGACCATTCATTTTAGTGGCCTTGCTCTGCTTAAATAATTCTTCGATTCCTTCTTGAACAAATTATTATTATTTGCAGCAAAAAATTAATTTTAAATGTATTTCAGTCTATCAGTACCACTGAATTTTTGCGACAACTACAAATCGAAGTACCTAAATGGATAATTTTTGGTAAGTGCAACAAGATTCACAGAATTCGACGATTATATTACTCAAACCTTATCATGATGTTCTTTACCTGAAATTGCATCTGATTACCAAAGTTCTTGAATATGTCTTTGCTAATATAGTTCGATTTTCATTAAAAAATCCGAAATGAAAATTATCTATTATACTTTACTGTACGTACAAGAAAATATCTGTTGAATAAATTTGAATAACAGATTCGTGTTTCTTTAACTAATATTTTTAAAAAATGAAATGACATTACTTATGAGATATCCTCGTAACCTTATACATCTATTGCTTAAAGTTTTATGTGAAACATCATAAGATTCTTATACAGTTGACTCATAAAATTAATCAAACGTATACATCATCTCAATTTTCTTTTATTTAACACTGTTTCATTTCAAATACACCCAAGATCTGATAATTAGTTGTTTGATCAATTCCATGAGATAGCGTATGGGACAGCAATATTCAAATTGAGGTAGAACAAGAGCACTTACCAACCGCAACAGTACGCTGAAGTCAGATCTACTCAATAAATTGTAATTTACGGTATCCAGGCCTGAATTTCATCAGCGACTTCAACTTTGCCGGGTACAACGAACGTTCTCAAGCTGGAAAATTATTTCAGGTTTCTCTTGTTAGCCGGATCGCTGGTGTTTGTAGGAAACGCCGCGGAGATTTATTTTTTCTCTGACGTGGGTCGAAACACGTGGAAGAAGGCCGATGAGTATTGGTTTATCTGTAGGAGATGTCGGTAGGACCAGTCGTTCGTGTTCGGTCACTGAACACATTGTTTCGAAGCGATGAGCATAAAACAATAAAACCAACCCGAGTCCATTCGTGTCATTGCGCCAAGTCCCTGGTAAGAAACTTCGTGAGATGAAACGGTTCGCAAGATGTATGCGGACAGGTGTAAAAGCTTGCACTTAGTATGCATTAAAACGTGTAACCACAACAACGTCTTTATCATAAACATCTTTGGAATTTGCCTTAATTATCAAAATGGATGGAGGTAAATTACATTGTATCAACTTTGTAAGGGTTATTATTGTAATTGCATTTGTACAGGATGTTCCATATTATGTGAGCGTAACTTCATGGATGAATTTGGTACAGGAAAATAGGATACGAAGACACATTCTCCTATTTCTTACTATAGTACAAAAGGAATACACGTTCAATGATAAACAAAAAATCTTTTCGTAATTATTAATTTACAGTCCATTTTTTTTATTAATTTACCCCCCTCGTTTTTTTAATTATGGTTTGTGACAAGTTTAACATCATAACTGTGAGTGTCTCAATCATTTCTGTCAATATTTTGATCCATTTCTGCCGCTAGGGGTTCCACAAGTCACAATTTGATTTTGGGCAGGTTTGTCGTATTTTTTCAGGTGATCAAAAGTGTCAATGCATGATTTTAGTTTGTGCAGGCTTTTGCAGTAATCCAGATAAAATATTGTACTGTCAACAGAAATGATAAATGTCCCAAAACTTATAGATTACAGAGTATACCGAACTGTCGTATAATCATCTACCAAAAATTGTTTATTATAGTGTCTTCTTATTTTTTGAGTTCATTATCGGATAACATATCACCCTGACTTTTCTTGTTGTATAGAGGTATAACAAAAACATTTAATTAACAATCTTAGTTAACGTAAAACTGAAAACTTAATGTTAACATGTTATTACTTTGAACTGCTTCTGCTTCTTTCTTATGCACACATAGAGGATAAGGCACCTAACATTATTACGTTGAATAACTTTTATCTTAATAACTATAGGAAGAATTGCTTTATACAGAATTTGCATAATTTCGAGGTGTACGTAATGTGGTAGCAACTGTGTTTCTTATAGATCAAAACATTTGCATGCAGTAGTCGATACAACTATTCCTTATAGCCTTATGTCTCTATAAAATAATATTAAAGTGTTTGTGTAGAAAAATCGTAGATTTTAAAAATATTTGAATTTTACGTTTTTCCTTTCTATATTTTTTGACAGTACCGCTCCCTTTTCATCAACAATACTCTACAGCAATTAGGTTAAAATATCATTAAGTTGTCATTGTCGATGTAAATGAAATTTGCTACTGACAACCGTATTTGCAATTATTTTTAAATATCAAAATGTATCAATATTTAATATTCTTGTGATTCCCCCTGCTAATAAATTTACTTCGCAACACCGACATTAAAGAATCTACTAAACTAACGGGTTTTCGTAAAAAAAAACTGGTTTTTACACTGTATGTAGAGATTCATTGATTAATGCATTCAAATATATACATGTAGTTGCATTTAAAAGAACGGAGTTTAATATTTCCCCTACATCACATTATGCACCCTTGAATACCATGCGGCTTTTATGTACAACAATGTTTAAAACAACGCATAATTCAGAAGTTATTCAAGACGGCCATGTTAGATGTTTCATCCTGTACACGGTATGACCTGTTTTATAGAATAGAAGAAAATAGCTTTTGTATGGTTCAAAGAGTTCGAAGGGGACATCAGAACATGCAGGTGGAAATTTCCTGAATGAAGGCGTTAAGGTCACTTACAGGTCATTTGCGCTTATTTTTAAGTGGTACATGGTATACATTTTTTCTACGAGTCGAGTTTAACCTGTGTTGTCTGTGACTTTTTTCAGAAATTTGTTAAATAAATAACGAAATTAATAAAATTATTCAAATACACTGACATGAACAACAGTAAATTTTTGTATTCGTTTCCTGAAATTAGTTTGAATACTCCACATTTCTGGAGGAGCGTTTCATGTCATGAAGTGTTTTCGGTTGATGTGCGAAAACTTGATTGTCACACTAGATTCTTTATTAAAATTTTGAAAAGGTTTATTAATTATTTCAAAAGTTTCCCAAGAAATACATAAACATTACGCTTTATCACATTCGAAAAGAATATAATTGACCTCGAAATAATCTTAATACATCCTCGGAATAAATTTCATCCTACATTTTCGGATGCACCCATCAGATTCCTTTAACTCCCAAAAGCTGACTTTTTTATATGGCATAGTCTACGAAATGTTTGTATTTATGGATAAAATGGTATTATTGCACCATAATGCTGTTTATTTTAATTCTTTCGTTTTGTTATTACTTTGCAATTATTATCATTTTGTCCTAATTTTACAATTGTTATAAATAACAAAAATTTCATTTAAATGAATTATCACATCCATCAAAATATTACTGACATTTTTACTGTTATTGCAAGTTATTAACATATACTTCCTTAACATCAGGCCAATAAACCTATTAATTATCTGAACCACTTTTTGTCTAAGAACGCCAACTGTTTACACTGAACACGACCCGTGCCGCGTGGATCGTATGCGGCCCACGTGTCAAATTGAATCATTCTAGATAAGTGCTAATATTCTTTAAATTTCAATTGAAACGAACGTTACAATCATAGTACAAAATAAAAAGTAGAATATATTATAAGATTATTCAATGTTTCTATTTCTAACATTGAGTATTCATAAAAACTTTTTCTCAACGACAGAGCACGTGTTGAAGGCGAGCAAAATTGATTGAACTTGCCCGTCAGAGAGACGTTTTCAAAGATCCGGTTAACTCGTCTTCCTCGTTTCACAGGTTAATCCTACCCTATCTATCAAAATTTCTTAAGTCACCGTACGGCAAGTACACGTCTGAACGAATGAGAGTGAGAGAGAAGAATAAGGAATCTGGGATGCTCGCGAGGCAATTAAAAGAAGAATAATAATCGTCAGCTTGAATTTAATGAGCTCTTACGCGGTCCTCCGCGTGCACTCGTGCACGAGCGTGCACAACATTGTCCCCGTGCGGGGAAAAAACGACACGGACGTGCATACGGTGGTCGCACACTTTGCCACCACGCAAACAGAAGCAGCCGACACACGAGCCAGTCGTGCACCCTTCTGAGCGCGTGCAGCCCGCCGCGCAGCAGCTGAAGAAGACGAAGAAGACGATGACGAGGAGAGACGGTGGAGGGTGAGGGAGGCTGCGCTCCTATATGTAGCCCCGAATCTTAGCCGGAGCAACTATTACGCCCGAAAACCTCGAGGCGAACGCACCCGTCTTTAGCAACGGGTACAGGGTACGTTTCCTGAAGAACGCGCGGCGACGTCGGTCCGTCGGGTTTCAAAGTTCTCGATAACGCTCTCTGCCGTCCCCGTTGTTTCTTCCTCTCAGTGATCGCGTGTGTCAGTGATACCATCCGGTTCTGAAAGAAAGATATGAGTTGTGTGCTTTAAAGGGGAAACACGAGAAAGGGAATACAAACCTGAAGAAGATGCCGCGAGCCTTCCTGATCACTCACCGTCGATACAACGGCGTCGCGGAGGAGTTCGATGGTTCCGGAAGAGGTACGTTTGCCTTCGTAATTGTCTTCCTTACAGTTTCGTGCCAGAATTTCTCAGATGTTCCGTGTTACACCTACGCTGTATAAATAGGTTTATCGTGTCGCTGTGTGTGTTCAAAATAGCCAAGAACGTCAACAGTGTTTTTTGATCGACTTTACGCACCTTCCAGTGTTCGGTAACAGAGTCGCGTCCAAGTAAGGCGTAAGCTCGACTTTAGAGTTTCTTTGATGATCCTAGGTATACCCTCTGAAATGTAAATGCGGTGTTTGGAATCGTTGAACAAAATTTCCGCTCCGCTTGCGTCGATCTTGTCGATCAAAAGGTCTGGCTGAGTCGTAGCCAAGAGAATTTGCTGGTCGTTGCTTCGTGATTAAGGTGGTACATCGGGCAGATTTAAGAATAGGAGACGTTAGATGCGTCACGAAGCGTACACGACGCATACCGTCCCGATGCCGTCAACCCCTCCAAAGCTTTCATACAAGCTTACCTTGTACACGCACGTACGTACACAGAAATACGCAGAAAACACGAGCAGCGGACAGAGAAAGAAAGATAAGAAGAAGCGAGAGGCTGAGATAGCTACTCTATTTCCGTTCTCCCCAAAAACGGAGCAGGCGGTACACTCGCGAAGGTGCTCAGCGCTTCAGGATCCATCCCGATACACGATTAAACTTCGTTAAGCATCCATTTGATTTCATTACGTTCGATCGTTCACGCACTAAAAGTGCAGTTAAACATTAGCGATAGAGAGAACAGTTTTCCATAGTTTTGTACAGCAGCTTATCGAGTGAAGCCACCTGTTTGGTGCGAACAAAGAAGACGCTTTTAAAGATTCAGCTTCTCAGAACTCGGGGGAAAACGTGTCTGACTATACAACAACGTTACGGAAATATACTTGGAACTATAAAACAGACAGATATAGCGAGATCGAAGTATCAATTGGAATTTCTTTCAGCTCGATCACGAGATTGGACGCGCGCCAAAAGCGTTTGAACCGTAGAAAACTTCGCGGATGACGATGAACGATTCCACGCGCCGCTATTAATCTTCTCTAAATGTTATACTACGATGCAACGCTCTGGCACTAATATTCTCTTTGGAACTACGTGTCTGTTCGATAAGACAATTGAGAGAAATTTCTTGACTAAGTTCTTCAATTTTTTATAGATTTCAGTCCAGAAAGAGGAGTCAGGCTGGCCGATTACAGCGGAAGCCACCCGACCTCCGATGGCGCGAGCGAGTGCGGCAGCGAGACATCCTCAGAGTGTCCGGAGGAACTGTACAATCTTACAAAATTGGCAGAAGTCAGTTTAGCCGCCGCCGCTGGCACGCTGATTCATCCGAGCAGCGTGATTTATCAGCAACCGGCCTCACCTAGATGCGCCCAATTTTCGGACAAATGCGGCAGAATCATCAGCCCGCGATCGAAGCAGCCAGATTCACAGTTCCAGGATCATCCGGGGACCTTGGAGGACGAGCGATCGCTCGGAGAACGGACGAGGCTGTTCTTCGAGAGAATCGAAAGCGAACGGGAGATCTTGCAGAACCATTCGGAGAGAAACGCGGTTCTGGGTATTCACCTACCATCTCATTCGCATCGTTTGCAAGACGAGCACCGTCTGGAAGTATCTGACAATTCGCTGGACAAAACGGAGCTGGATCCGAATCCTCCGATACCTTCAACGATCACCCAAAGCCGAAGAACGACCTCGACCTCAACGGAGACGACGAAATCCGAGGATAACGAAGACCACGAATGTCCCGACTGCGGTAAAAAATACTCGACGTCCTCGAATTTGGCCAGGCACAGGCAAACGCACAGATCGCTCGGGGACAAGAAAGCTAGGAGGTGTCCACACTGTGACAAAGTTTACGTTAGCATGCCAGCGTTCAGCATGCACGTTAGAACTCACAATCAGGGGTGCAAGTGCCATTACTGCGGCAAGTGTTTCTCCAGGCCGTGGTTACTACAAGGACACATACGCACCCATACAGGTGAGACTCAATGCAAAAAGATTATTATCAAAGGAGCCTGTTAATGTTCTGTTGTCCGACAACCCAGTCTTGAGACTTGAACACGTTCCTCTAAACAATTTTCAGCTGAACTAAAAGAATGTAGCATCGAGAATTTTCAGATCTCAAGTCGAACTTGTTGAACAATATAAAATACAATTTTCTTAATACCATCTAACGTAATCATTTCTTATTCAATTTAGGCGAGAAACCGTTTAAGTGTACGATCTGCAACAAAGCGTTCGCCGATAAATCTAACTTGCGGGCACACATACAGACGCACTCGAATACCAAGCCCCATGTGTGCGGACGTTGCGGTAAAGCGTTCGCTTTAAAGTCGTATCTGTACAAACACGAAGAGTCATCGTGTATGCGCGCCCATCACCGGCTATCCACGGAGAAAACGGACGGGCACGATCAGAAGACAACGTCGTCGTCGACGAGATCCTGTGCGCCCCTGTCGTCGTCTCTGAGCAGAGTGCAAACGACGCCATGCGTCACAGCATCCCCGACGAGCGTCATAGTTCCCCGTCTGGGTCCGAATCGGGAGCAAAAAGGTTCGTCCTCGGCGTTCTCGGCGATCATCAGGCACACCAGGGTACCGGATGCGTCCACGGTACCATCGCCACCCTCGAAACGTTCCTGCAGAGAGAAAACACCTGTTGAGGAACAAGAAAGGAGCGCTCCGGACAATTTAACGAAGAACTCCGACCGAGTGTCCAGGATGGTCATCAGAACGTCCGTCATATCCCCCAATCCGGAACACCTCAGCCGTTTCAGCAACGAGAGCCAAAGCACTTCCGGTAGCTTCGATTTCACCGACCCCACCAGATCATCCGCGTTCTCCAGACCCACCACCATGACGCTAAATCTGGCGATAGCGTAGAGTTCTGACTTACCGGCCGACGAAACTATGCATCGAGGGCAAGTTTTGAAACGATAGAAATTACGGCAAGTACTTTTATCAAGCAACGATGAGGGATACTATCGTAGTACACCGAACGCTGAATCTGAAATCAAACTTGGTGATCAAATCATCGTTTCGTTATAATAGTTATTATTTGATAGCAACTAGTGTCATTCCTAACGATATCGAGATAAGTCCGTTAAGTTCTAGAGGGAGTTCTTTTTTTGAGGGAAATTTTGTCGTTTTCTTGAATGCCGCCTTTGAAACGAGTAGCACCCATTTTTACGATTACACGTAGAGGCAATTTTAGACAAGGTCAATAACACGATCGACAGAGATTGCGTGACACATAATTATTCCATGCACCTTCCTAATTAGGGACCATCTAGCACATAGTCATATTAACGATAAAATCGTGGATTTACCGATTCCTAGATGTCGTGCCTTAAACGCTGTTCGTGCGTAGCCATATTTTTCTCTTTTCGTAAAGACACATCTTCTTAAGAGTCGAAAATAACTTAGTAATCTGGAGTGAAATGCAGTGCCTATGCGTACTTACCTTTAGTATTAATCGCGTCGATCGAATCGAACTTCTCCAAGCTCTTCCAGGCAGCTACGTATTCCTTGAAGCTTCAAACTAACGTACACCTAGTCATCCCGATCGAATCATAGATACTTACACCAATAACGTGAAAGAACTATTTTTACACCCGTGGCAGTTTTTATACAAAAATATTTCACATCTGCGAAAACTTCTTTCAAACGATAACCGTACGTTTCAACGGCTGTCGCAGGGACGTCCAGATTTCGCCGCTGAAGGTCATTTCCTCGACCGCGAAACTTTTCCTGTGTATTTAAAAAAAAAAACTCTACTCTAGGCAAAAATTTTGTTTGATGAAATCTATTCTCCTAAATCACAATTAGAAGGTTGTAAATGCACTGATTTACTCGTAAAATATAATTGCACTATTTTATAATGGAGTCATATGATTTTTTACATATAAAATAATTTTTAAAAACTTTTCTCACGTAAATTTTATTAAATAAAGTTATCAAGGACTCAATATTCTAACTATTGAAAAATTACTATTACAGCAAGCATTCAAACATTTTGCTATTGGATTTCAAAATATTCTTATACGTTTCTTTACATATTTCTGTTTCGAAAGTCGTTTTGTAGACAAATGACCTTGAAGTGCCCAATCTGAATGTCCCTACAGTAGCATGATATGCAGTCAGATTCACATTTGGCGGATGTTGAATCCGTTTGTGCCGGGAAAATTTGAATGTTCGAATGGGGTATTGAATAGCTACCAAGATTTCCGTGAAAAACGAGAAATGGTGCGGTTATTATATTTATGTGTAATTTCGGGTGTCGTTATACTTGCTGCAAACGTATATCTAAGAAGCTAGTTTTGTAATTGTAATGCATTAACGCGTTTTTAAACGTGAACGCGTATCGTCTGTGATTCGAAGTTGTGTATGCAGTCTAGTAGCCCTCTAGCGGCCGTATTGTACAATAATTAAGAATATTTGTTTCGTTCTTTTCGATCTGTTACCGACCGTCGGTAACGATCCGAGTGTAAACTAGTCCAATCCGCTTTGCCATTCTAAGCGTAACCTATCATATTTCTGTCAAAATTTTACCAAACACTATACAGCCTGTGCCTAGAACTAGCCATCTAAAATAACTTCTGACGTGGTGATATTAGAGCAAAATTGTTTAACGAAATACGTTGCATGTGGGAAGAGATTCGTACGAGAAAAAGTGTTTTAATTTCGATGCACCTTACACTTATTGCACGAGAATTTCAAGTTCCTCGTGAAGTAAAAAATGCAAAACGCATAAAAGTGAAAACATTTTTCTTTATGTGAAGAGTTCTATATACAAAATATTTTATTAAACTGCTTCTTTTCCAACATCGACGAGTCAGAATTTATTTTAAAGAACGATTTCTAAGGGGTCAGCCTGTGTACGTACTTTCCATTCACTGTTTTCCAATATTTCAAGTAACAATTCGATAGAACTGTTTACATTTCCATCCGGAAAAAGAAGCTGAAAAAAATCAAAGGTCGCGCAGAAATTCGAATGGCAACGGTTATAATAAAGATTTCACGTAGTTTATCATTTTTCTTTTCTTTCACATTAAAATCGTACATTAGAGGATGTATTAACCGGATTATTCGTATTAACCGGAAGCGTGTCCAGGCACGCTGGTCCTAGTCACCGGTCTTCGCGAAGATCGGACACAGGTGTCCTGAGATGTAATATTACATTGTATAGTCGTGTGAGCCACACGTTGTAAATAGCATTCCCTACGTTATGTATTAGTACGTTAGAATTATCACAATAGTTAGTCGTTTTAATTAGCACAGTTTAGTTGTACTGTTGTTTTGCGTATGTAACGTGCCATTTGTACACCGGAGTGCCTAAGCAAACGTTTTATCAATTTTTCTACGAATTGTAAAAGTCTTGTCTATTACAACGAGAAAATATACATATTGCTACACATGCCAGCCTGTATTTTCTTATGTCCACCCTTCCTAATTATACAGGACGATTCACCTAACTCGACCTCCTCAAATAGCTCGTAAACTATTTGTTATATGAACAAATTTTTCACCAAAAGTTGTATAGATATCAAAGGGGGCGCACAGTGTAGTAATCAGTTTTTTGTAATTTTGCTTTTGTATCGAGATATGAAGGTGACTTTGCGTTTTTTTTTAAATGGAACATACACCATTTGACTCCACAGTTCAAAAGACTATTGAACACTGAGTAAAAAAACTCATAACGTACATTGGTTCAAAAACCAGTAATTACTGAAATATTCTTTAGTGAAAGAAACACTTGAACGTGTATTACTCGCGTTTATTGATCGATTATGCACTTCTTTTAATTGTAATGGACAACACTGGGCATTACTTACACTAAAAATCGTTTAAAGAATATCTCAGTAATTACTGGTTTTTGATCCCATATACCTTATACAATTTTTTACTTACTGTTCAATACTTTCGAACTGCGTAGTCAAATGGTACACATTCCATTTAAAAAACACATAGTGACCTTCATATCTCGATAAAAAACTAATTACTAAACTGTATGTCCCCTATGATATCATACAACTTTTGTTTGAAAAAATTGGTTCATGTAATAAACAGTTTATTAGTAATTTCAGGTGCTCGAGTCAGGTGAATCAGCCTGTATATTAATTCTTCAAAAAAAGTTAATCCCTTCAGTACGAAGGGTACTCACCCTCCGCCGGGTACTCGTTATATGCTAAGAGTCATGATAACACCCAGTGAGTATTTGTTTAATAGGAATAAAACAATGAAATGTTTCATGAAATACTGAATTCTTCGAAAGCAAAAGTATATGCTAAATTTGATGTGTGCGTCTTTTGTCTAGAGAGTGGTATAAATCAATTTTTTGCTATTCTGAGATATTGGTTTGGCATTTCAATGTTTCTAAAAATATTATTGCCAGCTATGGAGAAATTTTATATTTGTTCTCTGGAGTACTTAGAATTATTCTTATTAAAATTACTTATTTACAGATGTTAACGAGTCAACGTTCTGTCATACCAGTAAAGTAACATAAGGCATTTTTAAAATTAACATTTTATTCGGACTAAAGACTTATGCCGATGTAAATAATATGTACTTCATAAATTCATAAGTAAATCATTTAATTATAAGTAATTCATGTAAAGTAGTTAATATTCGTTGTTATTCCGTTTGTTTCATATCTTTAAAATAATTGCTTTCTCTACTTTTAATTTTGCCGCCTTGGCTGAACATTTCGTAGATCTGATACTTTTTGGCGTACCAAAATTCTACTACATAACAGAATCTATCTGAAATACAACTTTTATAAAGTCGACTTACGTTACTTTCAAAATAAATATGTTTGCAATTCCAGTTAATATCTAAACTTCTATTGTCCCGACAGCAAGGATTTTGAAAAGTACTGACAATAAACTGTTTCCAGATAAAAAGATCATATCTATTTGTAATCGAAACAACTGTAACTTATGTTTTCTGAGGAAGTGACTTATGCCACCTTCAAGGTAAAGGGCTCATAGTCGTCACAGCAATCTGCTTACAATTAGCGTGCTTCTGATCGACGTTTTCCTTTAATTACCGTATCTTCCTTAATCTTAAAAATCGTAACATAAAACATGGAGAAAATATAGTTCAAACATCGTACCTATGAAAAATATGAAACAGATTATTTTTTCACCGATCTGGATACTCCTTAGAAATGGGTACGTTGATTGGACTACCCGAGTATGATGACTACTTTTAACCCTCTATAACGCCGTGTGACTTCGAAGTTACATAGCTATATATCCATATTTTTTAAATTTTATTTCCTTTATTTATCGCTGTGTACAATTATATTCCACGACTATACTGTCACCAACGAGTCTGTTCGTTTCTTATAATATTTATTTATGTTTATATACCGCGATACAAATTTTATCATTTATCTTTATCATTTACCTGATGTATGATTTTCGTCATACGTAAGAAAATTCCGATTGTGGAGGGTTAACCAGTAAAAGGTTGCAACATATAAATCTTCATACAGCGTTTCGTTCAAATCCATTTCGCTTTTACTTATCGATCTCATCATAGAACCGATGAACCAAGTGATCATTAATAGCTGCTCGCAGCGAAACAAATAACAATTCGCTGTATTTACCAAACGAATTGGAGTTCATAATTAGGGCAACGAAGGGGAAAGCATCTATCTGAGTCAGTCGACGGTGGTCACATAAGTTGACTTTAGGCGATATCGTTCACGATTAGAAAGATATTTGCGTCTGAGAGAGTAAACTGCGGAATGGTGTAAGGAAGCTGTTCACGCTTATCCGGAATAATTCTACGCAATAATTCCTCTTCGTTAAAATGAACATCTCATAGACGACGTAGAAAGATTAAAATTCCCATCGAAACGGAAGCAATCATTCACTTTCATTCACCGTGTTCACCTTGTCGATTCTTCTCACCTTTGTGGAGAAGCTCTTATCGGCGATTTCGTTCTTTTGCAAACGTATCGCACGGCGATTTGAACGCGTAAAGTTTCAAGCGGGCGATTTTGAAAAAAAAAGAACGCTCGTGGACGGGTTTCAGCAGTGGGGTCCGGTGATCGCGAGACGACAAAAGATAGCGTAACACTTACAACAGTAAAGACGCACTTACATCACGATTTACATACACGCGCTTCTTAGAATTTCTCCTATCAAATCGTCCCCCCTTCCGCGCTTTAATCCAAATCCTCCTGCTTCTTGATCTCTTCGCAAGATCGAGCACAAGCGAGCCGACGAAGAAGAAGAGGAAGAACAGGAAAGAGGTGTCTGGTGGGAGTCGACGGTTCGACACACCGGGATCATCGTCGAGCAAAAGTTAAACAGTTGTAAAGAAGATCCCAAAGAAGCCTCGAACCATGAGGCTGATCTTTGTCATCCTGATCTTCTTCTCTGGAACGGTGCTCTCGAAGTACTATGTAAGTTAATCAATTCCGTTTCATTCAAGTTACGATTATCCTAAAAAATCCTTCCCAAAATTTGATCGAAGCTGTTTTTTAATTTTCGGTGTACAAACGATTATACAAGCATAGGAATTAGTAATTGTTATTGTGAAAATATATTAATTACCGAATCCTTGATGACTGTCAAATTGTGAAAGAAATCTTTCCTAAACGTGCTTAAAATCTACCCGAATTAATGTTTCAATTTCTTCTCAAGTTACAAATAATTACACTTGCAAGTATAAGAATTAGTAATTGTTATTGTATAATGTACTATTTATCGAATCTTTTATGCGCATAAAATTATAAAAAAATCCTTCCTAATCGTGGTTATAATCTACCTGAATTAGTTTTTCAATTTGCTCTCAAGTTACAAATAATTATAAAAGTATGAAACCTACTGCTTGTCATTGTGCAACGTACTATTTTATTTTTCGTCGCACCTGTTTTTGACTCCACCGTATTTAAATATTTATATAATTACATGTTTATCTAGTAATTTATTTCCAACATTTTTCTGAATTCTTATAAAGCCCGATAAATTTATTAATGTAAATCAAACGTGGATGACTAGAACCCGCTGAGAGAAAGATTTGGAGATCAAAGTTCGTGTGATAAGCCGATAGGAAATTGCTTGGCCTATTCCCAATTGCTTTGTTCTGCATTTCTCCTTTGTTTTGCCCTTCTTGCGAATTACATTCAAATAAATGGTCTTATTAAAACCATTAAGAATTTCTAAATGCATGTGGAAGCTATGGAAATACCTTCACAAATCTAAGAATTTCTTACCGGTAAAAATCATTTATTGATTAATCTCGTTGATCTGTCTACAGGAGAAAACACGTTTCGACCGTTCCGTTTATGGTAGTTTGGACACATTGGTCTCGAACGAACAGCTACCATATAAACAATGGATATTTATCGATTACGAAACGGTAATTGTTTATTTTTTTCTATAAAGTACAAATACATAACATTCTATAATTTCGATTCCTTCACAGCGTTTCAGAGCACACAAAAGCAGAGAAGAAAACGATTGTTATTTAGAGAAATTTCCAGATGATACCACCCCGATGGAGGTTTCAGAAAATGGATTTGGACAAATGAAACGCGTGTCCAAAACACTCTATGCGCCAATCGAAGCCTTAACAAATTTAGAGGTGACACAACATCATTATCGTAGACTGCAAATAATCCTTTCGCTTCAAACTCTTAGGCTGGTACATACAAATTTTTTATTTACTTCTGCAGGTATGGCGAATCGCAGGTGGCAGAATAGTGGATTTCTGTCGGGGATATAATATTTTCTTGCTCCAAGAGGCTATACCAACGCCCGAAAAAGCAATGGATCCCTTCTTCAATCAAATTCCGCGAGACGAAAATGATATCGTGACAAGAAGAGTCGCTGACATTGTTTTAACGCCGCTGATAAGTCGTGCCAAAAGACAAATCGTGCTGGAGGAACGGGAGAAACTTAATGAGAATTTCAGACTGACTCGTCGACGTCGACAGGCGCAGCAACCTCGAGGACGATTTCGAGGACAAACGCAATCTCAGTACTTAAACCTCGGTACTGCCAATGACAAAGAAGGCAAAGCTGAGGCAGAAGCTACGCAACAATCGTCACGCGCAGTTGTCAGTTAGTACCTCAAGTGCAACTTTTCCAGTCATTTTCAATTGTATTAAAATATTAAATTAATTGTGCCTTCAGGTGGGAGTCGTGGTATGGGCCAAGCACAAAGTATGTCAGTGGGCAGCGCTGGATGTGAAGATTGTCCTACATACACTGGAGAGATCCCTCCAGAGAGATACATTCACATTCCAGGTACTACAGGTACTGGTGCTGTTTACCGTGGAACTACAATACTAAGAACAAAAGACGAGATTCTCCCAGGTAGAACAAGATTACATCAAGACATCAACAAGCAAAATTAGTATTATTTTTTTGGTAACCGAATAAGATGTTCAGATCGACATTGATGTTTGTGCAGGAACTGATGGTGCTGGTGCTTTTCCTGGTACCTTTCCGGCAACTGGACATTCGGGAGGTAGAATAGTGCGGCCTGGTACACTTACTCCTGGAACTGCACCGGGTACAACTTATTCTACTGGTGTTTCACAGGGTTCTACGGGACCACATGGAGGAAGAACTTACCCTGGTAAGTACTTACACCAAGTACTGGTATTGTTACACCAGATACTGTAATAAGTAAAGAAGAAACTGCTTATCCAGGTGGCGTTATACCGGGTGTTGGTACAGGCGTTCCTACAACAGGAGGTGAAGTAATTTACCCCGGAAGTAGGACTGGTATACCAACAACAGGAGGTAGAGTCACCTATCCCGGCAACGTACCTGGAAGTGGTGTTGTTTACAATGGTAGAACTGAAGGTGGAGTACCATATCCTCAAACTGAAGTACCACATCCTGGACAAGTGATATCATATCCTGGAGGTACACCAGGTACTACAACTGCAGGCAGAGTAACTTATCCTGGTGGTGTGTCGGGTACTACGCCTGGAGGTGGAGTAATTTATCCTGGAAGTGTACCTAGCACTGTAACAACTGGAGGTGGAACATCTTACCCTGGTGGTGTCCCCGGTACCTTAACATCTGGAGGTGGAACATCCTATCCTGGTGGTGTACCAGGTACTGTAACAAGTGGTCGTGGACCATCCTATCCTGGTGGTGTACCAGGTACTGTAACAAGTGGTCGTGGACCATCCTACCCTGGTGGTGTACCAGGTACTGTAACAAGTGGAGGTGGACCATCCTACCCTGGTGGTGTACCAGGTACTGTAACAAGTGGAGGTGGACCATCCTACCCTGGTGGTGTACCAAGTACCGTAACAACTGGCGGTAGACCATCATACCCTGGAGGTGGACCATCCTATCCTGGTGGTGTGCCAGGCACCGTAACAACTGGCGGTGGACCATCATACCCTGGAGGTGGATCATCCTATCCTGGTGGTATGCCAGGCACCGTAACGACAGGAGGTGGACCATCTTACCCTGGTAGCGTGCCAGGTACCGTAACAACTGGCGGTGGACTATCATACCCTGGAGGTGGACCATCTTACCCTGGAGGTGGACCATCTTACCCTGGTAGTGTGCCAGGTGTCGTAACAACTGGCGGTGGACCATCCTACCCTGGTGGTGTACCAAGTACCGTAACAACTGGCGGTAGACCAACATACCCTGGTGGTGCACCAGGTACCGTAATAACCGGCGGTGAACAATCATACCCTGGAGGTAGATCATCCTATCCTGGTGGTGTGCCAGGCACCGTAACAACTGGAGATAGACCATCCTACCCTGGTGGTGCGCCAGGTACCGTAACAACTGGAGGTGGACCATCCTACACTGGTGGTGTGCCAGGTACCATAACAACTGGAGGCGGAACATCCTACCCTGGTGGTGTACCAGGTATCGTAACAACTGGAAGTGGAACATCCTATCCTGGTGGTGCACCAAGTACCATAACAACTGGAGATGGAACACCCTACCCTGGTGGTGTACCAGGTATCGTAACAACTGGAGGTGGAACATCTTACACTGGTGGTGCACCCGGGACCATAACATCTGGAGGTAGAGTAACTTATCCTGGTGGTGAACCAGGTACAATAACAACTGGAGGTGGAACATCGTACCCTGGAGGTGCATCCGGTACCATGACAACTGGAGGTAGGGTAACTTATCCTGGTGGTGCACCAGGTATCATAACAACTGGAGGTGGGACATCCTACCCTGGTGTTGCACCAGGTACTATAACAACTGGAGGTGGGACATCCTACCCTGGAGGTGCACCAGGTACCATAACAACCGGAGGTGGAACATCCTACCCTGGTGGTGCACCAGGTACCATAATAACCGGAGGTGGAACATCCTACCCTGGTCAAGTTATAACAGAATCAAAAGCAAATGCTGACGCTGTAACATATCCTGGCGGACCTAGACTAATTGATGGTGGAATGTATCCTATAACCGGAGGAGATGGTACGATGGGCACTAGGGTTATATATCCTGGTGGGCCTACAACAGGAACTTTACCTGGCGGAGTTGCAGGTGGAACTCCTACAACAGGTGCTGAAGGAACTTATCCTGGTGTTGGTTTAACACCACCAGACCAGTTGAGGCAAACTGTACATTATCCAGAAAGAACGGTTCCAGGTGGAAGCGCTATACCAGAAGCACCTGGGGTAACACCAACAGGACTTGGTACTTATCCTGGCGGAATTATACCAGGAAGTGTTTTACCAGGCGATCGTACAGGTTATCCTGGAAGTGATTCTAGAGAAACTGGCCGTCCAGGCTCATACCTTGGTGGTACTTTTCCAGGGACGAATGGACCAAGTGCAGGTTCTAATATCATTACAGGTGCAACTCCTGATTCTGGTACAATGGTACCTTATCCTGGTGGTGCCCAATCCAAAATTGAACAAGGTGGATATCCTACTGGAGTTCAACAAGTACCTGATGGGACCCGTCTCACAGGAATTGGGGGCGATCAACAAGGACTACCTTATCCTAGTGGTGTAATAAATTACCCTGGAGGCAAAACAATTCACTATCCCGGTGTAGATAGCACTGGAATAGTTCCAGGTGTACCTCCTGGGCATCCACAACAACAAGGGCCATACCCTGGTGCTGTAACGTGGCACGATGGACAATATCCGACTGGTGGACAAAATGTTAAAGAACAATATCCAACTAGAGTAGGACCTCCAACAAGCGGTGTAGAAGCCTCTCAGTACTATCAAAAACCTACTGGTGTTGTAGCCGCAGAAGATGATGGTTCTAACTCTCAAGCTTCTAGTTCCGTAAAGCAAACTGATTCAGGCACTCAGGCGAGTGCATCTGCTCAAGGACAATTTGAGCAAGGTACATCCCAGTCACAAGTAACAGGTACATACAGTGGCTCTGGGTCATTTTCCGCTCAAGCAGGTAGCAGTGATAATAATAAGAGTGCTCAGACTGAAATAAATGGTGGTAAAGAAGGTGCTACAAGCAGTGCTCAAGGAAGGGGTGGCTATGGAAAAAGTCAAGCACAAGTTCAATTAGACTCTGATTCCGGTGCTACACAAAGTGGTGCACAAAGTAGTGGTTGGAACCATGGTACGAATTCTCAGGTGCAAGCAAGCTCAAAAGGTGGAATGGCTGACGCCCAAGCAAATGGTGAAGGAAGTACTTCCAGTCAAGCGCAAATCGGCTTCCAACCATACCTAAAAGAAAACGGAAAAGACGAAAAATACTCGACACCTTTCCACGGCGGAGGAACAGCTTCTGCTCAAAGTGGAACACACAGAGGTCAGTCTCAATCACAACTTCAAGGATCTTTCCAATATGGGATTACATATACCGGCGCTGCACAAGCAGGATCTGGATCTGGTGTAGCAGCTTCTAGAAAACCATTCAATTTTAGCCTTGCTGACACAGAGCTATTCAAATCGTTTAAACCATACAATACACCACAGATTACAGAGGATAATAAAAGCGAAGTGACAAATAAATCCACAAATAATGATTATGAGTACAATCAAGATAGATCTCAAGGTTTACAAACAAGTTCAAGCTCTCGGAGGACGGTTGTTGCCAATGCACCCAAACAAAATTCAGAGAATGTGACTCACAAACAAAGTCAGTCTGCTGAAAAATCACAAGTAGACGATACTATGTACGATTACGAGGAAGAATACGAAGATTACGACACTTCGCAACTGCAAACATCAACAAACTCCAAGCTTCCGAACACATATAATTCAGAGCAAGGTAATAGTGATCAACAATCACAAGCAATACGCATTACTACTGGAAATCAATATGACGTTCGAGTACATCAGGATTCTAACGCTGCCAGAGGTGATGGTATGCTTCAGCCAGGACAATCATTACCAGGATATACAATACCACCCGGTTTCCGTGGACGAGTAACATCCATAGCCGGTGATGAAACTGTTGCTCACGGCGATGGAAAGTCTCAATCTCAAACAGTGTCTTTAGTTCCCAAAGAAGCGAATTTTCCACATGAAAACAAATCACCCGTTTCAGATACTAGATCGCTTAAAACAAATCAAGAAAGATTAGCCGAAGATCGTGTGTTACCCAAAGAAAAACATCAAAAAAATAACTTTTCTCAAACTCGGAATCAACATATTTCCATGGAGTACGCCAAACCACCCGTTAATGTTCCAATAAAACCAAGTTATTATACAGTCACAAACAGCGTTACTGGTAAAATAGATGGTACCAAAAGTTCACCAAAGAAATATGAACATCGCTATTATACAAAAAGTTCTACATGCGGATACTTTACCTTCTCTTGTAATGTTGTGCATGGTTCCAATGGTAGGACAAAAATTTGCAAACCAAAATTACCAACATATCCGGATGGTACGCCTATGAAATGTTAACCAATTAACTATTCTAATTATTACACTAAGAAAGAAGTTCATTTTATCTTACAGTAATAACAAAATTTTTTTATTAGAATTTAGACTATTCTTCTTTATTACTTTTTTGCACTAATTACAAATGCAAATATTTATAATCGTCCATACATGCTATGAATGTGCGTCACATTCCTACTATCTCTCACACGCATACACACTGTATATCATTTTTATTGAGGTAATTGTACCAAATGTACATCATTATCAATTCAATAACGTTACATTAGTTACTAGTATTTATCCGTTTTTATCAATAAAATACTCATTAAACAAACTAAAAGCTCCATTTTCTACTTTCCTTTCATTGTGAGTAACATCAAGAAATAAATATTTATATGTATATTGAATACCTTTTTAAAATCTATTACGGACAATTAGGAATTTAAATAGTTCTTCTACTTAAAATTAGTATAATAATTACTGCACAACATAGATATAGATACATTTACGAATTATTCCCATCTTATTTTACAAACATTTGTGACGACAACGCAGAAATCATAATTATAAATATCAGGTATCATAGATGGTACAGATCGCATTTTACTATTCAGTTTCACCAGTCTTTAGGTAAAAGACAAAATTTATAATTACATACACGATTTATGTTATATACAGAGTATATATATACATACAGAAGAGTATATAAAATAAAATGCATTGGAATGTGAGTATTTTACAAATGCAAACAACCTCCGAAGTATGAAGAAATAAAAAGCTATAAAAAATAAATATATACAAAAAAAAAAGTAATACAATCGTGGAAGAGTATGTTAATTTTAAGCGATAATACAATACTGTAGTGGGCAGTGATATTTTACTATTCAAGCTCGCCCATCAAATAAATTAATTTTGTTTATTCCCTTAATTGTTTATATATTCAAAAAGTAGGGATAAATCGACTGGTGTATATTTCAGAGAACTTAGGAAAAAATTGCTTTTTCACATTCCAAATTCCACGTTTACACTCAAATGAAATATAACATTATTATCGAAATGAGTGAATACTAGGCTTGTTGAGATTCGTACTCTGAAATAATATTTGTGAAACATGATATACATTATGACATCAGTAAATGCATTAAAAATGTTAAAACTTACCATCTATTAGCTTGCTATCATTGGTTGTACGTATTTTTTCTCCAATAGTTTCTCCTATTCCTACATCTATGCAGGTATCAGTACTAACAATAAATTAATTGTTAGTAAGCGTTCTATACAATTTATTTCAGAGCTTATAGACATATAATATTAATAATTATTGTTGTTAATTACCTATTTCGGAAATGTTCAAGTTGTACATTAGTAGATTCTAATTGCTCTAAAAGATCTTCATTTACCCGTTGCAATTTACGAACACTATTTGTTGCAGCATCTACCTCATCCTGAGCACCAGCTAATTCTTTCTTCAATTCTTCTACCCTTGCTCTCACTCTTTTTACTTCTGCTTCGTATTGCTCTGACCTTCTCATCGCATGTGAAAGCTCAGTTGTTTTTTCTTCCAAAGATTTCTTTAGTATTGTCTAAAAATTTTTGAATTCAATAAATAAATACTACCATACTGTAAAAACCCATACACATTAAAATAAGTTGTTAGTTCACAATACCTACCATATTTCTAGCTAAAAGCTCCTGTTGCAACTGTCTGGTATCGCTATCAGACGTGGAAACCGGTCGTGCCCGACGAGATTCTATCCTCTCTCGCAAATCATGCAATTCATTCCGAAGTTGCTTGTTTTCCCGTTCTAAAGAATTTTTTTCGGTTTCTAAACGTTCTCGTTTACCCCACTCTGCAGCATTTTCAGCTTGAAGTTTTTCTAACTAAAATGACAGAATAATAAATAAGTAAGAAGCATGTAATTTTTTTAAGCTTTCTTATTACTATGTTCATGGAACTTACTTCAGCTCTAAGCTCGGACAAACGACGATTCATTCCTTCTCTACTTGAAGCTTCATCAATTAAATCAGCTTGTACATCACTAAGCTCAATGTGAAAACGATCTTTTAATTCCAGTAGTTCCCTCATAGCCTGGGCTCTACTTTCTTGCAATTCATCACACTGTTCCCTTAATTGCATTACTTCACCTTTTAATTTTTCTATGCCACGATGTAATGAATTCTTTTCTCTAATAAAAATACAAAATTAATTGTATAATGTGACTTAAGAACATATATAAAATGAGACTACAAATAAAGTTCTTACTCTCTTTCAGTAGAAATGGTTTTTGCTGCTTCATCTAACTTATGCTGAAGCATTAATATTTTTTGTGCAAAAGATTCATCATTATATGTTTGCAATGAAGACTGATGACTCTCTACATTATCTTCAACAGAACTAGTATCTGTAACTAATCTTGTAACATCCTTATCCAATGAATTAATAGAGCTCTCTTTATACAATTCTACAGCATGCTTTGGCACTGCACCTTGTAACACATACTCCTCAATATCTCTATCAGGTAAAATATTATGACTTCCTAAGCACACTGTAGATTCATCCATTGAAGTTTTACATGTAAGTAAATCTTTCTGAGAATTTACACTTTCACTCCTTTCTACATTATTGTAAAACTTTAATAGCTCATCTATACCTAATGTATTTCTTAATTGTGGATCTGATTCTAAAACTGTAAAGATTTGTTGATCAAACTGACCAGCATGCTTCAACAGTACCATGTGCACTTTTTCCATTTCCTTTTTCAACTGTTCATTTTGCAGTTCAAGTTCCTGGCATTCATGTTTGTAACTATTGGCATCTTTCACAGCAATTTCTAACTTTGCTCTGAGCATCTTAGCCTCTTCCCTTGCCATGTTTCTCTCGTTACGAACTTTGCTCCATTTTTCTCGCCAGTTAGCAGTACAATCAGACCACCACCTCATTGTCTTCTCCATTTGAGCTGCTCTTGCTCGTGCTTCGAGTTCCCTTTGTCGTAAGACCTGTAAGGATTACTCTTACAAATAAGTTAAAATATTTTAAATTATTTCATTATTAACATGTTACTATTCCGATAATAGTATAAGAAGAAGACAAACGATACAATAACAGTTTTCACATCTTTGAATACATGGAAACCACAGTGTATGTGTATGTCAAATAATGAAAAGAAATTTAAACAGTTGAATAATCAGAATAAAGAACAATAATAATTACCTCTTTGGTTTCCGACTCACTATCCACATAACGTGACGAGGATGGTACGCTAACATCGTGTTCTCTCATGTATCGTCGAGAAGACGTTCCGCTTGCGGTTGACTGTGCCATAGCAAATGAAAACGTAACCTATAATGCTATTTTTTTTACAAGAAAACAATGTCGATTATGTCCTATATTTTTTCGTATCAGAAAATCACTTTACACATTTGTAAACGAGTCGATTCCAGTATCTTATTTACACTATCACTTGTGTCATATTCGACACAGTTGCAATATAACCAGAGTTGCCTATATATTTTTAATCTTCGTACAACACAGACATTCATCTGGAACTAGCTTTGTATTACCTACATTTGTATTATAAACATATATATATATATACATGTACGGGGTGTTGAAAAAATAAATATTCAGAACATACAGGATTGGCAGTACTTGTCAAACTGAATAAAACGTGCCGAGTAAACAAAAGTAAAAAAATCATTATTGTCTAAATTATAAACAATTTTCCGTTTCGATAAATTTATTACTATTATATTTTAATGTAATATAGAGTGTTAAAAAAGGGGTCTAAGCTTTGAGGACCGAATAATACTTGCAAAGAGGAATAAAAAATACTTATATAGTCAACATGCACAAGTCCTAAACTGAACCTTTTAGGTGTTTTGAGAACTCATAAAAGTATGTTGCTGCAGGCTGTGCGGAGAACGCCTATGGGCAATAGAGTAACATATTTAATAAACAGGCCTATCGAACATCCGCACGAGACATATGGTTTCAAATGGCATGGCAAATGCAGAAGTTTATACATATATGATAACCGTTCATTGCGTGCGGAGGACTTAACAGCTCCCTAAACAAATACACCGAGTAAACGCGTATGGGCGTTCTCCGCACGTACGGTAATATCGTACCGACCACTTATAAAAACCCATAACACATAAAGCATTCATTTTAATTCCCATATTGATTAAACATTTTTCATTCTCATTATTAAGTACTAATATATGCTTCCCTGTGTTGAACGCCTTCTTTTTCAACACCCTGTAGACATGCACATACGTTGGCTACACTATATATTTAGAGAGAGAAAGGAACATATACATAACCTATATCTATTCAGACAATACTTTGTATTATAGTGGTGTGTAGACCGAGCATGAAGTTATGCGTTAAACGAACAATATTATTAGATAAATTGATTCATTAATAATAAAGTGAAAAAGGAACTGGAAATTTGTCAGAAATTGCACACAAATTTCTGCAAATGTATGTACTGTACACTATTCGTGAATGAATTCCTTTGCGTGCTGTGAAACATGTAAATAGAAATGTATCGACAATTTTAGATACTATAAAGTTGCATGCAACCGTG
The DNA here is from genome assembly GCA_916610135.2 of Macropis europaea. Taxonomy (NCBI): domain Eukaryota; kingdom Metazoa; phylum Arthropoda; class Insecta; order Hymenoptera; family Melittidae; genus Macropis; species Macropis europaea. The sequence goes on from OU744345.1 coordinate 25,350,701, forward strand.
TGCTGTGATACAAAGCAGTGATTTTTAAGGGAGAAAGAAAATATGCGACAATGTTTTTTCTACATTGTGAAGTAATATTCTTTATTTCGTCGAAATAACGAACCACAAATTTGAAGCAACCAACGCGACGTATTGTATCGTAAACAACGTATTTCATTCATGGAAATAGGCAGAGTATAAAAAAAGACAATGAATACTGTAAAAAATAATTGTGAGACTGGCAATGGCCTGGAGGATCTTGGTATACCCGGGCAGGTCTTCTTAAGAGATGCTTTAACAAGCTGTACAGATCCATTGAAGGCGATAGAAGAGTTTCAATTAGAAAATGGCATTTTGTTGCCATCGCTACGGCCTATGTTACCTTTGCTTGACCTCCATGGTGTGAGAAGACTAGATTTCCATGCATCAGTTCTCGAAGAACTGAGAGAGAAACTTATAAAAAGGATTAACGAAATTGGAACTGAAAGAGCGGACAAAGGTTCGACAGGAGATAGAAGACTGAAAGAATTATTGTCTAAAAGCTTTCCAGCTGTGAGAGTCGCAGCGTTAAGACCTGTTGTTATGTGTATTTTAAGGAATACACCGCACATAGAAGATAAATACTTGAGAGTACTTGTTCGGGAAAAGGAATTGTATAATGATGCAGACACAGAAGTTAAGCGACAAATTTGGAAAGATAATCAGAGTTTGTTTGGAGATGAAGTTTCTCCATTATTTAGCAGATATATCATTGAAAAGGAACAAATTTTGTTTGATCATAGAAACTTAAATAGTCTCTTTTTCATGCCTTCTCCTAAGGTACATTATCAATGAATCTTTAAGTAACATTTTGTTCTATATATAATTAAATGTCATATGATTTAGGTGAGAAGACAAGGTGAAGTGGTACAAAAATTAGCACACATGATTGGACATAGTGTAAAATTATATGACATGGTACTACAATTCTTAAGGACTCTGTTTTTACGTACAAAGAATATACATTATTGCACATTAAGAGCTGAATTATTAATGGCCTTACATGATTTAGAGGTCAGTTTGTATTTTTTATTGAATTATTATATACTATTATGCAATATTAATATCTATTAAATAAATATTCAATCTTCAGGTTCAGGACATTATTTCTGTTGATCCATGTCATAAATTTACTTGGTGCCTTGATGCATGTATCAGAGAAAAAAATGTTGACATTAAAAGATCCAGAGAATTACAAGGTTTTTTGGATAGTATTAAGGTATAAAAAAAATTGTTCACGTGTTAGAAATTGTGTATTATTGTATTAGAAAAGTGAAATGATCTATAGTTTTATGCAGAGAGGGCAAGAACAAGTACTAGGAGATTTAAGCATGACATTATGTGATCCTTATGCAGTCAACTTTCTTGCTACTAGTGCAATTAAAATTGCACTTCATTTGATAAATGGGGAAGCATTACCAAGAGAGAATGCAGTGCTTGTATTATTATTAAGAATGCTTGCATTAGGTTTGTCTGCTTGGCAAATGATTGATTCACAAGATTTCAAAGAACCAAAATTGGATAGTCAAGTTGTTACCAAATTTTTACCAGCACTTATGTCTTTAATGGTTAAGTAATATATATATATATATATGTATATATATAAACATATACCATTTTAAATATATGTTACAAAAATAACGTAGAAAATTATTTATGTTTTAGGTAGATGATCAAATAAGACAGTTGAATTGCAAACTACCCCCTGATGAGAGAGAAAGTGCAATAGCTATAATAGAACATTCTGGTCCTCCTCCGGATGCTTGCCAAGCATATGCACAACTCTCAGGAGTTGCTGCTGTTTTGTCAATGTATTATGCATTACATGTAGGAGGAGGAGGTGGTGGAGTAGGAAGGGGAAGAGGTGATGCTAGAGGGTTAATGAGAGTATTGGCTACTTTACCAAATTGTCAAGCGCAACGTGCATTTGAAGATCCATTTCTGCACACTTTGGTAAAATCACATACTTCAGGATTTACATACCATTTTTAATATCTATTAATTATGCAGTATAAGAGCAATTTTCATTTAATTTTGCAGGTGTCTCTGTTGATATTAAACATGGCAGACGAATTTTCAAATGAGTCATTTTGTACAGTAATCTTTGATGAATTTTTTTTGGCTGGCTTAGGCAGAGATAATGTTACACGTCATTTACTGAAACTACTTTGGTACATTTATCCAAAGTTACCACCAACTCGTCTACATACACTAATGAAAGCGCTTCAACCAACTAGTCAGGTAATACTATATCTCATTTGAAAGTATAAAAATATATGTACTTTATTTGTGAGTGCATTGTATTATTTCAGCATAATGAGGCTGTACATAATCTTTATGAAGCTTTACGTGAGAAAATCGGAAGCCGTTCTACAGAGGATCAGTCAGCAACAACAGCACAAATGGACACATTAGGACTTGACTGTCCTCCCTCTCCCTTGACTGGTGTACCAACGCCAGTTTTGTAAAATATATTTTATTTTATTTGAATTACGAGTTTAGAAATTAATACACATTTCGTAATATCATGACTATCAAAAATGATATGGTCTTATGTTTTCCACTTTTTTTTATTGTTCTTGCATTAATCAGTATAATACAATACAAAAACACATTCGAATACAATAATTGCAACGTAATGCCAATTAAAACTCTTAATATAAATGATACTTAAGAAATATAAAAATAATGTATATAATTTAAAATACATTACAAATTTATTGTATTCTCCACACTACATATTTTTGTATCACTAGTTAGCTCCAACACTAATCTGTCCAAATAATTTGAATCCAATTTATACGACATTAGAATCATTGAAATATACATTGACGCTTGTCTAGTTGATAACAAAGCTTTCATTTGTGGATCTACCATGCCCAACCTAAAACATACGTTTTAAAAATCAATGGTATTATAAAAATGCATTTGTATCATGTGTATACCTACATTTTAATAATAATGAGACCCACAAGTGTCCATTCAGCAGTTTTAAAGTTAATATTTGAAGCAGACAATAAGAATGTACTAACTAATGCTTTAATCAAAGCACTTCTCTCGTTACTGGAAATATAATGTGAGTATCTACTAGTGGCTAATGCTCGTAATAGATCTGGTAATCTACAAAAGAAAATAATAGTGAACTATCACGAAAATGTAAATTTATGAAGTATGTATAAAATGCAATATTACATCCTGTTAAGTTTGTCCAAAAAAATTCTGCGACGAAGTGCTCTGGGAGCATGTGCATCTGTTAAAGGTAACACTGCAGCAAAGTCATTATTTTTTTCAGTATTAGTTGCTACATTTTCAGGAGTTTCTACAGTCATGTTGCCTTTGTAAAATGCCCGTACCTAAAAGTAATTATTCATGTCAGCATTCATTTAACATTACTCTTTTCTTTACTCACTTTTAATTCCATCTTTCTCCCTTCTTCTTCAAGAACAGACAAATGTGGTAAAGGCTTTAAAGTGTTTTTGGTTAAATCTGTACGATCATCTTTTTCATCTACCAATTGCAATTTGTTTAGCTTTTTACATAAATGTAAATATTTATCATGCTGCACTACATTTTCTAACAACCGATTTTTTACATTTTCTTCCCCTGACAATAAACAAATAGTGTCTTCAGTAATCCATTCTCTCACATTACATTCAATATGAACAGCAAGATTATAAAATTCGTATTGCTGTTCTTGCGCAACATCATCCTTTCGCTTGTGCTTTTTACACTTATTGTTTTCTGCTTTTTGTACATGTTTTATATTACCAGTGGTAGTATCTTGTCTATCAGTAATAGCATCTTGTTTATTATAATGAGTATTACGTGTCTCCTGTATTGTCTCATCTTTATTCTGTTGTGCACTATTTTCCTTGTTTTGACTTGTGTCCTCATCTAAAGAAATTGTATCATTATTTATTTCTTCAGTGTCTTGAATTGTCATATGATCTAATGGAATATTAATTTCTGAGGTAGAAATTTCTTTGACAATGTCATCATTTGTATATTCCTTGACATTGCTAGTTATAACTTTTGACTTAACAGATTCTTCTTTCACGTGTTCAGATTCTTGATTAGAACTTTTTAAAACCTGTTCTGTAAAGATTTCTGAAGTTTCAGTAATGTTATTTTCTTCCGTGCCTTCATTGACTATTATAGACTCTTCTACTACATTGGCTTCCACATGCACAATCGATTCTGAACTTTTATTAAAAGTCATATTTTTTAAGTCTTCACATTTTGTACTAACTTTAGCAGATTCATCTTTTTTATCATGTTTCGATAATACATTTGTATCACTCACAAGAATTTCATCTCCAGGTATACTTTTTCCTACTTCATCTTTAGCTGGTAACACTTTAAATTCTGGTATTTCCTCTTTATCCCTTAGCCACAGTGGACTTGTAAGCATTTGTTCTAGAAGATAATTACAAGCGCCATAACAGCGTGAACTACAAAAATTTTTACGCCGGGTCACATCATACACTTTATTTTTTCGTGTTGATATGTAATATTTTTGACCAATAACAGCTGTTAAAGGTTTATTACATAGAATGTAACCACATAATTTAATTATAGCCCTTTCCTCGATCACATCTTCCATATGACTTTTGTTGATAAACCTTAACTATCAATACACATTATAATGTAAAACTAATACAGATGAAGAAATATAAAATATAAGTGGTAGTATTAAAAATCATACGTACATTACACAAGAGCCAATCAGAGTCAATTATAGGTTCCAAAAGTTGTTCAACAATTGCAAGAGCTTTAGCATCGCACTGTTTCTTCTTAATTATTGCTAACTGCATTTGTGCCTTACTTAAACAAACATAGAATTCCTCAAAAAGTGTATCATACAATTTCTTTTGCTTGCATTCATAATTACATTTTCAATTAAATTTATGATAAAAAAACTCACCTCATTTTTTTCTTCACTTTTTTCCTATCAGACGTTTCCTGTTTTGTCGTAGATGTTGTTGCCATTTCGAAATAATGATTACAGACAGTATCTTCTGAAAATTCGAAACGATCTGTCTGTGAATTCTTGTGTACCAATCTTAAGTTTAATATTCATAAGAAAAACAACATCATGTCTAGAAAAAGTAATACCTGAAAATTCCTATGTTGTAGAGATTCCACCGTATTGCATAATTGCTTTCAAATGTACATAAAATTATTTAAATGAACAGACATTTTTCAAAATGTTAAAACGACCTCCAAAATGAAATTAAATAAAGTAAATTTCCTTATGAAAAATGAAATTTGTATAATTTTTGCTCTAGATTCCCTAATACAGTAAATTATTTTCCATTTAACATTTAATATACTTAACTTCATATATTAGTGCTCGAATTCGGTTAAAAATACTAACCTACGGTTTTGTTATTATTTTATAACGCTATCTAGCAAAGTGTTTTATTTTTCAGGCTCTAAGGACAACTAAGGTTGGTATACGTGTCTCTAGAATTAATTAATCAAAATCCACAACAAATCTAATTTTATTTTCAATCACATCGCGTAGTTATTATCGATATAATTGAATCCATCATTTCTTTGTGATCAAATGGAAAGAAAAAAGAAAGAAATCGCAATCACGTTAGAGGCGATTGTGCGAAATACAAAAATTCAATACGTATAGTTCGTCAACTTAGTCTTGAGATAAGAAGGTGGGACTTATTAAGCTAGACTTGTCTATTAACGACTGTCGATAAGCCTCGTTGAAGGGTGAAAAACCCGACAGACTTTGAAGAAAAGTATACAAATTCAAAAATATCTGCTTTTCTTACGTGACTTTATGGAAACAATATAACCAATATATTTTATATTGTTTATATTCTATATTTATACATCAATTATCATATTCAAAGTTTTTAGATATTACCGTATTATAGTTTACTATAGTTAGACTTAAAATTATAAAGAAATCTTGCAAAAAGGCTGAAAAGTGAATGAAAATATATATTTATATATTATTTTTCACGAATTCTGAAATATTAATGTTTAATTCGCTGATAAAAATTCACAAGGCTCTTGATAATGAAATTAAACAGTAATTAATCATAACTGTGAAATTAAATTCTCAAAGTACAGTGTTACATTTTGTGATCTTATAGTATTTCTGCTGAAAAATAGAGGCCAGCCTTTACAATTTCGATGGAAATTGGTATTAATTAGCACTTATCATTAAAGTGAATATGCTAATATTGGAAGAAATTAGTTTTCGTTTTTCTTAAGGGGAACGTCTACCTAGATATGTCAAAAAAATTTGTTTTTGGGTTTTTATATTTTCTTGAAGTACACTGTCGATCAGAATACTTATCAACCCCACTCCTGCTTCCCGAGAGCCGCTACGAGAAACAGCATCCCCATCTATGATGCGATGTTCTGTGATGCGGACCACAGCGCCACTGAGCGCCAGGCGCACGTGGCCATTCTATCAGTTATCGATTCGTTTAAGTTTCTGATTTCTGATCTCACAGAATTTCTTCGACTTTTACACCGATAATAATGCTAATGCAAAAATTATATTAACGCGAATACAATATTATGAATAGTATTCATAAACCCCAAATAAATATTGCTACAGAATGCCTTTTTTTTTAGCACACATTCGTTTCTTTATCGCAATAAAAAAATTAGTTTGGTCCTATCAGTCATTCTTGTATTACTAGGCATTCTATAGCACTATTCATTTGGATTTTATAAATATTTTTCTTAATATTGTATTCGCATTAGTATCATTTTTGCATTAGCATTATTATAAGCGTAAAAGTCGGAGAAATTTTGTGAAATCAAAACTCAGAAATTCAAACGAGTCGATGACTGACAGAACGGCCACGGCGCGTGACGCTCAGTGGCGCTGTGGTCGCGTCACAGAACCTTGCATCACAGATGGAGATGCCTGTTTTTCATGTCGGCTTTCGGGAGGTAGGAGTGGGGTTAACAACTATTCTGATCGACGGTGTATCATAGCTATTGCACCAAACGGTTATAGGCGTCCACAGTACACGGTGGACGGATTTGTCAAGCGCCTATAGGCGTTATTAGCATTCAGAGGGTTAATTGCATTTTTCTCGAAGCCACGTTTATCAAACGCATGACCAAAACATCTCAAAAACCACTCAATTGATTTGTTTACAATAGAACATGCTTAGTTTTCACATAAAAATCTAGTCTTGGGAACCTAGAGAGAAGCATTTAGTGATGAAGCCTGCTTTAAGAGCAATGTTTGGACAAATTCGCAGACTCTTTTCAGGTCTCAAGACTAAGTTATCGGCCAGTAGCGATTTAGTGGGAAATTTCAGCGCACTCTTGCGGCGATACGGGGAAACACATAACCGGCTGTATCGGAGAGGCAGAGGTCTAGCGAAGTAGATGGAAAAAGAGACCAGTAGAGTGTGACTGGTTGTATGGTGTGATCCTCGAAGTGGTGTTACGTTTTCGGTATTATCTTGTTGTGCTCGCCATGACGTTGCTTTGAAATCGTATTCGAATATATTAATCCCGATGTTGGTCGCAAGACTGTACCAATGTAGTTTTCATGCTTTTAACGAGGAGAGAATCCGGGGAGGCAATTCGTGGATACCGAAGAAAGCTTCAAACACGTTTGAAGCTTTCGAGGTCGTATTCATGGAACTATGAACCTGGACTCGTTGTCTTTTACTTTGTCACAAATCAGTTATTTGGTTGCGAATTTAAATAAGAAAAATTTTCGGGACAGCTGCCAGAAGATATCAATTGTAAGTAGAGAAAGAAAAAAAACCTGTTGTACTGCTGCATCTCTCCTTGTGCCCACCCCTACCACCGTTTTCTGTTCATCACACACACGCCGTCCACGGAAACAGCGCAATATGCTTCGCGAACATTATCGTCGATTCCGTTCGATTCTGTTCGTTAAGATGAATTTTCTTGACGAAAAATTTCGGCTCAGAGCCACTAGTAACTATACACGCTTATTCCGCAATTATCGGCGACATAGCGTTCACGCGGCACGAAATACATCTTGAACTTAGCCTCTTTCCCTGATTCGTACGTGTTCCAACGTATTATTTCGAATGATCAAGCTCTATGCATCTCTCCATGCACGTTCCTCGATCTATACTCATGATATTCCAATTATGCAGAGAATAAACCATATTTTAATCACTGATGTTCCCTCAAGTTGCTTTGGAATGTTCCACAACATATATTTTTTCACGTCTATCATTGAATATCTATTTATACATCACTTAGTTTATGTTTTATAGATTTCGTTTAGTATAGATATTTCGAGTATACTGTTTAAAAGTATTTTAAAACACATTACTGTATTGTAGCTGGTGCAGTGGAAGGGTCTGGATGCAGACAGACACTTGCTGCGCTCTTTGCTCTCGTGCATCGACTTTTCAACTGGAGAGCCACCGGAATCAAGTGCGAAAGATTATTATCAAGTGCAACTTCTGAAGCAGGAGTGTACTAATCTTCTTAGCAAACCTTCTTTTATTTCTAATCTGTGCTTTGCAATAGATCACCCGTTTCATCAACAAAAGGTTTCTTTGATTTTTTATTTTATTTAGGTTAAGTCTATCGAAGTTAGCATCAATATATTTGTAATTGTACATTATGTCCCTTTGTTTGGCTTTGATCAATCTAGTTTCATACTTACTTCTTTTCAGACTTTGAACGCATCACCAAAGTTTTTTTTACGCTTGAAAAAGGTACTTGGCTTAACTCTGGTACAAGAAGTTGCATTTGCAATCGCACTGCTCCATTCTGAGAATACTGAAATTCGTACATTAGCCCTAGAGCACGTACAAAAGCAACTGCCTGAACTGATAAAAAATTATATTAATTCTGAGACGAGCAATAAGCATCACGAGGAAGGTTTGCACGATTCATTGCCTGAAGTTCTTCATCTTATATTATCACAGGCTTTTCACTCAGCCAATCAATTTGGCCTTTCGTCGGAAGCAAAAGAAAAATTTCTCAAGAATTTAAGGCGTGATTTTCCCCGTGAGCTGGTACCAGTGGTGCTAGCACCACTCTTGTATCCAGACAACGGGGAAACTCCGCAAGCCAAAATTGAATTAAACATGGCTGTTAATCAAATGGTAAAATAATTTAATAATGTTTGTTATTGAGCAGTTATTATATTGCTGCTTTAACTTTCACATTTCAGAATACATTTAATGTGTTGTTTTTAGGATGGCAATTCCCTAGTAGAATTGATTATGGAATTAGGATATGGATTTACTAGCAGTGTTGAAGAATGCCGTTCAGCCTTAGCTGGCCTAGGTGCTCGAGAAATATCTCCAGCATGTGCTGCAAAAGTTTTGGCTCATATGGCACGTAGCTGTAATAGCCTTGATGATGCTGGAGGCTTACAGTCATTTTGGGGTAATTCAGGAGCAACACAAGATGTGAATAAAGAAAAATCAGCCGATAGTACTGCTTCCACTACGTGGAATGTTGAAGTGTTTATTCAAGCTTTAAAAGAAATTGTAAGTGTTAGCAATTGATTCTTAATAATTGTTTATACTGTATCAATATCATATACTAAATTTTATTGTAATTTTAGCAATCTACATTGTCCTGGAACGACGTAATAGTTAAATTGGATCATGCCGAATTTGTTGTTAAAGACAGGCAGGGTTTGAATTTGCTAATCACGGGTTTGAGACTGGGATTGCAACATCAAGGATACCGCCCGGATATGTTTCCCGTGGAACTTTTTTATCGTCATTGGGACAATGTAGAAGGACAATTCTCTTTAGTACAACAAATTTTGAAATGTCCAGATATATTTTGCTTCGCTGACTATCCATATCATTCTGTAACAGTCGATGTGCTCAAAGCAGCACCAGAAAGTGATAGTAAAGAAGCACAAACATGGAGATCTTTAAACGTAGTCGAATTACTCTTACATATGGCAGAAAGAGGACTATATGGACCAGTTCAAGAAATATTCAAGTGGCCCGTTCAACATTGCCCCGACGTTCTTGTATTAGCATTATTACAAATTAATGCTCCTATTACGATATTAAGACAAGAATTGCTTAGTACATTAATGCCTATTTTTCTTGGAAATCATCCAAACTCTGCTGTTATTCTGCATCATGCGTGGCATGGGAATACTGTTAAAATCAAATCTATTATCATGCATGCTATGGCAGAATGGTATATACGCGGAGATCATGACCAAACACGATTATCTCGTATTCTTGATGTTGCTCAAGATCTTAAGGCGTTAACTCATTTACTCACTATTCAGTCATATCCATTTGTTATCGACTTAGCCTGTTTGGCTTCAAGGAGAGAGTATTTAAAATTAGAAAAATGGTTAACAGATAAAATCAGAGAGCAAGGAGAGGTTTTTGTTATGGCTTGTGTGAAGTTCTTACAAAGACGTTGTCCTCAAGTGATGGGACCTGGGATAAAAGAAGATCTTACAGTTCCAAAAGCGAGTCAACTTCCACAGGAAACGCTGACAACTATGCTTGCTTGTTTACAAGTGTGTGCTGGGTATGTTATATGCTTTTTCAAAATACAAATGTTTTGCATTTATAATTATATTTCAGTATTATTATTAATATTTCATAAATACATTTTAAAGGAGTGTTTCCCAGGAGTGTTCAGAAGCAATAATGACAATGGTACAAAACTGCAGTTTAATGTTGAGTAAAAGTACAATGAGTAGACCTCCACCACCAGGAGTCCTAAGACACCGGGGATTGGAACCTTTTAATCCAGCTACTGGTGGTCAGGTAAAAAATTGATATACCTGTTTATGAATGATTTTGTCATGTTATACTATACATTCTTATACTGTTTATTTAATTTTCTAGCTGTTTTCTTCAAAACCAGTGGATCCACTTGCAAATTTAAGCTCAAGTCTTGCATCTATGGGTTTAGGATCCACTCTTGGACCACCAAGCAGTTCCGCATTTAATTTACCTGGTGCTCTTGGACCTTTGGTCTCAGCACCTGGATCCCCTTCACGCCTCATGGGACCTTCTCCAAGTCCATTTCCAATGTTGCCATTATCCTCTCAATTGCATTCTGGACCAGTTGGTACACAAGGACCATCTGTCCTTCCTGGAAGTACAACCATTGGAGGATTAGGCCGGCTCGGACCACCAACTGGTATTGAAAAAGCAAGAATACCTGAAACGTCAAACTTATTTCCTGACATGACGCAGAATGTTTCCAAAGAAATCGAAGATGAAGCAAACAGCTATTTTCAACGTATATACAATCATCCCCCACATCCGACTTTATCAATTGATGAAGTTCTTGACATGTTAAAGAAATTTCAAGATTCTGGCAGTAAAAGAGAAAGAGAGGTGTTCAATTGCATGTTACGGAATTTATTTGAAGAATATCGATTTTTTCCTCAATATCCCGATAAGGAATTGCAAATCACAGCACAATTATTTGGAGGCATCATCGAAAGAGGATTGGTTAATAGCTACATGACTCTTGGATTAGCTCTAAGATTTGTTTTGGATGCTCTCAGAAAACCAGAAGGCAGCAAGATGTATTATTTTGGTATAACAGCTCTAGATCGTTTCAAGAGCCGTTTAAAAGATTATCAAACTTATTGCGAACATGTTAGGGCAATTCAACATTTCAGTGAGTTCCCGCCACATTTGATAGAATATATAGAATATGGACTACAAGGACAGGAACCTCCTACAAGACCTCAAGGTCCAGTTCTTCCAAAAACTTTAGCAGCTATGTTAGCTCCTGTTACTACTCCTTATAAAACTATTACAACAACGACAATAACGACAAGTACCACTCAAGCAAAATCATCCACGACTCCGACTACATCTCTCTCAGCTAGAGTAAGTAAATTAAGAACTATATCTAAATCTGTAGTTACGTGGGGTGAGTTTCTAGAAACTACCATTAAAAGTAACTTCTGACTCGTTGATATTACAAAAAAAATTGTTAAATGAAATATGTAGCGTTTGGAAGATTTCAGATGATAAAAAACATTATAATTCTTATGCATTTCATATTTTTCAAGATTTTGTGATGACCTTGAAATTTTCAAATTGCATTACATTTTAATGTAGTGTGGTAGTATATAAAAGAAAAACAAATTCAAAGGTTGTATTGGTAAATGATTAATAGCATATTGTACAGACGGGGACAGCACTACCAACCACTTTATCCTCCTCTTTTACTTTTGTTAGGCTGTCATTCTTTTTCTAGCTTTTCGTACTGATTCACCTTATGTACACAAATTTTTTTATTGTTGCTTACCGCTTTTCTTTTCCATTTTAGCCCTCCATTGCTAATGCGACCAATATCGACACACTGTTGGTGGCAACGGATAAAGAAGAGAAAATTACAACGCCGCCAGAAGCTTTACAAGATAAGACAGCATTTATTTTTAACAACCTTAGTCAGCTTAATTTACAACAAAAATGTGATGAAATACGGGAAATTGTGACAGAAGAGTATTGGCCCTGGATGGCTCAATACTTGGTCATGAAACGTGCAAGCATAGAATTAAACTTCCATGCTCTGTATTCGAATTTTTTGGACTGCTTGAAATTACCGGAAGTGTATAAAATGGTTACTAGAGAAACGTTTAGAAACATAAAGGTATTTTACGATTTTTATCTGACGTATATTTATTCTATAAATCATTCCTAATATTCTTCAACTTCATTATAGGTCTTACTACGAAGTGATAAAGGAATAGCAAATTTTTCTGATCGGTCGCTTTTAAAGAATTTAGGTCATTGGCTAGGAATGTTGACTCTTGGTAGAAACAAACCTATCCTACAAGTATGTTTTACATTACTAATAATTTTTTATACTTAGATTTATAATATTTGAAAAATTAATATTTGTATGTTCTATTAGATCGATATAGATTTGAAAAGTTTACTCGTTGAAGCATATCACAAAGGCCAACAAGAGCTTCTTTACGTAGTTCCTTTTGTTGCTAAAGTACTTGAAAGTTGTGCAAAGAGTCGAGTTTTTCGACCACCTAATCCTTGGACAATGGCAATGATGAATGTACTGGCAGAACTTCACCAAGAACCTGATTTAAAACTAAATTTGAAGTTCGAAATTGAAGTATTATGCAAGAACTTGAGCATTGATGTTGGGGTATGTTTATTAGTAACGAATGTCTGTTTACATTATGTACAGAATTAATTTTACTAACTCATTATTTTGAATATAGGAATTGAAACCTGCGCTTTATCTGAAAGATCCAGAAAGATTACGAAACTTAGAATATCAATTATCACATCCCAATAAAAAGTCTGAATCTAACAATAATCAACAACAGTCTCAAGGTCCTATCGAAGAGTTGGTTGGTCCTACTACGACTGGAACGATTGTTCCACAAACAGCTCCACCAAATACAACACCCCCTTTACCTACTGGTCCACCAGAACCACGTTTCAATTATATGGATATAACTGTAACAGGCATTGCTAATATTTCACAGCATATCACCATTAATAACCAGGTATCAATTGATTATGTTAGATAATTTATCTGTCTCGCGTCATTCATTATTTGTGTATTAATTAACACAATTTTTAGCTACCATTGTTCCAAACACATCCACATTTAAAACAATTTGTTCGCCCGGCTGTTGAAAGGGCAATTCAAGAATGGATTCATCCAGTTGTTGATCGCTCAATTAAAATAGCTTTAACCACTAGCGAACAAATTGTAAGAAAGGACTTCGCATTGGATCCAGAAGAGGTTCGAATGAGAACAGCGGCAAGACATATGGTCCGAAACTTAACTGCTGGAATGGCTATGATCACGTGTCGTGATCAGGTAAGATTTCAAAAACTTTTCTGTGAAATACTTAAGTATTTTTATAGACGATACATACAATTTGTTATGTTGTATGCGTTTTATTAGGTTTTGGCGTCCATCAGTACAAACTTGAAACAAGCCTTTTTCACCGCGATGATGGGTACAACTCCACAACAGAAAGAACTTGTAGAACAAGCAGCTAATGTAGTAGCTGCCGATAACATGGAACTTGCTTGCGCGTTTGTACAAAAGACAGCTATTGAAAAGGCTATTCCAGAAATGGATAAACGTTTGCTAAATGAAATCGAATTGCGAAAAATTGCACGGCAGGAGGGTCGAAGATATTGTGATCCTTTGGCTAAATATCAAGCTGAGAGGATGCCTGAGCAAATAAGATTAAAAGTGGGAGGAGTAACGCCGCAGCAAATGGCTGTTTACGAAGAATTCGCGAAAAATATTCCAGGATTCTTGCCGCTGTCTGAACGAGACAGACAAGCACTGCTGATGCAGAAACCTGTTACGGTGAGTATTGTGTATAATATTAGGTGTGTCATATGTGGATAGGTGGTCATATGGATTCACGGATGAATTTGGCACACTGTACCACTAATATTCTCAGTTCCTATAGAATGTCATTTAATATATTTAAAATACTTCGATTTTAAAGGAACCTGCTGTAACTGCATTTGCTACCAATCCAGCAGTTGCAGTAGCAACAGCACAACAGGTCGCTGCATACGCAGCAGCAGTGAGCAATGACGAAGTTGGAGCTATGTTGGAAAAGCTTGCAGCTGAAGTTGAAGTTTTGCTTGCTGCAATGGGACCAGCTGCACCGCCACCACAGCATGCTGCTCTTCATAGTCTCCTCGAATCGATTATCCTTACTCGAAGATCAAGAGATGCGGGAGCTGCTATGGCGCTACTTAAAAAAGTAAATTATTAAATAACATATTCAAATGTGACGTACCTGTAAGTTTAGTCTAACAATTGTGTACGTTGAATTTTAGGCTGTGGAGGGACTGCTAGATGGTCCCACAGTTTCCATCGGTGCGATAGATTCCGAATTTATACTACGTTACAGGGAACTTCATTTACGCATTCTAAAGTGTCTTCAAGATCCACGTGCTTATGGCATGCAATGGACAAACAAACACGTCACTCGTTGCTTGACAGAATGTAGAGAAGAGTTTCGGTACAATTTTGAAGCTGTCGATTATCTCATAAGGTATTTTTTTTTTAGAGTTTGTTTCCAAATCGTGGGATTTACTAAACATATCTAATACAAAAACATTATTCATATTATTTTGCAGATCTCATTTAATTAGTCTTCCACAATATGACTTAGCTTTGGCTCAAGCTATAGACTCTGGAAATGCCATGGCAACAGCATTTGCCATGCAATTAGTGCAGCTTTATTTAATTGATGAAAGACAAACGACACATGTTACCGAATCTGACCTATTTCATACGATTGAAATACTGGTTAGGATGGCTCATCACGGAGCACCACCAGAAGGGTTATTATCGATAGCAATACATTATACTACGTTACTGTAATGATTAGTTTGTAATTCATTCAAATAAGAATTATTTACTTGCAGGATTTTACTCTTCAGACTGACGAGTTTAATAGAGTCATTGCGTGCTAATCATGATCCGGCTGTATTAGCAGACCGGGCACCTGCTGGGCCTACAGCACACATTCATTCTGGAATTCTACAGGTGAGAGTAAGTAATTTCTGCCGTACTCTAGGTTTCGAGAACAGACGTATGTATTTACAAATTATGTTTATTTCTTCGCATAGGCGCGCGACTTCGACGATCCACCTGGATTAATGGAAAAAACGGAGTATCTGTTACGTGAATGGGTGTCGATGCATCACAGCCCCACGCACGCACGGGATCATACAAAAGCTTTTGGGATGTTCGTCCATCAAATGAACATTCATGGAATTTTGAAAACCGACGATCTCATAACAAGATTTTTCAAATTGAGCACTCAAATGTGCGTTGATCTGTGCTATCGAGCTTTGGCTGAAACGAATGCAGCTCCGTCGGTTGTACGTGCAAAGTGTTTCCACTCATTGGACGCTTTCGTTCGTCTGGTCGCACTTTTGGTGAAACATTCTGGAGACACTACGAATACTCATACGAAGATGAATTTACTGAACAAGGTTTTAGGAATCGTTGCTGGCGTATTACTGCAGGATCATGAAATACGTGGAACAGATTTCCAGCAGTTACCGTATCACAGAATTTTTATTATGCTCTTTTTGGAGCTTTGTGCTCCCGAGCCAGTATTGGAAGCAGTAAATTATCACGTATTAACTGCGTTTTGCCATATTCTACATATACTTAGACCAGCCAAAGCCTCAGGATTTTGTTACGCCTGGCTGGAACTGGTTTCTCACCGAGTTTTCATCGGTCGCATTCTTGCGATCACACCGCAACAAAAATGTTGGACAATGTATGCGCAGCTTTTGATCGACTTGTTCAAGTATCTTGCACCTTATCTTCGAAATGCTGAACTTGCAAAACCGGTGACTCTATTGTACAAAGGAACGCTTAGAGTATTGCTGGTTTTGTTACACGATTTTCCGGAATTCCTTTGTGATTATCATTACGGATTTTGTGACGTGATCCCACCAAATTGTATTCAAATGAGGAATCTAATTTTGAGTGCATTCCCCAGAAATATGCGCTTACCCGATCCGTTCACACCAAACCTTAAAGTTGACATGCTACAAGAAATAGCGCATGCACCTCGAGTGTTGACCAATTTTGCATCCATGATAGAGCCGTTGAGTTTCAAAAAAGAACTTGATTCGTATTTGAAAGCACGCGCGCCGGTCACCTTCCTTTCTGAGCTGCGCAGTAATTTGCAAGTATCTCAAGAAGCTGGTGTTCGCTATAACATTCAGTTGATGAACGCTCTGGTACTTTATGTTGGAACGCAAGCTATAGCTTTCATTCGCAGCAAAGGGCATACTCCCAACATGTCCACTATCGCTCATTCTGCGCATATGGATATATTCCAAAATCTGGCAGTTGATCTCGATACGGAAGGTCGTTATTTGTTCTTGAACGCAATCGCGAATCAACTTCGATATCCCAATAGCCATACACATTATTTCAGTTGCACGCTTCTGTACTTGTTCGCCGAAGCTAATACAGAAGCGATACAGGAACAAATCACGAGAGTCCTTCTTGAAAGACTTATTGTGAACAGACCTCATCCATGGGGTCTTCTCATTACCTTCATTGAACTTATTAAAAATCCAACGTACAAATTCTGGACGCACGAGTTTGTACACTGCGCACCAGAAATTGAAAAGTAAGTAATTATAACTTAAATCTGTTTAACCATTCTCTTTTTTATAATTGTTTACACATTAATTTTCATTGTTACAGATTGTTCGAGTCGGTAGCTCGATCGTGTATGGTTCAAAAACAAGTACAGCCCACTCCGGAACCGGAGATCCCAGAGTGATAGGACGCTTTATTTTTCATTGTCGATTTGTGTACAGTAAAAAGAAGAGACGTAAATAATAAGAATCGCGTGTAAAAAGTTGTTATTGTACGAATAGATGTACTATACTTTGGGCTTAATTTTTGGTGGATAGATATTGAATAATCGTATACTAAGTGTATCAATTGAGCTAGAATAAGCGAGACTACTATTATGTTAATATTTTAATAAAAAATATTGTTGCATCGATCAGAAAGCAACGAACATTCAACCTCACAAAACGTGTCTTTCGAACAGTGTACTTGAAACAGTGTGTTACCATGACATTGTAATATTATAGCACAAATGTCAGTTTAATGCGTATCATAATGATGGAAAGTAAGTCAAGATAACAAGGGTGTTCAAGAAAATAATAGTGAATTTTTCTAGGTTAAACTGAATACAAATGTACTATGAGTAAATGATATATCGAGTCGGTACCAAAATTACTATGTTGTGCTATGTAAGTCATTTAGGGAATACTTGCAGAATGTATGGTGCATTTGGAAATCTGTAATATAGTACATAATTACTAGTATACATTGATGTAATTTTTTAAGAATTGTAGCTATGAAGAAAGATAAAACTGATTAATTAAAACGTGGTTTACGTGATCATTTGCTCTAAGCGTTAAGTAACGACTCTTAACTATTACTTAAGAAATAATTTATTAAATCTTGCCTATATACATTTTTTGTACACGATTTAAAGTTATTATCGAAGTTACACACTTTGCAGATCACGTGTTGCATGATAAGAATCCCTCTCCTTATCAGGAAATTTGGTTGGCAAATTTGGGCTGTGCAAATGGCATTTTGCAGGGAACTTCATTCCTGCTACATCTACTTCATAATCACCTGACAGTACATATTCGTTGGTCACTTCTTGTGGTCGTCCTTGCGAATCAAAGTTCTGTACGAATCCAAGACAAACCTGTATTGAAATTTGTTAGTTATTTCTTAGGTCAGGAAAATTCATATTTTTAAGATTTTTCAGAACGTCCTTAATGACGAATGCTATAGTAAATTGATATTGTGTATAAATACACACATTTACCATTTAATTAGAGACATTAGATTTGTACCTGTTTTTTGAACGTGAATCCGTAACCTGTAGTAGTAGTCATTCCACAGTATTGTCCATTCCTAAAGACAGGTTCGCTACCCCAACACCATGTATCCACCTCAGGATCATGATCGTTTAATAATAATTGTACATACTTCCGCTTAACGCCTTCTTCGCGTTGTTTTAAAAGAGCATCTCTTCCAATAAACCTCACATCTTTCTATTAAATATACCATCTTTCATGTAAATGCTATTAATGAAAACTTAATGTATACAATTTGTAAATTTTCATGATACCTACATCCAGTTTCACTCTCCAGGACCTTCCACACTCTAATGGAGTAGTAAAGGTATCTAAATCTTGGCCCCAAAATGCGTAAAACTTTTCTACTCTTAATGCTCGCGTTGCATAATAACCGGCATGTCTTATTCCATACTTAGCTCCAGCATCTACCAATCTTGTATAAACATGTAATGCGAACTATAAACAAATAATATACGTACGAATATAATGAAAAACACACATGGAATATTTAAATACTTGTGCTGTTTAGAAATGTCATAACTAAATAAATAAAATACTTACTTCATTTGGAATATATAAAACATAGCCAAGTTCTCCGGTATGAGTTAAATTCATTGTGCGTATTCCATTAGCAAGACCGACATCTAATTCCTGACAAAAAAAATAGACAGACAAAAGTAATAATAATGCGATATAAAAGTACAAATAGAATTTTATGAACGGTAAATACCTTAAAAGTAAAAAATGGGAAGTTTTTGGGATTCAAGTCAGTGTCAGTTAATTCTGATAATAAAAATCTAGTCCCAGGACCCATAATACAAATCGCTGTATACGCTGATGTTACATCGGACACTGCAACCGAACCATCTGCAGGTAAATGACGATTGATCCAATATTTACAGCGAGTTTGCTGTATAGTGGGAGCAATCATCATGTAACTTAAATATTAAAAGAAAAATTATAGAACTGCTTCTTATGTTCAGCGATGTGAGTAATTTGTTTTTACAACTTACTGATTCGGAGCTATACGTGCTAAACTGCAGTCATTTTCATAGCCACCACGATGGTTCTGCATACCTGTGTGAATAATACTTCCCACTGGAACATCTACATCATTCGAACACAAGTATTGTAGTAGATCTACTACTTCCATACTATTTGACTGTAAAATTAATTACTGTTGCAGATGTTAACAATACAATATGTATAAGTATGTAAAATCGTGGATTTTACCCATAAGTCAATTTTGGTGAACGAAGAGTAATCACTAAGTCCAATTGTTTCACGGCATGCAGCATATTCTTCCGAAACTGGTTCAAACCACGGTGGCTTGCTAAACGTGTTTGTATATGCTATCTTATACTTTTGGAATCCATCCATTGTTTCCAAATCTGTGTAGCAAAGCAATCTGTATAATAAAATCCAGTTTTGTTTTGTATAATACAAATATATTAATAAACATATAATAATTCCGATAAAGTCTTGTAGTGACCATAGATTTTAATTTTCTTTTATAAACATAATACACGTACCATTATCCTCGTCTAATTGAAACCAGGATGGTCGCTCGTATCCCATTACTTGACCAAAGACGGCTCCTGCTTCTCTAAGTTTTGGATAAATCGGTGACATTCTTAAATTTCTACCTGTTTTAAATTCGTGATGCGGATATTGTAATGCATAATGCATGCCAGGAACTTCTTTTACTCGGTCACGTAAAAATTTACGATTGTTGTGAAGACCCAAAAAACGAGACACATCTAATTCATACATATCCAGAGACGTAGAACCGTTCACTATCAATTCGGCAGTTGCTCGACCAACTCCACCAGCAGCCGATATACCCACCTATAAAAATTATGTTTACATACAGTTTGCCAACAAATACTAACTGGATAATACGTACCGTTTTCATACCAGCAGCAATATAATAATTACGGATTTCTGGCGCTTCGCCAACTATCCATTTACAATCTGGAGAAAATGCTTCAGGCCCATTGCATAGTCTCTCCAAAATTGCATTTCCTAAGCTTGGAATTCTATAAAGCATTTGTTCAAGTAAAATGTGAAAGTGGTCCCAATCTTCTGGTAAAAATCTTCCATCTGTACCTTCTGAAATTAGATTTCTATTGAATTAAAGTTTTATATACAAATTAATTATTAATAAATAAGTCTATATCTAACCAGGTATTGTCCCATCTTCAAATGCTGGCTTTGCAACTGGTTCAAAACCACCAGCTAACAGACTTCCATTATTTTCTCGAAAATAAATATAACCATCTAAATCTCTTATAACAGGAGTCATGGGGTCCAAACCAGCAATAGGTTTTGTATGCAGATAGTAATGCTCTACAGGGTGAAGGGGCACCTAATTAAAATGTATGTAATCAGCATTAGTAACAAAATTTTGTTGTTTGTTACATATTAACGGAGAGTATTACTACAATAAAACCAACCTTTACATATGGTTCACTTAATTTACCCACATTGCGTGCCCAAAATCCTGCACAGTTGACAAAATGTTCACAGTCAATAGTACCACGAGTTGTTTCCACAGCTTTAATTCTACCATTTTGATTGATAATTTTAGTAACTTTGCAGTTCTCAAACACTTGAACACCTACAAACATCTTTGAATTAAATACTTTTGTACAGATTCATACTTTTCTAGGGAATCAAATATACCTTTCTTCTTTGCCTCTCCTATCAATGTTAAACAAATCTGATATGGATCTCCTACACCATCACCCGGAATCCACAATCCACCAATTAAGTCATCTACTTGCAATAATGGACATATTTCTTGTATTTGTTTTGGTGAAATCAAATGACATTCAATATCACGTGATCTACAAATTTGTAAAATATATAATTTATGGTTTGCTTCATAACATTTACATTTGTTCAATCTTATTTCTTTTCTACTTTCTGTTTTTGATACTTACATAGATTGAGCTTTCATTCGTCTGAACACAGTCATACGATCTCTTGTACGTGCTAAAGAAAGACTACCACATTGTTTCCATCCTGTCGATAAACCTTTCTCCTCCAAACCTTTATATAGTGCTATACTATCTTGAGCAAGCTTAACTTGTGCCAAACTTGGCTTAAATGCTCCGACTAGTCCTGATGTGTGCCACGTTGTTCCACCTCCTAATCTGAATTTAAATAATGCAAAAATATAAACAGAAATTTACAAGAAATATAAAATATTCAGATTATTTTAGAACTGGAAAAAATTTAAAGATTTAGGTACGTACCTTCCACTTTCTACAATAACAGTTTTTGATCCTAGTCCCATAAGCGAAAGATGATAAGCAACCGCTCCTCCCATTACTCCACCTCCACATATAACAACTTTTGTTTCCTTAGGAAGTGGATCATCAACATCTTCGCTTGTTACTAAGATAGATTTTGAACTATTGTGTTTCATTCTTTGACGATTGTAGAAACCAATATTGCTCCATTTTGTTACGTACTGATTATAAAATGACTTTGAGTAATGCCACATTCTTGTTAATATAGCTCTGAAATTTGTAATTAACTTGTATTTCACACAGAAACAACGCAAATTACTGTATTTAGTTATAATCAATTACATTTCTATTAAGGTTAAATTGTTACAGGATATGAAAGTGTGTTCACTGTACTTCTTATTCCATATTTATTGTAAAGTGTAATTGACTTTGTTTGAATTGTATCTGTATTTAAAATAATATATTTAACATTCAAAATATGTATTATCACTTTGAAGCTGCCTTATATGTTCTCACAAGTATAAATATTTTTTTAGTAAAATAAGTATACATATAAGCAACTATACACGATCTTGAAATTAATTCAAAATGTGGTGTAAAATAATTATAATTATTAGAAATACATCTGCGTTTTAAAAATAATAGAAAATTGAATAACTATTTTGATAGTCAGATAGTAAAGGTTACATATATAGAATGTCGGTTTATTTTGTAGCGGTTAGTAATTTTATTCAATAAAACACATTATAAAATGTTGATAGAAAACTATAAGTATCATATCAAAATGCTACGATAACTTTACATGACCTAAAGGTAAATTTTCTATCAAAACGCGTGTACCGAATGTTTCAAACGCAAGAATATGTTTCTATACTACTTCCATGATAACGAAAAGATAAGAATTATTCAGTTATACAAAATAACTAATGCTCTTTAAATAAATACCGGAAGAACTGGTATTTTAATGCTAATAATATTGATACGATTTTACTTATATGCAAAAAATAACAAAATATAAATAGTATCTAATATTTGTGAATTACATTAAGAAAACAAGTACAAACTTAATTTGTTACATGATATAGGGATGATAAGATTCCCTTTCACATAAATGTTACCACTTACCTCAAAGTAAGATTTTATTTTTTGTGACATATTCCATTTGTTTATTTTAATTGCAAAATTGATATAAATTTGTATGGTGATACTAAGGGAAAAATGGTGCATATTAAAAGAAAACAATTTGTAATAATACATTGTTAATATTTATTAAATTGAACTGCATAAAAATTAATACATATGGTGTAAATATGTAACTTTTAACAATTTTAAAAAATAGATTTATAATAGTACTTATAAGTAATTTGTGTTAATCGTTAAGATAAGTTACACTTTGTTTAATTGTTTAGTAGTTTCTAAATGAACAGTGTCAGATTAAGAATACAGAAAAACTATATCAGGAAAAATAAGTCCAGAAGAAGTCATATTGTAACATAACATATACACATATATTACAATACTGGCATGTCACAAAATAATTACGTTATCGCGTGCACGAATACAGATACTAAAGAATAAGAAATACGAAATGAAGTACTTTTACTACATACCAATCGGTATACAGAACGAGTATGTGTATTGGGCATGTTAATACATCAACAAAATACTGATTTCTATGAAAAAGTTCTAACGCATGGCAAATATATTAATTTTCAGGAACTTTTTCATTCAAATTTAAACGTGTTTCGTGCGTAGTTTAAATAGATATCTTTCATGAAAGTATAAGCACTCAACACTTTAAAATAGTGTGTACAATCTTGCAATGTGCATCATAATTGTTATAAATTTTCACGTGAAAATGCTTTAGAGCTGCTTTTTGTATGTTTCAAATATTGGAAACAGTGTTTTTAATTTATAGGAATTAGAAATTGTTAATAATATATGTATATCAGAATATAATGAAATTTTAATATCGTTTCAAAATGAAATGCAGTAAACTTAGATACTAATACTATGTCATTTTATCTCCTATAACGTCCCAAGTAAGCGTTGCAATTAGGGCAACTATGATGTACGTCCATACATTCATCGATACAGCAAGGAATCAAGCAACATCCTAGCCAGCACCTATTAACAGATACAAGTGTAAGAATAGTCAAAACATTAGATTATCAATTAAAAACCATCTGTATATGTACCCCATTAATGCAATCACAATTCCAGATATGTATGCGATTATGCCAGGTTCTGTTTTTGTTGTAGTATCAATTTCTGCATGACAGTGCGGACAAATTGTATGCGTTGATCCTGGTCCAAGTGGAACAATTGTTGTCACTATAGTTGGTCCATTCGTGTCTGTAAATATAATATATATTTTCTTATTAATTTGTTATTGTAGTTTGATCACGGATTTCATAATACTATAAATTTATCAGAAACATACAAGTTTCCGCAGGTGTAAAAGGACTAGCAGGTGGAACACCGCCCATTGTCTTTGAATATCCAGGTGGTGCATAAGGAGGTGGCTCATAAGGTGGTGGTGGTGTCCCAGTTTTGTACATGATGTCCTCCTATTATTTATATATAGATAATCTATAATTAAACATGATTATGTAACTATGCAACAAGCAATGGAAGCAATGTTGTTCATTCATATCTAACAAAACAATTAGATGTGAATGATTAAAATCCGTAGTATTGATTTTATTTAAAACGTTATAAAACATGTTAGATAAAGTTTGCAGTGCATCATTCAGTTTCAACGTTATTATGAATTCTTTAGAAAAGTATAGAAATTTGAAGCAATGAAGACTGCATTTACCTTGCAGGATTATTAAAAAGTTTATTAAGCTATCAAAATATACGTTATAGTATTAAAACTACGTTAATGCATGTGCTAATCTACAATATTTACTAATGAATGTACGTGAACCGATTGCGAAATTTCATGTCACAAAAGACATCCTTATCCATATCGGTAAAAGTGTGACAACATTCAATACCCTTTCGTTAATGTTTACACAATTGTACAGTGTGCTATAATGATGCCTACCTTAATAAAACAATAACAGATTGATCACCGACCAACTATTTAAGCAACGTATGAGTAATATCTAAATATGCATTCCATGCATGTACTTTTAATAGTTTGAAGTTGTAAACACGTACTAGCAGGAAAAATCCTGTATGTGTGTATATAGATGGCGTAGCGTAAGCTTCATGAACATTCCATCAAAGATCGTATTGACTCAAGCATCCTTAATCTTTCCCCATCGAAAAACAGAACTGAAATAATCCATAAAGTAGCGTTAAATTACACGTATCGATACATAAGTTGCAGTTTATTCCATGATTCTATGTTGCGTTATATATAGGATGATGAAAAAAAGGATTTAGGCCTTACAGGGTATATACAGCTCGACAGTTTAGTTTTGAGAGCTGAAGGCGGGACTAATTAAGCGGCGATCAATTTTTACTATAGATAATACATTATCTTGATAAATTTAAAATATTATTGAGTATTGAAATATTATTTTAAATAACATATTATTTTATTTGTCAGCTATTCTGTCTTTAAAGTGTACTACGGGCTTCAACATTTTCGAAACGATAAAATAATAAACGATAAAAATATTCTTTCAAGTAACGCTTCATTTTATTTCATGGTTATTTGATATACAATTTTATATTAGATGGTTCAAGACAAGAATCTCTTATTAATACTCACTGAAATATTGTTTATATAATGTATTCAAGTTGTTGCAAACTCTGATATATGATAGAAGTTTATTTGTTACATAGTTATTGCCTGATAACTCAAGCTTGGAACTTAACGGTAAAATTATTAGGCGATAATACATTTTCAGTACGGATGATACATTTCCCCAATGTATTTTTAGATGATGTGAAATAAAATAATACTACTTAGCAACGAGAATGTAACGTATATTACATTGTAATAACAGAATGTTAATACAATATACATATACAATCAGATTAATTGTAATTGTGTTCTCTAAACCTTCCTACTTTTAAACGTTACATCTATTAACAAACTATGATTAATTGTTTGAAGAAACAGATATAACTTCATTGAATATCAAAAGACAGCAAATACATAATATTCATTAATAATAATAATCAACATTTTCATTTAATATAATAATCTCATCAATACTGTCATTTTCGCTTCAAATAAATTTTACCCAGATCTATGAATTAACAACGAGATTATGTCAGTAATTCTTTGTCATTGTAATACGGTTTCTCTATGTCACGCCTTCAGTTCTCAAGACTAAATTATCGGACAGTAACATTTAACGACCCGAATAAAAAAATGTCTAATAAACATAGGTCAAAAAGTCAATGTTCTTCAAACTATTATTTTGACACAAAAATGTTTACTGTTTGAATAACATTCACTATTCGATTTGTGTTTATTAGACATTTCTTATTCAGTTTGTTGAGCACTGTATACCCCACTTATCCTGAATACCTTTTTCAACACCTTGTATATTTCTTTTCGATTGGCTGAACGTTCGATAGGAAACGAACGGTGTCACATGCAACGCGGTGCATTGTGTGCATTGTGGACAGGACTTGAAAAATCAATATCGTTTTATAGTGCATATCTATGTATATCCAAACCATAGATCAGAGCGTGGTATTTAATCTTACTTGACACAATAAACAATCATTCGTCCAGTGCGAAGGAGGAACAGATGTTCCATGATCGTGCATGTCGTTAATGTTCGTTTAGCTGTATTTAATGAAAAATAGTTTAAAAATCTCTTTAATCGCGAAGGATTGTAATCCTTCAGACGTCCGACTTTTCCTTCAAATTTTTTTCAATATCATCGGTATCTTTCATCTACGACAAGACATCTCGTTCCCTACGATGTAACAGTGTTCGGCGCTGCTTTATAATTTCTATTTTTTATTTATTTTTTTGTGACGATGAAGAACAGATAAACGTGTCCGTGTTCGTTCTTCATCGACCGTTCACCGAGGTATTTTTTTTTCATATAAGTGAAAAATGGTACTCAATCGAAATGATAAAAGGAAAAGAAAAGAAGGGGACCTGGTGGATCTTATGGAGCCACTTTCAGAATCTCCAAAGAGGTAAATATATAATTAAAATCTTTCACTTAGAACATGTTTGAGTTTCTCTGAAATTATAGAAATTGTATAGTAGATGGATATTTTAATATAATACTTGTATCATATTGGTTGAAAAATTTGAAGAAAATGTTGTTTTAATAGGACCAAAGTTCATGCACAGAGAAAATTTGCACAGGGTGTAACAACAGTTTTCAATCCTTCACATACTCCGATCAAGGATAAAGAAAAAACTAAACCAGCAGTAATAACAGAATTAATAACACATAAACGGCCGAATACAGAAGATTTTTTGACATTTCTGTGCTTCAGAGGTTTCTTCACTTACTATTCACATATAATTTAATGAATTTATTATTATATATAATATATATATATATAATAGTTAGTCAGAGGATTAATTTACTTTTTTTTATTAGGAACATCAATTTTACCGCCAAGTTTAAATTTCTTCAATGTTGGAAGCAAGAAAGAAATGTCAGATTCGAAGTCAACACGTTCATCAACAGATAAAACTACACCTGCAAATAATACATCTATTGAAAATCAAAAATCTGATTCAACCCAGAAAACTGTTACCAAAGTAAAATCTGTAATTACTGATAAAAAGAAGGTATCTAATACAATACAGAAAAATATTAATAAATTCAAAACTACAACATCTACTGTACAAGCACTTAAGAAGAAGTATCAAGAACAGCGGCTTGCTAAGCAAAGAATTAAAAATAAATTTAAAACATCATGTGTTATGAGAACAAGATCTTGTACAGAACGTACAGTTTTAAAAACCAGTAACAAACTGGCACCCAGAAAATTCTTACCAGGAATTGAAACCAAGAGGCTTGGCTTAAGAAGCAGTGTACTTCCAAGTAAAACGAAGAAGGCTCCTCCAAAAGCTAAACCTGTAATACTTAAGCCAAAAAAGAAAGTCATTGTGAAACAAAAGAGCAGTGACATATCGAATTCGGATTCTGCATCTGAAGAAGAAGAGGAAGAGGAGGAGGAAGAACCTTCAGAGAAATCAGTACCACAAATGAAACGCGCACTACCAAAAAATGTTCAAAAGAAGATCTGCACAAGAAGCAAGTCTGAAATGAGGAGAATTACTCGTTCCCATAGTGGGACAGTTTCTCCAAAAAACCTCTGTAGAAGACCAACAAGGAAGACTAAAGAGGCAGCTGCAGTGTACATGGAAATCCTTGGGAGAAAACTTGTAACTCCTGACTTAGAAAATGAAGATAATCTTTCTATGGATAGCTTTCCAGAGTTACCAAATGCACGTAAAATTGCCCAAACAGAAAGTGAAATTAAAGCCAAAGTAAAACAGCCGACTACAAAAACAGTTACCAAAAGCAAAGATGTTAAAATTAATTCTGTTCAGAATACATCAGCTAAACGATTGGATAAAACTAAAACTAATAAAATCACCTTCAAAAGTAAACGACTTATTAGAGTTCAAAAATATTGCGAGCTGGATACTGATGAGGAATCTGTAAGTTCTAATGGTACTAGTAACACAAGGCCTGTTACGAGACGAAGTTTAGGAAAACTAAACAAACCTGTAAATAGGTTTCTCAGATCTACTTCTAAAAATGTATTCACTAGAATGGAAATCCAAAATAATGTAAATATTAAAGCAAAGTCGCAAGTTCAAAGTAATGCAAGGTTCAGCAAAGAAAAATTTGTAATGAAGCGAAAACGAGAACAAAATTTTAATAAATCGGTACCCGATAAAACCAGCGAATCAAAGCAAAAAGAAGCAAAGAATACCGTAGATGAACATACAGATTCTGATGAAGAAACGTTAGGGATGTTGCTTAATAAATTAAAAAGAAAGAAAGACGATCATGAACAAGTTGAAGAAACTGCCATTAGTAATGATAATGACAATGCTAAAGATAAAGTTGAAGAGGTTTTAAACGAAGATTCTACAAAGGTCGATCTTTCAAAGGTGTCGGATGACGAAGAATCTTTTCGAGGGTTTACGAAAAAAGCAATTTCCAAAGTTTTAAATTCTTGTCAGACCCATGTTAGTGCTAATCTTCTTGTAACGGATAAAGCTACTGATAAATTAGAAACGATTAAAACGAAAAGCATAGAAAATTTAACTATGCCTACTGAACAAAAAGATGAAACAGAATGTTTACAAGATGAAAATCCGCTTACAATCAATGTGCCAAATGATGATTGTGTTAAGTCTGAAGAAATTCAAGTGACAAAGACAGAATTGTCTGATAAAATAGATTCACAAACAACATTAGTAACAAGTATCGAGAAAGAATGTTATCATAAAACAGAAATTTCTTCCACCAGTATTATAGACATGCCTTTATCAACATTACACGTAAGAAAGGAAAAAGTAAATATGTCAACTGAACAAATTGAAAAATGGTTGAATGAGAGTTCACTTGCCAAAGAAGAGAGTAAGTTAGAAATGGAAAACGTATCTACTTTTAGGTATGATATCTGTGAAAGAAAAACTGACTCTCATTTATCTATCTCCACCAAAATTCAGCATTTGGTAAGGCCAGTTAATGTTACACTTTCAAAATTGATGGAAAAATCAAGTATGAGAGATCGTATGAATATACAAAGACATGTACCCATTATACCAGTGGATATACAATCTGTTGATATGAAACAGCAAAATGAATCCACTAATGTTAATAAAAATAGCACAGACTTGAAAGAAATTGCTAAAGGGCGAAATATAAAAACAAATAAAGATTTATGTGTTGGAGAAGACAATGATACTGTGTTAAAATTTGATCAAAATTCTGTAGATGGGTCCAGTGAAAAGAAGGTACCAGTAGAAAAGAAATCTATATTTCAGCCCAGGAAACCGTTTTTACCAAAAGTAAAAGAACGTAAAACAGTGACTCCCAATGCGAATGCATTTTCCCCAGAAAACGAAAGTAGTGTGTATGCATTCGAAAGTGATACCGAAGTTCCTGTTAACACTCCATTTAGACGTAAACTTCGCGAACCTAATAAATCTAATGTGGCTATTACTTTGTCCGAGAATGACACTAAAAAACCCATAGAAAAAATGGTGACAGATGGTTGTGAAATGTCAGAGCCTAAAGAAGCTTCAACCACCACTCCTATGACGTATGAGAATGAAGTAGTAGAAGCAAAAAATGCATCAAATACAATGTTAAATGTAAATAAGTTTGAACTGCCTAAGAACTTTGCAACTTTAGCTAATATACAAGTTCTACCATTAGATAAATTAACAACAACCTGGAGCAATGTAAATTGTAGTGCTTCAATAGCTGTACAAGTGAATCTTGATGACAATGGACACACACAAGAACAAATTGGAGAGGCAGATACAAGTCAACAAAAAAGTACAGAGATATCAACTCAAACTGAGAACAGTACTGAAAACGATGATGAAAACGATGGTCAGCTTTTTTATATACCGTTACAAGCTGTTACAAGAAACGGGCCAAATTTAGTCCAGGGACAGCAATTAATTCAAGGTGTAGCCGTTAAACTGGGCACTGAAGGGCCAAATGGACCTAATCAGAAAGTTCTTTTGAGAGCAAAATTAGTTACTAAACCTCCATCATCTATTGTACGTTGCCCTCCCGTGGGCACAGTACAGCCTACGACTCGTACACCTCCAAATTCTACTCTTGTAACAGCAGATCATTCGGTACCATCTACTTCTACAAACGCGACTTCAATCGTTACCATGCCCAGTAATGAAGTTCAACCATCTTCCCCATGTAAAAGTGAAAATTCTATACAAACAATAACTAGACAAAGTATGGGAATAGAAAAATTAACAAAATCTCCAAAAAGTTCTAGAGAAAGAAAAACATCTGTTGATTCGAATAAAAATGGGAAAAGGTACAGCTCTATTCTATAAATGACAAAACATTAAATACACTTTCATGAATTATGTTTGTACATATGTTTGAAATTTCAGATGTCAAATGAAGTCTAAGCAGAAAGGTCTTGAAATTTGTTCTCCAACCAATAATGTAACATTTCCAAGTGCTAAGGATGAAAATAACGAGGCACGTTTAGTCGAGGCTCCGACATTTCATCCTACTGAGAAAGATTTTCAAGATCCTCTGGAGTATATAGACAAGATAAAGCCAATTGCAGAAAAATTTGGAATATGCAGAGTTGTACCACCACCAAATTTTAAAGTAAAAATTATTAGGATAAAAATATTTATAAATGAAGTAATCTTAAACACACTGCATATTTCTTTACTTGTAATTTTTATTTTAGCCGGAATGTAAGGTATCAGATGACATGCGGTTTACGGCTTATAATCAGTATGTACATCGCATGCTCCATAGATGGGGTCCTAATGTAAAGGAGATGATGGCTATAAAAAAATATTTAGCTACACAGAGCATAACATTAACTCATCCACCTTGGGTAAAGTTGCTTGTTTATAATTCTTTATGTTAGTAAAAAACAAAGAAGGATGTTAAATACTTGCCAATTCAATTATACTTTTTACAGATTGGTGGGATGGAGGTTGATTTACCTCACCTGTATCAAACAGTCCAAAGCTTAGGTGGTTTAAAAGAAGTTATTGAAAAGAAAAAATGGCAAAAAGTAGCCGATGGTATGAAGATACCAAAATCTGCCCAAGACCGTGTAACCAAATTAGATGATATTTATTGTAAATATTTATTACCATATGATACGTTATCTCCAGGTATTTGTATACAAATACAATTGCTTACAATTTCTTCTCAATATATTCATTAATATAATTGTGTATTTAGAGGAACGGGGTAAGTTATTTGACGAAGTTGAATCTGAATGGATAAAAAGAGAAAGTAGAGCTCTTCAAAGACAAAACGCATTGACAAATGACAATGATGAGGATGAAGAAGATGATAGCTCTGATGAAATTGAAGAATGTATTGTAAAAGTATGAATGTGAAATGATGGTTATGTATATACATATACGTACTTTAAAATTTCATACAATTTATAAAAATTATATTATTTTCCAGGGTAGAAACATGCCACTGAATGCTTTTTATCGCATTGCGCGAAATACACAACGCATGTGGTTTGGTGAAAATCAACGATCTGGGAATGAAACTGAAGGAGCTTCCGCAGATGAAGTTGAAAATGCATTTTGGAAACATGTTGCAGAAAAAAAGCGACATGTCTGCGTACATGCTGCAAGTATTGATTCAAGTGGACGTGGATTTGGTTTTTCAGTTGCTAAAAATAGTCCATTTGCCAGACATCCATGGAATCTCAAAGTACTTACTAACAATGCTGGATCAGTATTAAGAGCTTTAGGTCCATTAATGGGTACGAAAGTATTTCTTTAAATTTGTATGTATCTTTTTTTATGTATACATGTTGTAACGATTATATTACATACAGGTGTGACAGTACCAACACTACACGTAGGCATGTTATTCAGTGCATGTTGTTGGTACCGTGATCCTCATGGTCTTCCATGGATAGAATATTTACATACAGGTGCTAAAAAAATTTGGTATGGCATACCGGATGAGCACAACAACAATTTTAGAGAAGCTCTTTCGAAAATGGTACCGCGATATTGTAAAAACAAAACTATATGGTTACCATCAGATACAGCGATGGTTCCTCCAGAACTATTAGTTAGTAATGGAGTATCATTATGCCACACTGTACAAGAGCCAGGCCAATTTATAATCGTGTTTCCTAAAGCATTTACATCCAGTATATGTACAGGCTATGTAGTATCCGAAAGCGTTTACTTTGCACAATCATCCTGGTTAGAAACCGCAGAACAAGCGTTTAAAGTAAGTGAACGATATTCTTTTATCGTTCATTGTATGTACCTTCTTAACTAAATGTTACATAGTAAGCTAACAATCATAAATAATCATTTTAGGATATACAGGACAGCTGTGAACCATCAATGTTTTCATTTGAAAAATTATTATTCAACATTATTAATGATTCTAGATCTCATATAGAAGTATTGAAACAGGTAAAAGACGATGTAATATTATATTATTATACTATAATTGTTACTTACATATTATTTAAAAAACGGTTGCATTCTTAGATTTTGCCGAGCGTAATTAAAATACGTGAGAAGGAAATAAGTTACCGAAAACAATTGGTGTCAGTAGGTCTTACAAATACAGAAAGATTGCCCCTACCAGATAGCGGAAAGCGAAAGAAAGGGAAAAAAGTGAAAGAAGATGATGG
Source organism: Macropis europaea (assembly GCA_916610135.2). Classification (NCBI taxonomy): domain Eukaryota; kingdom Metazoa; phylum Arthropoda; class Insecta; order Hymenoptera; family Melittidae; genus Macropis; species Macropis europaea. Next base: position 25,383,672 of record OU744345.1, read on the forward strand.
TGATTTTGAATGTGAAACTTGTAGAGCTAATCTATTTGTTTCATTGGTTATTAATTCGCAGGATGACAGCGTTTACTGCCTACCCCATGCGTTACAGTTACTTAGTAGAAAGAAACAAATTTTAAAACAGTGTACTCTGATGTACACATATAACGAGGTAAGCCTCTATAAGCATACAAACTTACAAATCATGTATGAATAACAATAATATGTATAATGTAATATCTGTTTTCCAAACAGGATGAATTAGATGACTTGATACATAAACTAGAAGAGAGAATTGAAGCCAAATCTAAAAAGACTAATCAAATTAAACAGACTAAGTAACGAGTCTGTAAATTTATTTATTAAATTATGTAGGTAAAAATTATTTATTAATCTATATCAAAATAATTATCAAGATTTTGTTACATACATATATCGTATTTATTCTTCTTACCATAGTGATACAATTATAAAAATAAATTTGTTTCATCACTTTAAAGTAAATCAATTTAGAGCACATTTTAGCAAACTGAATGATTTTGTATGCATTTTCAGTGAAACTCTTAGTTTTTCAATGTGAATAAAACTATTATCGTCTGGTATTGTTTTTAAGTACGATATTTATACACAGGTTTTTGCGTTTTATTCTCGTATACCATATTGACGAAATATAAATTGTATGAACATATAAAGTATTTAAACAAAGTTTATCAAATTATAGAAATATAGTCCTGTCCAATATTTCTTACAATAAGCAAAGTCTATAGTATTTGTTATTATAAATTTATTATGAATACTTTGAGATTATAAAGTAAATAATTATAACATCCTCAATATGAGAATGTATGAATTAAATAAATTTTTCTGGCAAATTAACATTATTAATATTACTAAAAGGAACAGCCTGTGCATCATTAAATCAGATTAACATCACATAATCACACAAAACTTAATTTCCTATACATTTTTTATAGAATGTTACAATACATTATAAGTAGAGCGTTCTATTTAAAAAATAAAAACGGAATACTATAAATAAATGCTATATAAGTTACAATTAATTACTGTTATAGTATATTTACATATACATATATTTATGCACGCCATAGAAGAATAGTATTGAACATTGAATTTATCTCTTTACACTGAAATTTCAAATGACAAAATCGTAATTAATGTCAAATCTTTAGCCCCAAGTAATAATACTTTATAACACTGATATATTATTATGTTCAATATCTACTCGATTATTCATTATTATGCTGTGTGCTTACAGACGTCTTACTGTCTAAATACAAAAAATATGCAATAAATGAAACAAAAGTACTATTAATCGGTAAGATACAATTATGCCGTCTCCAAACAAGGAACTATTAACATAGACTGAAATTCTTAGAAACAAATCACAATTGTAAAAAATACAAACAATGAATACAATTTACGAATGGAATGTTCTTTTATGTTTATTTACTGTATTAAATCTTTTTTCCACATCCTGCCTGCCTGTTTATTACCCTTAAATATACCTTAAAGAAAAAGTTTTCTCTTTAATATCAAAGCGGTATATTTGAATAAATTATCACTCCTGCTTATTATGTACCTTTGTTTTACGGAAAGATACATAAAAAATAAATCCACTCATTATCATACAATTTCTGAACACGGATTAAATTATATTTTGAAAGAGAAGTCTAGTCACTGAATGTTATTAAAAATTTCATTAGAAATCGCAGTAACAATATGTATATTGAACATAAATTGGTTCTTGTAGTAAAGAAATTTTGTTTCTTTGCACAACATTATGAAGAGCATACAATTTACTGTTCTCTACGTTGCAGTATATTAGACAGTATTTGAGTTGAATTCTCACCATTTTTGATCACATCATCTTCATCTGAACTGAATTCCGTGTTTAGAAGATTCGTTAAAGACGTTGATTTTTGACTTAACAAAGGCAAGCTTGTATCTACACCTTCTTCGATTTTTGTGTTGTTGCTTGGTGAAGAATTTAATTGTAATTCCATATTTTCAGTTTTCTTATTTCTATTTGTTATTATTTTTTGAACAGTATGAATCATAATTCCACCAAGGCACATTAACAATCCTATGAAGTTAAGGCCACTCATTTGATCACCTTTCCATTCGACGGCCAAAATTAAAATACATATTTCCTACAAAAAAATTTATATTAAAAAATAGTTCTTTATGTAAAATTATCTCATATGGGGATCATACTTGCAAATCTTATTGCCATTTACCTTAATTATGCCAGTAATTGAAAGAGTGAGACTAGAAGTGTATCTAACAACTAAAAATTCCATAACTTCCATGTGAAAAGCTATAATAGCACTCCCAAGCACAGCACTTGTAGTCACTGCAATAGACTGAACATCACTCCAATCAGTACTTTTAAAACTACTGTATATGTGAGATCCTGAAATATAGAGTGATTCATTTAAGAAAATAATTTTAAAAATGCATTACATGGCACTTTATACATGTCATGTAATAATACAAATTCTACCTTCAAACCATATCATCACTGGTATAATGGACAGTAACATCCATGGCTGCATATAGTACATCATATCAATTGGACTTTTTATTCCCACCTTAGATTTTTGCATAATTAGCTGTGCCATGGTCCACCGAAGACCACTTGAAAATGATGCTAAGAGGCAAATTACAAATCCAAAAATGCCAAATTGTGTTGATTTATATGTAAACATAAACAGTCCTCCTGATATCATCACTACGATACATATTAACGACCAGGACTATAAGAAAATGTTTCTTTAAGATATGTATTTTATATCAAATGTATGAACATGTACAAAATCAATTTTATTACCTTTCTTTCTAACTTAAAGATAAGAGCAAATCCAAGAATAAAAATAATAGTAGTTGATTTTGTCATAGTATACCTGAATAAAAACATACTTTACTAATATATCACAATAAATATATTTTGCTTTATGAGCAATTTAAAATAATCTATACGTACAAGGACATTGTAATTAGAGAAATTGCCCAGTTTGATAAGCCAACGTCAAGACCACTAGCTACACCTATAGGCATAATCATCCGTATTATGCTTTGCCAAGGAAGTTTCAGTTGTTGTTGCCTTCTGTAACAAGTTCTGATGCATCGTATTAAAGCAGATAAAAGAAACTTTATGACTAAATGACATATCACCACAGCAAGAGGAAAATGAAAACCCTAAAATTGTAATAACAACAATTAAAGATTGCTATGTACTTATAAAGTAAAATTAATTATTCGATTATGTAATAAATTGTACGTACGTATGTGTTATATAGCCACTTTACATAAAATGTTAGGCCTACAGATAGAACAAAATATATGGAAATTAATGTAAGTGTTCGGAAGACCCTCTTCCAAATTGACGATTCTTTTTTAGGTGTGCTTGAAAATTCTTGGACAGGTTGGAGAAAGTAATCTGCTGTATCGTCTGCATCTTTTGCAATTTGGTACTTTATGTGTGATCTTGTCATAATTTAACAAAAAACAACCTGAAATATAAACTTATATCAATATGTATTGTATGATACTAATTTATGCTTGAGTGTACAATTTTCAGCGATACAATAATATTTAAAATGTTACTATTGTTTGATAACATAGAAAAATGTTTCTACAGTGACAGCAGATTGACACATTCTCATTGCTAAATATTATTCTTTTGTTTCCTGTCAAACAAGAATTCATCAGAATTTATTATTTATAGTAAAGATTTTACATCTCAAGAGTACTAAGTAATATTATGTTTATTAAACAAATTCAATAAAACAAAGGATTCTCTCAATGTTTACATTTCTTTACTTATATGAACAACACTCACAATTAAAGACGTCGCTGATTTATATGAAAAATATGTTAAACGTACCGTTTTATGTTCCTTGAAACGTGTAAAAAATGCTAACAAATTATTATATTGAATGTTTGACATCTGTTATTAAATGATATGGTCAATAATGAAAATATCCACACGACGTAGACATCATTGTTACGTGTACTCTGGAAATTTTTAACGCATTAAAAATAATAATAAATTAAAAGAAATAGAATTTAAAGCATACATCGTTATCACTTACTCCGTTGTTCAAGCGTACGATAAAAGTGTGGATCCATATATAAACATAACCTAAAAGTTACGTAGACAACAGAGGAACATTATCCTTGAAATTTGTCTCATTACTTTTTCCATTATCTTTATAGTAATCTTGTTCATTAAGTTAACCTGATCACAACCAACATTTTTATCTTCGATCTTCCTTCATAAACAGTAGAACAATTTGTAATCATAAACTTCACGACAGAGATAATAAGTATATATGTATATACTACATCTTCGTTGACATATAACAACTGTTTACGGTTTTTCGACAGTTTTCATGCCCTGTATTAACATAACGTTAAGCAAAAAAGTTGTGTAAAACACGATTTTGTAGATTCTTTACTTGCAAGCATGTAAATTCAACGTGAAAATCGTTAATTATTGAGATTAATTTATAAGAAAATTTGTTGTACAAATATCAAGTAAAGAAAAAATTAAAATAAATGAACGTATGAATTTAATAATCGCTAATAACAATAAATAATTGTTATGTAAAATATATCAGGAAGATGAGAAAAAAGAAATATCAAATTCTTCATGCTTTTGTTTAACTCTTGATAAATTGATCAAACTACAAATGGAATTAACAATCATGTACTTTTATTTCCAAGCAAAATTGACACTGAGTAAAAAAGATTAAATGTAGGAGACAATTGTATTACTTCCAGTAAAGGAGACATGTGCATGAAATAAAAAAAAGGCAAACAGAAACTCAGTGCAAATTATGCTAATACATATGGTTTTCCCTGTTCTTTTGATAAAATATATTGTAAAAAATTATTAAATAAAACTGTATTATAATTAAATGCAGATTATGTACTTTATATTATATATTACATTAGTTTAACAGAATAAATGAGAAATTTTTATGCTCATATCATGATTTGAAGATGAACCTCAACTTTACAAATATCATACTACATATTAAACTGAAAAATTATAAATACACAAATGAAAAATATTTGTATAAAAAAATAACTTAAATATTTGATCATTAATTCATTGATAATAATATTTTTACTTTTGTTCTTAGGTTGCCTTCAATTCATGTTATGCTCCAAACAGACTTTCGTATACATTAATTCATGAATACACATATACAGAATTGTTAGAAAAAACAGTATATTACAGTTGTCCAGAATGTAATCGGTTGAATATTCTTATTACACATATATAATCAGCCGCTTTTTATTTGTGTGTTATCTCCGATCACTACGTCCACCATTTCGATATCCCCCACGACCACGAGAATTGGTTTTTGTCACAGCTGTCGTTTTTGTCGCAGAGTCACCAGAATATCTCGCAGATCCCCCCGGAAGTCCTGAAGTGCTACCACTGTTTCCACCACTATTACCATTACTACCATTTCCACTTTTTGTTGTTGCAGAACTACCTGCTGTACCACTAGTGGTAGTTGTTGTATTACTCTGAATTGCCTACAATAATAAAAGCAATGAAATATATCAGTATTATTTAAGGTACAGACAAGCACTTTATTAAAGAACCAAATAATTTGAAGATCTATGTATGTACCAATGGTTGCCTTCCAGGTTGACCAGCTATATTGTTCGCATTTCCATTGTTTGTAATACTATTGTTAATATTACTACCAGGTGGACCGGACCCACTTTGATTGATCATTTGTTGTGCCAAAGCTGGATTTGGTTCACTCATGTTCAACTGCTCGTTTATGACCATACAGAATTCTCCAATTTTCTGTATGTCTCCGTTCTTCCCTGAGTACAATGTTAAGCATTGTCTCCAGACAGACGCGTATCCCTTCGTTAATTTGACAATATCACCGGGTACCAATAGCTGTCCAGGCTCGTCCCAAATGGAAACATTCATGCACGCTGTACTGTCCGCCACTTTGAACGTTCGAACTTCGCGGTTCTCTTTGGTGATAGTAGGATGGCCAACTTCCAGAACAATAAACACCACATTAATGTTTTTCTGGCCCGGTCGTATATCTTTTATCAAAACGTATTCCATTGTTCCGACAATCGAATATGCACTTCGCACTGGCACAGCCCCCGAACGATCACCTGCACGACCGTATCCGAAAATACGTCAGTTACGCGTTCTTACGTTACGTGTTCTTTCATTTAACATCCCCTATTACCCTCGATGCCTGTGCCAGGTCGTCTACTACATCGACTTCGTTCTAGAAGTACTCGGAATAACACCAAATGAAAGTCTGACGCTCTCGATCGCGTGAAATGAGAAAGAAATTCATTAGAGAGGTGATACGGGTGTTATGCTGTTGGTAGCTGATAAAGTGAATGTCGGCCATTTTATTTTAGTACATCATGCAAACACTAGTTTCGCTACTGTACTACAATATGCGCGTCATCGAAACAATTTGGCAGCAGCTGCCAGTAGCATGACTGTTGCTGTTACTGCTGCGTAGGGTAATGAACTTATCTGAATTACACATGTGTATTATACGTATCTATACAAGGTGTTAAAAAAGACGATTCAGTAGTTCGGGAGTATACAGTACTCGCGCAGAGAAATGAAAAATGCTTAATTAATATAGGTCCTACAATTAACTTTTTAAGAGTTATGGGGACTCGTAACCTCTCAGTATATTACGACGGCCCGTGCGGAGAACGCCCATGGGCGTTCGGGTACTGTATTACCAGCAGGTTTACCGGTATTCCGCACGTGACGTATGGTTGAAGTATATACTTTCACGTTGATGAAGCTAGTCCTTTCGAAACTGCACGTCTCGTGCGGAACGCTGATGAGCCTGCTAGTTAAATACAGTATCCGGACGCCCATAGGCGTTCCCCGAACAAAACGCTCATAACTTAAAAGGTTTGTTTTAAGACTAAGACTTCCAAAGTCTCGAATCGTTTTTTTTAACACCTTGTACATATGTGCGTACTTTCTACATACACGATTTATGCATACGTCAACCGCATCCAGAATCAATCCATTTTTGTAAAAAAATACTTGTTACTTGTATGTTAATTATAGTTTTTTTTGTTTCGCTGTTACCTTAATTAGTGGTTTTCTAAGAACAGCTGTTTTTACGATAAATGAATGAAAGTATGTATTATTGTCACACACGAATTTTATACTGTCGTTGATGAAATGACCGTATAGTAACATTCATGTTTGAAAATTGTAAACCATGAAATCCGAGTTAATATATAGACTGTACAGTTGAATTGTGGATTCGCAGAAATTGACCCAATAGTTTAAAACTCGTTCTCTGCTTTGAAATCTGTCATGATATATCAGTTTGGTGGATCGCATTCGAACACCGTGAAGCGTACATTTCGTGTTTTTTAACATTAATTCATTTAATATTAAGATCGTCGATTGCACGAATTACTGAATGGCTATTAAAAAAGGTTAATCGTGAGACGTGAAACAAGACACTTTTTCTTGTTTCGATCGTGTCGTGTTGAGATCGAATTAATATCAACATTACGTTTCTAAAGAATGGAGGTGGTCGATTCTATAGATCCGAAAGAATTGAAAGCAACCCTTGAAACATACAAAAAATTGGCCAACGACTTCGCTAACCATGACACGATTTTAAAGGTAAGGATTTTGTTTCATCGAAAACATTGATGCAGTGCTGCTACCGTACTTTCATGGTTTTAGGACAAAACAGTTTTATCATATGTCGCATACGTTTTGGAGGTACCCGATTTAGAGATTGTTGATCTGGGTCTGGATATTCTAGAATTATTCGTGAAGAACGTAGACAATTATACGCATATAACCTCTACCTTTGGAGTTCGTGAAGCTCTGGAAGCAATTATAAATAAATACAGTACAGATGAACCAAAGATAGCCAAGCGAGCTCAATGTATAAAAGATGACATAGAAAGAATGAAACCTCCCATATATAATTTACGTAGCAGATGCAGAAGAGTTATAGACCCTAAGAAGTTAAAAACCCATGTTATTGTGTTACATGTTCAAGGATTACTACCGGTAAATACAGTTAATATGTATATATTTTAATGCTGTATATTTAATATCTTATAGCTGCAATATATGAAATAGGAAACCCGTGCGGAGTTAGAGGATATATTAATAAGAATCGATGGATTAGTTTCTCTTGTAGTTGACGTAGAACATCAACGTGTTACAATGCGTACTTTAACTTATGTCACAGCAAAACAGATTGCTGAAGCTATTCAAAAGAATACAGACAACATGGAGGCCAGATTAGTGGCCAGAAATAAATTCAATCAAGAATACCTCGTTAAACTGGTAAATATATGTGGATGTGTAACATGTATATAGTAAAGTAATGTTCATTCTCTTCTGTTGTTACAATAAAAATTATAACTTACAGGTTCATACAGGAGACAATGGAGATACCGATGACATACCAGATTATTTACCCGAAGAAGATGAGCAAGAAGATGAAAAAGAGGGAGTTGTATCCTTGTTCACTGGGTTAAGACAAAGTGCTTCATCATTATATAAATCTACAGCGGAATTTCTCCATAATTCATTTTATTGGTAAATGTATAAGTAGTTACAGTAAGCCATATTTTTTATTATCAGCGGACAATTTAATAAAAACAAAAAAGAGTTGTAAATTGTCAATTTGACGAAAAATGTTTTTATCAAATTTACTTTGAATAATTTTAATTAAGTACTTGATAATGTCATATTTTGTAGACTTGTATTTCTTCATCTCAGTACTAAAGTTGCTCATTTTTTATTATTTTTATTGTATTCATGTGTTGAATCATGTTTGTTTGGAAAATAAGAACTATACACAAAGTTTTAAGCCTTTGTATGTGTTTTCAAGGCTACCAAGTGTGCACATAATGTGGGCAAAACTAATTTTATTTTATATTCTGAAGTGACAATGAAAGTTACATGCAATGATTTAAAATTTCATTTTTAAATTAAACTGTATATATGAATGTATTAAATGTTTATGATAAATTTGTAATTAAGCAAGAGATTATAAGGCATTTAGAGATTAAAAATTATAAAGAAGTTAGTCATCAAACCTTTATATGATTCTACAATAAAATAGGAGAAGTATAATTACCAAAGTTGATAAACATAGATAAAATTCTACAAGATAAAAATTCACTTATATTTATACTATCAAAGCATTTATATTATGAAAGGCAGTTAATTTCAAATTAAAACAGTTCCTTAACTTTTGAAGTGTGATAGTGGTTGAAAATCTCAATATTATATATATGATAATTTGCTTTACTAGTAAGGAGTTGTTCTTTGCATACTATGTACATTCTCCTTATTACTCTTATGTTGTTGGAAATAGGCTGTGCGAATATTTATTGTATGTACTTTAATAAGTTAATATAATTTTATGTGAAGTAAAATTATAGCATTTGCTATTGATGCCAATATATTTGCCTTTTAATCAAATGGAAATATGAAGAAAGATATAGTTTGTGGAAGAGATGTGATCGACTTTTCAGTTCTTGCTTATATAGTATGTTATATCATACAGTTGTTAATAAAATCAACTTTTTGTATTTATAAAGTCGCACTTATGTAATTATTAGATTTATTATATTATTGTTAAAATTTTGGCTAAAAGAAATGCAAATAATCGATTAAGAATCTGTAAATGGCGAGAAGCGGATCATGTCTGCAAGTGTGTCTTTAAAAAGTTAATTACATCTCCTCTATTGACTGTAGGCACTTAATTATTGCTTCATAACTCCCTTTATATTAATTATGTATTTTTGTGTTTCTGGACCTTAGTGAACACAAACGATTAATATATTAAGTATAAAAAATTTTTATTTAACTTAAAATTGAAATATAATATTTGACTTACATAATATGAATAAGGTCTATAATAAAACTGAGTAAATTTACTATTGTAAATCAACTTTATTGTTTAGAACACAAATTTTGTGTACTGCTTCTGTTATTAAAGAATAATAGAACTAGTCAGTTTAGCTGCCACTGCACAAGGAGGAACAATTTATGCAACTACTCGCATAAATATAATAGATACAATATTGTATTATTAGAAAGTACATCTCTGTATATCTTATTAATTACTTTGTCCAAATGAGCACATCAAAATGTTATATTGTATCTTATTTACTATTTTTCTTAAGTTTATGGTTGTATTGTCTATATTTACAATGTATAGTAATTGTCATTAAGGCAATTTGAGTTTCAAAGCAGGTACAATAGATGGATGTAGAACAGTACTTTGGACAACTGAGTAAACAATATCATCTAGTTATGCACATGTAACTGCAATACTTATTGTTATTAATTTGAAATAATGAGTATGACTTTCATTTACAGTCCAATACTATTGTTGAGTTTCAGTTTGAATCTCAGACAACCTGCATTGTTTTCACTATGTTATGATACAACTTATATTATAGTTTTATTGTAAACATAGTCATTAAATTATTTTTTTCCATTTGTTAATTGAAGACTCAAATAAAATCATTTTCATGCAGTATTTTACGTACTTCAAGTGTAAGACTAACAGTAAAAATTTATTTTTAGTGCATCAAAAATATTTCACGACTTTGTTGTGGTAAAGTAGTCTCAAAGTAATAGCTCACCTAATTTGTAGTTTAATTTTATTTCAGTATTTTAATGTTTATTCAATCGAAAATGTATTGTACTGATGTAAATCTCTGTTACAAGTTTTAACCGTTTCATATTGCACGTAATAATTCGACTAATTTTTAATTTTTTTTCCTAAATATGTTAATAGTCACTGTTTGGTGTTCTTTATGCAAATTGCCACAGGCACTTATTTTGTAAAATTCATTTAATCATTGTCATTCATTGTATACTCTCTAAATCGCTTTTTATAGTATTTATCTTTCTAATGAAATATTTATTCCTTTATGACTTCATTGTATTTATATACAATACCTTTTTGTAAACTACCGTACAGTCGTACGAGTTTACTATTAAACTAATCGATCTCTACTCTATGGTAGATTTTATATATACATACAAACGAATACAATCATCATCAATTGATTTTGCATTCATTATAGGAATGATTAATTCGGAATGAATGAAATTTTTCTTTTAATAATGCGAAAGAAATGCAACAGATGATAGTAATCGATTTATGCCTAGCTGCAAATACATATACTAAAAGGAACTATAAAAAAGAATAAGAGATAATGGAATGAACACTTTACAAATCAATGAATTATTTTCCCTTTCCTATGAAAGCATGAAGAGCACGTATTTACAAATAATACTATAAAGTAACATGTTATTAAACATGTTTTTGTAAATTTTCATTCCCATTGAAAATATTACGAAGCTACACTTATTTTTGTTAAAAAAAGTAATTATTGTTTCAATGTCCACTCTCTATAATATGAAGTGAACTATATCAAATAATGATAAGAAATTTAATTTTAGTAAATCTATTGCTTTACTGATCATAGATGATGCTTTTTGAAAAACAGTAATTGAAGTTCAAATTAACTTCAGGACATGATTCAAAAATATTTCACTTGTTACTTTTATACTGAGTGCCCAATTTCACGAATTTTGATGCAATCTTTCATCGATAAATAATGCGTAAAATTAATGTACACGTACATATGTAACATATACCTTAAATGGATAAATATCTACAATATTTAACACAGGGTAGAATCAGAACTTGGACTACAGAAATGCACTGGCTATTAGGTACTTATAATGTATCACTTATAAAGGAAATATAAAAACCGTGTTAATTTACACGCTGCTTTCTATTTTCATGTTTGCACCCACTGGCTGGGATGCAACTGTAATCTCACTGACTTCATCTGTTTCTGATTGACTTGACGTATCAGAAACATCATCCATTCCTTTCCTCTAAATAGACACAAAAATATAACTTATACAATACTGTATATTGTATATTTATAAGTATTAAGTTAATTTGTCACTCCATCTTAGCGTACCTTGTGAGAATAATGAATATTACGAAGTACTCTTTGCATATCAGGATTACTCTCTAATGTAGAGGACTGACTGGACGGAGGATGCGAATATTCAGAAGTATTTTCCTCATCAGAAGCTAACACTCCTTCTATTCGTACTGTTGCATGTTTAAATCTTCTTAGTCTACATCCGGGACCAATTGGCCTCCTTGCAATGCTGTAAGTATGAAATACAGTTAAAAATACTATATAATAAAATAACTATGTATTATTAAAAAAATATAAGAAATGTAATATTTATAGTTATCCTAAGAATCTTTACCTTCTTCTTCTTAACGAATAATTATACGTATAACTGGGATCTTCCCCCTCTTCATCTGACCAGCTTTCTTCACAAGCGTCATCTTCATGATCACGTAAAGCATCTATATTTTCAGAACAAGGACGTGTTTTAATGTCAGATTGTTCTTGTTGTACATTAGTACCGTTAACAATGATTCCACAGAAATGTCCAGGCAGTTTCACAGATTCCTCTTTACCTCTGAAATAATTTATCAACAGTTGCTTACAATTATGACTATTAAATGTTCGCATACAGATGTATATACAACCTTCGAAATAGGTAACCAAATATTAGAAACGTATTTTACTCGCCTTACGACTGAAAATGTCATATAACAATTAACATTTGTTTAAAAATGTTTTCTTTCTGAGTTATACTTTTTGTGTGTTAGATAATTTTGTCAGGGCAGGTATTCATACAAGTTAATTGTAGGGCAAATACTGTTCTTCCTTTTCATTCAAAGAAAAGTAGTTGACTTATTTGATTACAATATGCATTGCTGTGTTTACTAACACAGAAAATGACGATAGTACTTGCATGTTGTATTTTGAGAGGTTTTCTTGCAACTGTACAGCACTTAAAAGTATTTATAGCTCGAAAGGGAGTATTGTTACATAAAAGTTTATATTATCTTATCTCATCCTTAAGGTGAGTAGAATACTATCCTGAAGTTTGACTACCTGTTTCGGAAACACCTTGTACAGATGAAATATATCTTACCTATGTGACATTATCACATCGTCACAATTTCCATTATCTATAGGAGAAATAAGACGATTCGCATTAATAATTTCACTAACTTTACGGCCAAGCGTTTCAAGATTATCGTCATCACTACAGTCCCTTAAGCGTTCATTTCCATTAACATGATTTTCATTCAAAGGTTCAGGACTGGAACAAGGACTAGATTGCATTCTATACTGAGCTTCGGACAGAATTAAATTCCCATTTAAACACTCCGATACTTGTTTACTTAATGACTGTTTATTAATGCTATTTACAGAAAGCTTTTCTATTGACGAAACTATTGTTGTATTTCGAATAGGACAGAAATCAGTTTCACTAATGTCCATCATATCTGTCTGCGTTTGACTGTCAACAAAACGTGCACATACTTCTGCACTCTGAAAATAGACATGTATTTAATACAACACTCTGTTCATGAGAATAATAAATGGTTTTGCATTTAAATACCTACCTTTCTCTCACGATGAGGACTTGATCTTGGGCTGGAACTCACACCACAACCAGATCCTACTCTACGGTGTCTGTATTTCCGTTGCTTAAAACTATTATTAGAAGCTAAAACTGTTTCTGGTTGATTGGATTCATTTAACTGCGTATACATAGTTGCTTTTACAGGACTTTGAGGACAATCTGTTGGCGAGGGCGGAGTTGTAGGTGTGGATGATGTCGAAAATTGTGTTGTAGGATTACGTCTCCGATGAAGTCTCTCCTGTGCTTTCAAGAGAGGATGTACAAGACGTTTTTTACACTGCTTATATCCAGTTTGTTGTTCTCGCCTGAAAGAATAAAAAACAAAATAGATTTATTTATTGTAGATCTTTTTAGTATTGATTTTACCATAAATATTGACTTATTACTTACTTAACTACATCTCGTTCCCGCTGTTCCAATTGCAGTAAAACAGCGCTTAATTCTAAGTACAAATTATTAGTACGTTCAAGTTTACGTTCATAATGTTCTCGAATGTCTTGAGCATGTCTTAGTTCATCCTCACGTCGACGAATTAGATCAGCTTCAAATCTTGGACTACTACAACTATTTGTTTGCATTTGTTTCATGTGATCCCTAATTTCCTTTTTCCAAGATTGCTAAAATCATAAAAATTGTCATTGGTATTCGAATTTTAAACATACTATTAGAATTTGTTGATAATGTTATCACTTTACCTGCGTCTTAAAATAATCATCAGGTTTTGTACATAATACTTCAACTGCTGCAATGCCAAGGTGAATTTCAATGTGTTTGAAAGACGGTCTATTGCGTGGTTTTGCAGCCCAACATTGTTTTACAAGTAATCTGTACCCCTCTGGGCAACTTGCGGGAATTGGTAAATGAAGAGAATTATTACCGACACCCCAGATAATTGCAGATGAATCCACATCCTTGTAAGGAATTTCTCCACTTAGCAGTTCCCATAATACAACACCGTAAGACCATATATCCACTTTTTCAGAACATGGTTCATTTCTGATTATTTCTGGAGCCATCCAAGCAACCGTACCAGCAAAACTCATTCTGGTACTAATTTCATTCCATTCTCTACTAGTTCCAAAATCGCTAATTTTTACAACTTCTCCTTGTCCTATTAACACACTGAAAGAGTAATAATACTTAGAAGACACTACTAAAATACAAATATTCTTGAATATTATAAAAAATTTAAAAAAATTAAGTATGCACTACAGAAATTCTTAATAATTAAGTAACTTTGACACTGATTTATCAGTTTCATAGTAATAAATTAAATTTCATACTTTGGACTTTTGAGATCCCTGTGTATAATTTTATGTGCATGAAGATAGGCCATTCCAGCTGCAATTTGTTTTGACCATGATACCAATCTCGGTGGTGGAACTGGTTCTCCAGCCCTGAGGAGGTCGTACAATGGTCCATAAGGACAAAATTCCATTATTATACAGTAACATGGTGCTTGTGTACAAACACCTCTGAAAATACATAAACATATACTATTATCTTATACATTTCCTGTGTATACAGGATGTCTCACAAGGAGAGTACACGAACTTCGGATCACCGGTTTAGTTGAGACTTTGGACACTGGTAGTTTTCGTCATTCTGTTCACTAAAATACCCCATTATAAGGTCAAATACTCAATATTTTTTTAGATATTGATGATTGAAGTTTTATTACCGCCCAAAATTTTTTTCGTTTTATTTTATAAATATACTTATTACATAAATGTATATATTTTAAATTTTATTTAATATTTACCATACGTGTTTGCGTGAAAAATTATTATATACAGTTAATAAAAAAAAAATTAAAAAAAAAGTTATTAGTTCAGCACGCACCTTCGCGCTAGAACAGTACTTGTTTGTTACTTCAACTGTATGTTTAGGCAGTATAAAAACTTCAATCATGAATATCTTGAAAAATATTGAATATCTGACTCTATAATGGGGTGTTTTTGTAAATACAATTACGCAATCTACCAGTGTTCAAAGTGCCAACTAAATTGGTGACTCGGAGTTCGTGCACTCTCCTTGTCAGAGTTAAACAATCATATATTATCAATATATTCTATGAGTAGAAAAGTGAACTAAATATAGTCCAAAGAAACATATTATGTGTTGATGTGACATTGTAACGCATAAACATTAAATTTGCTAAGCCTTTTTCCGTATTTAATATTTTTATTATTACTCTACAATAAAGAGTTTTTCGGCCTACGTTTATACAACATTTTTTTTCTCTTTTTTATTTACAGAACATGCTATTATAATTTGATCGGTTAACTCTGGATCACTCTGCATAATACAACTGAAAACTTACTTAAACTGAACAATATTAGGATGATTAAGTTTTCGTAAATGCCGTATATCCGTTTCACGCGGTTCACGTACTTTCTTTACAGCTACGACTTCTTTATTTAATTTTCCACTAAATACCGCTCCTTGAGCTCCTGACCCGAGCCACTGAAGTTCACTGATTGATTCAAACGGTATTTCCCAATCATCCGCTGAAATAATTTTCTGTTAATCTCATCATACTGAACACAGGTATAGTGGGTACAGAGGAAATAATTATTTACTTTGGTGTCCTTTCATCTTTTCGTTTACAGCCGCTTTGGAAAGCATAGACCAAACTGGACGCATACATCCTAATATTCCTTCGACCCAACTGGATCTCTGGGCATCTAGGGTCCCTGTACCTGGTGTACATTTTGGTGCAGTTTCACTGGAATTGCTATTGCTATTGGAATTGCTATGGCTGTCGTTGGGCAATGGAGCATCAAGTGTGTCGGTGATGATAGAACCTCCTGCAATTCCGCTCAGCTGGCCCAATTCTTCTTGAATGCATAGCATGCTAAAATAAATAATTTTCAGCATTACAAAAATACCTAGGACATACGTAACGCGAACAAATATTCAGGAAAAGAAAAATCTTCTTTCGATATAATATTTACAGGTTTATGTAATCAACGAAATTCCGTAATTTATCATGACCCTTGAAAACGAGTCAGTTACCCAAATAATTATCACTTATGTGATTAAGGGCAAGTGTATACATTATTTTGTATGTTCACAGCAAATACACTGCATTACGTTCATTTGCAAATGTATGAAACATATTTGTTTATACTCCTAATATTATTTAAAATAAATTATTTAAAACTGTAGTCACAACAAGAAGAGTAATATATGATGGGTAAGAAGAACAAACAAGGAATGTTACAAAACAGATTTATTGAGAAAATCAATTTTTAATACTTTAGTCCACCAGTATAGAGACAAGGTTCAAGTAATTGAATTATATTGTTTATAACATGAGGTTATATTCTAATTAAGCAACAGGAGAAAAATAAGCATAAAAATAATTGTTTTACATTATTTTAATTTGTTTTCAAGTTGAACATTGTAGAATAAAAATGGACGTTCTCCGTTTTTTCTCCTTACTCTTTATATGATGGTTGAAAAATTGTAGTAGTACGTATCAAAGACTTTTGCATATAGAACAGCCTTTTGTTTCTTTGCGTATGATAAAGGTGACCCTGAATGAAGCTTTCAAGGTCGCACGCAGTTGCTTCATTTTCAAGTCAAAGGTAACGCGGAAAATACATTGTGCTGGTATGAGTTTCTTGTATGTGTTCAGTGAAACACGCACTTTCCCTTTATTATCTCTGAATGGTATTGCATCTCGCGATGCATATTGAAAATCTCGTATCATGCACGCAACGTATGAACAATTATGTGTGCGTACGATTCTTATTATACAGTTACCATATACAAATTCTGTTAAGATGAATTCTGATTCTTATCTGTTCCTTGAAATGTATTTCGTTATCTCCACAGAAACTAAATTATAAATTAAGTATGAATTATTGAAAAAAAAAAGTGATCCGTATTACTGGTATTAAAAAATTCTTCTTCTAATATTACATAAATAAATGAAAATGTATGTAGAGGTAGTTCAAAAAATTTGTTAGATTTATGGAGCAGGCAGTGTTCATCAAATTGAATAGAAAATCTTGAGTAAATATGATTTGAAAAATGAATATTATCCGGGCTGTAAACAGTTTTGTGTTGATAAACTTGTTTATAATTCGGATAATATTAATTCTTCAACCTATGTAGATTAGACAATTTTTATTCATTTTATTGGATGTTATTTATTTTGTAAGTGCAAAATACTGTCTTAAGTGTTTGCAGAATGTCAACCCTTTAGTGCTACGGAGCCATATGTGCGTCTGACAAATTTCTTTGGCTTATATTTTCGCCATTAGCAAATCATCAGTTTTGCTACCAAATATATGCACTTATGATCCTATATTTCCCACTGTAATGTCAATAATCGAAATTCCATTTATTTTGGTATGTGTTTGTTTTCAAATTCATTCAAAATGTCCAAAACACAATATGGTACGCAGGTGTGTGTATAATTTTGGAATATTCCGCACTCGAGCGGTTAACACGTTGACTGCCACACTATATAGACTGTAAACGACACACTTTTCTAGACTTTGATGTAACATGAGAGTAATCGCAAACTATGCTCTGATTAATCAATCATGTTAGTAACTCTCTATAATTTTTTACTAATTCTGTTAAATCTTTTCAAATATTTTTACTAGTACTATTCATAGACAGATAAATAACAACTGAAACATTAAGTGTCACCATATATGGGTGACAAGGCAGTCAAAGTATTAATAATCATGCACATACACGATGTGTTAAGGAAAATGTGTTCAGTACTTACAGGGTAGATAAGGTTTATCAACCTGAATAAAGAATGTTTAATAAACATCGTTCAACAAACAAATATTTTCTGAGCTGTAAACAATTATACGTTGACAAAATTTGATTACAATTTGGATAATATGCGTTCTTCGAATGTTGTTCACTAAACTTTGCTGTGTTCAATTTACTGATTACTAATTACCCTGTAAATTCTGACTCCTTTTCTTTTAACGCCCCGTCAAGAATCCTATCAATCGAGTCAAAATTCACAGACTTAAAATACTGTACATATATAGACATACTTTCTGTACATGTACAGGGTGTCTGATATTAATCTATTCTTGCAAATATTTCGAAAGGTACGGTGGGTAGAAGAAAATTCTTTCAGGGGGAGAAGGACACCGTAAAATGCAGGCACGATGTTGCTAGGTGGAAGTGTTGAAGTGTGAAGTCAGGCGAATGTAACACACCTCTTTTTAAATGGAATGTTATAATTATTAATATACTAGTCGATGCAGCACGTTATGCCCTATAAAAAAGGGTTAATCCATTTATGTCACAAAAACAGTAGTTTAGAAGATATTTTAATTTCATTATTGCAAAATGGTACTAGTATGCATACTTATATCTACGTTTCCTGAAACGACAGGGGACATTTCTTTCTACAAAATGAAAGAGGGTAACGAGCCGACAAACTCAACCATACCATTTCAGGTGTGATTTTACTGAAAAATTTGTGAAATAGCACAACGAAAACAATGAATTTACTTAAATGTTCACATGCTCTAAGACACTGCCTTGATTATCAATGCATGCTTGTATTCTCCTTCTAAACATATTACAAACAGCTCTAAGCATGTCTGGTATAATACCATGGAATGCGTTTTTAATACGTACTTTCATGCCATCGTTGTGCTATTTCACAAATTTTTCAATGTGGCTTCAAGGTGCCTCGATCTCCCCAGAACCCCTAAAAGCATTTTCTTTTATTCAGTGTACTTTTCGATATATTTGCAATAATAAATTGAAATCGGACACGCTGTATACATCATTTTGTTATCTTAACGTTACGGTAAACATGAAGAAAATTTCATACTTGTGGTACAATTGCATAAACGTGTTCAGCAAGGTTTACATTTGAACTGGTTATCAGTTATCGATTTGACTGATATATGTTGCAGTGAAAGTGAATACTTCAAAGGCTTTTTATCCATTTTAAAGCTGCACAACTACGCCAGGACGGACATGCACAATGGTGCGATTCGAACGAAGTGAGCGATTATTATTACGTCTCATTCAAAGAGTTAAGCAAGTACAATTTCTAATTACGCTGTTAGTAATTGATCTTATTTCTAATTTGCAGAGTTTTCTACTTGTTCTGTTGGATCTTCTTAGAAATGTTTCCATAAATAATGGTAGAAAATACACGTGTTACCCGTATATGGTGACACAGCAAACAATGTCTTAAAAAGCAACATGCATGTCCCGAAATCATTTCTTTTTTTAACTTCGGAAGGAATTGAAATGATCTGAATGAAATCGAAGAATCACAGTTATACCTCATTTATAAAAGATTTTAAGACTTTGTAAAGCAATCACTATCGTGGAATGAATTGCGGAGAAAAGACGTGTAACATTAAATGCCGGGAAACAAATGATCGTTCTGATGCAAACTCAGCTCTTATCACGACACAGGCAGTCAGCTGATGACACAATCTCGTCATGTTCTCGAGTCAACGTGCTTTCTTCGCGGGAATTATATTGCTTGAGAAATACAATAGTAATGTATCACAGAGTAATCTGCCATTTTTAATAGTTTTATCATTATCTTCGTTACAGATTTATAAAAGTAATTTCAGCAACAATTTTATGGATAAGGGTTTCGATAACGTTCCATTCGCAAAACTTAAATGAGATTTGCATATTTTCACATTTTTATACATGAAAATAATATGTTTTATATCCAGAATGGGCCGAAGTTCGTGATAGAAACAAAAAGTTGATTCTACATCCTTAAAGTAAGTCAAATTGCTAAGGGTGCACTTTCTTTCGAATGAAACTTCGCCTTCCAAATTAAATCACTAAATCATAAAATAAACATTAACATTTCCTGTTTCATTTTACGATCATTGAACTACTGTCTGAAATTCGACATAATGTCTTGCTTACTCTCCGGAATAACTACCTTGACTCTTAAGATTAATCCTAGTGCGGCCTTCGGGTCTTTTTCGACCCACCTCGTTCTTATTGTTTTTTGAACTTTTGTTATTAGCGAAGAAATGCAATGAAATTAGTATTCATATGCTTGTTTCTGTTCCCTTGACGTCATATTAAAAGTTTATTGTCTGTTATTTTAGTTTGTTTGGGTCTTTTTTGACCCGAATTTTTTTTTAACAGAAATCAATTGTGGTCAAATCTTACAACAAATGAGTGATAATATAATCGAAAGAATAGATATAAATAGCATAAAATGTCCAGAATAGTTTTATTTAAAAAAAAAAATTATTGTTTGGTGAGATTCGAATGGGGGGAAATTCATATGCAAACAATATTATTACCAAGTATGTAAAACCTGTTATAAATTAAACAATTTGGGCAAAATATGTTGTTTTTCTATAATGGAAGCTATTATAATAGATGCGACTGGATGTTCCTATGCTTCCTTAATCCTCGAATTGTATTACAGAGCTAAAAATATGAGTTCCATACATTCGAGTCATTTTTTACCCCAAGACCTTGACACTTTGGCGGCCGCTGTCACGTACAGGTGACTTCACTCATTTATATAACATTCACATAAAACAAATAAACGAACATACCTATCCCTGATACAAAATAAATACCCAAGTATGTCCAAAATGAAAATAGTAAAATATCATGAATCAACAGAACACTATAGAATGTTTGTTATTTAAAGGGTCTTGCAAGAAATAGCCAATGGTAACTAGATTTCTCAAAATATTTGCGGCCATCAAAGTGTTAAGTGTACAGTCGAACGGAAGAACGCGCTAGGGTTAACTAACTTCACTTTCAAAGTGAAATAAATGAATAAACTAAATTTTTAGTATTTATTTTTTTTTCATACAAAGAAAATGTATTCTATGAATTCGGCTTATTTTATGACATAGTAGCAACCTGTTGTTAGTTGTATTACGAATGTCGATCCATCCCGTATAAACCGTAGCATTGAAAGTAATGCAAATTAATTTATAACAGAGACAATAAGTACATATTTATTTTATTTATTTGTTTAAAAAAGCTTCACGTTTTATACAATTATAATAAATAAATTATTTTATCTATAAGAATCTGTCGTTAAGTATCTTTAATTAATTAATAAAATATAACTGACAATTTGTCAAATGACAAGCAATGTTTCGAGAAAAATGATACCAATAATACGATAACTGTTCATACTATCGGTATCTTTGGTGTACTTTGCACCGAAATGTATTATGCATCTCTTGCTTCTTAATTCGACAATCATATTTCGTATCTATAAATCCATCTGCGACAAAGGACGTTTCAGTATCGTACAGAACTTTAGAAAAAGTGCAGCATCACGACAAAAATTGTTCCAATTGGATGCGGCTTTTTGACCAATGAGGAGAGAACCAGAAGTGGAAACGCGCTCTTTGAACAAATTGTAGATCTCGATAAATACTTCACGATGAAGCGGGCAGTATTTTTTATAGATAGGACGTTTCATAATTGAAACAAAAAAGAATACCTTATTAACGTTAGAAATGATGTATTAAAGGTCACAAAAGAAACGGTACAAGTGATCAAAAAGATTTGGAGTTACAGACATAATAAAAAAGAAATTGTGTCAGTTGACACATACGGTGCTTCGAGAGCAGCGTTTCCCAAAGTGGGTCCCGCGAAGAAATTCCTGGGTTCTGCGAGATAAGATGCCTTTTAATAAAATTGACAGAAGTCCAAGAAGCGGCAACATTATTCACATTAATCTCCTTTTTATTAATTTTTTCACAACAATTACAAATTTATAACAATTAAAAACAGTTGTATTTTATTTTATTGTTGCATTTATTACGTTTTTTTATCTGAATAAATTATCTTTCTGAAACAACTTTTGTTTCATTTAATGTTTTATTCAAATGAGGGTGACGCGAGTTGTCTGTAAAATACATGTATGGGTTCCATGATTTTTGGAAAATCGTATAAGGGTTCCAACATACAATAAATTTGGGAACGACTGTTCTAGAGATAAAAGTAGCAAATTATAAGCCACACTTATGTTACAGATTTTAAAATGTTTGCAGATACTTGATTTCCGGTAGACAATTTTCTTGTTGAACAAATTTTATTCTGACAAATAGAACTGTATTTATAAGAAAAAAGCTATGTCTTCTTGATTATATGTTAAGAAACATACTCATTTTAGGGGTATGTGAGCATTATTCAGTTTTTGAAAAAGCAAAAGTTTAAGTTACTAGATGCAAATTGATCCTCGAATGAAAAATAAGAACTTCTCAACTGTTTGTTGTGATTAATTTTTACATTTGCAAACAGTAAATGTCTTTTCATTTAGACCTATTCATATTGTACGATTTAACAAATACAAATTACACAGAATGCAAAAAAAGTTTTCAGGATATACATGGAAAATAGCATTCAATAAACTAAATAAAAAATGTCTAATGAACATACATCAGAAAGTCAATGTTCGCGTTATAAATAAATTTTCTAACGATTTCTTCAACATAAAATTGTTTGTAGCTCCGATAATATTCATTTTTCGACCCATATTTACTAGAGATTTTTTATTCAGTTTGATAAGTGTTATCTACCTTGTAATTCCTGAATACCCTTTTAACACGCTGTAAAGCACTGTGTAAAATAGTGTTTAAAACACGATTGGCAATATTTACTTTAGAAAAGCCTGATTCCCAAACTACTGAATTCAATTGTAAAATTTCTGTTTATTGTAGATTCAGTAGAGATTTTGTAATGCACGTATATACATATTTCCTTTTGTGATACAATCAATAAAAAAGTGGTGGATATTGAATATCAATCGCCATGTATCACAATGAACAGATCGACATATAAATAAATGGTATTTTTTTTAAATCCTTTTCTCTTCTTTTACTGGTCATGTAAATGTGTGTTGATATTCATTACATCTGAATGAGTCTACGAAAAAATTATTAAAGGAATAGTCGACAGGAAAGTATTAGAAAAGCTAAAAAAAAGTGAAAGCTACTCAGGAAAGAAATTACCAACAAATGTAATTACGTAAATATGTAAAAGGGGGGAAAAAAATAATAAAAAAAGAAAACCGATTAGTGGGATTCAATCCCACAATTATTTCTTTCGGGATAGAATTTCTCAAAAATCTGTCCAATTGGGAAGTTCTTATTTTAAAATGACGGTATTTTTTTACTGCTCAAAGAAATAAGAATAATTCTTTGAAAAAGCGCGTTTCCACTATTTCTAATATTTTATCACAATATTTATCTATTACATTTTAGAAAATATAGTGATGTATATTAGTATATATTAATTATTTCTCTACAATGCTAGTCGCCGGTTATACAATACGGCAATTATATTGAAAATAATAATTTTTTTTCCCCTTCCGGTTTTTGTTTTGTTTACGTTAATAGTATAACTTGCTCTCGTAGTGTTTATGCAATACAAAGTAGCAGTACAATGCATTTCATTAAAAATAATAAACCATTTCTTGTTCATATCACAAAAACATTATTTGGCCGATACAAGGAAGTTATAAAAACAGCTGGATAGGATGAGCTATTCACACTTTCCCAATGTAACCTACTAAACAAATTAGACACTATAGTGGCGTCTCGTCCTGAACAAATGCTTATCGGGAACCCATTATAACATATATTATTGCCAATATGTATATTGGAGTGTAGTAGCTAAAGAGTTTTCGTTCTCGGTAAAAATAATTGCATAAGCAACATGAAACTAACAATGGAACATGTAAGAAAAGAGAAAATTTCTTCGCGACGATAATACTACCGAAAATACCGTTTTTTATACTGCAATTTGCTGCATAAACATAATACTGTTACTTAAAATTTCATTACAAAAAAGGTATCTGCACACTTGATGTTTTTAATTAGCCCTTTGACTGCGATCGGCGTCTATAGGCGCTTGACAAAGCTGCTCACCGTGTGCTGTAGACGCCTATAGGCGTTCGGCGCAATGGCTCATTACGTATTACTGCAGTTTGGCCGCACGCAATGTTCATCTCGTTCGCAAGTCGCCGGCAGTCAAAGGGTTAAACTATATCTTCATTTATAACAATGACCCTAAACATTTTATGTATGCAAAACATATGTAAAACTTGTTCAAAACAAGCACAACAAAGCAGTGTTGGGCAAAATTTTATTCGGATAACAGATAATGGATAAGAGTAACGAATAAAATTTTATTGGTCACTAACGAATATGAATTTAGTCATATAACAATTTATTTATTTTCTCTCCTTTTTGATTATGATAAATTATTTGAATAATTTTGCAACCCTTATTCGAATAAATAGAGAGAATAATTTGTTACGAATAACAAATAATTATTATCCGGATAATCGTTCGAGATAAATATTTATTCTAACTAATTCGAATAATGCCCAACTCTGCAACAAAGTAGTGCATTAAAAATCTTTTAATGGTCAACCCAATCTTTAGATCTGGTCCCCATAAAAAGCTGTAGGATAAATTAGACAAGTGATTTACTGCTTTTACTTATATTAGCATTTACAAACTTATATGAATATCGTAAAAGTAACACGAACGATTTTTAAAAATTACTTGCTTTTTCCTATATGTTAAAAATCCCTGAAGATATTCACGTAGTTTCATTGTTTAATTTAAATGAATACTTATTGATACAAGTAGAAACGGCGAGTAATGATCAGACGAGCGAACCAATTTGCACTCAATTTTCTAAAACAAAGTTGCCTAGAAAAAAAATATAATTTCACAATTTCGATTTATTTATTGAATTACCCTCCTTTTGGATAAAATGTCTGAAGAGGTAATAATTTTATACATGGTGTTGTTGAATAATGGACACAAACTGTACAGGTCGGGTTGGGTTGGGTCGTTAACTTAAAATAGTAGAATTCAATAAAAGAAAACAAAAGTCTTAATAAAAGTGTTCAGAAATTCACGGTTTCGTATATATGTAGAGAATACAGATTTAAAAAAGACTTCTGGAATTTGAGAGCACAGATTGACAAAAAAATGTCTAATTGGCATAGGTTTAAAGTTAACTCTTTAAATGTCATTGACATTTAAAAGCTTTCCATGTATAGGTTTATCATGTGCGGAAAACGCCCATGAGCGTTCAGGTAGCGTATTTATTAAGTTTAGCGACCTCGTGCACGAAACGTACGGTTTTGAAAGAAGTAATTGATTCAATGCCGAAGTTTCTACGATGACCGTACGTCACGAGCGGAAGGTCACTAAACTTACTTAATAAATACACTACCTGAACGCCCATGGGCGTTGTCCGCACGGACTTTATATAAGGGTTAATTTTCAGACCTATGTTGATTAGACATTTTTGTAAATTTTGGTATTATATGCCCTCGGATCCTTGAACGCATATTTTTTAACATCCTGTATAACTATAACACTATACATGTCACAGACATAGACAATCTATTCCATTTTTTATAACAGGTACCTACGATTTGTCATGTTTACTGTTTTCTGAAAGCACGGTTAGCGCATGTTTACAGTCACTGAACACGGTTAGTAACACTAAAATACAATGAACATATTATGATTACTTCATTCAACAAAAATTGAACGGATTAAAATCAGATGATGTAGATGAGCGTATAGATGACGCGCAATGATAGGTAATATTTTCGTGGATAAAATGAAGTAAAGCACTTTGCTTACGCTTGCTCATACTCAGAAAATAAAATTCAATATTTCCGAAACAGTTAACTTCCAGACAAACATTCCCTAAGACTCTTTTGTTATTTTCAAGTTCTATCAGCCTGTACAGTTCGTACCTATTTATAAGTCAACAACACCCTCTATATCTCTAAACGATTTTAAAGTTTCTTCACAAGATTTATATGAAAGTTCGTAAGTGTCCTAAAGTTTCGAGTGGTACTACGCGTCTGCCGTTGTTGAAGGGTTAACAATCTATAAATGGCGTGAGAATTTCACAAAACTGAAATTGACGGAAAAAGGAACAGAAAGATATGAGTGTAAGTACGTGGTGCACGAGGCTCGTACGAGCACGAACGAGAACCGTAACACGAATGTGTGATAAACGGGGAAAGATTGGTGAATACGAGTTGTTCCACGAATGCGTTAGCGAGGACGAGATCGGAGCCGTCAACGATGGTGCCGTTATCGGAAGCGCATTCCGACGACTTGGCCTTCGAAGCTCACCTCCTCGTACCGACGTTGTTTGGAACGTCCGCATCGTCGTTCTGCGTCTTCCTGAGGAAAAATCGTGCAAACACCATCGTACGCCGCCTAGCATATGGACACAAGCACCCTGTCACGTGCGCCGCGAAAAAAGTGTCACAAAATCATACCACCGAACGAACGTTCGCGAGCAGAGCTGGTGCGGAAAAAATAAGCACAACGAAAGCTACACACGATGCACGCGAGTACGAGACATATCGTAAACTGACGAGTTGGCCGACAGAGGGCCGCGTTTACCGTTCGTTTTGCTACGATACGGCATACACTGCGTGACCAAATAATACACCGAACTTGTAGGCGATTTTTTTTTTAATAATTTAAGGTCGCATCAACATTTTGGTTATTAGCCACCATAATTAGTGGTTATTTCATACTTCATGATAAAAGTTTATTCTATGGACAAGTTTGATGACTTTCTTGAGGTTTTCATCTGTTTCAAATATTTCATTATTACTGTTAGGTATTTGGAGCTGGTTTCTGACGTCTTCTGTGTTTTTGCAGTCCAATAGAATGTGTTTGGTGGTTAACTGTTGTTGGCAGGGTTTATAGTATGGTGGGATTGTTTTGTTTAGAATGTAGTTATGTGTAGCCTTAATATGTCCAATTATTAGTCTGTTGAGTATTATTTGTTCTTTTCAGGTAAATTTGACTGTGGCGTGGTTTGTATAGAAGTCGTCGGTAAGATCACGCATTTTAGAGGGTATATCTTTTTTCCATTTTTCCTTCCATTTGTTTGATACAATTATAAAAAAGTCTGGATATACAGCTGCGATTGTTTCGGTGGGTTGTACAAGTAGTGTACGCGATTTCTGTTTTACTGATACGATTCGTTTGTGGTTTTTATAAAAATGAATCCATTCAGACCGCATAACGTAAAGCTTACGCGCGTGAAACCGTGAACACGAGCCTGACTCGTGATCTGTTGATTATTTATGAAGAAGTAATTATTTTTTGGTGTAATTTTATCAGGCCATTCCATACGTAATGTTGTTTTTAATTATGACTTTACCGAACGCAAACGAATTTAACAACTGCAATTATTTCTAATTATTAAGATACTGAATATTAGTTTTAGTGTCCTTGTTCAAATACTTCAATAGTTATAGATTCCGTATTCAACAAATTTTTGTTGTCTTAAGACAACTGATTTCAGGTCGATCTCAACCAATTAGTATCATTCTATCTTCTGTCAGTTAAAAGGCTGTCGAGCTATGAAAATAGGTAGTAGTTGGTAAGTACAACTAATTCCAAGCAGGACAAACACTATCGTGATATTTTTCCACGACAATTGCATCTTATTTACAAAATTGTTTGCAAGAGCTCTTCAAATTTTCTTCGAAAAACTAAATAAAATAGATCCCTCACAGTCCACCACACGCATAGTACAATGTTTACAAGACAAAATCGAATAATACATTTCTATTTATTTAACACATGCTGGTTTTATTTTTGTACTTTTATCTCTTTCGCTACTAAGAGCAACTATAATCACCTGCTGCGTTACAATCTTTGAATACTAACAATCACCCAATTGACAGTCGCCGATTTTTATGCAATTTTAAAGAAATTATCGATTCGTTTTTTCTTTTATCGGTAAACATCCATGTAGAACAGGTGAAACTACTCCTCAAAGTTGGGCTTGAAAAAGCTCTTTTATCGAATATCTCGGAAACTATTAAATATAGACAGAAAATTCAAATGTAAATTGTGATTTTTAAATGAAAAATTTCACTGTGTAAGCAAATTTTCGAAAAATTTATTTATTAAAAAGCGTACTGAACATAATGTATTTTTGCCCCTTTTTTTATAAAACGTTGAACTGTTTTCATAAAAATTTGTATATACACATTTCAGATGTAGACAAAATTATGGATAAATTAGAATTTTTAGTGTCACGGTCACAGTAGTATTATCACATTGTAAATTATACTCACGTTTCGTGCATGTCAACCCTCTGTGGATATACGATTGGTTTCCATTTAATTTGCATGATGTACTGACAATTACATTACATTACACAGTGTTAATGGTCCTATGAATGGTGAAAATTAATTTTTATTTATTGTCTACACAATAGTTTCTGAGATATTCGGCACAACAGCTTATTCAACCCCAACTTTGAAAACACATATCGAATATTTTGTCTAGTTCTACATCACGTCAAAATTGCTGCAAAATTGACGTGTGTCAATTGGGTGATGTCCCTTGTAAGGACAACCATAGCCGCCTTCCGCGAAAAGATATGTTCTAATACTAGCGTCGACCTTAGTCGCTCAAAGCAAAAAATCGCATCATCACTTGATTTATCATTAGGTGTTATGGTTTTTTAAATTATATCTTGTATTTAAATTTTCCTTTGTTCTTTGTACTGGAAATGAATGTTGCCGTAACGAAAAAGGTTAAAAAATATTTAGAAATTGATATTCGACTTTATATTCGAATGTTTTAATAGGTTTGTCATGCTTGATCTATTAAATGAAATTAGAAATACTTATTGTGAAGTAAAATGTATTTATTAACAAGTTGACTGCCATAGTAAAAATTGCATCTAGTCAGACATATTACGAAACACTCTCTCCTACTTATAATTTTCTGTTATTATTTGAACGTTGACATCGGTCAACAATTAATAATTATCTCATTCGACAATATTTAATGCGTAGCCTCACATAATAATCCGGCGTTCAAAGCTTAAGCGACCAAGAAGAAGAATAGGAAACGACTTCGATGAATGATATCGTCTATGATCAAACAAACTTCATTTACAAATGTGTATAGCGCGACTAAAACCTTATTAAGAAAGATTCAAATAAGCTTTATTTTGTGACCTATATATCATAGAAAATGTTTATAGTAATCTTGCAGACAGAGAACAGTTTCCGAATATTCTGGTATTAAAGATTTGCATTGGACAAGGCTGGACGAATGCACAATAAAGACTAATAAAAGAACTGTACAGATATCTGCCTAATAGGGTGACGAAGGTATTACATGACAAAAAAAAGCAGATGAATTATTTAAAAAATTTTGCCGTACATATATCTTTGTCATTAGATTTCGATTGACGTCTATCTTGTTAACCAATACATTTTATTTTACATTTAATATGTATACATTTATTTAATATATCAAATCTGATTAATTTTTATATAGATATTCAATTTCTTGTATTAAAAAATAAAAACTGTGTAGTGATAGGAAGGTGTGCTACTATTTCGTCATGAAGTACACACGTGACGAACAGGTGCAATGTTCGTGATACATTATGATCGAGTAATATAAAGAAAATTATTTTAAATCATCCTTTACGCGATCTTAGTCGCGTTATAAACATCTGTGACTGAAGTTAATTTGATCGTAAACGATATTATGCATCAAATGCGTGTCCTGTTCTTCCTTTTGGGGCTGTATATTTTTGAATGGTATACAGGATATATAAAAAATTGTTACAACATAAAAAAATATAGAGTGAAGATTTCTTGTATAAGACTTCTGTTCCGAGAAAATCGAATTCGGATATTCGTCGGATACGTGCACTTATCTAACGATAAATTCGTTATTATATCGTAATATTATATGTACATCTATCTATATATATATATATAAAATGAAGTGGCCTGACGTCAGGATTGACTTTGAAGATCACTGACGATCAACGCATGGCCCAAACCAGTGATGCTAGGAAGCTGAAATTTGGCACACTTTCCTTTTATAGCCTAGGCCAGGCTTTGGAATTAACTGCTCACGACGGCCGATTTTCGGAAGCAACGCCCACTTTTTCCTGCCGCGCGTCTTGGCCCCCGCGAGGGCCGTGGTGCTCGACTCGTCTCAGGCCCGTACCATAGTGAACCACACTCGTATCCTGTGTCGCCCTAATGCGCCACGTGCGGTTCATATGGTACGGGCCTGAGACGAGTCGAGCATTACGGCCGTCGCGGGGGCCAAGACGCGCGGCGGGAAAAAATGGGCGTTGCTTTCGAAAATCGGCCGTCGTGAGCAGTTAATTCCAAAGCCTGGCCTAGGCAATTACTGAGAAAGCCCCCCCCCCCATAAGAAAACTGCCCGTGCGGGAGCAGGTACATCGGCTAGTATTACATAATATAACATATTACGTTTGTATATTGTGTCATAATTAGAAAAACTGCAAAAAATACAGAAAGTTTCGAAAATGTGTTCATTTCGTGAAATGACAAATTGTACAGAATATTATTCTCGTTTTCATATGTAAATCTTCACTTAACGATATAAAAGTGTGCGAACTGATAAGAATGTGTGTTTTTAACATTTACATTGCCAAAGATCAAACCAGAAGATTTTTATGTATGGGTTCAAAATAAAGAGATAATTTGTACTAAAAATAATCAAAATCGTTTCTAATCAAAGGTCAATATCATACATGAATACAATTCAATATAAATACAAACTATTTATTTGTTAAATCCACGCGCGTTTAACCTACCCTATCGAATATTTGAATTCCTTTATTTTTTGAAAATGAAGCTTCGTATGAAAATATCAGATTCTACAAATTCGAGTTCTTTTTACACGTGTAATCGACTCTTCTTCAGTGTGCCACGATTTCCGATACACCCTGTATATAGAATCAGACGCTGAAGCATACGCATGCTCAATCAGACGCACAACGAAGCGCGTGATTTCAAATGGAGTCGAGCAAAGTTTTATTTAGATAATAAACAACGTAAATGGGCGAATACATATTTATTTGTTATTTTAAACATTTAATCGTCATTCTTTATTTGGATAAATAATTCTCCGAATAATTATAGATTGAATAATTAACTCAAACGACTTTTTTTTTAAATTCCTCTTTAAAATATTCACATTTTATAGGTAATGTGATCAGAATAATAAATTCTGCGTATGTGTGCCACGATGTTACAATAAAAAAAGTCACATCAGTAACTAGTTAAAACATTACTAAAAATTGTAGTTTTTAAACATGAAAAATTGACTAAAAATCTTTCGAATAAGATGTACAAAGTAATTGATTACGAATGGCGGATAACTATTATCTAAATCATTTATTCGACTAAAGAAACTTTATTTGAATTATCATCTTAGATTAATGATTATTCGAAATTACTCGAATAATGTCTGCTTTGATTGTAGATATGTGTGTACATTGCGATAAAAATTCACTGTGACGAGATAATCATCTGGAAAATTTTAGTACTCTTACCTATTGGTAAATATGTGTGTTTCTGCGTGGGAAGGTGACAAAACTACTTGAGTCACACCTGACGATGCTTCCGTCTCCTGAGATTCAAATTTGTACACCTCAGGTTGAGATAGTGTTTCGGTCTCGGCAGGAGTACGCATCCTTGCCTATCTTTCAGTTTTCCGATTCTAAAACAGAATTTATAAACTCTTTAAATAAAATAGCTTTCTTTACGTCGAAATGGTAGATACTAAAGTAACAGAAGCAACCAAATTAACTACATCAGGGGTGACGAACTTTTTCTCCGCCGGGAGCCGCATGACCCCCACTATCAGTCAGTCCATTCCCCCACTAGTAGGCTGGCTAGCCACCACGCTTACTCCGGTCTTCCCTCACTCTGGGCCCGTTTCCCTTAGATAAGTTCTGATTTAGGTAAAAAAGGACAGGATAAAAGGAAGTTGAAGGATATTTAACCCCTTGACATACAAAGACGTCTGGGTTGCGTCATTTGTATATACTGTCATTTCAAAGCTTATATAACTGTTAAGTTGAGATATATTAAACAATATTTTTTGCACGAATTGAGTTTCATTTTATTTGTATGTGAAAGGGTTAATAAAAAAACAAATTTTTACGTAATGCGCGAGCCGCCAGTTCGTCACCCCTGAAATGCATAATTCACTTGCAATTCACAATTCCTGTTTGCTATAATTTCCGTTTCTTATAAACAATCGTGGATCAAATTAAACAATAATTTTGAGCAGGAGTGAAGAAATTCGACACCTGCACGTGTAATAGAAACTGATAATAAATTTTTTAAGAATTCAACAAAAAACTTAAGAATGAAGGAACAGACAGTAGTTGATAGGCTAAAGATCGGCCATGCAACACTTTGGAACATTTGTGAAGTTATCATAACAATAAAATACGTTTTCTTTATTCACCTACATTTTCTACTAACAGATTCATCACGTAAATCATGACAAACTTAAGAGATAATATAAATGATTTATTGGCCTTTTGAATGAACCAAAATTAACTCATAAATTTTAAAGAGTAGTTAGTTAAAATAGTTCTGTTTACAGAGTGGACCACCCGAAACGGGCCACCTTGATGCTATCAAAGGAATGTGTTAACAAAAGGTAGATTAACAATATTTTGCTATGTTTTGCATCAAATCAATGAAGGATATCAAGATGATCTGTTTTTGGTAGACCATCCTGCATATTGACCCTTTGAATAGTATGAACGTATACATGCATTCTCCAAAAGTCATTAAAATCATTTCTATCAGGTAATCCCATACGTAATGTCGTTCGTCGTCTTAAAAAACACATGAATTAAACAAATACAACTGTGCATGTGGTAGAATGCGAGGAATCCACTTTCATTAGCATTTTCGATGAAAAATTCGATTAGCATATTAAAGACCTGTTATGAACAATTTTGTAAATAAGATGTAATTTTAGTGGACAAATATCATGATGGCGTTTGTCACATTCGAAATAAGTTGTACTTACGAGCTACTACCTATTGTGGTAGTTCGACAGTTTTTTATTTGCAAAAGATTGAATGGTACAAATTGGTTGAAATCAACATGAAATGAATTGTTTTAAAACAATAGAAATTTGTTGAAGATGGAATCGAAGAACTGATGAAGTGGTTGAACAAAAGCACTAAAATTAATATTCAGTATCTTGATAATTGAAAATAACTGCAGTTGCTAATTTGTTTGCCTTTGATAAAGATATATTTAAAAACATTACATTACTTATGGGATAACCTGACACATAAGAATCAATATCATGTACGAACTTAAGACGATATAAAAACCTACATGTTAATTACAGCGTACGTACTCGAAAATACTGAATGTCAATTTTCTCGAAAACGAAACGTCATGTCCAAAAACTTAATTCTGCAATTTCGATTCATTTTCGTACGAGGAATCATCTTCTTCTTGGTTGTACCACGGTTTCTGAGACACGCTGTGTTGCTCAGGCTTCTTCTGGTGAATCCATCAAAAATAAGTTGAAAATAATCTGGACCGCAATATCAACCTTTTTAGTGCTATAGACGCCATGTCTCCCAAAAATCATTGGCATAGAGTAGTGGTGGCCACCGAAACAGCAGCCTTCCTCCACTCTAGGTCCATTCCCCTCATATAGGCTGTGATTTGGGACGACGATGGACCGAGGGAGAACGAGAAGGGAACTGAAGCGAGAGGAATGGACATAGAGTGAGAGAAGGCCGCAGCTCCGGCGGTCATCACTGACATAGAGTATGGACGAATATACAGGATGATCAAGAAAAGTGTTCTAAGGCTTTAGAGGCTTACAGTATTCACCGAATGTAGTAAAAAATGTCAAATCAATACATGTCCTGAAATCAATCCTTTAATGAAACATACAAAAGTGTGTTTTCATATTTGTTACAGATGTTCGATACGTCTTTCATCCAATACAAAAGTCACAGCTGCGGATCATAGATTGACGTACATATTCAACTATTCCTTCCGTGTCTCGTACTCTACGACATGTATTTTTTATTCGTTGTCATAAATCCACCACATTATTTATTTCTTTGGTATTTTTTTATTTCATTTTTTAGACTCACTTACGATATCGAACGCTTGCAAATATAAAAACTGATTTAACATCGAAAGGATTGATTTTAGGATATATATATATATATATATTGAAATTATATATTATAGAAATTATATATATATATATATATATATATATTGATTTTTTACTACGCTCGGTGAATACTATAAGCTTCTAAAGTATTAGACATCTTTTTTTATCACCCTGTATGCGCCTTACACATTTCTTTGGCTCATATTTTCGACACTAGCAAAATCGTCAGACTTTCTGCCAAATATATGCACTTATGATCTAACTACGATATAATTGCCATTGTAGCTTTAATAATCGAGATTCCATTTATTTTGCTTTGTGTTTATCTCCCAATTCATTCAAAAAAGTGTAAAACACAACGAAGTATGCAGTTTGACCAAATTCAGTCGTCAGAAAGAGTTTCTCCTTGAAGCATTCCGCACTTAAAGGGTTAATTAGCAACATGTAATAACCAATTTTAATCATTGCGGCGACATTACGCAGTGAATTAAAAACATAATAACTAAAATAGCTCTGTTCACGTCATCATTGAGATTTCTTGTCTTATCGCTGTCACGTGTAAAACTGCTTTCGCGATTATTTCATCGCGTGTCGTAAAGAATAATATATTATCCGTCACCATGTTTCGGAGAATGAAGCAACGGACGAAAAAGAGAAGAGACGAATAAGAAATCACCTTTAGCATAACATGGGGAGGTTGGTTGGGTTCAATGGAATGCCGATCTAGTAAGAGGCGTGGTATGTGGCCGTCACATACCAAACTGAACGTAGTTTTATTTTTCGTGCAGATTCCTTATATCAGGTTGGATCGTAACATTTGCATTTTTTTCGACGATAATTACTAGGACCCCATAACGAGAAAAATGAACGAGCACGAAGACTAAGACAGTATTTTAGGAAGAATATAATAAGCGATTTATATAGAAAAAGGGCTAACAATTTCATTTTATTCAATTGTGAACTAAAAGACCCTATTCGAAATCGACCAAAATTATACACACTTCATTTCTATCAAATTTTGGTTATTTGTAATAAATAAAATATATCAAAATGCAACTAGTGCCAAAAAGTAAATAAAAATAGAGATTTTCAGAAACGTAATGACGTATTTCTCATTTGTTTACTGCAATTTTTCCATTATTCTGAGCCAAACAAGGCGTCGCCTGATTTTAACCAAAATTCCGTATTGCACATTCATTTTATATCTCCTTAGATGGTGTAATTTGGTTTAATTATGTAGCAGAATAAACTCAGATACTTATATTGGATTAAGCATAATATTCCAAATTTAAACAGAATGTATTATAAAGAACTAAGTTTTTTTAATATAAACGTATTTTGCTAGTTTTCAAGTGCAACGTTTAGTTAATTGTTATAAATGCCGACGGACATCCCAAATGAACTCATTAAATTCGGAATGTTTCACAAAACCGGCATTTCAACACCTTACCCTCTTACTTCCTGAATTCTACTGAAAAAACTAACGCCAGGAGTCACTGACCCTATGGATTTACAAAAGAGTGAAATTTGAAAGAATTTTACTGAGAGAGTAATTTTGATTGAATTTAAATATACTCTTTTCCAGAAAACGAATTGCAGAAATGAATTGTGATTTGAATAAGTATTCCATTAAAATCTTTGTCTTAATTGCTACGTCATCTTTTACTGTATTGTAGTTGATATTATTTGGCAAGGAAAGTTCCCGAAGTGGTCGCATAGATTTTAATGAGCTCTCGAATGTTGATAAATCATGTTATTATGGACCTTCCTATTCATTGTTGTTGGTTTGGGCATAAACGGTTAGTAGTTTAAAAGATATTTAGTGTTAAAGTTTCGATAAGGTTTATCTACTCTACTGTAACAGCTACTTTCAAATTCCCGCGAATTATAGGTACATAATTTGAAGCAGAATTTTAATATTAGACAACGTAGAATGACAGAATATGTAAAAAAAGAGAAGTGGCCAACATTGAAGAAATCACAAAAGGTGTAAAACAGCATCGAGCACGAAAAAAATTTCTGAAATTTATTTGTTATACCTAAAAAATATAAACTGTGAAATTATCGTAATGTACCACATACAACTTCTGTACATAATCCTACAATTATAAAAAAAATACAGTTTGAAATTTGTCTAGGGGAATTTGTATCTACCTACTTGAAAGCAGCTGTTACAGTAGAGTAGATAAATCCTATCGGAGTTTTATCCTTAAAACTATTGACTGTCTGTGCCCAGAACCATACATAGGGAGATTTGTAATAACATGATTTATCAACATGTGAGAGCTCATTAAAATCTGCGAGGACCATTTCGGGAACTGTCCTTGTGAAGAATACAATGTATTTGTTACCTTACTTTGTATATTTATTTTCCAAGGAAATAGAAATTATATTCTCCTACCGTATTAGGTTCCATTCCAGGACCGGAGATTTTTGACAAAGTTTGCGTCCGCAGAATTTACTGTTACCGTAAACGTTTGTATTTAGATATGAAAATCTATTTCGTTTCGTAGTACATAACCAAAAATCATTATGTGTTACTCGACACTACTACTTGAAATGATAAAATACATAGCAAATAAACCATCCGAAAATACGTTATCTTTAATAATAATATACCTAAATTTATACAAAAATGATTTATCCATCAAATAAGATTTCCAAATAGATTTCTGTTGTATTTTATCTACGATCAATTCATTTGTTACTTTCATTTGAGTAATTATTTATCACTCTCGGTTGTTACCGTTATTTCAAATCAAAAGTGACCAGCCCTGATTCTGACTAGATGTATAAAAACTCCTGTCGTGTACTAGTTTTTAACATGGCATCCTTTCGCGCCAGGGAGAAAAAAAGAATACGGAGTTTTGTATAGTGAGTCACTCGTAGGCGTGTCTTGGATTAATCCCAGGCACCTGTGCTGAAGACTAGGTAAGCTCTAACTGGCTACCAACAACCCCCGAAACCATCTAACTCATAACCACGCCACTTCTAATACACTTCCATCTACAAATACAAGACATAAAATCTCTAACGACTGCATCATCGTTTCGAATATATTTTTTTGATAAATACATTTCCCGTTATTTCATGTGAAACATGATACAATACATGATTAAATATTAGGTGTAAATCAACTGTTGTGAAATCGATGTTTTTGAGCGGCAAATCTTTAGTCATCATAATTTATGTTAAATTAAAAATGTTTCAGTGAAGTAGACCGCTCAAAATAATTAGAGGATCACAAGTTTAAATAATTTATTGTTGATTAACGTGTCAAATGTTATCAAAGCTCCAAATATAATACACAGTATATTTTAAACGAAAATGTTATAATATTAGAAATAGAGTACATTTTGTTTATTATTGATATTTGATGGATTGTCCAAAATTATTAAAAGGCCTTAGCTTCTAAATTGCTTTGAGCAGTGTAGTAAACAACTGTTTCAAGATACTATCAACAGTTAATAAATTAATAGCAATTCCGTAGAAATCCCAATCTCTAGAAGCGAGAATTTTTGACGGGTGTTTTTAGCAGTATTTCAAAATTTTTGTTCCTCAAAAAATTGCCTGAATGTTTAAAAACATCCCTTGGACAGTATCTGTTGCAACAAACTCGCAATCTAATGCAATGTTCATTTTTCTTGTTATTTCGTCAACATTGCTCAGGTTTAATCTTATTACTCTAAAATCGGATTACTGCGTCTCATTGTCAGTCTTTAACATGGATAATAAGATGCTGTTTCGCACAAGTTTCTACCTGGACTGAAATGGCAATAAAATGAAGTTTGCAAATAAAAACTTTATCAAAAGAAAACAGATTATTGCAAATTTAATCAATTACAAAATCCATTTAGTAATGCACATCGAAAAAACTAAATTCACTGCACAACAGTCTAATAATAAATTGTTTAAAATGTAAAAATACAGTAATGAACGTATCGTTTACTCGTAAATCAACTTTTGTCCGTTTGAGCGATATATTTCACATTTGCTTAGGGTTAACAGATCGATGTTCCAGAAGAATGAGCATGTTGCACCCTTTATTTCTTCGACAAGGTA
This sequence comes from Macropis europaea, assembly GCA_916610135.2. Classification (NCBI taxonomy): domain Eukaryota; kingdom Metazoa; phylum Arthropoda; class Insecta; order Hymenoptera; family Melittidae; genus Macropis; species Macropis europaea. The sequence goes on from OU744345.1 coordinate 25,422,309, forward strand.
TACCAGTGAACTTGGGGAAGAATGAATCGCAACAAAGGGGGCGTTCACCGCCTATCCTGATTTTGTTATTTTGCAGGCTACAACCCCGTAATGATGTGGTGTAACCAAGGAAATACACATTACCGGGAAATACTTTGGAATCTTAGTACTTCCGAAACAGCAAGTTTCAAAGTAAAAGTGGATCGGGTCATGTCAGTAAGACCGTACAGCGAACGTAAAGCGACAAATTCGATAAAGCTAACAGAATATACTACGTCATCTTTAACCCTTTGAATGTTGTCACATACATGTGTGCGCGTCACTTTGTTGCGTTTGTAAGGGCTATTGCAAGGTTCTGTAAAATAATCTAAAAATACTCCAAAATATCGAGGTCGTCAAATACCGCGGTTTAGAAGAAAAAAAGCGGCATAAATGAAACAATAGCGCAAATGGAAATCATTTACTTCGATTAGTATTGATAAAAATATAACGTTTCGTTGAAATACGCAATTTTTATATCGTTGCATGATTTATTATTGGCCTGCGAATACTTGAGCAAATTAATATATTGAAATGTGTTGAACGTATTAATTGTACAACATAAGCGAAATAAAGCTAAATAAAGCGAATATATACTATATGAAATATATTTATATCGAAGTCTAAAATATAAAAATATTGAAGCTTGTTAATGGATATATGTATAAATATTTGCAACCTACTTATTACGCATAATAATAATAGTAATGAATACGCCCTAGCTTGAGTTAAGCGACCACGACCCCTCAGGCAGATGGAGAAGAGTGGGGTGGAAAGAAATTCATTTGCACTGTCGTCGAACAGCACGAAATGCAATCTGCACGGTTCAACGAAATAATAATATGAATGATAGATATCGATGAAATTAATCCTTTTATCTAAATATTTGTCTACTGTATACAACACAAACGTTCAAGGCCATTGAACTGTTTCTCTGCGAGATCATTTGATTATATCAATGTAACTTTGCTATCGTTCCATTTCTCGAAACTACATTAGTTCTAATGATACGTGTTTACATTTCAATGTTCTCTACAGTAATATAATTGAAGACAAGAAATTAGTCAATACTGTATTTTACTCTTAAACATTAAAAAAAAAAAAGATTATTTCTAAAATTGCTCATATATCTGGATATTTTAAAGTGCATAAACATCCATAATCTACTTATCACATTAACGAGCACATGAGAAATTACAAATGTGGTGGTTCTGTGTACTATAATTTTGAATCGAAGAAGTGACGTTGAACGACCAATACTTCATGCCTCTGCTATAACAAAGTATAGCTTTTCTTTACGCATAGAACTGCATAAGGGCTATCGTAATTTTATACAGACACCTATTAAATGTATCAAGTAATGTAATTTTAATAGTTTTCTCTCGTCTATTCGCATTTGCATATCATTCTAATCGAGAAATATCATGTACTCCGACAACAATACAATCCCGAGTATGTACAAATGCACACGCATAGAATATTTCTCTAGAGCAACATAATGTTACGCAGTTTTGCTGCACATCCTAGCGTTGAAATCACCCGATAAATTCAGTGATCGCAATGCTGTCTACAGTATCGCTGTGATCGATTCTCCATAGCATTATCCTTGGCTTCTGTACATTCACTCAATTTAATAAAATTTAAAAACAAATTAATTCCGCTACATTTCAGCACTATCTTTCCAAATGCAACAACTGACATGAAAGCCGATATGGTTCACTTGTTCAAGGACCCTCAGGAAAAGATCAAAATTACGGAGGTTCTAACGAAACTTTTCAGTGAAAGAAAATCATTGAACAAAATCATTTATGAATACAATGTGAAAACTCTTCAAGGATAAGTACGTAAAAGTACAAAATTATGCATTACGTAAGTACGATGAAAATATTGAGCGAGGGTGAATATTCGTCCACCAGTACTCATTTGTACCATTTTACTGGTCTGGAAGACAAGATCCCGGAGGATCGAATTAATATTCATCCCGCTGTCGGCGGAGTTATTTTTAAATTCGACAGAATGTTTTCAGTGTTCACCGCGGTTCTTGCTGCTTCTCTTCGCTCCAGGATAGTTTTCTTTTCATTCAGCCGAAAAGATGGGAGAGTGCGTGTAGAGGTAATCGGAGCAGGGTTCAAAGTGCCGACAGCGACGCTTCGATCCGCGGAACGCTGCAACGAGAGCGATACGGAACGCGTGACGGACGCAACGAGAGATCCGTACTCAATGCAGAACGATCGGCCGCGAGCTTTCACTTTCTTCGAGCTGGCTTGCACAAGCGAGACACTGGCCAGGGCGCGCGACATTCGGCACGAAAAACTCGTCGAAGCATGAAGCGTCGATTCCAATTCGCACGGAACAGGAATCGAGGCTGTCCGGCGTTCGGAAACGAGGAACAAGGAAGAGCACGAGAGACGCTTTATCGATTCAACTCGCTGTTCAACCCCTGTTCTTACCTGTCGAACAAATTTCTGCCGAGCACGACGATGATTTCCTACGAGGTATCCATGAACTCGTAACTGGCGCCATGCATTCGCGAAACCCAGTCTGACATTACATGCACGAGAGTCCTCGACGCTCTCGAAGGGAATATCCTTGCGTACCACCTCACGATAATCATGCAGACGAATATCCACGTATCACACGGTCCCGAGTAACACTGTCTATCCGTGTGCACGGCTTGTGGGCGAGCTCAGGGAGCCGCGAATATATTCTTGTTGACAGTCATGAAAACAACCCCGCAACACCCCGATACACGACGCGTCCAGCGGACACTAAACAAAATGGCGCGTACCATCGTCCACGGCTTCGACACCAGAGCGCGCCTGTTACTCTGTGATCATGCGTACGTGTGTGTGTGAACATGCAGAGTTCTGTACTGTGGCTGAGGGGGACAAAGCGTCGAACAGGTCCGTCTATTCAAACCACGCCTCTTGGTATTCGAGTCGCGCACACGAACACATCGCGTACCGTCTTGTACGTGTGCCGTGCGCAGGTTTACAGGGACGCATTTAGGTAGATAGAATAAGGAATATGTTTCTCTATCTTGCATAGTCTTACGATTTTACTTCTATAAATTCTGTAATCGGTTGAACAGTCAATGTTACTGTATTTGAGTTTTATAAAATATGGCTGTAGCAACTTGGAATAATCTTATGAAAAATAGTATTTCTAAAATAACGCGTGCGTCCCTGTACGCGTTAGATGGCGCCACTGCTTTAACACGCTACTTCCTTCAACCCCGTCTTATGAAAAATTGCAGACAATGCTGAGAAGCACCTTTTCATTTTATCGAGACAGAAGAAGACTCTTGTATGATTCTATGATGACTACGTGCTTGTCAAATATGTATGATTAGGTAATGCATTTTTACACGTTGATATGTTTTTTTTCGGTTCACACATACTATCGTCAGATTCAGAAGATCAGTGGTGGGGTAGGCTTAATTTTAAAGGTGCTCAATAGTTAGGACATGCAGTGGGGGCGACGAAGGGAAGCAAACGAGTTCCTGACAATCGTAGCTGTACCTGTAACGCTTGACCGATGTTAGAAAACGGCGTGGATAGTGCATCTGTCGTTGTTTATGTACTATTCCCCGCGCTGTGGATTCTTTCCTTTTTTTCTCCCTACCTTTACATAAGGCGGTTAAAACTCTGACCTTGAAACATCCTATGTAGCCGTAACACGGCGTTTCATTTAGAAATCTCAAAATATTATTGGCCGTAGTGTGTTTCGCTTTCATTAAATATTTGTATCATGTGTACTACTCGTACAACATTTTACCGAATGTATACTGTCAAGCATACAAATGTACATACAAATGTATACTGTCAATCAGTAGTATAACAGTTTTTACATTGTTCAGATGTTCATACAGTACACTGATTAACAGAATCGGGGGATTGTATACGTAAATGATTTATTGTTTATCTTGATGTTAGATACTTTAACACGTTGACTGCCATGCTGTGTAGGCTGAAAACGACACGACTTTCTAGACTTCGATACACCATGAAAATAATCTGAAATGATATTCTTTTTAATTAATAATGTTAGTAATTATTCATAGTTCTTGCTGGTTCTGTTAAATCTTCTTAGATATTTTACTAATAGTATCCGCGTACAGATAAATAACAAATGAATAGAGGCATTGAATAAAAATATTACAACGTTAGATGCTCAAGCTTCTTTATAATCATGTAAAATGATTTACAAACTTCTTGTCTAATTGTTGTCGTCAGTATATTTACACGTGAAATTCTGTTGCATCAGCCAGAGTATTCGCGAACTTAATATTTAATAAATATTCTGAAAGGAAATGTTGGAAGTATGAAGGCATTCTCAAAAATCTATCTTTCGGTTTACTCTGGGTAAGGGGAGGGGAGTTGAAGATGACCCCCGATTCCTAGAAGCGTTTTCGTTATTTCTTGGAAACAGTCAGAACTTTTTTGTCGTGCGTTTATGCTGTTCGACGGATTCAGTCGCCCCTTCGCACAGGCGCAGAATGAATCCAACGACATAGTAGGAGGGATGCACATTAGCAGACCACTTCATTCTGTTCCGTCTCGCTCACCCTAAGTTCAACGAAACGCCGCCCCCGTCTGTTACCTCCCTCTTCTTTTATCATCATGCTCCCATTCTGTCTTCTTTTATTTCTTGCGCTCAATGTTGCATCTTTTGACGTATACACTCACAGCGTCGCAAGTTGGTCGATTCTATTATGACGTCAGTCACCCTTCTATACGTGTTTCCAAGTTCTTATGCACGCAGAAACATCAGTGACCTCCGAAATTAAATTTTAACAAAACTTTAGCGTTGGAGAAACAATTTAAAGGGCGCCCTACGCAACCGGTCGCAGCTGCTTCATTAAAATGATTACAGACAGAAAAAAAACGTTACAAAGCGAAATTAATTATTAGATGCTATAAGTTCCATTGTTAGTTTTGTATAAAACTCAATTGTTTTTTTCTTTAATCGAACATTTATATTTAACACTGAGTTTGTAAAGTAATATTTCACGTTATCAGTGGTTCCACTTAAAAAAACTGCAATTCCACTTTGCAACTGCACCAATACACGAAAATGCATAAAATAACAGGAATGTGGAGTGTCCAAAAAGGTATAATTTTATTATACTACATTTTTTCTATCTACAGCCGTTTTAGGGATACAGTTTTGCCCAGTCGCATGAGACACCCTATATACTGTATACAGGATGTCCCGTTCATCCTGATCACCTTCACATCTCCGTTACTCTTGGTGATAAATACAAGAAATATATTGAGAAGAATTTGTTTGGTTCAGAAGGACAAATATTGTGATTAACGATTTAAATCGTCAAGGTAATTTTTTTCGAATTTTCTAGTACATCGACATTTTTTATTCATAGTAATAACGTGTTTGTTATCATATCGTCATTTTTCATTTAAGAGCATTCGATCGTCAGCATATCATGTATGCTAGGGTTCAATTCTTTGTCAGCTACAACATGATAGCAAAAATATATCATTAATATAAAGACGAATATCGATGACTTTGGAAAGTCGGGAAAAAATTATTTGATGTGGATAGGTTGTTAATCACAATATTTGTCTGTTTGAACCAAACAACTTGTTTTTTACACATTTTCTTGTATTATTGAGTGTAATAGGAACATCAAAGTAGATAAGATAAATGAAATACTCTGTATATTGGAATATTGTAGACATATTGTAATGAAGTGTACTATAATATATTTTTCATAATTGTATTTAAATTTATATACATTTCACAGATGCAAAAAAATAGATTATAAACGAAAGTATAAATTACTATGATGTTTTCTAAATATAGTGAAAAACATTATTACACTATATAATGCAAAACACTAAATTTATTTATGTAAAACATGATACTGTAGTCAAGAATTATTAAGTAAAACTGTTTTACATACAAAAATCGAATACTTTGTAACTTTATCATTTTTTTGAATGAGGAACTAATTCTTTGTATTCTTTCACAATGTTTTCTATTACTGCAAATGCTTGTAAAAAATCATCCTCCTCTAAACCAAATTGTTTATACTGATGCAAAAATGCAGCATGAATGTAAGAATTCCAAGTTTTATTTAGAAGTGTGTCCAGGGGATCTAGGATTTGAGAGTTATTTGTTAACAGAGCCAGAAATTTATCTTGATTTAACATTCTTCGTTTCTGGTGCAAATGGGAGAACCAACTAGTTGTATTCCAATCTGCATATAAATGTTTCTCTCTAAATTCATGGGGTTCAATAAGATCTTGATCTGTTGTGGTTCCTCGTGTTATCAGAATGTTTGATACTGAACAGCTATATACATGATGTGCAGCATTACTTAACGAACTAGATGGCATTTTTAGTTCTACATCAGTCAACTTTGAATTTAAGTTTGATATCCTAAGTGTTTGTTTTAAATGATTTACGTATGAGTTCCACTTAAGTGTAGGTTCATATTCTGAAGATATTGTGGATATGTGTGGCACACTCTTAATTGTTGCTAATTTGTAAGAAGGATGAGATGCTATTTGAGATATTAATGAATTGATGCTACGTCTTACATGATATATAGGTTGAAAGATAGCTAGTAGTTTGTCTGATATGATTTCATTTATATCTTGCAAATTCGTAGTAGAAATCTTCATTAAATTTGTACATATATTATGTATTTGTTCATTTTCAAATATTATATTTATATCACTTTGATTAGAAAGTTTTGCCAAAGTTAACAATGTATTATAGTTTTGTGTGCATACTTCTCCAAATGAGAATGGTAATACTGATGCGATAATCATTGGTTTTGTATCATATTCATCATGTAATAATTGTGCTATGGAACTTCCAATACCAGACCCTGTACCACCTGCAGAACTTAAAAGCAAAGAAAATCCATCAAAGTGATCTATCTCTTCTATTTCTTGTCTTACAGAATTTAATACTGCATCATGTAATTTTGGTCCTTTTATCATATAACCATAAGCCCAATTATTTGCACAACCTCCTTCAGCTTGACAAATTATATTTTTTTCCCAATACATCCACATATTGGTCGTATTCTTACAAATCTTGTTTATTACTTTTTGTTCTGTATCTATTAGAATTGCTCTTGCCAGACGCTTACCATCTTTAGATATACCATTAAACCATCTATTAAATGTATCTTCGGAATATTCATAATTAGTATTATATGATACACCTGTATTTGCAGATTCCAAGTCTGCTGAAATCTTTGAGAACAATGTATGTCCTAGCTGATTTCCACATTGCCCAAATTGTATTGTAAGCATTTTGTATATACTGTTTCACGTAATTAATATACTTTCTACTGTGTCAAGTGTTACTGACAAATGCACTAATTTACATTTGTATACATTTTCTGATCTGATCAGAATACATTTAATGTTATATTCTTGCACAAAGTGAGACAGTATAGCTTTACAATCTCGAAGACGTAAAAGACTGTCACAAAAAAAACAAAGTTAAAAAATAATATTTTTATAAAGCATGTTTACCAAGGAAATACTAAAGAAAATTAAGTGAGTTTCCATACAAACTTCTTGTGAAAGTTCATCGTAGAGTCGCTAAAACAGTGAACAGTGAAAGGTAATATTCGTGAATAGTTTCACAGACTGCCACAAGATCTCGCTGTTAAACCGCACATTAAATTGTTAAAAATAGCAACGAAATTCATGAATTATATGCTGGTATATTTTCAACCATTATAATGCATTTAAGCATAACAAAATTATAATACAACGTGTTGCATGATTTATCATAAGTGAAACAATTAAAAACTGCACATTGTTTTGATAAAATGTAAATGTTTAGACTAAATTTTTATATTTAGCTTTTATGTTAACGCAAATGTTAAAAATTTTAAATAAAATGTATCTAACAAGGTTTTATCCGTTTAAACTTAGCATTCATTTAATTGATTCTGAGAGATCCCGACCATGTTAACATGGCGATTTGTACATGTACACGATGAGAATAATAATGAATGATTATCAGCTGCTTTGTAAGAGACGTACTTTTTATTATCAGATGATTCATTGATGTGCGTCTACAGCAGCGAATTGAAGCATTTGGTGAATCCGAATAAATTCTTTTTTCAGGATGCTGAATTGAACAGTATATATTACAAAAAAAAAACACTCATTACTTTTTAATTAGACAAAAAATCATACATTCAAAAAATCACATACTCATATAGTGGAAAAGAATCATAAATTGAACCTTGAAAGAATTGTTTTAGTACCATTTTTTGCATTATAATATTATACATTTGTTTCGTAATTATTATTATTTATTATCAATGCGACTAGTGTTCTAAATCTTAATATTTATTTTTACTTATAGAGATTTTTTAACAATATTTTTAAAGATAAAAAATATCTTGTTTTGACAAATGATTCTTTTAATATACTTTTTAATAATATCTAAAAGCATTTCGAAATGCTCTTGCTACACAGAACGTTTGTATTTTTAATGTTTGCATAAAGTATATCACTTTCTTTATTTTAATGTTAGTATCTAAATGTAATTTTTATTATTAAATTCGGCTCTCATGTAAACATGTTTTTTTATTATATCTTCTAAAAAAATGTCTATTGAAGAATAAAACAGAATATTTACAAGAGAAAAAGATCTATTAATACAAACTTAACGGTAGTGATCTTAATAAAAATCGAAACACGTAAGTTGGTCAGCTCATTTGTAACAGATATTTATTTTTTTAAACGATGCTTCTCTTTTCATAATTGCGTAGTAAAGATTGAGTGCAAAGATGTAGCTTTTATCGGGTGTCTGTGATGACAACAATTATTATTATTTTACATTTTTTTATTAACAAACAAAACTTTGAAAGTGAAAGAGGTACTTTTCCTTTTTATTTGTGAAGCCCTTGATACTCAAGCCTGCGTTTCTTATCTAATTTTTTAGTGTGCTGGAGGTATTATTGACTTCAAAAACTCTAATTTATTTAACTTGTCATTATTATATCATAATATTTTGTGAATGAATAAAATTTTAGAAGTAGAAAGGGTTTCTTTTCGGTTCTTTGAGGCTTTTATAATACTTGTGCGCCATTATTCAGAACATGAAGAGCTGTGCAGTTATTTAGATATATTAAGAACATACGTCTAATTTCAAATACAAATTTCATTCATGAAACTGTCTATTGTATTGACGTACAATCGCCAGTAGTTTTGAACGTATTTGTGTGCGTTTATATTACAGATTTTATGTTAATCTTTCTCCATTTTCCTTAATGCCTCCGAAGAACTGCACTGATATTAAAAACAATCTTGATAAATTCATAAATCTCCTGCCATTAATGAATATCAACTGCCTTGGTTTGAGTTCTACTTTATCTTACCTACGTGCCTAAGAATCACGTATTTATCCTTTGTGTTTTATGGCAGATAATTGTCGCAAACATCGTCATAACATCCTATTTTAAATCATTCTTACAAAAAGACAAATAAAAATATGCAGAACTTTGCATAGAATTCTAAAAATGTCAAAAGAACATAGATTCAAAATCCTTCTATTCCGCTTTATTCAATATTATTGACTGTGCAGTGCAATGTTAAACGAGTTTCCTTTGACTACATAATTCGATCGTTAATGCATGTTTGCAAGCGTGAGGTAATATTAAATAACGTGCGATTGAAATCTAATAACGTAAATGACGCTCAGAAAAAAATAGACAACAAAACATTACGTAACCGGATGCACATTTTATTTCGAGCTAATGTTTTATACTTTTATTTCACCGAGTTGAAACTAAACTAATTTGAAATAAATGGAAGACAAGATTGACTGATATTCAGATATTTGTATGAGTTTTCAGTTCGTGTAAATGTTCAAGAAATCTACAGTTTCTACATTCCTTATGCACACTTGAATGTAAAATACATATCGTTCCAACAAGTTTCATCAAAACGTGAATGTTCCTTATCAATTGGAGCGTGTGGTTGTATTATCAACAAATATTATGGGTTTGTAATATGCAAATCCAAAATTTGTGATTTTAATGTATACAGGATGATTCTTATAAACTGAAGGTTTGAGTTTTGTCCAAAACTAAAAGAGATTCGAAAAAATCGATTGGAGGAAGATGTTCTGTTCAAGGGGGGAAATCTTTCGGTGTACACGATCACGTTGTAGGTGGAGGCGCTAAAAAGATTTCAAGGTCAACTCCATTTTTTTAAATGGAACCCTATATTTTTTCTGTATATTCTGATAAAGCTCTTTAAGACGAGTTCAACGACCGATGACACAAGGCTATCCAAGGTCATTCAAGGACGCACGAGGAAAAAATTAAACTATCATGTTTCGGGAAAGAAGCGCTTTTATTGATGCTTTATTACAGGCATTATATGTCTCTCGACGAACCGTATTTTACCGTACCTTACTGTTAGCTGAAACTGTATAAGTACGCAACAGATTTTCAAACTCGATTTTCTCGAAAACTAAGCCTCGGATAAAATAATGTTATTCTATATTTTCTCTTTATTTTATCATAAAGAATCATCTCGTCTCTGTTTGTACATAACTTTCGGCCGCACCCTGTCTGTATGTATAGGGTAGTATAAAATAGAGAAAGCCAATTAATTTGCGTAACAATTTATAAATACAATTTTAGAGTTAATTAATGTGCTCATGTGCCAGACGATTTTATTCCGTTCTAAATTCGCTTATCGGAATCATGCAAAGATGGAGCAGGAAATAGAGACATGATATCGGTAACTGACGAATCGTTTGTTGCAATAATATCGGCCAGCTTTACGGGAAACTCTATTAGCAACATATATTTCTCACGCAAAAATAGTTTGAATGTGTAAAATATACTATAAAAATTTTTCACGATACTAACAAAAAGGAGTTCAAAACTTCGGCGACCTGTACTACTCGCAGAAAGGAATAAAAATGTTTAATCAACATAGGTTGTAAGATTAATATTTTGGGTATAATGGGCACTCATAATTGCTCGCTTCGGAGAACGCCCATAGTTTCCCACTTACAATAGTTTCATAATCAGATATCAGCATTGACCATTTGATTCGGATGCGTTACCATATTTTCGTCACTTACCGTTCATGAGTACTTCCCAGAGTTCGAAAAAAGTGTATTTTCTTGTAAATGAAGCTTCATATATAAAAACTGTGTTGTATAATTTCAATTAATTTTCGCATTAGAAATCGCTGTCTTCTCGTTTGTGCTTCCTGTGTGTAATATCTTTCCTGGTGATTGAAGTATTCATTTATACAGGTTACGATTATTACCTTACATCAACATTACTATTAAATTTCTGTAAGTATGACCTCTTTACTTTTATTGAAAAAAATTGTATAATGAAGAATGAAATAGAAGATATAGTATAAGATATAGTAGTAAGATGTTACCAATATTGTATTATAATTAGAGGCATGATACACTTCGCACAAACATGGAAGGTGATTTTATGAATACAAATGTGACTTTAACTTTGACTGAAAGTATATGTTCAAAACATAATGTCTGTATAAATAAATGAACACATTTTTCTATAAATTAATAAAAGAACATATTTTCTTGATTGTATAACATATTGTTAAAAAAATATTTATAAGGTAAAAATAAATATCAAGCTGTACGATACTAAATAGTAGTAATGATAATAGATATTGATAACAGAAAATAATTTTGTAATACCAGAATATAACAAACTGTGATAAAGAAATTATTTACGTTAAAATACGTGTGTAAGTACTGTATGTTTGCATAGACATATGTATTTGAACATATGCTTCATTACTTTCATTCTTGATTTGCAAGAAAAAATTCATTGAAGTCAATGATCGCATTATTATATGTATAGTTTATTTACATTTGTCAAGAGAAAGATCTACTTACATAAGATGCCAAAAGTTATCCATAACTTACGAGGTAGATAGTGATCATTAAACATAATAAAAAATGCCTAATAAACATGTGTCGAAAAATGAATATTCTGCGAGCTTAAAGACTTCCGTGATAAAAGAATTCCTCATAAAGTTATTTTAAAACCAGGCAATAGTAAGTTTTCGATTTATGTTTAGCAGACATTTTTTATGCAGTTTATTGATTATTATTAAGCCAGTCCTGAATACATTTTTTAACGCACTATATAACTATTATGTACTTACAACTTAACGATATCAAGTAAGATTTATTTTGTGATTCTTTTCTGTTACTATACAGATATATATTTTTCTAATGTATGATTCTTTTGTCGAATTAAATATTATTAAATATTTCATTTTTTAATCCATGTATTTCAGTTCGACAACCTTACAAAAGCATTCAATTATTATAGATACGTTTAAAATCAGGTTGTGCTTGATGTTACCAAATATTTCCACCTGTCCCTGTAATTAACTATACAGTAATAAATATTTCATATTTTAATATTTGCATTTCAGTTGAACAACCGCAAGGAAAGCTTTAAACCATTATAGAGACCTTCAAATACAAGTTATGCTTGGGCTAACTAAATATTTCAATCTGTCACTGATCACGATCGTTGGTTCATCCTGTAAAACACGCTAAAACACTACAATCAACAATGCTACGGGAATTAATCCGCAGATAATGTGTGCGCGAATGGTCGAGCGGCCGTAATCAGAGGAAACAAGCGATCCAGAGTGGGGTTTCAACGCGATTTCATGACTCGTCCGAGGAAGCGTCGACAGTCCGTCACAGCGGCGAATCGCGTCGAGATAACGTTGCCGTCTGCCGATTCGATTCGACATCGACGTCTCGGTTCTCATTGATTGCGACCTCGCCTCTTATCTCTCGTTGCGCGTTAAACGTCGAGGATCACCGGTGATTCTCGGCGGGCGTCTACTTTTTTGTTTCATCAACAGGTTTTCCATCTATTCGGCTGACGTACCAAAGTTTTCCTTCTACCTCTATCGGCGGACAGCGGCGACCTTCGTGAAACTCCACGATCGCACGTCACAGAACGGTGACGTACACTCGCGAAACAAGTAGACGCGTCAACGAAAAAGTTCGGGAGATCTTACATTCGTAAAACCCTGGGAGTTTTCGTGACTCGCCTCGAAGCGCTCCGGACTTCTTCTCTCTTTTTTTTATGTTCCCTCGTGGAGAACGTCGAGAACCAAAAGACGACACGGGCGGAGCAGTGGTTCCAGTTCCAGCTGCGGCCTTCGGAAACGCGTGTCGTCACAGGCTGCGGTGTCCAAAATCAGTGTCGTGGAATCCTGATGAGATCGTGAACGCGTATTTTGTGAACGAATTTGTGCGATCGACGGGAAACGTGGTGCGCCGTGTAGCATGTACGAACGTTTCGTAAAGACAAACCGTGCAGAATCCGTACTTCTTTGAGCAGCGACGATGAAAACGCATCAAGGGAGACCGCAAGTTGTGAACTGTTGGTGATCGAGCTGGCAAAGTGATCACGGACATCAGAAACGATGATCTGTACGAGGTAACTACTTCACGCTACTCATTATCAGTCATTTTAATGGACAAAGAGTGGACATGAGAATGATTCAGAGAAGTTTCATCGTTTTTTCCTCGTTACGATCATGGTTACTATCAGTTTCATCCTAACTTCAGATGTGCCTTCGCTGCAATGGCGATTTTATATTGTTCGATTCGACGCAGTCGATGCTTCGTAATTGCGCGAATTTTGTAGCGTTCACAATGAACTTTGACCTGGTGAAGAGCGATTAACACGTTAGACGGTGATCTGAAGGAAATGGTAGGTCATCTGCTAACAGGAGAAACCCATAATTCGGTCTATCTTGACGTAAACGCAGAATAACAAGTGTAGTGGTAGTTTAGAACAGATTGTAGTTAGAACAAATAGTCCTATGTTATCTTGATCTATTTGGAGTACATGCGCGTTTAACGTTGTATCGTTCAGGAGGTAAAATTACTTTCTACTACCGCTACTCTGATACTAATGGTGCGGTCCGTTATACGAACGCATCGTACATTTTTGACTTTCTAAATACGCATTTCGACTGAGCTGACGATAACGTGATTCCTGGAATTCATTAGAAGCGGACTCTTGAGGAACGGCTTACAGAAGATTACGAAATAATTTGTCTCATTGGTCTTTTTCTACATGTAATTTTTACTAAATACGTTCATCATCTATTTACATAAATATTTTTCCATAAAAAGAGGTTTTAAACCAGCAATAAACGTCCAATTCGTATTGAACGATTGTGCATAGAAGTCAGTTTTTAATTTCATATCAGGTCATCCCATAAGTAGTGTTGTTTTAAGTCATTCAAGCATAAATAATTAAAAAATTACACTCTTTTTTAAGAATCGATACATTGAACATTAATTTTGGCATGCTTGTCCCACTGCTCTAGCAGTGCTTCAACTTGATTGTCAACAGTTTCTATAGTTTTAAAACAATTCATTTGAAGTCTGTTACGACCGATTGGTATCATTGAATTTAAAAAATTGTCGATCCACCTGAATAAGCAGTAGCTAATACGTACAAGTTTTTAGTGTGATAGTGTTACTGAAACGCCAACATGCCTTTTTTCACTAAAAGCTGCGTCCAATTTACAAAATTGTTGGCTACAGGTTTTAACTGCGATAGTCCAAATTTTTATAGAAACAGTACACATCGCTGACATTTCATCACGTGCGCAGTGAAAGCTTTATTACATAAAATCGAGTAATATATTCATACTCGTTTAAAGTATGTTTTATAATATAGGGAGCGATATTGCTTTTGGGATGACCTGATTATAATTACTATCCCAAACAGTTTAATTTCCAAAAGGTTCGAGTGTATTTTATAAAACAGCCGACGGTTAAAGATTTACATACGTCGTTGAATTGTGTGTACGGTACATGCAAAGTTTGTGAAACGATACGCAGTGTGTCCTAGAAATCGCAAGTGCAGGTTGCACATAATATACACGACTGTACAAGCCGTTGTTTATTAACTGGTGATGTGAAACATTGACCTATTTGAGCAGATTATTTCAAAGTAAAATTCGAGAAACATGTGTCGGTCATCACACATGGTTTCAAATATTATTATATTATACTTGATCGATTGAACGACTATTCATGAAACTTCTCATACATCATTTCCTTCTAAGAAAATAGTAATAGCGTATAGACCACTAATAAGGCGTTACACAACAGCACTGTAATACTAATTACTATAGCCTGAAGAGTGTTCAATAAGTAACGAGAATTTTATTATAAAATTCAAGTTTATATCTATATTACCTTTTCAAATATACGATTTTCTTACATTTGTACGATGTTCTACACATAATTAGCCTTTTTAATCGTTCAGTTTAATTGAATATTACAAAAATGGTTCCCACTGCAACGTTCGTGTGTATTTACGATGAAGAAGTTTCAATAAGATTTTTTAAAGTTTCGAGTAGACATTTATTGTTTGGCTTTTTGGTAAATAATCTGTTGTAATTACGTGTGCATTTTCTAAACTAAAGAATCTTATAGAAGGACAACACTTTGAATTCTTAAACGTCGTTGTTAGATGAGTGAAACGAGTTGTATTAAAATAGACAAGAAAAAATCCGACCCAATACAGCGAGAACACAATTAGAAAACGTATTTTTTGTTAAAAATGGATATATACATGTAGGAAGATCATATGTTAAAAAATCTAGTATTATCGATGATGAATAAAAATCGTATAATAAAGTTCTTCTTATTTGAACTTTATGAGAAAATGGCAGCCATGTTGAAAATTTACTGCAGTTTAGTACATTACTAACACTAGACATGGATTGTCAGTTTTTTCAGCCACATTTATCTCACTAAATATGGTTGTTCGATACTAAGGTAGTGAAACATTTCTTACTCCATCTCATCTGTATCATCTCTCCTCGGGAGATCTTTTTCAGATACATCCTATACAATTAACACTTCATTGACCGGTTTCTGTTGCTGAAACCAAGAGTTTGGTAGCATTTTCAACAAACAGGAAAAATGTCACTCTTTCTTCATGTTGCTGCGTCAGCGATTTTCAACCTTTTCCAACTCACGATACATTGAAGAAAGTGCTAAAATCGCCAAGGAACACCATCAATTTTTAAATTAATTAATTAAAAAATTAAATTTCTTTACTTCGCAATTTCCTTCTTGCATCTTTTTAACCTTCTCCCAAACTCCTGTGCCTGGTTGATAATCGCTGCTCTAAATTACTCGAGACACTGAAATGAAAATTTAGGAGTAACTGTATGTCAATGATTAATTGAATGTACACGCAAATTAACGCATCCGGTCGACAAACTGTTAAGAAACTCCGGAAGGCACAATAGAAAGATATGTTCTTGTTCGTGCAGTGCGTGGGCATGGTGACGGTGGTGCAGCATCATCAGCCATCAACATCGGACTGCAACCAATACCAGAAGGAGCAGGATCAAGTCAGTCGTGGTACCCCCATCGAAGTACACGACGAAGAAAACTGTCGTGGAGAGATTGTGCACCTTCCTAAGGACCACGTGGTTGTCGTCACTGAAGATGGCAGTCTCGCCGATTCTTCTACGAAGTGCAGTGACGTAGAGGACGACGAGGAAGAAGATGAGACGGACATCGAGGAAGGAGACTGGGTACCAGATTTTCCTGTGCCGGCGATCATCCAGCAGCAACAAGTGACAACCACGAACGGCAATGTGGTGCTGCCTAACACAGAATCATCGAGTTTTGGTGACGTGCGAGTGAAAAACTCAACTAATGTGCATCTTGGTAACAAGACCTTTTATAAAGGTCCGGTGACAATAAAACAGTTCGTTTACACCAACCCGACCGCGATACAGGATCACGATGTGGTTAATAGTGTTAATGGTCGAATCTCCTATGCCAACCCGTCTGATGTATCCGCAGCTAATGGAGATGTCAGTTCCCAAAGACCGATCTTGCAGACTAATGATGATAGAGGTGATTATTTAGAATATAAGATATGTATTTTGATCGATGTTATTTATCAGGTTCGCTATCGCGTGTCACATATGTGTCACGCATCAATTTTCAGGAGAAACAGTCGTCACATATATGTGACAGGGTAGAATCCATCAACTCGTTCATAATCGTCTGTTACACATACGGAAGTATCAGATGAGTGTCATACATGTGTAACATATTCTTTGAAATACCTAGTTGGCCCTTTTAATATACTTTATGTGTGCGATAATTCCGAAAAATCGTTCACTGTGTACTACGGGCCACCGTACTGGTTCCCGCACAGCTGTTTATCACACGCTTTAAACTTATCTACGCGAACTATCCTATCAGTGGGCCTTATTAAAATGTATACGTTTCATTACACATACTTACTGACAAAAGTTAAAAAACGAAGTTGCTATTTATGAACTTTGATGTACAAATATTTACATAATTGCTTTATGTGCTGAGACACATAAAAAATGTGACTTGTACAATAAATAAATGTTCCATACACTATAAATTTTTCAAGTAAATATTTGCAGAGACAATGTTTATAACGAAGTAGTAGATAGTGTCAGATTAAATTTACAAATGAAATAGTCCGGATTATGTAGAGTTCAATGAGCCTAACGGAAAAGCGTTCTGTCGCTGCTCAATGGTAGTCCAAAACTGGCTCTCTTCGCTGAAGAAAACGTTCTCCAACAAGGAGAGGGCGCGAAAGAAGCCTTTCGGATTTTGATGCGCTTTTGCAGGATTGTAATTCAGGTGGATCCTGTTTTCGAGATAATCGATATTAAAGTTTCATGAGGTACTTACATACCTTAAGCATTGTAAACGTTATATTTGGAAAAGATACTTTAGTCTTTTTAATTTTTGGCACCTACGACGCCAGCGTCTTCGGGTTCGTCGCTGCCCAAAATTCTTGGCCTGCGACGTATATATCTATTGAGGTCCCACGCACGATACCCCCAATGACGACGACCGGTGATATTCTCCAGATGACTTGAATGTCGCATTTTCTTACAACAGAAATCAAAACATTCGAGTGAAAGGATAGGAAACATCAAGACTTCTTGCGATAAGTCAAGTGTGCAGTGTAAACAAACATTTTCGGAGAAGTTTAGTTTCCCCTCTTACATTGTCGAATGTGGTTTGAATTATGAGCTGCGTTACATACGGCAAGAAGGCAACATTTAACGAAAATTGGGAAACAAAGAGTAGTTGAACATGTTTAAAAACGGCCAGAGATAAATTGACATTGCAGAAGTGTTTGGTGTCAGTTTTTGAATTATCACGAAGATTATAAATTGATTTCAAGAATATGGAATCGTTAAAACGGCACCTCGAACCGGCATGGCAAACTGCGAAAAGCAAGTCAAAGGCTAGATCGTCGAATTGCTCTCTAAACGGAGTCCATTTTATACTGCTTCCAAAATTAGAAATAAATTGAGTCTCGAAAATATTATCAACAGGACAATTAGCTGTTGCTTAAAAGAAAATAATCTCTTCTCATACAGAGCATGTAAGAAACCACTGTCTTGTAAAAAGAATCGGAAGGCTTGGTTGAATTTCGCTAAGGAACACATTAATCCTTCACTACTATGAACGTTAAAACTTACGCAACTATGTACTGTAGTAGGTCTCACAGACCGCTAATATTTATTGCGCTATTACGTACATACAAGTGCCAAATAAAGATCAAATTCAATTGTTCTTGCTTTGTACATTAATAATAAAAAAACCCAAGCCTGATTGAACAGTAGGCTCTAATTGAAAGGTACATGGCATGAGAAGATGATAAGTCTTGCAGGAAGGGAAATAGAGAAATGAAAATTTAGAGCAGTCTCACAGACGTTCCATAGTAATTAGGGGTTAACTGGACTGTTAACTGAACGGCCGAAAAATCTACGGAGTGATGAAAGTAAGTTCAACTTATTCGGTAATGATGCCAGGAGTATCGTGTGATGCCCTATTGGTCAGCGATTTAATGTTAGATAGCTCAAACCAATAGTGAAATTTAGTGGTGCAAACGAAAGAATATACAATAGTTCCGAAACGCCCACCTTGTTTTTTAACTTTCGTCAGTAATTGTATTTTGCAATTCTAGAACAGTGAAACAACTGCACAATTCATATCCTACATATTATTGCAATTAAATATTCAAGTTAAGTCTACGGTTATACTGGATGCGTATTCTGACCACCAATTCGTATTTCTGTGACACATATAGTACGAAATGGATATAGATTTGGCTGATTGTTACTGTTTCTTGGACAATAATGTATTAAGAATCTTATTAACAATTGAGAGATTGGAAAGGGAAAATGAAGTGTTTTCTTCAAGAGAGGAGGGTGGAGAATACCATACTTTGTTTCAAGGTTTGTTGGAACAACCGAATAAATTCTGAGAGTATTATAGAATGAATCTGGAAACATTTTTTTACATTTTAAATGAAATTAAAGTAACACTTAATAAACACTTAAATTTGCGAACGTTTACCACAGCGTACGACGATACAGGCCCCGTGCATTTCTCTCGTTTCCAGTTTTGATTGATAATTTTGATACTACGTCCGTCCCAAATTAGTGCTTACACTTATATATTTTTCTTTTGATTATTGGCAGCACTCATTAAAATGCATTTTTATTTATCTTAGCAGAAATTTCATGTAATTAGGCATAAACTTGACAGATAATTTTATTTAAGTATCACGAATTGTTTTAAAGAGAAGTGTTCAAAATTAAGTAAAAATTAACATTTTGAAACTTGCATCCGCCGTATTCATATATTTTAGCAGATAATGCCAGTAATGGGTACAAATTTAAGAGAAAGGAAAACAAAACCCGAAATGTCACATGATACGCGAAATGCTGTGTTAAAATATTTATTGCAGCATTCGAAACGTGGAAAATTGAAACGGGGTTCCATAAGTATCGCTTCAACAAAATTTAATGTACATTGTATCATGATATTTCGATTGAGGCAGGGAGCACATAGTTTTTTGTTAATAATTATATTATATGTGATTTAAATCTGTATCAAATAGAGTACTGAGTTATTAAACTATTTCATTTTCATTGAGTTAACAACTATTTCGGGACAAATTTTATACCCTAAATGTAACAACTAATTTGGGATGGAGGTAGCATTATTTATCATAACGCTAAACTGTTATGACTTCTATAATGTCAGATAGCCTAATTCTATCAGCCGCATTCTACCTCGAAAAGTTTCAGCGCATGGAACACGTTTCTTTACGGAATTTTCAGGGCACAAGAGATTGTCAAAACTATTGATACTGTAACATGCTTTATGCTTGACGGTTCTTCGAATGAACTGTGGTAGTGAACGTGTGTAAATACGTAAATACATACAGGGTATTTCCGAAATACACTATCATTCAAACATTTTAAGTAGTTTACACAGTTTCACATAAACTTGAAACAGATCATGAGATCATCAAAAGATGTAAAGTAATATTAATTCTTATGACAATGTATGCAATGAAAGGAGCGTGCAGTGAATGGTACATTAGAAATTTCATTTCTGGCTTACAAATAATTAAATATGTCATTCTTTAATTTTTAACAATTAATTTTGTATAAATTTTTCGTGCTGTATTATTATTCTTTTCTCCAAGCAAATGTGTCGACACGTGTGATTCTGATTTTTGACATCCTCTTTCAATTTACAATTTTGATCAATTCATCCTACAATTTTACTTGTGCTGGTTCTAAATAAGTTTTATATATTTTTACTGCATATTTGCTGACTTTAGCATGTATGAAAATCAACATTTTTTGGAAATAACAAATGTCCTACTACTTTGAGGATAACGAAACTTTAGAAACGTACTCTACTCATGATAAGAATGAGAAAATGTTATATACACATTGGTACATAAACGTTCCTCTTTGAGTTACAAACACGTTTTCTAGACAGATACTTTTGCCAGAATGCCCAATAAACATCGAGATACAAGTGTAATATTATTATCATCTGCTGTGTTAGTAGTAAACATATAGTAATGCTTTTTATAGTCAGACAGATCAACTTCCAATGATTTTTGTAGAACAAAAAAGGGAATAATATTTGCCCTAGGATTTACCTGTATGAACTTCTAGCTATTGTGGCGAAATTTTGAAGCATATAAAAAGTGTTCATAACTCGGGAGGGACGCGTTTCTAAACAATTCACTTAGCATTAAGGTCACCTATTTCGAAAACATCTTGTGCAGTCTGTGTATCTAGAGGATTTATAAGATTTCGTAAGCGCCGATTAAAATGTGGGTTGAGGCCTATTCTAGCTATTTAATGGTACTGAAATGTTAGAACATAAACTCTGCTCGTTAGTTATCAAAACTAAATTCTTACTATTACGTACAGATTGTTCAACAAATAATAGTAACGGCTTACAGAGCTGAATTTCACGTTTTCGCTTGATCTAATTCGTACACTGACCTGGAAACTGAGTCATTTAACTGTGTTTATTTCTACATATTCTGTTTATTGCGATAATTAAGTTAAAAAAAAAACAATTGGCAATGCTTTGCAGAAAGAACTGTATTCAAAATCGATGAAACCCCACTGCCGTCTGAATTTTTTTTTTCAAATATTGCATATTTGTGTCTCCATATGACCGTCATTAGTTTTCTTTGTAAATTTTCCTAAAGTCTATATGAATGGGACAAGAGAATATGGAATTGCTGATCAGTGAAAATCAAAATTAATTCGTAACTTTTGAAGGGTTAAAGATAATTTACGTGGATTACGTTAAAAATGGTAAAAGCCATAACTTTCTAATGATATGCAATATCTATAGTTCACCACTATTTTAAATGAATTATATGGACATTTTCTTTTTCTTGTTACTGTATTCTCAGTTTTAAATGTTATAAAAGCACTACTTTAAGTGACAGTATGATTTGAAATACAATATATATATATTTTTTTTTAATCAAATTATTTTTTTTTGTTACGCAAAATTATCTACATTAAAATGTTTTGAATGAATAGTTTCAGTGATTAGAAAAACTACTTTTGGTATTATGACGCGATTCTCTCACATAAATATTTCTTTAGAGGAGCAAAATTGCTCATGATTATCAATTTTTTATTAATAATAAATATAGTCGTAAATTCATGATTCTAGGAATCAATACATATGCTTTAATTAATCATCTTCAAGAGCTTCAAATGAATTCCATTTTATTTCGAGCTGCTCTGATAGAAAAATATTAAAAACTGTATTCACTCAAAAGCAATGCTGTAAATTGAGAATATAATAATAAGATTAGACTAGAGTTAGATTTCACGTCGTTTAATTAATTATAAATAATAGCATACAAGACACAGATAGACGATTTTTCTAAATAGGGTGAATGTATAAGCCAACAAAATTTATCAAACTTATGGTTTTTATGGCTTCTATAACGCTGAAAGACCTGAAATCCAACCGCACTATTACAACGAATCCATTAATTTATTCAAAAGCTTTCACATTTTTTTTTATTGAACAGCTCATGCCACCTTAAAAAAAATTTGATCCTCAATTTCAAGGTGAAAATGTATTTTGCGGTTAGTTTTTTTACAAGTGTTTATCGAACGTGACGTAGAGAATCGCGACTGAAAGCCACAGCCATTATTTTGTTTACACCCTGTATATACAAGAGCAAAATTCTGCCATATGTCCATATCAACTTTTAACATTTTCACGTGGGATGCTTGACATTTAATTTTATCCTGATCAGTGTACACATACTACGTTATCTAAGAGTACATCTTACAAATTTGATTCATGTGATTTTTGCTTTTTAACATCAGACAAATTCATCGTTCGATTATATCACCTGAGGTAATATTCGATAGGAACGAAGATAAATAATCAATCATGACTGACGGAAACGGAAATGAGTTTAGATAAAGTATTGGTTGAAAATTCAAGTACGTGAATCATTCTTTTCATACTAAACGGGCATATATATCTACTACAGAGAAAAGAATTATATTTAAATGTAAAAATATGTTATTTAACTAGAATAAATATTACGTATACCTATATATCTATATACATATATCTTCATACTTTTCAACGCGTACTTTATTATTTTATATTATGTTAAATTCTTGCAAATATTCGGATCAACAGTTGTATAAACACGAAATGATTAAGGATAAATCAATATTGTATATCTTATCGATCATGTTCTACCAGCTTGCAGAATTTTATTAAAATTATTATCTAAATCGATCATTACTGAGTTTGAGCACGCTGAGTCCATGGATTTATCCCGTTTCAATTTTTTTTATAAAATCCGCGGACTTCTGTAACAACTGAATGTTATCTTCGCGCGATTAGTAAATGAAGACGATAAGAATCTCTTGGAAGTAAGAGCAGGTAATATCCTGTTTTCCAGAATCGCTTCGATAAAATGTTTTTATAACAAATCTGGCGCTCTGGTGTTGCGGATCTTGAGTGATAGTCTGAAAAAAGTTGAAAATGGTTTAATCTCGCGTTTACTTGTCCTCATTTTGCACGCATTGTTTCCCTGTCACATAATAACATGGTCTATCTGCCCGATTTGTGTACCTGTTGTTATTATGCCAAAATAAAAGGTACGTACTTGGTGATGATCATAAATCAGTTTAACATTAATACACATATCGATTCATAAATCATTTTTAATCAATGTGAACTGTATCGAATTTTTAGAGATTCATTTAGTTTGATTATATGTTCCAAACTGAGTGTTACCATTATATTGCGGATGCTTATGCATTTTAACGTACCTAATCGTATGTTCATTTTGAGAAATTTCGAAAATAAGAAGCCTAATGCTTAAGTCTTTATAAGACAACAAATATTGTTCTTGTAATCCACTTCAAGTTTTTTGATGGTGACAAAAGTATATATGTGTTTACACAAATCTGCGCATTATAGTTATCACTAGACTGCGGGTGTTCATGCAAATATACATGCTTAGACTTCTATATTTTTTATGTTAATGCAATTAAATAAAGGAAACTTCAACAGGACTGCATTTGCTTCTTGAAATGTTTACAATATGTAATTTTTATTTTTCTAAGTTATTAAATGTCCATCATTTACCAATTTGGATGTATTAAATTGCATAAACATCCGCAGTCTAGTTATCACGCATACTGAAATTTTGGTCACGTTTGCAGCAGATTCATACGTATTTCGAGATTGATTTGTTTATTTTGGCGTAGATTGGCGGAACATTGTGTGCCATCATCTCGACACAACAGTATGTTACGATAATACAGAAGATAGCGAGCAGAGGAATAAGAAATATTTAAAACAATGTTAATATCTGAGTTTTTATTTCTTAAGGAAAAGTAATGCAAATTATTTGAACTTCTATGCTTTTTATGAATGATGTACATTTTGCTTCGTATTTAGATGTTTAGTGATATCAGTAATATGTAAATAAGCTAAATTATTATTTCTAAGCGACACTTTTGTACGATTTCAGTAACAAAGTGGTTATGGACTTGGAGGTGTGCAGCGTTTCTGTGTGCATTAGCCTTACTTGTGGTAACCGTTGTGGTAGCAGCTAGCGTGTATTTTACACGTAATTTCACTGTCCCATTAGCAACTGTTCCTCCGGATATAACAAGTTCCCGTAATTACACTATTTCACCAGCGACTACTCCCCCGGAATCATTGAATGTCACGTTCCCAGGTAATTATGTATTTGTAACATTTCTAAATCATTAGACATTACTTTGCGTTTTCTTGATGTTGTACCGACAACTTAAATCTGAGACCTGGAGGCGTGGCCAGAGTAAAAATGGGGGTATTGGTGGGGATACAGAAAGATTTCACTTCAATGACAAGAGATTACTCTTACAATAATTTGTCTTTAATATTACACTATTATTGAGTTGTTGGATACCTTCACGTTATTACAAAGGGTGTGTCGAAGAACGTGGAACAATTGAAAAGGAGGTAACTCTTTGTGCAAGAGTAAACAGGAAATGTAGAATTAATCTCGTTCTCTAGAGGCTTCGTTTTCGAAGAAATAGAACATAAATGTTCGTCGAGTACGCGCACAGTTAACTAAAAATAAGTTTATATTTGTATTATATTATATTCGTGTATGATATTGTTTATTTGCAGCATAAAGATTAGGAACACATTGTTATAAATTTACGCTTCTTTGTTTCGTTCAGCAACAATTTATATGTGACACCAAAGGTGACGTATCTGGCAAGTTTTGTTTTAATAAAATAATGAATTATACCAAGTTTACATGAGGTGATTGTACATCCAACGAATATCAAAATTTAATTTCCTCAAAAACAAAGCTTTCCATAAAAAATTTCATTCTGCATTCAGGACCTATTTTTACATGAGGTATCACCGTCTTGGTTGTGCCATGATTTTCGGTGGCCTTGTACGGCCAATACTACTTGTTATTGGTGTGGTATTCTTTTGTTTCACATCAGCCAAAAATTCATCAGGAGAATGTATCGTCTACAGTAAAGATTAGTCGCCGCTCAAGAAGCCTCGCCTTCAGGTCTCAAGACTAAGTTGTCGGGCAATGAATACATGTACAAATATTCTAAAACAGAAGTGTCCAAGCCACTCTGGTATATCAACGATTTAAAAACAAAACCGTATGAAATAATAAACCTAATTTCTTTTATTAAATGGGTTTGTATATTTTGACATAAAAGATTTTGAGGAAATAAGAAACGATATTGTAATATACTGTGTCTTCCATATCGATTAACACATTCGAATATCTCGTACGCTACTTAAACCAGGGGTGACGAACAGGCGGCTCGCGAGCCATACGCGGCTCCTTCCTCTACTGACCTGCTCCATTGAGCTGTAGGAGAAATGTCCCCTCCATAACCTAATTGATTCCGCTGTTTTTATCTTGTAACGAACTGGCCCGATTCTGAACGTTAAACATCCTTCAACTTCCCTTTATCCTAAAGGCAACATGGCGTTTACAGTACAGTCGCCACATCGTTGCCAGCGTTCTTTAAAATTGTTATATTTCTCCCCAACTTTCTCCTTCCAGCCATTTTTATCCGTAAACTCGCGTAAACGGTTCTTGCTTTACGTCTCCTTACTCTCAAGAATCTTTCCTTCATTGTCACAAATCTGATGTTATATGTAAAAAAGCTGATGTTATATGTAACAAATAATTATTCTTATTACGTTACTATTTCTTGCGAAATCGTACTTATCGTACACAAATTAGAACTTGAGGGAAATGGGCCCAGAATGGGAGAAGATCGGAGCAAGCGTGGTGGCTAGACAGCTGACTAGTTGGGGGATCGTGCGGCCCCCGGCGGAGGAGTTCGTCACCCCTGACTTAAACTGTAAATTTACAAGAAGCAGGGCAGTTAATACTTAACCCTTACTCCGTAAACGTGGGCCAATTTTGTCCGGGCTAGTTCCAAAGATATACGTGTTTTATTTTATATATTTGCAATAATAATACATTCATACAAAGTATTTTTCAATTACATTATTGTAGTCTCTATTTAGAATGCTTAAAGAAACTATATGAATTTTTGCAGATTTCTTTTTTAACACTTTTACCCATTGAAGAACGCGTCGGACGTACAGTGACGACCACCCGTTTATGGTTTAAAGGTACCAAAAATACGTTTACGGAATAAGAGTTAAATCTAATATAATATGATCGGAACAGTTTGCAAGTGTAACAAAAATTATTGGAGATTTGCAGTTGAAATATATAAAAAGCTTGATTATTAATTATAATTTTTGTATTCCTGTGCAAAACACATAAAAGCATCAGCTAAAGACTGTCTTTGACCAGTGTTTTCGATTATCCTTTACTACATCTTGTCAATAAATTAAATTAAAAATTTAATTTTCAGCTCCCGGACGGAGAAATGTACGTTTCGTCGATCGAAACGAATGGGGTGCTCAACCGCCTGAAGAGTCATTGACAAAAATGAAACTTCCGGTCCCGTATGTGATTATCAGTCATACGGCTACCGACTTCTGTACGACGCAATCGGAATGTACGTATCGCGTTCGATTTGCGCAAACATTTCACATTGAATCCAGAAACTGGGCGGACATCGCTTATAGTTTTCTCGTCGGTGGTGACGGACTTATATACGTCGGTCGAAGTTGGAATTACATGGGCGCTCATTCCTTTGGCTATAACAATATAAGTATAGGTATCTCTTTTATCGGCACATTTAACACCGTTCCACCACCCGAAGAGCAACTGTACGCTGCGCAATGGCTGATCGATTACGGCGTAAAAGGTGGTCAAATTGCACAGAATTATAAGTTATTAGGACATCGACAAGTTTCTCGGACTTTAAGCCCGGGTGACGCTTTGTACAAAATCATTACAACTTGGCCCCATTGGTCGCCGACACCATGAAACAATTTGCTTCCGTCTTTTTTCCTCATGCTACATGTTATTCGGGGTTAAAATACAGGATGTTAAAGAAGAAGGGTTCAAACCTTGGAAGCATACATGTAATATTTGGAAAGATGAACAAAGAATGTCTAGTTGGTATAGGTCCTAAAATGAAGCCTTTAAATGTTATAGTACTTAACAGTTTCACAGCCGTTGACGTAATAATACTGCTTTTCATAGTTGCCGATGACGTAGATTGCGTCACTTAACGATTGCAAGGAGCTGGTGGCGTAAAACGCCACTTTGTGTACAAGATGACTGTTTCCATTAATTTTAGCTGTGAAATTTACAATTAATGAATTATTATACATAATAATTTATGTAGAAATTTAGCAGTTTCTATATATAATTTGTACAGGGTAAATTTGTTACAATTTCAAATAACAGGAAGTTACAAAATTAGATGCTTTTAAAAAGTCGTGTAGATTTTGTTCTTGTTTCAATGACAGAACTCTACGCCAACCAGATTCAGATTTAAGTTATTGGCACCGACAAACATGTTAAAGGTGTTTCACCTATTGCTCTAGGTCGTATGGAGATCATACAATTTTCAATGCAAAAGTTTATACTAAGTAAGTAGTATACTTTAGTAAAGTAGTAGTTTATACTACTAACAAATAGTTGTACATCACGTGCGGAAAGTTGTTAAACTTATTTAACGAATACATTACCTGAACGCACATGGGCGTTCTCCGCACGGACTGCAGCAATATATATAAAATGCCTTTAATGTCCATAAGATGTAAAGGGTTAATTTTAGGACTTGTACTGTTTACACATTTTTTTTCCTCTTTGCGATACAATATACATACTGCAGAAGTCTTAACCCGGCCAACACAAAACGTGTAAGTACATTAATGTTCGACAAAGCCGGAGCAGCTATGCAGAAAAAAAAACAAAAATTGTCAACTTTCTCATTTTTCTGAAACAATTGTGACTTTTTCGTGTAAGGTTATATGAAGGTCGATAAGCATGCTTGAATTCGCTACCTTGTCAACTTCAACAATCTGATAACAAAAATATGTCGTTACTGTAACAATCTCAAGGACCTTGAAAACTCGACAAAAAATGAGTTTGCCTGTAAAACTTGTTAATCGCAATATTCATTTCTCTGAACCAAACAAGAAATTGTTAACAGATTTTTTGTACCGTAAACACAATAGAAACATTAACCCTCGGAGTTCCTCGAACCCATACTTCTTTGTTAGACTTTGATCCTGACAAAAAATGTTTTTTGAAGAAATTTTTCTAACATTTGAGTATGTCATACTTTGCAAAATGGATAATATACTTTTTTGCATCGAATTTATTTTTATTTATATGTATTTATAGAACAAAATAGTATTGTAAAATAGTATACATACTAACGTGAAACTAGTCTGAATCTGATTCTTTTGATATCAAACATGAATAGCAAAGTACCATGTTCATTGAATGCTTTCTACATACATGGTTTTTGAGTTGAATAATTTTCGTTTAGTGGTCGTTTGTCATTACTTAAAGATAAAAGAAGCGTAAGGGTTCGCTTTGCGTGGTTGTCGGTATCGCGACGGATAGTTCGTTTTTTTTCCTGCACAGTGTTTTTTGCATGTAGCAGTGATGATTTTAAAATATCAAACTTAAAGGTGTATACAACAATAAATAATTTTTAGAGAATTTTTTACACGGACCAAATGGTTTTAATCTAAGATTTTTCAACTTATGGGTTCAAGGACACCCCCCGGAGACCTAGACGTAAGATGGAAGTAACATTTGATTGTTTTACTGTTAGGTGATTAAAGTCTGCTGGGTAGCGTTACAGACTCTTCCTACACAGCAAATATAGTCATTCTTCGTACCGAAAAGATGTAATACAGAATAATGTTTAATGTAAAACACGTAACTCGAACAATGCAATTTTTCATTAGAATTCACCTTTTCTGTTTGTATCGATTTGCACAACCACTTCCGCTCACGATTAATTATTTTAGCAGTAAATCGTCAACAAATCGAAACGTGACGTTAAATCTGTAATATAGAATATCCAACATGAAATAAAACTAGTATAAGGATATTATCAACAAGATCTACTTAGACGCAAGGATGCAGGGATCTCTTTTGTATATAGTTAAGAGAAGGATATTGTCTAAGAACGTTATATTCTTGACTGTAAATGTGACGTAAAATGCCTTTGCTAAAATATCGATGTCTATTGTGTCATATCATTATGTGTAAAGAAACATGAACAGCAAATTTTATATGTAAGCCTTTCGATGTGCACTAAACAAAATAATATTGTACATACTGTGAGAATACAAATGAAATTGTATAAAAAATAAAAAAAATATATTATCAATGTTATGTTTGAAAGTTAACCATAATACCGAAAACATATTCATCCTTTTTTGTGGAAACGTTAGTTCGTATAGAAAATACATCATGTATAATGTGTACAGAAAAAGTTTGTGTGGTTTGTCATAAATCAGTGTAAAAATTTAATGTACAGTCAAGCATTGATGGAGTCTCGGATGAAAAACGGTATAGGAGAAGGAGCCCTCCCACCACTCGCCTTTAGTTTTGAGCATTTGGCGCCCAACAGCAGTCAGGTGATTGGCTGCTTCTCCTATAGCGCTTTTCAACCGAGACTCCATCAATGCCCATGACTGTACGATGTAAGATATGCTACAACCCTAACGAAAAAGATAATTAAAATTTAACATTCACCGTAAATAAAGGTGGTCAAGTCTCTTCATATGTAGCGGCATTATCTTTACATTTGAATTCATTTAACTTAATGTTTACCAGAATTCATTTACTATAATCGTGGTCTTTAAGGTTTCATCAACGACTAAACAAATTATTATTTATAAAAATCAAGCCTTTCTACAAAGAAATGAATGTTCCATAGTACAGGTATAGGTTTATTTTTTCCTTTGGAGCTTTACATTTTGTATCTACTCCAAAAGATGGCGTTTTAAGAAGTGTTCTTATTTTGCCCAACAAACTATAATCTTGTAGTATGTTATTCATTCCATGTTCTATATTCTTCTGGTTTACATAAATATTATGTTTGTTACAAAAATAAACATTGAATTCTTTAGTTTCTATCCTCATCTTTAGTATTTTATACTTGTTGTCATGATTAAACTTTGTCGATTATCTTTATTTGTGCCTCAATTCTATATCTACGAGGTTATGTTATTCATTTTACATATCCTTTTAGATTTTGTTTAGGAATGCAGCGATGATTCTTGCTATGCTCACTTCGCTCACATTTCCCAGCTTTCATGTGCTTTCCTTTTCTTGTATTCCTTTTTTTCAGTTGAATATTATATAGAGATATATCATTGCGGAACTTCCAATTCATTCCATTAGGTCGCGTTTTCAACTACAAATTGACTCGATCGAGAAGCATTGCGGAACGCGTAATCAGGCCAGTGTACCAAAACGATTGTTTACGGAACGCGTGTCGTTTAAAGCAACTGTTACTAACGGTATCCTTAAAGGAAGGAAATATATACAGCTCTTAGGGATCGAGGATTTTTCGAAATTTTTTGTAATTTCCCGCATTATACATATCAATATGATATCATTGTCCAAGGAACGCATCGTGTACGAACGTATAATCTCGAAGATAGCCATTTTGGCGGGTGACGTGTTTGCATGCCGAGTATTGACAGCCATAACATAAACGATCGGCGTTGCATGTAATATGGCGATGATCGGTTTTCTGATGATCGTGAAGCGTAGAGCACGGTAGTTCGTAGCTCGAACGAGAAAAAGGATCGATCGAGTAGGTCACGATGGTGAGAGATATCAATGAACGGAACCATCGGTGGATGGTAAACAGAAGAAAAGCCGCGTATAATAATTTTCAGCTGCGCTAGGGGGGCAATGCACCATGGGAACAATTTGCGACAGGCGCATGCGCAGATCAGTTTACAGTTGGAGCTTGGAAGAAAATGGCGTCAGCTAAGTTTCTGGAGGAAGCTCTGAGCACGGACGTCGATGAATCCGCTGTGAACGCGATAGTAGGCTCCCTTGAAACGCAACTGGTAACATCGACGCCGGCTGTCTCCGGTCATCAAGTAAGTTCTGCGTCAGTCAGCCAACAGAATCATCAGGTGAACAGCGGTATTTCGAACGGGGGCACTATCACCGCGCTACAGCCGCAGAAACATGGGGTTTCAAACGGCGGCGGTGCTACCACAGTAAATAGTCTGATGACTCAAGAAGTGACGAAGTCTATCACCACGAGTACTCTCCTACCAGTAAACGTGGTTACCTCAAACACAGTGGCGCCACAGGTTACCACACAACAGCAGCAACAGCATAGTCAGTCAGCAGTCCCCCCTGCTGCTTATATCAATCAAGTTTCTACAAATCAGGTGACCAGTAATCAAACGACACACATACCAAGCCTTACTAAAGCACATGAACCTGTCAAGATTATTTATCCCACCGTTGGCCAAGTTATAGCAACTACAGGAGTAGCTAATGCCAATAACAAACTTTCCTTTCCTGCACAGACTGTTGGACAGCTAGCCAATGGTACGTTGGGAATAACGTCACAGGCAGTGTTACAGACTACTTCGAATGTTGTTACTAATGTTGGGTCTGTCAGTGAAACGGGTAGTCAGACAGTGGCTAGTGTAAATAAGCCGACAGGTACCGCTTTAGTGATAAAGACTAGTGTAGCACCCAGTGGCATGGTTTCCGTTCCAATGTCTGTTCCTGTCTCTGTGGCTGGCAATGCCGTCAGCACAGCACTACAGGGTAAAGCTGGGGTCACATCGACGATAGTACCCAGCAATGTGCAAATTCTTAATGTGAATACAATGCGTCCCGGTACACCAGTAGCGGGTCAACAAGCGGGAAAACAAGTTGCACCCAGAGTGGTAATTGGTCAACACATGCTTGGAACAAGGCCTGGAGCTCCAGGGGTAAGATATTTATAGTTTATAAACAAATATGTATATAGGTACATATATACATACATACATCCAAAGGTCATTCTAATAACTTCTGTAATCATTTATTTTATCTGATTTTAATAATTTATTATGTATATTCACTTTTTTATATTTTTGTGTTTTATTAAGCATTATTTAAATATTATAATGTGTATTATTAAAAACATTTTTCTACATATATATTTTTTCCAAATTTGATTATAATAATGCATTGTTAAAATGTTTATATTCCAATTTTTAGATAACATTACAAACATTGCATGGTCTTCAACCTGGGACTCAAGGTCATATACTGTTAAAAACAGAAAATGGACAGTATCAATTACTAAGGGTAGGGCCACCACCAACAGCAGGTACTCCTGCTGGTACTGCAGTTACGCCCAATAATATATCAGGAAATGCAGTGGTTGCTGCACCATCCCAAGGCACTACCTATCGCTTAGCCTCAGTGCCGGCTGTAAGTAGGCTGAACACACAGTTCACTGGCCCACCACTCGCCACCTTAAGAAAATCTGTTCAGGTGACGCACTCTTATACCTCTTACAAGACTCGATGTAGTGCTGTAGTAGACTTTTAGTTTGTGCCATTAGTTGGAATGGTGTTATTGGTAAGGCTATGTATTATGTTTACATTCTTTTATTCTGTATTAATTAATTTATGTTGTTATTCTGTATATACAAATTTATGTTTTGGTCTTACTGAATTTTCTTTAAATCATAACTTGTTTTTATCGCATACATAAATTTCTTTCTTGATTTTGGAAAAACATTCAGTGCATATTGCACAAACATAACTTTCACATCTGCAAAACAAACATTACACATTAGTTTATTTTTAATACAAAGGTCAATAAAAGTTTCTATTCTTTATATTAAATTTTTAGTTGCCTTAAATGGCTGAGAGGTTTTGTGTAGTATACAGAGATTTTTGTTTTCTTATTGGCTTATTTGCTGGGATGCCTTTTTATTGTAGATTTCTGTTTTTTGAAAAATGCAATTGTTTTATTAAAATCAATGCCTTTATCATATACATACATATTGCATGTTATATTGGTTAAGGGTATTATAGAGTAATATTTACTTTTAGATTTGAGAAAAAAGTGATTGAATTTTGTGTATGTATAGTTTAGAGTAATGAAATTGTTTTTATACATCTAATGATAAATTTAATAATCTTAATTTTGTTACATACTCAAAATTATTGCTTCAGTCTATGAAAGTTTTTATAAATCAATTTATTATAGAGATATTCATATCAAATAGCCTGAATAAAACCAAATAGGAAAAAAAACATAGGTAATCCTTCCATAATTCTTCAGATACTAGTTTTCTACTAAGTTCTTATATATGAATTGTATTTTAATAATTTTATATATAAAATATTAGTTTTTTAAAATGTTTCTGTCGCATAAATGTGTAAAAAACAAGTGTATTTATATCTTCTAACAAAGAATCACAGTGACAAAAATTAAAAAAGAAATTACGAGTCTGTACAAGGTACAAGTGCGTCTTTAATGTGTAATGTAAATACTAATGAATTAAATAAGTTTGATAATATTTATTTTTAATTAAATATTGAAATTAATTAAAAAAGAAAACAGTAAAAGTATAGATTTTATATTTGAAAAATCTGAAGTTCAGCATGCACATAGAGAAGGCATCTGTAGACTGTAACTTTTTAGCAGGAATGCAGTAATGAAGAAAAATAGAAAATACATGATGCTGTGGACATTTCTACAAACATTTAATAAGAAAGTGCATGTGGGAGATAAGTTTATTATTATTATATCTGTTTTTTGTGTTTTTTGAAATACTGAGCTTCAGAACATTAAGCAATGTAATCTTCAGTCTAAAATTATTCTTGTGGACAATAAATATGCAGTTGATTACAAACTCAATTTTGTTAAAGTTATAATATTTGATAATAGTTAATGTTTCTAGTGAAAAAAATTGTTAGTAAGAAGAAGATTACACACAGGCAAACGAGAAATATTAATAATGTAAATTGTAATATATAGAAATGTTTGCTTTAAAGACAAAATTTATGCATGGCATAAGCAAAATTTCTTTTGTCATCAGTAATATGAATTTGTAGTTTGTATTTTCTTTTTTGCAATATTTTATTTTGCAAGTGCTTCCATTTTTTAATGATATTTCAGTTTTATGGGTTTAATCAAATTTTCAAGAAGCTACAAACTTACTTAAAAGATAAAGTCTAATTTTATTTGTTTTCTTAATAATGTATTGTATTATTAAATGAGTCTAAGTAATCTTAAAAATGAAGAGTGGTATATCATCTGTTGTTTTTTTGTTTAATAATTGAAACAGACTGTGGCTGCAACCATCACAACAGCAACTACAACTCCAGCAACAATGACTGCTGCTGCCACAACCACGCCTGCCCCACCTGTTACCACTGTTCAGACAGTTCAGACACCTACACCCGTATGTATTGCATGCATTTAAATTATTAGCATTAAATGACAAATAAGTTTAAGTTGATATGATATTATTAACATTATATTGATGTACAGTTTTTTAATATTATGTTATTTTTAACTTTTAGCGTCAAACTACAGATAATACCAAAGAAAAGTGCCGTAAATTTTTAGCGAACTTATTAGAGTTGTCTAGTCGAGAACCTAAAGCAGTGGAGCGAAATGTTCGAACTTTAATACAAGAATTAATTGATACTAAAGTTGAACCCGAAGAGTTCTGTGATAGACTTGAAAGATTGTTGAATGCGTCGCCTCAACCATGCCTAATTGGATTTCTCAAAAAAAGTTTACCACTTTTACGGCAATCCCTTGTTACAAAAGAGTTGGTTATAGAAGGCATAAAACCGCCTCCAGCTAATGTTGTTTTTCCTGTAACATCTGTCACTTCAGTAGTTACTCAGGTTAGAAAAATTTGCTAAGACATGAATTATTAAATTTGTATACTGTATTATATAATATGTAGTTTAACATTGACAGTAGTTGAAAGTAGAATTTGCACTGCTCATTCATCCTTTACCTATATGCACCTTAATTGTGCTAGCTGCTATGTATTTTATAATGTATTTTTTAATATGATGTAGCAGAATCAGCTTAAACCAACTGTTGCTGTGGCAGCAGCAACAGTCCCTGTGACTGGTGTTACTGCAACTACACAAGTAAGAGTAATGACTCCACTCCCTGCAGCTACAACTACAGTTCCTCGACCTACTCAGCCAGTTCAGCAAAGGCTGGTAAGATAGTACAATAATTTTAATATTCTTAATACATTTCATTTTCTGTGATCCTTGTAGTATGATGTTTCCTGTAATATTTAGAAGTTGATATTTAAATTTTGTAAAATCAGCGATTAACATATTTTGTGCTTGTAACTTAAGCATTTAGTATATCATTTAATTGCTTTCTACTTGTCTCAGTCTTATATTCAGAATGGTATAAGTTACACATAATCATGCACTCTTTTTTTTTTTTAGATACGACCTGTCACAACAGTAGTTCGTAGCCCTACAGCATATACTGTAAAATCAACAGTAGCAGTAGCCGGAATTCGACCTACTGTCCCTACTGTACAGAAACCACCTATTACTACGACTGTCGTTAAGACAGTTACAACTCCAACACAAGGCAAAACAGTCAACACAACTACTACTGTTAATAAAGCCGTAGTGCCTTCTTTTGTTCCAAAGCCAGCTACTAAAGAGAAAGAGAAAAAGACATTTTCATCTGCAGGATATACGTAAGTAATTACTTTATGCAAATGTGATAATAAATACTTTGAAAAGAAGATACAAGTTAGTATATATTCTTTTTATACAAATAGGGGAGATGATGACATTAACGATGTCGCGGCTATGGGTGGTGTTAATCTTGCAGAAGAATCTCAAAGGATTCTGGGTTCTACAGAGTTTGTTGGGACACAAATAAGATCCTGTAAGGATGAAGTGTTTTTGCATATGACACCATTACAACAAAGAATTAAACAAATTGGTAATTATCTTCTTCCTGTCCTACTTTGTTTATTTAAATGTATGACACATTGCACAAGTATTGCATTTAGGTAACCCAATCTCTTTATACTTGCAGTTTCCAATTATGGCTTAGAAGAACCTAATCAAGAAGTTGCGGCGTTAATTTCACATGCTGCACAAGAAAGGTTAAAAAATTTAGTAGAAAAATTAGCAGTAATTGCAGAGCACAGGATAGATTTGATAAAGGTGAAGTTTAAATAATTTTAAAAATTACACTTCTATTCCTTTCACATAGTAGTCAAATATTTTTTTTAGAATGCTTGTTTTGAATATTTGTAAAATGAGTGGCATGTTTCTATAGGTGGATCCGCGTTATGAAGTAACGCAGGATGTCAGAGCACAGCTAAAATTTTTGGAAGATTTGGATAAAGTCGAACGTAGAAGACATGAAGAACAAGAAAGGGAATTATTGTTACGTGCTGCGAAGAGTCGCGCGAAAACGGAAGATCCTGAACAAGCTAAGCTTAAGGCGAAAGCTAAAGAGGTATTGTCTTGTAAATTGGAAAAATTTAACCCTTTGACTGATATCTGCGCCTATAAACGATTGACAAAGACGCTCACCGTGTACTTCCGACGCCCATAGGCGTTCGGCGCGATGGCTCACTATGTACTACTGCAGCTCGGCCGCACGCAACGTTCGCCTCGTTTCCAAATAGGCCGCAGTCAAAGGGTTAAAAAAGAAAAGCATTCGAATAAGAGCAATTGTGATGTTTTAAACATTTAATAGATGCAACGTGCGGAAATGGAAGAATTAAGGCAAAGAGAAGCTAATTTGACAGCTTTACAAGCAATCGGTCCACGTAAAAAGCCTAAACTTGACGTAGGAGGATCTGCCAGTAGTCCAGGAAGTAATTCTGGTTTGAACGCCTCAGCGACCGGCATTAACAGACAAATGCCAATGAGACCACGTTTGAAGAGGGTGAATTTCAGAGACTTATTGTTCCTTCTTGAACAGGAGAAAGAAACGTGTAGGAGTACGATGTTGTATAAGTCATACTTGAAGTGATGTTCTGTGAAGGGCAGGAACTTTAGTGACCCGCCCGATATCTGGCGCCCTACCTGCATGGTCTTGTGTGAGCTGGCCTCAATGGACCTTGATGGATCATGTAACGTTAATATACGTTGCATTGTACAGTGTTTCATAAGTTGCATACAATGAAGTTCATTGCGAATCACGTCGGGATTCCACATACATTCAAAATAAGATTATTTCTACCATGTCGATAAGCTTCCCTACTGTAAAT
Source organism: Macropis europaea (assembly GCA_916610135.2). Lineage (NCBI taxonomy): Eukaryota > Metazoa > Arthropoda > Insecta > Hymenoptera > Melittidae > Macropis > Macropis europaea. The sequence goes on from OU744345.1 coordinate 25,459,940, forward strand.
GACTGAAGATTTTTTAAATGTAATATAATAGATTGTTCTTTATTTTTCAACACGAAAATTGCATTATTGAGCAAAAGAGCAGTGTGTATGAGCACATGCCTCATGATCAGTCTTTGGGTAGTCTCTTTATGGCAAGGATGTCGTGTGGCCATATATAAATGTTGTTATATGGTGCGTGTATGTATGCTGAATGAATGAGTGTACATTGTCATTTATGTATATGCCTGCTGCATTGTAACACTTGACCTATACTTTTGGACACTGTAGCGCTAGTGTAAAAAGAAGAGTGCAGGTTTTGTTAATATAGTAAATCGTATTTTTGCAAATTGTAATGTAATATTATACCGTGAGCACACTGTCCAAAAAGTATGGAATAATTTGTACAATACCTTACACATAAAATACTAAATAGTGATAATTTCAATGTTGGTACAACAAAATATAGCTACTCTCCACCATATGATGGAATTGTTATCAGTATATTATGTTGTAATCTACATTTTCAGTGTTTATAAAAGAATTAGCTGTTACGTTTTTTATTAAAGAAATATTTACAAAAGTAAGAATTACGGATATTTTTTCGATTGATGTTAATTTAATTATTTATATTTCCTCTTCGGAATTGGTGCAGTTTTTTGCTGATTGTTCAAAGAAATGTGTGCTTTGCATAATCGATTGAAAAAAAAAAGATATAATTCAAAGCGTGTACCTGATTTATAATGTAAAAGAATTTGCTGCAGATGTACGTGGGTGCCTATTATCGTACAGAATAATAATTGAAAAGATATCGATTTTTCGCAACTAGCTCATCACACGAGCGTTTCACATTACACGTGCCCAACCGAAATCTCTCTTGCAACAAAGAATCAAGAATATCATTTATATGCTTAATACGATGCGATGAAAAGAAAAAAACCTATTGATTTATACACATATGTATCGTTCATTGCGTTCAGATTTGCTCTTTTCAGTATGTTCTCAGTTTAGATCAGTGACAGTAGCTTCCGTTGTAACAACTCTTTACGTTCACTCGATCAACGAATGACTTGTGTTCATTCACAGAAATTTATAATGCAGACATACGAAAACGAACTTTCGATTCGTGCCGAATGTTTTCTGTGTCTCACGCGAGACCAATCACATGGGAGGTCATGAATCATCAATCTTTATAGTCTGTAACAGAAATCGTTGAGGCAATAATAGGAACAACAAATCTTTCTATTATACTGCCGTAGTCCGACGGGATCGCAGAATGATAACACGTTGCGGGGTATAATTATTTATTTTTCATATAGCAGTTCACGGAAGAATGTTACTTCAGATTATCCGACGCGAAACGAAAATGATTCGAAAATCCAAAGGTACCCCGGTAATCTGGATTAACTGTTGTTCTCTGAGTCTCGTGCTTCCATGTCCAGTGGAGAGCACGATTATGTTTCCTGACGAGCGTTCGCGAAATATCACAGAGAGACACGTACACCTGTGAGTCGTCTAATGTACATAAACGAGAGGGAAGGGTAAAGCGAATTATGAAGAACAAAAAGAAAGAACGAATATACGTAACGTTTCAATTACAATTACGTGAAACGTAATTGCTTCAACGGTTCATTATTCATTAAATACAATACGCGCACAAGACTGACGAACTATTGTAAAAAAAAAGAAGAACTATTAAGTTGAACTGAACTATTATCATTGAATATCTATAGCGCCGATTAATTGTGAGATAAATCAGTACAAAGTGATATATGAGTTATTTCGAGGTAATAGTTGCAAGGGTATATTGCAATATTGATCTCAGCTAGAATTCTATTTGTTATTGCGTGCACCACGAAACAATCGCCTTTACACGAAATGCAATCGATATGATAAGTTCTAAGTGCGGTGAGCTTGAATTGAAAAAAAAAAGAAACGGAAGCGGATCGTTGAAGCAAAATTATTCGAATACATGTAAATAATTCATTGTTTTTTTTTCTTTTTTTTTTTTAATAGCTGTATATTTTATCTGAAAGAAAGGCGCACATACCATTACTTGTACCATACTTTCTGCCACGCACGTCACATGTAAAAATTTTTACTTAGCTGCGTGTTCCTCTTTGCAATGATTACGTCGTTTTTTTACGTGCTCGAGAATGCAGAAAAAATGTTTTCGAACGTTAGATCATAATGTTCTCCTTACTGCCACTAGGTGGAATTATTATTATATACATATAAATATAAATATAGATATAAATAGAGGAATGTATAAAGAACTAAAGATACATAGCAGTTTTGGTACAGTATGATATTTTTACAAATTGTAATTGGATAAGCCGTAACCGAGAGATAATAAAACACAAGAATAAGTTTCACCAAAGAGTAGCTCGAATTTTTTTATTCTTAGGTTCTTCGTATTATTTTCGTTTGTTTCTTTTTTTTGTTCGAATACTGCGATTTTCGTGCGACACGCAATTTTTAATTTAAGACGAAGAATTTCTGTTCTCCTTTAATTTATAGTTCGTTATTTAGGTGTAACTTTTTTGCGGCATGCCCGTACAGTTCTCGGCTGTTCGGTACGTGAACGAAATAAAATGAAAGTAACATTCGAGCATATCATTATTTCCGATTGTGTCTTATGTTATTCCGTATTTCTATGCTTTATATAAGCGTGTAAATATTTACCGTGATATACATTGGATAACTGTAGCGCTTCTACTTCTGTTATTATGTACCTATTATTTATAGAACTCTTAGACAAATTTGCAATATAAATTTCCTATTTAACCGTGTGTTTGCATACTTCGATCCCCTTCTTCTAAAACTGGATGTAACAGTATTTCATATATCTTGATACATCTTAATAGATGTTGTGAGAAAATAATTTAAATAGTATTTGAGTGATTTTTATAGTGTTTTATTTGACAAAGGAATAATTAGTGTAAAGAATTGCGCTGTGATTACATATTACGTAGATCATTCTAAGAGATGTACAGGGTGAATCTAAAGTCATGTCGCAACATATTCAGACGAATTGTACAGGCTAAAATTAATAAAAAAAGGTTTTACTTTTTGTTAAAAAAAGAAAGCATTCTTGTGTATAATTCATGTGATCATTAATAGTGTATGTATGTCAGACACAAACGATTTTGAGACCCACGTTTGTTAGACTTTCTCTTTCATTTTTACCTATAAAATTCGCTTGAAAATTTTTGGATAGGACTTTAGACTTCTTCTGTATATTTGCTGGTGTGTTACCACAATTTTGACAATACATGAATATATTTCTTTTTCAGTTATAGTTTTTTAATCAATCGATAAATAAATCCGAAAATATAGCATTTTTTAAGTTCTCTAAATTCTTTTTGCTTGCAAGAATAACATGTAAAACAAAATTTTACGATATTCGAAAAATAATATCATTCGAAGAGGATACAGACTGAGGTGATAATATTTTTGATTTATTTATTTATTTGTGTCGCATCAACTGCTAAAGGTTATTAGCGACAGGTAATAATATTACAAATACAAATTATCGAAAAGTTTACGCAAGGTTGTGGTATGAATGTACAGCAGAGTCGTAGACTACAAGGCAATCAATTTTCTAGAAATAGAAAAGTAAGCTAGAAAGTGCTACAGTTTAAAAAAAGATTTCGAGTCCTATGATCGTGTAAATGTAAAAGTAGCACAAAAAATGTACAGTGGTTATTACGTAATGGGAATTTTCGTTATAAAATTCTAAGTTCTTCATCCTAAGTACTATGTACTTTTAACATATGGTCCTCCTACGTCAAAATATTTATTCAGACAAAAATTGTCATACGCAATTTAACCCTTAAGTGGATTATTGGGGCTGTAGCGGTCCTGTGCAACTTCAAACTAATAATTGTTTAACATGCGTTGATATAATTATTCGAAGATTTATGTTATCCTCTCATTATGCTTCTAATACTGTAAGGAAAATTGATTTCTATTTTGTCTATTCGGTAAAAATTAAACAATTACTAGTTTGAAATTGCACAGGGCCGCTTCGGTCCCAATAATCCACTTAAGGGTTAAATGGTTCAAAGGGTGCATAACATAGAAGGAAAATTTTTTTATAGGTCACCCATGGTTTTTTACATGAATTTTCCAGTATTCTCGAACGACGAATATTACTGTATCAGGACTGTTATCAGGAAATGGTGAGGCGACGGAAGGAACGCCGGAAATTGCACTTTTATGCCAGGATCTCTGAACTTTGGAATCCGCCCAGCTGGAATCCATGTCTGATTATTTTTAAATGACTAATGATTACCCGGCAGCCCAGAAGTCTACCTTATGTACACTCCTGTCCATAAGTCTCCGGATACTCACAACTTACTTTGTTAGTAAAATTAGAAGGTGGGCGATTTTACAGTATAAAATGACCTACATTATGAAGTAAAGTTAGCACTTGTTAATTGTTTATAATGTAGGGAGTATGTAATTCAAATCATATGTTAAAGATCTTACCAAAAGCAAGTAATTAAGTTTATATTTTGTGCTGATATGACAGCTTGAACATACAACAGCATTCTGTCGATTAAAGGTTTTAATATTTCGAGACGAATTCCTTTCCAGTTTTTCTAATTTTTTCCATAAGTCTTTTTTGACTTTGGACAAAACTTCGAAAGCAAACGAAAAGTGTGTATTGATTATTTACGCGTATAGTTTTATTTTTAAAATATTTATTTAAATTATACATGCATATTATTAATAACATATGCAGGCATTATACGTATATTAACGTAAAATGGATAAACGTAACAACATAAAATAATAAAATCAAGCTAAAAATTTGCATCCATGTTTTAATAATCATTTTACTCAAAATGAGCAAGTGTCCGGCGACTTATCGTCGGGGGTGTAAAAGGAGGATGTTAAAAAATGGCCATTTTTGGCTCCGCGTGGAAGCAAAAAATTCATACAGGACATTTAAGCATATCTCCTAAAGAACAAAAAATATTATAAATATTTGTCCGAGCTGTGAGGGTAAAATAGTAAAAGATAATTGCAAATATGAGAAATTGGTAGTGATCGAACCCACGTATGCGTTATGTTTCATCTTCATGTTTTTTAGATTTTGATCGATTTCCAAAATAATTCTTATAAATAAATCGAAGATTGCAATCGAGCAAATCCGAAATACCATAAGATCGTTGCTGCATGAGAATAGCAACCAACAATACGTCCGCCGACTTTGCATCGTCGATTAGTACGTAAACAAAGTATTAAGAAAATATATGAAAAGATTTTTTTAAAGTATTATATTTTGTACTGTAATTATATATTTTGTATTTCTTTTTAAATATTCACATTACGAATAAATGCTCATAACATTTCTTGTTCCTCAGGAGATAGTTTTAAATGTTCTACAAGAATTTTTCGTGTCCAAGCAGATCCAAAAACGACTATTTCTTAACATACTCCTTTTACGCTTTTTAATATTCGATTTATATTGTACAGGATGGATCAAAAGTCAGTTACTATTTTAATGAAGCACATTGAAATCATACATAATTTATTTACAGAATTGAAGATTAGTTGTAGGGGAAGGTGGAGCAAGATGGGAACGCTAAGAAAAAGTTGCTTTAGAATACGATATTTATTAATGTTGTATGTATAAAAAATATTATATATAGTATCAACATCTGTTTATCGAAATATATTAAAATAAACTTGCAAAACTTAATACAAAAAGTACGAAAATATAATTTTAAACATAGTAACAATATACTGTTTTGCCCCGTACACGGTTTGGTTTGCTGCAGACTCTGAAAATGTTAAATTGCTAATTTCTTCAGGGTCTTCGGGAGATGGTCTGTCGGTAGTTGTTGAAGGCATGAATTCACGAACCATATAATTTAAAAATTATTGTTTATGGAAATGTCCCCATCTTGCCCCAAATGTTACATCGAGACAAAGTGAATGATAATATCTTTATTTGTTTACGAATAACGTTCATAAGCACATAAATAAATACCATCGACAAACTACAGAATAGATCTATCATCCAATGTATTTTTGTGTCACACGTTCGGAGGGCTCGCGAGCCTCTTACCATTTTCGTGTCACATCCTACCATATCGATCGTGATTGACTTTACATCACAGCGCTATTGGTAGTAGGAATCAAAATCAAAAACACTGATAGACATTTGTTATGTCATTTTGTCTTCAAATACAATTTTGAAACCCTTTAATTCCATTAAGGCGGAGACCCGCGATAAGACAGAAATTTCGTTTCTCGCATGAGACTTTAATGTCATCAGACAATTATTTCACGATGTGATTCCACTATTGGACAAATTTTGATGGCATCCCTCATTAACTCACATCTCACATGAAAATTTTGTCTCGCTTAACCCTAAGGCGGGCGCGTAGCGGTATTTTATGCCGCATTTTTACTTGTTTATAGATTTCATTGATATTCTTAGTTGTACTCCAGTGTCTATAGAGATATGTTTGATAGACTATTATAGGAAACACGTAATACAAAAATCGTGGCTATTTAAGTACTGTATCTGTAGTAATTGACGAAGGTGTTACACAGTTTCTGTCACTATATCGACCTCCGGCTGAGGCATGAATCAACCGACATCTTATTGGACGGTGACACGTATGCATTTCGCATGAAAATAATAGAACAATTTGTATGTAAAAAGCATAGTAATAACACAGTTCATTGCAATAATTGCTTGCAACCCCCTAATTATTGAACTATATTAGTGTCTTTGTGTTTGCGGCATAAAATGCCACAGCGCGCCCGCCCATGAGGTTTGACAAAGCGCGCACGCCGGACGGTTAAACAGGTTTGAATTTTTTATTGTTTCCACGATGCATCAAAATTTCTTGTAGTAATGGCATTTAAAAAACAAAGAAGACAATCAGTAGCTTGTGCTTACTTAAATTTCTTGTCCAATGCTCAGCTTTTCTATTTAAATCTTTATTCGCACATGTTTGTTCCATGTTTCTAAAAAGCAAATGATATGATTGATATAAAAATTCATTTAATTTAATTGTTTACTCAAAATGATTTCAAACAAATAATAGTAATATATTAATAATAGTAGAGTTTGTTGTATAATTAAATTAACAACACACATATATAAATACTACGAATATAAAATAAAATCACACGAGATAAATATATCACGAAGCAACAAGAAAACTCACGTGCTATTGGTGAGTTGAAAAACGAATCATAATATAAAGGACGGCAAGGGGTGGCAGATGTACAGTCGCCGCGGAAAGTATGTTGACAAGCTTTAAAAATGTATGTTTTCGTTACTAATCAAAAAAGTCTAGGAATAATGGAATAAATAAATTACGTATATTAATGAATACTACGTAAAGAAATATACATATATTGTGTGGCAAGCAATGCTAAACATTCATCAATAACAAAAATTATACATGAATCTTCAAAGACGTGCGCGGAAAGTAAGTTGACAGTACATAGATTTTAACAATAGAAAACGTTTAAAACAATAAAAGTGAATAATTAATATGAAGTTTGATATCCCCGAGTTTTCATAACTTCTTCGAGTCTTTTTGGTATACTTTCAATCAGCTTTACAATTGTATTATGGCCTATTTCACACCAAGCTTTTAGTAGAGCCTGCTGAAATGCAGATTTATTCCTTCTACAACTTTCGCATACACTTCTGTCCAAATGGTCCCATAAATGTTCGATGGGATTAAGATCGGGACTTTGAGGTGGCTATGGTAACAATTCAATGTTATTTTCATTGAAAAATTGTTTTGTTTTCTTGCACGTGTGCTTAGGGTCGTTGTCTTGTTGTAAGAAAAAACCATCTTCAAGATTCATTTTTGTAGCCGATTGTTGCAAACTTTGTTGTAAGATATTTATATAAATTTATAATAATAAATTATATAATAGCCCTTCGATGAAATGCAAATTTCCAACGCCGGACAACGAAAAACAACCCCAAACGCATAGCGATCCACCACCATATTTGACTGTAGGGGTAACTGTAGTCTGTTTGAAACATTCGTTGTGTTTTCTCCACACATATTTTCGTCTCTTGTGGGAACGAGGTTCAAATTTTGATTCATCGCTAAATATGACCTGTTTCCAGAAGTCTAAGGATTTATTTACAAATTGTCTAGCAAACATTAATCGTTTTCGAGCGTTGATGTTACTTATGTATGGTCGTTTTCTAGACACACGACCATGAAATCCTGCTTCCTTTATGCGTTCACGTATTTGAGTCTCTTGTACAGGAAAATTTAACTCGGATTTTAATTCTTTGTGCGGAAACAAAACGATTTTTCAAGACCACTCTTAGTATAACGCGATCCTGCTTGGGTGTAGTTTTCCGTGGACGTCCTGATTTTGGAAGGTTTTCTGCAGTTCCAGTTTTTCTTAACCGGTCTACTATTTTTCTGACACCTTCTGCAGAAATATTAAAATCTACAGCAATCTTTCTTAACGAATCTCCCTTAGTTCTTCTATTAAATATTTCTGATCTCTCCGCAGGTGTAAGTTCGCGAATTTTTGGCATTCTAAGAAAGTACTGATGTTAATTTCAATTTTAATCAGTATAATATTCGTGGAACAATGTTCAATAAATGTTATAAAATAAGTAATAATAATTATTTTTTAAATATATTACAAGGAATAGGATCGAATATGCCTGTCAACTTACTTTCCGTGTGGGCTTTTGATGCAAATGTAAAATAAAACGTCTATCCTTCACTGCAAACTGAATTATATTAAGCAGTGGCATTACAAGAATATCAGCAAATGACAATCAGTGAAACAAATCCATACAGCTATGTATATACATTGTATTTCTTTCAAAATATACATTTTCGTAGGATGTCAACATACTTTCCGTGGCGACTGTAAGTCCTGTGGGTATACCGATTACGCCATTCTTTTCCGTATTTCCGTTATGCGCGAGACCGAATTTCCACTCAGCGTTCACTCGAGGAAAACAACTCTGATTGGATTTCAAGTTTCCCCACTACACGACAGAACTGCCAAGCTCGCATATAAATACGGCACAGCGCAATGCTCGCAGTCAGTCTTCCGTCGGCTGCCTCCTGATCCTGATTCTTATCTTCCTCGTCCTTCCTCTGTAACTCTACCACTCTTCCTTTCCGTTAATCTTACTCCTTCTTCCACTTCTCGTTCTCCACGGTCTCTGTCACTCAGATTTCGAGCTCTATCCGCCAGTGTCGTTCGCAATCACTAATTCTTCGATCTTTATCGGTCTTTATCGACCTATCGTTCTCTATTGTTCTCTACCGATAGCTGTCGATCGAGCGATAAATATCGCGTCTAGTCGGAAACTAGTTTGTCTATGATGCCACAGCACTATTGGTGGTAGGAACCAAAATCAAAAACACTGATATACATTTGTTACTTCAAGCAGTAAATTTTCGTTTTGTCTGCGAATAAAAGTTTGAATCCTTTTAATTCAGTATCATGATATACGTATTCCCTGGATACAAGCTTTCCCGTGTCGAAATTTCCACCACCAATGCCACACTCGCTCGATCAGCGTAGGTGGAGTTTCACGATGAGATATTTCACGACATTTTCCTCTCATCTCGATAGTTACGCGTGTTCCCCTGTATGAGTAGGTTCCTTAGATAATGTATCGTCACCACTTAGCCCTTTGCCGTTTTAGCCACTCGCACCGAAATACGAATACTTAATTTACAATCGCTTGCACCTCGAGAACGAAAGCGCATTTTGCAAAATGGTAACCTTCCGATTTCTTTGAATTCGGCTGTCTGGATGTAGTTTAATTAAACTAACTAACGTTGACGGAATCGTACTAGATAGCATAAACTGTCACGACTAGAGCTCTGAGAATATTTTGATAACGTGACGTTACCTATAATGTGAAGCGAACCTAAGACGGTCCACAGGAAAATGGGGATGGCGATGGAAAGGACTCGACGGAAATTGCTCTCTTACTTCGAGAACACTGAACCTTTCAAGCTGACGGATTCAGATTGAAGCTTGATTACTTTTTAATGACACACGATTTCCCAGGAACCCAGGAGAGCGTCTTACGTTAAACGTCACGTTGTTGAAACCTTTTCTGTGAAAAACGTGCACTATTTGCTGGAATTTCCCGCGATAGAACGCGCGTTAAACTGTATATTTCGTTACAATAATATGTGTGATTTCATTATTTAAGTTGTTTCAGTGTTCTAGAACTGTAAAATTTGTAACGAAACATATACAGGGTGAGACATTTAAGACAGGCCGCCTGAATAACACAGTTACTTTTCTCAAAAGCGATTCCCCATTTTATCGGTGGAACATTGAACAGCGACACTTATGAACAGCTTTAGAGCATGCATCGCTGTTCAAGGTCACAATTAGGAATACTTGCAAAATAGCTAATACATTTTGTATATTACTGAAATGTTCGACATGTTCGATGAACTAAATTGTTTTTTATTGTAACTGATTTTCTACGATTTTAAATGACTTTCAATTACAAGCCATTGAACGCTTGCTAAAACACTCTATTTGGAGGTAAGTAAAAAAACATATCATTCTATTTCAAAAAATAAAGTTAACTTTCGTATGTCTTTTACACTTCCACCTACAAAAAACTATTGCTATCAGATTATGACCCCTTTGAAATCAAATAACATTTCCCTTAAGCATTTTTTTTCTACCATTAAAAGTAGGCGAGTTATTCAGGTGATCCGTCTTAAATGTCTCATCGTGTATATTTTAGTAAAAGCCGCTGAAATTACAATTCGTCTGAATGCACAGGTTTATAGTGTACATACAATAAGTAGCTCTACCTATACCAATACTTACGATAGCACATAGTACGTGGTGAATGGATTCTCGGAAGATGTTTGCAATTTTGAAAAGACTTTATTAAAGTGACATCAGATTACTAACACGGCTCGATGCTACATAGTTTCCTGTTTTTAATACTTTTATTATATAATTAAACAGCAACGAATACATATAAAATGGAAAAGTCGTTGCTATTGAACCTGACCTATTTTACCCCACCGAAAAATTTATCAGGAGAATGTATCTTCTCTAGTGAAGATTTGTTTAATTAATTCTGCTTTTTAGGCCACAAGATTAAGTTATCGCATACTAACAAACGTAGTACGTTATTAACTGCATGCTGTTATAGTAGAGACATTCCGAATAAGTAGTTAAAAGTCATCACTCTGCCTGCAATTTTCGTTACATCGTACTATGCCTTACTGCCTTTCTTCTTTCGGTCATATGTTCACCATAGCATTCTTAAAACAAGAGAGAGTAAAAAGTATGCTGTAGATAAGGAACTGATTTTCAGAGGCTTAATTTTCGTGTCTCTGCTATAAAAATGCCGATTATGACATATCAAAATGAAAGGTACCATTATGTAGAGTAGTAACGAGCAAGATTTTTTTTTTATGACGGGTCAAAATTGAAAACCCAATAATCCGTACGGACTGCAACAAAGAAAAAAGCTAATTGTTTACTTCAAAAATTGTTAACGTATAGACTGGATAGACAAGGTAATAAATAATATAAATAAATAATATACATACACATATATTTAAATAAAATAAGTGAATATACAGCTGAAAAATTCAGATAATTTTTTACTTTAGTTGATTGAAGTTGGTCGCTTCCGCGGGCCGCGGGATGCTAATGACTAGATTGCGGATAGTTATGCAGTTTAACACACTCAATATGTCTGAAAAACGGGCATTTAAAGCAAAATAAAAATAAAAAGTACAATTTTTAAATATTCTCAGAACAAAATACAGTTTTGTCAAAGTTGAATTTCTATAACTGCATTAACATAAACAAATATTCAATTCTAATAATTTATATTTGCATAAACATCCGCAGTTTACTAACGACTGATCCAAAGGAAGTGCAAATGGGTGTTGATTACGTTGATTGAATTAAACGCATGGATTTTTCGAGAGAATTTTATTCGTTTGCTCATTCTCGTTATTAAATGAACTACCGTAACATGAATTCATGAATTGACTTTCATACTTTAGGCTTTCATTCTGAAAGCTTCAAGTTTTCTGTGTTTACAAACTAGTCATTCATCACAATTTATTTGAATATTTCATTCGTTATACAATTACGAACTATTTTCTATTCCTAAATTCGTTTTTTTTTCAGAATTACAAATGATATTTCTGTCTATACATTTTTTTAAAGAACACAGGCGCACCGTTTCAGATTTTCCTATCACATTTGTGAAAGGAATATGTTCACAACCACCATTTCTTGCTGTTTTAATAGATAAATACTATATTGAAATTACATATGATACAAACAGATTCTTTTAATAGGCTATTTTCTTTTTGTATAAGCCATGAGAAATGTTCTAATACAGTATACAGAAACTTAACATGTCTAGATCTGTATTCCTTGGCTTTATAACAATACAGCAATTTCGCATTGAGTACATCATGTAAAATGATTGAAATTTAACAATATACAGGGTGTCCCGTAACATGTGGGAATCACTTTAAGGATGGCTTCAACAGATAAAAGGAATAAAAAAGTTCATATAAACATATGTCCTGTTTGACTGTGTTTTCGAGTTACAGTCGTATTTTCGGTTATTTGATTTTTAACAAAAAAAAAATAACGTTGACAAATTTTTTTAAGGTATTATACAAAGTCAAATAGGACGTATGTTTAGACGAACATTTTTATCCTTTTAATGTGCTGAAGCCATCCCTAAAGTGGTTCCCACATGTTACGGGACATCCTATGTACAAGGGTGACACTTTATATACACTGTTTACTTCACAAGCTGTTAACAAGTATGTTACTCGTTTAGAAATTTATTGAAAATAAATTCTTTAGGGAGCTCTATATTTTTCACATTCCATTTTCCAAACTTTCATTCATCACTTTCATTTCTGTGTCCCACTTACAGATATCAATTACTTATAAATGCTGCATGGAAATGGAAATCAGAGTACCTCTTGTGTTTGTTACTGAAATTTTGGAATTATTATTTCCCGTCGGATCTTTGAAAACTAACACTCCAGTTTTCACAAACTCTCCATTGCATTTATTTTGCAACAGAAAACGCACGGACACACATCACCTATGGTAAAGACATTTAGGTTAGGCCGTTCAAGGTCATATCCCCGTCTGGAATTTTCATCAATTTACACTGTGCCCTTTTTCTTTTCATTTTTTATTCGCATATATATTCATTGTAACGTTCTTAAAGTAAAACAATGAACTGACCTTGAGCAGCCTACTCTAGTTGCCTCCATTATAGTGTAACATATACTATTTAATACATTTACACAGGTAGAATTTCTGTACACTCTGAACGATTTTGAGAACAAACTTATCCGCATTGATCACAAAAATACTTTCTAGCTAATCAGCCACCAAACATTTCACAAAACATGATATTCATTACACTAAAATTTCATAACAATTAATCAAGATATGTGGATGTTATTAAAGCTGTTTGTTACTCTAATGTTACAATTAAGATTATTATCGACCGTTTTATATGGAAAGAAGTAAAAGACGAATTCGGGGGTACTATAAGGCAACGTAATCAATTACTATAGCAGAGACATCCGCTTTAACCGTTCAAGACTATGGACTCTGTCTACAATTAGACTTCTCATTTTTTAACGCCATGTTTAATTTTCGTTACATTGTACTATTTTTTTTTTCTTCCAGGCATGTATTCACTATTGTATTCTTTAAGTGAGAAAAGAAAAACGGATCAAGTCAAAACTGGTTCAGAAGAAAATGAAATTGGAAGATTCCTAACTCTTCAAGAACGTTATTAATTTTTATGGTAGAGGCCAGTAATAGAAAAGACTGTTCAAAGTCATGTGTTTACTTGAAAATTGACCTCTCACTTTTTAATGCAATTTTAATCTTTCAAATGACTTCTTAGTTATTCTCGTTCAGTCGCATATTCATTTGTGCATTCTCGAATTAAAGGAAGTTGTGTTGTGCACGCGAAAATGACCTCGAGAGACCTAACCGGAGTGTTTCTATAATATCAATGACCGCCTTATAATTTGAACGAAGACGAAATTGGTTCCGAGGAAAAATGAAACTGAAAGATCCCTAACTCTTCAAGAATTCCTTTCTAAACTGTTCTACTCGAGGGATGATATGTTACAGATGTTCCACGAATTTTTCTGCGTTTCATCGGAACGCGTTGTTCATTTGGTCGTGTGTCTAGCCCAGGTAGACCTTTGCACCTCGGACATCAGATCATTCCGCGGTGGCAAACGAGCGCTGGTCGTACGAGAGGGCGGTGGTCCAGGTGTCCTTAAGATGGTCGCCAGGTTCTTCTGATTCTGTTGATTCCTATTGTTCGATCCGTGGCTGTTCGAGATCTCTTTCACCTGTTTAGCCGTGTTCTCTGAACGTTTACCCTGAGGCGGTGGATCCAGCACGATCGGTGGTATTTCGTCATGCAGATTCATTCGATCCTGTTTGTTCTTCATCTCCTGGGCCGCATGAACTGCGCTCCTGTCGACGGTGCACGGTAAGGGTTTTATGAACGTCGATTTCGTGTCCGTGTTCTCCAGACTTCCTACGTAATTGTCTAACTTGTGCGTCATTATCGGCGACGATGAGAAACTGTTTGGCTGGGACACCCGCAGGGACATGGAATTTGGAGACAGTTGAGCTGAGTTCTGTAAATACAGAATTTAATACAAATAAGTGAACAGTGCGACTATTTAACTGAAACGTATCGTTATTACAGATAATGTTTAATCTTATGCGATAATATACAGAGTGTCTCGAGACAAGCGCCGTTTGAAATAGCGTCTGAAGTATTGATTTGTTCGAACCATACAACACATGTTATTTTGGCTTTTACTGCAGAATTAGTGGGTATAAAACTTTAATTCTTTTAATTGTATTTTAAAGCTAATTTCAAGGTTTCTGTTTTTTTTTAATAAAATGGAATTCAGTAATCCCCTATTATGTGATCTTGAAATGTCCTTGACCTTGCGTCTTACAATCGACACAGTCTTATTGCAAAACGGTTTCCTAGAAACCAAGTAACTTTTATCTAACGCAGTTTCACTAATCACTTAAAATGAAAAGTTATGTAAGTTGCCTCAATTATTTTAAATATATCACCATGTAGTATATGCATATTATTGTATGAAATACATCTTCACAGGGACATGTTTGTGAGTTATTTTATAGCAGAGTTGAGTGTTATTTGAATTGTTTCAAATAAATTTTACTTACTGATGGTCTACTACTAGGAGGTAGAAGGAGATTAGGAGCCATCGCGTACGGAGATGGTGTGTTATAAGGTGATCTTTGTGGCTGATATGGACTTATGTTGTGCAGCCTTTCCAGGAGTTGCGTTTGGAACTGCAACTGATCCGTGGAGCTGCTGTTTCCTTGAATTCCTATGGTATTCAGGTTACCAGGGTACAGGGAATCCGGTGGATAAGAGCAGTATGGAGAAGGTGGATCCAATTCCCATGGTGAGCTTTGTCCTCCTGCCCGTTGGCACTATTCATAGAATGCTAATATTAGAACATTGTTCTAAAAACTCCGTGCGCCTTATCCTTTTGCATTCCAAACGTGCCTTCCGCGTCTTACCTCATTCTATTTTTTTTGTAGAGATTATGCAGGTTAAAATATTGTTTTGTTATTGATACTTTATACAGAGTGTGCTAGAATGTTCTAGGCAAATTGAGCTAGTATGTTCTACGAGTAGAAATAAGCAAAACATGTTATATAAACATAACATGAGTTATCTGAGGCTTTGTTAACAAGTTATAACGAAAATATTAAATATAAATTAATTTGATAATATTTGTTTAATTTATTTCTGAAAACTCTGATTAACTTTCTAGTGGGTAGGATGGATGTATGAGCTATTTCATATGCACACATCATCAATGATTTTTGTGAAATTTTGTGAGCATATAGTATTTTGCGAGTATAAGAAAATCAGATCCTCCATCAAAAGATACATTGTATTGAACAGAACTACTAAACGTGTAATCAGGTGAATGGTTTTCTAACTGAATGGTGGTATCGAACGTGTTACAAAAAATGCAATTACACCATTAAATTTTCTCCTCTATCATTGTTTTTCTATTTAAACGGAAGTTACAACCCTAATTACGTGATTCACCTTGTACATTGCCATAGTTTGCCCGAAATATCCTAGGACTCTCTGTATAATACACAGTTTGAAATGCAAAGGATCAATGATGCGAATATGTAAGCGGTTCAAATACTCGAAATTTCTATTCAAATTTTTCCATTGCATACGTTTATTCTGTTTAACATCTTTGATTTCTAATTAATTATAATTCATTTCCCGGTTACAGGGAAAGATTTCGAATTTTGAACGTCGACGATATTTCACGGTTTTCAGAGTACCTGAAGACTCAGGTGTCTCAGTATTAGAGAATATATAATTGACAACATTACCTAGCATTTGTTCGTGGCACAACGTCCAAAGTCCCGTGAGAAGACCTGTTACATAACATCGTAACACCGGCGCTTAGCATGATTATTGGATTAGCGATTTAGCTTTAATGTCGGCATTAAATTGTTATCTTCCTGTCGGCTGACTTAGGGCGAAACGTGTCGCTCATAAACGATTGGGTTTCCGCGTATTTCAAAGTGCTCGTCGCTCGTACAGCTTTCACGAAAGGGTCAACGATCCTCATCAAATTGTATACTAAACGTATATTATATCAGAGGATTAGCAAAGGAGAATGTTAGATTTTGATCGACTTTGGAAGTATTCCCATCGGAAATATTGGGTTGTTGCACAGATTCTTATGGATTTTTTGTTACAGAAGTAAAGTACAATAGAACCTCGATTATCTACAGTGATGGCCACGGGAGCTTCGGCCTTTCCCCGCTCTAGATCCATTCCCCTTCTATAGGCTGTGATCTGTGAGGATGATGGACCGGGGGGGAACGAGGAACGAAGTGGCGGGAACTGAAACGAGGGGAATGGACCTAGAGTGGGGGAAGATGGGAGCTCCCGTGGCCATCACTGCATCAACCCAATAAAAATTTGTATAGGACTTGTATCTGTAGTTCGAAGGGATCTGGAAAGCATAATTATTTAACCGAACTACGGTGGGAATAACCATTGCTACAGTTCCAGTACGTCCAATCCAGCGATTTTGATGGAAATAAATTTCATGTTTAATTTTAATTTTGAGAGTCAAAGGTCACTTGAAGGACATGTCACTATACATCTATGAGCACATTTTAATGTCAAAAAAACATCGGTGACCTTAAAAATGTTCGAAAAAAATGTCCGCGGGACTAAAATATTCTTTGTGCGTATTCGTCCTTCAATACCATTCAAATTGCATATAAAATACTTTTTTATCATTAAAACTGAAAGAAGTATTCAGGTGGCTATATTTAGGTGGGACACCCTGTACAATTATGCTTCCCGGATTTTTTGGAACGTACAGATGCATGTGGTGTATAATTTTTTTTTCTGCAGTAGTCCAAGATCGATCAGAAAGTGACATTACTGTCTTTTAATTCTAGAAACTTAACCCTTTGAGTCTTGAAAATTTTAGAAAAAACTGTGCAGCGTGTACTGAAATTATGTGTGATAGGATACGCGTTAACATGACTGTTTTATTATAGTAACATGTTAATTGCTCAGTCATTTCAGTGTTCTAAACTTGTAAAATATTTAACGAAGTATGTATAGGGTGTCTCGTTTTAATCTTCCCACGCGAATATCTTTGAAATTATTAGTGATATCGAGAAACATTTCAGATAAAAGTTGAATTATTTTGAGGGTGATATAATGTGGTGTCAGTAGATTTTTTATTGGTGCAGACGTAGCTAAGATATGAAAGAGACCATTGTTTTTTAAATGGAACCGTACATATTTTTGTACGTTAATCGATGCAGCTCTTCATTCTCTATAAAAAAGTATTAGGGTGCGTCTGTGATAGTTTAGGATTTTTTATTTCAATTTGGAAAATACTACTCATTACACCTAACGCAGAAAATATTTTTTTTTAACCCTCATCTGTTTGTCGTTGTTCCGAAAAAAAAGTATTAAGATATTTGTGTTGAAAAACTGTCAGGTTAGGGGATATTTTGAGTCGAATGTTTCTCTGTCTGAAAGCGTGTAGTATTTAACAAAATAAAAATATTTACTAAATTATTATTTTTTTCACAACTCCATCCATAAAGAATTTACTGACAGTGGTGACAATGTGGATTGTCACCCTCACAATCATTCAACATTTCTCTGAAATGTTTTTTAATATCACTAACAGTTCGCGCGGAAAGATTAAAACGGGACACCCTGTATATTTTAATAAGACACGCAGAGATGTCGATTCGACTAAACACGTAAGATGTATGTCACCGAACCAGTACAGTGGCTCATAGCACACGGTGAACGATTTTCTGGAACGCATGTATGACTTCATCGTCCTCAAAGGGTTAACAATCAGAGCATTATTATAAAATATAAGGACAAAAATACTTTAAAAAAATATTAACTTTATGTTTTGAGCCTTAAAAAATTACGGAAATTCCACATCAATTTACTTGTTCGAAAGGACGCAATTTCGGTAAATCACAATAAATAATTTACCACACAATTACTGTTCACATTCAAAAGTATAATTGTCGTGCAAACAAACTGTGAGATTAGAACGTAAGCGAGCTAGTCTAAAGTTTTCAACGAATTTTTAGTCGTATCTTACCTGAAAACAAAACGATACAACGCAATCAAATCATGACCAAACAACTTTCGTATTGAACAGAAAAAACATTCCAAACTTCGTGTTAAACAACTGATGAAACACAAGGAACTTGTTACGAGGAACGTATTGTCCGCAGCTCGTCGGTTTCATGGTGGGTGCAGAACATAAGGGTGTGTTTAAATCGATTTATTAAGAAGTATAAAAAAAAACAGGCGTCGGTACAAAAGGCGTTACGGTATAAAAAAAAAAAAGAAAGAAGAAAAGTACAAAGTACAGTGTTAAACGTTAATCGAAATGCAACGTTCGCAGGCATTTGAGTTGCTGGCTGTTGAACACTCATGTCAAGGTATTCGGTAGAGGGTTACCTGGCCGAGGTTCGACAAATCAGCAACGGTGGTTGTTTGCTGCATCGTTGCTGACCCAGCAATCTGCGACTGGGATGTCACGTGACTGCTGGAAATACGTTCCTGTTCCCGAAGATGGCCCACCAATGCACCTATATGTTCTAGCAACTCTTTGTTCTGCACCAGCAACTGATGTGTTCTGGCCTAATAAGACAGAAGGTTACGGTTCAGAGAGACTTCTTCTTTGGAGAGTAAAAGAAAGGCGAATTCTTTTACATTTCTTAAACGTATGAAGCTTGAAATATACTGTGTTAAAATATTACTTTGAAATATGTAAAGATAATCGAGTTACAATTTTGAAATTGAACGACGTGTGGCGCTACAAATCGGAGTGTCCAACTTCAAATGCGTTTCTCTCAGGTCCACGTTTGTTAAGACGGTGTGCAGAATATTTTTTGATGTAATTAAGCAGCAAATATTAAATTATAATTTCATGAAGGAGTATACTTTTTTGGGAATACTGAACTAAAATGAAATTAAAAAATGTGCTCCATGCTCTTTTACTTGGAAGCACCTGTTACAGTAGACAAGATAAACCCTATCGGAACTTCAACATTAAATATCTTCTTGAGACTTGTTGAGGTGACAAGTAAAAACTGTATTTGCTTATCTTTACATTTGTTACAGAAAAAATCTGTTACTATGACGGTGTCAAATGTGTCTCTACCAGTGACTGAATAAGAGTGCCTGAATGATGGTACAAAACTGAATAAACTCTTCTTACAATTAAAGTCTCTCGGTGGCTTCCTTTAAAGTCTCGATATTTCCCTCCCTAGACTTCGAAAACTTCGTGAGGGTGGAGAGTTCGTTAACTCGTTGACATTCAATGGTCCTTTACATTTTGACTCTCCACTCTCCCGAGGTGTCCAGGAGAGGCTAGTGGGAAATGCTCTTAGGACCACCAAGGTTGTCAAGTGTGTGCCAAGACAGACAATGAGATGGAACGTGCACGAAAATTGAGATATTCCAGACATCGAGGCATCGGAAGTGTGAAATAAAAAACTGTACAGGGTGCAGTCGAAAGTACTGTTGATAAAATTTGTCTTTGTGTTTTCTTAAAAACCTAATAACTCGTAAAAATCGGGTAGATATTGTATATAAACATGATAGGCATTATACACTCGACAAACCGTATCTTATTGTCAGCTATGTAAGTGCATACGTACGCAGTGAATTTTTTCGAACACTAAGCCTTCGATGAACAAATTTTATTGTACACTTTTAAATTATTTTTGCATAAAGAATCACCACCTACCCGCTCGTACAATACTTTCGGTCGTATCCTGCATACAACTTCAGGTTTCCGATGCTTAAGATGCCTGGTGACGTCCCATGCTAGCCAGGTACTTACATACAGACCAGAGATGGCCATCCGGAGCGAGGTCTGGTTCCGGCATACCCCCACTCTGCGTACATTCCCCTCATGTATGTTGTGGTTGTGTATCCAGAGATTATACTTCTACTCTGCTATACATTTGTCATATACAAATTCAGCAAACATCATATACACTTGCTTATTCGGATCTGTTTGAGAAAACTTAATTACAATATTACTTATTTTTAAGAAGATCCGGTACATCTAATTTAAATTCAGTTCTAGCAATACGCAGTCCACTTGATAGGTTGATATCTTTTAATCTAGTACGCTTATTAAATATTCGGATCTTGTTAAACATAAATAACATGGTAACTAATTTTTTAATTCTGAAACAGATCCAAATAAGTAAGTGTGTATGATGTTCGCTGAATCTGTATATGACAAATGATGTATAGCAGATAGACATATAATTTCTGGATAAAACTGATACTATATATAAAAAATAATTATTCTTATTACATAAGTGTTCCTTGAGAAATCACGATTATCGGCAATTATCGACGTTTTCGACCTCGTACCCAGATCTCAATCTACGCGAGGGGAGTGGTCGCAGCGTAGGGGTAGGCTGGAGCCAGGCCTCGTTCCGGTTGGCCACCTCTGATACAGACCCTTCACAAGTGGTCTTATTGTTTGGGACGTATCTTTTAAACTATTGTATATTTTCCAAACATATCTTTAAACTAAGCAATTGACGGTTTATGCTTAAAGCTACATACAAGGAGATTTGTGATAACATGACCTATCAACATGCAGGGAGTTCTCCTTGTTAGTGAAAAAGCACCCAACCGGCAAGCGGAAGGTCCTTGATTGGACTCTCGATCTAGTTCACCCGATTTTGTCATCCTTACAATAGCAAGGAGAGTTAACTCGTGTTGGGGAGTTAACGTGTTAGTCGAATAATTATTGATTTTAGGAATATTCTCAGGGAATTTTACATGACAAGAGTAACATAGAAAGGCATGCATACGATTGAGTACTTAAACATTTTCTTTCTCTGTGATTTACAATCAAAACGGAATGGCTGCTTCCACTGTGACAGACAACGTGTTAGAGATCACTTACTTGAGCTTCGACTCGAGCTGCCGTTTCGGCCGCGAGTTGATCCTGAAGAAGTCGCGCATGGGCAACGGCGGCTCTAGTTTGCTGACTCTGTTGCTCCAATCGTTCCCTCAACAATTGAATCTCATGCTTCAGAGCAGTAAGTTCGCCTCCTATCAGTAATCCTCCGCTGTCGGAGGTTACAGTGCCCTGAAAAACAGAGATTTTTAACAAGAAATGTTCGTTTCTAAGCAGAAATGATGCACACAAGTTGATCACCCATGATCCACGTGTATGTACCTCTCAGGTTCATTGAAACATGGACTGACGTTATGTAGGGGACACGTGATCTTTTCTAGCGAAGACTGTCTGTTTTCGGATGACATCGGACATTTTGTAAACATCGAAGAAATTTTGAATCGTGACAGATGTACAGAAATGTTTAGGCAACGTACTGTTCACTTCCAACAAGAAGTCCCGCGGGACGGCGCAGACGTTATACATACGTCGACGGCATGTCAGGAAACGTGGCCCCCGTAAATACAAAAATCCTACTGCCATGTTAGCATGTGACGTTAAAGACCTAAACGTGGGGGCTACGGGAGCGTCAAAGGTGGGGACAGGTGTAGAGAGTGAGAGAGTCCTTTTGCCCCTGTGCCGTCTCGTGGGACTTCTTGTGGGAAGTGAACAGTATCTGTACTTTGGTGGAAAAAGGACCAATGTCCAATTTGCAATTTTTTGGAGAAAAGTGAACATTGGTACCTTTTTATTGTAATGCACATACCACGCTGGCCTCTTGAGAATGTATCGAACTTTGCTTTTGATAGTGGAAGGAGATTGGCCCTTTTTTCTATGATAAGGTTCTTGATTTTGGTGTGAATGGTACATAAAACTCAAATGCCTGATCTGGGACGACGATGGACTGAGGGGGGAACGAAGAGCGAACTGGAGGGAACTGAAAAGAGGGGAATGGACCCAGAGTGGGGGAAGACTAAGGGGCTTTTCGAGTAGATTTTTTTTTTAAACTTACCGATGGCGATTGTCTAATCGGCGAGGTAGACGCTGTGGTTGCTGGGACCTCGTGCGACCTGAGAAGACATGGAGCAGCTGTCTGTTCCGGTACAGTGTCTTCTGGATCTCCTAGTAACGATATATCTAAAAGATCATACATTCAGATTAACTCTGTGTTTGAAGAATTGACGCGGGAACTATTAAGTTGGTGCAAACATAATTGCGGTTTTTGTTTTTTTTTCAACTTTGATGCTTATTATGGGATAAAGTTTTATATAACTATGGTCATGTAATGTCATGTTATACTATTTTAAAGTACGAAATTCGCTCTACTGATGTATGCTAATGGTTTTATTTGTACTGTTTATTCTTGTTTATTTTAGGCTGTCAAATTAAAGATGGAAAAAATGCAAATTCGAGCGATTTTATTGTATGACTTTAAAATGGGACATAAAGCAGCGGAAACTGCTGGCAATTTGAACTAGTTGCAAGCATTTTGGTTAGGGGACCGTCAACGACCGTACAGCTCAACATTGGTTGCAACCATTTTGTAATGGAGACAGGAGTCTTGAAGCTGCTTTCCGCAAAACAACTCAACAAAACAACCCAAGAGGTTGCAGAAGAACAAAAAGTTGACCATTCAACAATTGTTCGACATTTGCACCAAATTGGAAAATCGAAAAAGCTCGATAAATACATAGGTATGTTACTTTAAAGTTGATGGTTAAAAACCGCAATTATTTCTGCACCAACCTAATACTATTAACACTTTGACAACCACTGTCACATACACCTAACTCCATTCATTCGAATTACATTTATGTAGTTCTGGCCCTAGCCGCACTCATACTAATTAAGAGACTTTTTTTCAGTTTTTGATTTCAGACCACTTCAGCGGCAGCTATCGCACGAGCCAATTTTTTCAATCAATCTATTTCTCCAATGAATAATTACTATAGTTTAGATCAGTGATGAGCAACCTTTTTTTGTAGCGAAGCATTACTGAAAACCCAATGATCAGTACGGGCCACAACCAGAAAAGAAGGTAATTTATTATTTTAAAAATTGTTAATGTATAGAGTGGATAGATAAGATAAAAAAAATAAATCCATATATTTAAATAAAATAAATGAAGATACAGCTGAAAAAATACAATGGATTCTTCATTTTAGCTGACTGAAGTGGGTCGCACAAACAGCTTCCGAAGGCCGGAAGTAAGCAATTGGCATGCCGCGGGTTGCTTATCACTGGTTTAGATGACAACAATGTATAAAGATTCATTAATATAGTATAAATGTATAAGAATAAATCAACAAAATTTCATAAAGATAAGTTGTTCAGTTTTTCAAAAAAAATTCTCAAAATATACCCTTAAAACAGATTCGGAAAGAATACCCCCTAACAGGCTGACTCTTGCAAAAATGGCAAATGGCAACTCGTTTTCGCGAGATATTTACGACCATCGAAGTGTTAACACGTTCCATGCCACAGTGAAAAATTCCATAACTAGTCAGACGCGTGAAAATAAGTTTCTACAAATATATAACGTAAAAAACACAAACATTGAATTGTCTTATGATATACTATTCATTTGGTACTATTATTGTGGTGTTCGTTTTAATTGGAATATAAAGAATATTACCATTTATTTAGAATAATCGAATTTGGTGCGTGGGGCGCACACGACCCACGCGGCACGGAACGTGTTAAGCATACAATTCATAATTACGGATTGTCTGATCGGTGACACATTATATGCGAAACATTCTCCCGAGATACGGAAACGTTTAGAATTCTTCACACACGTCAGCGCGGGCAAGTGTAAAATGCTGAACGAGTTAGGATGTACCGTGCAACTTAAAATATGCTCGAGGATTTGAAAAAGGTAGAAACGAGTTTTTTTTACGGTCGAACAGAAGTCAGGATACGAAACCTTTGTGCACAGAAGACGGCGATGGCTGCGACTGTTCATTCGGTATTTCGTCTTGGTCCTCGTAAACGTCACGGTGATTCTCGCCGTGGTCCCTGTCTCTTTCTTTCTCCCCTCGGTCCCGGTCTTCCGTGGTGTTGTTTATACTTAACTTATGGCACACCTCGAAAGCTTGACCCACCGTTCTGACCACCCTCATCGCTTGACTCTAATGAAATGGAACTTTTTCACTTCAACGTACTCTACAGTGTGAGTCAGTAGAAACTGTAATTTAACTCTTTGATTGTTATCAGCGCCTCTACGCGCTTGACAAAGCCGCTCACCATGCACTGTCGACGCCCATGGGCGTTCGGTGCAATGGCTCACTGTGTACTTCAGCAGCTCGGTAGCATGCAGCGTTCGCCACGTTCTCAAATAGCCCGTAGTCAAAGAGTTAAACGTGCATTTTTCACGTGTTTCGGTATGTCATATTGCATCAAGATCCGCAGTCTAGTAATAATATAGCATGCAGAAACCAAAAAGACAGCAGCATGTGACTTGCTAACTAAGTTGAAATCATCAAATTCCAAGTATCAACAATAGTACGTAATAACAGGACTTAAACTGTGTGCAGCATCAATTAGAGGTTTTAAACGACCCTGTTACACGTTATGAAGAACAGATAATATCATCTCAACCTTTATAAACATAAACACAAATAGAAGTCAACCTGCCCATAATGAAATATCAAATTCGTTTTTCTCGAAAACAAAGATTCATATACAACAATTTATTTCGAAATGTCGACTTACTTTTATATAAGGAATTACTCTTCAATTTTCACACAAATTATACCGCATTTATGCGTTCATAGTTCATGCAGATAACTTTCGTCAAACGTATCAGGTTATTCCATAAGAAACGCCGTTTGTGACTTCAAGCGCAAATAGTTCAGCAATTGCACTCATTTTTAGTTATCGATACATTGAACATTGATTTTGGTATCCTTGTTTCACTATTTTAATACAAGTAGTTCTTCAACTTGATTTTCAATGAATTTCTATAGTTTTAAAACAATCCATCAGCCACACATACACCCCCGTCCATAAGTCACGGGACCACTTACTACTTTTTCTGGATTACGATATCTACAGTTTTGGTTACTTATTTCGATATGCACGGTTCTTTTAAAGGCATGTATGTTTACACGATATATTTTCAATGATATAATTAATATTTCATTATCATTATAATTACTACAAAGAAACTTGAAATAATTATAGCACGGTTCAAGGTACTAGTTTTTCAATGCATTAAATTTAGGCGACTTTTGTGTCGATTTTCTAATTTCCGGAATAACCGCAAGACGGCCAAAGTTAATTGGAGCTATCATCGCGAAGCGGGGGAGTGTATATTAATGAGAAAATTTTAAACTTTATATATATGTACAGGGTATCTGCGGTAAATGTGGACAGTCCATTATTTCCTAACGTATTGGAAATACAAAAAAATTGTTTACATGAAAATTGCATGATACTAGGGGGCAGATTTTTTTAACGGAGACGAACTTTTTTTCCATTATCATATTGAGATATATGAATGTCAAATTCGTTTTTTAAATGGAACTACATGTTTTTCATCAGGTCACTTAATATTGCTTCTCAAGGTGAATTCATTAACCTTTTGGGAATGCCGTTCCTGTTGCAGCCCCTTCGTATCTGTTTCAAGAGGCTATGTCTAACAGGTGGCACTTCAAGCGCAGAGATGAACACCACTGGTATTTCCTATTCGGCAGGATTTCCAATGAAAATCAGTAAACTAGTAACCGTAATATGTCGAAACCAGTTAAAATGGGGTGTATACATTAAAGATTAGCGAACTCATCTTCAAAATCACTATTAAATGACCTGAACAAGAATACATTGTTTCATATAAAAAAAACGAATTTGAAACAAAAAATATGCCTCCTTGTACCGTGCAATATTCCTGTAAACAATTTTTTTGTATCTCCAATACGTTAGGAAATAATGGAGTGTTCACACTTATCGCTGACACCCTGTGTATAATTTTCAAAATATTTCAACGTTTAAAAATTGTCGTTTGAGGTTCTTGTACAGAATTTAAAAACTTTACTGGACACCGGCACATATATGGATTCTAGGAAATGAGAACGCAGATAAATTAGCAAAAAGAGTCGCCAATACAGCATCAATAAACTCTCTTCAAATCCCTTTCACAGATTTAAAGGAATTAGCTAAATCAGTAGCAATCAAAAACACCTATAATAACATCGAAAAAGCAGGCTTAACCAAAGGTGTCAACTATTTTAAACACTTTCACAGTCGAAAAGCAAAACCATGGAATGCTAACAGAAACCTTCAACGTGAAATTATAACAACGATCAACAGATGCAAATCAGGACACTATAATCTTGCCTTCTCCCTTGCTCGAATAGGTTTAATAAATGATCCACAGTGTTAATGCGGCCACTAGTTGCAAGATATTGACCACATACTATGGCAATGTCCTATATTTGAAGGGCAGAGATCAAAGTTGATAAAAAAACTACAAAAACTAAACCTTTATGTCCCGCTGTCAAGTAACGTATTACTCTCTGAACCTACTTTAGCGACATGTAACCTCATGTATTCATTTCTGAAAAACTGTAACCTAACAATATAAGAAAATAATGTATCTCCGTATTAACGTATTGAACGTTGTATTACAACATAATTTCCTTATCGAGATTCACATTGCCTCAATAAAAACAAAAATTTTCAAATTGTATTCAGTGTAAATAATCGCTTGATTTAATATTCTGAGTGTTTAATAGTTTTAATTTGAACGTAAAGCTGAAATTAGCTTAGAAATTAGAAATTAAAGTGTACCATGACTTGTGGACGGGGGTGTACGTGACGTCCCTTCTGAAAAATTGATGCGTCACACGTACGTGACGCGTGGGGTAGTGAACGTATTAATCGAAAAGTAGTAAGAACGAGAATATTCATAAGATTCTAATGATAAGAAATACTCGCATCAGACGGAAAGGTGTATAATTAATTCCAACGCGTCGCCGTTGTTTCCTCTCATCTGCGATTCCACGAGTGGTCTTTTCGTGACGCGCGAGACACCTTACCCCATAAACGACGTTATTCTTGACGTAGCACACAGTTTTACCTCGAGCTCTTCGAGGTCATCGTTCTCCTCCTCGAAGGGGTTCTCATCGAAGCTGAAATCGACGCTGGGCGTCGTGCGCGTCAGCTGTAACGGAGGCGGCCTTGGCTTCGTGAACGGCTTCTTTAGCTTCAAATAACTGAAGATTTCCGGTTCCCTGAACGACAGCTTCTTTCTGGGTTTCGGTGTGCCGTCGACACCGGACGGGCTGGCTGGACCGGAGTTTGTTGATGAAGGAACGTCTGTCCCCGCGTTAGTCGATTTCGTCGAATTTTTTAACATTTTCACATAGAAATCGTTGTCACTTCGTTATTCACTTCCTCGACGCTTTCCGCCTGAATCACACACGCAGGTGCGTATATTATTTCTTATGGCACTGTGGATGACTATTGTCACCCGCCATGGAGCACTCGTCACGCGCGAGGAACCAGTACAGTCACCCGAAGATTATTTATCACATGGCAAACAGGTAAGTCAATATTGATTCGTTTAGAAGTTAGAATATACAGGCTGTTTCACCTAAGGTGTACTCAGTGAAATGTTCCTGTTGCTTCTAGCGATACTGCAAAAATATAAATGTTTCTTTCGAGGAGGGAAATACGAGTATTATGATTAAACAAATTTTCGGTGAAAGTAGTTCCTTTTTCGTGACTACGAGGTTAATGATCTATGATACAAGGTGATTCGAAGTAGTACAGGGCCAGTTGGGAAGAAAGACGTATGATAGGATTGCTGATAGCGCTTTGATGGTCGCTGTCACGTACTCGTGATTTCTATTAATTTGAATGAAACACTTGTAAAATAAATAAATAAACATATCTATCACTGATGACAAATAAACACTCGGGCACTAATAAAGTGGAAATTATAGGATATTCCATATAAAAAGAATCATGTAAAATGTTTTGTTAATTAAGGATTCTTGCAAAAATGCTCAAAGATAATTAGTATTTGCAAAATTTTTGCGGCCGTTGAAATGTTTAGGGATTGCGGAGGCATATTCGCTGTGATATTCTCCTTTCCTGGCCTGTTTTGTGGGTATATTTTGAAATTTTTTTTTTAAAAACTAAACAGCATATCGTAATGCGAAATGTAAAAAGTCGAAGTATTATTAGTTATTAATTTGTATTATTATTTGAAATAACCAAATATTTGACGAATAAATAATTTCGAAACAATTTCTTTCTCAAATAAAATTTTTGAATTTATTCGCGTACTTTTCTATTTTCAAATAAACTTATTTGTTATTTTATTTCGAGTAATTACTTGTCCTTTTTATTTGTTCTTTTCATTTGAAATAAAAAGTGCTCAACCCTGTTTGTAAGTCTTGCACGTCCAAAACTCCTTCGACTATTTTTTATGAATCAACCTGTACAAATGGTCAGCGCGTGAAGGATTAAGATTTATTAAGCCACTTCCACACGGAATGCAGTGGAACACGAGTCATGGCAAAGGCATTTCGGTGTTCACCGTGTCGGACACGCATGGCACGCGCTCTCTTTCGCTCTCTTATCTCTCTGCACTCGCATAACGACTGATTGCATGAAATTCTAGCCGTCGACGAATCACGGAACTCTGTTCTGCTTTTTAACCCCTCGTGGTCTGAGGGGTTTTTGTTGTTTCTTTCCAGGCGACAGAACAAATTCTGTATTGTATAGCCTGCGTTTGCTTCAATACTTAATCCTTTGACTGCTATCGGTGCCTATAGGTACCTAACAAAGCTGCTCACCGTGTACTGACGACGCCTATGGGCGTTAGGTACATATTAATGGCTCATTATGTACTACTTGAACTGGGTCGGATAATCTGAACGATACAACTATGTACAGTACAGTCTCGATTAACCCATTCTCCCTTCATTTATTTTGCGCCTCGTATGGACGAACTGCAACATTTGTTTAGTGCTTCATGTGGACAAACTCCGACATTCGATTCACGACTCATGTGAACAAACTGCGACGTTTGATTTCTTCGAGTAGAATATGTTTCGACGGCACGATGTATGTATATCTGAAATTAATTACAGGAGGAGAACGGGACAATATGAAAGAAATACTATCTTTTGGTCCAGGTCATGCACTACAAGTGAAACTCGTAGTAACGTGTTTTGGTTCAAGTCATGCACTACGAGTCAGACTCCTAGTTTAGGCTGAATGGGTTAACCGAGGTTCCGTATCATCCGAGGCGTTTTGAATTTTATACTGGATGGCAGCATTGATCGTAAAGAAAAGACCGTCACTTATTTTTTCCGAAAGTTTAACATAAACAGTTCAAACGCATGGTTAAGTATCGTTGAAGCAGTTAATTAACACGTTGAATGCCACAGTGAAAGCTGCCGCACCTAGTCAGACGTATTATTATATAATCTACTTTTTTAAGCATAAATGACGAAGAAAGAAATATTTGATAATCTGAGTACGCAGTAGTGGCCTAATATTATTGTTATAATAACAATGCTGTTCAAGATTGTATAAGAATTATTAGTTATTTAATTAAATAAAATTAGAGGCTCTGGTCACCTGTGGTCCCTACCACAGTAAACGTGTTACATTTTTGGTTAAGTCCTAAATCGACCTAAATTCATGTACAGTGTTACAGCAGCAAAATTATAATGGTTAATTATAACCACCTGGAATATCTCCGTTATTTTTATAGATACAAAAAAAGTTTATACATAGAAGTTGTGTGGTACCGTGGGGAGCATAACGTTCCAGTGAAAATTTCTTTGAAGGTGGATGGTTTTCGGAGATTTCAAGGTCAACTCTATCTCTTTAAATGACACGCTATACATTTCTTTGACCCTAGGAGAATAGCATATGTTTAGTGGATTTAAACGATTTTTTTAAATAAATGTACCTGTTGTGCAGATGCATGAAATATACAAAAGAGTGATATACTTTAAAGCAGAGGTGGCCATCCGGAGCGAGACCTGGCTGCGACCTACCTCAACTCTGCGTCCACTGCCCTCACGTAGGTTGTGGCCTGGGTATAACGTCGATTTTATCCACAGAGTAGATCTCTACTCTAATATACATCGTGTGTCATATACAAATTCAGTGAACATCATATTCAGATATTTGATAATTACAAAATTAATTACAATATTATTTATTTTTAAGAAGATCAGAATAACTAATAAGCGCGCTAGATGAAAAGATATCAACCTATCAAGTGTATTGTGCATTGCTATAACTGAACTTGAATTAGATATTATGGATCTTCTTAACCCTCTATAATCGGAATCTTTTTGTGTATGACAAAAATGATAGATCAGGTAAATAATAAAGTTTGCATCGCAGGATACAAACATAATAACAAACGGACAGGCTCCTCGATGGCAGTATAGTACGTAGAATGTAACTGTACACAGTGATAAATAAACCAAATAACAGTTAAAAAATATAGATATATAGGTGAGTAACTTCCAAGTCACATGGTGTTATAGAGGGTTAAAAGTAAACAGTATTGCAAGACCATAACCTGCGTAAGGGGTATGGACGACAGTGGGAGTAGGCGGAGCCAGACCTTGCTCCGGATGGCCATCTCTGTTTTAAAGCAAAGCATGTGTTCCAGGGATCGTGCTACGAGAAAATAGCGTAACATACGATCGTTTACGCGTTCAGGATTTAATTCCTCGTCAGTGTGGATGGACGATGTTGCAAACAGCTTCCGATAGATCTCCGCGAATGCTTCGAAACAAATAAACGTTCCAGCTCGTTATGTTTCTCGCCGTTAAACCGACCACGCGAATCCATAATAGTTTCTGAAGCAAGAAACATTTATCGGGGTGTTTGCCAATCGGTCCACCGGCGGCTATTTATAATTGGAATCGACCGAGAAGACTAGCCGTGTAAATATCGATTCTTTGAAAGCACGCCTCGCCATTGCATCCGCGTATTCGAAATAAATTTCGCCACGCACAAGAACCATCTCTGACCCACATGGGAACATTCATCATCTGCACTGAAATACGGCTCGAGAACGTTATACTCCAGCCAGCGAAAGAAGGGACTTGCAAGATCTCCCAATCGGCCAGATAGATGTACACCCCCGTCCATAAGTCACCCGACATTTGCTCATTTTTAACAAAATGATTATTAGAACGTGGATACAATTTGTTGGCTTGAGTTTATTATTTTGTGTACTCATATTTATCTATTCTACGTTAATATAACACTTGAATGTGATATTAACAATCTGCACGTATAATTTAAATAAAAATTTAAAAAACAATACTGTACGCGTAAGTATGTTTCTAATGCGTCGTCTACTTGGACAAATGACAGTCTGTACACCTAAAGTTAGAAAAAAACTTACGGAAAAAATTAGAAAAAGATTGCAAAGAAATTAGATCCGAAATATTAAAACCTTTGATCGAAAGATTGCCGCTGTTAGTTCAAATGGTCATATCAGCACGAGGCGGAGACATTGATGAAAAGAAAATGTACGATTAATTAGTTGTTTTTGGTAAGCTGTTTAAGATATGATTTATTTCATAATGTAGGTCATTGCATACTGTAAAATCGTCCACCTCCTAATTTTACGAAGTGTCCGGTGACTTATGAGTTAACGGGAATGTACATGAGTCCTTCAGTTTGAACGTGGCATCAGTCACTTTTTTGTAAAATAGAGTTAAAGCTGTTTGGGTTATGAATAGACGTAATCTTTTCACCTAGAAAGGTATTTTGATAGGACAAAATGTATCAGATTTATTAAATGTGCAGTTAAGTTGGCCACGATGAAAGTAGAGAAAGCAATTATTCGAAAAATTTGAAAGGCACTGAAATATCCGAAGATTTAGTAACTTCTATCGTTGATGATGATTAGTATCGCTGAATATTAAATATCGAAGTGGCAGAAGTGTATTATTAACACGTTCCATGTCACAGTGAAAAATTCCATAACTAGTCAGACGCGTGAAAATAAGTTTCTATAAATACATAACGTTAAAAACACAAACACTCAATCGTCTTATGATATACCATTCATTTGGTACTATTATTGTGACGTTCGTTTTAATTGGAATATAAAGAAGATTACCATTTATTTAGAATAATCGAATTTGCTGCGTGGGGCGCATACGATCCACGCGGCACAGAACGTGTAAATGAGGATGACTACTTCAAATGTAACCACATGTTAATTCCAGAATAAATAAAAAATGAATTTTTTATACATTTCTGATACGAACCTTTTGGACAGACCACGTATAAATGGTTTTATATGCCATCACTATCCTATCTTCACCTTACAACAGGAATTGTAAACTGGTCGTGGTGAACACACTAAATTCTTTGGATATCTCCGTAATAAAAAATTAGAAGGACTGAAATTTAAGAGATCGTGGAGATCAATCAATTGTCTTTTTCTAGTGTTCTCTAATAATGCAGTTTTAATGATTGTTAACTGTTTTTGCTCATTTTAGTGAATACCACAATCACTCAAATTTGGGACCTCCTCTTTCTGAAACATCTTGTATAATATCATTTGAAATATATTCTAATTAACAAAGTGTTTAAAATGAGTAGTGTCATCGACAGAACATATTTTATGTAATACTATAAAGATTCTTAAACGTTTACGTTCATCTGAACAAATATCAGTGCAAATACTTTTTCGAAGATAAACAAACAAGCCGTATGTATATTTTTCTCAGACATAAAGTATCTTAGTCAACGATACTTTCGTGTTTGACGCGATAGAAATGATTAGTCAAACAGGAGATTCTTACAGCACTAACAAGCAATTCAACAAAAGTGACAAGAAGAATAACAACTTTATAAAACTACGATTGTTTCTGTCTTGTTTTCATCTCAAACGAATGTTGAGTCTAAAGCAATTTGTTATTTTAGTTGAAAACTGGAAGCACATGGAAACTCATTCTCGATTGATTGAATTCGTTTGACTATTCAGTGAGAAACAAAAAGAGACATTACAACAATTCATTTTCTTAAATGGATGCATATATTTTTCCATGCATTAATCTATGCAATTCTCCGTTCCTCATAAAAAAGTGTTAAGTGTTTTTACCGAAAAGCTATTGTTTTAGAAGATATTTTAATCCTCAATGTTGCCAAGTACTCATGGTTTAAAATCAAAATATCTACTAAACTAACAGCTTTTCGGCTAAAACATTTTAATATTTTTTTATAGAAAATAAAGAGCTGCATCGATTCATGTATTCATAAATATATGGTTACGCTAAAAAAAAACGAAATTGGCCTTCGTATCACTGTTAAGCCTCCACTCATGAAAATATTGTTGAAAATACATTACTCCCCTCTGAAGATCATTCAACTTTTTTCTGAAATATTTTTCCATATCACTAATAGTTTCAAAGATATTCGCGTGAGAAGATTAAAATGGGACATCCTGTATACCCCGGCCGGCGAAAAAAGCGAGAACCCCTACCCCCTTGACCTACCCCAACTGTCCCAGACGCGTAGAACGAAATAACAGACACGTATGTACGATTTTTCTTCACGATGATATAACAGTTCAAAGATCGACAATCTTTCGGCGAAAATTTCATGATGGTTTAATTTTGTCTCCAAGTGTATATACATGTTATGATGTATACAAATATAATATGACATATGATGATGTAAATAAATTTTTACTTAAATCATTCTTTTACTAAATTTTATGGTCATATTCACTCTTTTAAATGAGATTATACTTGTTTATTACAGTCATTTTATTGGACGTTACAAGGTGAATTTAATGAGTTAAATAACGTACTTTTGAACAACGGATTTCAAGATTTTGCAGTTAGGAAAATCATTGATTTGAGGTATCAGGGAAATGTTGTTTGCGTCATTGGTGTTACGTATTAGACAATATTTCTTGAAACAGTTAAGAGACCCTGCACATGGACCAACGTCCCAAGTGTCAAAGATGTTTAGCATAGGGAGCGCAAACAGTTTTTAGGTTGGCATCCTGCTATGCCATATAGCAAAATTTATAATTGTATTATCTTGTTTATTCCTGTCAACTACTAGTTTTTTAGATTGATATGTCAATTACTGGAGAAGTTTGGAGGGTTCAATTTTTTTTTAATAAAACTTTATTATTTCTGAATACTAATGAGTTCGATTCATTTAAAAACAGCTGACGAATCAAGTCATCCACCTACAGAATTGCTTACTAAAAATAAAAAAACTGTGATAATAATTACTCTGAGAAATGTGTCTTATAATGTGAACTACTGGTACACTTACCCTAAGCGTACATATGTACATACTAGGAAATGTTTACATTTACTGAAGTTGATACTGTTACTGTAACACATACATTTAGACCTTGCACACTGCAGAATCAATCTTTCTGGTCCAACCTGTATAGCCAAGAAGCTGACAAGGAAGGGTATTGGACGGTCCCCTTCCGATTTTGATGAAATTTCTCAGGCTTGTAGAGTAGCCAAAAATAAGAGACACGTATTTTTTCTTAGCTGCGAATACTCAACTTTAAAGGATGAAATCATCCCCTGAATATTGACACCCCAAGGCTGTCTCGAAAACTATTAAAGGTAAAAATATACTTCAAATTGCAAAGTTGTATGGTGTTTATTTACAATAATTTAGTAAAGATTTTCAAAAATAGTTAGTAGTTTTCGAGAGAGCCTTGTGGGTGCCAATATTCAGCTTGGTGGGGGGTGCTCCAAGTCCCTTCTTACGTCGGCCCTACTATAGGCGGGGAATGCAACCGCATCACTGACCTAACGTCGTAAATATCGTTCTGTAAACACGTGTCGTCAGCAACTTGTGTATTTTTACATGAGGTGAGAACGAAGTGCAAGGCGAAATTCGCGCGAAAAGAAACGGCCGAAGAATCGAGTACAGAAATAATTTGCTGGTAGAACAATGGCGATCGAAACGTGTGCCACGGGTTTATTTATAGATTGGATAAATTGTTACGATTCAATAAGTTCATGCGTAAAGACTATCCTTTCTGCGTTCGATCTCTGGTCCCGTTACGAATTCGTTACGCGTTTGATTCTACGATTCGATCATCGATTGAATACGCCTTGGCCAGAGCTGTGGAAAACTTCACCTCCTCAAGGGCGAATTTATTAAAGTTGCATGAAAATTATGCTCGTTCAAGAAATCTTTGAGATAAATAATGTACGGTCATTTAAAATTATATCTGTTCACAATATGTATTTATATTAAAAATAATCAACGTACACGTACAGTCTGACGAAAAAGTCAGCCTGCACCCCAAGAACTTGTTATCTGTTATAAAAAAATACGAGAGATCCTGTAATTTTGTAGATTTTACATTACTTTTTATATACTACTAGCAATACTTGAAAGTCCTATACTATTAAATAATAAGGTCTGCGACGTTCTTATCCGCTTAGTTACTACGCACCACTATAGTGGCTTCTCCTTAAGTGCTGAAATTTAAACACCTGGTGCCAACCAGCAGTTTATTGAATTCTTATTCTACTCGTCCAAAGAATATTCTAACGGGGCACAAGAGAAATGCTTTATTATTTTTAATCAAATGCTACATAAGCTGAATCACTTAAAATGTCTCTGTTGCATTTCATGCAATCAGACAATGTTTCAGGAAGACAATATTCGATTGACTAAAAGAAGCAAACATTATGGAAAGAAACGATTCTTCCACAAAGATGTATTTTTAGAAATTTCGAGGGTATCGATATTTTATAAACGGAACAGATTTTTGCGCGCGGAGGATGGTTCAACGAAACAACAGTAGATTTTGCCACGTTGTGGACAGAAGAGGTCAATCGGAATAAAAAAGTATCTTGATGCGAATTCATCAATGGGTTCACCCTCGCGTTTGTGAATCCCCTGCTCGTCATTCATAAATCTCGAGCTTGACCGAAGATGACGGTCATTAGTGATAACGACGAGGTAGTACATCGCTTTGATTAGACAAGCGTGCACGACACGAGTGAACGGACTTGTTATGATTAAGTGTAGACATGATAACACGCGTTCCCCTCGTTCGAGTGCACGCGATTGCATTAGGCGACACTTTTTCTCTGACGCACGTGTTCACTGCTCAATTAAATCGATAAATTGATGCATCTGGACGCGAGCTGTTCCTTTCACTTTTTTTTCCCTGCAACTTAACGGACGTTTCAAGTGTTTCGACTGACTCGCTGATGCTTAATTAACGATAAGAAGGAGTACACGAGGAACTGATGAAGATGAAGATTGAGATTGAAGCCAATTATGGAGTTTTACAGAAATTATTTAACGTGTGTTTTAAATGAATGCGACGAAATATGTTGAAATCATTGACCAAGATTTCACCGACAAAACACTTTGACGTTATTTTACCCACAACATTTTAATAGTTTATTATTGAAAGGGTGTATGTCCATATTTTGGGGAAAAGTTATGCGTTTAAATTGTTGCAGGTAACCCAAACTTCGGATTATGGGACCCAAAAACACAATAAAAGTGTCTTTTGATATCTCCTATCAATTTCGATTGAAAAAATTGGATAAACATTATTTCGAAGAAGATTAGGTAAAGTTTTTATTTCCTGGTATCAAATTTTTAAAAATTGATGTACGTCCTGTAATAATAAACGATTCAATTTTGTTCGACGTTATCTACTCATCGACAATCTTTTTATCCATATAATTGCAGGACAAGTGAATTGAATGTAACAGACATCGTGTGTTTATTGATATACTGTTCATAAGTTTGGAGTCATATGTTATTTCGGAATTTTAACCAATATTTAAATAATATTAACGATTCTACTAAAAAGAATATTCTTTGCATTAACAATCACGACTGGTGTTTTATAAAATTAAAATATTAATTAAAATAATGGTTTTCTGTCACAGACACCGTAACACTTTTTTATACAGGATGAAGACTTTCATCAAGTAATGCATCAAAAAGTATATGGTCCATTTAAAAAAATGAAGATGATCTTTACATCTCCGCTACGCCTCTGTAAAAAAATTAAAATGGGACACCCTGTGTTGCGTCACGAGAGGACGGCGCGGATTAAAATTCCTCTTCAAGATTGTAAGTCTCGAATTTTTTGATACACGTGTTGCTCGGAAAATTAATTTAGAACAACTAGTTAAAAAATATGAGCAGAATGGACTTGTGAATCGGAATCTATTTCCGAATGGTGAACGTTATACGACTGACTGATCCTTTTGAATTGCCGAAAACAGGAAAATGTGTGCGTGAATTGACTTCTACTGCTCCTTGCGCTGATCGAAGACGGACTGTAGCTGATCGAATGATTCTTCAGGAATGTCTCGAGTGTCCAAATGTAACGCTCTGTACGCTGAGGAAGCATGCTAATTGGTTTTAGTGCGAAACATTTGAATCGGTGAGTTGAAGAACAGTACAAGTCCAAAATTAGCCATTTTCAAACAATCTCAAAACTACATGTAAAATGTATAGAACTGTATGTTGGGATTAAAAACAGTATAAAAAAAGTTCAGTATACTCGTGTTTCAGTAGGCCCTTCAGTTTAATAAGTGTAAAAACAGTCTCTGTCATGAATTTGTACTCTTTCAACAATGTGTTTAACAATCACTTTTAATTAAATAATTTCTACTTTAGTTATGTTTAAAGCACGTTAATAAATGTTTTTGCATTACTGTCATTTTTTAAATTTCCTGGCTAAACAGTGGGTTGAGTTGAAAAACAGTACATGTCCAATGGTTTTATTTTAATTGTAGAAAATTAATAAAGAAAGTTTAACCATAGTTAGGCATATGTGAACATTCATCTGAGTTAGCAGTACCGTGTTTAAATTGGAATAACACTATAAAATTAACCCTTTGAGCCCTGAAAATTCCGGAAAGAAGCGTGCACCATGTGCTGAAAAACCGCAGTGAAGCAGCGTGTTAATCGGAATATTTCATTATGATAATGTGTATGATGCCGATGGTTTAGTTGTTTTAGTGCTCTAAAATTGAAAAATTTGTAACACAACATATACGTTTCAATAAAACGAGCTGAAGCGATAAGTCATGCGAGTACATAGGTTTATAGCGTAGAGTAAACAGGTGTGCCTGGACTAGTACGGTGACCCGTAGCACATGGTGAACTATTTTTCGAAACGCATATGTGCGTTCATCGTCCTCTAAGGGTTAATGGCTTTGATGATACACGAAAACTGATGCTATTTTTTCAAATACCTCAAAATTTGGTTTTTGGACTTGTACTATTTTTTAACTCACCGATTCATTTAAATTTTCCAATCAACGTGCCCCTTGAGAGTCGTAACCACCCTTTCATGCGCCCGTAGCGCGCCATTTTTCCTAGAGAGGGTGGGATGACACTTGCTAGGACGTGAGGACGTCGAAGGTTTCGCAATGCCGCGGTTTTTCGTCCAGGTAAAACGCTTAAGCTCGAGTAGTGTCTTGATGTACCGTTTTTAACTTCTTAGCTACTATGCGCCACTACAGTGGCTTCCCTCTGGGTGACGTTTTTTAACGAAGCGCCACTATAGTGGCTCACTTGTTTTCTTATTATTTTATACTAACGCAGGTATGGCAAAATGCATAGTTAAAGCCATCGAAACACCGATCGCGGTATACCAAATTCATTTACATGCACTCCGCGGCAGAGTAGTTAGTACAGGCGATAAAGCTCCACTGCCATCTTCGTCGTAGCTAAAGGGTTAATTTACCCTTCGGAATCACCAAGTTCTATGACCTGAATTGGCTATTAACCCCTTGCCGTACAATAACGAGTCACACTCGTGACATAGAATATGATTGATACGTTACAAATACGATTCCAACTTTTGTGCCAATTTTTTAAAGTTTTTCACTACAGCACAAATTGACCTTCAAAGGATTGTTAAAAGCGAACTGCATGTGCTGATAGACGCTCCTCATTTATCACGGCACTCTAGGACTGGAATAGCAAACTTTGTCACACGAAATCGTTGGGAAAATCGTACGGCAAGGGGTTAAGGATGGGATGGAGCAGAAATTCTAAGTACTTTGTCAGGAAAAAGTTAATTTGTATTGCCGGCAATAATTTAAAACGTCTTCACTGAAAGATGGCTTTTTCGTCGCGAACCTGTCAAAAATGTATCAAAATTAAATATACCAAATATGCCAAAATATACCAAAATTAAATATACTAAAAATACTAAATCCTCACGTACTTTTGTTCCATCGCACGAAACACCCTCTATACTTTTCTACATATTTTATTAATATTCAAATATTAGTATAAATTATTTAAAATGTTATGTACAGATACTTTCAAACACTATTGAACTCTGAAATTTGTATACAGTGACTTTGATAAAGACGATATTAATAAAATTATGTCGATGCAACTATGATTGAATGACTAAATAACCTCGAAGAATGTTATTGTCAGTACCTGTAAGCTTTGTCAGTGATTTCAATCTATCCTCGATTTGACGTTTATACAAGGTGTCCGAAGTAGTTGGCTAAGCTTCGTAAGCGAATTCTTTCATTTTATATATGAAAAAAGGTCATACAAACATTTGTGTAGAAATGCTTCCTTTTCGAGACAACAGAAATTTCTTTTTTGCGGTAGTTTTATAGGTACGCTTCGGATGTTTATGCAATTTAAAATATGGCATAAGAAATGCATTTTTAAAATCTTTACAGGATAAAATATATTCTAGCTACAGTCCAATTACCGGAACTATAATAAAATATAAAAATATTTAATAAAATCTTAACATTACTTTTTAGCAATGCATACCCGACATTGCAGTTTCTGGAACGTTCGAAAACGGAAGAAAATTTCTGTAGCGTGTCAAATGGTGAACGAAACAACACTACGATTTCGAAATATCTTAGCTGCAACAGAACATTTTGGGATTAACCACTTTCGTATTTACTGAAAGGTATACTAATTGCAACATCAAACCATCTCATCCAATCACAAATACTATTCTTGCTTATTCTTAAAAAAAAGAATTATAACAAAATTTGGAATTCTACACACGACAGTAAAACTCCAATTATAAACAAAAATTGTCTATGTTTCGAAAAGGAAGAGTTTCAAGATCAATATTTACATGACCTTTCTTCATCCTTGGGGTACGTAGAATGCGCTCCTAAAGTTTCACCACTTATTTCGGAAACACACCTGCACAAAGAATTGATTAAATAGGCCTATAAAATAAGTAAAAATAATAACTTATTTGTTTGCGCAGGAAAGATGTGAAGAAATTAGTAAAAGAAAAATCGGTAATTTTGAAGAGATGTCAAATGATGCTAGAGATAAGAGAGCAGAGGAAGAAAAATAGAGTGATTCAGGAGCACTCAGGTTCACCAGTCACTGACGACGATAAATGTTACTCAACACCAAGAATCGCATCGCCATCGATCATTCGAGACAGCCGTTTTTCATTTATCATTTTTACAGCCTCTTAGCGAAGCCCCGGTTTACACGCCCGTTCGCGCCGGTTGTCTTCGTGAAAGCTCGAAAAACAAAAACGGACGATCATCCGATGAATAATTCATTCCACCGACGAGAATCGTTTATCCACGGTAACGACAAACCCGTGCGTTAAGAACGATCACTCCGTCCACCATCGTGCCGAACTTTTCGATATTTACTTCAAAACCGTTTCAAACTTTCTTCTCTCCATCCGCGTTCAATCTTCTCCCTCATGCTTCGTCGAGTCTCCAATCCCGCGAAACTTCCTCGAAAAAAGTCAGTTCTCGAGTTCTGTCAATTTTGTCCGGCAAACTTCTTCCGTCTCGCATCTCGAAGTGCTTTCAATCTCTCGCCCCGGGGACTCTTTCGACTTCTCAGGTCGCATCCGCAATTCGTTGAAGCTCTTTCGAACGATTTCCTGCGATTTCTTTCGTTTCGGTGCCGATTTCCCGACGATCGAACGCGAACCGTACGCGAGAACGGGATAGACACGAGGCAGCAGAGGCTGATCGTCGAGCTTCTGGCCGGCCAGAACGCGGAGGAGGACCGCCGCGTGTTCTCGAAATACTCGAAAACGAGTATTTCGACGCGGAGGGCAGGTAGAGTAGAGGAGAACTAAACGGCGTGGCGTGGATGCTCCTCGAGCGATAGCAGAGCGCCGGTGGAGAAGCTGAAGCTGAAACAGCACTCGCCTTCTCACTCGCTCTCCGTTTGTCTCTCTCTTTCTTTCGGGTTACGCTGAATTTTTCCTCTGGTTTATTTATAAGCGCATTAATATTCTCGCTTTCGGATACGCTCAATGGCAATTCCGCGGCGAACTGATCGCTCTGATCCACTTCGAGCGTACCACGGAACTTCCCATTCACAAGGATGTCCGCAGTGATGCATCGGTATTTTAACCCTACAAGGGTGGCCGACGTACAAATGTACCAGAGTTGGACACTT
This sequence comes from Macropis europaea, assembly GCA_916610135.2. Classification (NCBI taxonomy): domain Eukaryota; kingdom Metazoa; phylum Arthropoda; class Insecta; order Hymenoptera; family Melittidae; genus Macropis; species Macropis europaea. Next base: position 25,501,903 of record OU744345.1, read on the forward strand.
TTTATTTGAAATGAAAATAACAAATAGAAAGCATATATAATTACTTCAAATACAATAAGAAGTAAGTTTATTTGAAAATAAGGATGTATGCAAATAAATTCTGAAATATCATTTGAGATATAAATTATTTCTTAATAGTTTGATTGTTCAACCATTTGCAACAATGTAATAAAAACAAATTATTAAGCTATTTTTTCTAGTAAACGCAAGATCCCCTTGAGTATTTTAAATAGAACCACATCATTATTTTTGCACCATATTGTGCAGAACATTGAGCCGGATTAAACAAATACGAAACATGATACTTTTGTTCACACAGTAGCTAGTTTACAGTAGAGAAAGTAGTCATATTTGTCAACATAAGGACAGAATATGCTTGGAAACGATTGTCATTTTGTCATTACGCTTTTAAAATAAAATATAGTTTTCTTTGTTAAAAGCGTTATAAAGTCGCATTCGTTTTCAAGCACATTCTATGCTTATATTTACACTGTTTAAAAGGGAACTGAGCCGAAAAGACGGTTTTTATATTTTTAATTTTTTAAAAGTTTGTATTTGTATTATATTGCATTAATGTATTTTTATTTTTTAATAATAACATCTCTACGAAAATTAATGCGGATTTTTGTGGGGAGAACCGTAAGGTAAGGTGCCCTTCGAGGGTTAATAGGCTTGCATGTAATAAAGTTTGATATAGGGGACATTTGGCTAACTCCGCACATACAGTATGACCTACATGATTTTTGTCCAAGTTGTTCCTTATCAACTGTAAAGGGTGTACAAATTAAAATATTTTTTGATGACTACGTCAAAGTCTTATTAAATAATACAACAAATTTTGTAATGACAATTTTTTAATTTTACTCTTTATGTTAAAGGTAGATAATACGAAACAAGAAATTATTTTTTGCAACATTATTCACATTAAAACGATAACTCATACGAATTCTGTGTCCTATTTATCGCAAAGTTTCATTAAAAAATTATCTCGGTTCAACTTTGAAATTTTAATATTTAAAGCCACGTTTTATCAAAGTGACTGGTCAGATGTGGCTAATCTTTAACACTTTCCTCACACACATCAACTCCTGCGATTTGAACCAGGTCTCATTCAAAATGTTTTCGATTTCAATGTTTTTTATTCCTTTGTACGAGTACTCTCTCGTCGAGTAGCTCTCCAAGCGCTGAATACTTTTTTCACGACCTCTATGACGATATACAATTTTCACCTAAGTTAAACTAACACTATGCACAAAAAACGTTATAAGATATTCGTACTGCATTCTACAGTATCTTACACATCGTCACTGATTTGCTTCCTCATCCGTCTTAATTAATCACAACGAAATTAACAAACCCATCTTTCTCCAGCTACGAACAAATTCACTCGTCACTTCAAAACGGTTTCAAATAACATATTAATTATCAGACGTCCATAGAATATCCATTTAAATAAGTTGATTACTTCAAATACCTTTTAATAATAGTAATAAGAATACGCGTTTCTTGCGTCAACTTTGTAACCAGATCGGAAATCAAAAGAAAGGAGATCAGTTCATAAAATAGACAAAATTACAGTAAAAGACAATGTACAGCGCTGTTATAAACTCAACCTAATCCACAAGCGCACAAGAAAGAATCGCACGTTCATTTTTTATCATCTACGTTCTCGTTTCCTTTGCTCTTCAGCGTATGCGTGCTCTGTTCCTGTTCGTCGACGTCCATTTACCTTCCCCATTCATTCACTTCCTGTAATACGTTTTTCATTCCCTCGTCACGGCGTGTTCCCCTCCGATTCTAAGTCTCCTCGGTTACGCTTCCGTTGCCGTTCTTGTTACATCAATTAAAGGAGCCGCCGTGTAAATCGTTTCGTAGTTTCCCGTTCGCATTTGTCGGTTTTCCTTCCCTCCTCTGTGTTTTGTCACAGTCGACCGGAGCGAACGATTGTGCGTTTCGTTTCGACGAGGAGAGGCCACTGCTCTTCTTCTCGCTTCAGCCAGGCATTTTCGAGCGTACAGTCGGACCGGCGAAAGGAGGGACCCACCCAGCTGCTTAGCTAACGCCTTGGAAGCTTGGAATCATAGCGATGGCATCGACTGTATCGCGAGTTTTTCACTGGTACCGTTCGATTGTAATGCAATTAAAAGTGAAAGGTTTCTATTAGAAAATTTATACGGGGTAACCAAAAAGCGTTAGGACAAATTGGTACGGCATGTTAAGGCGATCCAGTAGGTGAAAAAAGTTCCTACGAAGTTATGTCTACAAATGGTTTATTAACACGTTGAATGTCACAGTGGAAACTGCCATACTAAGGCAGGCAGATTGTAATGTTCTGTTTTAAATATAAATTGAGAAGGAAAAAAAGCATTTAATATTGAAACGTATAGGTGCTACCTTATATTATTATTACAATAACAGTATTGTCGATAGTTACACAACTATTGCTAGTTATTTAATTAAACCAAATTTCAGGCACCGGTCACCCTAACACGTCAGTCAACGTGTTAAATAGTTATAGGCATTCAAACATTTATTATTATAGGGACATAAATTAGACACTTCAAGGTCTCTTAATATTTTTAACACGTTAATTACCAGACAGGGTTATGTGAGGCGACACATGTAATATTGCCGAATTAAATTATTATTAATTTTCAAAACATTCTGAATGATGTCCATGGCAAAATAATAACTGAAAATGATAAGTATGCGATGGTATACTACATTATTTCTGTTCTTAACAATCTGTACTCAAAAAAGCATTTTATAATGTGTGTAAGTACGTATGGCAATTTTCACTGTGGCAGCCAACGAATTGCCATCTGTAAAAGAGATACGGTCTCTACTGACATCCGTTCAACCATGACATAGTTAAGTGCATGCGCACTTGCGAATATTTAAAGTCAATTTTCTCGAAAACCAAGTCTCATAGGAAAAAAATTTTATTATATATTTTCGACTTATTTTTTCATGTAGAATAACCGCCTTTTGGTTATACCGCCAGTTACCGAATACCCTGTATATACCGTGAAATTTATCATTCTATACACTACAAAGATACAGAAGCAAAAATACTTGATTGCATTTAATAAAACACCAACGACTTTGAAACTTAAAAAAAGATTACTCTCTAGAAAAATTTTTATTCAATCGTCGTATATCCCCCTTGGAACCGTGTAACTCTTTCCTAACCAGTTTTGGACTTATTTCGGTGTTTTCTTTCAATGCTCCATCCTATATAAACGTAAACGTAACATTTTAATTACATACGATAAAAAAACGACATTACTTACAGAATAACTTGTCGGATAACGTTGATTTCGATTTCAATGGACCTGGAGGTACATGTGGACCAGTTCATCCAACCTATGCGCAAAGGGCTAACAAGTGAGTAGTCGTATTCAGCTGATGCGAGTATGTGTAATGATCCTTATCGTTCGCACGAAAAAATTTTTAGTATTTCACTCCAAGTGTTCAGAATACAGTAGGGGAAGGCCAGAGAGTGGGAGTTCCTCTTTCTTTCTGGAGGTTCTTCTAGCTGGGTGTACCTTCAAGACCCTTTTTTCGTCGGGCTGAGTGTAGCAGCAAGGAGCTTCAAGTGGTCGGTACTTACGAACTCACAGAACGCGAGAAGCAGTGCTTTCAGATGCCCTACCTTTATCAGCTTACATGTGAAAAGTTTAATTACTTTATATACTGCCATACATACGATAAAAAATGATATTACCTATGGAATAACCTGTCAGATAACGACTATTTCCATTTCAATGGACCTAAAAGGTACACTCCCGTCCATAAGTCACGGGACACTTACAACTTACTTACTTTGTTAGTAAGATTAGAAGATGCACAATTTTACAATACGAAATGATCTACATTATAAAATAAAGATAGCACTTACTGTTCATAATGAGGAGAGTATGCCATTCAAATCACATGTTAAAGATCTTACCAAAAATAAGTAATTAATCTTATATTTTTTTCTCATCAATATATCCGCCTCGTGCGGATAGGACTGCTAGAACTAATGGCGGCATTCTTTCGATCGAAGGTTTTAATACTTCGAACCTAATGTCTTTTCAACCTCCTAATTTCTTCTATAAGTCTTCCCCTGAATTTGGGCAAAACTTTCAAAGCAAACAAAAACTTCGTAGATTATCACCTGACCGAATTGGAGATGTATTAAAAACATATTCACGCGCACAGTCTTGTTTTTTAAACATTTATTTAAATTATACGTGCATACTGTTAATAACATATTCAGGAATTATATTGATGGAATATATTGAAAAAATAAAAACATAAAATAATAAAATCATGTCAAAAAATTGTGTCCATGTTCCAATGATCATTTTGCTCAAAATGAGCTAGTGTCCGGTGACTTATGGACGGGGGTGTACATGTGGATCGTGTACAGCCAACCTATGCGCAGAATATTAATAAATAAATAGTGTATTCAATAGTGTTCCTCATTTTTTGTACAACAAAATTTCTAATACTTCTCTGCGAATATTCAAAACAGTCGGAGAATGTCAGAGAGTGAGGGGGAAGTGTTCTTTCAAGTCCATTCTTTCAGCGTTCTGAGTATAGGAGCCAAGCGCTTCAAGTAGCCGGCAGATGTGAACTTTCAGAACGCGGAAATCAAATGTTTCGGATACTCTATCCTGCATCTGCTTAAATGTGAAATCTTCAATTATTATACAAACTGATCAGTTATTGTATACGTTACTCTACATACGGTAAAAAAAACGACATTACTTATATAATAACCCGTCGGATAACGTTGATTTCTATTTCAATGGACCTGGAAGGTACACGTGGACCACGTACAGCCAATCTGTGCTCAAAAGTTTAACAAATAAATACAGGGTACGACGAAAGTTTGGCAACTTTTGTGTAATAAAATATTTCTCATATAAATGAATGTATTCTAAAAGTATTCGTTATCTTGGATTCACTATTCAATTGTCTATTTAATGGTGTATAGATGTTGTGCATTTGTTTTATTTCAAGATATCGAACAAACGTAAAGAAATTCGTGCCTCTATAATTTCCTTGTACATGCGAGGAAAAGGTTCGGTTGCCACAGTTCGTTTGCTCAATGTCGAAAAATCTGTGACTTTAAAAGCTATTAAACGTTTCAAGGAGCAACGCCTGTGCTAAACCTCACAAGCCTGAAGAGTCGTTAAAGCAAGATTCGGTGAAAGTTTGGAACGAAATAGAAGAAAATATGCTGCGCGGATCGATCAACCAATTCCAAAAGCGTCTCAGAACTTGTATCAAAGCAAATGGCGGTTCCCTCGAAAACGACCTTGTCTAAATAAAATTGTATGCTTTCTCCAATGTTGCTATTGTTTTTAGGTTTTCGTTGATGAAAATTTTGTTAGAAGACAGTCGCCTAAATTGTTGCCAAACTTTCATCGCACCCTGTAGTGAATCTAGGAGTGTTTCTCATCCTCTGCACTACAAAATTTCTAACACTTCTCTGCAAGTATTCAGAACAGTAGGGGAAGGTCAGAGGGCGGGAGTCCTTCCCTTCTTACGCCGGGCTGAGTATAGGAGCAAAGAGCTCAAGTAGCCGGCACAGGCGAGCTTTCAGAACGCGGAAAGCAATGCTTGATGTTCGCTCAGTACGTCTCTTCGCGTTCCGCAGTTCTCGTTTCGAGCATCCTTCGCCGAAACGAAGAGCGGTAATTCGGTCGAGGAATTCGCCCGGCATCCCCCTGTTTCGTTCGTTTTTCCCCCCTGATGATACCCCGTGATATGCAACGTCACGATGAATTCGCCGTCAGAATTACTTTTACTCTGCTCCGTTTTCCTCGTTGCGCGCCACTCGTGTCAACGACACTGCCGACAATATTGGGCGAAAGCTCACGAGGGAACCTACCCAAGTGGTCGTCGATTTTAATGAGCCTTTGCATGTTGATAGATCATGCCACTACGAATCTCCCTGTGCATGGTTTTTGCCGTAGACGGTCGATAGCTTAAGAGATATTTGACCCTCTATAACGCCATGTAACTTGAAAGTTACATAGCTGTATATCTATATTTTTAAGTCTTATTTCGTTTATTTATCACTGTGTAGAATTGTATTCTACGACTATACTGCCACCACGTAATCTATTCGTTTATTATTATATTTATATTCCGTGATACGAACTTTATCATTTATCTTTATGTCATACTATATCATTTATCATTTATTTATTATTTGTTTCGATAGGGTTTGTCTATTCTACTATAGCAGCTGCTCTCAAGCAGAAGAGGTTGGAGCAGTTGGCCAGGCACTATGTTACTACGCAGAATTCCCTTTGCAATAAATATCTTTTAAACTATTGACCATCTACGCCGAAAACCATATATAGGGAGATTCGTCATAATCATTAAAAATCTCATTAAAATCTGAGCCGACCACTTCGGGAACTCTCCTTGTCAGAGCAACCATGCGATACACGAACCGCTCCAAACTGTCCTAAATGCACACTTTTTTAAAGCTTCCATAATATAAGGAGAATAACATTCTCCAGAATGTTCCTGGATACGTATTTTTGTTTATGATGTTTAAAATATTTTTTTGATGCAGAGTGTGCCTACAATGTTAACACAACCGAGAATAGGTTGACTTTTTGCGCAAAAATGAATCGAAGACTTAGAATTAAATTTTTTTATACGAGGCTTTGTTTGCAATGCCTCTTTAAAAATTGTTTATATTTCTATTTAAATACCTTTTCGATTTATATTTTCCTGCTTATTTTGAAGGGTTGCTTAATTTATTTTTAATTACATTTATTTGAATAGAATCAATTATTTGAACCTTTTTATAAATTCTAAAACATTTGAAAAAGATTATTTTTGGTTATTATATGTTTGTTTAACTTTTCCGATCCATGTTAATTTTGTCTTGAACAATTTTTTAAGTTAATTACTTGATTTTGTGGACGTTGGTAAATATACTGAACTTCTTGGAAAAACTATTAACAAATAATCAACTTCGTAAGAAAAATCCCTAAGTTTTTCGCTTTCAGGACTGTACTTAGTTCTCAAAATCTGCGGTATTTTTTTATCGTTTCTTTTTTAACTGAATCAATATGCGCTAAAATATTACTACTATAAATGAAGATGTACGGATTAATTATAATTATTGAACAAAATAGAAAATAATGTAACGTGAGGTTTAATGTATGAATTATACAGTTAGTCATAAAAGCATTCGGCCAATATGAGTATCAACTAAGTTTTGTATTAAATTATACATTTGAAAAATAAAGAATAATCGAAAATCTTTTTAAATACACACATGTTAATTCATTTTACAATGTTACATAACAATTTCTAAATATATCAACATTTATACAGAAAAGAAATAAAGTGTAAGGTGTAACAGTGTAAAAGTGTAAGTCCATTTTTATTCTGCAGTGTTCAACTTAAAAGAAAAATTAAAATAATGTAAAACAATTATATTTCCGCTCATTTTTTTTGTCACCTAATTAGAATATAATTTCATGTCATGTAAGTTCAATGCAGTTACATTCATTGGTGCTTGTTCCTTTACTAATGCATTAAAGTATTCAAAATTGATTTTCTCAATGAAGCCGTTTTGTGATATTCCTTGCTTTTTCCCCTAACCATTCAAATATTTTAAGGGTCTATTGCGAAGCTGCATACAGAAGTATTCAGCTCCTTATCAATATATTTTGGATTAATACAATAACAAATAAATTTTACACTTTTTTGCGAACCCCTCAGCTTTTATTGTATGTTTTAATTAATTTAGTATCGATTTTACATGTTTACTCCGAACATTCGAGATTATTATGTAAAATAAATAATCCAATTACAGTTAATAAATAAATGAACAATTTATTTCCTTCTGATCGAAGAGTACCAGGATACGATTACAAAATAGCATTTTGAAATGTTGAATACAAAATAAATTAGAACTAAACATAATTTTGCATTTAGGGTAGCTGACCGAGTATTTTCGCGAGCAACTGTATTTCCGTCATCTATCATTACAGTCCTATAACATTTTATCATTCAACCTTCATCATTTCTTTGAAGTCTATTTTCTTCTGGGTGTCTAGCGAATGTTACCAACCGCGGGCCTTTGATTTCAGACAACGTTTCGCTTGAATGATATGTTGCTTTGAACTCTGAAATGGAGTTTCTGTGTGCGGCCGAAACCTGTGTCAGCAAAGAGGATTGTCTTCGTAACAGAGTAACCTAAACTTAGGCAGAAAATTTAATTCATTCTCGGAATTGTTTGTCCTCAAACGTAACGCAAGCTTCCAGAAGAAGGTACTCGAAAGCCAAATGATTTTGTGACGCGATACCATTGTACGTCTGAATGTTTATTTCTCGCGCGACGAATTATGCTACATTACCGAGCAGAAGTTTCAAAGCAATTTCTTATTCAAACGAAAAACCGTAAAATATCGGATAGCTGCGCCTAATAATAAAACGGTGTATAGCACTAAAAAAGCAGAATGTTCTATAGCTAAAGGGGTTAAAAGGGTATTAGACAACTAAAATCGACTGTTTCTTTTGGGTTGGATTGCAGAGTGACTAATATCTAAAACCAATTGGATTTTTTATAGTACTTTACCGTGGATATAACACGTATTTTCAAATCAAAAAACCTCATAAATATTAAAAATTAAGTAAACTACAAAGCGCCAAAGTGGGTGCTGCAGAATGCGCAGGTTCAGGTGGTGAACACGATTCCAGTTGAATGACTCATCAGAAAATAAAATCGTTGTAAATGATTCTCTGACTCAAATCTACAAGGTGGAACTTCGTTGAAAATTTTTAATATAAATTCGCGAAGTTATACAACAAATATCGGCGTTGTAAATTTTTTCTGTAATAATTATTTGAAGACGTGTTTAACACTTTGAGTACCACGTCACCCATATTTGGATGACACATAAATTCAACCATTATTTATTCGATCATGTACAGTACTAATAAATATACCTAATAAGATCTAATAGAAACAATGAAAATATAGTGAAAATTACTCATATTATTGATTACAAAAGGTAGAATTTATGTTTATATTTATTTCGTATAAAAATTTCGAAAGTTTGTCACTTCCAGCTAATGTAGCGTGGCGCTCAAAGTGTTAATCAAATTCTTCAGAGTTTTCAGATCTTATGGATGGAGTTTCACCTTGTGAAGAAAAGTGTCATGTAGGTTTAGTGAAAATGTCAACTAAAAATATCAATCCTTTCTCGATTTCTGATGTTCACCGTCTTGAAAGACATGGTTTCCAAAAAAAACATCCGTAATTCTGCGAATTTGTGAACAAACTTTTTTTTTCAAATACTTCTAAGGGGTGAGGCTTTCATACACAATCGAGAAAAAAAAATATCGATTTTTGGAACTTCTAATACACTTTTACCCCCCAAAGGCACTACAATATTATACAGGGTGTCTCAGTAATCATGGTACAACCGAAATCGGGGTGGTTTCTCATGAAAAAGTAAGCCGAGAATACAAAATTAAATTTGCTTATAGAAGGCTTTGTTTTGTAAAAAATCAAACTTAAATATTGTTCAAATATGTGTGCATTTAATTGAAAGCAAAATGGCGTTTATATGCGATGTTATCATCCGGTGTAATTTAAAATATTATATTAGTTCCCAATAAGATATTTCTTTTGTTCAGTTATAAACTACGAAAGTTTACCGACTTCTTTCAGAAGAAATTTTCAATTATCAAAGAAATAAAACGTATATTAACGTATACATTATACGTTCCTGTCTTCTCTTTCAAATATCATTCCACGTGATTGTTACTTATGAAGTCACATTAAAACAGTAATTTACGCTACAAATAATTACGATCATTTCTATTTAAGAGCCAATATCATACACGTACTTAATATACAGGGTGGGTCACCTAACTCGACCACCTTAAATTATTTGTAAACTGTTTGTTACAAAAGAAAATGTTTCACATAAAAGTTGTATGATACCAAAAGGGATGTACGGTATAATAATCAGATTTTTGTTCTTTTGCTTTTTTATCGAGATATGAAGATCACCTTGAGTTTTTTAAATGGGACGTGTAACATTTGAGCCTGCAGTTCGAGAGAGCATTGAACACTGCTTGTGAGTAGAAAAACCATTGGGTATATGGGTTCAAAAACCAGTAATTACTGAAATATTTTGTATTAGACGCACTCCGAAATCATTTTTAGCTATATTTCGGGATACAATATTTTATATACATACATTATTTACATATAATGCATATGATACATTATTTATAGGTCGGAATTGAAAAAATATATAATAAATGTAAAGGAAAAATGAGTTCAGGCATACAGGAAGAATTTTAAAAATTTCAAGAAACTTCATTGTCAGAAAGTTACGCCTGCAGCGAAACTTTGCGCGCGCGGAGAGTTTTAAGGTGTCAGCGACAGCAAGAAACAGGAAAAAGCTTCTCGCGAGTTCTTGGTAGCCTTAATGGCGAGGAACTTTAAACATTAGCTCACGGTACATAGATATTTCTGTGGAGTCCTAGCTGTACCGTTCTATTCTTAACCGAACCATTTCCGAAACTTATGAGACATTCAAAGCTTTAACTTTGGTCCGACAAAATCGAACGAATTCGAGGAAGCAGCAAGCTGGACGAATACGAAATTGAACTTGACGGCTGGCTCGTCGAGAAATTAATTTTGGGTCACTGACGACCAGAACATTTTGTATGCTATATTTCTGCAGAAATCGTTGAACCACGCTTCGACGGATGCATCAGCAAAACTGTACGGTCGGCAAAATTTTGAAAAGAATCGAAAAAGAGCGCCACGGCTGTGAGATCGCGGAGATCGCCAAAAATAATAATTCTTCTCCGTGTTGATTTAAAATACCCGCCACTGGCATTTAAAATATTTTGGGGCAATAATTTACACGCGAGGCATTCAACAATTCCCCATCGATGGATCAAACGGCGGGAATTGTTGCCACTCCAAATATTTTTGAAACAGCTTATTACCGTTCTCTCGTAAACTGAAGCTGTATAAGTTAAAATTACCAGCTTGACAAGGAATGACGCACAACCGAGTCAGAAGCGAACAGGCCGGCTCGTTACGAGCGATACGGTATCGTGTCAAATTTAAACCGATCGATTTGGCGTGAATACAACAATACTTTGACGAAACTAAAAAATTAACACTAGGTACAACCAAGCCCGTCAAAATGACGGATTTCAAATTTCTTGTTTTAAACTACAGAAACTATTAGGTTGGTGCGTATGAAATGTCGGATTTTTAAGTGAATATATAAAACTGCATATCTTTTTTCAAAAGCTGTTTATTTAATTAAAATATGCTCCATTTGCTTCAATACACTTTTCCCAACGAGATTTTAATGCATAGATGCCTGTCTTAAAGAAATTCTGATCTTTAGAATCAATAAACTCTAATATGGAATTTTTCAGGCTGTCTTCATTTTCATACTGTTTAGCTCGTAAAAACTGTTCTAAATGTTTAAAAAAATGAAAGTCGGTTGGCGAAAGATCCGGTGAATAAGCTGGGTGCTGCAAAATTTCATATTTTAATTCATTTAATTTCGCAATTGTTTTGTACGACGTATGCGGCCGAGCGTTGCGTGGAGAAGTATTGGGCCGTGCCGATTAACAAGTGATGGACGTATAATTTTCAATTTTCAAACCAACGCTGCACTTTTCGATCGTTAACAGTATTCTCCCCAAACGCCTGGTTTATATTGCGTGCAGCTTTTGCAGCACTATTACCAAGTTTATACTCGTATAAAACAATTACACGAATATCGGTTGAATTCATATCGATATAAAATTCAAAACAAATAACAAAAGGGAACACTTTTGAGAAAATCTTTTGTTGAAATGTGACTCTGGCAATGGACAGCACGACTATAAACGAGGTTATGCCAAAAACAAAAGCATAACGAAAACAGGGAGACAAACGTTCACATGTAAAGAAAAACCGACATTTCATATGCACCAACCTAATATTAAGGTGCTTTTGTCGGAATTTGTATCGATTTTTGTCGAAATGAAAGAATAATTGTGTATACCAATTTATTTTCCATCAACCACTATAATTTCAACGTTCTGTACATAGTATACCCAAATACATAAAAATCCGTTAATATGACGGGCTTAATTATTTCATAGTTTATCGCCATAGCATAACGTGGTACGGCCACTGACCTCGATATAAACAATAGACTACTCGACTTTTTTCTCGTATGTGAGCACTTTCTGCTGTCACTTTACAAGGGAGAACAGTCTATTAACCCCTTGCCGTACGACTTTTCCAACGATTTTGTGCGACAAAGTTTGCTATTCCAGTCCTAGAGTGCCGTGATAAATGAGAAGCGTCTCTCAACAGATGCAGTTCGCTTTTAACAATTCTTTAAAAGACAATTTGTGCTGTAGTGCAAAACTGTAAAGGATTGCCACAAAAGTTGAACTCGTATTTGTAACGTATCAATCATATTCTGTATTACGAGTGTGACTGTAAGGAGACGATTGTACGGCAAGGAGTTAATTAGATGTAAGTCTATGGATACGGTATTTCGATAACAATTCAGAAAATCACATTTTCGTTGTCAGTCCCCTACCTAAAGCTCACGCGATAAGCATGAACTAATAATATTTTATAAGTGTGAAATATTAAAACCCTTTGTAACTGGAAACTATTTTTGATAATTAATTATTTAAATATTTTTATTTGACTTTTTAAAAGCAGCAGGGTTATGATGCATGTTTTACATACAAAATTAATGAAAATTTGATTTGTGCCATGTATAACGCACCATGCGGTACGGGGTTAAGGTGGTAATATTTACTGGTCCACCCTGTATATGTGCTTACCGTGTGCTACTGAACTGGCACATATACAACTGTTTATTGTACGGTATAAACCTACATATTCGGATGAATTATCACTTTAACCCTGATACAGATTACTTACATTACAAAAAGATAACTCCTATTGTATTTGGTACATTTTTCGTTCTGATAATAGGAAGGAAAGTAGTGGTATAATTTTCTATCCTTACAAAGAGAAAAATAAATGCGAGGACATATTTTCTCTAGAATGCTGCATTAAATTTCGGTATGTAATTGACACAAAATCATAGTTTAGCGCTGATCGCTTAGCAATCATTGCGTACAAATTGTAATGTAAGTACCAGCCCCTGAGTAATACTTTATCTAAAACCAACTGAATCATACACCAACATTTTTCCACATCGCGAACTTTATCCGCGCGTCAGCCTGTGCCTCAGTTAATTTGACCCTTTTCTGTTTTTTCTCCCTACTTTAAGATACTTCGCCTGAATTTGAAAACCCTTTAGTATTGCACTGGCTCTGTCAGAACGAACCCGTGTCAAGTGTACAATAAAACCTCTTCGTCAAAACTTGGTAGTCTGAATATTATCCCGTGTAATCGCCAGTCTATTACAAAATTTTAGCGGTCGCATTTACAAGCAGGCGTTTAATTACTCTTAGAAATATTAAGAGAGTGCAAGTCGAATAGTTTGACAAAACTTCAAATCGTTTAAGTAGAAGATTCTAATACATGTGAATTGAATAAATTCGACAAAATTGAAGCAAGACTTTTTTCTTCAGGGTTATCGCAAACGAAATGAATTGAATCGATGAATTGAAGAACAGTACAAGTCCAAAATTAGCCATTTTCAAACAATCTGAAAAGTAAATGTAAAATACATAGAACTACATGTTGGGACGAAAAACAATGCAAAAAAGTACCCTATATTCGCATTTGAGTAATCCCTTCAGTTTAATGAGTGTAAAAACTGTATCTGTCATGGATTTGTACTGTTTCAACAAGTTGTTTAACAATCACTTTTCATTAAATAATTTCTACTTCAGTTATGTTTAAAGCAAGTTAACAAAAGTATTTTTTACTACTGTTATTTCTTAAATTTCCTGGCTAAAAACTGGCTTGAGTTGAAAAACAGTACGAGTCCAATGGTTTTATTTTAATTACTGAAAATTAATGAACAAAGTTTAATCATAGTTATACATACATGTACGTTCATCTGGGTTAGCATAACCGTGTTTAAATTAGAACAGCGCTATAAAATTAATGGCTTTGGTGATACACGAAAACTGATGCTATTTTTTCAAACATCTTAAAATGTGGTTTTTGGACTTGTACTGTTATTCAATACCTTACCGATTCAATTGATGAAAGGTTCGAAAAATCATCAACACGACGTATTGTAAATTGTTCTTCTCATGCAATCCCGTTCTGACTCGTGTAAAGACAAGAGTAGGGTCCATCTAGAGGGAGTTTGCGATAAGATTCGTGTACGGGGCTCCCCAGGAACATCTGCCTGTAACTGAACAGGGACGATAAAGTGGTCGTCCGTTCCGGAACATAAATTTCTGATGTCTTGCCCCGGTTTTATCGTTCTCCGTCACGAGCCGTTCGCGAAAACGGAATTCTTACGAGTGAGAACGACCGGTGAAAAATCGCCGCCCCTTAACTCATTGGTCACCAAGTGATCCTCGCCTAACGTACACGCTAAAGTTCAAGTTGTTTTCCGATATATAGAATTACATTTGATATATTGCCTACAAGATACTCCGGGTTCAGAAATTGATGAAACCACACTGGATGTCCCGGGTTTTAAATACCACACTCTGCCAGTGGTGTTCTATGGTAGAAATGAGAGAAAATAATTGTTATACAGGATGGTTCAACCGAAACATTTCTTTAGTCCTTTGAACTCCTTTGTCGAGTATGACCCGACATCGATTTTATTCACAGGTTACTCCTATGTCGAGTTACACTCGACATTTTTAAAGTGCCAGTTTAAATATGTATTATAATTCGCAATATTTTTTTTACTTAGATAAGCAATATTACATGTATATGGCCCCTTTTTGTAACAAAAAAAGTCCTTGAAGTGTTCAGGTAAGTGGCTGTTTGTACCTAATTGGTTCCTATCAAACAACTGTCTTCTGAAGTACATTTCAAATAAAACACTTAAAATAATAGGGAGTTACTGAAAAGAAAATTAAAAAAAAATGAGGAGTTCAGAAGGTTAAGTTTTAAACATTTCTATAATACTCTATCACAAACGAAAAGTGTTTGTATCTCGGAAAAGGAGAGTTTCTGGACCTTTGTTTATATGTATGACCTTTTTTCATCCTTACAAGGGACATTACCCAATTGACAGACGCCGATTTTCATGCAGTTTTAATATGTTATAAAACTCGAAAATATATTCGACACGTATTTTTTTTAGCAGCAGTCGTCCACATTGAAGGGGTGAAAACAGCCCTTTAAATTGGGGTCAAAAAACCTATTTGACAGTATATCCCAAAAAGTATTGGTCCAGAAAAAAAGTTTAAATATACAATTTGCCTATTTTTTAATGCTGAATTTGGCTGTATAAACAGTTTTCCGAAAAACTAATTTGTGTAAGACATATATTAAAAATTAAACTTAATTTTTGCTTACGATTTCGGAAATTTGAAAATGCGTCATGATGATTCACTAATAAAGTAAATATGTATAAAATATATTAGTATTTTCGTCTGCCACTTTGAGTGACATCCCTAAACTTTGACCGCTAACAGAACAGATGATGGAGCAACAGGTTCTTTGAAAAGCTGACATTACGTTAATACATAACGAATAATAATAAATACAGTTTATATCAGTAATTATATTGGGATTACTTTAAAATTATTACTCCAAACCAAATTCACCCAGGTCTGATTGGTAGTTGCATTTGAACTATAGTAAGGATGTGTATAAAATTAAATAGAATACTGGAATCCCGGATACCGTTACCAGAGTCTTGGAACAGGCAAAAAGGATGATAATTGCAGAAAAGGTAACACAGGAAGAAGAACGCAACGCACTGAATCTGATTCATGAATAACATACGGTGATGCTCGGAATAGCATCTTGGTGGCCGACATGTAATTTTCAACGAAATGAACGTCTTAATTTCTATGGTCAGAAAGAAGAACATGCATCGAACGCTGCCTCTGAATCATTTTCAAGAATTTTATCACTACGACTCGATCGACATTTTTTCATATCCCCGCTAGAAGAAACTTCAAGTCAGGTTGGGTTAGGTCTTCCTATTTTCCCGAGGAATTCTGTCTTCTCTTCGGCCATGCAAGTGGCTTGGCCTTGATCTTCAAATAACTTTGAATGATCTTTGATTATAGCTTGCTGGACCTGCCCCGACAGCGCCGTCTCGCCGTAGGTAGGAAAAGATTGAAGATCTCGCTGAAATGAAGTGAAGATAATATTGAAACTTCTTTCGCCCGTTTGAAGCAACAGTTTCCATCTTTGATGTCCTCGACGATACTGTCCGCCTCTTACCCAGAGCCGAGGCGACCGAAATACTTCAGAACTCGATGCGTGCGAGAATTTTGAAAAATGGACCAACAAAACGGAGAGAAAATATTGGCAAGGTACACGTATAATAATGGTGTGAAAAAATGTTGTTCGTGTCACATTCACGCCGAGGTGCGTGACGAAACACTTGCAGAATCCTGACGTTCGACCAGACAGTTTCGGAATCCATAAATTCGGTGGGAATTGAAATAAAAGAGGTCAATCTCATCCTACGGTATACTGATTGAAGAGAAACGGCCGTCCGATTGCTAGACGCTGGAAAATCGCGAGAAAACACGTTCGTAAAACTTACAGCAGTTTCCGTAGTTATTCGAATCACTTCGTATCGATTGACAAAGGTCAATCTTAGCCTCTCTCCTGGGTGAAACTTTTTTCCAAGAAGTAGCAACCGTTAACACCAAATACCAGAATGTTCTGAGATTTTAATAATAATATTATGAGGCTACTAAAAATAACTCAAAATTTAATAACGCCAATAAGTACTAAGTTTATTAATAAATTATAATTATTATTAACTGGTGACGTGTTGAAGAAATGATTAATAGTAACTGGAAATCATTCAAGATAAGCGTAGATTAATTCTGATGCTTCGGTGCTGTGGAAAGAGACACAGTTGCATTTGTTTTATCGTAAACTATCAGAAACAACCATAAAGGGTACGGCTTTTTAAGCCATTCTCGGTGCGAGACGTTTAATGCCTACATAAACTGCTTGATTCACGGGAATCGTAAACGTAGGCCTACGGTATCGATCGGATATAAAGAGATCGCTATTCTGGTGAACATGGCTGCAAATAAGCAGCAATAATGTAAGTACGTTCGGAAAAAAAAAATATATATAGGGTGTCTTGAGATAAGCGCCGTTTGTAATAGCGTTTGAAATATTCAGTTTTTCAAATAATGATACGAGACATGTTATTTCTATTTCTGACGTAAAATAGGATGATATACAGTGTGAATGTTTAAAACTGTTCCTAACCCCTCGAGTGGGGAATATTTCAGAGCTAAACACTTTCTGTGGATGGAATACTTTTCGATGAACTGTGCACCATATTGTGATTTGGATTTTTGAATGAATTTAAACATATGCCAAAATAACTGGAATCGTGATTATTGAAGTTACAATTGGATTCATAGGATCATAAGTGCAATAATGATTTTGCTAGTGTCAAAAGTATGAGCCGAAGATGATATAAAACAATTTCACGGAGCGAAGTTAAATGGTTTCGAATGGTGCATCGTGTAATACATGTGTCTGCTCCGGAAGTGGAAACGTTTCTTAGA
Organism: Macropis europaea; assembly: GCA_916610135.2. Lineage (NCBI taxonomy): Eukaryota > Metazoa > Arthropoda > Insecta > Hymenoptera > Melittidae > Macropis > Macropis europaea. Next base: position 25,519,588 of record OU744345.1, read on the forward strand.
TTTCAAGGTCATCTTTATTTTTTAAATAGAACTATATATTTGTTTATACATTGATGAAAATTGATTAATTAGAATACAGTTCGTCATCTGGTGGGACGCCTGACTCCGCCCTACCCCCACTCTACGTCCATTCCCCTCACGCAATAAGAAAGTAGAAATATAATCCCTACATAAAACTGACCTCATATATAAAAGAAATTATTCTTAATACGTGACAGTTTCTTGAGAACCTGTACTTACCGACAATGACCGATGTCTTCGACGTCATACCTACACCACAACCTACGTGAGGGGAATGGATGCAGAGTGGGGGTAGGCTGGAGCCAGACCTTGCTCCGGATGGCCATCTCTGGTTTAGAAGAAATTTTAACTTCAACATTATATTTGGACTTCTGCACGGTTGAACGTTTCTTCTGTACAATGTTCAAGTTGACATATATAATTTACCGTGGTACAGGCGCTAACCGCACTTGTACTAATTAAGAGTTTCTTCGAGTTTTAAATTTCAGATGGCTTCAGCAGCAGTTATCGCGCTAGCAAATTTGTTCAACCATTTGTTGTCCATTTCTCCGGTGAATAATTACTACAGTTTAGATGATAACAATGTACAAAAATTCGTGAATATAGTATAAGTACGTATAAACAAACCTGTACAGTTTCATAAAGATATGTCGTTTAGTTTAAAAAAAAAATCTAAAATTATACCCTCGAAACAGGCCGAAAAAAAACTACCCCCTTAAATCAATTTACTATTATGAAAAAAAAAGTTAATTTGTTAACATATGTAAAGTAATATATACAGTGAGGGCAATTACGAGCACTCGAGACGATAAATATAAAATAAATATCACGACAGTAAACTCGACAATAATATTTTTATTCACATTAAAACGCAGAACCTTCAATTTCTCAAAATAGCAGTAAAGTGACTATAATACCACCCTTAAAATAAGGGGCTCACACATGAATGATAGTCCGCGTCACGAGTGTGATTCGCTGTTGTAACGCAAGTGGTTAAAATGTAAAAATATCAGTGGTTTCAGAACAGCTCTCCGTCTCGTCGCTAGCAACAACCATTTTACGATCGAGGGTAGAGGAGATTGAGATGCAAAGGGGCGAGGGGTGCGTATCGTTTTGTCGTGTGTTTGCAGTGGCGGCCATGTCGTACGACCAGCAGGAGGTTATTAAAATAGCCTGTATAGTCTGGTGCCTTCGTCGAGACTGGCGAACGAAAAAAAATCCCCTGTGCCTACGTCGATGGAAGAATCTTTATACGAAACTTCTAAGCTTAGAGCTTCTCGCACGCGTCATAATTCGTGTACACGATCGTTCCCCGATCAAGACATTTCGTTTCAAGACACACAAACATTCGCAAAAGTGATCGTTCAGTTCAAGATATTGCTGCTACTAAAAAAAAATCCGTAACATTGTTACAGAGTCGAATTTCTCTTTATGTTGCACACTGGCGAAGTATAGAAATCGCATGCCATTAGAAAGCTGTGATTTTGTACTGTTTTTTAACGTGAACTATATGTCATTATTTTTAATCGTTGAACAGTTACGAATTTTAATTTGATTTTTGTCGATCGATACTTTCACTCCTGGCCCCGACCATTACAAATATGGAAGAAAATTGATGGAAATTAATAATGCTCACGTATGAATCTGTAAAAGTGCGAAGTTTGAGAAAATTTTAGAGAAATATAAGAATCATGTATAATTAGAAAACTGTGATTTCGTAATTTTTTTTAACGTACATAAACCATACGAAATGATTTTTAATCATTGAAAAGTTATGAATCTTAATTTGATTTTTACGATCGACACTTTCGCTCTTTGTCCCGACCACTATGGATGTGAAAGAGAATTGATGGAAATTAACCCTTTGACTGCAAGCCACTTGGAAACCAGGCGAACGTCGCATGCGGCTGAGCTGCAATAGTACATAATGAACCATTGCATGGAACGCCTATAGGCGTCGACAGTACACGGTAAGCAACTGTGTCACGTATACATCTATAATGTTGCGAAATTTCGGAAGATCTAATAAGATCTTCTAATTAAGGTAAACGAGGCTATTACCAGACACTGCAACATACAACAGTATATGAAACTATACACTAAAAAACTTCTTTACAGGTAGAATAAGTGTATGTATGTAAGAGAATTATACAGGTCGGCCGGAAATTTGTAATACAACCGAGAAGCTCGTGATTCTACACCTCAAAATAAGTTACATTTGAGCCCCTCAATTGACGAGTGGCATAAGTCCAAAATTACGAAAAATGAGTTTATTACAGAAATAGTAAGTATTAAGAATACTTGTTTTATTTACCAAATTAACTTGCATACATTTTCTTTCATGTTGATAAAAAATAAAAGTCAATTTTACATCGTAAGTAAAGTGACTGTGAAAGTATCTGGAATAGTGACTTAATACAGGTTTTGGACTTACATCATTAAAAAATATAGTTTTTCTTTTAATTTATGTTATCATAACTATTATTCTTTCACTTTATATTCTTACAATAAAGCTACATTCTGTTCTTAAGTTTTTATAAAGTATTACACGAAAGTACAATTTTCACAAAACTAAGAAAAGGGACTTAATTCACTTGTCACTAAGGGGCTCATTTATACTATACACTGCTTGAGAATGAAGCTTTGTTTCCGAGGAAAATAAGTTTAAAGGTAAATTGTACGAGCACACACTGGTTTGAAATTCAATACTGTGAATATACATATATAAGGGAACTGTATATTAGAAAATGTAACATTATAGATAAATAATAAAAATATTGCCATAAAACTTTCAGTAGTTATTTGTACACCCAACGTAGAATTCTAAAAAGCTTCAACGCTTCAATAGTACAGTAATACAGCAAACGTTGGTGGAATAATTAAATATATCGTTTCGTAATGATTTATATTAAAAACCGCATATTACAATAAACAACGATTAACATTTTCTTGGATACCGTCACGTGTGTGCGCCTTCAATTTTTAAAAAATACAAATTTTATTGTCAGATATAATGAACATTATTTTTTTACAAAATTTCTAAATCTTTTCCATTTTTAAGTATGAATTCCACTGACTATAATTATATATAATATAATAAATATACATTCTTTTCTCATGACGTGACAAATTTAGGGATTCATAAGAAAAACGACCCTTATCAAACTTTACAATGACAACACAATTTCACAACTTCATGATTCAATTGGATACAACTTTTCTGCGATATAATTGCAGATAATACACACAGCAATTGTGTAATATGATGAATATTTGCCTAAAAGACAATTTAAATCTATTGAACAAAAATTAAAGATGCTAGTAGCTTGCCCTACTGAAGAAAAGACGAGAATTTATAAGGGTCTCTGCTGTTACGAACCCTTCGATTGTTTGTTTTGAAATGTATTCCATCGTGGCAACATAGAAATTGGACATTTTACGATTTTATAATCATGCACAAGTGGCCAGTCTTGCAAACACGTTTCGAGTGGCCAGGTGATAAACCAACCAATATAATTTGATGCTATAATAATATCATGCGGTAGCCTGAAGAACGTTTATTCCTAGGGATGGTAAAATTATACGAGGCAGAAATCGTCGTTTATTATAATGCAACCGATAATTCCTACCACGACCGTAATCAACGAGCCGACGTGGAAAGAGCATTACGGTCGCGATCTTATCGTCACACGATCTTTTGTATGCAGAACCGGCGCCCATGATCTCGGCCGAGAGAAGTGGAAGATGCATTCTGGTCTTTGGCAGAAATGCAACGCTGCCCCCTCGACTTTTCTACTAACCGTTAGCGATGGCTTCGAGACGCATTTAAGTCAATTGTACTCAATTCTTCTGGTCTTCGACAGAAATGCAACATTGCCATCTTGACTTCTCTACTAACCGATAGCGATAGCTTCGAAACGTTCTCAAATCAATTGTACTCAACTTTTCCAACCTTTGACAGAAATGACTCCAAGACTTCTGTAAACTGCTAGCAATGGCTTCGAGAGGCATTTAAATCAATTGTACTCAATTCTTCTGGTCGTCGATAGAAATGCAACGTTACCACCTCCATTTTTCTATTGGTCGCTACCGATGGCTTCGTGTCGCATTCAAATCAATTGTACTCACAAACTGTCAGTCGTTTTCAGTTAGAGGGCAGAATGATACCATATTTTTTAATACACTCCTCTGTTTATTTCTTTTTGAAATTTTGGGATAAATGACATTTTCATGTATGTGTGTTATACAATAAGAATAATAAAACATATGGAATTGAAGAAAACTTTCACATACATATCTAATCTGTTTATTCTGCAGAACTCCGGTTCAATATTAAACAGATTTGAGTTGAAATTTTTTGTTTACCGTGATAGCAAAAGACAGAATGTTCAGGTGACTTGTTTCTGATGAGCCATCCTGTATACGCGCTGATATGAATTACGTGAAAAATACGTATAACCTTGAAAAAATTGTTGGAAAAATACTATTTACTACGTCATATTTGGTATTTATGGTTAACGTTTCGCAATTTATTAACAATTCCAAAAACCTGCACAGTTAGAAAATTATTAACTCTCTGAATTTAAATTGTTAAACAGCCATGTGAATATAATGCAGTAGAAGTAGGGTCTATGGGCCATTCAAGGCACTTCAATTTTAGATTATAACAAACACAACTATTCTTTTACATAATTTCTGTCACTCCTAAAGAATCATCGAAGATAAATCGTACGTACTGGTAGATACTTGTAAACTTTCAAAACACTCAGATGTAAACTAGTGTTAATGTAGATGACCGTAAGTAACTCCAATAACGATTCACACTCGTGATACAGAATATGATCCTCATGTTGCGAATATGAGTTCCACTTGAGTAACAAATCCTGAAAATTATTCATTGCGGGACCTTCAAATTTCAGAGGTATGTTAAAAGCGAATTGTGTGTGCTGCTGCTGGTAGACGATTTTCATTGATCAAGGCACTCGAGTACTAAACTTTATCGCATGAAGTCGTCAGAAAAGTCGAAAATGATTAATATAATAAAATCGTGGAGATTAATGCGACGTCATTTAAATAATTCCGACAAATGGAATAAAAGTGCAGTTAAATTCAAATAATCTAAACATATGACAAGGAAGCTTTTCGATGTCCTTGATTATCCAATATTACTTATCTGCGTAATGTACAGACACGGATCCATCGATTCGCGATAAGTGAACCCCTAAACCGAATTTTTCGCAATAAACGAACCGGAATAAAAGTTTCTACAACCTTTTCAACTTTAATCTTGTACAACATTCAGTACGAACAAACCCAATGCATTGTTTATGCCTGAAATCCACCGGGACTTGTTCCAGGCGACTGGAGAACGTTCTCGCGACAAGAACTGCTTGAAAATTTACAAGAGAGAATCGAATGACCGTCGCTATGGCCTGAGAAACGAGGCTCAGGCGATTCCGTTTCATTCCACGTTTCCATGCGAGGGCACGGTGAACAAGGCGAGAAGGTAGGAAAAGAAAGTCTCGGTGCAGACTAGAAGACGTGAACAAGGAAAGAAGAAGAAAAGATGCTGAAGAGGAATGCACGGACGGGGAGAAAAAGGAGAAAAGTGTGGTTGCGCACGGAAGAGAGCAAAAGTGTAGGTGAACACGAAAGGAGAGGAGGGAAGAGCGACGTGGTTATTTATAGTGTTACAATAACGTGAGTTGATAAAACGCCAGGCGACAGACCGGGCTACGTGAATTATTGCGGGTGTACGTGTCCGACGTAATATTGCGGCCTAATCGTCGCGCACATTCCATCGATGAACAATTAGGATGAAACAGGTTCAAGATTTTTTTCGAAACTCCACTGCTGTTGAATTTGTCATTACTGTGATTCGAATGAACTCAACAATGCAGGGAAAAAGTGGAGTTGTGATATTATTATTAACACATTCGGGTTGAACGTATAACATTTCCAATTTCGAGGATCCAAATCTACACTCCCGCGCAAAAGTCATAGGACTTATCCACTTATCCGTTTTGACAAACTGTAACTGTATAATGTAAATTATTTAAATTATATAATTTTATTGCTGCGTGTATTTACGGATATGTTCAATATCAGGTGAGCACAAGAAAATAGAATGTTTAGTTGTTCAAATGTTTTAAACCAGTGATGGCCACTGGAGCTGTGACCTTCCCCTACTTAGGTCCATTCCCCTCATATAGGTAGTGATCTGGGACGACGATGGACTGAGGGGGAACGAGGAGGGAACTGAAACAAGGGGAATGGACCTACAGTGGGGGAAGGCCGCAGCTCCGATGGTTAACACTGGTTTAAACAATAAAAAACAGATTCAACGTGTTGGAAACACGTTTCGTCATGATCAATGCGGAGGAAATTTTCTCCTTGGTTCTTTCAAACCACCATAGTTGTCCAAGAATAGGAACATATTAATGTACTAATCGTAAAAAAATTAATTACTAGGATGCCAAAATTAGTAGAAGCGGTACTTACGGCACACGGAGGATATGTAGACGAAAAGAAGCTTTAATTATTATTCATGATTTTAGTAAGGTTTCGAATAAATTACTGCATACATTTGTTATCATTCACATAGCCGATTGTGTAAAATATGAAAAAATACTGTTTCCTTTTAAATATTTTAACGATTCCAATCAGCGTTTTAAGTCTTTATGAAGTTTGAACAGGTGTTCTATGACTTATGAGAGGTAGTGTGAGCACTTTTTCTTGAAAATGTAATATATCAATTTTCCGGAAAAATGAGTTAAGGATATTTCGGTTATAAATAGACATAATCTTTGTATCTAGAAAGAATTAATTATCAATGCTTCTCGAAATCCTTATTATTGGATCAATACAAGTGTAGATATTAATGTCATTGAAAATCTACATATTATTTTTAAAGTGGCATAAGTCGAGTTTACAACAATTTTATTTTATCATAAATAGATTATGTAGTATAATTTATTTGTAGTACAGTTTTGATACGTCAGGATCTGTCAAACATAAATATATGATGGATTCGCTTCCACATATAGCCCCACTTTATCACAATTGCTTACAGAATTTGCAACAAACTGAAAGTTCCTAAAATTCAACAACTTCTATCTTTGGTAATGATAAATAACCTTGAATAACAAGTATGTTACATGAATATGCTTATACTTGTATGATTTACTTATGAATTAATGAAGTATCTATACATTATTTAAAAAATACATTTTTTTTACGACATTAATTTATTCTATTAGATCCACAAAAATCAATTAAATATCAAACAGAAAAGACATATTGAGTATCTTCACTGAACGTATTAACGTACATAATATATTGAAGTGTTTATGGTATCGAACGATAAAATCTTTCAGCTTGATAATCGTCCAATTAGCTTCAATAGTGAATTAGAGCATATTATTTTTCTTAAACTCGTTACAGGAAACTTCAATTACCCTCAAACTATACTGCATATCAGTACTTGAAATTTGATGATATCGGGGACGATCTAAATTCATTATTGCACACCAGTGCAAAATATATAAATATGAAAATCTCATTACCTTTTTGCTAGACTTGAAGACGTTGCACTTGAAAGTGTTGCTGCTTCCATCGCGAGCAATGTAACTAAAAATCTTCAAATCGTGGCTATCGTGGGAGACGTAAAATATCCTGCACAAATGAAAACAAATTATCTAAACGATTCTAATAATTTTATAGGAAAAGTATGTCTGTCACTATTTCATCGCTGACTTATCTTTTAATACCCGTATACGAAGTATAATTAATTCAGACTACAAAGCCCTCGATATAATTACTCGAATAATTAAATATTATTTAAATATTACCATTGAATGGCCTCCTTACTACAAAGAGCATAATGCAGCATCAGAGAAAGTACAGTATACATTTTTGCGTAAGGTGTCTTATTATCAGGTCATCCCATAAGTAATATCGTTTTTAAATGTGACTTCATCAAACGTAAACAAATTAACAACTGCAGTTATTTGTAATTATCAAGATGTTGAATGTTAATGTTAGTGTCCTTGTTCAACTATTTCAGCAGTTCCATCATTTGAATCCATCTTACCTTATACGTTTAGTACGCAGAATGATACGAGGAATCACTTTATGCAAAAAAATCGTAGTGCTCCATTTAAAAAAAAAAGTGCAATTGCATCGACGCACTTGTGAAAAACTCATATAGTCGGATTATAAAGTTTGTTAAACAGAGCAAAATTTTTCTGTACGATTTTTTTCTAACTTCACTTGGAACAAAGCTATAGCCTGCCCCAGTTGGCAGAACCACCCTTATATGTGCATATAGGGTGTTGGCCGTAAAGGCGGGCAATCCATTATTTCCTAACGTATTGGAGAAACAAAAAAAAAATGTTCATACGAAAATTGTATAGTACAAGGGGGCAGATTTTTTAACGAAGACGAACTTTTCTTTACATTATTATTTTAAGAAATATGAAGGCCAAGTTCGTTTTTTTAAATGGAATTATGTATTTTTGTTCCGATCAATCGATACTGCTTTCCCAGACGAATTCACTGACCTTTAATGTATACACCCGATTTTTAGGAGTTTTCAAGATATTGCGCTTACAAATTTACTGTATATAAAAAAAATGTCTACTGTTTTAAGATAATTAATTTCAGGCTAACTTCGACCAATTAGTATCATTGAACTTTTTGTCAGCTAAAAAATATGCCGAGCTACCAAAATAGATAGTGGTTTGTAAGTACAAATAAATTCGAGTGTGATAAACGCGATCATAATATTTTTGCATTGAAATTGCATCGTATTTATGAAATTGTTAGCAACGGGTCTTTGTTATTGTGATACAAATTTTCATCGAAAAGTTCTAAACAAAGTAGATCTCTCACGTTCCACGAATAGTATATTTATTTAATACATGTTTTATAAGACACAGAACGACATTACTTACGGAATAACCTGATTTACGAAATTTTATGCTTTCCTTGTTCCAGAATTACCAATAAATTCGGTTTCATACAGTATCATTAATTCCAGAGAAATAGGAAATAATATATGTTTTACTTTTCATTTATATAATGTATAATAGTGATGTAGTGTGTTTTGCATTGCTAAAGCTATTCCGACTGCCCATTCCGTCTAGAAGGAATAAACATTTTGATAGTCTGTTCGAGAATAAACATACTATACTGTTTAATATATTTAACTGTGTCAATAGAATTTGTATATCCTGTAATAAGTTCGTCCTGCTTGTTAAACTTTGGTGGAGATAATCTGAACTCCTCATTAGAACCCACTGTACGTACATTGTTAAAGTTTCAGCAACTCGTTTAGTATGTACGCCCTCTGCTGTGTACATGATTATATTATACCAAAGGGTTTCTATTCTTTAAATGATTATATAAATAAACAAAAATCGAAATTTAGATAACATCTTGAATCGATGAAGTATCATTCACGAATGAAAAATGAATAGATTCGATAAATCTCGATATGAATTAAAATGAATGGAACGCTTAGTAATTAAAATCCTTGGGAGAGGAGCTCCTGCAACGTATTACTGTAAAAGCTCGTTGATAAAAAGTGTTTCTCTTACCTGTATATAGGATGATGCATTAGGTATATTTTATTCTCGTCCATCCACTGTTGCTGCTTCTTCTGTGAAAACAAGAAACGAAGGATATACAACAAAATTCAAAGCCTAGTAAGATTATCAGATAACTGGTTGGATATTATCAAGTGAATCCCATGCAATTCGAAGTACATTATGATAAGACGTCTTTGAAGGTGTCCATGACAGGAAAGTTTTTTTATTTCGACAATAGCATGCTTCGGACGCGACATTGCTCGCGATTTTTCTGCGTACAGGATTCCACACGGCCCAGATCAAACCGCCATTACATCAGATATATCGATCTTTTTTAAGTCACATTTTTTATACACTATAGCTAAAAGCTAATGAAAACAATGTAAAAAGATTCAAGTTATACAGTGTCTTTTTATATTAAAAAAAAATCGCGAACACTACCTATTTTTGGGGCCTTACGAAGCGAATACTCCTTTAACAAACGGATCAATGTGAAGTTTCCGTTCAAATTGATCGCTGTACGAATACTTTTCACATTGTGTAGGTTACAGGAATAATTTTGCGAATAGCACTGCGGATGATACATATCATTCCATTAGGATGAATAAGACGTGGCGCTTATCCAAGATCATCACTCATTAACGATCCCCGTGCTTGAGAAGCACGCATAGCGGAGTCATTGTTTTTTTCCCCCGCGTGCAATCAGGAACGCCTTGTTCTCGATCGCATTACTTCCACTGAATAGTAACGCACAACAGCCAGTAAAGCTCTAGTAAACAGTAAACAGCTCGTATGTATACGCGTCGTTGCAATGAGCCAAAAACTACAACGCAATAAATCAGAGGATACTGCTGTGAGTAATTGCCGCGGCCTTACATTTAACAAGACAAGACATCGCAAATCTCTCACAATCAGAACATTTCGACGAACATCTGATTTGAGGACACAGTATTTCGAAAATTTGTAAGAACTCTGATGAAGCTGCCGTCTGAATTAATTTTAACACTTCGACGGTCGTTGTCACGTACACTGACTCACGAAATTAATCAAGTGGATAACTGTTTTTTATTTAACACTTTCTCGGGCATTTTTATTTGAGGAACGATTACAGTGTCTGTAATATAGTACATTTTCAATACGTCTGCAGAATTTGTAATTGCCTTTAGTTGAACCTAAATTAAGATAGAAAAGTAGTTATGAAAGTATTTGATCAATTTAACGAGTCACTGTATATGTGATTTTATTCATTCGAATAACACCTATGTAAAAGAAATGAATATTTTAAATAATGTAATAAAGATTTCAAGTACTGGTGAAGTGGAAAGTGTAGAATATTCGATACAAAAACGGTAATATAAAATGCTTATTGTTAGTAACTTACGAAATCTTTTAAGAATACACAAAAATAATATAATTAATGTTCGCAAAATATTAGCACCCGTCAAAGTATTAAGGCCAGAGAAACTGTTGAGTAATTTCTGATTAACGGGGAGATGAATTTCTCTCGTACTAAAACATCCGATAATTAATTAATTATTTGAATACTAGTTTATTTCTATCATGCCCAGTCCTGACAGAGATCAAAGAGCCACAGTAAGAATTATAGCCTTTAATTAATTAGAAATGCTTATTGCTGACCAAATAATACAATACATACTTGCCGTACAAAAAAAGTATTAATTACCAATATAAGAATAAATAAAACAATTGCCACAAATGGTACACCTACCCTATTTGAAATATTTCTTTTAATTCCAATATTGAATAGTTCTTTAAAAATCGTCCAGGGACCTGATTCACTAATTGTTTTGAACATTCTTCAAGATAGGGTCGAAGTAGTGGTACAATCGGCAGACGAACCATTTTTTAAGCGAAAACATGTCAAAAGTTCGAAATCATTCTTTGGTATATGACATTTAGTTTTCGAGAAAATCAATTTCGAACATTCAATGAGTGTACAAGCGTACTTTATTAAGGCGTGGTTTATCAAGTGACATTTTGAGTGAATGAAAGTATAATGTCTATACAAAAAGGTTACACAACGTTCAGAGTTGAGACTCGATTATTTTTATTACCCTTTTCAGGGACGAATTGATTGAAGTTCGAAGGAATTATATTTATTCAATCTGAATTCACAGGTATTAAAAGAAAACCAATGAAATGAACGAAATTTCGAAGTCTCGGAGAAATATAATGTAATATCACGCGCATAATATTATATCTTTGTTAGAAATATTTGTGTTAAAGAAAAAAAGGAAGCACACACTTATTAACCCTGTGAACTCTTAATATTTTTTAATGTTCTTTTCAATAACTCCCTATTATTTTAAGTGTTTTATTTGAAATGTACTTCAAAAGACAGTTAGTTGATAGGAACTAATTTAAACAATTTTTTTTATTAATTATATTGAAAATAGCATTGGAACTTTGCTAAGATCAGATATTTGTGGAATTTCTAAATATATTGCTTACCTAGGTAAAAAGAATATTGCGAAATATAGTACACATTTATACTGGCAATTTAAAAATGTCGACATTGATTTTATTCCCAGGTACTCCTATATCAAATCACAGTCGACAATGGAATTCAAAGGGTTAATGATAAATTAAAGAAACTCACAGTTTTAATTCTGTCAACGTTGTTATAAGATACTTTATATTTTATGTTTGTATTTATTTAATAAATAGGATCTTTGACAGAATCGCGTTACCGAAGACACGCCACCAGTGCCAAATCAACGCGACGTGTCACATTGCGCCCTGCTGCTGAAGCTAGTATATAAAAGGTCCTTCGAAAGGGCCTCGATGGCTTTTCTCTTGTCAACCGACAATGAGAAACGATTCAGTACACGACGCGCAGCGGAAGTTTCGAGGAATTTCGTGTCATCCGGTCTTCTTATGTATCTTTTTAATATTCGTATTGTTAGTAATTGTGAAAATATATATTGCAAACTCAAGTTCGAGGTCCTGACAGACATGACTGTATACAATGTTGTATAACTCCGCCATTTAGTAATTTTAAATAATAAATACGTATGAAAATAAAGAAATTTCATTCAATAATTACCTGAAAAGAAATGTTAAAATTGCCTAATTTTTTAGGCTTACAATGTGGTCGCCCCCTTAACAGAAAATATTTGAATCTATTTGTCTTCAAAAACGGGACGAACTGTAACAGCAATATGCAAGTTACATGCTACTAAATTCAAGGCCGTTGATGATCGGGGCTGGATTAACCATTAAGTAAAATAAGCACGTGCTTATGGCAACAGGGTAAGGGGGGCACCATTGAGTGCCAGAAATCAATTTCGTATCACTATCTTTTACACAATTGTTGACAAACTTAAAACTGAGATGAGAAGAAGAGGACAGATATAGAAAGAAATAGCAGACAGATTTTCTTTTCTAACATAAGTGATGTGCCGCATAATGTCACTGATCATCTATTGAAATTGAAAGGTATTCTCAGTGTTGTCAAAGGCTAACTGATGCTTACCCAGAGCACTTGAACACTAATTTCTCAGCTGAGCTTCAGCAGTTTCACTCATATGTGCGTCATAAGTTCAGTGCAACAAAAAATGTAAAAACAAGATTCAGTCATGCTGAACTTTATAAAATAATTGTAGAAGACAGTACTGAGTGTGTCTTTCCGAATGTAGACATTTGCTTTCGTATATTTTTAACATTAATGGTCATAAATTGCTCAGCTGAACGTTCAGTTTCTCAGTTGATGTATATTAAAGATCTCAACAGAACAACTGTGCAACAAGGCAGGATGGATACCCTATCTCTACTAATTGTAAATATAGGAGCAGATGTGTTACGGAAGAATAGTTTTGAGAATCTGATCAAAGACTTTGCAATTAGAAAAAGTGGGAGAAAAGTTTTCAAATATAAATAAAGTCGATGTATACAAAAATAAACATTACTTTCCATCTTACTGTACATAAGGTTTGTTTCATTTCGAAAAATAAAATGTTAATTTACGGTTTATTATTGTTTATATTTTGAATTAGATATATGTGGGGGCACTATAATTTTTTAAGTGCTCAAGGCCTCCAAAGGCCTTAATCCGGCCCTGTTGATGGTCATGATGTAAACAATTGAATTTATCTGCATAATTTTTCCCAAACCCTAGCGTCCAAAGCATGCGTCGAACAATTTTGACAAGCATTTACAGACACCAACAGCAATTAGAGGATTAACTCAATAACTCCTGATTCTTTGCTATTGTCAGTTAGTTCTTTTATGCATGAAGCGGTGTAACTGAGATCGCGATGCGAGTACAATGAACCAGAGAAAATTACCTTCTTCTTCCGAAGAGTGACTTTCAGTCCGTCCACGGATACCTCTAGCGTCACTTTCTTCTTTTTGATCCCCTTGGCCTTAAACTCGTACTGGGGACAGAATAAGGCTGAAATTAACGAAGGTTCGCCTGACGGGCAACGGAGACCGGCGTCCCCGTCGTTTAATTAGAGATTATGCGAACTCACGCGGATTCTTCGCATCGCCGCCACGATCTCCACTCGGCTGGTCGGTCGAGGAACCTCCATAGAGCCGATGAACTACGGACAAAAAAGGAGAATTAAATGGTTTTTCACTGGTTTGCATACCGGTCGCCAGACGATGAGTCATTCTCGTGTTACTGGTTGCAAAGTAATTTTCTTAATTGCTTCGTTGCTTTATTACTTTGATTCCCGCTCGGGGCTGTGCGCTCGCAATCACGATACTATCCTGTGTGCGCAGCCTATCGTAACGACGCGGTTTCTTATTAAATCTATCGTCTTGTAAACTCCAAAAAGCCGTGTTCCATATTGATAGAACCTAACTCGCTTTTGGATGAATTAAATGTAAGATGTTCCATGAAATTTTAAATAAATTTGAAAAAGGTTATGAGATCATTCAAGGATTCGGAGATGCATTATCCTATTCCATCCATCATACCACAAAGAAAATATACGTTCAATGTTCTATCTCGAATCTCACCACGGAAATTAATTAAAAATCAAATTTTGTTTTCGTACATATGACCGACCTGCTTCCTAATTACAACTTCTATCAAGTTTGGCGTTCTACCGGCGAGCTTCGAAGCAGTTTCTGATCATATTTTTTACCATTTCCCTAAGGTGTTCCAGTAAACATGGTACGGCCAAAAAGGAGTTGATTCCTGATGGAAACAAAGTCGAAATACAGAGTGTCCCAACTGAAGAAGGCCGCCTAAATATCTTCTTTGTTTTTAATAATAGCAACAACAACATTTCTTGTTTTAGATCTCTGAGGTTTTCTCTCTCAACACTACCAGTAATCTTGAAAAACTTCGGAAAATATAATTTTAAAAAAATCAATTTTTTTTCCATGGTATATATTCCTCTTTGGAACTCATTCAAACTGTGCTTTAAACATTTTTCATATCATTAAAAACGGAGAAGAGATATTTAGGTGGCCTCCTTCAGCTGGGGTACCCTGTATATTAGGTCGATCGGAAAGTTCTGTGTTTTTTTCGAAGAGAAACGAATTAATTTTTTTAAATGATAGTTCTATTATTTAATCTTGATTGTAATGTCCATTATTACTGACGAGTTTCCCCCATATGTATATCTCACAATTTGTTTATCACCATCGCATAAAACGTCTCGCCAGAGTGCCTCCGCGACTTGTTGTTCATCGTTGAATTTTTTCCTGGCTAAAAGTTTTGTATCGATTTAATCAGGTAGTAATCAGACAGTGCAAGGTTCGGACTACATATATGAGAGATGACTTATTACTTCCCGCCCTAGTTCACTCAACTTCTGCTGAGCCCTTAAGAATGCATGGTGTGGGGTGTTATCATAGTAGAATATAACTTTCTTCCCCTTCGCTAGTGCTGAACATATTTCTTTAACTTTTTCATTGAGTTCGTTCGGTTGATCGCGGTATTTCTCACAAGCAGAGTGCACGACCTTCGTCTCACCGATTTAGTTGAGACTGCACACTGGTAGATTTAGTCAACCTGTTTACGAAAATACTCCTTTATAGGGGCAGATACTCAATATATCTCCTCCCGAATTACCCCCATTATGGGGTTTAGTTGACTTGCCCGAACAGCGGGAAGACGTCTTCTCATCACGGTTCCCAGTGATAACCGTTTGTTTATCTATCTAATATCAAGGGTAACTACACAAGACAAAGAGAGAGAGAGAAAGGAAGAACAACGTGCTATGGTGTATCCTGCATCTTCCCGCCGTGGCTCGAGCCAGGCAATCCGAACCCCATAATGAGGGTAACAATTTAACATATCCAGGTACATCAAATATATTGTCTGAAGCAAATGATATAAATAAAATGTGTATGTGTGATATCTGCTCCAAACAGATCCAATTATTCTCCATGTCCCATTTGTTCATCTATATTCAATGTAAAAATATTCAGGAAAAAAATCTGTATTTGGAACTACCGCAGTCTAGTAATCAGTTATGTAGATCTGATGTATAAGGTTGAAATCCTTCGCTCGAAATTTTGGGAACCATCTACACACCATGCATATAGGCACAGTATTTGCACCAAAAACATGATACAAATTTTCAGTAGCCTCCGTTGCTGATGTCCCCATTTGGAGCTCGTACAAGATGTAATGACAAAGGTGCGCTTTCTCGCAGGACATATTTGTTCACATTTCTAACAGTGACTATTCCAAATATACTGCACCGCTTTTGTATTACCCACAATTCGATCATTAACCCTTTGAACTTCTAACTTTTTTTTAATTTTCTTTTCAATAACTCCCTACAATTTTAAATTTTTTATTTGAAATGTACTTCAAAAGACAGTTGGTTGATAGGAACCATTTTAAACAGTTTTTTCTACTAATTATATTGAAAATAGTATTGGAACTTTGCTAAGATCTGATATTTGTGGTAAAAAAATAAATATTGCGAAATATAATACGTATTTAAACTGGCAATTTAAAAATGTCGAGTGTGACTCGACATAGGAGTACCTGTGTATAAAATCGATGTTGTGTCACACTCGACAAAGTAGCTCAAAGGGTTAAAACGAGTACATACATAAACTACTTGCGATATATGGAAACTCCGAAAGGGATTTGTCGAGCGCTGTTTGATGTGTGAAGAATGAGTCTTCGCTGACAATCAGCACTCTGGTATGATTGTAGTACACATTGTAAGCGTATACTATCTCCAAGTCAACTTAATGAGTTGGAGCTGCTTTGAAAGATGACACACGTTGAGCAGTTTGACTGTTGTTTTATTGAAACTTGACACAATATTGACATACATATGAATATGTGTAAGTATGAAGATAATGAACGAAAGTGTATGTGCACGAAGTGACTGTAACGAGTGAGTGAGTGTAAGTTGTAAACGCGAGTTCTAATGCGAGTGTGAATGTAATGCGTGAGTGTTTGTTACGATCTGTGTGTCGATATACTATGTACATTTTTAGTTGTGATAGGTTGAGTTTGTACAAACATTTATTTGTTTGTGATTGGCTGGTGGAATGTGCCAATATTCGAGGAGAGGGTACTCGATCATGCAAAGAAGCGACGCTGGTACCTGCGATGCCTCCTGAGCGAATCTTCTTCAGCTACAAGAGGGTGTCTTTTGTTCCTCGTACGACTGTTTAGACTATTGTTGGAAGACACGTCTTCGAATATTGGCAACATGCTGACCGGATGTGCGGAAAATTGCTTGATAATCGAATTTTGGTTTTAGGCTGGCTATAAAACGTTATGGCTACTATTGACGTCGCTCAGGCGACCGTCAACAGGTTCATAAACATTCAAGTAGAAACTGACGACAGAACTTTCCGATCAAACTGATGATTTAACTTCTTACTGATTCAGGTTGTAGCAATCGAGTGAAATGTTAACGCTACAAGTTATTTCTCAAATTTCCCTTCGACAATAAGCGATGATCCGATACAGTGACAAACTAAACGTGGAGCGATTTCGGAACGTCTAGACCGTCGAACAGTAAAAATCGAACGAATGGAGTCATTAACTGGAACTTCGTACAAATATCGACTTTAAAAAAGAACTATCAAATGTAGGCCGATACGAGAGCTATCAGTCGCGAATGAAATGGGAAACATGAGCATTTAGTTTCTAGTCTGCGATCTATTCTGAACTCGCAGGTGTATACCGTTTTCGATCCACGATCGTAACGAAACGCTCCCGCACGTTAAAACAGATTATACGACGAATGCAAGATCCTATAGACTACCAGCTGATCCGTACTGTTTCAGATGCCAAAACAGTTTGACTGGCCCAGTCAGAGTTAGCGAGAGATCAAAAGCAGATTCCCGGAAATAGGCTCGCTAATGCAGTGACGTGCTTCATTTCCAAGAGCGATTTACCGATAGATCGTATGCTCAGAATCCGTCGAACATGCCAACGAACCAATACCAACATGACGGAATATCTTGCACCGTGAAATTCTTAATGGTGGTCATACGAAAGACATCTCTTCAGCAATGGATTTATAAAAGTAGCTAACTATTTAAATATCTGGTGGCAAGTGGAGAATTATGTGCTGGAGCATCGTCTTGTTGGAATTGGTGTTTAAGACATCCAACAACGTATTTTGCTACGAATATAAAAAATTACAAAAAGAGACGTAACAAAAGTGTTAACACACGCGAAGAAAAGAATGGAAAGGTATTTAGACTGCAATGGAGGACCGTTCGAACATTCGTTATAACGTAAATATCCAATGACATCTGCAGATACACCGACATAATTTAGCAAACTTTTAACTGTAATAACTTTTGCGCTAATAGGTATAGGGCATAAGTATCTTAGTACTTTTTTGTAGAGGTTGAAAAACTGCATCGACTAGGCCAGCCAAAACTATAGAGTTCTATTTAGAAAAGAGGTATAATTGCATTTTCCAGGTATACCAATGCATTTGGGAAGGCTCCGAGTCGTGGAGGTTTTAGTGGGTAAAAATCCTGCACTACCCAGGACGGACCCCCCCCCCCCCCCCCCCCCCCAACGTCCGGGGTGCCTTTTGAAGGTTTCCTCCACGTAAAAAAAAAGGTATACCAATGCATAAAAATGCATAAAATTATTTCCAGATTACGCACCACTGGATACCATCCAATTTTGACTTTTATCATTTTTATCCATCTTTTAACCGTTTGAAAGATACAGTTCGTTTCATTTGCGTGGGACACCCTGTATTGCTTTAGTTCGTGCGGGAAACGCCTATAGGCGTTCAGGTTGTACACTTATTAAGTAACTTTAGCGACCTGTCGCACGAGATACACGTTTCTAAAAGAAATTATTTTGTCAGTGTAAAAATTTGTACATTCAATGTTGTTAGTTTGTGTACATGTGTGTGAGCTACTTATGTCTGTGCCTTTACTATAAAATAAAGAATAATCTAGTAAAAGGAAGAAAAATGTTTAAAAATTACAAACCTGTAAGAAAAATAACATACATGTGTACGGACATTAAAATTTACATTTAAAACATAACTTAATTTATATTTAAGTCAAGGGTAAACGTACACGTATGTGTTAGTATCCCTAAAGTATTGATCTTTGCTAGATATATTCGATTGTTTATAAACTATATTTTACGAATGCAGGAAATAGGAACACGAATAGAAACGTTGTTGTATAGAAGTCTTGTGAAATAATGAGTTCGACGAATAGACGTTTTGTGAAACACAAATTTCGCGGAAGAGATATTTTCTAGAATAGAAATTTTGCAAAATGATATTTATAATGTGCGTATATTTCTTATTATATAACTTTTATGTACAATAATTTAACTTGTTGTAGTTTAAGATAGGCATAAGATAAAATTTGTATCCTGCATTTCATTATAAATAAACCACCATTTTCCATTTTTTAAACATTTTTCACATTCTTTTTAAAGTTACGCATGTTTGTACGCAGACTTTTTTTACCCACTGTGCGTGAATAAATCTAAAAAAGAAAATCCTCAAAATATACTCTGAAAACAGAAAGGAAAATACCCTCTGATCTGTAAAGAGAACTAAGAGAAAATTCTGAACATTTCACGAAGAATTTCATAATAACACGTGTGTGCTGTTTTTTTGTCTGAGAGAGTAACTCACTCGCTGGAATGGTTGATACGCACGCGATATAACGCAAGGAAAGAAATTGCTTTTACGCGCAGTGTGCGGTGCCAGAAGCCGTATTTAGAATTTCCCCATTGAATAGATGACCTGGCCACGTGTTCGACCGACTCGGTGCACACGTGGTGGTCTCCCACGCATAAAACGCATGGTCGCGATACCGTAGACCCGACGTACGTCCGACGATCGAATTTCTCAAGTATGTATGTAACTTGCGATCGATAGAAGACCACTCGACTCGAGACGAATCGACAATTTTCCTTTGCAATAATAGCTAGACTTCGTGAACCCTTTCGCTATGACGTCCGCTAATACACCCCCGTACAAAAGTGTTAAGACGCTCAAGAAATTTGAAATAAGTCTGAAAAACGTTATGAGATCATCCAAGGATTCGGAGATACATTATCCTATTGCATCCATCATACCACAAAGAAAATATACGTTCAATGTTCTATCTCGAATCTCACCACGGAAATTAATTAAAAATCAAATTTTGTTTTCGTTCATATGACCGATCCTACTTCCTAATTACTAGACTGCGGATTTTTATGCAATTTAATACTCTCAAATTGGTGAATGATGCATATTTAATAATTTAACAAAATGAAAGGCATATATTTTAAAAATTCCGAGGAAGAAATGCACTGTTGTTGAAGTTTCATTTCCTTAACTGCATTAGCACAGAAAATATGGATATCTAAAAGTGTACATTTGCATAAACATCCGCAGTCTACTAATTACAACTTCTATCAATTTTGGCATTCTACCGGTGAGTTTCTAAGTAGTTCCTGCTCATATTTTCTCCCAGTCCTACTGCTAGTGATTCCAGAAGCCAGGTTTTGATTTTGGCAAATATTTTATGTTTTAAAGTCCACTTCACCCGATATTTTTCCCAGTGGATTCAATCTGAATGATTGAAAGGTCCGGTACATGATTTTTATTAAATTATTCTCTTGCAATTGTCCTCAATCATTTCTGCAGACATTTGCAGAAATCCTGGGAAAATGTCGTATTTTCAACACAAACAGCAAGTGTCCTAACTCTTATGTACACGGATTCAGCATTTGAAAATAATAAAAAATGTTTCAGCTAAACGTGTGTTCTATTTGACCTTGTTGTTCCTGCGGTACAGCAAATTTGGTTACTACCGATAGAGGCTGCCGGCTGTAGACTGTCTTGTAGGATGTGTAACTCAACGTTTCAGCAGGATGCAGCTAGCTCCATCAGAGGTCAAAGACGCGGTGATATGGAGCTCGTCTTTCAGTTGTCTATTTATGAGAGAGGTTCATGTTACGTCTCAACGATCACCAGTGTTCTATGTTGATTCGTTCAAGTTTAACGACAACAGGATGACCCAGACGGAGTTTATGTGGTAGTCCGTGCCCTGTTGTCATTACCTGGGTGCTGCATGATCACAATCGATTCTCGACGGTTTCTGAAGAAGCATCCCTTTGTCCTGGCTAGCTCCTCGGTTTCCTCGAATAGGATCTTATGTCCTGTGGTTATTTTTTGCTCGTCTACTGTCGACTTCACATACACTGCCGTTCAAAACTTTGGGATCAAGTATATACTATCCGAATATATTTCACATCGAAATCAGCACTAATGAATCTTTTAACCACTCTTGGCACGTTGTTTCTATCACCATATTGTCTCACAAATTATTCTGGTTGCTTCAGCGACGGTTTTACCGTGACGAAAATAGTGAAGCACGCAATGACGAATATGCACCTTTTCAACGTTCGTTTTCATTCAAGCTAATAATGTAATTAATTGTCAAACTGCGAACTGTTATATAGCTACCGGAATGCAGCTTTGCCAACCTCCGTAACGAAAAAAGAATTGAACGCGGGAACCGTAACACACCGTTGTTAACACTATTTAAACGTGACACCAGGAACATATTTATACTCCCAATAATTAATACATTTTATCTCGCAAGCCTTATAATTTTCATGATCAACTGTCATGTATGTTTTCTCGCATACATATGATTACAAAAACATTAATAAGTCATACATGTTTGTTACAATAATTTTTGCATTGAGAACTATGTAGATGTCTTTTCATCACACTCAAAAGAATGTGTATTCATTTTAACACTTTGAGTGCCACGCAGCACTAACTGAAAAATTCCATACTTTCAAAATTTTTATACAAAATTAATATAACTACAAATTGTACCTTTTTTAGTCAATAATATCAATAACTTTCATAATTTTTTTACTGCTACTATTAAACCTTATTAGATATATTTATTAATACTATGCATGATCAAATAAATAATGACTGAATGTTTGTGTCACCCAAATATGGGTGACATGGCACTCAAAGTGTTAATACAGGCTCAGTAGGTATAAACAGGAATTATTTTATCTTTTTTCTAAATGGGGCCGATTTTCTTACCATTAGCTCAATTACACCTCTCCTTTGTCAGTGCATGACTACCAGCTCGGAGGGTTAACCTTTTTGAGCCCTGAGAATTTTGGGGAAGAAGCGTGCATCGTGTGCTGAAATTTTCCGCGGCGGAACAGCATGTTAAACTGACTATTTAATTGTAATAATGTGTATGATGTCGATTGTTCGGTTGTTTTGTGCTCTAAAACTGCAAAGCATGTAACGAAGCATGTATATTTTAATATAATGAGCTAAAGTAATAATTCATCCGAATACATAGGTTTATAGCGTACAATAGACAGCTGTGCCTACACCAGTACGGTGACCCGTAGCAGACGGTGAAGGATTTTTTGGAACGCACATATGCGTTTATCGTCCTCAAAGGATTAACACATTCGCATCGGGCTATTTTTCACAAAGTTTTCATATAAATCGGGGGTATTTTAGTGATCTAAAGATATTTCAACATATATGTATTATAACTGCAATAATTATTTTTGTAATTAATATATGTTATTGAAATTTTCAGGAGTTGTACATAAGTAGTCTTAGTAGTATTAGAATTCTCATTTCCCGACGACAACGCTTATTTTTTAAAAACGAGAATTTTCGTTTCCCGATACGAATGTGTTAATATAGGGGACTGAACTTTCAGATGAAAATCGGGAATTTCGTGTCGACAGCGTGCAACTGTGCGGCACCTTCTGAACGAACAATATGTGCGAAGACAGAAATACGAGGGCGCGATCGAAGCGTGACCAAGTTCCCGGTCGTTTGAAATGCTCAAAAGAAAAGCAGCGACGTCAACGTCGACTTTGCCAAGAGGATCATCCGCGGCTAAAATTATTGCGACTTCACTAGGGCGAAAAATTTCTTCCGCGAACTGGGACATTCGGAAAATGTATTTCGATTCGGAGAACGACTAATCGGGAAACCTCGATCACGATATCCCTGTACCTTGGCAGAAAAAGGGCCAGTGTCCAATTTGAAACTTTTTGTGAAAAGGTGCGCGTTGACCTTCTTTATTACACGTGACACATTGGTCTCTTGAGAATGTATCTAACATTGCTTGTAATAGTGGAAAGACGGTGGCCCTTTTTTCTGTGATAAAGTTCATGATTTTGATGTGAATGGTGCATACAATTCGAATGCAATAATTTTGGATGTTGGCCCTATTTCTATCAAGGTAGAGATACATAGATACCAGTCCAGATTCGGCTGTTCAATCATACAGGGAACGTAAAATCCGATTCCATTCAAGCAGACAAAATTCCACCGCCCAGTGAAAGGTTTATTTCAAAATATGAAATTCACCGATGCACAGGGTGACACAAAGTTAACAATACAACCTGGTGGAAAATGATTCTACATGGAATACTTTAAATATTTGTTGAATAATCGAAATAGTCTCCAGTTACAAATTTTAGGGCGGTTGCATATTTTTCTTGCACCTGGTGTGACAATTTAATTCGCAGAATGCACGTGTAAAAATTGTATTTTTGTGCATATGCAAGGTCAGTCACCTGAAGTGTTTTACAAGTCAATATCTGAGTACATAATTAAATAACATATCGAAGAAGTATATACGTGGGGGCTTTTGTGGTTTGAGAGGATGCATAATGTGCAACGTTCAACATTCTTTTAGGTGTAGTAGCCTTTTTAGGTCTCAAGGACACCTTCACTTTTTCATGTACGTACAAGTACAATTTCTTGCCACATAATGATGCAGTGAATGACAAAGCTTATCTAGGCTCGACGATTGTAACCAGTCACTTTGTATCGCTTAGTCGCAATATTACGATACACACATGCTCCCATACACTCGTACACGCTCTTACACACACTCGAAAACAAAACACCTGATCGATCACATCATTTTAAACGACAGAGCTTACACACATACACACTCGAAAGCAAAACGCCTACTTCGACGAATTTTCCTGAACGACTCAGTCCTACGCACACGTATTCGAAAATAAATCTGGCTCCATCACATCATCCTGGACAACACGGGTCTACATACATACACACATACTCGAAAATAAAACGTCTGATTCCGTCACATCATCCTGGACAGCACACTCCTACGTACATACGCACACACTCGAAAACAAAATGCCTGACTTCATCGCATCATCCTGGACGACATGGTCCTACACACACAGATTCAAGAGCGCTTACGGTCCAACAGAACTTAATGTTATTACCCAAAGTCCGACATCGCGAACCAAATTGTCACACCTCGTATACCGTAAATCTCCTCTCGAGCGCTCGTCCAGCGAAACTCAGCAGAAAATCGGTACTCGGGTAAACGGAGAGACACGGATTAATCGCTGTTCCTACAGCGGTAGACGTGCAAATCCTCGAGAGGGTAGGAAAAGGAAGAGGGCAACGTAAGCGTAAACGTCAGCGTGAAAGCTACACGCGTCAGTTGCGAATAGGCGCGAAGTGGCCGCTTTACGAACGCTTTACGAGCTTAGACGTTATCCGCGCGAAAGCTTTAACCTTTCCGAGAAACACCGCTGAAATAAACACGTGCGCAATGACGTCACGGTTCCCCATGCCGACCAAAAATATCTGCTATCTGTCGTTGCGATTGTTGCACCGCTGTTCGACGCCCGGCTGGAATACCTCGGGAATCGGATTGACACTCGTACAGGGTGACTCGTTTTAACTAGAATTCTCTATTTCACGTGTATCTAAAGACACGTGTACACGTGTAATTAATATATCCGTGTTCTAGTGCGTGTAGTTTTTAATACACGGATACACGTGTATCAATATATACGAGTACCCGTGTACTGACATATTCATGCTTTATTTCGTGTGACTATTAGTGTATAACAAAATACCCGAATATTGAAGTACATACATTTACGCAAGTAATTTGCGAAACAAATATATGATTTTCTAGGTTACAGGTAACAATAAAAAACAACATAATCTCGGTTAACAAAATTTAATCAAGTAATCGTCTGTTTTAATATAAAAAAACTAATGTATTTATATTTTCAGGCAACAGACGATTCCATTTTGTCGTAACAGTATTTCCGGCACTTGAGACGCATCGTTTTTTGCTATACACTAATAATCACACGAAGTAAAATATGAATATGTCAATACACGTGTACCCGTCTGCTCGTGTAATAAAAACTACACGGACTTAAACAGGTATTGTATATTAATTACACGTGTATCTTTAATACACGTTCAAAACCATGGTCTCTAGTTTTAACCTCTTAGCGCAAGGTATGCCATGTATCGCACAAACCAAATTTTCAGTAATTTTTTATGTAAAACATGCATCATAACCTTGCTGCGTATGGTACCATATTTAACACATTCACTGCAATGTCACCCCTATATGGGTAACAATTAGACTGCGGATCTATATGCAATTTAACATATTCAGATTCATAAAGAATACACATTTTATAGAGTAAGTGTAACAGAAAATATACTTCCAAACGTTTCGACTCCAAAATGCAATTCTGCCACAGTTGCGTTAAATCAGCTACATGAAAATCAAAAATATTGAAGTCTATAAATGTATATTTGCATAAAGATCCGCAGTCTAGTAATAATAATTACTTATTTGATCATGTGTAGCACCAATACATACACATAAGCAAGTCTAATAGCAACAATAGAAAGATTACGGCAGGGTCTAGCCGAATAAGTGGGTCCGAAGTACCCCTAAACCAAATTCGATTTGCGATGGACAATTGGATAGCTGATCAAAAAAAAACCTATTTGTGCCAAGTTTCAACTTCATATCACGACTTGGGGACTAGTAAAGGGCAAAAGTTGAAAATCACGTTTTTGCCCAATTTCTCCTATACTATTACCTGAAAAATTTGGAAACAAATGAGAGACATTTCAGATATCATGTTACTCCCCCTTAGAATTAGACTGCAGATATTTATGCAATTTAACACATATAAATTGGTGAATGATGGACATTCAATAACTTGGTAGAATAAAAATTACACATTTTAAACATTTCAAAGAGCAAATGCAGTCTTGTTGAAGTTTCATTTATTTAACTGCATTAACATAGGAAATATGGAAATCGATAAATGTATATTTGCAGAAACATCCGCAGTCAACTTGTAACAACTGCGCGCACAGAATTGTCGTAAAACGAAGTAGTCTGAATAGATACACTTGCTTGAAAATAAATCGTGAAACGAAGGGTTAATTCAGCGTTTACAAGGTATCAAAAATACCGACCAGAAGGTGGGAAACAGTTTGAGCAACTTTTACAATAAGTTATCACTAGACTGCGAATGTTTATACAAATATACATGTTTAGACTTTCATATTTTTTATCTTAATGCAGTTAAATAAATAAAACTACACAAGCCGGCATTAACTTCTTGAAATGTTCAAAATATGTAATTTTTATTTTGCCAAGTTATTGAATATCCATCATTCACCAATTTGGAGATGTTAAATTGCATAAACATCCGTAGTCTACTTATCATCATTGTAAGCAAAGTCCATGTCCATGAAGCAACTATGACAATAATAGAATCGACAAATTGCTGCTATATCTAAAAGAGACGAAGTCATTTAACAAATTATTATGATATATTTAATGTCTACTTGATTAGTAGAAATCAGTGAACTTTTTTCGTTCCTTTACTGCGTCGCTGATAACCTTCTACCTGATGCGACGTTAAATTATTGTAAAAAATATACACAAGTTTAATTTACTACAATGTCTTTTAAAAAAGTGTTCATCAACACATGTTTATGCAAACTCTTTGTATTCAGAATTATATTTCCTATCAGATCTTAAACTGTAGGGCGGACGTCAAAGTTAGGCACTTCAAGGTCACTTGTCGTTTACATAGCCACGTTAAAACAAGATACAGTAGAACCCCGATTATCTGAACATTGATCATCCTATGCCAGTTACAAGTTATAATTATCACTAGGGATACTATATATTTAATTCTACATTACTATATAGTCTATATTCTAAAACAAAAATTAATATTTTTATGCAAAACATAGTTGAAATGTGAGTCACCCTGTTGCTACTCACAGTTCAGATAGTCGAGGTCCTATTGTGCATGCTAAGTTCTGTTTTGAAGATATCGTTTTTAAAATTGGAATGAATGTGAGAAGTAGTAGTAAACGACATTTGCAAAATTAAAAGGAGGATGCAACCTTGAGATGCCAAGTTCTTGCCTCCCGACCATAGTGTCCTTTCGTTTAAAGACACCATATACAGAAACTCAACGACTAAACAGAATCTGGGGTGCAATTTTCCACAACTTGGACTCGTTTTTTCACGCAGTATCAGAAACTTTCGGGTTGTGCTGCTCGTTTTTGGACACCCTTGAAGATTAAAAGCAAAACTCGACCAGGTAGCTGATAGTTTCAACAGTTGTTAGTAGTAGCACTCGGCTACGTTTGATGTCTAAGCAATCGTTAAATCTACGATCCACCTGTTTTGTATACTGTGATCAAAATATAAAACAGATACCCGGTAGACAGTAATGTTATCGTTTCATTCTCTTTTCAGCGCTCTCATTCCGATCGTATTTTGAAAGCTTAACACACGCCTCTGGCGAAATAACTGTCCTGAGCCGGTAACAGCTACAATATCTAAAACCCAGCGCGTTTTACTTGAGAAATTGTATCGTTACATGCTATAGACGCAGTAAATGCCAGATCTACACCAGTACAGTATTTTAGCAAAAGTAAATAGGTCGTTGCATATGAAATTGGCCGATTTGGTACATGCAGAAAGTTCGTCACAATTTGATAACATAAAAATGTGCTTCCTCGGACTTTCTAACCGTTTGTATTACCATTAGCATTCTTTGTACTGATTCTTTTATTGTTTCATGCGATATGGTGTTTCGTGATTCCGTTAGCGTTTGCCACAAGCGATTCTTTGATGAGGTAAAATTGGTGTACATTTTTATCGAGCCTTTTCTTTAGTACTAACGGAAACGGGACACTCTGGTTCTTCTAATTTCTTGGAAAATTATACGGTATAACCTTACATCATTTCATTTCAAAGCCGAATTACGTGATTTACTAATTTAATTTCCGGAATATTATAACCGTTGAAGGGTTAGTATAATTTTCTACAAAACATAATTAGACTGACATGAGTATAGCAATCGAAAAAAAGCATAATAATATGAAAAACTATGTTGTAGTGACTGTAAAATTAGTCCAAGGCTGTTCGAAAGGATCAACGTTATACGGAAAAAAAAATACTTAAATTATTTCAAGACATTAATGTCTCCATTGTGTACAGTGATCACGATTCATCTTTTGCGATCTGAAGGAACCTTATTGTTAATCGCATAAATACACTTATTTCTTTATAAAGTCGTAATTGTTTCGCTTAGAAAACGTAACGTGATCTGTAGACATGTTGGATTCGGAGTCGTGGAATTGATTAGAGAACATTTTAAGAGAACACTTTCAAATCTAATAACAGATTTATTCTACTGTACGTTATAGCATTGTACAAGAATCTGTGCTGCTTCGCAAATTCCTATGTAGATACAGGTAAGTGCACCTAATATCACCTACCAAGTTTCAAATCGTTCTCAAGTAATGGGTAAGAGTCATTTCTATATCAAATTAGTCTCTTTATACATGTTTGGCTACAACTTCAGTCCGTTGCCGATTTCTGACAACGCTTTTTTCTCCAAATATTACGGGTAGGCGATATTACGTGTTAGGCGATATTAGGGGCACTTACCCTATACTACCGTAGGGATGAGGAAGGGGTATGAATAACTAGTCTTGACGAACTCTGCCCTTGATGACTAAAACGCCCTACAAACGATGAGACTCGTCTCGCGGCATGCCTCGAGGCCAGGTCTCATGTAAGGCAGCGTCAGGCTTATGCTGCCTACTCTCACGCTTGATACTGTATCACTAGCACCTGGCCTCGAGGCAAGTATCATCGTGTGTAGGGTGTTTGAGACCTGGCCTCGAGACAAGCCCCATCGTGTGTAGGGTGTTTAAGAGTTGAGTTCGTTTCTATTATAGAAAGTGTTTTATTTGGAAAATCTTGCACAAGCAGGCTGACACAGTGTAGACAATGAGTTGGTCATAGCTAATAGCGGTTGGTCATCCAACAGACAATGTTAACCAAAATGTCAGTGGCTTTGATCTTTGAGAATGAGCTGGTCTATCGAACTGAAATATCAGAAAATCGAAAAACTTTTTACCTTGGCATGGAAGACAATTCCACGGTGGAACGCCTCCTCGCTGTGCAATGGTATCCTCGTGTCGTACTCGTCATTATGCACGAGATTGTATTGCTTCTTAGAGGGCATGCTTGGCCCAACTGCATCCGATTATGCTCGTCCAGTCTCGCTGAAACATTAGATCAAATATTAGTACCGGATCTAGTCACAACTTGTCTCGTAATATTTTCAGTGAATGGAACCGTGTTACTATAATAGGGATAGAAAAATTAGATCTCCCAAAGTCATTTCTTTGTCTACGGTACAGTTTTCCTTTTTACTTACTCCAGTAATGGCCACGGGAGCTCCAGCCTTCCTCCACTCTAGGTTCATTCCCCTCATACAGGCGATGGACCGAGAAGGAACGAGGAGCGAATTGGAGGGGAAACTGAATCGAGGAGAAAGGACCTAGAGTGGGTGAAGGCCGTTGCTCCGGTGGCCATCACTGAACTATACGATCAAATAGTAAAATATTCTTTTTATTTCTCATTTATATTTAAAACAGGATACTTTAATACGAGGATTGAAACAGTTATAGAATTTACTATTAAAAATCTTATACAGGGCATTCCGAAATTGAACAATCAAATTCTGGCAATATACTTTGTAAGTAAAAATAAGGACCAAATGTACGTATCAATATAAGCCCGAAAACACTTAATCACTGAGGTGTAAAGAAAAATATTATACACGAAGAAAACAATAATGATTATCATTTATAATTTCTGCAATGGAAATTCTTAACAGGTCTATGTATCATTGACTTACACCATCCTCTTGCTTTACGATTTTTTCAATGATTGTAGAATGCGATAAAATTTCATTGAAGCGTACAATTCACCCTTAACGAACTTTTGAAATTCAAACGAACCACATTACAATGTTTTCTTAAAAGTTCATGTAGGCCTGAGATTTATATTCGCAATATATAAACTGTAATCTACTGTACGAGTGCAAATTGTTAAAGCTGATAGGTTAGTATGTTAACTATGCACGTTTGAAACCCACCTAAAACTGGAAGTATTCCAGATAAATAATTGTAGCAGTCTACGCTGGATTATACACGAAAACGAAAAAGAATAACCCATTAACGCTTTGACGGTCGCTAATATTTTGCGAATACTAATTCTGCAACTTGGCAGGAACAGGGCCAATGTCCGATTTGCCATTTTTGGGCAAAAGGTGCACAATGCTCATTTTTATTGTAATACACATACCACACTGGTCTCTTGAGAATGTATGTAACTTTGCTTGTAATAGTGGAAGAATAGTAGCCCCCTTTTCTATGATTTTATGCGAATGGTGCATAAAACTCAAACGCAATAATTTTAGACATTAGCCCTCTTTCTACCAAGATATAGAATTATTTTTGAACATTTTTCTACAATTCTTAAGTAACTAAGCATTTCACATTACTGTTTTTGTATTAAATATTCTACAATTTCCACTTTATTAGCGCTTGAAACATTTATTATATTATTTGGAATATTTATTTACTTCACAGGAGAATGAATAAAATCACGTAGACGTAATAACAGCCGTCAATGTGTTAACTGCAATGCTGCCTTAACTGGAAACAATAATTTTTAGACTTTAATGTAGAATTAACATAACTTCGGACTATGTCTATTTTGTTGGCGTTGGAAAAAATGATCTAGCCATTGCTTGCCAGGGGCTGGATTATTTTTGACCGACAACAGTAGACTGTTTATCTGACATACAAAAATGTTTTAACTGTTACGGACTCGGATTCATTGTATGTGTTGTATACCTTCAAGACGAAGTTTATTTGCATTAGAGCGATAAGTTGATGATCGCTTCCCGAAGCAACGTGTCTTCTGAATCTCGGAAACGGGAAGATGTCTACAATATGTTGAAATGAGCATAATTCTTATGTTTTATTCGCTATAAATTGTTTCATAAACAGTGTTAAGTACCAATACCTGAATACTTATGAGCAGTCGATTGAAATAACAAAAGAGAAGATAAGCAGAAGAAACCGAAACGTGTACAGTCGTAAGCGTTCTTACTGGTTCTGTAGCACATCTGCTTCTTAATGCAACAAATTCAATGTCTTTATAAAAATTAATCAAGCTGGATCAGTTAGATAAAATTACAAATATTCATTGTAAAGTAAAATTTATTCATTAACAAAGTTAATCTAAAATACAGTATAGTGACAAGAAACAAACGGTTACACTGCATTATTATTATTTCAATTTTTACTGTAGTTTTTTCAGGTTCGTCTTTAAGTGCTGTTTTCACCTCTTCAATGTGGACGTTTGTCAATAAAAAATATGACTGTCAAATATTTGTTCAAACATAATCAAACTTGGTATCTGTCATTTAAGTGATGTCTCTTGTGTGACCTGCTTCAGCATCATTGATATTATATTTTAAATCGATATTGCTGTATCAATTTGTTCTGAGATATATCTATGAACGTTTCTAAACTTGTTAAGGCTTATAACTTTCGCATGTGTACGTATACAATACATCGAACTGTACACGCGTATCAAAAATTTGATTTTTGAATATTTATGTTCGAACAGACTTACAGAATAATTTTGTTGTCCTATAATGATTTCAAAATTATACTTCTGAACTCGGATATTTCTTAGAATGATAACATAAACATCAGTTGTCTAGTATGGACACTACTATTATGGAGACACTAGTATAGAATTTGAAATATCATGTTTTTTTTCCTTATACCTTGTAGCTGGACGAATTCTCTTTCGAGCGCGAGAGCACAGAGGTTTGCCACCTGGCGGCTGTGCGCGAACTATGCCCCCGTGGACGGCACGCCGGCACATTGACAAAAAATAGTCCCATGTTTTTTTCTTGATGTATTATTTACACGATAAAATATAGCCTATTACACTCCAGAAAATGTAAAGAAGCTATTATGAAAATTTCATAACATTTTTGAGATTTTTGCGAGCATACAAGCAAAGTCTGTCTCTTTATTATAATAGTAAGATAGGAAGATTAATTGAGGTGGTCCATATGCAACAGGGCTTTTCCGAAAATTCTATCTATACCCTCAAAAATATCAAGTGTAAAGGATGAACACGCTAAAACTAAAGGGATGTTCAAGGAACAAGTGCACCTTTACATCACACCGATTTTCACTCTATTGGATAATACGATCAAGGTGAACGCAAGCGCCCTTGGTCAGAAAATCGATGTCGTCTCGAAGACCATTGCGTACTCATTCTCCTCTATCATCATGAACACTTCAACTGCCATGTCACCCATACATAGGTGACATTTTGGTTCAGTTATTATTTATCTGGTCTTGACTCAACCCAATAATTCGTGCATTATACTAGATAAGGAACTGTTACATATGTTCAACTCGTTATTGGGTACATAATTGTGCTCTTTGAATTAATTCACAAATTCTAACTAACATAGGGACATAATACTTTTTCTCGTAACTGAACAAGATATAAATGCTTATATAATAATTCAGAGTTTCCACGCGACTTCATCAGAACAAACGAAAAACAAACAATACCATACTCAGTGCTTATAAACCCAATTCAACTGGATCGTAACAGAGAACCGAAGTAAGTACGCACATACTCGATGAAACTTCAAAATTATTGTCCTCGAGAACAAAACCCTGCATGATAGAGATTTATCCCATAATTTCGATTTCCCATAATCTTTGAACGCGGAATCACCCTATCTCGGTTCTACCAAGAATGTTACTGCACCCTGTATAACCACTACAACTACCCGACTAAATTCACCGCACAGATTGTTCCCTGCTAAGCGACAGTATCCAATCTCTCCCGCATCTTATCGCGCTGTATGCTCTCTGAAAATAGTACAACCCTATTTAAAATCGATGTAGAGGGAACATGACGAAGGCTAAATGAGCTAGAACCATCCACGAGGCACGTGTTGCAAGTGGTACCGTGTTCAAGGTCGGTCTCGCCCTACATGACCTGTGACTGACGCACATCTGACGTGTCTGATCAGGGTACGGAGGTGCACAAAAAGACATCCAGGCCGAAGATAGCATCGCGGCCGAGAATAAGTACCGATTTCCTGCGGCCGGTTCTCCGTATGATCTGATTGGTAACCTCTCATTCATGGGAAAGATCGCCAGGTGGATGTTTCTTCGTCATCCCGCGCAACTGTTCGAACTTGTGGCGCACCTGTATCGGTGTTCTTGGAATCGGAACAAGAGAAAGATCAGTCAACCGCGTTGCCACGCAGGAAACACTGGCTCTCATCCGATCGCCGAAGTTAACCCTCGGACGGCGGAGACCGGGTCATTCGAGACCCAGCATTACAGTGTTTTTCATGCAGTTGAGTATGTGATGTTTGAGTCACAGCAATCCACCCTTCTCCTAATCGTTGCCTTAGCAACAACAAGACATCTGAGCATCAAGAACATACGTTTTAGAAACACTATTATCGTAGAATATGTTTTTCGGCACGACCTACCTCGAAAATTCGTAATGTGAAAAACAGTATGGATATATTCCAATAATTGTAAGTGGAGATTTTCATCTAGATTTAAAGAAGAGGGAAAACAAAGAATTCATAGATTTAATGGAAATCAACTATTCGTGGTAGCTCTTGTATCAACATGGTATTTGCTCGATATGTAGACAAAATAGATTCAACAAATTATATTAGTTACTTTAGCTATCACAAGCTAAAATTGTTAACGATTGTTAAGTATAACTTCAGATTGTGAAAAATAAACGTTGT
Source organism: Macropis europaea (assembly GCA_916610135.2). Taxonomy (NCBI): domain Eukaryota; kingdom Metazoa; phylum Arthropoda; class Insecta; order Hymenoptera; family Melittidae; genus Macropis; species Macropis europaea. The sequence goes on from OU744345.1 coordinate 25,553,662, forward strand.
TTATAAATAAAATTTTCCATCGCATCTTTGTGTCGTTTTATTATTATCGTTAAAAACAAACAAAATATGTATTCTACGCATAATGTTTTCATGAAAACTGTGTACGTTTTTTGCACAGCATCGACCAAAACAAACGTGTATTTCGTTTTCATGGCGATTTCAGTGCAGAAAATTCATCATGTCGAATCAACAGTATCGTTTAACAAGCTTGTGGAGGATAAGAATAATAATAATAACGAAATTTCATCGGATGGACGAGCTACGTTACGTAGTGACAACTGTTTAGGGTATATTTGTAATCATCATGTGATAAATCGAAAAGAAAGTTTATATACGCATCGTATAGAAACAGAATAATGCTTGTACAATTATAAAGTAAATAAATGTTAATAAAAATGTTCATGAAGTAATGTCTGTAAATATGTTTTCCATTCATTATTACATACGAGTATAATTTAAAAAGCTAAAATGTTCGATAAAATGAAGGGCTAACGTAAAAATTTGCTTGCGGATACGTACAAAAAAAATTTACTATTGGGTCAAGTTCGACCCGGCTACCGCCAAAGCGCGCCGTGCGTGCGACTATTAACCCCTTGATATACAAAGACGTCTGGGATATATCATTTGTTTATTATGTCACTGTAAAGCTTACATAATTGTTAAGTTGAGATATATTAAATAATGTTTTTTGAACGAATCGAGTTTCATTTGATTTATATGTCAAAGGGTTAAGTACTTCATCCACTGTCCAAGGGTTAAATTACTCTGGCCACGGTCACCGCTAAGATGAATGATCGCCTTCAGTGCTTCTGTGTTGCTGTTGACAAATGATAGTTCAGAACCTACTTAGGACTGTAGATTCCCCGACTAAATGATCATGGCAATCGATGCTGGGCTACGCGGTGGTATCAAAAAATTGTCGAACTGGCTATATTATGTTGGGTTAAAAGGAAAGTTCGTGCGTTTTTTACGAAGCGGCCAAAGGCAATTGACAAGGATCATTTGCAAGCGATAATTGCTATAAATCGTTGCATCGCAATTAGAGAACTTACGACGAAGTTTACAGTTTCTCAAACATGTATTGTTGAACACTTCATCACCCTGGAATGACTGCAAAACTCGATATCTGGCTTCCGCACTTGCCGAATGAGGAAAACAAGTTGGATCGAGTATCAAAGTATGTCTCATTAAGGAATCGACAACGACAGGAGCTATTTTTGTAACAAATGGTCACAAGCGATGAAAAGCAGGTGTTTTACGAAAACAATATTCGACAAAGGCAATGGTACCAACCAGTGGAAACACCTGAGTCTACCCCAAAAAGGAATTGCGTCAGAAGAAGCTTATGCTTTGCGTTTGGTGGGGTATGGCGTGAATAATTTATTATAAACTTTTGCAACTAAATCAGACCATTAATTCAGAAGTTCATTGCCAACAATTGGCACGAGTAAACGCATGCTTGACGATAAATCTCAAGTCCATATTTCATCAACAGAAGAGGAGTCGTCTTCCATCAAGACAATGCTCGATTGCATGTGAGCGTAATGACTCCCAAAAAAATTAAGGACCTTAATTGGGGAATTATGAGGGACAGCTCCCGTATTTGCCTGATATAGCACCATTTGATTACCATTTATTCAGATCGTTGCAAAATTATCTGATTGGAAAAAAATTCAAAAACTATGAAGAGGTCAGCAACGCCCTTCAAGATTATTTCTTATCCAAATTGCAGGAATTCTACAAAGATGGGATTGAAAAGCTCGTGGAACGTTGGGAGTTAGTAATAGAGACTAATGAAAATGATATCATAGATTTAATAATTTAGTTTCTCTAAAAATAATATGGTGGAATAATAAAATAAAAACGCACGACTTTCCATTGAACCCGGTAAAAAATTATAGACCAACTTGAAATTTTACTGGCCACCATCGCCCTTATCATAGTCTCTTTGGGAGATCATGCAACGGCCCCAGTGATTCTAAGATTGTTGGAACGCCTTCTTAAAGTTCTGTTTCTTCATGCTGGTCAGCACTATCGTCGTCTTTTCCTGAGTCTCCTGAATTGTGCCAAATCTCCGCCTTTCGAACATCGCCTCCATTGTAGGGAAGATGAAAACAACTGCGCTGCCGCTCCACACCCTCCCTATTTTCCTGATTTGGCAATCGCCGAGTCTTTCATGTTCTCTAGAATGAAGACGATGCACAAAGAATGGAGATTTGGCACAGTTGAGGAGAGTACGTGACATGTAAGTACGAATACGTGTAGATGTAAGTAATAATATTTTCTTCTATTGATTCCATAGTTACTAAATAATATTTCTTTATTCCTTTGTGTTGATTTGAAACCGATATAGTTACTTACAGTTCTGTATTGAAAATTAGTTTATCGATATGTTCTTTTGATTAATGTACACCTATCACAAATTGGACGTACACTCCTAAAAATGTATTCTTTAACACTAGTGCGGTCTTTGGGTCACTCACCTCTTTCTTATTTTTGTGAAACTTTTGTTGTTATCGAAGAACTGCAATGAAATTAGTATCATTATGCTTGTTTCTGTTCCCCCGACATTATATTAAAAGATTATTGTCTGGGTTCATATGGCGTGCTGATAATAAAGATTGTTACACGTAAGATCCTTTGGTCTTTTTTTACCTAATATAAACGAGGCACAATGAAACAACAGAAATCAGTCATGGCCAAATCTTACAAACAAGTGGGTGATAGTATAATAGAAAGAAAAAATATAAATAGCATAAAATGACCAGAATAGTTTTATTAATGCCACAAAAAAATAAGTTATTCTATGGTGGGATCCGAATGGGGGGAAATTCATATGCAAACAGCACTGTTACCAAGTGTGTAAAACCTGTTATAAATAAACAATTTCAACACAAGATGTTGTTTTTCTATAATTAAAGCTATTCTAATACGTGTGACTGGAAGATCCTGTACTTCCTTAATCCCGACACTGTATTATAAAGCTGAAAATATGAGTTCCATACATTCGGGTCATTTTTTATCCAACGACCTTAAGTGTAAAATCGAACGGAAGAATACTCTAGGGTTAATTTTTATATATTTTATAATACTCTAAAATAAAATGATCATTTCTATGCGAAATCTAATGACAGCGTGAGTCATTCTCTTATTAATTACAGTTTGACTAATCAAGGATCTACTGTAGCTGTGTTCATTTAAATTCAGTTTTTAAATGTAATATTTAAAGCTCGAAAATTTTAGGGTGGCTTTGTAGTTACGACATCCACTCTATACCCATGATATCATAAGGCGCATTCTTTCTGTATCTTTTTCTCGGTGCAGGAGGGTCCTTTGAAGAAGCAACAAAAGTTCATGAGATTAATCTCGGTCCCTTCTCGAGTAGCACGAAAAAGAAGAATACCCCTTTGAATTGAAGAACACAATCTTCTTTTGTTAGATTTACGTCGGCAACACGAGCAACCCTACCATGGATCGACAGGTTCTTCCCTACTCAGAAAGAAGTACCGGGTGGCGGACACAAAACTTTCGAAGCGACGTTGCCATCTGCTCAGACTTCTTTTTTTGATCGTTGGTATCTTCATTAAGCTTCTCCTAAGCGAACTTATAAATACTCTCCAATTAACGATTTTACTTTGTCGCCCGTTTCTTGCGTTTCTTCCACGGTTCCTCGACCTCGAAATGACAAGTTTGATTGTAAATGCCAGATTGGAGTAAACGAAGTGTTTCCTGCTTTCGAACAGATTTTCGAGCATCATTCGAATCAGATTATTTTAAACCAGCTATTTAACTTTTTGACTGCTACTGGCAACTATAGGCGTTTGATAAACCCGCTCACGGTGTACTGTCGACGCCCATAGGCGTTCGGGACAATAGCTCGCTATGCACTACTGCAGCTTGACCGCACGCAGCGTCCGCCTCGTTTCGAAGCAAACCGCAGTCAAAGGGCTAATAAATAGACTGCGGAACTTTATGCAAATACACATTTTTAGAAATCAATACTTCTGGTTTTAACGTAGTTAAAGAAATGAAATATGGACAGAACTGTATGTTGTATTTGTAACGTAGTCGAGTGTATTTTTTGAGTCACTCACTTAAAAAAATGTACATTTTCTACGTATTTGAATATATTAAATCCTACACATACACGCAATGTATTAGTAAGGAATTCTAGTCTGAAATATTTCTGGAATTATTTTCACGGGATAAAAACCTTATAAACGTCTTTATTCGATTATTTCAAAAATTACTCAAGGCTATATTTTAAGAATGAAGCAGCCATAAAATATAATAATTTGTTGTCTGAAATAAAGTTATTTCTACAGTGCTCAGATTTAATTTAAACTTGAACATTAATTTCATAATATTATTATAAATTAGTTATTCGAATAATAAGTTATCTTAGTAGATTACAAGTTATTTTTAAGTGCTTGCGCGTTAGCTTATTTGAACGAGTAAAGAATTGTTCTTCGCATCGTTTCGTTGTTTGATTTCTGTAACCTGAAAAAGAAAAATGCATAAAGTATGCACGCAAGTAGATGCAACATTGCTTCATTTAAAAAATGCAAATGAATCAAATACCGTAAGTTCGTTATTGAGCCAGTTACGTCCCAAAATAAAAAGAACCCCACATTCCTGCAGTGTATAAAAACGGAGACGACCCTTCCGAACGGAATCTGTACGTCTGCTCTTCGTACAGATCATTATGGAAGCAATGAATATAATATAAGCTCTTTATTTTGAAAGTAGCATAAGTCACTTTTCCAGAAGAAATAAGTTAAAGCTGTTTTGGTTACGAACAGAATCGAGGGTAGGTCAAAAAGTTCGCGAAATGGAGGGGAAGAAGAGAGGTGGGGGTAAGCTTGCACACAAAGTTCTATTGTGTGACTCCCTTTCAGTATAAACACAAAGTTTTAACTTGATTTGGTAATTAGTCTACGCGTTATCGCCTAATAAGCAAGTCAATCTGGAAGAAAATGTGAAGCACGCAGAAAATTAAGTTTCGCGGCGTTATCAAGTTCCAAACAAGTTCCATTCAAGTGTGGCTTCCAAACCCTCAATCACTCTCCCTACAGTCCAGACCTGAGCCTGTCCGACTACTATTTGTTCCCAAATATGAAAGAAGACCTTCGAGGGAAGAAGTTTACGGACGATGAAGAGTTCAAGTCTGCGATTGCAGCTCATTCTGAGGCGAAAGAAAAAACATATTTTTACGAATAAATAAATTAATTCAGAGATCTGAAAAGTGTATTGAGTTTAAGGGAGAATACACCGAAAAAGAAAATTAATACCACAGTTTCTTCTACACTCTTTCGCCTTCAGTCCGCGAATTTTTTTACCTTTCCTCGTATCACTAGAGGTCCTTGCTACTGAGTCAGTAGAATTTTGGATGTTAACCAGAATGGCAAATATATTTTTCTCGAAAGTGGCTTAAATCATTCTTCCGGAAAAAATAAGTTAAAGCCATTTCGGTTATAAATACGCATGATGATCTTTTTATCTACTAGCAATTTTTGTGAATGCCTCATAAAATCATCGCTACTGGCTCAATAGAAGTTTAAATAGACTTAACGTAAGTTACTGGCTCGATTTATGACTCGCAACTGGCAATACTTATTACCTGCGTTCGCATATTTTGAAAAGGACGAAAAAAACTGTTAATTAGTATGAGGGTATCAAGCGTCTGAACAACAGAAAACAAAAAAAAGATCATTTTAGAGAAAATGGCATCAATTTGAAGAATGAACATCAATCTTTTACGAATATTTTTAACCTTCAAAGCACTCTAAAAATCGTAAATATTGATATATTTAGCTTTCCGGTGTGCAAGCGTTAACCACTCTTATCCTAATTAACCCTCATCCGTCCCTTGTGTGAATTTGACACATTTTTCTCAGTAAAATGCGATAAATGTAGAAAAGCAGTATGGCTTGCACATTTGCTTTATTATATCCAACTCTTCCGAGAAGAATTTTTTCCAACCTGCCTACTTCTCCGGTGAAAAGTTACTATAGTTTAAATAATAGCAATGTACACAAATTCATGGATGTAGTACAAATATATCTGAATATATGTGCAAAGTTTCATAAAGATACGTCGTCCAGTTTTTTAAACATAAATTTCCAAAATGCACCCTCAAAGCAGGCCGAGAAAGAACACCCCCTGACGACTCCTGAAATACTCGAACCTGAAAAAACGTGGGGTCAGAAAACAAGAAGGTCGAAGGGAAAATGTACAGGATGAATAGAAGGGGAATAAGTCAGCCATATGGTTACAACGAAGATTTTATCGTGGCGGTAATTACATTACCCTTCATGAAACGAAATTACGCTTTATTCTCGCGCCGCGGTCAGTCAATTACGTTCGCGGCACGTGCGGTGCGTTGCACTGAAATTGCGCCGACACAAGAACAAAACAGTGTAAGAAGCAACAGTCTGCAAGGGATCAAGAATTTTGAATTGATAAATAAAAAACACATTTTAAAAAAATAAGAGTTGACCTTGAAATTTCCGAGGGCCCTCCATCTACAAAAAAATTATTACTGGAATTCTATGACCCCCTCGGTACCAAACAATTTTTGTACATAAAGTTTCCTCACATCTCCAAAAATAATGGAGATATTCCAGGTAGTGAAACTTATTGTCCAACCCTGTACACATAATTATTTATTTATTAGTAAGTAATGAAAACCATTACTTTATTCAATAATTCCCATAAATTACAATGAAACTCGTAAAATCAATGCCGAGTATATTAAAAACTATAATCAAATTGAAGAGACAGGTAAGAGATCATTTTTTTTTATTATCTCCAATGTTCTTCACAATTTGTCGATACAGACATTAAGTAAATTCTTATATCTGGGTGGAATATCACATAGACGATATCTTCACTGAGACAGCGTCTTTAGTAGCAAGATCTATTGAGTTGAGCTGTTCGGATGTGTTATTACATTTTTCAGTAAGTCTATCGAATGTGTTCTTTTAAGTCATCGTGGGATGTGCAGGTTACGTTACTGGCCAGTGTATTGGTATGTGTTTTGATTCTTCTACCGTAGCTGCTGGCTGATTTTGTTATATCATGGCGTACCGAAATGATGTTTATGTCTTTTCTGATATCTTCATTTTTAACGTACCACATGTCCAGATTGGTTTCATTATTGTTTTATAAATCTGTAGCTTGTTTTCCATACTCAGTTTAGATTTTTCCCCAGTTAGCCATGACATTTGTCTCCTTTTTCGCCGAATTTGTTCTAACAGATCATTCAAATTCATTATTTTGTATCAATCTAAAGCATTTCTATTAATAGCCAAATACTTTCTTAAATTTCCTTTTCGTCAAAATTGTTCCTTTAGTGTTAATACTCGCTTCAGTCGTGTTTGGCGCGTGACTGGAGTGACATTCCTTTTTCCTTTTTGGCGTGTGTCCCGCTTGTGATTATCTATTGTCTTACTTCCGTGTGGCGATTATAAGAGGTGTACACACGTGTTATTATGTAACTTCACTCTTGTTTAATACGTTGATTGCCCAGCATAAATCGAGTATGTTTCTCGCGGAGACCAAATCCGCGGTTGGGCACGGGTCATCGTGCTAGCGTATAAGCTGCAGGTAACAATTTGTTTGCTTTGTAACACAGTTGCAGGTGTTTGAACCATTAGCCGTTGTTGAATACAATGAAGGTAAATGCGGCTCAGATCGAAGTGAGCAAATGGTTTCCTGTGCTACGTCACTACGGAAAGGCATCAAATGGAATCGCAAGCTGACAATCCATCAAATTGTGGACATTTCGGTTGTAAATGCACATATTGTGTACCAGCCAGAAATGAAAAAATAAAAATCACACGATTCAGAGAACTTTTAGCTACGGAATTATTACTCCGTGGAAATAATACCGCTAGTGATATTTACCAGAGTAAAACACACAATTTAATAGTAAGAAAAAACTCTGAGGGATGAATAATTAGACGCATGTGCGTTTTTCGCTATAAAAAAAGTAGGCAGACTAAAGACAGCCAGAAAAAATGTGTAAAAAACCTGAATTTATTGTCTTACCTACCTCAAACGCTCAGATTTGCTTAAATTGTTTCCAAAAATGCCATAAAAGATTACTGTAACATTGTATAATTTTTATATGTATAAATTAGTTATACACCCTCGTACACCACTGAGTGTGTTGTTATTAATAAATACGATTACAAATTGTTTTTAAAGTCCTGCTAATTACATGAATAAAACCATCACCCATATTTGAATGACGGGGCCTCAGCGGAAACTTACCCATCACCCAGATATGGGTGACCTGACAATCAACGTGTTAAAATAAAGAATTGTAATGTTATTTATCAACCGTAAGAATTGTCTCACCAAGGATCTCTAATCCTAACACTTTTTCAATAAACTATCAAAATATATTATTCTACATAAATCGAAATTTATTCTCAAACTATAATACAATATTATACAGTAAATGAATAAATATTTATTAAATACCGGTTTTCGACTATTATTTACTTTTCGAACTTATTCCTTAACACAAAATTTACTCGATATACATGGTGTCCGAATACTTCCATAACAAACTGTATAATGTGTAAAATAAAAAACAATATTTATATGATGACACTATAACTACACGCATATGGGGTGTGTTCGGTCCACAAGAAATCCAGTTAACAAATTGAAACAATTGCTTCGGCATTTTTTCGATAGCACCCGGTATAAGAAGAGGACGCAGAGAAGCACGGAGTCGCGAGACGTGAAGGGCGAAAAACGAAGGGACGAAGGGTAAGAAAGAAAGGGAAACAGGCAACCTTATATCAGTCGGATTTATTGTCCGAAGCTGGATTCACGGTGCCCGGTCGACTGGTGCCGTTTGTAAACGGCTTCATGGCATGGGGCCCCATAAGGGCGTCCAGTGATTTTGTTACACGCGGCAGCTGCAACTTTTATCTCTGTATCGAGTTCCTGAGTCGTTTCGGAACACGACCATGTACGATTTACGTTTATTATTTTCAGCTTGCATTCGCGCCCCGTTAAGGAGCTGTTCGATGACACCGGTTTATTATCTTAATATAATACGCAATTTACCGGTTAATCGCATAACACGAGGAGTTTCTTTTGCATGCCGAATTATCTTTCTCGCATTCAGATTTGGTCATTATTTAAATGGAATTAATTTTGGAATGGTTATTCGGATAATATACGTTATTTTTAACCCGGCGGCTGCGTGGTGGGAAAACGTAACATAATCTGTGTGGTGAGGCCATGTACTCCAATCAATGTTTTTAAAATTTTTAATTCTCTATGTATAATCTTTTAATATAATATCAAATCTGACTTCTTTCATTCATATTCAGTTAATCTTTCCACAAAATAATTAGTAATTACTTTTTACTCTGAAATGTAATGGAAAAATACAAATGTTGTTATTTTAAGGAAGGTATTGAAAATCATTCAGCATCGAGCATGCCTAATATGAAAGTAATACTATTTTTGAAAATTGTGGGGATGTCACACCTCACCACACAGTCGTCGTGTTAACAACTTAAGTATGTATATATTAGGTCATTCCATAAGTAATGTCGTTTTTAAATGTGACTTTGAAGGTGAATGAGTTAACGATTACGGTGATTTTTGTTCATCGAGGCAGTAATTATAGTTGTTAACGACTGCGGTGATTTTTCTTCATCGAGACATTAATTACAGTTGTCAATGTACTTAAATAGTTCTTCGCCTCTAACGTCAAGAAATTCTTATTGTCTTAAAACAATTTGCTTTATGTTGACTTCAACCAATCGATATCATTGAGTTTGTTTTAACTAACAAATTTTTGGTCTACCTGAACAGGGAGCAGTTCGTAAGTGTAACAAGATTTGAGAATGCAATAATTAAATTTCTAATATTAAAATTCTATTGAATTTATAAAATTGTTGGACACACGATTTTATTACGTTAACTGACTTTTCATGGAAAATACAAAATAAAGTACATCCTCCACATTCCACCGTATACACGGTAAAATGTTCATTCAAATATTATTGAATAACGTATTTATATTTATTTAACGTATACTATGTAATGTAGAAAACGACATTATTTATAATCTCATAATACTAATGCAGAATGTCATATGTTTCATTTAGTAACTAATTTTCTAATATGTATACGAAATTAAAAATTAATATTTATAATATTTCAATATCAAATTTACAGGTGGCGTTCACGAGGATGACACGTTGGACGATTTGATTTTCCAAATATAAAATAATAATGCAATCAGTAGTATATCTTCTTTGAGTATTATTTCAAATAAAAAAAGGAATGTGTATTTTTTTAATACAGGCTCTGTAGGTATAAACAGGAATTATTTTATCTCTTTTTAGCCCTCCTTTACCGATGACTGCTTCAAATTTTGTTAGATCCGAGATAGAATTTGGCAGAACTCGTATTCTACTTTCCCAATGACAGCTCAGACGTTTCCACGAAAACAGGTGAACGACACTGTTTTGTGAGTTACAGGAACGCGGCGATAAACGTTGCCGGAATAGGAAACAATTTTATTACATCCGTTTTAACGGTACAGGATCGCAGGTACAAAGAAAAAGGCTTGTAACAGTTTCTGACGCTATCTTCGAATAGAAAGTCATGGTTCGCGGAAAAAATGACTAAGCCACTTCCTAAAGACAAATCGTTGGAAACTTATGTATGCTACATTTATATAAGACACCTCAGCCGTTTTATTTGAAGGTAAAATTAGATATCCAATGTTTCCAATCCTAACCGCGTACAGGGTGGTCCAGCGTTGCAAGCAGTTTTCCTTTATTCCGAAATATTTAATGTTTTGCATTTTAACATATTGAAAAATATTGCTGGTTTCATGCTTCTAAGATTTCAGGCATGTTTAATTTCATTATATGACCATTTTTATAAATACCCTCAAAGTAAAACTGTTTTTATTAACTGCAAATGGACTTGTACCATTTTCAAAAATAATAAATTGTAAAAATCGTTAATAATATCAAATTTAAATTTATATTTTAATTGAAGCATACTTACCGGAAACGTAATTCTAAAATATAAATAATAACAATTATAATAAAAGGAAAAGGTATATTATTGAACGTAAAAATTTATTTATTTGATAAAGATTTTGGAGATTACTATTATAACAAGTGTCATTAAAAAGAAACAATTTAAAAAAATGAAAGTACATCATGAAGGATAATATTAATAATTTTTATTCGTATTTTAGTCTTCTTTTGGCTCTGTACAAAGTGTACTGAAATATTCGTGACGAACAGGTGGTATAAAGCAATAAACTCATCGTATCGTCATATTTAGTTACTGTTATAGGGCTTAAATTGATATACAGAATGGATCATAACTCTACATGTTAAGATACGTTGAAAACATACAATACAATTTGTTCGTATATTGCTCCGTTTTCGAGATAATCGAATTTGAAAATTTGTTGAATGTGCGTGCACTTGGCTAACTCTCGACTTAACGGATTTCATTGGACGTAGAAATAATTCTTACGAAGTTTCACCGTGCGTATAAGATATTGCATTACGCCGTTGCGAACTTACTGAAATGAGTTGTAAATTTGTTACATTCAATCAACGATCGCTCGCACGCGCTCTCTTCCGCTTCCGATTGCCGGTCCATTGGCAATTTGCAATGCGAATTAGCTACACAGGCACAACCACCACTCGCAATATAAAACAACGTGCGTACAGGCTGATACAAAAGTTACTTCCCGATTTTAACTCTTGCGCCGTTCAAATAACACTGTCCAACATATACCTGGACTTTTAACCCTTTGCGGTTATATTAGCCTAAGGCAAGTGATAGTAGAAACAGTAACAATAATACCCCGCAAGGGGTAATTGCTTTCAACTACACGAGGCTAGCAAACCCGCGGACCCGAGCTACCCACCAGCAGTATGGGATAACCACCCTACTAGTGACAAATCATTGCTTTCGAAACGAACAGAACCTGCATCGGACAAGCGACATAACGGCCGGGAACGTCCCGGGAATTGGCAGCTTGATCAAAATGATGACGACACAGCTAACAAACCACACCCGGTCCAAAGTGTTTTGCCGGAAAACCAACCGACAACCACCAAAGCTGGCAAACCTAGGCAGCGCATGATTTGTACTCAAGAAGCGAACGAACACGCCGCTGTTATTACAAAGCAACTAAAAAATTCGAAACTCGTCAACAGAGCCATACGAAACAATAGAAAAGGAACCAAGTGATTTGGCATAAGACCGTGCTTAGTTCCTAAAACCCAACGAATATGTCAGAAATTATATTCTTTGGACTCTGTTTCTTGAAGGTTTTGGGGTAAGTGCTAAACGATCCAACACAGTCTACTTACCAGAAGGCACCCGCGCCTTCTCCACTCCGTGGCCAGATCCTTTAGGAACAATGTCCTTTTTCTTAACAAACTAGCAATACCACGTCACGTCGCCTGCCACCCCAAACTCTCTCTCTCATGCCTCTTCCAAACAATCAGCCTATGACACCCGATAGTCATACAACTTCGATTTGATGGCTAATGTCTGATACCCACCCAGCAAGCCATGCTTTCGACACACGGACACAAAACAATCCTCAAGCCAGTCATAAATGAGACTAAAGCAGAATAGCGTCGGACTATCTACCTTCGACCTTTCTTGAAACTCGGCTGTCACTAACATATAAAAGCTGAGAGTACCCAACACAATAATAATAATAATAACAATAAAGTAGACTAATGGCAGTAACACACTATACAGACGGACACAATCAGGTAGTAAGAATTATACATCAAGGAATAGCACCTACACATACAAACTTATAACAGAAAATCAATCATACAACACATACAGAACATGAACAATATTAGAAAACAACAACATGAAATTATACTGGAACAAATCGATACAAACCGATCATACAATAACATGCAACAGATCAGACATAACACTAATAAACAAGAAGAATAAAATAACATACTTAATAGAAATGAACATCCCCAATGACGATAACATAACAATCAAATACCAGGAAAAAATAGAAAAATACTTGCCACTAGCACAAGCAATCACAAGAATATGGCGCCAAAAAACTAAAAATAATGCTAATAACCGTACCAATATCAGATATAACACCAAAATCACTTCACAAAAACGTACAGGAACTGGACCTAATTGTAAGCATAGACATACATTAAGGGGAGAATCTCTCCCCTTAAAGTCAAAAGTTGCTGCGCGGCGTACAACATAGCGGCTGTTATATTTATTTAAAACAAAAAATCCAAAAAGATCTCTTTTACTAGGAAATTTCGCAGGTGATGAACCTCGAATCGGAGAAAAATTGACAAAATTGACAAAATGGCACAAATTTGAAAAGAAAGTATCAATTTTTACGAAAATTTCGTCATTTCATTATGCAACTAAACAAATTAAATTAAACGATTTCGTTATTTTTCGAGGTTCATTACCCGAAGAAAGTATTTACGTATATAAATGTCTGCATCGGTAGAAATGAATCGGTCAAATATTTTTTAAGTTATGTTACACGCCAATTTGAAAAAAGTGTTTTCGAGAAAAACGCGTTTAATACAAAAATCAGTCGTACTCAAAATATGAAACATTACATGATCATTATTAACGCAATAAGTAGATCCATATGGACAGACTTGGCATAATGTCCGTCTGTACATACTTTAACCGTAATGGAGGAATGAAAAGAAATGTAGAACGTCGATTTTCGAAAAACGTCGATTATCCGAATATCGGATATCCGAGGGACCGATTATTAGAATACAGAGTGAGTCGGGTATCTCAACTATGTCAGAATGTTTACATTTTAGAACACATATCTGTAATTACGACGATATTCAGGAATAGTTGAAAATAGATATATGAAATATAATGATATTGTTTTATCCATCCTTGCTGAAAAAAATTATGACAAAGATAAAGACATGGAGGGATCATGTACTATTTCACTACACCGTGAAGTTGAAAATGCATTATGATGAACAATAGAGTAAACGGAAGTAGATGCAATACAAATATTTATTTTAGAAGCAATTCGTCATTTGGGTATATGTAAAAACGATTAATTTACTTTCTGTATTTCGTTTATCACGTACTTTTTCACGATATATACACCTATATTCGAAAATTGTTTTGTTTCCAGTCGTTTTATAACATATTCGCAAATTTAGTTTTTCTAGTCCAATTATCGAAAAAACCGCTTATCGGAACGGGTTTGTCTCCCTATTAATTCGGTTAATCGACGTTTGACTGGAGTACAGTTAGACCTCGATCATCCGAACTGCAATTAATAACTGAATGATTCACCCTTATCTACATTTTGTAGAATAATAATAATTTTATTTTAGAAGGTAAAATATATAATGGTACAAAATTAAGTACATACTGTTATTAGTGATAATTTTAGCTCGTTACTGATATAGGGTGACAAATCTTTGGATGAGCCGAGTTCGGATAATCGAGGTTCTACTGTATTATCATCGGGCGGAGATGGAATGTAACTCTTTTTTTTATCACTCTGTATGTAACAAACGTGTTAAACATCGTATCGTGCAAATGCTTTTGTCCACGATTGTACGTGATCACGATCGCACGTGGGGAAACCGCGTTTCTTTGTTCGATACCCGGACGCTCGTGTGAATGCCGCATAAATTCAGGTATGCTCGCACAAAGATGCATCCTCCGGCGGTACTTGAACTCTGCGTCTCGTGCGCGCGCGCGCGTTTCTCCATCAATTCATTTTTCCACAATTTCTAACCTGTCAGTCCTCTTCCACGCACACCGATCACTATCGTTGCATGCACCTTCGACGCCTCACATGCGTAATCAGCAATTCCATGCTACTGCAAGTGATGAGTAGACTGCGGATTTTAGTACAAATATACGTTTTTAGACTTCAATATTTTTTATTTCCGTGCAGCTGATGAAATTATGGCAAAACTGCATTTTACGGTTGAAATGTTTAAATATTATAAAAAAATATAGATTAATAATTTTTCTACGCGGACGCTTAAATTATTGTTCGTTTAGTGTACTCATGTTAACAGTTGTATAAGGAAGGAATCATATATTGGTTTTAGTATTTTCTTTGACAGAAGATATTCCAAAATACATTACAATACCTGTGCTAGGATCGTTGTTACTCTTAAAACTGTACGCTGAAAATTGTGAATGGCTGTACGTTTAGTCACACGCCTTACAGTTTTAGAAAAACATCTTAAGAATTGACATCATACACGATGCTATAATAAAATATGCAATTTAACGCGCACTAGACACCAAAGAAAGTTTCAGCAAGATATTTTTTCGAATGCATCGGGATTCCAAGGGCTAATACAAAGCCATCAAAATGATACGTTTTAGAAAAAATATAATAGGCGTAAAAAATAAGTCGTACATAGTAAAACTGCAAACTAGTATAAATCGCACTTAGTAGAATTGCAAACCAGTATAAATCGTACACAGTAAAGTTGCGAACCAGTATAAATTGTACACAGTAAAGTTCCAAACCAGTGTAAATCGTACAAAGTAAAGTTGCAAACCAGTATAAATCGTACACAGTAAAATTGCAAGCCAGTATAAATCGTACATACTAAAATTGCACACCAGTAATTAAAGGACCCTGTGGAAAAGGACACATCACACATCTACATTGTCTTTTGGTTTTTTGTACCATCAACCAGCTCCTACAATCTACTGTCTACTCCATTACATTCTAGCACCGTGGCATGTACCCTTTCGTAAACAGAAACATGTTAAAATTCTTCTACATTGAAAGCAAACAAATACCTAGCGAAAAAGAGGCCCATGCCACTCTCTTCTTACAGAACTTGAAACAAAATTTCAGCAAAGAAAAATAATGATTCTACGACTAGTAAGCGGGTTACATTCTATATATGTACATCATAATTAAAGTGAAAAGCCTGTGACACTTATTGTTAGTCTTCAAACATGTCGCGGTTACCCTCCTAACCTTGGACATTGCGTATCGCACATCAAATACCCAAGTGGACACAAAATAAAAGTTTTTAAATTTAGGGATTTACAGAGTCTCAGACAGAGTATACCGCCTGTGTATGTTCCATTTTTTCGATCGTTGAGGTGTTACGAAAGTGAAATTATCTAATAACATTTAACAGAATCAGTGAGAAATGATAGAAATTACTAATATTATTCATGAAAACAAGTAGAATTAGAAGTTACGTATATTCATTTTGTATAAAGATTTAGAAAGTTTGCCATTTTCAGCTAATAAGGCGTGGCAGTCAACGTGTTAAATCAATCATTTATTTCCCGCCAATCTAACAAAGTTTAAAAGTTTCACCAGTAAAACGGCGTTTCTATCAGGATAAGATCATGAAACGTTCTATGCTGTACTTTCGTTCACCATTGTAGATACAACGGCAACATGTGCGGAACGGTAAACGCACACCGCATATTCATCGTGCGACTGATCTGTTTATAATGCGACATCCATCGTGAGGATAGAAACCGAGAAGGAAGAATGCTTTAATCCTTTGACTGTGAACAGCGCTACAAGGCGTCTTCATCTGTTCAACCATTTCTGTGCCAGAAATTGCGATCACGCTCCTCTGTTTCTGCTTTTCCAATGACAGTACAGTTGAACCTTGAACATCGCGGACCTGCATAACGCGGCTTTGGCTGTACGCGGATCATTTTTTCTTAACAAATTTCGGGGCTGGCCGCATGCTTATTTCGAATCTCTCTATTCGGCTTGTTTTTATTCTCTATTGTGGCGAGTGAAAAGGCTCAGAAAGAGCGGGAGGGCACGTGTATTCATAAGCCATACATTACAATCGTCACGGCAAAGGTGTTGTTCATCGAAAGTAAGATGGAACAGGACCTCTCATTTCCTCTTCCTTATTATTAGGTTGTCCCAAAAGTTCTTTTCGTAATTTAGCTTGCTCGGCTGTGTTAGGCAATGTTTAGGCAAACATGCAGCCTGGTCTGTTTCTCGTTGATGTTATGGTATTCACTTGTCTTCTAGCTCTTCAACAGCGCATTTGTTCGCTTGTAAAGTATCCCAGTCTGTTTCTGTGCGTCTTAACCCTCCGAACTCCTTTGTCGAGTGTGACTCGACATCGATTTTATTCACAGGTACTCCTGTGTCGAGTTACACTCGACATTTTTAAATTGCCAGTTTAAATATGTATTATATTTCGCAATGTTTTTTTTTTACTTAAATAAGCTACATTACATGTATATGACCCTTTTTGTAACACAAAAAGTCCTTGAAGTATTCAGGTACATGATCGTTTGTACCTAATTGATTACTATCAACCAACTGTCTTTTGAAGTACATTTAAAATAAAACATTTAAAATAATAGGGAGTTATTGAAAAGAAAATTAAAAAAAATTAGGAATTCAGAGGGTTAAAAGATGGAAAAGCAGAAAGCGCATTTGTGACACGTCTGCTTGGTCGTTCGAAACAAATTGTTGGAATCTGATTGGGATGTTCTACCCCATCTTCCTTACTCTTTTGACCTTGCCCCGTCTGATTATCACTTGTTTCTTTCGCTAAAAAATTGTATTTGTAATAAACAATTCGGCTCGTTAAGGGACATAAAAAATCACTTCCTTCAGTATTTTGCCAGTAAGCCAAAGGAATTTTAGGAAAGATGGTATTATGAGGCTTCCGGAGAGATAGAGGAAGGCGACAGAACAGAATGGATCGTACATACTTCAATAATATTATACCGTTCATGAAATTTTGTACGCATAGGTAATATCTAATAAGAAAACGAAATTAAATTTTGGTACAATCTAATATTTTCTTAACCCTTTGAGGGCGATGAACGCATATATGCGTTCCAAAAAATCTTTTACGGTGTGCTACGAGTCATCGCAGTGGCCCAGACACAGCTGTTTATTCTACGCTATAATGCTACGTATTCGAATGAATTATCATTGCAGCTCATTTTATAAAGTATATATATTTCGTTACAAAATTTGCAATTTTAGAGCGCTAAAACAAGTGAACAGTCGACATCATACACATTATTATAATTAAGTATCCAGTTAAAATACGTTATACCACCGTGACAAATTTCAGCACATGGCGCACGCTTTTTCTTGAAGTTTTCAGAGCGTAAAGGGTTAAATAACATTTTCTTTCCTCTGATTTATTTTATTGTAACAATACAGTAACAGCACATATAGTATACAAAATAAGTCTTCCGGTTAACAGTACGCTATTGCAGTTTTTGAGAAGTCAAGAATTTGAAGTGGATTTTGGACTATGCGTGGAATCGTCGAAGTTTACTGTCTACTTTCTGTTTTCATCGAGGCAGTATACTTCTTCGAACAGTCTAACTAATGAGAAATCAGTGAAAGGTTTCATATTTACACAATTCCTTCATCTGCTTTGTATGCACGTTCCAAGTTAAGCATTAATTATATGCGACAGTTAGGAAAATCCTGACAATTTTATGCTATAAGTGACAACACAGAAAATTACATAAACAAAATTATTTTTTGAGAAGTTCAGAAGGTTTGCATGTTTTATATGCGCAAGATCGTTAAAAACAGAGTTAAAGTGGATCTCATTAAGCGCCCCACGTGCTATCGAACGCGTTTTACGGTCCGCGAGCATGTATCCCGCCACTTTCTCGCAAGTTTTTAATTTCAGTGCAAAATTAATCGCATCTTCTAATTTACAGTCTCATATGTATTCGTATGTTTGCAATCTTTAGGTACAACTTACGAAAATCAAGTCGTAAACCAAAAAGAATCCAATAAGTATCAGAATGTAATTAGTAGACTGCGAATGTTTACGCAAATGTGTATTGTTGGAATTTTCACGATTTACATAAAATAAGGAAATCTGCATTACCCATAGTGTGGGCTAATTGGTGTCGACACTGTTCTCCTAGCGCCTCTTTGAATATGTCGTTTGTTTCAACATTAATTATTGCTTGCACTTCCCGTTATAAGCACATGGCTGAGAGTTGCGTTCAATTTTCTGTAATATTGTTTTGTTTAATAATTATAAACCAAACCTAAAGTGTTTATTTAACTACTGTATAATTAATATATGTATTTTGCACCAAAGATATAGAGGAGTACATATAAATAAATGATTTGCCATAAATCTGTGTCTTTTTATCTAATAACCTCAACACATATTTGTGTAGAAGATACGTAAAAAAATGGGACCTAGACAGAAATTAGTTTTATAGACCTTCTGAAATATATTTTTTATTTTGCATAATGCATATTTTGTGCATGTTGCAAACTTTTTGCTAATTTTGTGCATATTTCTCATATATTTCATGCATAGTTGGCTAACTCGGGGTCGTAGCGACCAGTGCGAGGAGCCTACGTGACTTCACCAAATGGAATGTTCATTTACGTATTTTCGCAGTATTTTCCAATAAAGTCACGCAACATATGAAGTCGTTGAATTCGTCTCGTTACTCTCTATCATTTTGTAGCAAAAAATATAGTCATTTTAAAAAATTCAACTGACCTTGAAAGAACCTTAACACGTTGAACACCACAGTGAAAACGGCCATACCTAATCAGACACGATATAATTTACTATATTTTATATAAATCATAAAGAAAAAAACATTTGAGTACTCGATCATGTTCTTCTATTCCTACATTATTGTTTCAGTGTGAAGCTTGCTCAAAATTTGGCGACAATCAATAATTATTTAATTAAATTAAACCTGAGGTGTCCGTCACCGGTGACTGACGCGACGTTCAACGTGTTAACACTTGCACTTAGCGAACTTACACCTGCACGTATTAGTGCCCCCCTCTATCCCATTTAATCCCCCAAAAGCAGGTTTTTCAATTCAACGCAGTTTCCGAAATATTAGCATGTATATATTAAAATTCGTCACCCTGTATAATGACCTAAAACGGCAGGTACACAGAAAGAATAAGTGCATCGAAATTAGCCACGACATGCAGTATGTTTGATAAACGAGTCTCTGCTGGAACGTGCCGGTGAATGTTAAGGAACAACTTTCATGGTCACCTAACGAGGTAGAGACTGTACGTCAGTGACATTAACAAAGTAAAAGGACTAACATTTGCGATCGAGTACATGAATGAGAGTAAGACGGTTTGGAAAACAGTTACATTCTCAGATGAACAGAACAGAAACACCATAGAAAGATTGGAGAATGCCGATACAGAGTTACGATTTAAGAAATTTACGACCGATAGTCAAACACGTCAACGGTGTGATAGTTTTATGGGGCTGCATATCAGCAATTGCAATGGATTTTCTTGTACATGCGGATGAAATCATGGATGGAACAGGTTATAATACAATTACACAAGAAAACTTACTGGCAGGTGCGATTAAATTGAATCTTCGAGGTGAGAAGTATTTTCAACAGGACAATGACCCAAAACATGCGGCTCGAATGGTTAAGGAGTGGACGTTTTAAAATGTACTTCGTATGCTTTAGATACTCCTCCAAAAAGTCTCAACGCAAATTCTGTTAAATATTAAATTTGTGGATAGAAATAAATGTACGTTTTGGAAAATTCAATAATTGTAACAAAGAAATGTTTAAACAAAATCAATGTCACTTAATCATACAATGCAATAAATATTCGACATTACGCCAAAAGAATAGTATAAGCTACAACTTAAAAGGGAACTTTTCTAAACATAAAAAATACGTCAATTGCTCCAATTCCTCAAAGAAAGAAAACTCTTTACAACTGTAGTGTAACTAAATACTGTCGTCGTTAGTAACCATTGTAGTAGATGCGACATTAAGCGGGAGAAAAAAAATGTTGAAAATAGAATGATTGGACTTTGAACAGTGATACAACAAAATATTACATATAAATTAGTTGAAAGTATGCAAGATCGTTTAAATAATATAGATATTAAAAAGCTATTAACCTTTTCAGCCTTATGGATTCATATATGTATAAATTCCGAAAAATTGATTATGATGTGCTACGGGCCAGTATACTGTCCAGAGTGCAATTGTTCATTGTATGACATGACCCTACGTATTTGGACGAATTATTACACCGTGACTTATTAAAATTTATTTGTTGCGTTAAATGTGCTGCAATTCTATAACATTGTTCTATGTTTGTTGAAAGTTTCTAAGATCAAAGTGTTAATGTATGTTCTGTAAACAATCTATACACGCTTTTATAGACCGTCATTAAATAGTAAATAATGTAAACTTAGTGTATTTTCATTAATACTTCTCTGATTTTGTTAAAATTTGATTTGAAAAAACTGTATGCATATACACGAGACTTGCAGGGTAGATAGTACTCAATTAACTGAATAAAAAATATCTAGTAAACGTAGGCCGAAAAGTCAATATTATCTGAGTTATAAACAATTTTGTGTTGGAAATTTTTGTATAACTCAAACAATATTGACTTTTCGGCCGATGTTTACTAAACAGTTTTTATCCAGTTTGTTGAGTTCTATCTGTAATATAAGTCGTGTATACTTATTTAACAATCTGCATAACAATAATAATGATAATAATATAATAAACAGGGAGAATATTAAAAAAAAATATCCAAAACTCACCGGATAGATAGTACTTATCAAACTGAATTCAAAAATGAGTACAATCCAAGTTATAAACAATTCCGTACTGGAAGGGTGCTTTACGAATTTCTTTATAACTCGGCCTACGTTTACCAGACACTTTGTATTCACTTCATTGAATATGCCCTGCAAATCCTTGAACACTCTTTTTAAAACCCCGTATACGATCATAATAAAATATTCATTGTAACATCTGGAACGTATTTTCTGACTTGAATACGTCCTTTTCGATTATATCGAGGGTACGAATACGTATCAGGCTGACTGTGCACGAGAAATGGGATACTGCAAGTAGGTTTGAATCTGACTGGACGGTTTCGAATAGTTCATAAATAATTTGAAAAAGAGAAGCAATACTTGCTTGCAACACAAGAATACTACCACCCCGCGGTAGGGACAAGACGGTTTTTCCTCATTTTTTTTTAAAGCTTAATAATTCAGAAGTCTGATTTAATATCGTCCAAAGTATCTACATGCCAAATGCTAGACTGTTAAATTATAATTGTATTGTTTTTTCATAAATACTTACTTAAAATGTCAAATTATTACTTTATTTGCATTTTTCCTTAGCTTCCCCGTCATGCCCTCCTACCGCTACGCAGCGAACTTGATTCTATCGCTTCCTGCAGGTACTTGTCGCGGGGTTCAAAACCAACTTGCATAATCCGAGTACTTTGCAAATACATCAAATAAAACAACATTTCGTATGAGTAGTATTCGAATTCCATGGAGTGAAATTTTGGTATTAGAATTGCCTTGGATTCGTGAGGACGTATTGAACTGGATCCCATGCTGTGCACACTGTATATACCCGCGTTAGCAGCAACAATGAAATCGCACGGAGCAAAAGCAACGCGAAGAATACAAGAAGGAACGGCGCGTGGAAAACGAGCGAAAAATATTTATAGGCAAATTCGAGTGTATCAGTGCGAGACGCAACAGTAGGAACAGTCTCGTGCTGGCCTGAATTATTCAGCGAAAACGATCGGGCCGTTCAAAGGAAATTCGCCTGACAATCGTGCACGTAGGACATAAAGGAAGCTGTATCGATGAATAATCGATCAACCTTGAAACTGCTCCTAAGAATACTTCTTCGTTCGCATTAACCCCATCGCATCGGCCGACGAGATATCTCGCAAACTGAGTTTTACCCATCCGATTCCTTGGACGAGATATCTCGCGACTCGATGTCGTTTATTTGACACTTTGGACGAGATAAATCACTATTTTTCATTGCAATATTTAATAATGCTACACGTAGAATATTTTTTTTATGTGGTTTTTAACGTTGTGTTGATGTGACAGCAGTGTCTGATTTTTTTCGTGTTTTCGCCTTTGTGGTTCAAATCTTCTACACTCATATAGTAGGTGATTGATTGTTATGTGGCTGTGTCAATAGTTGTAGTAAGGTGGATCTGTTTTCATTGTGAGGTGTTCATGTGTAATTTTGAAGTGACCAGTTCTTAATCGAGACAATATAGTTTGTTTTCTTTTCTGTTCCTATAGCAGAATAAATAGTATTGGTTCTTTTAGTTGTAATCCATATTTTGTTCCATATTTCTTTTGCTATGATTTTTATGTGGTTAATGAGATCTTACTGTGTATTATCAACAAGAGAAGAAAAAAGCCATACATAGGTGGCATAGATTATGTCGATGAAATTATATAGGGGTATCAGTCCATACGTAAAAGTGTATAATGACATGAAAAATATTTTATGCATTTCATTGACATTACGATATTTAATTCTCATGCAATACGAAATTGTTTACATGAAAAGAGAAAATCTTTTCTTGAAGAGAAACTATCATTTCTGGTTTATTGGAGAAATATTTCTCACGGAAATAAAATCTTTGCCATCGAAGAAGGGAGTCTCGTAAACAATTGCCACTGCCATTGAGAGGTCGTTGCTTTCTTGTAAAAATACCACCCACGATAAAAAAAATCACATCCAACAAAATGCTGTGTCGTATGCAAGGGTACGAGCAACGTGAAGAAACAAGGTATTTTTGTCGGCATTGGAATGCAGCATTATATGTAACATCATGTTTTGAAGTGTTTCAGGTAAAGAAAAAATAAAACACAGAATTTTTCTAGAAGATGTGTACAGTTTTTTTTCTTCCCTTATTGATAAAACGCAATTATTAAATATCCTATGTATAGCATGGTTAAACGGTCCAATGAAAAGACACGCGGCATATCTCGTCCAAAGCGTCAAATAAATGACATCGAGTCGCGAGATATCTCGTCCAAAGAATTAAATCGGTTAAAAAAAAGGAGTAGCCCCTCACAGAGCAGAAAGTAAAGACAAACAATTGACTTGGTCTTTGAAATTTTTTGCACTATACGGTCTATATAATCCTTGAACAATAGAAAATTTGAAATTTATGACATGCGTCAAATGTCGTGGTAGAATATTATACCAAGTATCATGGCAGCTATATATTTTAAATAAAGTGGTACACTATTGTACCACTATCCTATAAAGCAAGGGCTCCTAACTTAAAGGCAACCCAAATTTGGGGTTCCGCAATAAAACTAGTTTCTGAATTTTGATCAACAGTATAAAATATGTATTAACCTGTTTGCCTTTGTATTTTCAAAAATTATTTCACATTCACCGTTTTATTTAAAATCAGTAGAAATCGTCAGCGTTCCAAAGTGTTCTATCAAGCTGAAAACGATTCCTCGTTCAGAATAAATTGCAAATCGCTTGCTATGAAGAGATGAAACGCTTCGATTTCACGGATTATTAGATCCAAGAACGATTCGATTGATCTTACCTGCCAGCCGATTGGACGATCGAAGCCAGATAGTCCTCATTAACCGGTTCGAATCGTGTTCCCGGCAAGAACGACCGAGATACGGTCCTTGCCCGAAAATCGGGTCCCTTTGTGAATGCAGCTTAACGGTGGTGGGCAGGCCAGTCAGCCAGGAGAAACATGTACACATTCAGGTTCCGCCGTTGATGAAGGACCAACACCGTCGCCCCATCGCGCGATCACACACTCACACACACAGGACAGCAAATATACAGCCCGTCGACCTCTCTCTCTTCTTGGAAACAGATGACAGAACGACTCGGTCACCGTAACCCACCGGACGTCCCACGGGAGCACCTTCGCGTGGCGATCTATTCGATGCAAAGCGACCACTTGATCGTACAGGTCCACCGGCTTTGCGTTCGTTCTTTTCGTTTTCTCACTCTCTGTCTCTCTCTCTCTCACTCTCTTTCGAAGCTTCTCTTGTTCTTTTTCTTCGAGAACTCGCGCTCCTCAGGCACCCTCGTGCTGACCAAAGCGAACCATGTAAAGGAAACGATGCGAGCACACGCGAGTGACGAGAACGTGAACGAGGGATGACGATCACTTGCATTCGAATCGTGGCATCGGCAACTTCGCACGGTCCTTTAATAACGTGGGACGGACACGACACCGCGGATACACCATGTTCCTCTCACCGTACACAGGATTTTTCTTTTTCTCGGTCGCACGATTTCGTTCGCTCGTGTTCCGTCCTTTTTCCACCAGTTCCTGTGTACGTTCTGCTCGATGTGGGATCGCGCGCGACTCACAGGAACACGGAGCACGATCGCGGTACGTACAGCCCTCCGGGGACCGTGCAAATCATCCCCACCGTCCACGGAACCGGCATCACACTGAAAACCGGCTGGCGAGTGTATTCCTCTCGGCCTAGAAGCGGGAATTTCCTTCCGCGACGTCGACATCTGACGGGAGAATACGGAACTGCGTCGCCTCGATCCGTTGGTATCAGCGATTCCCTTTTTCAACGGGTGATCCATGGGAATTTGAAAAGTGATTTCTTAACACGTCGTTGAAAGGCTGGTTCATGTAAATATTAAACGCGTGTCACCGGCTAATTTCGTAATTGAATATTGAAGTGCATACATTTAAATAAATTTCAATAACTTTATTTGTACATCACTTATTTATATGAAACGTGGTACATGTGTTATACAGGATGTTTCTAAAGTTGGTAACAAATTTGAATATAAGCATCGACGAAGTATAGAATAGATCTATCATCCAATATAATTTTTTAATCTTACTGTTCCTTGCGTGTAAGAACAGGAAATAAGGGCGAGTCAAGCGAGTGCTATGACAGCTTTCAATAAATATATAAAAATATAATATTTCATATATAAAATAGTTAATTTCATTCATTACCATCTCATACTCGTTCGAAGGACGTGTTTGGTTTTCCTTTTTTTAAAAATCTCACCAATGTGCCATAAATAATTCAATAAACATGAAACAAAAGATGTCAAAATTTCATCGTACATCATGTTAGCATAACATGCATGTTTTCCAATTTTAACTACTGACTACTGGTTTTGAAAAATCTGTAGTAAAAAAGCGAATTCTGCCTCAATGCAGAGACATTTGAGCATAGCTCGTACACGGACAGAACATGTGAAAATCGGGCGCACGAAGAACAAAATGAAACAAAGTATCATACTTCGTTGTCTCTATCAGGACGATTGTCGCGTAAAGGACTTTGTCCCTCTTTATCCTTGTGTCACAGAAGTCGAGAATCGGGATACACAAGATGAGCGCCTGAGCGACGTGGATTATTTGACGGAGACCCTGACATAAATTAGGAAGAGGCATAGGCAGGTCTCTTTGGCAAGAGAACTTTTCACGAAGAAAAGCGTTGTCTTGTATTAAAATGTAGTGTTAATTATATATTTCATGTTTCACGTTTATCTTACACATGCTTTCAATCCATCCCACTTCCTCCATTTTATCAAACTTACAACTTTCGTAAGACAAAAAATTTATATTACTTGTGCTTTAAAAAGTAAGATGCCTTCGTGTATCTAGGAATAATGAATACAGTGCCATTGGATCTCTATCGTCTCTACCTTACTATTTATGCCCGTCATGGCCATCCGGAGCGCAGCCCCAATCCGGCCTACCTCCACTCTGAGTCCATTCTCCTCATACAGGCTATGATCTGTGACGACGATGGACTGAGGGGGAACTGGAGGGAACTGAAACGAAGGGAACGGATCTAGAGTGGGGGAAGGCCGGAGCAGGGCTGCGCTCCGGATGGCCATGACGGGTATATGTACTTGAATTCACGAGAGAATGTAGTCGTTGGACGACGAGTTTACATTCGTTCTGCGCATCTCTGCTTTGATTGGTTCAACGCGCTCCGTAACTAATGGTAACGCGCAAGCGCTCTTAGTGCGTCATAGACGCCAAGACAGCTCAGAGCGTGTATACTCAGTGAGCAAACAGTTTAGTGACGCGTGTTCATTATTTATTCCCCCTATTCATATATTATTGTCCATTATGTATATGGACTATGGAGTGGGATGCGCGTGATACATGGTGGTGGGGGACGTCCAGAGCTCAGTCGAGCTGCGCGAAACGACTTCGTTTTCTCATGAATTCAAGTATACATCTGATGCAGAAATTCACACGCTTCAAGATGGTATGCCACAAATTTTCCTATCAACAACCGGGACGCGAGAAATTGCAGATTTCTGAGGAAGTCTGAGAGATGCTATGAAAGACGACCTTCCCATCTGTGGCCGTTCTGTCAGTGATCGACTCGTTTATATTTCTGACTTCTGATTTCACAAAATTTCTTCGACTTTTACACTGATAATAATGCTAATGTAAAAATAATACTAATGCGAATATAATATTATAGTCAGTATTCATAAGCTCCAAATAAATAGTGCTACAGAATACCATTTTCAGTACGCATTTGTCTCTTTATAGCAATGATAAAAATAGTTTTATATTATGAGGCATTCTTATATTACTAAGCATTCTGTAGCACTGTTTATTTGGAGTTTATGAATATTGTTCGCGAACCCTCCGGACGTAAGACACAAAAATACACTGGATGATGGGTCTATTCTATACGTTGTCGATGATGTTACTATAGTGGCACATAGTATCACACGCACAGGGTTGTACAAATTTTACCAGTCAAAACTGATTGGTGCAAAAGTGGCATATGGTTGAATACCATACAAATTATTTGAAAACCTCATAATGTTCTTTGAAAATTAGTGATTTGTGATATGCCTTGATTAAATCTATAGCAATTATTCGTAATCCAGAACACTTACCTGAATCAAATTATTCTGCGACCCACTTAAATTACTATATAAACATTAATGTCATAAATCAAAGGTAAAAAATTTCTCCAAAAGATAACTTATACTCTGTGAAGGAGCATACAATTAGATTTCAATACAGTTTTTTCCCAAGTCAGATAATACTTTTACTGTTAACTTAATTGAAAAAAAAACATGAAAATTTCATATTTAGCTTCTATCTATCATCATTTCACATCAATATTTCGAGATTAAATAACAAGAAAAGGAAGTCTAAGGTCTGCATAAAAGGGATCCAAATCTACATATTACTTAGAAAACTAAAAGATAATAAATATGTAATAAAATATGCGATAAAATACAATAAAGTTGTTTATTCATTTTTTCTACAAGAATTATAGAATTAAGCATATTGTTTGGTTTTAGCAATGGATAATTGAAATCTCAATAATTTACTGGTTCAAATAATTATTTTAATTTATGGTTTAATAAAGTTACGTATCTATATGTAATATACATATGTACGTATGTAGTTGCACACAGACCTGTACTTTTGTGCTGTACTTATGTTGGTACTTCGTAATTGTAATATAATACTGTAACTACTGGCGACTTTACACTGTTAACTTTTTCGATGAAATTACTATGCTTACCATACAAACGATATAAGTTACATACAAACTGAATTTTCAGCATCTACAACCACTGAATCCTTTCTTCTCGTTACAGACTAGTCAGTGTACGTTTAGTCGACAGTCCTAAAAATGTAAGAAAGAAACATTAAAAGGTGCTGTATAAATCTATTACAAGTGTTAAAATTAATGAAAAATACAATGTTATTATACTAATAACGTTAACAATACATGAGACGGTGCAAAAAAGATAAATTGGATACATTTACAATTATGGGGCCACTACTGCGTAACTTAGCTTCCATGCACAAGCAATATTCTGCGAGGACATTTTTCTTCCTCGATTAATATTACTCAAAACGTAGACACTCCTCGTACTGAATCCTGTCCTTGAATATTTTCTGCGCAATTTCTTCACAGTATAACAAAATTAAAGAAATAAAAACTATAAAACTATAATAAAATGTCAACGTAGAATACGTACTTAAAAATCTTTTAATATATATAATAAGAAGAAACCAAGTAACGAATTTCAATTTAATAATTACGATAAAATGTTAAGTGGTTCAATGTTAATTACAATAGGAACACACAAATTATACTATTATGAAGCATTCGAACAGCAAAAGCAAATGTTAGTAATGCATTATACACATTAAGGATCCAGGAATTATAAAATATCTTCATAGGAATCTGTTTCACTACGTATGGTACATGCATCATCATCTCGAAGTATTTCTGTGTCTACATACACGATCCGAAGTGTATTCGTAAATCCTGAGCCTTGTCTCCATCCAGTAACAACAATAACTGAATCTCCAGTTTTAATGAACCCACGACTCTTGCCAAAGTTTACTCCGCACTGAACGCGTACATCGACGTCTTTCACCCAATCAGCCAGTGGCGCCTCTGTTTACAATAAATGAAGAACATACTTTTTTTAATTACCATAGCATAGTTACAACATTTTATAATATAATTTAATCATACTACGGCATACTAGTTACAACACATCATGCTTTCCTACCTTGGTAATAAAGTGGCAAAATACCACGGTACAGATGGGCCTGTCGCGCAACTTGGTGGAACCTAGTTACCGCAATAATTGGACAACGTGGTCTGTATTTTGCGATCAAGTGAGCAGAGCGACCAGAAGTCGTGATCACAATAATGGCACTAGCTAGACACTTGACAGATGCGCCTACAGCCGAAACTGCGACAGAGTGCGTAGCATCGATTGGGGGCACTGCTTTGTTGGAAAGATCATTGAAAATTTGTGTTTGCCAAATGGCAGCTTCAGCCTCCTTGCAAATGTTAGCCATGGTACGTACACACTCCAATGGGTATTCTCCTTTAGCAGTTTCACCTTAACATTTTACAAGTATTAAAATCATTACTATACAAACATTTTATATGCACTAGAATACATGATATTACATCTTTCCCATAAAGGATTCTAATTTTGCATACATAAATATGAACAACAGTAGTGAATAAATATCAATACCTGATAACATGACACAATCGGCTCCATCAAGAATAGCGTTTGCTACATCCGATGATTCAGCTCGAGTTGCGCGTGGTTTCTTCACCATGGATTCAAGCATCTGTGTAGCGCAAATTACTGGTTTGCCAACTTTGTTGCATTTGCTGATCATGCATTTCTGCGCCAGGAACACTTTTTCTGGTGGTATCTCAATGCCAAGATCACCACGTGCTACCATAATGCCATCAGAAGCATCGATGATTTCGTCGAGATTCGTCATACCTTGCTGGTTTTCAATTTTGGAGATTATTTTAATGTTTTTGCCCTTTTCACCAAGAATTGCGCGGATTTCCGTTAAAGCCGCAGCATTTCTAATGAACGAAGCGAAGATCATATCAACTTCTTGGTCAACGCCAAATTGCAAATCGGATTTGTCTTTTTCAGACACGGCTGGTAAATCAACCGGTACACCAGGTAAGTTGACACCTTTACGAGATCCTAACATTCCACCATTCTCAATAGTGGTCGTAATTACTTCGGGTGCTGCAATGCAAAAAGGGTACCATATAGTATATCAGAAAGAATTCAAATATTACAACTAAAAAAATGATCTTATTTCTAATTTCTGAATAACTTTATACTTAAGGATATCTACACAAATTTTCCTTTAATCATACAAACTATTAAATATTAGGTCATCCTACAAATAATACGGTTTTCTTTAATATTGTTTTGAATAAGTCAAATATTATAAATTAGTACATGTTAATCGAGAATACATTTGTCTTTACTTTCTATGATCTGTTCCTATCTTATTATAAAATTTTCATTTTTTTTGTGTAAACCACGTAAAAATGCATTCAATACTGCTCAAACGTCATCGTCTATCTTTACGCGTTTCCCGTCCAAATTGTTTAGCAGATTTCAAAACAGATAACAATCAGATGATGCGAAATTTGAATAATGTTGAATGAAATTTCATAATGTTTTTCGTGAAGTATGTGATCTTGCGATATTCTGTTGAAAGAAAACCCCACGTTGGCTGACGAAGTATAAATGCTTCACTTAAAAACTTTCTATCAATCGATCTAGTTGCTGAGAATATATTTCTGTTGAGTCTAGTTGGGGTTTACACCTCGTAATGAATAATCCCATCCATTTTCTATCAAATGAACAATAACATATTTCTCCAATGGAGACTTGTCTTGTCTAAGTTACGGAGTATTTCTGCGTTTAATCTACTGCCTTTTACATGTGGCATCATTATAGAGTATCCATTTCTCAGTTCCAATTACTATTCTGCTGTAAAAGAATTCCATTTTTACGCGACAGAGATGTGGCGTGTTCCCCACAATATCTCTATTATAGATGGGATTCTGATAGCTGTGTAATTGTACTCAATAATGTCGTGACATCACCTCAATGCTTTTCAAGTGATAGTGGACAGTGTAATGACATAAATTAGCAACATTTTCAGTCAATTTGCAGAAGATCATTGATGATTTTTTTAGGACTTCCACATCTGATTTCATTCTGGAGGTTGTAGTTTGTAGACTGAAAGCATTGGAATCAATATCTTCTCTTGAATATCTATCATGAATATTAGGCACTTTTTGTGCTACAGCCATTGCTGTACTTCCTAATATAACTCCCACAACAATATGTGTTAAATGTATTCCTTAGATACCCATATTTAAATTGCAGTTAGTCAAGAAGAAACAAATGTAGATAATCAAAACTCACTTTCAGAGTAAGAATCAATTGGTCCTTATAATACTCTATTTATACCTTAGTCTTACCTGTCTATTGTTTATTTATAATTACTATGATGGATTACTTATAGGATGGCCTAATACAAATTGCTCTTTACAAGAGTTACGACAATGATACGTACTGACGGCAGTAACGATGAGAGAGATCAAACCATCATCTACGAAAACACGATTTCCAACCTTCAGCACCTTGGAAATATTATCGTAATCTACATAAACTGTAGTGGCATTTCCTTTCTCCAAGAACGATTTGTCAGTAGTTAATTTGAACGTCTGGCCCTTAGTTAATTCAACTTCGGCGGATCCACCCTAAAAAGATAACGAACAAACATTTTCAGCTATTCTTTCATGGAAATAATCAAACGTTTACATTCTGTGTAATACATTTTTAACTTATGACTAACCCAAAAGACTAGTTAGCTGTGACACATGGATTACTTACACCTTCCAAAAGTCCAGTACGAATTTCGGGGCCCTTGGTATCAAGGGCGACGGCCACAGGAATGTTAATACCAGAACGAGCAGATAAGTTCTTTTGCGCTTGCCTCACGTTGCTGATAGTTTCAGCGTGATACTCGTGCGATCCGTGAGAGAAATTCAATCGTGCAATGTTCATGCCCGTTTCGATCATCTTCTCGAGGGTTTCAACGGACCTCGAGGCCGGTCCGATTGTGCAAATGATTCCAGACAGACGGACGAACGATGCACGACTTTCGATGTCCAGGGTGCACATGTGATCTAATTGGCTTTGAGCGTACAAAGCTTGGATATTCGGCTTGCCAGCCATCTGTAGAAACATATTAAACAATCAAATCGAGTTCTTATAGTATGAAAACAATGTTGGCACTGATTGTAACTTGTACACTTCTGTCGTATCAGTGACCAAACTTGAAGTGTCTCGAAGCTCACTCAGTATACTCTCTAGATAAAAAACACTTTTGTACAAAGATCACAAAAAAGCACTAAAAAAACGTAAATAAAACTTTAGTGCTCAAACACTGATACATTCATTGTAATGATCTAATATACATGAGTGAAGAAACTATTATGGAAGGCATCTTTTGTATTATGTGATTGCTAATGAAGTTACTTAACCGTCCATTACAAAGTTACTATCACTACGAAAGCTCAGTCTATCTAATCATGCATAATACTCAAACAAAATTGCATGTTATACGTACAACATCATCAAATTCACATGCACTCCTGCGTCACTCCTACACAAGGTGTTAAAAAAAGGGTTCAACATTCCGAGAGCGTATAATATTTGCAAAAAGGAACAAAGAATATTTCATTAACAAAAGTTTAAAAATTAACCCTTTAAGTGTTATAGTACATAAGAACATTTTATATACCGGGTGTCCCATTTAAACAGATCCGACACAGAGTTGAATGATTTTGAAGGGACATAACGCGATGTCAGTACTTTTTAGGGTCACCTTCATTTTTGTTAATGGAATCATATGTTTATTATTGCATTAATCGTTGCACCTAGTCATTTTCTAGACAAAAATTAGTGTAAAAGATATTTCAATTTTAATGTTACAAAATACTACTCGTGGCTTCTATCGTAAAAAATATTCTTTCGTTTTAATAGAAATAAAAATTTTCGTAAAACACTAATCAATCCAGCGATTTATTCGCTACAAAAAAAAAAGTATTAGATCGTTTGTGTCGAAAATTTGTTAGTTTCGAAGATATTCTTATTTGAACGTTACCACTTCGCATTAAATAAAAACATTAAAATTAAAAAAAACTGTTAAAAAAATAATCTTTCAACAGGAACACCCTAATACATTATAATCGAAAATGAAGGGCCACATCGATTAATACATTAAAAAATACATGGTTTCATTAAAAAAAAACGGAGGCGATGCTATGCTTCCATCCATAACAGAATCAATGATACCACATTATGCTCCCCTCGAAATCATTCAACTTTTCTCTGAACTATTTTTCAAGATCTCAAACAGTTTCAAAGATATTCGCATGGATAAGTTTAAATGGGATACCCTCTATATGAACCGTTCGTAAGTACCGGTAACACTCAAAGGGTTAATTTTAGGACCTACATTGAATAAATATTTCTTGTTCCTTTTTGCAAGTATTACACGCTCTCGAAGTTGTCAACCCTTCTTTTTTAACATCCTGTGTACACTGAATCTCCCCAAAAAAGAAAATAAAACAGTGTCTCGTGTGTACACTACGTCCAAGAAGATGGAGAACAAAACACATCCTTTTCGCAATAAGACTCGCATTTAACACGAAGTGGTAAGAATCCGTGTGAGCAACACGACTCCCGGAATTCATGAATCAGCAAGAATAAAGCGAAAGTTAGGACCGAGTGTGTAAAGTGGAACAACGACAAATGCAGTGACATTTGTCAGCTGTTGCAGCAATGCGTGCAGAGGCTGTTGCTTCTAAATGTAGTGCACGGCATTTCGCGACCAGCCAGCAAAAGATTTTCCGAAACGATTCGAATCATCCACTGTTGGTTGCGCGACTTTCGGCGGGCCGTCGTCGATGTGCGCCGAAACGAACACTTCAAGCGTAATACGGCGAAAAGGGGAGTGGTGTCAAACACAACAAAGAAGAAGAGAAACACAAAATCAGTGGAAAAACAATGCATTATTCACTGACTGGCAGCTGGCAATACCTTATCGTCGACGGTAACCCAGACCATTTTGGCAGGCTGCGTAAATAAATAGGACAGAGGAATTAGTGGTAATACGGTATCGATGACACCGCGGCTACGTCTGACTGCATCGGCTGTTGCACGAGGTACACACTGTTTATCAGACAAGGAACGGAAGTTTCGCGACAAACGGAACGAGGGAGGGAGGTTGAAGACGTCCGCGGGACGTAACAGACGATGACGGTACCAATGCATACAGCGGGTATACCAAAATTCGAACGACGACATGCTATTTCGAACAATTTTCTTGATACGTCGAGCTGCCTCACCTAAAACGGGCCACCTTCTTTTATCTTCCCCAGTCGTAACGACACCGAAAATGTAAGATCTTCACAGACATTCTTGGAAATCAGCCACGATTGGTTCGCTTCGAATTTTGCTCATTTACAGATCCATATGAGTATCAAGGGGCCGATTTTGTGAAACACGTGGATGTTGTTACTTTTGATCCGAAAAAGATATCAGAATGCATTTTGTATAAAAAAGTGAGTAGGAAATAGAGCTTTTTAGTTGGTGCTATTTGTGCCATTTGTAATTCAATTCTCCGAAGAAGTATTGCCCTTTTTTGAAGAAAAGTACTATATTAACACGTTGAATACCGTGGGGGTCGCCGATGACCAGCACTTCAAATTTAATTGAAATAAATACTTATTGATTGTCACAAAATTTTGAGCAAATTTCATGTTGAAACAATAATGTAGGAACAGAAGAACACGATTGAGTACTCAAATCTTTTTAAAATATAATGCCTGAAGGAGCATAAAGCAAGCTACTATTTAGGAACTGTTCGTTAGACAAACGATGCTTCTTTGGGCGATTTGGCATGATCGCAAAACACGTATAACTTGCATAAAAGAAGAGCGAAGTATATGGAAATATACAGAAGAGCTGCATAACTGATTGCTCACGAGCAACGGCGGCTCGCACTTCTTCTCCTGAGTTACCCCCACTATGAAGTTCAGGTTGCTCGCTCGAACCCCATGGTGGGGGTAACTCGAAGGAGAAGTGCGAGCTGCTGTTGCTCGTGAGCAATCAGTTACGCAGCTTTGGTATAAGGGCGAGTCACGTAACCAGAACCACTTTCATAATTGCAGAAATACTGATTTTAGCGAGAATTTGTTTAGATAAATATTACATAGTTTGAAAGACGCCATATACTATATTGTTCATATTTTTCTATCACTTGCCGCTTTCAAAATTCCAACATTACCTTCAGTTTTTTTAAATGAAACACTATATATTTGTATGAAAATCCAAAGAATATTGGATGCTGCATAAAAAAGTATTACACCTTGCTAGACAGAATGTGAATAATTATCGAAATATTTGCAATAGTATACAGGGTGAACCGCCTAACGTGACCACTTTAAATTATTCCATTGTTACTGGACCGATTCCAATTTTTTCTTTTTGACTAACATGGTTCAAAGGGGTCTTCAAAATGATTATATTACATTTTTTCTCAGTCGCTCTTTTCCGAAATTTTCAAAATCATCTTCAGCTTCTTTTTGGATAAACCTGTAATTTATTTACGAGTACAAAGTGTGATTCTAATATTCCATTACGAATATTTCGGAAAATATCCACTTTATACATAGTATTGCTTAATGCATGTTTATCCAGCCTCTTGCAGCATCATCAGCAGTTGTATTTAAAAACCGGAATTTGTCTTGCAGACCTTGAGAATTACAAAAAGTAACATATCAGTGCATCGCACGGTTTCTTTCGAACTACGTCATGTTTATCAAATCCCATTTTTGATAAAATCAGTATTTATGAAGTCAGTTAAGTAGTTCCGCTTACGTGTTCTACCCTGTATATTAATGAAAAACTATTTTCTGTTAACTTTCAGTAGGAGTTCTGATATCTGTTTTTTATAAAAAATTATTGCCCCTGATATGTTATACAAAACGGGCGTACCCCCCCCCCCCCCCCCCCATCAGTATAAAAAATAACAGCTGGAAATGATAATTCTCATATGGATCTACAAATGTGTAAAATTTGAAGAAAATTAATTATGGGTAATTTCGGTCGATTTGAAATACTGTCCCCTGAATACGTTCAAAGGGCGGAAAAAAAACATAGTTTTTTCTAGAATATTCGTTCTTTTAAGGCATCTAAATTACGTATGAATTGTATCATTACAACTGGGGAAGATAATTAGCTGGCCTGTTTTAGATGGGACATCCCGTATATTTAAAAGTAGACATTTATTTCCTGACATGTACTTATTAACATTTTGACTGCGAATGGTGCCCATAGGCGCTCAACAAAGCCGCTCACCGTGTACTGCCGACGCCTATAGGCGTTTCGTACAATGGCTCACTACGTGTCGCTGCAGCTCGGCCGCACGCAGTGTTCGCCTCGCTTTCAAGTAGCCCGCAGTTAAGATCCGTATAATTGTTTTAGCGACGATACGATAATAAATCACTGAAAGATGTTATTTTCTAGTGTATTATTAAATGTAGCAAACGAGGTTCGCAAAAAAGAAATATTAAAAATTACAGGTTTACTGCATTAAACAGACTACATTAATTTTGAAACCATCAAATACGGAATTCTCTTTGTTCGCTGTAGTATTTTCCCTTAAAAATGTGCTTTATCATATCATTCAAGTATAGTAGAACCTCCTGTATCCGAACAGAGTATCTTTTTGTAGCATATCCCAAAATGCGAAATAATTAAAAGGCTGAAAAGTGTAGAGAATGCCACAAAATGGTGTGTCGGAAAAACTACCAATTACTGATATTAAAAATCAGAGGCACGCTGCTGAAAATTATATGCTACACGTACTTATGTTAGATTCTGTAGACGCTTGTACCAGTAGAAAGAGCTTAATGGAAACGAAGTCAAAGAATGTATATACACGTTGTTGTGTTCCAATGGTTTCTGGTCCAAAGAAATAGGCGTACTAATATCCGGACCTATGATAAGCGGAAAATCTCTAGAGTTTCATCACTACCTTGAATGGACAATACGTTTCTTCTGAATGGTTCCAAAATGTTTCTATACCAGCGAATAAGGAATGGCGATTAAAATACGGTCACAGAGAAAAAAACTCTTATTATTAGACAATGCTAGGTCATAATATCCCGCATGTGGTATTCCTGACGAAAAAGATGAATTTAAGGAAGTAATGCTTTTTCGAACTGGCGTCACTTCGCTCGTACAACCAGTGGATCTAGGAATCTTTCGAACAATATTGTAGAAAAAACGTTTTAAGTGTCACACTGGTGAGAATACGATAGAGCTATACAAAAATCGAATTTGAAAAATTGTTGTTACATGGTGAAAAATAATTGATCCAACATCACGGATATAACATTAAAAAGAGCATGGAGGAATCTTTTATCCAAGTGGAATTTTTAAGAAACTGAAGAAATTAACGAACAAAAAATAAAAACAGAAGAAGATGTTGTCGAAGCTGGCACTACATTGCCTAGCATGCCAGGATGTAGTGATCGCGATAAAACGTACGTAATGGAATTGCTTTACTCCGATAAAGACGATAATAGTATATCGTGCACATAAATTGCAGACAAAATGAATCAGCGGGCGAATGTAATCGAAGTGATGATAAGCATGTGCCTTCTCGATGGTTTGAGGCAGAAAAAGAATGTAACTTTATAGAGTTATTTATGCTAAAAAACTTGGCATCCATAAACATGTAAACGAACTGTCTATTTTCTTCATTTCTATTTAACCCTTAAAGTCCTGTAATTTGTAGAAAAAAGAAACGTGCACTGTGTGCTGGAATTTCACGCGGTAGAACATGCGTTCAAGTGAATACTTTATTATAGTAATATGTATGAGGGCAATTGTTCAGTTGTTTCAATGTTCTAAAACTGCAAAATATATTAATCAATTTTAACAAGACAAACTGAGGTGATAATTTTATAACATACGATAAACAGCTGCGCCTGAACCAATACGGTCGCCCGTAGCACACGATGATAGATTTTTTGAAACATATATATGAGTTTATCGTCCTCAAAGGGTTAAATCAGTGATGGCCACCGGAGCTGTGGCCTTCCCCCACTCTCCTCATATAGGCTGTGATCTGTGACGACGATGGACCGAAAGAGGAGGAGAAGGGAACTGAAACGAGGGGAATGGACCTAGAGTGGGGGAAGACAGCAGCTCCGGTGGTCATCACTGGGTTAAATAAATTAAGTCTAGCATCAGAAAAATGATTGTTCGATTATCTGAAAATTCCTGTATCTAAACGCTTATATGTTCGTGTTAATTCGAATAAAGGAGGTTTTACTGTATTATCAGATGTTATGATTCACGATCAAAAGTTTCCAGCCGTCGAAGATTACAAGAGATTACGAAAGAGTATTCAGCGATGATATCTTGGTCGTTATCATCCGAATGTCCCGAAAAATGATATACAAAAAGGAATCGTGTATCTCTACAGTTGTTTGAGAAGATACTATTTTCTGGTGTCTGAAATGAATTGCAATATGTAAAATGAATGGCCATTTTTGAGAATTCAATTATAAATTTGTTGTAAAAATGTTACTGCTAATATTTTTGGAAATCTAAAAATCTGTACAAACCCGTTCCATTACTCAAAAGTTAAACTAAATTTAAAATATCAAAAATAGACTTTATCCAAAAAAAAATGAATTTTTGAGCTACGCTCTCTTATTTTCTGAAAAATGTTACACGGAGTAACTATAAGGAAATATAAACAAATATTCCAGTAATACAATGAGGTATGTAATATATTAACATAATGACGAACATGTAGTACTGAATCATACACGATTATGATCAACCTCATAATATTTACAAGAAATAATAATACAAATACTTATTATGTCATTAATAAAACTTTACGTACCAATTGGATATTAAGTGATTCATTATTTAAATCGTTAAACAAGTATTAAAAACTGATAAAGATTGAAAAAGTATAACCTATTATTGCAATAAAGTTGACTGTTTTTAAGGAACGTATAAATCGTTCGTTTGCATTGATGCCGCCATCGCCTAGAGACGTCTAAATGTTTGATTGATACACGTAATTTGTAAACAATTATGCACTTCGTAAGTGAAAGTAATTAAGAGTAATAAATAATACATCTGGTCACGCGTTGCTTGTACTGTTTTGTTTTATCTCCACGAGACTTCCAACGGGTATCGCATTTTAATTGAACTGTTTCACCGATAAATTATGTAAACATAAATCAATTGTATCCTCTACTTACGTTTATCGATATTAAGCACTTCATGGAAGAATTCCGTTAATGAATAATATTCAGATAAGAATAAGCACCCTTGAATGTTACGCACGCAACAATAGTCATTCAACATAATCGGTGAAATATTGATTTCATCTGTGCACGATATAATTAGCCTCATATCGCAAAGGAAATCAATTTTACTTCCATTTGAATCGTGTTGATACCTTGATAAATTTTTCTCGTAGTGTTGGAATTGGGTCATTATCACTTGTATAAATTACTCTCGGGCTTTCCTTTCGCTTCGGTTACTCAAAATGTATTTTTTTTTAACCGTCTGACTGCGAGCTACTTGAAAACGATGCAAACACTGCGTGCGGCCGAATTGCAGTCGTACGTAGCGAGCTACTACAGCAAACGCCTATGGGCGTCGGCAGTATACGGTGAGCGACTGTGTCAAGCGCCTATATGCGCTAATAGTAAAGGGTTAAACAGTGCAATAATTTAAATTAGGAAAAAGGGAATACTACTTGATTTTGTACATGTGAAATTTTTTAAAAATATTTTGTCACGTAATATTCCGCAGATTTCATATACAGTAGAATTCCGACTATCCGGCATACTCAGGACCGAGGCAGTGCCAGATAATCAAATATGCCGGATCATTGGACTACACCTATGAAGTGATAATAACGAAGAAAATAATTTAAAAAACGACCATGGATAATATAGTCATGCAATTTATTACTAAAAATAAAATATATAGATGTAGAACATATAAAATTCCAACATATGAATTCCATTAAATATTTCCATCGTCTAAGCATTATTGGTAATGGATGACGACGCAATAGAACAGGAGGCAGTCTGTGCCGGTTAATAGGGCATTCCGGATAATCGGAACTCTACTGTATATACATGTACATAAACAATGTGTATTTTATACAAAACAATCTTCAAAATTTATATATATATATATATCACTTAATCCAATATAAATAGGAATTGTGCAGCAAATAAATGATTAACATAATAGTAAGTGATGTTGTAAAATGTATAGTAATTAGAAATTTGATTAATACATATTAAATCTAATTCAGTGTTAAAGTTACTTTATACTACAGACACATTAATTTTTTCTTAACTTTCTTCAATGAAGGATCAATTAACTTCTATTACGCATTACGATAGAAATTCATGGTATAGAATAAAAACTTGTAGTAACATGACCATTTGGATCTTTTCGTATTTAAAAACAAAACATTATTTATATACACGTCGAAGTTTTTACAAGCAGAATTGTATTTATTACACATTGATATTTATAATAATTTTCAACTTATAATTGAGAGAAAAAAAGCTTGACCTTGAACTTTCCGCACCAATAACTCAGAAAGTTTAAACAATTTCGAAGAACCTGAAAGGCTCATTCTGTTCTACACGTCGACGATTTCATGTTGGTAAAATTTCATTAAAATCGGAGATGACGCGTATAAGAAATAAAATAAATCGAAAATGAGATTAATTACGCGGCGGGGAATATAAGGTCATCATACGATACTCGCGTGTTAAGAATCTTATCGCGTTCATGACTCCTCGCGGTCAATATCGTGACATTACTTTAACGTCATTATGTTAAGTAATTGCTGCTGATCAATCTCGAGTTCAAGAAGCTGTATGCAATTGAAACGAACGGCGACAAACAGTTATGCAATTTTATATTGTTCACGTGACGTCAAAGCTCGCACAAATATAAAAAACGCGCTCGAATGTTCGTATCTATCGATAGTACATAAGTCACGCACATATCAACTGTTTTTTTTGTAAACGGAAGACATTCCTAAACATAATTTGTGATAATCTTTATCGAAAAGTTACTGAACATGATCGGAAAAACCTGCAATTTCCTACTTAATATTTCCATAGAGACATATGTGATTCTCATGCGAAACAAAGGTATCCAAGTAAAATATAAAATATTAATTGATGATACAGACGTATGAATTTTGCTGTTTAAATTCACTGTATCATGTAAAAATGAAAGAAAAATAACACTTCGCATTGCACAATTAATATGAACTAGAAACAACTGTACTTTAGAATGGAGAAATTAGTTTTGACTAGAACTTTGACGTTGTATTCTTATGGAAAATACTATTCTTACATTAAGAAAGTAATATTGGTTAATTTTGGAAAGGAAAAGAGTGTTTTATTGGTTCAAAGAAGTTGAATGAATGTATACATGAATTTGTTGACAGAAAAGTCTCATGGTCTATTTTGAGCAAAATTTGAAACTGTTATAAAAGATTACAATGCCATATGTTATTTGCAACTTGAAAGTCTTTAAGAATCATGATTTATAAAAAGCTATCTTGAGATTATGTGAAACAAACAGAAAAGATTATTAAACAACTGGGCCCATCGTACAATATGTGTCAGTATCAAATATATAATACTTTTGTATTGTTTGCGTCTTATGTATTCAAATGTTTACTTTATTCTGTTAGTTTCCGACTGCTTTCTTTTATGTTTCTTGAATTACATTCAGTTGTATACATTGTGATACGAAGCACTATCAATTTTTAATTTTTATTAATCTTGAATTTTTAAAACGTTAAGAAATATTTTTAGTAAGCATAGTTGTAATCACAGAATGCTTCCAATTAGTTTCAAATATTATTTGTTCATTAATTTTTACATTATCTCATACTTTTCATACTATTTATTCAATAGGTCCCACATTTAAGTGAAATAAAATATTTCTTTTATGCTTAGTAAGCAAATGACTATCAATGTATACTGTGCAAACTGAAAGAAGCAGAAAAA
The DNA here is from genome assembly GCA_916610135.2 of Macropis europaea. Classification (NCBI taxonomy): domain Eukaryota; kingdom Metazoa; phylum Arthropoda; class Insecta; order Hymenoptera; family Melittidae; genus Macropis; species Macropis europaea. Next base: position 25,595,985 of record OU744345.1, read on the forward strand.
AAGATTGGTAAAATTTTTTAACAATTAATTATTTAGCGATTCCGATTTATTCTCTATATAAAAGATGAAGGTTTATAAATATTTTTGAATATGATACTGAATTTTTAACGGTTCCTTTAAAGCAGACGTGTTCAAGGTCAGAACTATCTTCATCAGACACCTCTGATGCATACCTCCTAGAAATCTGTACGTGTAAATTAATTCTCTTCACAACGTCATGTAATGTCGTTATATATAATGAAATTGAAATAAAGTTAGTAAACAACTGGAAAAATATGTAAAAACTGAAATTCTTTAATAAACGATATGATCGTCAAGTTCTTAAATTGAGGAATTTCCTAATTACACTAAATGAAGTAGCGGTAAAAAAACGCGTTTTAATGATTCAAAATATGCCGTTTATTGTTGTTATTACCTTTTCAAAATTGATAAAACCAAGCACAAATTTAACGAAACGGAAGTCAATGAGCTGCGCAAGAGGCCAATGAAAATCACGTCGTCACGAGTACAGCTTGTAGGAAACTGATATTTTGAGGACACGAAAGGTCACTATTTCCTACTACACCGATTTCCTACCACTTGGCTGATTTTCAATGCAGTGAACACTACTTGAATTCCTTCGAATATATGATTGATATTTAATTACTTTTCCGAATGTATCTTTTGCAGAAATTATACAAATGCATTATAGAGACAAATTATATCCATATCAATTCATAATTTAATTAATGATATATCTGGTAGACTATACATGAACCATTCGTTACTAAAATGAAACTTTTCTTCTATTTTAAAATTGTCAACCATTGTATTCTAAACGAAACAAATTTTAAATTCTCTTGTAACCTATTTATTTTTTATCATAGCGCATCATATTACTATAACTAATGAACATTTTCAAAACTTAAATATGACAAACGCGTTTTGAAAAGGATCACACTCGCTTCTACGGCACATTTCATAAAATTACTGGAATGATAAATATGCAAATCTGCCTTAAAATTCACCGCAAGCGAATACAGCGCCATCTTGGGGATTAATTCGAAGGTATTACCATTTAGTTCTGTTGCGTGACCACGCGAACGTAGCTATAGAATAATACAGTATCGATATGTAAACTAAGAGCGAAATTTGAAAGCGGACTGTTGTATAAAAGATCGGGAAAAGTATGTATTGTTAAGGACGCATGACGTGGGTGGCATGGATGAGAAAGATTTTAGGCAGAGCTCGAAAACAGGAAGTGGAGCAGATTAGCAGACGCGAAACGAATTGCGAGTTTCAGTTTATGGCACGAATCTATTGAGATGTTTCTTGTCTTTGTCAGTAGTTACAAGTGCCAGATCAATCGGACTGGCAATGTTAAAGAAGTCATAAATTTCCTCCAAGGGTTGTTCACTCGATCCTCGGAGCAGAGCCTACTTTTTCTTCCCATATGTGCAGCCCGTTGTCGTAACGGAAAAGCGCGCTTTTACCACCACCCAAGATGGAGGGAAAACATGGCCGACAACTCGCTAGGGCGGAGGGACACCCGAAGGACAACCTACTACTTGGATCCGAGGCCGCCCCCACTCTGATTGGACTACAAAGATCTATGGGGAAGGACCAGGAGGGGATTTCGCAGTCAACCATATCGGGGAACTCGAAGGACAATTCGGAGACTCTACATTCATTCTGATTTTTATCGTTTTCTGGAACGTTTCGAAACATTCAGAAAATAAACTCGAGATTTTAAACCAAGTATTAGTTTCTATACTGAAAACCGCGCATTAACGAACAGAGCGGTCAGCGCTCCACAGGCACCAACCCAATCCTTTTTCCCCAGCACCGCCGGAGAAAACTCACAAGTTCCCAATTGAATCACAATATGGAGTTGCATGTGTTTCGCGCATGCGCACACGACTTCGCTCCCCCCATTGAAAACCGGCGCAAAATTTAAAATTTTCCAAGTTGCGGCTGTTTTATGCATAGTCGCGCATTACTGTATCAACAAATTTTTATATAACGTTTATTTAAGAATTAATGCAATTATGTGGGTCTATGTAATTTGGAAAGAAAAAACAGTATTTCTACATCCATTTTGTAAATTAATATTTTTATTTTGTTGAAGAAGTATAAATGACAGTGTTTTAATTTGGTGTGAAGGTGAAAAAGAGTTAGTTTTCATACTTTTATGCTTATTGAAGACAGTCTTAAATTATACATGTTGCGGATTTTAATTCCACGAATAATGGAAAACAATTTGGGCCTCAGTGTACACATTGAGAAATCAATACGTAGAAAACTGACATAAATAAATTAGTTTGAGTATTTTCATATAAAAATATAACATATTTCAGTCGTATTAGAATAACACTCCGTATTAATAATGTACACTGCTACTCAAATTTCTTAAACATTCATGACATTTTTGTTAATATTCATGACTTACAGCTAAAAAATGTTTGATCGCTTTGTCTACGATGCAGGTAAGTTAACGGCACAACAAGACGGCTATCTTTACTTTTATAATATTCGTTAAAGTCTAACCGCACGCTCAGTAGTTGCAATGAAACATCTTCCGCAGATGCAAGCATAATGAGAAACTTCTTCACTCTATCCTGTAAAAAAATAATTAGAAAGTAAGTATAGCTTTTCTTCTTTGGCTATGCTTATTTACGTTTATATGCATCTTTTACATATTTTGTTAATGTACAAATCCATTACAATAAACTAAATATTTTAATCGAAATGTACCCTTAAAGGCGCTGAAAATTACTTTTTTACACTCAAAACAATCAGTCAAACCATATACATCAACAGACTCGCCAATAACAATGAAACTAGAAAGCATAATGTAAGTGACAAATTACCTGGTATGTTCTTGAAAGTAATCTCAGTTGAATTGAAAGCGTATTTAAATATTTTGAGAACGCAGTTTGACGTTTAGTCACTTCTGCATCATTAGGATCTCCGTGTTCTATCTGATGTAATGCCCCGTATGTTACGTCTAGTGAGTTATTATCCTTCAATCGGGCTTCATATTCATGTGTAGCACGTGCAAAAAATGTTTCTTCGAAATTTTGTAAATCCGAAATTGGACCATATACTGAACGTAAATGATCCATAAGTTCCTATCACAAAATATCATTCATCACTACAAATACGTTATTGAATAATTTTATGAAGTTATCAATATCATTCAAATACTGTTTAGAGGATTATATAGTATACTAGCTTTAAAAATGATAAAAGTAATCTTTTTAATTGATTATCGTAATTCTATAGGTCATTCTTACATCTTAAATGTTTGTTACGATTGTTTACAATTTGTATCTGATCAGCTCAGACAATAATAATAAGGCATAAAAATATCGACAAAGTATGAGTACGTACTTGGGATTTTTCATCGAGCAAAGTACCGCGTCTTACTGCATCTATGAAATAAGTATGCGCGGATATGATATCGTCCAAAGATGTTGCTTGACCCAATTGCTTTGCAAACGTATCCCATGAGCACTCAATTATCTTAAAAAATTCCTTCCATTAATTTCATTTCAACTAAGTATGTAGAATGAAGAACAATGTAAAAGAAGGATTACTATTCATGTTTCGCATAATTAATAAGTATGACTTTCAAAATTATTCACTTATTCGTGTATATTTCAATCTTTTCATTTAACCACCACAAATGTTTAAATTACGCGTTATACAGAAAAGTGTTTTATACAAGAATTGTATATGAACATGTATCACTTTTTGTCTAACTCTGAATTATCTTTCATATTTTCACCCCGTTCCGTGTCACCTATCCCACCGGTGCAGCACAGGGGAAAAGTTATATTTAAAATTGACCAAAATTACCCTAACTGATGTCATTCAAATTTTGTTCATTTGTAGACTCATATAGAGCTCATCAATTCTCAGCATTAATTTCTGTAATGAACTTTAGAGAGGGGAAAGGGAAAAGGCTAAAGCATCAATTGTATAGAATGGTGTCGTTATTGCTGTTTTACCTACATTAATATACTTTGCATAAACTACATCTATATGTTATATTACCTCAAACAGAAAGAAATACTGCATTTGATGTATCAAGTGAACCATACTACTTGTGATCAAATGTATATGGGTTTGAATTGGTAATACTTCTGGCATTTTACAAAACATCTTTGCCGAGGTTATTTGTCGTTTCCAGATCGCGGAAAGAATAGTTTCCATCCGCTTTGCTCTCCATAAAGCGAAAAATACTGTTTGATATATCTGTCTGCATGGCTCGAGAATCTGAAAAATTAAAAAGTCAACTACAAAGAAAAATTGTATAATATTTTCACGATCTTAAACATACAGAGAGGTCACGCAATTTGTAGGTGATTGTAGTACCTGTTTGAAGGTGGAACACATTTGTTCACGGGGTAGTTTACAGTGTTTATACGACTGTTTAAGGCTTCAAAATGTAAGCTGTCGCATTTATGGATTGTATTCTGACGTTTCATCAGCATTGTGGCTACTTTTTTCCAAGTCTGAAGACTTACTGATAAATCTATTTATTAATTCATAAAGTGCATAGCTTACATCTGAAAGTCTCAATAATCGTTAATGTAAAACTTTATTTCTATTCCATTAAAAAAAAGCCACAAGATTAAGCTGGTGGTATGTACATCTTATTTCTTTATGCATATATATTACACTCGAATATAAAAAGAAATCAATTATCAGACCTGCCGAATCAAATTACGTGTACGCATATTTGATGAAATTTCAAAGCATATTAGAAGAAGTTTATTACTAAATGTCGGATTATTTTTGAACTAAGAATTATCTATCCTTAATTGTATTACGAATTATGCAGCAGCCTGTACATGGAATATTAGAGAATAAGTAAGATGAATGTGGTTTTAAAAAACATACAATTCTGTAATACATACCGTTCCAATGGGACCACCCACATTGTAATCAAGAATAAACACATCCCATCCTTTCTCGTTTTCTGAAGGTGCTAATAATCGTACATCAAGTCGCCTTTGTACGTCCAAATCATCCATTTTCGAACTAGTCGCTCTTATTCCTGTTTCCAGAATGGAAGATATATTATGTGGATATAAAGAGCTGGCTGGTTTATCCAATTCTGGCCTAAAGTACGAAAACATATAAACAAATTCATAGTAACATGATGTATACTTAATATGAGGATAAAATTTTGTGTGGAACATAAAGATGTCATACGTAGCATTACTTACTCTAATAAACACATAAGATGTTGAATAAAGTGTCCTTGACCAAGTAAAAGGTAACCTTTGACAGCTTGTAAATGATCCATAAGATGGTATTGCTTTGTTAATACTTCAACGACTCTAGTTGAAGTTTCTTTATACGCTACATCCATCATCGTTTGCAACCGCCCATCAGGGTCCATATCAAAGAGAACATCAACTGTAAACAAAAACATAATTTTCTACACAACTTCCATATATTTCTTTTTAATATTTTAACCAAAATATGCAAGATAATTACTCAGGATAATTACCTTTGTACTCCTCACTAAAGTTTTTAAACATTTCTGTATGTTTTCCTTGCCATGGTGTAAAATCCTTGCACACTTCTCTTAAAAAGTTAATATTTTTCCCTGTTCCTATAATTTTTTTAGCTTGTACTTTTGTAATGAAAGATGGAAGCATATTACTGCGAACTTGATATTTCTCATGCCACATCCGATCTCCAGTAATATCTGCACAGGCTTCAATAAAGAATTCTCTATATGGATCATCCAATTCACCATCCGCAATCCATCTTATCAACATATTATATAAAGGATCGCAAACACTTTCCAAAATTCTGGTGACTAATTTTTTCACACTAGCATCTCCATGATTGCTAAATTCATATATAGTAGAAGCAAGAGCACCACCTTTCTGTCCTTGACAAGCTCTCACTATACTGGCTAACCATTTTAAAGTTTCTAACGGATCGGATGCCCAAAGGTGTAGATGGGACAGTGTAACTCTGTATAACCCAGATTGTGTTTGTGCTCTAGAACATATTTCATTATAGGATCATTCATACAAAAATGAATGAAAATAAAAACACATGGACGTATATAAAATTTCAATTAGTACCTGTTTACTTCTTCTTGAATAATAGCTATGAATCTATAATATTCGGATAATTCTGAGTGCAAGGCTGCTACAAAGCTGTCCGTGACCTGTCCACTAGAAGCCACTGATATTCTTTCTAAACCTCTCTGTATGATATTGTGTAAATATCCAAGTTCACTCAATCTCAAAGTAGATTGTTTTCGTGGCCTATCAATACTGATCATTGGGTCGATTTGAAAACCATAATTGGAATCCAGTTTCAATATTCTTCCTTCAATACCTTGAAAGGAATATATGAGATCTTGAACCAACACATCTTCTGAAATATATTCTTCCCCAAATATTTTATTAGAATTTGTTGTAGAATCTCTGGTACTTGTGTCTGCACTATTTATGGACACAATTTGTGATGGCACATAAACATCTGATGCATGGCCTAAAAATAATAAGCATATGTAATACAGTTAATATTTTAAGCTGAGAAAAGTTGAACAATAAAATGATAGAATCATTCTGATATATATAGAAGTAGTTTATAATATAAATGGCTTATATTATGCTACTTACCACTGGTAGTTGCAGCAGATGAACATAAACCCAATTTTATGTCTGGAACGGAGAAAATTCTTTCTTTCGATAGGTCTGCTGAATGACACATATTCAACAGAAACACGAGAACTTGTATTCTGTTTTTCAAGGGCTAAATAATAGATACATATACATGAAAATATAAAATTCAGTAAATCTTATAAATAATATTATGTACCATAAAATACAAGATATCAAGGTAAATTCATTGAAAATGTTTATTGAAAACTTATTTTCAATCCAATTTTGATAGAAATCTACATATATACTTTTAATAGTACTTTATTATGATGAACTTATAACATACCCCAGATTTTAAGTCGTTGTACAGTTTGTCAAACTGTATTGCATCACATGGGGATAACTTATCTTTTACCTGACTAGTCAGATTAATTTCATTTTCTCGTAATGTTTCTATTCCTTGAGTTGATGACAATAGTCCAAGTGAAAATCGCATCCATTTTCTAATTACATCTAACACAATAATATGAAAATTAAGAATATGACATTTTATACAAAAACAATTATACAAGGAAATCAACACAATATTTCTAGTTAATTATTTATCAAACACATATAATGTGTTTCATAGAAATTATACACTTAAAATATCCAACCATTGATGAATTCTTTTGTTCAAGAAAGAAAATATTATGATTGGTTAACTTTATTTAATGTGTATACCTTTTGACACTACTGTACAATAACTAAATAATTATAAACTTTTTTACACAACGTATCACCTTAGTAAAAGCTATGAACTGTTACTGACATTTCATGCACATATATTGAAAATTCCTTTCGCAGTATTTTACATGTAATTATTACTAGTTAAATAACAATTTTCAAGTATTGTTAGAAGAAATATACAAAAATTACACTTACCTGGCTTTTGTTCACCACAGAGAGAAATAATCATTTTTTGAACAAGATCACCCACCGTTTCTGCTTCTGTTACATTCATGTTGACTATTTTTTAATATGGTAAACAATTTGGTACAATATCTGCCTTGCACAAGCAAATAAAGCAAGGATGAACTTATAACGTACAGCAGCACATTTAAATTCTTTTAAAGTGACTGAAAGTTACTGTCAGTACGAAATTATGGAGCTATCTTGCGCGCGCACATCCTCTTAGCCATTTATATAAAAAAATGTAGAAGGGAAATAAGTTCTTATTTTTTTAATACATTTTGACATCTGCGAAATTGGTTTCGACTGGCACTTCGAAGCCACGCACACGCTTATGAAAAATCAAACACAGCGTAACCTACTCACTGCATCGCCGCAGTGCACACACATGTGCACACTGTTGAGTCTCCGAGGTGATCGTCTGCTCAGAAGCGGTATAGGAAAAGTAGCCAATCACCTCACTTTAGGTCTCCCACCATTCATTTTCTGGCCGCTCGTCTTTGGTCTTAAAAATTTGGCGCGCGACAGCAGTCAAATGATTGGACCCTTCTCTTATACCGTTTCTGAACAAACTATTGCCAAGGATGCTTGCCGGTGTACATAAATCTCGCTTTCCGAGAAGAGGTTTTTCCTTTTAACATTCAAATTGAAAAAACTTTTTTCGTTTATTTCCCGAGTTGTTGAAGAGAAATATCCAAAATGATTTACTCATGATGAATATGCTGCACATTGTAAACAAATGGTATATTTAATATTAACGATAAAAATCCACAAAGGTACATATGTAATGTTCGCACCAATTTTTTCCGAAAATCTAGAATATAAATTGCTGCTCTGACCTCCCCCGAAGGCGCTGCTGCGCAGAACCGATTGCGCACAAGGTAAGGTGCCTGAGCGTTCCGCTGCAGATCTCTGCAGCATTCGATCTCTGCGCGTCGCAGAGTGTGGGGTTTGACGTTAGACATGTCGATTTCATGCGAATCATAGGATACAAGCGGAGTTCCCTCGCACAAGATTTTACAAGTAGTACTGTAAGAAAATTCAACATTTAGGGTGTCTGGAGAACATCATCTGTCATCGCCATTGGAGGGTGGGGGGTCCTGTTCGTGGGGCACTTTTCAACGGATGCGTCGCATGCCAAGGAAGGATTTTCGGGCAGCATAGCATGTAACAGAGTAGCTCGGCAGGCTGCAGTAGCATTCGGGACTGAAAACTGCAGCCTGGCGAGCTAGGACCAGTTGTCATCACTTTGGGAGGGAGAGAGAGAAAACATCAGCGCGATCGGTTCGGCTCCAGAGGAGCAAGGGGGATATGTGGTAGGGATATAGCCCGTGCAACCTGCCGGGCTACTCTGTACTCCGCACAGAAAAAGCTCAAGACTATATTCGATCCAAATCATCTAAAGTCAAATTTAATTTTTCTATTTACCATTAATGTATGCATATACAGAGTATCCGCGATTATCTGTTACAAGCCGATATTTCCTCACATGTTGAAAATACAAAAAATGGTTTTTATGTAAGTTGCATGGTACGAGTAGGCATATTTTTTGGCGAAGATGAATTTTTTTTACATTATTATTTTAAAAGATATGAAGGACAAGTTTAGTATTTTAAATAGAACTATACATTTTCTCTCAGATCCTTTGATAATGCGTTTCATGACGAATTCATTCATTTTTAACGTATACACACGATTTCAACTGGGTTTCGAGATATTGCGCTTACAAATTTACTGATTTTCAGCAAAAGAAATAAGAAGTGCCGATGACGGTCTCGTTTGCGTGACACGTGTTAGTCATTGCCTCTTGAAACCAAAAATTTGGAAGTTTCGTTGAAATGGACCAAACGTCTGACTTTTTTTTTAAGAACAGAATGTGTTTCAGTTTTATGCAATAAAGATGTAGTATTATTTATAATAATTATCCCGGAAATTTCGACGATTCTTCCAGCTTGAAAAATTGACGGGGCGTATGTTAACTTGGAGTCGCACAAAAGAGAAAAGACAGAATCTTCGAAAATCAACTGGGATTATCCTTATCAAATTCCTAAATCCCACTGCATTTTCTAATATTAAGTTTACTTTTATAAATTATATTATAGAATTATTGAACAAAAGTTCAATATTATTCAGTTTATACCTATATTTTCATCTACCCCTATTTACATAATGTTAAAATAATCCTGTGTAGCATTGGTTTGTTTAGCGCTCCAAAGTTTAGGCATCCTGAGTGTTAACTAAGGACTTACTGTATACAGACCTAGTTAATTTAAATCTGATCTTTTTAAAAAGCGGTGTTATTTCATTGCTGTTTCGTCGATGCACTGTACGATTAACGAAACAAAGTATCCAAAATATTTAATCAACATTTTTTCAATAACATGTTGGTAGTACGGGTGACGAATGTAACTAACTTCAACTAGTTGTTGATCACGATTCGATGATGACGAGAAGTTCAAATGATGTGAAGTCAAAGAATTGAAACATATAAACAACTTTCCTTTTGTTTAATGTGATTCTCCGACAATTATCGTTTTTTTGTAACCCCTGCATTCGTCGCGACAAAAAAAGGTATTTTTACAATTGAATTTTTTTATTATATTTGACCAATTGCCATTAAATATTTGCTTGTAGAATGCACTTTAATCTGTTGCAAGTAAGTGCATATTAATGTAACAAGAATTGTAGACTGAAAGGAAATTATTTTCAGCTTTATAAGAAAATTTGACTTGTAATATATAAAATCTCTTTGTTTTAGGAAAAGTCGTCATCTTCGCAAAGAACAAAATTTTGTTGGCAACATGTTAGAAGGATTAACTACAATATTTTTACCTACAGTATCGACTATGCTTTTTTTTATACTTTCATTCAATTTCTTTCGATACCTTGTAGGAGAACCGCGTATTCACATTAGAGACATTACCAAAGAGCACAGTTGGAAATCGATTAAGTGGGAAACAAAGGTTTGTACACTATGTATTTGTAATAATTTCCCTCAATTAATAATACAGTAATAACTAACATTTATTACATGTGTATTATTGAATAATGCTCATTAATTAATTTTTACTTTGATGAAGAACAAATGATATAAATAATATGTTGATATTTTGTATGTATATTATACTATTATGCATGTACGTGCTGTATGCGTATTATATTTTAAACAAACACAATACCTAAAGTATTAATGTATTATAATATTGAATGCATGGAATAAATTAATATTCAGTTAAATTAAATAATTGCCAAAAGTATCACCCATTTGTGATACATAAATGATTAAGAAATTTAATTTAATTATACACTCTTTTCACAGGCGTATTATTGCAGTATTTGCGAAGGCCTGTTGTTAAACCTCAATGGCTTACTCTGTGATTCTTGTGGGGTCTGTGCAGATCGTAGTTGCATAAAAATTGCAGACAAACAATTGAAGTGCAAAGATATTACTATGAATATAAATGAGCCAATGAAACATCACTGGATCAAAGGTGTACACCATAGTACTATTAGTTTTTTTAAAATACAAGTCATTCAACTATGGAAATACTCATTTAGTGTTTTAGAATTTTAGTTTTAGACTTATAGTGTATCTTCATTTATTTTGCATAAGGTAATTTACCTCTGAATGCTACTTGCGAAGTTTGCAATGAGGAATGTGATGTTGAGCCAGGATTGATAGATTGGTGGTGTTGTTGGTGCCAAAGATGCGTTCACGAACCTTGCAAATCTGACCTTAGTAAAGTACATATTACAACATTCTGAAGTTCTCTGTAATTTATGAAAATTCTTCATTTGATTTTATGATTTTTGCAGATATGTGATTTTGGAAAATTTAAGTTAATGATAATTCCACCAACTAGCTTACAAGTAATAAACATGCGTAATGCAGTAAGGCGTAGGTACGTTGTACGTTCTGTCATACCTCCTGATTGGCCTCAGTGGAGACCACTCATAGTTGTTGGTAAGTTTATGCAATATTAATACATAAATGTTGTGATTGAAATAATTATAATGCAATTTGTGGAATTTTTCATTTAGCAAATAAGAAATCTGGCAACAATGATGGTGCAGGAATCTTGTCATTGTATCGAAGATTGTTAAATCCTGCACAAGTTGTTGATCTATCTGACCGTGATCCAGTTGCTGCTCTGCAGTGGTGTCGTATGCTTGGGAAAATACCATGCACTATTCTTGTTGCTGGTGGGGATGGTACGATTGCATGGTTGTTAAATGCTATTGATAAACTTAGTCTTGAGGTAATACATACAACGCATTCACACAATTACATATATTTATTAAATTATGTTTGAATAATTTTACGTTTGTGTTATGTGCATTAGCCAGTTCCATCTGTAGCAGTAATCCCATTGGGTACAGGAAACGATTTATCTAGAGTGTTGGGGTGGGGCAAAGAACATGATTTAAACAAAGATTCTATGGAGACTTTGCAGGAAATTCAAATAGCACAAGAAGTAAAACTAGACAGGTATATAAATAATGGACAATATATAGGGGAAAGCACTTCAAACAGAAGTATATAGGTTTTTAGTGCAATATTGTAGTTTACAAAGAGAGTGACCTATTGTATAGTGGCGAGCATTGATGACGTTATACTATTAACAATTCGTTTTAGATGGTCTGTGATGGTTAAACCTTCTGGTGGTTTGGGACTTAGAGGATCCCATCAAAAATTCTTCATGTACAATTATTTAAGTGTCGGCGTGGATGCACAAGTGACATTAAACTTTCATCGTACAAGGGAAAGCCGATTTTATTTTTATAGCAGTAGATTATTCAACAAGGTACTGTATATCATTCGACGTTTCACTAGGAATTGTATAAAAGAATGTACGTTTTTTATGCTTCTGACAGCTGTTGTACTTATGTTTTGGTACTCAACAAGCAGTTGAAAGGGAATACAAGGACCTTGACAAGAATTTAGAGGTGTATTTGGATGGCAAAAAAGTGGAGTTACCATCCATTCAAAGTATTGTGATATTAAACATTCCGTCTTGGGCAGCAGGGGTTAATTTGTGGAACATGGGACTCGAAGGTTTTAAATTTACTTATAAGTATATTAGTTTAGTTTTATTAATTTGAATAAAGTGATTAATTACATACAGTGAGTCATGAACTTGGCATTGTTTGTAGTTTTCAGTGCGTTGCAAACCTAAAAGTGTAATTTAGAAAAAGAATGAAGTTATACAAAGATAATATTATACGTACTTATATACATTCTTTTGAGTTAAGGTGTCTGGAAAAAATGTCGACTTTCTCATTAGTTATGTCCTATCGTTTTTATGTCGTGACTTTTAATAGAAAGTGTACCTGTCAATTCATCATGTTAAAACTCTTTTTTTTTTTGCAGAATACAATGATATATTTTTTATTTATTTAAGTTTTCATCTTTTAGTACATTTTTCTACTAGAAGGTGTTACCGTGTATGGCTCGTTTATATTACGGTTGTGAAGTATTTGCCACTTTTTACGAAGTAGTTTCGGCATTTCTACATGTAGATTCTTGAATCATGGGTGCCGCAAAAAATAATTTAAATATTTAAAATATATCGCAAGAAGTCCTATATCTCTACGGTACCAAGCTGTTTGTTTTCCTATAACACAATAATTGAAAAATATATCGAAAAATGAAGACTTACAAGACTTGTTAGATAATTAAAATATATATAAAAAGGAAAGAATAGAATTATTGAGGAAGACGACATTTTAATCGCGATACCTTAATATCTCCAACGAAATGGGAGCTACAGTCTGTGTCAATTAGGTGAGTTATCTTGGATATAAACGAAGAGATTTACCATCTAGAGTAATTCTAAACAAATAACAAAATTTAAAGCGTAGTATTATAAGTGTATTATACATCCCGAATCTAAGGAAAAAGATTTCCGAGCATTTCCGAGATAAACTGCTTTTACTTTAATGTGAATATAGTTTACCGTAATTGTATGTATGAAAAAAAAGTATGATATTCATGGGCCATAATACAGAAGTGTCGCGGATCTCCTTTATGCATGAACCACTTGTGCATTGTTCTCTCGAATGAAATACGTTCTAAAATGTTTGGAGTACGTTTTCTATCAAACTGTTGTTGTTAAATATGACTAGATCGTCAGCAAAGATAATATTGATTATGAATGTCTCCTTTTATTTTTTTATCTGATTTTAAAACTGCTTTTCTGTGCTAGTATGTTTGCGTAATTAAAGTTATAGTCGATTTATCTCGGAAAAAAAGAACATTGCAAATCCACATAGAAGGACTAAGAATGATCACTCACCTCAACATACCATTTAGTTATCAATAATTAAATTAAAATACAAAAATGAAGTATGTATTTATTTTTGTTGTTTACAGGATCCGAAGGATATGAAAAACAAAGTTTCAATGATGAGAAATTAGAAGTAGTTGCACTTTATTCTTCATTTCATATGGCACAACTTCAAGTTGGGCTTTCTCAACCTTATCGTCTTGGTCAAGCAAACAATATAAAAGTATATAAAATACATTTAATATACTTACTGTAATTTAGATATGCAATTTGGGTGAAAGACTTTGTGTAATACACAGGATGTTAAAAAAAGTATTTCAAATTTACAGAGTAGGTGGCACTTAAAAAACTGAGTAAAGAATGTCTTTGTTAACATAGGTCTATAAGTTAATGCTGTTTGAGTTATAAACAATTTTTCTCAACACAAACTTATTATCAGACACTTTTGTTGATCTATCTACTCTGTGTGTTCTGAATTAGACAATTAAAACTTTCGAGTGTCGCAATTTAAGGTTTCAAAATTGAAAAGCTTGGAAGTTTGAAATCGGAAATTCTAAAATTTAAAAATTTTATTTGTTAAAGATACACGAAATTAATGCAATTCTTTAAAACAGACATTTAAAATCGGATTAATTTTGCTTTGTTAAAAGCAATAGAATTATTTTATAAGTTTTAAGTAATTATAGTTAACACGTGCATTATCTTCATACGTACATTAGTTTCTATTCCTTTTTTTTCCATTTAATTGCAGGTTAAATTATTAAAATCCTGTGCCATGCAAATTGATGGTGAGCCATGGTATCAGCACCCTTGTGAATTTAATATAACCTACTGCAACAAGGCTTCCATGTTGGTGAATACGTTTAACAAATTTGATTAAATTTGTTTACTGAGAAGTGTATGGGATGACTATATTTATACTTGTACGCATTCCAATGTTTAGCGATCAATGAAACAAATTGAATCGCAAAAAGGGAAAAGAGAATCTAGTCCTAATCATCCAAAAATGTATACAATAAAAACATTAATGACGATTTATAAATTCCTTGATTTTTTTTATATATCCCCATGCAAGAGTGAATTATTAATACTATTAGTACTTATTAAATATTATATTCCATACATTTTAATTTTTGTGTACATAAATCGCTTTGGGTTTTGTAGAAACATTCATTGTTGTTTTGGTGCTTGAAAATTTTTATTGAAAATATTCGAACTGATAAATACGCGTATAAAAATTTAAAATAGAAATGTTGGATATTGGAATTTTTAACTTCTTAAAACTGCAATTAAAAAACGAAACTTTTATATCCTGTGCATTAAAATACAAGATTTCAAACTTAGAAATAAAAAAAAGTAGAAATGTTGAAAATCGTAGATTTATATTTTTTGAAATTTAATTGAAAATTTCAAATTATGAATTTTCAAGATCGGTAATACGAAAGTTGAATTTTAGAAATTACATAAAAATTAAATGTTTAGAAGCAACGAAATATCATAAATTCTTAATTAAAATTTCAGGTTTCAGTTTGCGATTTGAGATTTTAAAAATCATAAATTTAAACCTTCGAATATTTTGAATTGAAAATTCAAATATTAAAATATTGAGAATTGTAAACTAGAAAGACAAAATTTTGGAAATGGTAAATACTCAGTGTCGAGTTTCATAAATAAAAGATTTGGAGATTCAAATTTTACGTAAAATCTTCAGATCTTTCTGATCTTAAGTATTGAATTTAATAAGTAGAAGAATATAGGTACATATATAAATAATACTAAACACTACATCTATATATAACAGAATTACGAAGATTTTGGTATTTCAATTGCAATCCTGGTATAATGAATTAATTGACAAAAACTAAGAGCAACATAACTAATACGAAAAAAATTATTCTGTATGTTTATAATATTTTGAATGTAATGTTTTCCGGTTTACAACGTTGAAAACAAATATTTCGTTAGAATTTCTCCTGTGAAGTTATTAAAAATTCAAAACGAATAAATTATTGAAGCTATTAAAATACCGATTTCTATTACTATGTTCATGTAACTTCCGGCGATGGAGAGCTGTAATGTCTTAGAATATTCATTTTTGGAATTTCAAAAAATTGTTCAGCGATGACGGAACGACAAATGAATTTTTTAGTTGTAATGATGACGATATGGTTAATGCACGAGACGGCCAGAATTATGAATCGCATGAAATGAATATTTTTAATACCATCGAGCATTGCAACAGTGATGGAATTACGAAAAAAGAAGAGACAAAATTTCCTAAAGAACAAGATGAACACGATTGGTGAGAATGGATAGAACATAAATAAAACGTTTGAATAAAATATTCTATTATGCTATTTTTTACAGGGGCATTAAAAAGACTCTTTTCTGAAGTGGAAATGGAATTGGTCGCATTTGTAACGTAAAATTCTCGCCAGCTGCGGTGGACCGCAGTAGAAAACAGTTACTTTGCCCTTCTTCCGATCTTGAATTTGTTTAAATACTTTGTCCCAATTTGGTCTACCTGCGTTTGTCCTTGTTTTCAAACCAGTTATGAGATCTCGTTTTTCCTGAAAAATTAACATATTCGACGAATATTAATATTACCGTTGGGGCCTACAAATTAAATCTTTCAAGGTTGTTTCTCCTTCGGTCAGACACGTTAAAGGGCAACATAAATGAAATTGGAAGAAGAAAAGACTTTGAACTTGAACGTCGTGTCATTATGAGAATTGTAATGCAACTAAAGATTATCGGTGTAGTAAGTAGGACAACAAATTAAATTTTCGAAATTGACACAGAAAAGGGCCTTTGAGAGTCTTACTCTTGTTGAAATTATGTTCGGTTCAAAACGGTAATTTTGGAGCTCAAATTTCCACACTAAAATTTTCGAAGTCGGAGATTTGAATGTAGAAATATCAGAATTCGTAAACTTGATTCTTTAACTTCTGAAATGTGGGATTTTCTAGTGTTAAAATTGATATATCGGGAATTTGAGAATTTTATTTTGACATCCTTGCAGCTTAAAAATTTCCGTGTTTGAAGATCGAGACTTTTACAGTGAATCCTTTGTAAATTGAGAAATTTTAAACATTTCACAATTTAGAAGAGATTCTAAGAAACAGAAAATTTGAAAGCTAAGATTTGCAGAATTTGGAATTTGCAAATATAAAGATGTCTTAAAGAAGATTCTAAAGAAATTAGAGATGTAAAAATGAAAATTCTGTAGATCGAAAACTTCGGTATTGATATTACACATGCATAATTCGAAAATTTGACATTTGATGTACAATTATGATTCTTAATCAATCATCAACATCAACTCATTTTTTCCGAAAAAGTGCGTTATGCTACTTTCAAAATAAAGGGCTCATATTTAGAGGTAGTTTTTAGTTTTCATTCTGATCTAATCTAAAATGTAAACGTTTTAAATCCATTACCATTTGATGCAGAAGTTCCATGGCAAGTTGCAAGCCAACAGCTTTCATATCGTGTTTTTGTAGTGCACTTGTGATGTACATATGCATTTCGAGAAAACGTTCCATAGCGTTACCCAGTTCGGCTTGTTCCATTTCCAATTGCGTTAACAAATTCACGAACCATTCGAATGATTTCTGATCTCTGTTGATCCAAAAGAAGTCCACCTGTGGATAGAACAATTTTGTCGTCCAGATTTAAAACAAAGAATAAGAAATTGAAAGTAAATATTTGTTTATAATCGAAATTTTTAAGTTCGAAAATGTGACCTCGGAGCTTTTGAAATCGCAAGGTTGTAGCTTCGAATTTTGGAAATCAGAAGTCTGATATTGGAATCTTTTTTGTTTCCCGAAATTCAAAATTTCTAATTGAATTAGGATCTTAGAGATTGGAATTTTGGCAAACCGTTTCAACAGTTGTAATTCTAAAATTTGAAAAATTGATGCACGAAGTTTTGAAAACAGAGAAAATGGAATATTAAAGTTAAAGAATTAAAGATCCGAGATTTTATGCTTTGAAATTAGAAAAAATTGAAAACTGAACATTTTGGAAATGTAAAATTTGAAGGATTTAACATAAAAAAATTGGAAAATTATAAGTGATACTTATTGAAATTGGAAATTTTATATTTGAAACTTTAAAAATTGGAAACTCGAAATTGTAAATCTTGGAAGTCGAAAACTTAATGTTTCAAATTTAAAAAATCTGAAATGTAAAAATTTCAAATTTCGAATTTGATAACGACATGAAATGTAATTTCCATTATGTCACTCACTTTACTCATTAGTATCTCAATTTTAATGTTCCAATATTTTAATTTTCATAGGCCACATTCCACAATATTTCAAACTTCAAACTACTTGATCCTTTCAATTTTTAAATACGTTGTTACCATATTTTCTATAAGTAGTAGAACTTATTATTGTTTTATTGATGAACATCAACAGTTTAAAAAGATTGCATTTCAAATGCAAAAATATATTTTTTTAGGACAGAGGAATTAAAAAATGTTGAATATTCAGAGAACTAGAAACAATTTACAAAGCAAACTTATTTATACGAGGATCTTGAATCTCGTTAAAAATATATTATCTTTGCTTCCTTAACACGTTAAACGCGGAGCTAATTTTGTTGTACATTCTGTTTAGGTGGCGCATAAATACATAAAATGCGTCTATAAAACAAATTCAAAAAAATTTGGAAGAAAAATAGCTAGAAATCGTACCAAGAAAGTCGTAACTTTTTGTAATACTTGTAAAGGTAAACTTCATTTTTGTTTAAAACGTTTCAATAAAATCCATTAAAAAAGTGTAAACATATTTTTTAATATTAGTTCTACTTCTTGAATCTTGTATTTTTGTTTTCAAATTAACATTGTATCTTATTTTGTACTGTGTCAATTACTGGTTCATGAACCTGTCAACTAATAGTGCCTTTAGAAATTTGATGTGCCAACTACTGGTGTAGTTTGGAGGGTTCAATTTTTTTCAATAAAACTTTATTATAGGATTATTTGTCAATACTAATGAATTCAATTCATTTAAAAACAGCTGACGAATAGTTATCCATCTACAAAATTGCTTACTAAAAATAAACGTGTGATAGTAATCAGAATGGAAAATGAGTCTTATAGTGTCAACTACTGGTACATTTACCCTATATGAATTATAAAATACTATTTTTTAAATTTGATAAATGGAAATAAATAGATAAATAAATAAATTTTTTAAACGGAAAGTTTAATGTCGGTCCCCAGAGATCGAAACAGCGTTTAACGTGTTACGGTACAGACTGATATTGTTAACATTAAATACTTTGAAAGCAATTTAAAGACTATCGGTAATTTCGATTACCGTTTGTCACTATCGAATTTGAAAAAGTCGTGGTTTACAGTATTCAAAGCTTTTCGAAATAAACAATTAAATCAAATTGGATGAGAAATTACTTGCCTTTCTTAGATTCATTACCGTGGGCGGGATTTCACTGGCCCAAGAGAATTTGCATTTAGGGCAAGTGTGTCTTGCTTTCCAATAACGGTGCATGATCGATTGCAGTATTGAGGCGAAAGGTGTAACTCCAATTCCTGTTGCAATCAAAACTGCATGTTGTGCTTGGAATATGTGACTCGAAGGTGCTCCGTATGGACCATCCAGGAAAATCTAAACAATGAAATAAAATAATATTAATACATTACCACTTTGATGACCGCAAATATTTTGCGAGAATTAGTTGCTTCGACCGCTTTTGCAAGGTTTTAGTTTAGTAAGAAAGCATTCTATGTTACTCCTTTTATGCCGATTATTTCACAATTTTATTTTTATAAGTATTTGACTGTTTACTTTTTTTCAATGATTAGCTCGTTCATTTATTTGTTGTGTATTATTTAAATGTACTAGATGTCGTATATGTGATAATGAACATCGAAGTTTTAAAATAAAATATTAATAACTTTCTTTTATTAAATGAAAAATTAATGGAATTATTAATCCTTAATAATTAAATATGTTAACGCTTATAGGTTCAGTAGCACATAATACACACGATGAGACGTCTAAAACCAAAAGACACTTAAATAATCTTGTTAAAAGGTTGACTGCTACGCAAGTTTTATACCTATGTTTTGCCTTGGGGGCCACAATAGAATTTTCATAATTTTAAGTATAGTACATTGTAGTATTTAATTTTTATAAAATGTTTTCGATTTTGTGGGTATAATGTGGTGTCAATATTTTTTTATGGGTGGGGGAGTAACAGAGATATGAAAGTTTGATTTCTTAAACAGAACTATATACTATAGTTTATATAACGGAGCTGTATAAAAAATATAACAAGTATATAAAGTATACAGGGTGTCCCACGAAAATGCGACAAGCTGTATCGTCCAAACGGTTAGAGATGGACAAAAATGCTATAAGTCAAAATTAGATGGTATCCAATGATGCATAAACTGGAAATAATCTTATGCATTTTTATGCATTGGTTCACCCGGAAAATGCAATTGCATATTTTTTTTTAAATAGAATCCTATAGCTTTGTCTGGACTATTCGATGCAGTTTTCTAATCTCTACAAAAAGTACTAAGGTACTTATGCCCTAAACCTGTTAGTTCAAAAGTTATTACATTTCAGCTGATCAATACATTTTCGCTGAGATATTCTCGTGTGCTATTACGCATTATAAACTACGCCCAATTTTGTAAATTTTAGTTTTGATAAAAATACTGTTTAATAATTTATGTTTGCCTGCAGCCTTTTACATGATTTTATGTCATATCTTTAGGCAATGCGGCACGCATTCCTTTTTTTTATTAGAATGGCATAAAAACAAGTAAATTGTAGCGTTTCAAAAACTGTATTATGAACAGGCAATAACTTTGTTGGAAATAAAAATTTGAAGAATTAACATGTCTTAATTCATTCATTTTATGAATTTAAACCCTGAAAGAATTAATATTCGTAACATCTTTATTTTAAAAATGTGCTAATTTCAAAGTTTCAAAGGCTAGTAATTGAATATTACAAAAAATCGTTATTCGAATTAAGAATTGGATGATAGTGAATTCTTACCTCCAGTGGTTTTCCTACGGTATACCTAACAGTTGATTGAGATGAAACTTCTGACACAGTGTCGTCCTTGCTTCTCTTTGACATTCCTTCGACTGTTGATTCTCTCCTATTCACTTCCGGTGATGTGTGCATCGTAACGGAGGTGGATGACAAATTTCTTCGTCTGATTGCATATGCTTCCGGAACTGCTGCTTTCATCAATAATTACATTGATATTAATTGAAAATTTAAAGTTTACCTTAATGTCATTATTTTCATTCAGTTATTCAGCGTAGTATTCATGAAAATGGATAATACAATTTTTTTATTTTGAAACACGGAAATTTCAAAGTGATGATTTTGACAATGTCAAGTGTTTAATCAATAAATATAAGCGAGTGTAAAAAAAATGTATAAATATTTATAAATAAAAAGATTCTTATAAAATTACTGTCTCTGCTAGTAGGGCTTCGAGAGCCGATATCGTAATCCTCGAAACTGGGAGTTTTGAAAGCGATTATAGTCGGCTTTGTCCTCATATACCGGAAGCTTTGAGCCAATCCCTTATTTTGTGGACTCGAATAAGCCTGATCTAAAGACTTTAAGTGAGCCTTTTTCATGTGGCACTCGTCGAAACTTTTTTCCGACTCGGACCTCGAGTAATCGCGAAGTCTGTCAATAAAAAAAGAGATTAATAATATTACAGTATTGTATAATTTTTACATCATGTATTTATACATACATGCTTGGTAAAAAATAAATAAAGTTTTATATTTATTGTATTATATAGAGTACTGAAAAATAGGGTCTGAGACTTCCGGAGAGTATACATTATTATTGAAGAATATGGTCTAAGAATTCCAGAGAATATTCATAGTACTTGTCAAGAGGATAGTTAAATCAACAGAAGTTGATGGAGGATCACTTACAATTAGTGCACAAACGTTTAACCCTCTATAACGCCATGTGACTTGAAAGTTACTTATCTATACATCTGTATTTTTTAAGTTTCATATTGTTTGTTTGTCACTGTGTACAATTACATTCCACGACTATACTGCCACGACGCAGTCTGTTCGTTTATTATTATGTTTTTATACCACGATCAATCTCTATCATTTACCTGATGTATCATTTTCATCATATGTAAAAAGAATTCCGGTTACAGAGGGTTAAGGGAGCAACAAACGCCTAGAGCACTGAAAATCACGAATACTTCTGAGATTTTTTTTGTTCTGAAAGTAAAGTTTGTTTAAAAGTATGATTATTTACATTGAAAAACGTGTACTTAAATCTAACAGATATACAAACTCTATTACAATATATTGCAAACTAAGGGTGCAGGGAAGGGTGGTTGCGACATACAAGGGGCACGCTGTTGGAACACTTAAATGTTTCGGACGAAAACCAATCATCGCGCTTCCTCAGCGTTCAGAGGGTCATATTTCGGACACTCTAGCATTTATCAAAATTTATTCGATATAGTCTGTCTTCGATCGTCATGAGAAGCAGTTCAATTACAAATTCAAGCATACATTTCTGTTTCGGCAGTTAAAAGAAACAATTCATTCGTATAAAGTCCATGGTTCGGGACTATATCTTTTTCGTTGATGTCCAGCATTCGGGACTACATCCCAATCCATAAGTCCATTTCACTTATTTTGTTCAATCAGTTGTTTAACACTTTGAGCGCCACGCTACATTAGCTGGAAATGACAAACTTTCGAAATTCTTATACGAAATAAATATAACCATAAATTGCACCTTTTGTAATAAATGGTATCAGTAATTTTCAACATATTTTTACTGTTTCTATTAGATCTTGTTAGGTATATTTATTAGTACTATAAATGATCAAATAAATAATTGTTGAGGCTGTGTGTCATCCAAATATGGGTGACGCGGCACTCAAAGTGTTAATACGTTGAGCATCGCAGTGGAAAATCCCGCGACTAGTCAGACACGTGAAAATACCTTTTTACTAACATGTATCGTTGGATATATAAATATTTATTTATTTGATAATATACTTCTTATTTTGTACTATCATTGTAACATAGATGTAACTCAGAATTTCGTTGGGGTAATCAGTTATTTGACGACATTAAAATTGATAGATGGGTCAACGGTGGTACATGTGGCGCTCAACCTGCTAAAATTCATTTTGCAGACAACGCGTCGCGTAAACCGTGTGTCTACCATCAAGTGTTAACTGGAGATTTTCAAACTCGAAGAGGAATTTTAATCTGCGTCGCCCTCTCGTGACACAACATAATGTGTCTGACCTGTTACAGTCATTTTCACTGCGACAGTCAACGTGTTAATGAAGTAAGTTATTGAGTTTTTCGAATATGAAGAATAAAGTGGCGTTTAACACGTTGACTGCCACAGTGAAAACAGCCATCGCTAGTCAGACACTACATAAATGTCTCTTGTTTATATAAATCATGAAGGAAAAAAATGTAGAAGTATTCAGAATTGCACATACGTACGTATATTTGCGTTACAATGTTCAATTTGTTCAGAATATAGTAAAAATCAATAGTTATTTAATTAAATAGAATTTAAGGCGGCGGTCACCGGTGACCACTATGGCATTCAACGTGTTAAAATAACTTTCAGACACTATAGAGAAAAATTCCTTCGCTAGTTTCATGTTTTATAGGGAAAAAAGTAATAACAGGGGAGGGGTAACAAACTCTGTGTTTCTTGTTTAATTAGGAAATTCCTTAAACTTTTTTGAATAGTCTAACAATTAAAATAGAAAATATAGTGTAAATGACTTACGCTATCAATCTCTCACGTTTCTTTTTTTTAGTTTGCATATCAGGCACCGAAAATGACTTTTCCAAAGGAATTTTGCTGGATAACAATAGTTGGTGGAGCTTCATGTCTTTTGCAGTTCTGTTATCGACCATTATTCCTGTAATATCATTTATTTTATTCAATTTTATACTTGACGGTTCATTTCAACAACTGATTATTATAAGCGCAAATGTGGAAAATAAACAAAAATATAAACAAGTGGAGGGGAAACAAATTATTTTGGAAATGAAAGGTACTTTAGATATTGAGACACTCGTGTTCATGATTTTGGATCAAAGAAACATTTTGAAGATTGAACGATTTGGTAGGTCAAAAATTATAAGGTTTCAAGGTTCTAAGGTTCCATTATGTCGAAATATTTTTAATTAAAAATTGTATAGCATAAAAGCTGAACAATTCCGATATTTTTAAAAGTTCCAAGACTTCGAAAATCAAATTCAAAAAATTTGTTAATTTGATTTTCTTATTTTTTAATGATATGCTAATGTTAAATATCATTCCACGTTTTAATAACCGCTAACATAGAATTTTGTTTTGTATAATACAATTTCACAGCAGGTATATTTGTAAAAATGTTACATTTCTTAAGATATTACTGTGTATAAAATTATAAACATAATTATTGTTACCGTTTATTCGATGCGGCGATTGATTTATACTTTCAGTATCGGAAACGAAGGCCGGATTATCGAGACCATTTCGATTCCGCTCATCCGGTGAAGACGGCAGTACTTTAATATCCGGAAGTGGATCTTTTTTATTAACGAATCTACACAAACAAAAACATTAATCAAATATATATTTTATACTCTCGGAAGTAGTATGTTTCAAGGAAAACAAGTAATTACTATTTTATGTAAAACTTACATTTTTCCGGAAATGTTTAAATTATTGCTCCCTTCAACAGGAAGTACGTCACTTCTGTGAAGTTTTATTTGCTCTTTTTCGAAATACGAATAAAGACTATTCGTCCACTCACCAACCGCTCGAATATGAAGCCACATATAATCTATAAAAAGATATACATGGTGTTTGAAAAAAGAGTTAAAGATTTTTGGGGCATATAATACTTGCAAGGAAGAACAATGACAGTAATGAGAGGAAGAATGACTGAAATCATTATAATAATTGTAATTATGATCACATAATCCATGACCATAAAATTTGAGAACATTCAATTTCTCCTCTTTTGAATAAACATGGCAAAAATAAAACAACTTATTCCGTTTTTCCGTAGTTTTACCACGATTCATATCGATTCGAAACAGAATGTTAATGGCTGCATAACAATTCGATCGAACATGTTTTCTTGAAGGAAACTCTATTAATTACTGTACCTTCTTGTTCAGGAGCACTGCTGATGGTGAAAGGGTGCCACTCGTAGCGAGCTATCACGGGAATATTTACGAAAACGTAGTCACCTGGACGAAAATCGAAATGGGGAGGTCTTTTGATGACTAAATGCGTCACCTTGGATGGTAATAAAAGACCAGAGCTTATATAAGTTTTCCCAAGTTGAGAACGGGATGATGCGATTCGTCTGATTCGTTCCATCAAGTACATGGTACCTGGTCCTATGAACCACTTCCAAAAATTTGGTCCATGGAGAATTGTTAATATCCAAAATGGTATATACAGCAAGTGAGACCAATAAAATATCTGTAATTAACATTAAATACTCAAATTAAATTTGGAAGGCACAGTGACATAACTGAGATTATTAATTTAGAGACTGAATAATATTTGTTCATTTTAATATTTATTTTATTATCTGTAATTGTTTATTATTAACTAGTAATTTAAATTTGTTTTATTAACTATTATTGATAGTCACCTCGAAACAGCCACCGCGACGAACAAATGGCGTCGAGCATATCATGATTATGCTTAATAAAATGATCAAAAGAATTCCAGTCGGATTTGCATAACCGTTGACAAGTCCGAAAAGGTGAGGTCTACTTGTTAATAGCCATTCAGACATAGTATAATTGTTACTGTTCAAAATTTCATCGTTCACTACTACTGTACCTAGAAAAGGAACATAACAAAATGTTAGAAGGTCATCATTCATCATCATGATTGAAGACAATCATTCATTCGAAAGGGTGCCCCATTTGGTTTTGAACATAGAAATTTTCTTCAATTTCAAAAAATACAAATTATAAATCTCTTTTTGTAGTTTTTGTCTCTGTAGAGCGTGGACACTGGTTTATTCAATACTATTATTTTTAAAAAATGAAAAGTTGTTTAATTTCAATTGACTGAAGTCTACAATTTTTACAGCTTTTTCGAGGTTTCAATAATTTGAGGCTCGAAACTTTGAATTTGTTTCTTCCAATTATGTTGCAAAATTTCGAAGCATTTACATAGGATTTTTTACCTTTATATTTTTTATCATTTTTTTTCAAATCTAAAACTTTAGAAGTGTTAAGTTTCGAAGTTTTGAAGTCTTTTACAATCTTGTTAACAAACATGCAATTTTTCGCAGTTTTTCAAGGACAAAGATTAGTGAACTTCAAAATATTGAAACTCTGAAAGTTCAGGACTTGGAACTCCGAGTTCACGCCATGAAAATTTTGAATATATTTTCGACATTCCTTAGATTTAGAAATTTCTTACTTTTCCACTCCTAAAATTTTGGCTTTTCGATGTTTCGGTATTGTCCTATTTTGAGACATATCCGTTGTTAATCATTGAATCTGTGAAATCTTATAAGTTATATAAGGAAAAATAATTATGGCTTACCAAAATTTAGAAGATGCATTAGCGCGTGTACTATACTGAAGATACCAATCAGAACACCAGTAATTTTATGAAGATAAATGTGTTGATCCAAAGGCAAGACAGAGTTAAAGCCGTGAGTCCGTAAAAATGTAATGCTTTGTCGGAACATAAGAACCAGAATGAAGGTGCAGTCGAAATTTAAACACTGACCTAATTGAAACGTTTTCTAGAATTAGAATTAATTTTAATTTGCACTGACAAAAGGATATCTTAGCAGTTTATCATAGATTCTAAAGCATTTTATTTCCGATGAACGTACAGGAAAAATGAGTGGACACGTGTAATAATTTATGTTAAAAACACTATAATATATTTTACCGTATCTGGTATGACACTTATCACTAGACTGCGAATGTTTATGCAATTTAATGTATCGAAACACGTAAAAAATGAACGTTTAATAAGGCGAGGAGAATAAAAAGCATATTTATTGAACATTTAAAGGACATAATGCAGTTTGGTCAATGTTTCGTATTATGGAATATATTAACAGAAAAAATATTGAACTTTGAAAGTGAGAATTTACATATACATCCGCAGTCTACTGATCACCGTAGCACTGAATGTATTCATATAGCTTTTTGTTCTTCTACATTTGGAATTTAGGAATTTTTAAAACGTAGAAGTTTTGGAAATTTTAAAGTCATACGACATTACAAGAAGGTGTAAGATTATTCGAGCTTGCAAACTATGGAATATAATATAATCACTTTTCGTAATTTACGACGTTATCGTCGGTTTATAGTTTGGTAATACGACGATCTGGAATGTAGCAATTTGAAAATACGAGGCTTGGAAACTTAGCAATTCAGAACTTAGGATGTGTTGAACTTAAATATTCTGTAACATGCGTTTGAATCGTGTGAATATGAAAATTTAGTAAATAGAATGTGCGAGTACATACCGAAAATGTAAAATGATTTTATATTTCTTTTTTTAAGAAGGTACGAAGGAAATTGCAATAATTGTTGTTACTTGGAAGTATGAACTTTAAATAACGATTTTTTTGAAGTTTTTTGAAAGTTTATCAGGAAACACGAATGGACGAAATCAGCAATTGAGAATTCAAAGTTGAAAATTATTTTCAAAAACTTTAGAATTCGAAAGTTAAAAAATTCTGTAACTTAAAAATCCGAATAAATCAAAATCCTGAATCAAAAAATGAAAAACTTAATAATCTGAATTTATTAAATTAAAAATATTTAAATTGTTTCCTTGAAACTTCAATATTTGATAGAATGTACTGAAGCTTGTGCAGTAAGAAATTATAGCGTTTCAGATAGTGATTTGAAAGCTGCGCGATTTTATTGTAAGTAAGGTACATAACAAGATTAAACATTTGCGAAACAAAAATTTTTCGCATGATTTAGTTGTTATTTGTTTTGGAATATAGCTATCACACAATGTTGCACTTAAAATTACAATCGAACACTGAACACAAAAATTAAATCATTTCTCTTACCACAGGCTCGAGCGAGCATGACATAGCCATTCGAGTGTCTATATTCGTACAATCTCGATACGAATAAAATTACGTGAACTAAGACGAAGATTGAGATGAAGGCGATGTAAACATAATTGTTTTTTATATACGGTTTTGTTAATTGATAAGGGCGTAACGATGATAAAAATCCCAAAATAGACTTCCGCTTTGATTCCGGTTTTGGTGGTACCAACCATCGATCGATACTGGAATGTAATTCCAAGTTTTTAGTTTCTATTTGCATAATACAAAGTGTTTAAATCCTGAATCTCTTATTACTTTTTTTTTCATAAGGTGTAAAACTGTGAATTTTTGAAACCTTAAGCATTTGTTATTTGAAATTTCGAATTTTAAACACTCATAGTCGTGGAATTTTAAATCTTTGATATCCTTCACGTATTATAATTTCATTAATTTTTTGCTGTAAATTTTTTAAATGTGCATTTAAATTAGTGTTTCGTGATGTCGGAATTGTTGAGCTGCAAAATTTTGATTTTCGAAACATAAACTATTAATTCGAAACTTGAAGGCCGCAGCTCCGGTGGCCATCACTGGGTTAAATCTTTGAATTTTAATACAATATTGCTGTGAAATTCATATAATGATTCACTCACCTAATGGATAGATTCTCCAACAAACCTTCATGTTTTTCTAATTGTCTTTTTAGGTCTTCAAAAGTGATTGCACCTCTATTGTCCTGATCTGCATCCTCGAATAATGCTATTGTTAACTCCTCAATTTGTTCTTCACTGAATTGCATTCCATTTTCCTCCATACACGCTCTCATCACGTGCTCTAACTCACGAAGTTGTATCAATCCGTCCCCTTCGCAAAGGAAGCATCATTTTTCAAAATAAAACAATTACAAACGATTAGTGAAATTCTCCAATTTTGTGTTTGTCGAAACATCTTCTAATTGTAAGTATCAAAGTTTGTAAATTTTGAAATTTTTGAATTTTCGAGATTTTATACGTTGAAATTTCAAATTTGTTAGATTTTCAGATTGCTTAGACTGCATTTGTAAGCACCTGAGTAATTTGAAGTTTTCCAATGTAAATTTGGACAATCTTTAATTACAAGAAATTCAGTTTTGTAAAATTTTGCAGAACTAGATTGTAATGTTGCCGATTGTTGAAATTCGAAGATTTTGAATTTGTATTACTATTATTAGCTTACAAATACTTGCAGTCTGAAAATAAAACAAATTCGAAACATTGGAATTATTAAGGCATGAAAATTTGAATTTTGTTATATTCTCGATTATCGTAATTCCAAAGTAGTTCGATCAGTTATATTTGGAACCTAAAAGTACGTTAATCAAACAATTTATTCAATACATTCTGAACAAATTGAAATTATTTATTATAACTATTTAAGTTATAATTAACAACAACGAACCTCTAAGACATTAGTCGTGATATATTTATACCGATTCAACCTGACCTGAATTAATTAAATAAAGCATAATTAGATAAAAGTTACATGTAAGTGTGTTACCATCGATATCGTAAACTTTAAAAAGAAATTTGATTTTGTCATCTGGACTTTTGCCAGCAAATTGATGCATAGCATCAAGAAATTCTTGCAGTGAGATTGTTCCAGAATTATCCTTGTCGAAAATTTGAAAGACCCTCTCTCTGAAAAATGACTGTAAAATTAATTCATAATTAATTTATTAACTATGTATTATTTTGTGAATTCGTTGTGTTTTAAAGCTTGCTAACAAGTAAGTTTTACAATTTTCTAATTTTCAGAATTTGAAATTTGTGAGCTTTGAAATTTGTTTTTTGATTCCAGATTTTTGACTTTTAAATTTCGGAATCTTGAGACTTTAAAATTAAATATATTGTAATTCGTGACTATCAAAGTTGAAAAGATATCAAATTTTGTAATTTTTGGCTTTCTGAGACGTTGGGATTTGGAAGTATTGAAACTTTGCTATTTTGAAAGTTTGTAAGATATAGATTTAGAACCTTCCAATTTTTTCTAC
The DNA here is from genome assembly GCA_916610135.2 of Macropis europaea. Classification (NCBI taxonomy): domain Eukaryota; kingdom Metazoa; phylum Arthropoda; class Insecta; order Hymenoptera; family Melittidae; genus Macropis; species Macropis europaea. The sequence continues at coordinate 25,625,948 of OU744345.1, forward strand.
AAACTTTTGAAATTGTTGGCACTTGAAATTTTGTGTTACTGAATCTACACTTTTGATCCTTTTCATTTGTAAAAAGCTTCAAAGTTTCAAATATATTGTTCCTTACGTTTTTCGAAATTAAGATCTTGGTGAATTCCTCGCGCCTTATTTCTTGTTCATTGCCAACAGTTTGTTTAAAAATTTTTTCCAGCCATTCCAAACTCGCTTTATCGAATCCAGCTTTTGGCCTACAAATATTAAATAAATAATAAAATTTAAAAATAGGAACCACAGTGTGTTTATGAACATAAAACTGTTGAATGTTACGCTTATTTAATTTTTGAAATTCTGGAATCTTGATATTTTCACATTCTTGGACATGCAAAAGTTAGCATTCTGCTTAATTTCAGAATAAATATTTCGATAATCTAAAATAGAAATGCAATGAAAATGGAAATGGAAGAAAAAACTTTACAGTTTCGGAATTTTTAACTTGTGTAATTCAGAAGCTTTAGAAAGTCTGAAATGTTTAAATGTTAATATATTTTGAAATACAAATAGTTCGAAATTAAAAAAAAGAACATTAAATATGAAAATTTTACATACTTACATTTAGTAATTCTTAATTTTCGGAATCGTGAAATCTCAAATCTCTGAATGGCATAAATTTTCGAGATTAGAAAGTTACGGAGTTTCGAAATGAAACAGTGCCTGTAATTTCGAACGTCTCGGGTTTTGAAATTTGAGGAAATATAAATTCGTATGTTTCGGATCTAAAAATTTTGAAATTAAGCAAATATTTTTAATTTCATTAAAAAGAATGTTTTAAGTTTTCTGAACAAATATTTTCCACTCTAAAAGTCCATGTTTTTTAAGGTACATGTGTTACTAATATTTTCCTTGATCAGATTATTTATATTAAATATTAATTCTATTAATTACATTATTTATTAACGTTACCTGGTATCGCTGATACCGGAAATGAAATTCATGACTTGAGAAGAGGATATAAGTCCCAGATTTTCTTGGTCGATTGATCGAAATAACTTGTCTATAATCTGTAATACGGTTACCATAAAAGTAGTTTTATATTATTGAAAACAAAATTTGATCATTATTTAACGTTGTTGTAAATACTTTAATTTAATTTAATTCAATACTTATTTAACAATTAATATAAATTTTTATCATCTTTATATTTCAAACTTGTTAAATTTGTAATTATTGGATTTAATTTTTCAAATCAAAATTTTGAAAACTATGAAGTTTCCAACCGGATTGAAATTGTCAAACTTAGAAATTTTCCCTTTGATGTTCACAAATTTTGAAATTTTATTTCAATTTTATGTTGTTTAATACACAATCTGCTTCGAATTATATAGATATTTGTGCTCGATCATTATTTTTAACGGTGTACATATTTCTATTGATTTCATAAATATTACTATTATTATTATATTAAAAACTTACCTCTTTGGTGGCACATATTTGTTGAAATTTCAAAAAATTTATATTATCGTCGCCGCATATAGCATAAGCTACACTCTCCAATTGATCAATAAACTCGTTTTGTTTTTCGATTCTGTAAAAATGACAATTGAAATTAATAAAATCGCATTCGAATGCCTGTTTTCAACAAATCTTGCAAGGCCACGTATAAAATAAAAGTTTCTTACGTGAGTCTTCCTTTTAAAAATTCAATCCATTCGTCTTGTTTTAATATTTTATCTTCATCTTCATCGAACAGCTTAAATAATTTTTCCAGCAACGTCTAAAATTTATTATTAAAACGTACTTTCATATTATAATTTATAAAAATAATCACAATTAAACTAAAATACTAATTCGTAACCGATTAGAAATAAAAACGGATTAACTAAATTTATATTCCTATGCTCTGGTTATGGAAATAACAGCTAGTTGATGGTAAACTAAATTATCAGAAAATATTTTATTTATGTATAAATAGCCACACACTATTGGCAAAAGCTAGTACAACGTGTCCCGTGGCAAATCAAAACTACGAGCAATAACGTATTCTTGGCAGAAGTTATGTTCAATATTTTTTAAATTATAAGTGTATAAATGTCGTCACTTTTTGAACCATTGAAAATACAACAAATTAATTTATATATTTCAAAGTTGCTTGGTCCGACAGACTACATATAACAATACAGGGTGGTCCACGCAACTGAAAGTCAAACTCGTTGTTTGATTGCAATTAGAAAAACATGTCAGAAGAAAAACGTGATTGGTTCAAAGAGGGCTACATTTTTTAGGACCACACTTTTAGATAGATTTTTGTAGCATGTTTATTGCAGAAACCAAATTGGTGGTCGGGTATATGTTTCTTCTGTGTGATAATTGTTTTCAGTTTTATATGAATGATTTTTTTCTAAGCTTTTTTATATGATTGGTAGAAGTGAAATTGGCTTGTATGATGAGGCTTGACGTGGGTCTTCTCCAGGTTTTTCTAGCACGATGATTTGTGCTGTTTTCCATTGCTTTGAAAAGTATTCCAATCATAGAACACCATCGAATAGGATTGTTAGAAATCTTATGGCTTTTAGAGGAAGTTCTTTGATGATTTCACCGTTTATTAAGTTATGATCAGGGCTTTTTTAGTTTGTATTTTTGTGATAATTTCTTTAACTTTTTTAATGATAGTGTATCGGAGTTCATTGCCATCTTGAATTATCGGTTCCTCGAAGTTACGTATTGCTAATGGTAGATCCGGTCCACCTATATTGTGAGGTTGAAGTACCTTGTGTAGGTTCTTTGCAAATGCATTCGTTTTTTGTTGTGCGCTTTGAGCACAGCTCCCGTCATCTTTTTTAATTGCAGCCAGACTGTTTGTAGGTCGTCTCATTCTTTTAGCGGCTTTCCATAAAGAGTAATCTGTATATTCAAATGGTGATAGATTAGTGATATACTGGTCAAATCTATGGTTGTTGTAGTCTTTCAGTATTTCTTTTAATCGTTTGGTTGCAGCATTTAGAAGTTTTTTGTTCTATGGTGTTTTTTGATTCTGCCGTTTTTGAGCTTACGCTTAGATTTAATTTGCTGTAGTATATAACTCGGATACTGCTGCTTGTAGGTGGTACAATTCCTTACTGGAGTAGCGCATCAAGCTGCTTCTTGGACAGTTTGGTTTATATAGCTTACTGCATCTTCTAATTCTTCTGGTGACTTCAATGAGATACTACAGTTGATGTTTTTTTCGAGCAGTCTCTTGAACATGTCCCAATCAGTAATTCTATTGCATAGATTGACAGGTTTCTGGATTTCAGTTGGTTTTTGCGTATACTTTATTATGATTGGTGAGTGATCTGAGCTTAGGCCTAGGCATGACTGCGTTATGAATTGTCTTCTATTGATTCCTTTGCATATTGCGAAGTCAAGTAGATCAGGTGTTTTGTCGTTTGCTTGTGGCCAGTCAGTGGGTTCACCTGTTGCGGTGACATCGAGGGAGTATTCCTGCACTACTTGTTCCAGAGTTCTACCTTTAGGGGTAGTTATTTCTGATCCCCAAAATGCATGCGTGGCATTGTAGTCGCCACCGGCTCGGAATCTCATACCTAGCGAGTTAAGAAAGTCCTTGTATTGTTCTTTCGTGATTTTAAACTTTGGTGGGCTGTAAACTGCAACAAAGTTTATGTCACGGGTATGTGTCTTGACCGTGGCAGCTATTGCTTGTACGTGTGGGTCACTTATTATACTATGTAGGTGATGTTTGATGTTATTGCTAATTACTATTGCAGTGCCTCCATGAGCTCGACCTGAATTTTTATGTGATGCTTAGCAGTTAAGTGTGTTTCAGATAATAGCATTATGTCTATGTCCTGTATTGTAAAATGTTGTTTGTAAAGAATGAAGATGTCCTTATATCCCCACTACGTCTCCACCCATAAAAAACTGTTGACAACTTTTGTCTGAAATGTTTTTCGTTATCACTAGTAGTTTCGAAGACATTCGCATGGAAATATGAAAATGCCATTCTACCACGGCGTTGTAGAAAACGAGGAAGCGGATAAAGCAAAAAAAGAAGTTAATGAAAAATGGTCGAAATTTTTGAGAACTGACGTCGAATTGAAGAAATTAAATTAACCAGGATCAAAATTGGGATACAAGATTGACCAATAAATACTTCCTAAGACTTCTTCAGCAATTTTTAACACATGTGATTAATTACTATTTATCCAGACAATTAAATACCTTGTTCTACAGTGCACACAATTTAAAAATCATTCCCGAATTCACCGTTCCCGAAACGGGTAATATAGTAAAATTAAATTAGTTCATAAAAAGTGCCACTATTTGGAATAAATTATAATTGATTTTCAATGTTCAATCGTTGCTAATGACCGTAATGCCCATGCATTGTTAAACAAACGAAGACGAAGAATAAGAACATTATTAAAACGGTTTGATGAATTGAATGTATTCATACAATAATTACACTTGAAATACGGAAACATGGTTCAAGACTTTGGTATAATTCATGGTGAAATATGTCAGAATGAAACTTTGAAACTTGATATTTTTGAATTCTCGAAGCCACCAATATGAATTATAAAATTCTCAAATTTTATAATTTTCGTCTTTTTGAGCATTAGAGATTTTATGCTGTTAAAATTTTTGAATTTTTAATAAATAAACAAATTGAAATTAATCAGAAGTCACTATCATAATTCTTGTAATAATGAGTACACGTGGCTTAGGTGTTCCAAGACAATTCGATTCATGAGAGTTCAGAGGATTTCAAGGCCATCGGCATGGTCGAATAGCCTAAGTACTTTAGCTGAAGGCCTTCCGGCCCCGGGCAATCGAACACCTTGATCGAAATCTGAATAGACATTCCATGATCGCCATATTGTTTTTCCCCGAGCGGATTCTCCGGCGTTAAGTCATCAAATCATTCGATGTCGATTAGTTGATGTACTATTAATGACAAGATGACACTATCCTTCTTCTGACTTAAATATTTTGTTTAATATTTTCTATTTCTTCGACACGTTATTTATATGACATTCGAAACGAGTTTAATCTCATAGTAGATTAAGGTTCACACTTTTACAATTAGCATACTAGAACACTTCTAGAACAATATCTCGTTCTTTAATAATAGAATGAATTCAATGAAAAACGCATCATGAAGTAATTAAATGTTTATCTTCTTAACGAAATGAAGTAGTGCTAGAAGAAAGCATAAAATTGATAGATTTTGTGAATGAACAAACAGCTATTGACTAAATTAAATGCACACTTTTTCATATTGTATGCCATGATGTACATCTTTTCCAATAGATTGATTATTTTTATAAAATATAGTTTTTTTTATTCACGCTGTGGTACTTTCTTTTTTAATAAATTTTTTAAATCTGAAAGGTACCGTGACCCATAAAATTGATCACATACTTCTGTAATTAGTAGACTGCGGATGTTTATGCAATTTCATAGATTCATGTACTTGAAATGTGTACATTCAATTACATAAAATAACTAAAAAGTACATTTTTTAAGCATACGAAGCACAAAATATAGTTACATCCAAATTTAATTTCTTCGACTACATTAACACAAAAGTTCTTGAACTCAGAAAATGTATATTTGCATAAACATCCGCAGTCTAGTAATTAGTTTTCTTTCTGAACTTTGGTGTAGCATGCCAACTGCAAGTTTTATAGTTCCATTTAAAATATAATTTGTTATAGATACAGTAGCCTACCTTCAAAGAGTGTTAAATAAAAGAATGTTGAAATAAAGTACTTGTTCGATCAATTTCGTGAGTCTCTGTACATAGTTTCTGTTAATAGGAGCTACAACCGCTTAACACGTTGAATGCCACAGTGAAAACAGCCATATGCAGTCGGACACGATATAATTTACTATTTTTTATCACGTCGAACGCCGTAACGATGATCGACAACCGGTGTCCGACAACTCAAATTTAAATTGAATAAATAATTATTGATTGTCACAAAATTCTGAGCAAATTTCATACCGAAACAATAATGTAAGAACAGAAGAACACGACTAACATTGTAAGTACTGAAATCTTTTCTTTTCTGTACGATTTATATAAAAAATAGTAAATTATATCGTGTCTGATTAGGTATGGCCCTTTTCACTGTGGCGTTCAATGGTTAAATGTATATTGTGGATGAAATAATAGTGAATTATTCAAATAAATAGAGACAATAATTTGTTACGAATAAGGAATAATTATTATCCGGATAAAATATTCGACTAAAAAGAATTTATTTGGATAATTGTAATACCCAACTCTGGCCTACAGGCGCTTGACAAAGCTGCTCACAATCCCTGAACGCCAATAAACGTTTTTCGCACAGACAGTAAGCAAGAAGTAAATAACGCTTGTAAGCGCTTATTACAACTAAAGGTTTCATTTTAAAAACCATGTTGATTAAGCATTTTTCATTCCTCGTTGTGAGTACTATATGCTCCCGAGAGCTTAAACCCCTTTTTAAACCTCTCTTACGTGTAACATCGCGGATAAGTATAAAATACATTTTTATCTTATACTTATGGAAATTATTGCTAATTTCTGTCGTATTTTTCAACGTGTTCTATCATACGACAAGTACATCTTATTGGTACTAATATAAATTTCTTTTCAGGATCTAAAGGCAGGTATAATAATGTTAATTAATAATTTAAGTATACGGGTAAGTGTAGAAGCTCTATAATTTATGTAGGAAGGTAAACGAATCCTGTCCTTTAATATTATTATTTTCTATACATCTACATACCCGTTCAGTGGTATGCAAAAATGTTGGGCCAGTAAATTTGTCAGTGTTACTGTATAGCAGAAAAGTTATTTCAAATTATAAGCGATACAAAATTAAACAACAATTCACAAAGAAGATAAGACCGAAATCTATGAACGCGTCTCTCATTTTTCAAAATATTTATACATCTGACTTGATCGAAACCTTTTCTAAGTAAGTTTGTAAAATAAAGGGTTCGGAAACTTTTACACACCACTGTATACAGGGTGTCTCAGCTTATCTGTTACAAGCTCATATTTAACTTACTGAAGATACAGAAAATGTTTTACATGGAAGTTGCATGGTATGAGGGGGCACATCTTTTGGCGAAGGCGAATTTGTTTTTACATTATTATTTTACGAGACATGAAGGTCAAGTTCGTTTTTTTAAGTGGAACTATGTATTTTTGTTCAGATCATTCGATAATACTTTTCAAGACAAATTTCCTGACCTTTAATGTATATACCCGATTTGTAGTGGTTTTCGAGATATTGCGCTTAAAAATTTACTGATTTTCAACGGAAGAAGTCCGGCCGAATAGGAAATACCGGCGGTAGTTTGGTTTGAATACGGGAACGTGACACACTGTGTAGAATTTTTCACTATGTCACGGAATGTATTAATACTAGGATTTAATCAAATATATTCACCTCATTCATAAAAAGACGCCGGAAATCATCCCGATTGTATCGACCGTTTATTATTTGACCACACTCTTTCAAGATCACCGTTCTTCTTTCTTCTATCGAACATCCCTCCTCCATTCGCCTAATTTCATATTCCATGTTTGTTTCACCAATGTTTTTATTGAACAACAAATAAACTCACTAGTTGCTTATCAAATTAAAATCACACTATCACTCATTTTACACAGCTCCGCTCAATCAATTAATCTTCATATGCAATTTGTTTTTGCAGATTCGAATTGCTATCACGGTATTTTCAGTCACTTTCATTAAATAGTAAAAGAAATCACTATAATAACTCTTTGATTATATCGTAGTTGATGATAATAATTTGTATAATATTATTGTGTTAGTTTATATAATTTTTTAACAAATTTGTTAATTGATGGAATTTTCTTCTTCGATTCACTTAATTCGTTTCACATTCAACAAAAACGCATAACGACGTTCCACATCAACATTAGAAGTTAATACTAAACGGAGCGACAGATTATTTAACTTAGAAAATTTAAAAAATTTCCCGAATTTTCAAAAGGCCGAAACTTTTATCTGTTGTCCGATTAAGTTTGTTTTGATGCCCTCGAAGTCTAATGCGATGTTCGCGCAGAAGTCTCGATGTATACTGATCGCCGTAGTATAATTAAATTCGACTCGACCCATCGAATGAAAATTATCGAGATCGTGTGATCTCGAAACCATAAGATGCCTTTCGATTTCAACCTTTCACTTTTTCGTGACTCACCTTCTCTTTCTCTCCCTCTGTTTTTTCTCTCTTCTTCTAAAAATACCTTCAAGCGTGTCATTATAACGTTTTGAACTCGATTCGGAAAAATTTCTTTTCCGTTTGTAAGGATTAGTATTATGTACTATATAATTAGTAGAACTTATAAATGTTCGTTCGCTGAAATTTATTCATTTCTAACAAATGTTTACTTTCTTGTGTTAATCGCATATATTCTAATTGTAGAAATAAATGAAATGTCTTTGACAATTATCTGTATCAATTCACGGAAGGTACTAATCATTATAAATGACAAATATTATTATTATTGGAATAAGTGAATATTTATCACATGTGAATACTTATATATTGTAAATGATTTATTGCGTGTGGATAAAATAGTACTGGGTAATGTAGATGTGAACAATGATAAAATTTTTGTTATTATTTATAATTGGGAATTTGTTAGTTGTATAAGCTACAAGTAACATTGAAATTGAATTGTGGTGGATATGATGCGTAGACGAGCCTGTACTCTACGTATAGACTATTGTTATTTTCTTCTATTATGATATTTGTTTGTATACTAACAGAGTTAGGCAGTTAGATTAACTAATTCGTTGATTTTATTGGTGTCAGTACCGAAATATTTTCGTATTTGAATTCTGAAAGTACTATTGTTAAGCTTACATACGTCGAAGCTTCATAATTTTCAATAGATTCCAATGCCTTACAGTATAAAAGCTGAACAATTGCAAAGCCTCATAAAGTATAATTAGAAAAACCTTAGGATTTTAACTCATAACTACTACTAAACAAAATTTGTAATTTAAACACTGGTAGGGGGTCCCTGGGATCCACTCATGAAATTTGCTATTAAATCACATTTTGCATAAACAAAAACTGATTTCTTCTTAATAACATTAAATGAACTATATTAATAATAAAAGTAAACGAAATATTATTAAAGGCATTTTGTACTACAAGACAGATTGTACTTTTGAAGCGCTGGGTCCGTGGGACTCGATAGTAGTAGCTATGGGTTAAATTGGTTAAACTTCCAAATTTTTAGATCACAAATTTCCAAATTTTCAAATGATAATTTTTAAAATTTCTAAGATCACAATTTTGAGGCTCTAAATGATAAGCTTCAAAATTTTTTAGCTTTTACTCTTTGACTTCTCAACATCGAAAACTGAATTATTTACAATTATTCACATTTAGTACATTTCAGCTGTACGATTTATAACATTAAGAGTAAAAGTTTTCGGTTTAGAAAGCCTCAAATATCGAACGTCCACTTTTCTAAATTCCACTTTCCGAACGTGCTACTTTAGGTCTTCGTATTTCCAGATTTTGGTACTGTAAAGGAGGATGGTAGAAAATTGTCAAAATGTGGGTAGCTCCGGCACGTAAAATATTGAGAAAGCATCATTGTATAGGCCTCAAGGAATTGTAAAAGTACAATTATTTACCGGCAATATGATGGGAAAATTATAAAAAGTGGAGATGAAATGGAAGGTGCACAGAGCGAAAAATTGGATATCGTTGACTTCAAATGATCATAACTTTGGAACGAATGCATGAAATGCAACAATTCAAACGCTATTTTGTAGATAAAAGTCGATATTTATATCAAACGTAAAATAAAACGTTCAAAAATATTAATTAACAACCACAGAAAACGATAAATTAAAATAATAGATAATGATACATTTATTCGAGGAAATATGTTTCAATTATACTATAATGACTTGTAAAGCAAAATGTAATGTATTGAATGCAAAGAATAACTAATAGAATAATAAATCATATTGCCGGTAAATTGTACTTTTACACTTTCTTGAAACCAATAGAATCATGCCTTATTTTCTACCATCCTCGTTTCAAAGTTACAAGCTTAAAAATAAAAAAGGACAGAGACAATGAAATTATTACATATCTAATACATTCATGTCATTCATTAGTGTATTTGATTAACTCATAAATTATTAAAAAATCGGCAATCGAGTATTTTGAGCTCATTTATACCAGTTTGGACGCTGCTGCACTTACACACGTTATATGTATTCCCTCAAATTTCCAAATTCCAACTTTCTGAGTTAAAAATATTCAATTAGCAATATTGTACATTTCAGTCATTAAATTTCCAATTTCAGTTATCAATTCACTTATCCCCAAGATTGTACTCTTATAATACATGATTTTCAAACAAGAACAACTTAAGAAGTTTCAAATGGCGAACGTCTAATTTAGTACCGATTAATTAGTTTCTTTTTCAATATTGACGTAAATAATAGTTGTGAAACCTGTTGCTGAATAAACAGCAAATTAAATACTGTAACCTATTATAAAATCGTCCGAAATTATGCAAAAATCTAGGTACGTAAGAATTTGAAGTTTGTTCGCGCCAGTCTAAACACGGCTTTATGCCAGTTTCGCACCTGGTCGATCCATACTAATCGGACGCGATGCGCTTGCGCCCGTTTCATCTTCGCCCTTCCATGCTTTCAGTATCTTTCTCGTCGTGTTCACGTTCCAGTGTCTCTCCATACTATAATGTTTACTATAAACAGTAAACTGAAACCAAAAATTCTCTGAAAAATCCGACAAAATCTAAACTTCCCCTAAAATGAATAGATGTGAAACGAAGCCGATCCGATGATCGGTTTTCTCATCAAATATTTTGCAAATATTTCGAGAATCATCACTCTCTAAAGGTTTGTCACATATTCAATTTCCGTCCTTTTTGGAATAATCATTCTCTAGTGGAAAATTCGAAAACCGGCCGCAGCCTTCCATTTTTATTTTCTTTCACTTCAATTCTTTATTTTTCGAAAAAATATCTCTGTTGGAATAATTCTACTGGAATTGCGTAAAAGTTGCATACCGATCTTCGAATGAATTTTTTTAAAGCGGAGTTGAAGACTGTGCTTGAGTGAAATTTTAGTGAAGTCGATAATGAGACGGATGACTATGATTAATTCTTTCTTTTCCCTTTTTGATTTCATGCAGATGTTGTCCATCAAGAGGAAGTGCGTTTACGTGAAGATTGTTCTTATTTTTTCTATATGGGGAGTGATTGAGTGTTACGGCGTGCCGTGTACGTTTAATACAATATGCATGTGTTGGGTTCAGGATGATGAAGATTTTACGAAAATGGATATCAGTTGTATGGGAGTACCTTTCGCCAGATTTCCAGGTAAATGTTTATCATTATTCATTACGTAAACAGGATTCAGACAATCTCTTTTGTACATGATTGGTAACAAGAGGAAACGGAAGTTTACGTAAGTGATAATGTACACAGTTTTAGAAATACGAGGACAAATTTTAAGAAAGTATTCTGTTCACCTTAACCCCTCGAGCCGGTAATTGTTCACTGGTCATTCGGTCGCAAAGGCGGTAATAATAATAATAATGATAAAAATAATGATTGTTTGTTAAACCTTAACGGTATACATACACAAATTTACAATAATATGATAATAGATATTCTAGGGGCTTTCATAGCTCCGCTCGCTATTCACGCTTAACACATAACATATATTTCTTTAAGGTATTCTAACAATAATTGTTATAATAATCTTAACAGTTAAGATACTGGAAAAAATACAATAATACAAAAAAACAGTAACATTCAAAGGCGGTAATTTATGTAGGTGAATTCAATAAGTTTTGCAGTGATTTTAAAATTGCATAAATCGAAAAACTACTTGCCCGGTTAGTATCAAATTTTTAAGGCATATTAATAAAATACAAGACACTGATTTAATATATTTATTTTATATTTAATTTGCGAATAAAAATAATAATACAAGTACAGAATATCAAAAATTTTGAACTGTATGGAACAGAATAAAGCATTGTTTAAAACAAAGTCCCACTTCACAGTCTGGACATCAGTAAATTGTCCCCCTACTTTTATTATTTTTGGTACACACATCTGCATTGAGTTTCTACTTTTTTTAACCTGTTGGAGGTATTTTTGCAGTCGATTATTATATATTTTTTTTGTATTTTTTGGTACAATTGTTCAAAGCATATAGTTTTTCTTGCCAAATAGATCTTAACCGTAAGACTCCGAAGGGGGTTCCTCGAACCTACAAGTCGAAAAACATTAAAATAGAACTATTTACTTTGTGTAAAAAGTGCTTAAAAAATTATTTATTGTCGTATACACCTTTAAATTTGTTATTATAAAATGACCGTTGCTATATGTTAAAAATCTTGTATGTAAGAAAATGAAAATGAAATACGCGTCGCTATACCGGCGACCACACGTTGCGAACACACACTATTCTCATTTCCAAAGAATAATAAACGACCACAGAAAGAAGAATTCATCAAGGTAAGAACCACGTATGCAGAAGGCATTCAATGAACGTGGTACTTTACTATTTATGTTTCACATCAGAAGAATCAGATTCAGACTAGTTTTATGTTAGTACACTATTTTACAATACCATTTTATTCCATGAGTACATATGAATAAAAATAAATTTAATGCAGGAACATATGCCATATGCTTCAGAAAGTATAAGATACTCGAATGTTATAAAACATTCTTCAAAAAACAATTTTTTTCAGGATGCATATGTAAGAAGAAGTGTGGGTTCGAGAAACCCCCTTGGGCTTCCGCATGACGGCTGAGGGCTCGGGAGTCCTAGGGTTAAATAAGATTTACGCAGCATATTCAGGGTATTTCACCACGCCTGTCAAATGTTTTATGGGGTGATTCTACAAGCCAAAATATGATAAAAATTAAGAATAACGAAATCGCGATCGAGGTTTAATTTTTTTAGTTATCGATGTTTAAAGATTGAGCTGAAAACGCCTGTCACGCGGCAGCCCTTCGTACACGTTCAGTGATTGTCAGCGCACAAGTTGTCTGCGTTTACTTACCAACGTATCAGAAACGATGACCTACGATACAATGCAATAAGACACCAACATTTGTTATTAAAATTGTTATTAACACGTTGACTGCCACGGTGGTCACTCGTGACCGGCGCTTGTCTTCTCATTGAGGCCCCGGTGGTCATCCGTAACCGGCATTACTACATTTTTTAGAATGATTAAAATAAAATGAATATCATCGATTAAAAAATGTTGAACAAGGTAAATAACTAGAGAACATTCGCGAGTTACCACCAGCGAGGTAAACACGCTATTGATAAGGATATGGTCTTATTTAACCATATTACTTAATATTTTATTATTATATACTTAGAATTATGAAAATTCTATTGTAGCCCCCAGGGCAAAATACGTGAAACTTGCGTGGTAGTCGACGTGTTAAAACCTTGACAGAAAACCAAGTAACACTGTTCAGTGTACAGCGATCATAAATATTGTGCTTGAGAAGGTGACGACAAGTTGCTCTACCCGATTTGGCTGGAAGTTCTCAGTCCCGAATGCTCTTCCTGCATACCGGGTAATACTATACTTGTTTAATGGTTCTGTTAGCTCTTTTTAAATAATTTTTCTAATACTATTCGTGGTCAGATAAATAACAACTGAATTTAAGTGTCACTCGTACATGGGGGATGTGGCAGTCAAAGTGTTAAGCTCCACCTTTCCCAGATATAAGCACTTTTCATTACGATAGAGCCTATTAAAAATTCCAGTCCTGTACAGAATTCCAAGTATTAATATAATTTCTTCCTTAGGAATAAATAATAACTATGTCTGTGATTGAATGAATCGGTTTAGCACATTATAAGGAGACTGCAGATGTTTATGCAAATTACATTTTTAAACGTCCATATTTCCTGTACTAATGCCGTTAAATAAATTTAAGATTCAACAAGAGTGTATTTGCTCCTTGAAATGTTTAAAATATGTACCTTTTGATTTGAGAGTATTAAATTGCATAAAAATCCGCAGTCTAATTATAAGCGATGAACGTTCCAGTAAGTATAAAGATTTTATTAATCCTAACTGTTCTGCTGTAACTGCGAAAATGCTTCAAAATCATGTTTCATTGTGTGATAAAGACCGATATACTATTGATATTTTATAACGTTTTAAAGAGACTCTAAGACTTCGATGTCAGGTCTGCATTGCTACAGAATAACAGAATAATCAGCAAACATTAAACATTTTTACAATAGTATGATTGCAGATGTTCCAGGAGCATTCATAGCTCCGCTCGCCATTCACGCTTAACACTAATACGTACTTCCTTATAGTATTTTGACAGTAATTGACATAATAATGCTAAAATTAAATACTGGATAAAATACATATAATAAAAAAAAATAACAATAACATACCCTATAAATTCTTGTTCTTTGTATGTAATCCAGCATCGAATGCTATGGGTTATTTAGCGGGGTGTCTTACAGTTTTAGATGCGTTCCGAACCACCATTACTCTAAAAATATATTGAATGTTGTTATTACAGATGTTTCTGTCAATTATGTGGCTCAGTTGGACGTTGTTGGTTCGGGATTGCAATCATTGGATAACGATGCTCTGACTAGTTCAGTCGGCGTAGAAGCGTTAGGATTGATGAGCAATCGCTTATCCAGTATCAGTGATAAATCATTATCGTAAGTTATTTATATTCCATTGTTCCATTTTATAAATAATGGCTTATATTTTGTTACAAATGGGGGCGAACAAAAGTACTGGCACACCTAAGGCGTTACTACAAAACTGTGTATAAATCTGAAAATATCAATTTAAATATTCTGTGCTTTTATAAATCATTTCTCCTTACTTGTTTAGATTTATGCATGAAAAATAAATAACAAATGATTATATAATTTACAAAAATAATGAAATTATGCATTCAGAGCTTCCTCTAATTTGCAAGGCACTGAATTACAAATTCTTTTTGTCATGTCGGTATTGATAATCAATTCTTTGTAATTGCTACGAAACCTTCGATTCCTATAGCATTATGCCCTACCAAATTAACTAGATTTGAAAGTATTAATTAATTCAATTTCATTCTATAAATAGTTTTATCAAATTTCCGTTCTTTATTATATCCTGTATGAATATTTACGATTGAAGACTTAATTTGGCCATGTTGCTTTTAAGATTTCTATTTTCGGATATTAGAAATTTAATTGTCAAATTTCCGACATTTGGAAACTTTAAAATTCAACATGTGATATTTTCAATTTATAGAGTATTATCTTTCCAGTCCTCGATCGGTTAAGTATTTGGTTTACGATATCCAGATTTGAAACATTTACATTTCCGATTTATAAAAATGAAAATTTTAATTCTCGACTACTAAACTTACGCAGTTGGCATTTTCGTTCTTCAAGTATTTCAAATTGTTAAATTAAAGAATTTCCAGACATCTATTTCTCAAAATTGAAAATTCACATGCTTGAAGTACAAAATTGAATAGCTGACATTTTGAATGCACCGGATTGCCAAATCTAGAAATTCAGATCTTTGAATATTTCAAATTTGATATCTTCGATTGTAAAACATGGATGTTTTAATTTTCGAGTAATCATCACAGAGTGATTGAAATTAACCGAATCTAGTCTTAATTTTTGTTTCGATTCTAATTTGTAATAACTTTTCTTCGCGTCTGTAGTATAAGGTACATTTTTTTCTCAAGGATGCATATACCGAGTTGTTGATTGGTTTTTTTTTGTTAGAGGAATCGCGGACAGTTTGCGTTCACTGGATCTCAGCTACAATTCTCTGGAGGACGTACCCTTCAAGGCCTTTCGTGACCTAAGAAAATTGAATTGGCTGAATATGCACAGGTACACAGACAGCTATGCTTCCATTGAACTAGTTCAATGAAATACTTTCAACAATGCTTCATCCGTTCTACTTAAGAATGATTACAAGCGTATGCCTATTATGGACCAGCTTTGAGTCCATTTTCACAACCCAACAGACTTTCATCATCCACACTTACCAGGATGAAAGATTATCATAACTATTATACAATTCTACCCTAATGTTTGATAAAAAGAAGTTTATGTAAACAATATTAATATAGTGGGGTAGCGATTGGCATGGTATTGACCAGGTTTGAAGAGTATTCAAAATTTACGTACAGTTGCTGTAGAAAGTATTCGAACGTTTATAGTTCAAGCTATTAAGAAAATACATATGAAAGCCTGCAACAAACTCATTTTATTAAAACACTCATTAGTGATATTGACTTCCTATCGTTCTATATTCTCCTCTAATGGTCTCTACTGTACACTGTGGCCAATATTTCGGTCTCTACCGACCTCTGTCGATATCTGTCGAGATCAGGTGCCTTTAAAAATGAATATTTGCATTCAGGTACCACGAAAAATCAACCATGGTAAAATTAGGTACTTCTAAAATGAATTTCTGTATTCAGGTACTCCGAAAAATTAACTATTTTGATTCAAGTACTCTTAAAAATGATTTCTCGAGGTACATGAATGCAGAAATTCATTTTTAGAAGTAGCTGAATAGAAACAGTTCATTTTTCGGAGTACCTGAATGTAGAAAATTATTTTTAAAAGTACTTGATCCCGACAGATACCGAAAGACATCAGTAGAGATGGAAATATTATCGATAGAGATTGATATTGACTGAGAGAGATCGACACATAAGCGGTGCAGAACGATAGAGACCAATGGGGACCGAAATATAAGCGTTAGATACCGATAGGGATCGGCAGAGGCCGAAATATTAGGGATAGTGACCGAAGTCTTAGCAATAGAGACCGATAGAGGTCGAAATATAAGCGATGCAGGACGATAGGGACCGGTGAGGAGTAACCGAGACCGAAACATTAGAGATAGAGACCGGTAGAGATCGAAATATAAGTGATGCAGCACGATATAGACCAATGGGGACAGAAATATGAGCGATAGATACAGATAGGGAACGATAGAGACCGATACAGATAAATAATGATCGAAATCTGATTGTGACCGACAGAAACCGAGGATTCCAAGAGACTTACAATTAGAGAGAGGGGGAGTTACGGGATCCAAAAGGGCATTGACGACGCAGTAACAATATCGCACCCATAATCTGGTCTGTTACGTTGATTTCCCGCGTTTACTAACTGACCAACATCTATTCTTTTGCCCGAAGTAGGTCCTAAAGTCACCGTTCTAAATCGTACAGTGTTCTAACAAAGCACTGTTTTTCGGCGCCGTCGGTATTTCAAACCGTGCAACTCGAAGTCCTATAAGATGATTACTCTATTCCATACCGTGTCTGTGTCTATGCCTTTTCTGTGCCATTGGTTTTGAGAAATGTCGGTAATTCAGATCGTGTGACACGAAATCCCATAAGGTGAGTGCTCAATCTCACACCTCGTCTGTGCCACAACCTACATGAGGGGAAAGGATGCAGAGAGGGTGTAGGCCGAAAAGAAGCCGCGCTCCAGTTGGTCATCTCTGTTTTAGGTCCAACTATGGGTAAAATTGAAAGAAAATTCGTGAACGTATTCAGTATTTATAAAACGTTTGTTGTATGCTTTGTATGTCTATCAGAAAAATATTTGAACGTAATTGCACTGAACTGTATAAAATAGTTAGAAAGAAAATTCGGTTAGCGACCAGATTTGCACATGGGCTCAAATTGCTGAACAGAGATTTTCTTCCGGATTCAAATGAATTCCACTAAATTAGTTCAAAAACTTTTTCAACAAACCAACGATTAATAAACATATTTCTTTTAGCAACCACTTGACGTCATTAGATGGTGATTGGGGCCACGCAAAGGACACCCTGACTAATGCTTTTTTCGGAGACAACTCAATCATCGAGATCCCAAAAATTTTCTCTACCTTCGAATCATTAGTCTGGTTGAATCTAGACAACAACAACATCGAGTCCCTATCAGTAGATAGTCTACCTCCCAACATGCACACTCTTAGCCTAAATAGCAACCTTTTAAAAGCTTTTCCGTCATCCTTGAAGAGCCTGAAGGACTTAACCTGGCTGTATTTAAGGGGCAACGACTTCAAGAGCTTAGAATTGCCGGATTTTCAAAGTTCGAACCTTGAATTAGTCGATGTTAGCGAAAATTGCATCGAGTGGATCAGCACGCCTAGTCTGGCTAACCGGACCCTGAAGATCAAAGACTTCAATTTAGATAGTAACAAACTGACAGCATTGACAGCTGGGATTTTTGATCATTTGGACACCAAAAGAATACATTTGTCGTCGAATTCGATTAAATACGTTGATGACGAGGCGTTTAGGGGTCTCGAAGACTCTTTAGAGTACTTGAACTTGGAGAACAATGATCTGCCGGGCGTACCAACTGCTGTTAGTCGACTGAGGAAGCTGTCTTATTTATATTTGGCGAATAATGATATCAGGAACATTTCCGGGGACGCTTTTCAAGAGTTTTCAGAAAATTTGAGGGCTCTGTCTCTTGCTACTAACAGTTTGGACTCGGTGCCTGTTGCAGCCTTGTCTGGGTATGATTTATATATTGTCTATTAGCTTAACTGTGATTTCGAAAATTTGGGAAGTTTATATATAAAACTCAAGAATTCGAAAATTTCATCTTTAATTTTTTTAAAGAAGTATCTATCAAAGTATGTGTAATAGAACATTTATTGAAATGTTATTTCCTCTAGAGACACCTTGATTGAAATTATTTTGCAGGGGATTATTCGGATGGTCGCTCTATTTAACGATTACTTAACAGTAAAGATCATAAATTGCAAATCCAAAAAATAATGAACTACCACTGCGTGTATCGTACGTCATCCAAAAGAGTACTGAAAGGAGTCCAGGCGACGTAGTCTTTAGTTAAAATTGGTTGATATAGTGTTTTGCTGTAACAGTTAATAATTAGCGAGATATTTGAAAAATTTTGTTTATAGACTCACTACTTACCTTACAATCAAAGTGATGCCCGTTGACTTCCATACACCTAGGTTTAGGAGAAATAAAGTTTAATACTTTCTTATAGAAAATTCAGTGCTCTTTTAAATTTTAATACAGAAAGGTACGCGTTCCATTTAAAAAATCAAGATTATCAGTAGTAATTTTATTTATAAAAAATAACTTTTAGATAATCTTACAATAGTAACGCATCAAGGATATAATAGTTTCACAAATGAACACATTATTCTTTATACAGTGTTAAAGATAATAATTTTCCATTATTTTGGATTATTTGATATTTTTCTGGTAATTTTTGCAAACAATCTGTCGATATCATACTTAAAGTTTTTATTAAATATCTCCAGAGTTATTGCTTATTGAACTTGAAGAGAGAACTTGTCAGTTGGGTCAGTAATCTAATAGATTGACGCCTTCGGCAGAGAATAATTAATTTATCTGTCTATTATGTCCGTATTCAGTCTTTAATTGTAAAACTCTCGCAGGGTTTGGATGAACTAAATTGTTTTCATTTATGTATTGCATTGAACATTTGTTCTTTTACTGCCATAAACCCTCTTACAGTTACAGGCGAATTACCCGATTCTTCGTTTGAATAAAGAACTGCTACGAAACTTTTCGTTGGTATTGTACTTACATCCGGCTCTTTTTCTTTGATACAGATGCCAGAGGCTATTGCACCTGAATCTGGGCTACAATAAAATCTCTCACGTTCAATCAGGTGATTTCGAGTGGGCCGAAGACCTTGAAATCCTCTTACTTCGGAACAATGTATTGACGAAGTTGAAAGGAGAGACCTTCAAAGGAGCAAGTGAGTTTCGATTTCAAACGTTTCATCGCAAAACTGCTTTTCGCTGTACCTGATACTCCATTTTAATTATCATAGGAATTTTAATCCTATTCATCCCAGAATCAAATACACGCCGTGTGAGCGGTGTGCTCAAATACAAAAAAATCAATTTTGAAAAATTTCATATGCATTAGATTAATAAACATTATATTACCACAGTTTATATTAAACAAATTCTTGGCTAAATACGTGTTTCTAACGAATTCCTAAAGGAAAAGTATTGTTATAACTGATATCAGTATCAATTTTCATTCAAAGTGAAAATAGAATTATGTTTTAAAAGGGAGTTAATGTTTTAAATATTCTAAATATTTTTAATTATAAAATATAAATACAATAAAGGATTTAATGAATAGTATAATGATGTTAAAAGAAGGAAAATGTTTAAGATGGTCTGGATGAAGTAGGCGAGGTGTAGAAATAATTATTGCATTAAGCATTATTGGTAATAATCAGCACAATTTTTTTCAATAATTTTTTACCATTTGAAGACAACAATTTCAATATTAGATATTTTAATTCCAGTATTGGGTAGTGGCATTAGTACTATGTAGTATGAGCACGACATATTAGATATGACGCATAGTAGCTACTTAGTATTTACACTGAAGTGGTATGCTATTTCCCAATACTAAAATTAAAATATTTTCTAAACTAATGATTTTTCGCCATAAGTAGCTTAGTACTTTTGTATAGGGAATGACGAGCTACATCGATTAGTGCACTAAAAAATATATAATTCCTTTTAAAAAAACAAAGTTGACCTTCGTATATCCTCTACGCGTGCACATAGGAAAAAATTGCATACATCAAATAATGTGCTCCCTGAAACCATTTAACTTTTGTCTGAAACAATTTTTAGTATCATCAACAGTTTCGTAGAAATTCGAGTGGGTCGATTTAAATGGGTCACCCTGTATATACTGCCTTCTTCTATATTACATTATCAATAACATTCTCTCTGTAAAAACGTTTTCAGGCAAGCTGAAGGAACTCAGTTTATCCTTCAACCACCTAACGGAGTTGGACGATGATAGTTTCGTTGGAATCGAGGACAGTCTCGATATTCTCGAACTAAGCTTCGCATTCGCAACAGACGTATTTCCCCAAAGAGCGCTTCGACCCCTATCGAATCTGCTCTGGCTGGTTCTGGACAACAACAATTTCCAGAAGATCGAAGCAACAGCCTTCTACTCGTTCCAGCAGCTTCGATACATCAATCTGGAATCAAATCGATTGCATTATCTGCCAGACAGAATATTTTTATCGAGCGTGCATCCGGAACTGCGAGACGTGAAGTTGGGCTACAATTTTTTGGAAGCGATTCCGGACTTCAGTTTCCACAATTTGACCGAGTTGAGGTCCCTGGACCTGACCGGGAACAGAATTAAAATGCTGTCCTCGGAATCGATCATCGATTGCCCTAAATTGGTTACTATATCGCTGGCGTACAATAGAATCTTCAAAATGGAGAAGAACGCGTTCCTGGGTCTGCCGAGTTTGAGATTTTTGCATCTGGAGTTCAACAAACTCACTGTTTTGGATCTCGACAGTATCTCGGAAATCGGAGGACCCGATTTTGCATTAAACGTTTCGTACAATGCTATTTCTGTCGTTCATTCGGCGGGCTTGATGAATAATCTGACCAGATTGGATTTGGGATTCAACAACATCAGTTACTTACCTGCTGACACGTTTTACGGAACGCCTGATTTGAAAAGTTTGGATTTAAGAAATAATTATATGGCTGTTTTGGAACCAGGTAAAGTATAGTACTGATTAGACTTGGGCTGACGAAAGAATTGACTTGGAACACCTTCTATCATTGTAGGGGAGAGAGACAAGATGGGGACGCTAAGAAAAAGTTACTTTAGAACATTACATTTATTCATGATATATTTATAAACAATACTAGATATTGTGTCTGTATCTGTCTATCAAAGTACAGTAACATTTTTCCTAAGTTAAATATAAAAAATACAAAAAACTAATTTTGAATATAATGATGATGCCCCGTTTTGTCTCATATGTATAGCTTACTATTTGTAATACTTTTTATATATTTCCCTTGAACTACTACTAAATATTTGTAAAAATTCAACATTTGAAATAGAAAGATACACAGTTTAAAAATTGTTTAATATTGCATCATTGAAAAGTAATAGAGTCAGGGGAAAATGAACGAAGAAGGAATTTGTTGACGCCTAATGAGGCCTTCAGGCCCTAAGACTAAAACAGTTATGAATGTCATAATATAAATGCTAATAATTTGTTCGTCAGTTACCATTTGTTCATACAAAAATGATAAATTAAACATCAAACTATAGATCATTAAAGTACAAAATCAACAGAATTCCACAAATTTATTAATTAATTAGTTATTTTGAATTGTTTAGGTACATTTGGGCTGAGTCGATTGGAGACTTTGAACCTTCGCGAAAACAAAATCGAAAATCTTCGAAAGCAATCCTTCCACGGTCTAGAATCTCTTCAGCAACTGGACCTGAGCAGAAATCAAATTAGCCAACTGTCTACGGAGCAATTCCGAAACCTGAGGAACCTTCGAATTTTAAATTTATCGGGGAACAAGCTCAGGTCATTGGTCAGGGACGTTTTCGAAGGCACGAAGTTGGAAATTTTGGATCTGAGTGACAACAAATTCACCGTGGTACCTTCGCCATCGTTTTTAGAAGTTGGCTACACACTCAGGGATCTGAACATGGCAGACAATTTCGTGGATCATCTGGATTCCACGGCGTTTCCGATTTCACAACTAGTGACCTTGAATTTGGCTAGCAACAGACTGACTATACTTCCTGATAACTCGTTTGTGTCCTTGGGAAAGCTTCTAAGCTTGAACGTGTCCCAAAATATCCTCCAGGCTAATTTCAAGGAGCTGTTCCATTATTTGCCCGACCTAAGGCAGCTTTATCTGGCAAACTGTGGACTTGGGGACATCCCTATGCTTCCACTGACTAATTTAAACGTTTTGGATTTGTCTTTCAATCACGTCGACTCGACCATGGAAAGACAGTTTCAGTATCTGAAAGATTTGAAGATCTTGTTGCTGGTTAATAACTCATTGACTTCTATGCCGAATGTGAAGCTGAATTTATTGAGGGAACTAGATGTCTCTGGAAACCCTATCGAGGTAAGAAAGTTCTGTGTTACTTTTAGGTGACCGACTGAGTTATCTCTGAAACTAAAATAGATATGAAGAAAATTGTTGGTATGGAAATATCTATAATAGATATTTCTTTCTATGTGTGGTCTTTCAAGATCACACGAGATGAAAACCAGATTTTATTTATATTTTTTACAATCAATATTCGAAATTCTGACTTTCAACTTGTCAACAAAGATCAATTCAGACAGAAAAATTATACACCCCTTTGAAAATTAATTGTACTGGGTTGGCTTGGATTCCTTCGTCAATTCGTGGTATAAATAATTATTCGTATCCTTCTTTGAGGAGAACTCAATCGGTCACTTTACAAGAATCACTGTAGCTACTATTTTATTCGACCATTTTTTAATGTACCAGGCATGTACCAAGGGAACTTCATAAATGTCGCGTGTAGAGTAAATAATAATAACGAATACTGTAAAAGTAATTTTGAGTTTGATATATTAAAAAGTAGAGAAGGTTGATCCAGATGGAAACTATTCATGGATCAGAAAAGTGAAAAATACATTTCCTGAATAATGGGGTAGATGCACCATTTGTGGACACTTGAAGGATTTTCGTACCATTCAGTGACACATAACTTAAATAATACGTACTTAAATAATAACGAAAAAATACGTACACCAAAGTGGAGAATATATCAGTGTAATCCGAAATATACAGAAAATCTAAACATTATAAGTTGAACAATATCTTAAACATAATTATTTAAAACATGATTACATTATGTAGTTGAACTTGTCAACGCACGACAAATTCACCATCGCATATGAGGTATACCTCGTCTGTGCCATCGACAAAGTACAGAATAGACCATAATAGATTAACAATATTATCCAATGTATTTTTGTGTGACACGTTTGGAGGGCTCAGGAGCCCTTTTATCATTTTCGTGTCACATACCACCGTATAAGTTGTGACTGGCTTTACATTACAGTGCTACTGATTTTAGGAATCAAAATCAAAAACACTCACAGACATTTCTTATTTCATTTTGTCTTCGAATAAAATTTTGAATCCGTTTAATTCCATTAAGGCGGAGATACACGATGAGACATTCAAAATTTGTTTACTTGCACCAGTAACTACTTATACCAGTAACTCCGTGTACCAGTAACCGGTTCAAGCTATTCCACCTAAGACTTACTGGTACAAGTTACTTAGGTGTTTACATTGGTAAGTAATTTGTACCAGTAAGTCGTAATTGAACTAGCCAGAACTACTTGTACCAACTGGTCCAAGCTAGTCGTCGACGCTGCCCTCCACAATTCTTAAGCTTTTGGCGAAATGAAAAGAGATACGCCATTCTAACAAAAACCAGCGTGTTTGGCATGAAATTCCGCTTGAGCTGGGTTCCTCTCATCAATTTCGAATCCCTGGACTCGAGCTAGAAATTTTTAATCGATATATCTTGATCAGCCGGCCAGACTGCGTGACGCAGCCCTCCATAATTCCATATTGAACGTATCGTGACTGATCGGCCGCGTGTACGGCGGATTGCCGTGCGACAGGCGTTCCAGAGCTCACACAATTATTAAACATCGACAACTAAGAAATGAAGGCTCCACCGCAATTTCGTTATTTTTGATTTTCGACTAATTTACATTTTGTAGAATCACCCTTAAAGTATTTGACACCTGTTGTGAAACGTCTTGTATATTGTTTCATAGTGTTTCTATTTATCTATGTTTACAAATATTGATTTATTCGAGAAATGATCATCAAATTTTGATAAGTACCAAAATGTCTAATGGAAGACTCACTGCAATTATCAATGTAATAGGTAACAACGTTAATTATAAAGAGAATGATTATTATTGGAAATTTAATAAATGTTACATATAAATAAAATTTTGTAACTTCTTCAGGAATTGACTAAGGAGAGCTTTTTGGGCTACCCAAGGTTGGAAAATCTGAATTTGAGGAATCTAAATAAGACGAGGTTGGTCGACAAGGACTGTCTTCGTGTTCTAAAATATTTGAAGCACCTAAGAATACAAACATGGCCGGAGGCGGAAGGTTTTCATCTTCGATACTTACTGACTGGGCTTCCATTAAGGACGGTGGAAATTCAGGTCACTGAACATTTGTTGAAACATCAAATTCAAAATACTTTTTCGAAGCAACTGAGAGAATTGACGATTTCTGGAAGTGAACTTGAAGTGATTTCTTCAGAAGCGTTTTCTACCATTGAAGGGGGTGAATTGATATTGAGAATCAAAGGTACTCGTGTTAGGAGACTGCAGTCGGATATTTTTCTGTCGTTGACGAAGAGATTGTCTCAGCTGACCTTGGACTTGAGGAACAATCACATAAACGAGCTTAGTCCTTCTATTATTTATGGGAATCTTTCATGGGAGAGCGTTGGGACCAATATGGTAGCCGGTGAGTAAAATGAATTCATTCAGAAATATCAAAAAATTTTAAAACTGAAATCACTTAAGGCTGATCCTTCTACATTTGATAACAAAAGAATTGAGGTGTCTTTAGACTCAAATATGTAAATAATTATTAATCAATCTTTTGATATTTTATCTGACATGATTTTTAGTTTCTACATCATAGTGCGATTTTTAAAAAATAACTTCTCCAAACTTTATCTGAAGGTCAACATATCTTCATTGTATCTTATTCGGCATTTACCCGTGTAATAATAATAGATAATAATAATAATAATATCTTACACAGCTGAACTTTTATTTTTCCAGTTATAGCACTGTAGTAACGAAAATATGTTCCATTTAAAAAGGTATCGATTATCTTAGAATTTTGAGAAATATGTCCTTGAAAACAAAGAATGTTCCTTACCACTGTATTAGCTCCAACAATGAAAATGTCTTCTACTTTTCAATGCTTTCTCGTAGCATCAAAACAATAGGGATATCTAAGGTTCTAATTTTAGGTGATTCACCCCGTATACTAAAAAAATACATTTTTGAAACAGGTGTCTTAATACATTTGAGGAATAGTGAGTGTAAGGCTAACAATATGTTATGTTGAAGTATGAATGAAGCTTCAGTAATTCGAAAAATATAGTAAAATTTGAAAATATCAAGGTCACAGTAAACTCTGTAGAAGTATGAATTTTACAAAAAAAAAAACTAAACTTTTTCATATGAAGCCTCAAACACAACATTTATTAAACAATTCTTTACTGACATCAATCAGTTAGAAGTTATTTAGGGTGGCTCTTTTTAGAGACTCACCCTGTATTACTGTTTAATATTGCAAGAAAAAGGCGAGGTTATAGAACAGTTTTGTAAAAATATAATAATTTTGTACAAAAGCGTTACAAATTAAGGAGTGTCCTATCATTTTTGGTCGCGAAGTGTATACGGAAAATGTTCCTTTCATTGCAGTCCGTCTTACTTTATAGTTTGGACACCGAAAATAGGCTCTTCAAGGCCACTTTACGCAGACATACTAAAATAAGGAACATGAAAAGTTCTGCCTTGAAGATCTTATCATTCTGAAAATTAAAATAGAAATGAAAAATAAGGGACATTAAAATTTAACAAAATTCAGAGGAGGATGTAATTATTAGGTGCCTAGTCTCTGCGCATCTCTAATACTTACTACATTTGTTTATGCTAATTTTCCAGGAGGGCTGCAGGTATCAGGAAATCCGTTGGAATGCGACTGTGAAATAGCTTGGCTCAGCTTATGGTTGCGAAGATGGTTACGCGAATCTCGTCAGATACACACAGCTTCTCAATCGGATGCCAGGCAATTGAGAACTATAGCCGGAAGAGCAGTCTGCACGGAAACAACGCCATCATACTCTTCGGACAAGGTCCTATTGACTTTGGGAACTCCGCATACCGCCTGCCAAGCTTCAGCTCTCAGTTCTGGGAATTATGAAAGACTGGCCACCACGTGGCTGGCTATAGTTGATATAGTCCTCTTGACTATAATAGTGAATTGAAGTTAGAACAGTTTTTACAACCCGAAAGAGATAGTTTTTACTGCGTTTTATAGTTTCAGGGTGTACAGGACCATCGTGAAGAGTTATGTCTCAACATAAATCTTATTCAGGTTCACTTTTCGAAATTTCACTTTCGAATGTCGCATACTACAGAAATCTCAATCTTTGTGAATTAAGAATTTGAATCATAAGAGTTATGAACATAAATGTAGTATACAAAGTTTGAATATTTTTGTTTTGGATCTTGAATGTTTGGAAGCTTGAAATTTTGATATCTTATATTAGAGGGGTTTGTAACTTGAAATTTTTGAAATTCGAAATATGGAATGCTTCATGGTCGTGTTCCCTGTACTGGACGTTCATGTACAACGATAATTACAGAAGAAGTAGGATAAAACTCGAAAATCGATCGTGCCGAAATTGGACGACACTCATCGAAAAATTCGCAGGATCGTTGATTATCAAAAGAAACTGTTGCTGCATTTTGTATAGAATATGTAAAACGTACTTGTTATCGTTACCTTTTCCTTTCCGTTTTCAAATATTCATTTTTAAAATTGCTTCTTAACTTTATGTATTTATACTGAACGCTTTAAACAGTTTATGAGAAATTTTTCAAATCAAGTTAATTTTCAAAATATTTCGTTACACGTTCTTGCGTGTATGGGTAATTTTTAAGGAATTTTCAGGAATGGTATATAATTAACTATGAATAATTGAATTATCTGTTATCAGTAAAAGGTTAGTTATCGGGTATCAGTAAAGAATTATCAACAAGTTACCGGAAACAGCTGTTAGACATGATAACACGGATGATGATATAACTATCATAGTTATGACTTACGAGTTTTCAATTATTAATCATACATTTTGAATTAACAATATCTACTTATGAATTAATCAGTTGCAAGTATTATGATGTTTAACAATTACGATCTATGAATTTTAACTTGAGTATCTACTGTAATTTATGAACTATTATTGATTATAAAGAGTGAATAATGAATTATCGATTATTTAATTGTTAAGCAGGGTATCAGTGACTCGTTATCAGTCACTATAACACTGATATCAAAAAATTTTTCATTTTTAAGTCTTTACAATGCTTTGTATATCAATAACTTAATAAATAGAGAGCTGATACTCATTTTCTCCGATTGTTTAATAGTACATATTAATTTGCATAAACAGTCGAAGAGTATTTATAAAATACTGTGTAAGTAATATCTTAACAATTAGACTGGAGAGACCTATTCATTTGTTTCGCACAAAATTTGTAAATCTGTTTTTTTACAAAAACGAAAATAAAAAACCGAACCTAACGAATCAACGCACCAAGAGTATAATTATCTACGTCATTTGCCATTTGTGTTTGTATTTGTATATTTGTTATTTTAATACAAGTTGCTCACGCGTCGAACGTATTTATTTAGGATGAATATTTAGGTAGAGGAGAGGTGATTTGATTTAATTAATATAATTTTTTCGAATGAAAAAAATGGGCAAAATAAAATTAAGTATATAATTGTTATATATACATGCTCGATAATTATTTCTTAATAATTATAAATTTTTCTTAACGATTACAGAAACTATTAATATACCTAAAAGAAATCACTATACTAAACCGTCATTGCTGATGTTGATTTTGGATCGAGTAAGAATTACAGAAAAGTAACTAAAAAATGAAAATATCTTTGCGTAAAGTTACTAAACAACGAGAAGGCTTAATCAAACGATTACAGGATCTTTACCGTTATCTTCCATTATTGCTTAAAAAATACAACATTTTTGTTTACTTTCCTAATTTTGGTCTACCGAGGAATTTTTTGTTTTTTATTTACAAAACAATTTACCATGGTGGATAGTCCGCATTTTGTACAAATTAACAAATGAAATTCTCCATCATTTATAACACTCCTACGTTGACTGCGTTCTGTTTTTTATTTTACATGATATAGTAGAATGTCAATTATAAGAATATACATTGTTGAGAAAGTATTATTTAATTTAAACGACACATTCGTTCAGAAATTTAATTTACACGTGGAATAAAATGCAGGGTTGACGCTTCAGAACGTCTAAATTTTTGAATCCATAAACTTAAGGTTTGAAATTCCAAATATTTTAAAGGCTAAAACTACAGAAATTTTAGACATTGGATATTTCAGAGCTTAAATCTTTAGAATTTTTCAAACTTAAATTTTAATTTGGACGTGTAATTTGAAAATTCGATATTTATAGTACCAAATTTGTAAATTGAAGATTTAAAACATCGTACAATTAGAGTTTCAAATTTGGGGTTACAGGTTTGAAGTTTCAGAAGTTCAAAATTTCGAATTCTCAACCGGAAGATTTTGAAGTCTTGAAAATCTAAATACAAACATAATAAATTACAAAACTGATACATTGAAAATAAAATCTTACAAATTGTGATATGTTTGGTAGAATTTGCAATTTTGTACTTTGGAAGTTCACACTGATCGAAATATTCAAGTTCTAAAACTCAGGACTTACAATTAAAATCTTTGAAATGTTCAATATTTAATTAAGTAATACCTTTTATTAAAAAAAAAAGAGAAAAATGCTTTAAAAAATAATCTACACAACAAATTATAAGATTCACAGCACTCACCAGCATAAAAAATTCGTTAATCTTTATAAAAAATCCTCAATCTGTGTTAACAAACATAGTGTACACGTTAACGTCATTAACAATTATTTCTGGCCGTACAGCACAGCTAATCTACTAATTGACTAGCCCAATTATGTAATTTTACAAGAAATTTCTTATATTTGGTCTTCGAAACTGATAATACATGCGACAAACGAAACCTAATATAAAATCTTTTTTCTCGTATCAAACTTTTGTTGTATCGTATAATCGACGTTCTACTATACTCTTAAATATACATGCAACAATTTCTTCTTTTTTACACTGGAGGTGCTTGCGTGTGTTGTAAGCATCCTTCAACGTTTTCTGGCCAATCGCAAACGTTTTCATTAGGATTGAATACTAAATTCACTGGACAAGGCATGTGATGCTTTCTTTCTCCTTCGCACATGTAATACATCGTGCAGTCGTTCTTATCAGGATGATAAGAAATGTGATTATCCTCTTCGTCGCAGATCACCTCGTTCGCTGCAAAAAAAGCATTCACACTTCTATCAGAGTTTCTTCTCTAGGATCACTTTTTGATAAAATGTTTAACATTGTCATAGATTTGTATCTTTTCTTTTTCTAGTACCTTTTAGAACTTTTCATACGGTACATATAGGTTACAAATCTTACAAATCAAGGATTTAACTTTCAAGGTCATTTCAAGGAGGCCTTGTGTGATCGCATTAAAAAGAACACCGTATTTATAGTTTCATATTAAGATTATCTTGAAATGATTGAACTTATTGATAGATTGAGCAGACATTGTAATTAATTTTTTGTCACTTCAAGATTATTTTGTAGGGTTTAATATCATCTGAGGTACTTTTGTAATTGGTATTAAGATCATTAATACAGTGTGAGTCACCTGAAAAATTACAAGTCCGAATCCAAATAATTCATATAATAATAATCAAATAGGTTTTTACGGTTTGGAAGGATGGACGACATGTAACATTCCACACTTTTCCGGGTATAGTAGTTTCTTTAGATATCAAGCTCACCTTCACCTTTTCATGTACAAGATCAATTTCATTTTTCTCTTAATGTTGTACTAAACACCTTGACCAGTCTAATGATATCCTATGACCTTGATTTTCTTCATCAATTCAATATTCTCAGATAAGACTGCTTTTGACCGTGTCAATCAGTAAATACTGATTACAAAATTGTAATTAACATTTTATCAGTTATAAAAGACGATCAAAATGGTTTTCTTGGATTTCGGAACATTTTTCTATTTAGCTCCTTAAGGCTGTTTGTACTGCGATTAATATTTCTTCCGTGAAGATTGCAAATGATTTTGAACATGTCTTATAACTAATAAAATACCAATAACAGAATACTATCGATTGCCGTGGTTAAATGCACTTCTATCCAAAAATATGAAATTTTGAAAGCCAATTTTATATGGGGGTCACTTAATAGTGCATCGTTATACTTCTCAGGGTGTCTGCTACGTCATTATAAAGGAAGTGAATTTTTCTGACATAAAAAACTGAAGCTAAGCTTGAGATCATGAGAACTACTGAATTTTGAACAATGTCGAGTGTTCTGTGTCAGGTATCATTTCAAACCGCAAAAGCCCATCTAAAGAGTTTAATCAGTAGATTATTTAATTTCGTAGATACTAACTTGTAATACTTCAGGTGGTCATTGTGTATTGATTATCAATATGAAGTAACATTTCTTTTTTATAGAAAATGAAGAAGTGCATCAATTAATAGATTAATAAGTGTATAGTTCTATTTAGAAAAAGAAAAAACAAAAATGACACTCATGACCAGCTAGTCACTACATTTTGTTCTCCTCAATATCACTAAACATTTGTCTGCAATATTTTTTGGGGTCACTAATAGTTTGAAAGGGGTTTGCGTGGAAAATTAAAATAGAACGTCCTATATATTAATACAAACACTTACGGTCTTTGGTGGTGTACTTTCCATTTCTTGCAGTGCTTTCATAAGGACCATCATACTCCAATTTCACCTTATAATCTTGAAGTTCCTTTTTCATGGCTTTGATCAATGGATACTTTCCAGCTCCGCATGATCCTCTAAAGTCATCCATATCCACTGACCAGATCATTACTCCTCCAAAACCTTCTTCTTTGAGCCATTGCATCTAATAAAATAAAAAAACGTAAGTAACAACTTCTGAATTTATTTCTTTAATAATGCTACGCAGGGCAACATTATAGCTAATTAGAAATGTTCTTTAAATGTTCTTCTCGGAGGATTGTTGTTCATTCTTGTCAACACAATTCAATGCGAGAAGAGGAAACAAAAGTTAGAAACGTGAGCAGAGAAGTGTGTTTTGTTCCACAACATACAGGATGATTAGAAAAGGGTCTCGGACTTTAGAACTTAAACCACTCACCGAGAGGAGTAAAAAATGTCTAATCTACATAGGTCCTAAAATCAGTGCTTTCGATGAAAAATACAAAAGATTGTTTCACATTTGTTGCAGGTGTTTGCTATGTCTCCCTTTCATTTCAATACAAAACGCATATCTGCAGATTATAGATCGACGTACATTTTGAAATATTCCTTCGATGTCTCATATTGTACGACATGCATCTTCTATTCGATGTCGCAAGTCTACCACATTATTTATTTTTTTTTATTTTGTTTTTTTAGACCCACTTACGATATCGAACGCTTGTAATATTAGAAGTTAACTATACATCGAAGAGATGGATTTTAGAACCGATGTTGATAACACATTATAATGTACAGTTTTAAATGTACATTGTGGAGGAAAAAAAATATTTAAGTATTTGATCGTGTAGTTCTTACCTTTTATACTAATATTGTTATGTTTATACTACACATAATTATGCAGACATTACAAATTACACATATCTAGACAGATACACTAGAATATTCTATTTTAAATATAAGTGACGAAGCAAACAAAATATTTAACTATTTAATCGTGTGGTTGTTACCATGCATTATTAATTATTATTAAAATAATAGAATTTCTCAGAAAAAAATGTCGCTTTCTTTGTTGCTTTTCACCCGTCACTTTTAAATCGTGTATTAGAACAAACTATACGTGTGTTAATACATCATTCGAAACATTGTGTATCTCTGCGGAAATTTTTCAAAACTCAATAGTTTGATTATTTAACTATTTGACCTACTATACAAATTTCGATAAATTTCTCGCTTTCATATTCGAATATGTCTTTTACCTGTGAATTTGAAAAATATTGTCGTCTCTTCATTTAACATGTTATTCATAACATTGAGAGAGATTAAGTTACTATACGCATAGAAAGGAATTTTCTTAACTGTACAGAAAGAGTAATTCTAAATAAATTCTTTATAGTTTATGAATCAAGTAATAAAATAATGATTTTTACCTTGTTTATAAGACTTCTTTCGTCATCGAATCCGACCCATTGATCATCTTTGTATGCGAAAGGTACTTGCTGCTCACTGTCCCAGACTAGAGTAGTATTATCTTCATTCAGGAAGCCACAAATCTATAAATTTATACAACAAATTAGCATTTAACTGAATGTCTCGTATATTTAATTATATATGGATTTCATTTAACACGGTAACTGCTACATAGTATAGTACATTGTGATATTATGTTGTTTTTAATATACAGTGTGAGGCATTTAAATGGGAACATTTTAATATCTGTATTAGACTTGAAGATAGAAAGAAAATATTTGAAAAAAATTTGCATTTTCCAAAATGCAAATACAATGATGAAAAAAAAAACGTTCCTAAAAATCTCTATAAAGATCGTGTCCAAATCATCGATATTTTCTTAACACGTCCCCTGCGATGAGTATCGTTTTCGGTAGACGCATCAATTATAATTTGATCACATAACTACCAACCCTTATAAAATTTTGGGTAACATTCACGTTAAAATGATAGTAGAAATAGAAAGTGTAATAGCAAATAGATAAATATTTGCACAATCAACCATGTGTATTAGTTGATATCCATTTTCGCGTGTCTGTCTAATCACGGAATTTTCTACTGTGACAGGGAACGTGTTAAATGGCACCGTATGGTTATTATAGTATAATTTCTTTATAGTTGGCCTCAAGACAATTCCAACGACCTACAATATGATGTCCTTCAGAGGATCTTCGGCTGAGAATTTTGAGGCTGAATAATAGAATACCTGATGTAAAATTACTAGAAAATTATTTTAAACATTCAAAGTAATAGATTTAAATGGTCAAAATTATGTTCTTGAGCTACAATACATGTATTTGAATGTTCAATAATACATAGAAGTGTCTTTTTCGCACTTTTTATATTTAAATGCCCTAATAGTAGTAAGTAATAGTGTTTATAGTACCTCATAGTATGAAAGGAAACCAGATTCGCTGGTGAAATTACCAGCTGTTCCTCCTCCCGACGCTGGCGCACCAATGTCGAATTTCTCTTCGTCCACCAACGTGAAAGATCTGCCATAAGTTGGCATACCGATCATTAATTTTTCTTTTGGCGCGCCTTGCTTCACCCATTCTCTTGCACTATAATCCTGTAAAACAAAATACGTGATGTATGCTGATTTTCTGCATTTAAAATTACAATTAGTAGTAGTAGTCTCAAATTTTTCAATTTTGAATTGACTTTAACACGTTGATCGCCGTGATGGTCACCGGTAACCGACACCTCAATTTTAATTTAATTAAATAATTATTGATTGTCACAAAATTCTGTGCAAACTTTATACTGAAACAACAATGTAGGAACAGAAGAACACAACTGAGTACTCAAATCTTTTTTTTCTTTACGATTTATATGAAAAATAGTAAATGATATCGTGTCTGATTAGGTATGGCTGTTTTCACTGTGGCGTTCAACGTGTAAAGTTCCTCAAAATGAATGTAACTTGAAATTAAATTTACATATAGCTTCAAACAGATTGAAATAGCTTTGTATATTATATCTGAATTGAATTTGAATCCGAACTAAATGAAATTAGGTTTGCATTAATTCTGGTTTAGGGGTCAAACACTGCAGAACAGATTCTTGTTTAAATGCAAGAAGAGCGTAGGGAATTCAGAGTATTATGAACTATTTGCTTCACGTATGGACAAGAGTAAGAGAAAGTATTTGTTATACGCATAAATATATACTAACCACTGTCAGCTTTTTCTGATAACTGGTAGCGCTTTCCAGGGGATACAGAGGACTATTGTGACCGACTTGTCTTTCCCATTGACCATGGAAATCGTACGTCATAACATTTATGAAGTCCAAGTACTTAGATATTTCTGGTACATCATACCTATACGTAATTACCCAAATTATTGTTTCTTTTATAAAACGGAAGGAACCGAATTAAGAAAAAAAGATTCCAAAGAAGGAAAAGTAAAAACGAATATATTGAGGAAGATTCTTAGAAAAAATAACACAAGGGAGCGTATACATTTACTTATCCTCAGACTCTTTCAAAGAAGTGATTTGAGGTCTTACGGAAATTTGAAAAATTATGAAATTCTTGGAATGTATCCTTTTGTTGTATGCAATAGAAATACAAAAGATTTTATATAGGAATATTTTTAACCGGATCTACCGCTTAGTTAATTATTATCAATTCAAATGTGTATCTAAATATTTATAGACTAACGAAAATTAAGTTAACAATGATAATAATACTTACCCAGCAGCGATAGCCTCAAAGCTAGCAGGCACAGCCGCAGACAAAATTAATTTTGGCTCTCCGGAACTTTTTGCTTCACCTTCGAAAGCCAGCCTGAGCTCTTTCAAAAGATTCACATAAGCTGTCTTATCATCTCCCCCTCTGAAAATAATATAATCAATTAGAATATAAAATCTCTGCAATACACATTTCTAGGATAAAGGCAGAGTAGAATGTATCAGATTATACCGTAAGTAATGTCGTTTTTATCGTACGTAATATACGTTAACATTTTGAGTGCCGCGTCACCCATATCTGGGTGACAGATAGACTCAATCATTATTTATTTGACCATGTAAAATATTAAAAGTATACCTAATCAGCTCGAATAGGAGCAGTGAAAAAATCATGAATGTAACTGACATTATTGATTAAAAAGGTAGAATTCATGATTACATTCATTTTGTATAAAAATTGTGGAAGTTTGCCATTTTCAGCTACTGGAGTTTGGTACTCAAAGTATTAAGTAAACATGAATATATTACTCATTTTCATTTGATGAAGTTTTATTTGTGCTTATGACGGAATATAAGAAATGTACTTTACGACTTTTACGCAGAAAATCGAATTCTAATAACACAGCTCATAAACAACAATTTTGTTAATACGATACAGCTTTAGCGAAGGAACATAATAAATATTTTTGAGTAACATAATTCGCAAAGATGTACTACGAATTTTGTTACACTTACGAATTCCCATTTATTCAGATACTTCAAAAATGTATTAGTTCTCAATAAAATCCTGCGCGACTGACAATGAGTGATATCTGATATTATAATTAATGAAATGAATTTTACTCCATATAATGGTCAATGTCTCGATAATAAAAAGTAATTGTAATTATTAATCTATTTATACTTCGATGGTAAATTTGAAAATGATATTTTTTTTGGAAGGACCTAATATTTTAAATAGTACATAATTGTTGTGTTTATTTTGTAATTAAATTTTTACCGAGGATATTCCCAATCGACATCCAAGCCGTCGAATTTGTATTCTCTCAGAAAATCAATAGCTTCATAAACAAATTGATTCATGCGGAAAGTATTGCTTGTGAGTTCCTTGAATGGCGTTGATCCGAATGCCCAACCACCGATCGCCAATAAAATCTGCAAAAAATAATTATTGGTCATAGAGTAAGTTTCTTTATGTTTTTCTAGTGGAAGCGTGTCCGCCGCATAATGTACAAAGAACCTTCACTTTAAGTTCTCTGCATCAATAATTCAAAAAGTTTAAAGTGGACTTCTGGATTTATATATATTTATAAATAAATATATTATTTACATAAATTTATAAGTACGTTACACGCATCTGATATTTTTTAACAAAAGCTCAAAACTGATACGTAAAACCTTGTTGTTACATATTGAAATCTGTAAAAGTTTTCAACTCACAATTTTTTAAAAAATAATTTCACCCTAAACTTTCTGTATCAATAATTCCACAAAATTTAAATAATTTCGAGGGACGCAGTAGCACATTTTGTTGTATTTGCTAAAGACTGCGTGTACACAAAATTTCATTAAAATTGTATGCGATGTTCGTGAGGTGGTTGAAAGTGCTTCACGACGCGCTCGGGGAATCTAACACAAGTAGGAATACAGAAAAATTTTATCAGTAGAATCTGACAACAGGATATATGTACATATATTATTTCACCAAGAGACATGTAGCTGGCCTCTAAGTCTAAAAAAAAAATGAATCTTTTGAGAGGTCCAGAAGGGTCATATAATTACCTTGATGTCCGGGTTCTTATCGCGCAGTGCGATCAGACGATGGTACATCTCAGCGTCTTTGTCGTTTTCTTCTACAAGCAAATGGTTCTTCAAGGTCGCGAACGCGTAGACTATGTGAGTACATAATGTCGCATCGATGTCCTCTGGCATAAATTTTCCGGCACCTGGCCTTCTATGTGACCAATTCGTCAGATAACACATGGATTGGGCCTCTCTTTCTATAAAAAGGAATGATCAGATAAAAAGGAACGTAAAAATTAATTGCCCATTACAGATCAGTGTAATGCTAATAAAGTGAGTTTACAAACAGGAATTGATGGTAAACTGATGTAAAGAATTTTCTTCACTTCCCTAATTTCTCAACGTTTGTGAGTTAATAAATTGCACAGTTTTTTATTTAGTTCGAAATTCTGTGGAATCGGGTACTTTTGTTTCCATTATACAATTATTGGTCCAACACAGTAGACTCCAGTGTAAGAAGAGTTGAAACTTTGAATTTTTAATTGATGTAAATAAGAAATAAGACATAAGGTCTTCGGCATTGGAGAAAATTTCAAATTCTTAATTTAAGGCACATCTAACTTGGAAATTTAAATTTTAGGATTCAGAAACCATGAATTTCAATCCGCAAATTGCAAAATGATAAAGGACTTTTCGATTTGTTTTGGCATGGAGAATCGACAGTTTTCGAATTGTACAACTTGTTTGGGACGCCCTGTATATACATACAGCACTCAAAGGGGTAAAGTTTGGAAACTTAATAATTGAACTTTGTCATAAAATTAATGACCCTTGAAATTTCAGTAACTTCAGAATACTAGCAAATCGAACGATCAAAGTACTTGACACTACACTGTAAAACAATTGCTTTTAAAATGCTGGTTCACAAGTAGCTGAACGACTGTGAGCGCAAAATTATGTAATTGAAGCAAAAAGACCAAAATATACAATTTTAAAAATTATAAGAGAATATACAATTTTAAGGCCACTTACCATTTGTAGGAGGGCTAATTACGAGTTGT
The DNA here is from genome assembly GCA_916610135.2 of Macropis europaea. Taxonomy (NCBI): domain Eukaryota; kingdom Metazoa; phylum Arthropoda; class Insecta; order Hymenoptera; family Melittidae; genus Macropis; species Macropis europaea. The sequence continues at coordinate 25,664,035 of OU744345.1, forward strand.
GTGTTAGGTTTTTGATGTTTTTTAGTCTTGCTGAGAACATCAGCGACCGAGACCTTGTAAGGTTCCGGTTTCTTCAGGATAGTTTCGGTTACGGTTGATGCAACAGCGCTCCAATCAACGTCCTTTGCATTTGAACCTCTGGATATGCCTAACAATTCCTCCCTCATGGCTCCTATTAAGGGGTATCTGACGTTTCCACCGCAAGCGGTTCCATTAAAGTCATCCATGTCGACTGTCCACACCATAGCACCGCCGTAGCCTTTGTTCTTCAGCCAGTCCATCTTGACTCGAATGGCTTTTTCGTCGTCGAAACCAACCCATTGCTCGTTTTGCACTAAGTATGGTACTTTCATTTCGTCGTCCCAGATGTAGGCAGCTCCGTTCAAAAGCATTTCACAAATCTGTTAAACAAATTTGGTAATTGTTAACATTGTCTGTTGACTCTTGATCCTAAGAGAAGTGTTGATTAGTTCAGGAAAAGGGTGTCTTAATTAAAACACTCACTGCTATAGTGAAAAATATGGTAACTAGTACAGGACATTGCAATACCTCTTTCTTCTATAAACATTTTGAAGAATTATAAATATTATATTATTTCATGGTGCAGTTGGTGTTTATATTATATGTTGGCTGCGATGGTTTATTATTTTATCATTTTAGGGATCGTTCGAATGTAGGTAGCCTGACACTGTTTACAAGGAAAGCTGCCAAAGTGGTTGTCTCAGATTTTAATGAACTGTTGTATGTTCATAGATCATGTTATTAAGTATCTCCTTATATATGGTTTGGGTACCAGTAACTGGTACAAGTAGCTAGCCAAGCTCCAACGTCGAGCAAGAAGGTGTTTACATTGATAAGTCACTTGTAGCAATAATTCATAAGTGGAGTAGCCAGCCTAGCTATTTCTACCAGTTACTACTACTCCTACTACTACTACTATTACTACTACTACTACTACTACTACTACTACTACTACAACTACTACTACTACTACTACTACTACTACAACTATTACTACTACTACTACTACTACTACTACTACTACTACTACTACTACTACTACTACTACTACTACTACTACTACTACTACTACTACTACCACCACCACCAATGTAAACGTAGTCTAAGAGATGCTTCCAAGTAGAAGAGTTTGGAGCAGTTGGCTAGGAACCAAGTTGTTATGTACAGTTTTTTGTTGCATTAAATATCTTTTAAACTTTTCACTATTTACACTCAAAACCATGTACAGAAAGATTCGTAATAAGATGGTCTATCAACATGCAGGTCATTAAAATTTGAGACAACCACTTCGGTAGCTTTCCTTGTTAGCTTTCCCGTAATTTATCACTGGTTTGGGATTTCAATAATGATCTCGATATTGGATACTTGAACAAATGTTTAGTTTGAAAGCGATAGCTTGTGCCTCGAAGTCACGTAACTGTCGGGTGTCGATGGACTAGTTGTTTAAAGCAGATGTAAGAGAGTATAGAGTTGGCAAGCGATGCTGCATTGCCCTTTGAATACATAAATTGTGCTAAAGGATCTGGCCACCGAGTGGGAAGGGCGATGATGCTTTTTGGGAAGAGGACCGTAAGGAACAGCAGGGTACTAACACCAGAACCGTCTTGGTACGTGCTTTTTAATTTTCATCCTGACCATTCGATAAATTTCTAACGTATAACTTTAACACAAATTTATATAGAATCGTAGAACTGAAAAGCTTCAGAGTAATTTAGTTAACTTCAAGCTGATGTGCCGGTCACCGATAACCAGCATGACAGTCAATGTGTTCGCATAGTCGAAGATACCTCAGATATTTAATTGATTTAATTATTATTAGCATAGTGTTACACTTGCTGTTTATTTATCAGTTGAAACAAAGACAAATGATAGTAGGGAATGAATAATATTCTCAAAATACGGCCCAGTGAGACTTCTGATGTTAATTGTAAATAACTGACTTCTTGAATCTCAGTGCATACAAAAATAAATTAGTCGTATCTATAAGAAATGTTGTCCTATCTGTTTTTCATGTAAAAGACCACGGCTTATTTTTTCATTAAAACGAAATACCTCGTAGTAGGCGAGGAATCCTGATTCCTTAGTGTATTCTCCAGCTTTTCCACCTCCGCTTGCAGGTGAATGTATCCGGAAGTTCGATGGATTCGAAAGGGTAAAAGATCTGCCATAAGTTGGCATACCGATTATTAATTTCTCTTTAGGGGCCCCCAAACGGACCCACATAGAAGCTGCATTGTCCACGCTGAGTTGTTTTTGCCATTCCGAGTCCAATGAAGAAGCATGCAAGGGGGCATTGTGTCCAGTTTCCCTCTCCCATTTTCCGTGAAAATCGTACGCCATCAAATTGATGAAATCCAAGTAACTAAACATGTATTGTAGATAATTACTGTGCACTAGTTTTCAAAGAGTTCAGAACAATTATTTTACCTAGCAACAGCTGGAACGTCGTATCCGCCTTTAACGTTATCAGGACCAACGGGTACAGCTGCTGTTAGCAAAAGTCTCGACATCTTCTTTTCTTGAGCTTCTGCTTCGAAGGCTTCTCGAAGTTCTGTAATTAGTTACAGTATATTAGTAACCAGGTAATTAAGTAATGTTTAATCACAGTTTCGTAACAATTCTACGAAGATCTTCGCGGAAAGAATAATATTAGACGACAGTAACTGTTTACAATAAACAATATTAAATTTAAATCACAATTTCAAATAAAAAAAGGGCTACTTAATGTTTTTTCACATTTTATAAACGATTGTTAACTCAATAATCAGGGATGGGTGCAAATGGTAGTTTCACAGCGATTTAAAATGAAAAATTTAGATCTTTATGTAAAAACTGCTTCTCCAAGGTAGTAGTTGACCTTCAATTTTCAAGTATTCTCTGTATAAACTTATAAAAGAGTTAGTTAAATCCAGTGATCACCATCAGAGCTACGGCCTTCCACCACTCTAGATTCATTCCCCTTATATAGGATGTGTTCTGGGGTGATGATGAAACGAGGGGAATGGACCTAGAGTGGGGGAAGGACGTAGCTCCGGTGGTCATCACTGATTTAACCGAAAATTGATATTCAGTGAAGCGAATATACCTTTTAAGAGAAGAACATAGTTTTTCTTGTCGTCTCCGCCTTTTGGATATTCCCAGTCGATGTCAAGGCCATCGAAATTTCGATCTCGTAGATAAGGTATAGCGCTGTAGATGAATGTTTGCCTGGCATATCTCGACGAAGACATGTCCTTGAACTTTTGTGTACCAAAAGACCAACCACCTGATGATAAATATAGTTAATTACAGAAATTATTTTCAAGAACTTTGTTCTGCATACACTGCACGGTAAAGTGATAAGGCAATCCTGGGATATAGAACAATTATTCGCACATTAAACTATACAGTTAAGCTATTATACAAATATCTGTAGCTCCGCGTAGTTATTGCCTGTTCTTTCCTTAGCAACCCGAAGCAAGGTTGTTCGCTGTTTATTTGTTTTCTAAGAACTTGATCCATTTCTGAGAAAGACTGGCGTGACAAAAAGAGAGGATGCAAGAGCAAAGTAATAAATTTAAGATAGATGATGAATAAATATCAGTGCGATAAAAATTTCGGCTATAAAAACAGAAGTTTTACTGGTTGGCCACGTACATTAACACGTTGACTGCCGTGGGGGCCACCGGTGACCGGCGCTTCAAATTTTATTGAATTAAATAACTATCGGTTTTAATCATATTCTGAGCAACCTTAACATTGCAATATTGATGTAGGTACGCATGTACAATATTGAATATTTAAACATTTTTTTCCTTCAGATTTCATATAGAGAAGAGTACTTTATATTGTGTCTGACTAGTGATGGCTGAGTTCACTGTGACAGTCAACGTGTTAAGTGCTCATGGAATTGTACACATTTAAAAAGTGCAGTATATTGCAGTCTCGAAAACAGAATGGGAAATGACTCTTGGCTTCCGGATCTTTGACCTAAGTGATACAAGTGTTTTCTCCCAAAGTATACAGTAAAGATAGAAGAAAAGTCTTTTTTCCATTCGTTTTTGTTCAAAGAAATCTTTCTTTAAATTTGAAATTTGAAACTTTATTCGAAACACCCTGAACATTTAATAATATACAATTCTGATGAAACCTGCTGGGAGGTAACTAAATGAAAATTTATAAGAACTTCATGTAAGTCTTTAGCTAAACTGGTACATGATAAATGATTGGAAAGAAAAGTTTCCAATTCTTGGGAAACACAGTAAACAGCAAACGACGTTGTTCCATGTTACTAACCAAGTGGGAAATTTTCATATGTTTTATTGGTTTTGAAAAACACTAAAAATCTAAGGGATCTTATCATTTTGACGCAGAATGCACATTCATCAAGAACATTTTTAACCACAATACATATATCCAATTATCTGAAAAACGCACATTTAACATCTTTAAAAATAAAAAGTACATTTTTTAAACATTCACAGAACAAAATATAGTTTTATCAAAGTTTTATTTCTATAACAGCTATAAGATAAAAAATATTGAATTTTAAAAATGTATATTTGCATAAACGTCTGCGGTCTATTGATCACATTGTTTCGTTTTTGTTCAATTAAATTCTCGGCTTGATTTAAAAATATGGAGTAATTGAATTTTATCAAATGATATTACATGCATAGTGTCCGTTTATGATGAAATTGTCATGAATGTACATTGTTGGAGACTCACCGATTGCCAGGAGAACTTTCAAAGAAGGATTAGCCTTTTTCAAATTGACGATTCTCTCGTACAATCCAACTTTTCCATCTTTCGTTTCGTCGTTCGACTCGAAGCTGGTCAATTTGTTCTTTTTCAGCCATCCGAATGCAAAAATTATATGCGTGCACAAATCAGGTTGAATGTCTTCCGGCTGAAATTTGCCGATTTTCGTACGGTACTGAGACCAATTTGTATAATAGCACACGAGCTGCAACAATAAAAATCATATTCTCATTAATATTTAATAACGTCTCTTTTCTCGCCTAAAAAAACTAATATTTATCTAAAAATCTTTTGGTACATTTTATTTAAATTTAATTATTTAATATCATATTACATATATTTTGAATAAAATCTTCATTGTAGTTTCTTATTTTTTACATACACTTTAGTTTCTACATATTTTTCTTTAATTAATAATTTTACATCGCACGGAGTGTTTGTATTTTTTCTTAACCCTTTGCACGTGAATGACGCCTTTGAGACACCATATGTATCTTTCCAATTTTCTATTTTGTATAAATGGCATTCTACTACTGAAACAACAGCATTTAGAATAAAATAATCCCTCTTATTGAAGTCACTTATGGTTACGTTTCTATGTACTGTATATTGGACGTAAGATGTTTCGAGTGCAGAAGGTTAATTATTATCATGCACAAACTTACATCGAAAATTCGGAAGACACTTGAACAAACCTATTATTGTAAAATTTCATTAAGTAATTTATTTAATTTTAAGAGCCGCACGGGAAACACCTATGTATAGGCGTTCTGGCTGTAAATTTGGGAAACAGTCTTGTGGATCAGCTGCATGTAAAGCTCAACGTACAAATGTAAACAAATTACCATCTACAGTTGCAAAATAGTAATTTGTTTAACAATGTAAAATGATGTGGCGAAGTATAATCGTCGTACCTACCTTGTAGCTGTCCGATTTGTCGCTCTGAATTTCATTTTTCTTGTTTTTGTTGTTGATACGATTTCTCGTAACTTTGAACCTATTTACGCTGGCAGAAACTTCTTGATCATTTGAGATGGACGGTGCTGCGGTTGTTGGCCTTCGAAATCTCTTCCTTGCGCCTAATTATGTGAATATATATTAATGTTATTACATTCCTCATTATAATTAAGAAATGTTTTGGTACTGTTAATTACATTCACGGATGAAGATTGGTGTCTATAGTTACATTAACATGAAAAATATTGAACTGTAAAAATGTATATTTGCATAAACATCCACAATCTACTTGTCAAATTTCATCATCGTTTCTACTCATATTTTTTTCCGTTGTCTCGCTAATAATACTATCATACTATAGTATATAATTCTAATTATACTCTGACAATAATAGTGCCTCAGCTTTTTCGAGAAGTTATTAAGATGTGTAATTACCTTCTGCATCGTCAAGGACACCAAAAATTATTACGAGGCAGACGAGTAGCAGCCAACAGGTCGTCCTGCTGGTCGACACCTGGAAAGAAAGAGAATGTAACTATTAGTCTGTTGTCATAAACTATGATTCATAGTTACTCGGTGTTCCAGTGCACTAATATGTACCAACAGAGTCTATACTTGAGCAAACGAAAGAAGAGACTTTAAAGGGACACGCCATCTCATAATTCTAATAATTTCAATCAAAAATTAAAAACAACTTATGCATTAAAGTACCATATAATAATGTAACTATCAACAGGCAGATGGGTAAATACAAATCATATTAATTTCTGTAAAACAAGTCTGTGTTCATGGTTGCTGGTCGAGGCATAAATTTATTGTTTCTAATAATAAAATAACAGTATCCAAATATTGGGGATGTTTTGAATCGGAAGCACAATATCTCTGAATTATTTAACAAAAAGTGACAATTATTTAGCTGATTGAGATCATCTTATAATGCAAAATAAGATGGCTAGAATAAACCAATATGGTTCCACTTAAGAAAGTGAACTTGAAATTTTACCTTATGAAATAATATTTCAAACAAAAATTTGTTCGCATTCTTATACACGTCCCTTCGAACCAAAGAAATGTTATTTAAATTACTTTTTAGTATCTTCAATAGTTTATGTAATAACGAACTATCTACGCTTAAATCGGACCTGTAAGTAAGTAATAATAAAGAGGCAATTTTATGAGAATTGAGTAGTCCTCGTGAAAACTTGCGATATACTCAATTCCATCCCTACGACTCTGACAATGATTGTCCAAGGCTATTTAAGATGTGAGTGGGAGTAGAATTCCCCTAAACAGGACGTCTGGTGGAAGGTATTTCACGTTTTCCACTTTTCTCACCGACGTTATAGCAACTGGGCCAGGTAGCTCTGTTCTGACAAGAAAACTTCGATAACTCGAAAATTCTAATATTTCTTGTAATTTTGTTGTTTTGTGAAGTAGTTTGATCTAACAATAAGTTTGGTTTTGGAGATAAAATCACTCCTTGAAGATATTGCGTAGTTTTATTAATATCTAAAAAATTTAATGATTTCTTATACTCTATCAAAGTATTAAACAATTTTATTTTTTATTTACAGTCTATTAAAAAAATAATCCCCTCCCCTTATCTTCATTCGTTCTTATTTTTTGTAACAGCATAATATACACAGAATTTCATTATAAATACAAATACTCATAAGCGTTATTCGATACTGTGAAAAATCGGAAGATAGAGCATAAGAAATTATTAAATTTTTAGTATAACAGTTTTATTTTATTTCTTATAGTTTTTGAAATATTAATGGAAATAGGAAAATGTTTGCTGTTAACGCTTTGAGTGACACGCTCCATAAGCTGAAAATGGCAAACTTTCTCAACTTTTATACTAAATGAATGTAACTATGAATTCTACCTTTTTTAATCAATAATGTCAATAACATTCATCATTTTTTACTGCTTCTATTAGAGCTGATTAGGTATGTTTTTAATATTTCACATGACCAAATAAATAATAGTCGTTCATTAAGGCAGTATTTTTTTGTGAGATTATATCTTTCAATTATCAAACGGAACGTTGTCTTGTGTTTGAAATCTCTAATCAGTAAATCCTGGCAAATTTAGTAATGGAATCGTATACGTACAACGGAACAGCGTATGCAAATAGTGCAATTTTATTATGAAAATTCTCGTTCGATAAAGAGTACTTTTCGAAATCTTCGTGATTTTTATCTTCGACATAAACGGCTTAGTGAACATTTAATTCGCAATGTAGTGAAAAGATTTGAGTCATGTGGTTGGGTGGTAATCACTTCAGCACAAAACAATCATCATTCAGGTCGTTGTTCAAAAAACATCGCATCAGTTCGCGAAAGTGTAGCAGCAGATCCGACAACGTCAATTTCACGACGTTCACAGCAAATGGGCCAGAGACACATGGCGAATTATGAAGAAGGATTGATTTGTTCTTAACACGTTGACTGCCATGGTGGTCACCGGTGACCGGCGCTCCAAATTTTATTTAATCAGTGGCGGATTATCCACTAGGCAGATGAGGCGACCGCCTTGGACCTCATAGTCAGGGAGCATCAAAACTTCACAAGCGTTACGATGTATGTCACATGTATGCGAAAAAATAAGCAAAATTGTTGGAAGTACACAAAATTTATAGCGACTCGCCTCGATTAGTTGAATAATTATACTTTTACTTTTTAACATACACTAGAAGGGGCCTCATTTCACTGCTTCCGCCTCAGGCCTCATTTGCCCTTAATCCGCCACTGTATTTAATTGAATATCTATTGATTTTTATTGTAATCTGAACAAATGTAATATTGCAACACTAATATAGATATATAATATAGATAAACATTTTTTTCCTTCACGATTTATAGAGAGAAGAGTAATTTATATTGTGTCTGACTAGAGATGGCTGTTCTCACTGTGGCAGTCAACGTGTTAACAGCCACCGCTACGCAGACACACTATAAGTTTCTTTTTTTATATAAATCGTAAAGAAAAACAATGTTTAAGGATTCAGTAATGTACGTGCGTACTTATTTTAGCGTTGTAATGTTAAATTTGCTCAGAACATAGACAAAATCAATAGTTATTTAATTGTATAAAATTTTAGCCGCTGGTCACCAGTGACCACCATGGCCAACTTGTTAAAAGCGTATGAATTTAAAAAGAAAATCATCTTCGATAATGAGGCACATTTTGACTTAAACGAATACGTTAATAAACCAAATTGTCGGATCTGGGAAGAGGGAAATCCCAGAATTATTCAAAAACAACCATTGTGTCCACAAAGAGTTACTGTTTGGTGCGGTTTTGGGGCTAGATGTGTGATTGAGCTGCAATCATGCGAAAATGTTATAGAAAATTTTTATGAAAGAACGATTGCATGTAGAGAAACTGGTGGTGGGCATTTATCAAATATTGTTTTTCATATGTAATTGCCATATGTAAATTTTAATTTATAATAAATCAACCAAAAATGTTTTAACAAATTCGTTGTTTTCTGTAAAGATAAAAAAAGTCCCGCTTTATTGAAGGATCCTTTACATTTTGCGCATCCAGAAAAGCGATGAGGAGATTCTAATCGTGAGTGTCTGTAGAGCGTGCGAAAAAAGCTGGAGAAAGTCGTTTGCGGTTTCTTCGATCAACTGTAGAGATTCTCTTTAAGGACTTTAAATGGAAAATTTAGGACGGTAGACTTCCTACTTTGACCAAAACGAATGAACATAATTATCTACGTGGAAGAATTATTACCAGGAATATCGAAGAAAAGGATATCGTTTCATTATAAAAAGTCATTGAATCCCATAAGTATTGTTGTTAAAAATAAATTGTCTTTGCCTAAGTTTTTAAATTATCGCACCAGTCACTGTATTGTTAGTGAATAATTGACAAACAAACAGAAAAGTAATAAATTCTCCATTTTTTAGATTACATCTGTCGGTGAAAGTCAGTCTATTTGTTACTCCGATAGAAAGCATTAGATTTCATCAAATATAGCACGGATAAGATTTCACACTGGAATTTTGAAGCACTGAGTTTTGCAACTGGTATATATTGAGGTATATATTTCTTGAAGATAACATTTGTATAATTAAAACTTAGAGTACGAAATTTATAACTCCGACGATTTCATTAAATTAGAAATTCTAATTTCAGAATACAACAAATTTGGAATATTTAAAATCTGAAATCCATCATTACTAATCTTGGAAATTGAAAATTTAAGTATCGAACATTTTTAAGCTGAAAGCGTGAAGTTTGAAATTGTATGAATTACAGAATTGAAAGTCAATGTTTTCGATGTTGAATGTGTAGCGCCGAAAATTGTAACAATGGAGTTAGGAACATGAACTTATGGTCTTTGTCGTCTATTCGTTTATTATTATGTTTATTTATGTTTATATACCGCGATACAAATTTTATCATTTATCTGATGTATCATTTTTGTCTTACGTAAGAAAATTCCGGTTATAGAGTGTTAAAATCATTTTTATTTCTAACAAGCTTCACTCGAAAATACAGTGGCGCGAAATCAATTTTATTATTTCTTTAACTTTACCTGTTAAATTTTACGTACTTCTTAAATCTGTCATTTTGTGATTATGAATACTAAATTGTCATCGCAGACGGTAAATCGTCAGCCATAATTGTTAAAAAAATGTGGAGTCCGCTATTTTCCGGTGGTATTTGAAAAATGAAATCGGCGAAAGTAGTTTTGCGGTTCTGACAATCGGTTCCCGGACACAAGGATTACGAGAATGCCTTATCGGAGAAAAATGAACAAGTGAACGTAAACCAGTGGCGTAGAAACCGTTTTTGCGTCACTGTACTGCAACTCGTTTTATACACTTCGATTCCCGATTGTTAAGGGTTGGTTTGAAGCCTTTCAAGAGCGATTCGGCATAAACAAAATATATCATTATTTATGTCACAAATAACTCTGCATTTCTATAAATTTTCATGCGAATCAGTGATTTCGAGTTCATGAGATTTCGGTGTTACTGATATACATGGAGTGTACCGAGTTCTGAAAGATATAATTAAATTTTGTGAAGATCAACATTTGTACAAAGAAATTTTTTATAGGTAAACTTATTTAATTAAATACAAATTTAAATACTGAGACGCCAATGAAAATATTAACGTCGAAATGGCCTATTAGCGACAGTAGTGGTGTCGCGCTGGTGTTTCATAACCATCACATTGCCATTCAATTAGTGTGATTTATCAGTTTTAACTTTACATTCAAGGAAAGAAAGAATGTGTATGTTTCTGTCGCAGTTTCTGGGTTGAATATATTCTTCGAACTTTTCTTTATACGATTATGCGAATTGCACTGAACAGAAAGCGTAATAAGCCATGATTATTCCATTCGCTTTCCATTCAAGAAATCATTCGCTCTCAATTTTTACGAAATTTTAAATTTCATTTTTAAAGTTTCTAGTGTTTAAACTACAACATTTGTAAATTAAAATTTTGAAACTGGAAATTCAAATATTCTGTATTAAAAACTTGAAATTTGACATTTTCGAAGTTCGAAATTGAAAGGTTCATGCTTAAACAATTTCGAGCTTGTTACTTCGAAATTCGAAAATTTTAAATTCTTTTAGATTTGAAAAATTCTACATACTATCTTTCTTTTTATCAGAAGTCAGCATATAAAAGCTTCGGAAATTATAAGTAAGAAATTTGATATTTCACAGAATTGAAAACCCAAAAATGTTTAATTTTCATGTTTTCACACACAAGAATTTGCCACTTGAAATTTACACATTTTCAACGTTTGAATCTGAAAATATGAAGTACAAACTGAAACATCTTAAATTCAAAGACAGAAATTTCGTCCATCACAAATTTGTAATTTGATACTTCGGAAAATTAGAAGCTCCAATGATCCAAAGTTTGTACACGGAATATTCGAACATAAAGAAAAACGAAAAAATATTATTAAAAAATTTGAAAATCGTTTTTGCCAATGAAATAATTCGAAATGTATATTAACTCGAAATGCAACTCGTCACGGTTACTAAATAATTTCACCGTCACTTCACATAACTGCATTCCTGAATGAATTATTCTGAAGCGAACAATTTCTGAACATTCTTCAATCTTTTAGTTAGATTTCATTACAGTAACTATAAGAGAACTGTAGTAATTCAAAAATTCAAGTTTTTTTGCAGTTGTATGCATTCGTAATAGATTTCAACCGAAATATAAGATTATTTTTCTGTTGACCTTGAAAACGATAATATTCCGCGTGTAGGTGAGCTCGAAATTGTAATTAATAATGCGGTCGAATACATTGACAAGGATTGAGTCGGATTTTCAGAGCAACTGCAATAGAATGGAGAGATCTAATGGTCGAATTCTCGTCATAGCAATCGTTGGGAGCGAGGGAAAGCACTATTGACATAAATAGAAACGCAATGGTGCGATAAGTCGAATACGTTTTCTAAAATTTTCTGTCCTTTCATTTTCTTTCGCCGCTTTTCCTACACCATGATCGACTTTACACGATCACTTTCTCGAGCATAAATAGTATTCTTTGAGGATCGAAAGATTACTCAAATGTCACCATCACTGTTCGATTTAAATTCCGCGAATGAATTCGTCAACCTCGAATTAATACATTGAAAACTGATTCCTTCGAAATTTCAATTTTTTGAAATAAAGTATTTCAAGTTTTACAACTCATTTTTCATAATATCGAAAGCCGGAGGATTTGAATCTTGGAATGTCGAAGATCAATCATAAAACTTGAATTAATGGTTAGGTTTCAAAACCTAATTTTGTAAATATCGAAAACTGAGGAACTTTAAGCTTGAAACGTCGAAACCGAAGACAGCAATCGAAATCCTGAAATTAAAATGTTTACAGCTACGACTCCGAACAAGAACGTTTAAGGCTATCGATGAAAAGCAAAACTTTGCACTTTGATGGTAAAAAATTAGGAATAAAAACTTAAGAAAAATGTTATATTAATTAGCGGAATTCATTGAAATTCTAAAATTAGAAACTCATAGTCTTCATAACTAAGTCTTTGTAATTCAATATGTTTAATTTTGTGATCGAAAGTTTGATGTGTAAGTTCTTAAGTTAACGCCTCTCATATACGTCACATTATATTAAAAAATGAATCATTTGCGGTCTGAATAATTTTCAGCTTCTTTTTAATGGATTCACTCGAAGCTACCTCAGCTACATGAAAAGTTTCATTTGTCTGTATGACACCAATTGTTTCACTTAGAAAGGCTAGCATGATCCGTGGATAAATATATTTAAAATTTTAGTGGAAATTGGTTGTAAACGGGGACCATATGTGGCCATGCTTGTACAGTACTTGCGTCTAATTGCAAGAGGCACATTTGAACCGAAGAAGGTTAAAGTTCAAAAGGAAAGTTTATAGCAAAATAACAGATCTGACGAGAAGTTAGATACATTTAACACTTTGAACGCCACGCTGTATCAGCTGAAAATGACAAACTTTCTGAATTATTATGGAAAATAAGTATAACTTCAAATGATAGCGTTTCTATAAAATGAAATACTTTTATACAAAGTCACAATTATTCCAATATGGACATACGCCATCCAACTTTGGGGCTGTGCCAAAAAAAGCAACTTCAATATCATTCAGAGATTCCAAAATAAAGCCTTAAGGACAATAACTGCTGCTCCATGGTATGTCAGTGGAGACTCTCTCCATACAGATCTAGGAGTAAAATATGTTAACGATCAAACACAAAAATTCGCGACAACGCACAAAAACTGATTAGAGGAACACCCTAACGAACTGGTAAGAAGCTTAAGAGAAACTCCAGAAATCAGAAGACTGTAGAGAGCAAAACCACCCGATCTACAGAAATAACAAACAATAAAATGTAGTGGAAACGCTATTGAGTGTTATCCACACGCACACGATATTCTCATGTAATAAACTTGCTGGTTGGCTCAATAGAGCCAGTTGTAAATATAAATATAATAGTAAAAAAAAGTGATAGAGTTTTAATTAATATCAGTAACTTCCATAATTTTATACTGGTTCTATTAGTCTTTATTATATATATTTGTTAACATTTTGTATGAACTAGTAAATAGTGACTGAACTTAATTGTCACCCACATATGGGTGACATTGCAGTCAAAGTGTTAACGATCTCTGAATGAAGCAGTGAAAATAATAAGCCACCGATTTCGTTCTTATTGCACGACATTTTCACTCCATTGTCGTTTACGTCGCAATTACGTTGACGAGAGTTTTTATTATCTTTCTAATTATTCCACGTTACACTTTTCTCTCATAGTTGCATCGTCGTTAACGTTAATTAACGCGATTCGCGCAGATTAAGGAACAAAAGCGCCACCGTGTTCTTTCGAAACACCATAATTACAGCCATACAAATACATTTGCATACAACTGCCTTTTTTTCTGTAGATACCCTTTTTCTCTTATTTTTCCTTCAATTTCACCAAAGCGAATGCGTTTCACGCGGAACACTATGGAAAACAGAACTTTTCAGTGAAATTTTGCGAAAACTGCAATAATTTTGCAGATATATTTACGTAAGAATTAAAGAATGTGTTAAAAATTAGAATTCGCAGGTTTCAGTCTTTCTGAATGTTATTTTAACAAGTACTTATGAACAATTATGATTTTAGGAATAAATGTGATTCAAGGGATCGGAATTTTAAGACTTAAATTTAGGAAAGGTTCTTTTTAAGAAAACTTATCAATTTCGTAGAATTATTTTTCTTTTAGGAAATTTATATATTTTTCGTTTGCAGAGAACCATGATACGAAACTTTTACTTACAATAGAAACATAATTAGTAGATATAGCAATTTTGGCCAGTACTCAATTTAGATAATGCCCAGACCTGCATAGGACTATGCATCATACCCGGCTACTATTTATAATATTTAAAATTCCACATGTTGAATTTATATCTTCCAGCACATCGTTGAATTCAGAATTAAATATACACAACTTTTAGTTATCATCATCAAAGGAATAAACTTTGATATAAGGGTAGCTACCCCCACTATTTTCGAAATTTTGTAATTTTATAGAAAATCATCTTCATAAAATTATTGTACACAACAACCATACAACTCTCTAATATAAAGTATATTCTTATCCTTAATAGTTTTCGAGATAGCCTCGAGAGTACCAATTTTCAGGGAGTGATTTCATCCCCTAAACTTCAGTATTCGCAGCTAAAAAAATACGTGTTTCTTATTTTTTGGCTATTCTACAAACGTGCAGGGTTTCATACAATAGAAATCGGGAGGCGATGGTCCAATACCCTTTCTTGTGAGTTAGAATGGTTACTGTAAAAGTATTAGCACTTTGGAGCAAAAACGGAAAAAAATATTTTTTTTTGTAAATCAGTCTAAAACATACATTTCTCCCAGATCGGCGAAAAAATATAATATATTTTTTGGTGTGCCGCAAAATTTTAGTAATTAGTTTATGTGTGCTGTGAGATAATAAAGAGCTGTCCCAGGACCACTAACGTGGCCCGTAGCACAAGATGACCGATTTTGCGGAACGCGTATACGGTTCCGCAACCTTCACAGAATTAAAAATATACGATCACCCATTAATCACCATTCATTTTTATACAAAGTTTATAGTGGCCATAGTGTTTGCGCCCGGTTATGCGATTTGTTTAAATAACATATTCTGCCAATAAATTTCAGGTATTTTTTTTTATATTCTAAGAAGAAACACATTTTTACTTATATGATGAGTTTAATTGCGTTAATAGGATTTGTATGTCCGACGACAAATTCTCTAAACTCTTAGATTCTGTTGATGGAAATGTTAATCCTTTTAACGCAATTAACTGTTACATTGCACCAAACAGTCGTTACTCGTTTATAATAAATGAATAATAATTAAATGGCATTAATAGAGGAATAATATAACACCAGAGTCGATGCGACTGAACAATTGCCGAGGCAACAGTAACAACAGCGATTTACATAACGCGGAAAGAAGCGAAGGAACGAAGAACTCCGTTGTAGAAGACAAAAGGGAAAAGATGGCGTCGAAGTGTAACGTATAATCGAGGGAATAATTACGTTCTCCCCTTAATAGGCGATCTCGGGGATCGATTTCTCTGGTAGCAGTCGGCAATTAGGCTAGCGATACGACACGCTGCCTTTCGAAAATCTGGAACGGTGAAATTTCCACGCATGGTCGGTTTCGTTGATCGAACAATCGACCGTGCAATCAGTTACAATATGGCCGATGAAATTGGTATTTTCGATAGCCGTCATTCAAGCTGCCGGCCCTCCCGTAACGAGCACATTTCTTTGATATGCAACCCGTGGCGTACTGCATGGGTCACTGAAGATCCATGCATGAGATTCAACTCATATCCTTATTCAATTTAATGCTGCAACGATAGTATAGTTTAAGAAATATACAATGGCACATTAGATTGTACGATCAGCACATAAAAAATTACGTAGGTACAGTAGAGCCTCCCGTATCCGAACTAATAGGGAGACAAATGTGGCCGAATAATAAAATTTTCGGATAATAGAACAATCACTTTTTTTATATTAAGCTTTATTTATTCAAATAGAAATCAACAAAATTGACAGTTTGTTTTAGTATTTAAGTATCCCATATTTTTTGGCCCCTAAATCACATAAGTTTTCACGAAACGGCTGTTTGGATAACAGAACATTCGGATAATAGAACTTTCGCATATTAGGATATTCAGATAATGGGGGTTCGGGTACGGGAGGCTCTACTATATATAGGATGAGTCAGGACGGGTGATACCACCGGGCATGAGATTATTCTATATGAAAATATAAGTTGAAATTGTAGAATAAAATTTTGTCGTATAACTTTGTTTCGAGATAATCGAATTGGAAAATTTGTTGGGTACGCGTGTACCTGGAATTTATTGGCGGAATATGTTATTGAAACAAATCACATAACTGGCTGCAAACAATATGGTAATTATAAACTTTGTATAGAAACGAATGGTGATTAATGGGTGATCGTATATTTCTACTTCTTTGAAGGCTGTGAAACCGTATATGCGTTTCGCAAAATCGGATATCTTGTGCTACGGGCCACCTTACTGGTCCCGGTACAGCTCTTTATTATTCGCTACATATCTATGTATTTGTACTAATTATTATCTCAACGTGTCCTATTCAAACACAGAGCACGAAAAAATTCGTGGTACATTCGAGAAAGAGGTGATCCTTCGCGCGAAAATAAGTCGAAATTATGGAATCAATTTTTTTTACTTGAGTTTTATTTTTGAGAAAAATGACGGTGAAATTTCTTTACATACGCAAGTATTATTTTTTTAAAAAATACTGTAAGTTTCTGCAATCCCCTAATAGTTACAGCTTACTTCATTCTGAATAAAAAAATATTAGGGTATTTGTACAGAAAAACTGTTAGTTTCAGAGATATTTTGATTCAAATGTTGCTGTGTCTGAAGCCACGAGTAGAACTTTACAAAACTGAAATAAAAATATTTTCCAGACTAACAGTTTTTCGGCACAAACACTCTAATACTTTTTTTATAGACAATGATGAGTTGCATTCATCAATGCGTTAAAAAATATATAGTTCCGTTTAAAAAAAATGATCTTGGCATCTCCACCAAGTCTCTGCCCGTGAAGAAACTATTGACATCACTTTATGTCACCCTCGAAATCATTCAACTTTTTTCTGAAATATTTTTTGATATCGCTAAAAGTTTTGAAGGTATTCGCGAAGAACAATCTCTACAGAGACTACCACATAAATTCCATCTTAATATTAATTTAAACTTGAACAGATTAACGAATTCGTAACCCTTTCGCTACTACGGGCGTCTACAGTCCTTACATAAACATACAGTATGTACTTACAGGAAATGTACTTCGAGACATTAAAACTAGTGAAAGCACTGCTGGGCGATAGAGTTAAATCAAACATCCTGTCAAAGACAATGAAAGGATCTCAACAGAATACCGTGAAAGTAATATTGACAGCCGTGAAAGTGCCACTGACGAAATGGAAAATTCAAGCACTAAACAGCGCCTATATCAGTGATGGTCACGGGAGCTTTGGCCTTTCCCCACTCTAAGCCCATTCCCCTCATATAGGCTGTGATCTGGACCGATGATGGACCGAGGGGGATGAGGAGCGACCTGAAGGGAACTGAAACAAGGAGAATGGACCCAGAGTGGGGAAAGGCAGCAGCTCCGGTGGCCATCACTGGCCTACGCACACTGTTAATTGCTTCAATAATTTTTTAACAGAAAAGTTACGACAGTGTTACTGTGCGAACCTAGATGTTCGACAACTGTAATACACAGAGACAATAAAGAGGTATGGATAAAAACAGCGACGAAATGTCACATAAAGTTCCATTTTCAAGAGTTCTGTAATTTCAATTGCACTCGTAGTTATTTAATATTTTTGCAAGTTTTTCTAGTGTACACTCAATTTGTTCGAACTATCACGAGAATCAGCTGTAACGAGAACAGTCAAATCATAATTAGGTGTGGTTGTATATAGAAAAGCCTGAAATTGATAGCTGGTGAGTTAGGTGATCCAAGATAATTGTCATCTAAACTCTCTGATCGAGACGAGCACCTTATCATCGACAAAATTTCGACGAAGGTCAATCGAACTGAAACATTTCGAAAATGACGATCTTCAGAATTTTCTAAAACTGCCTCACGACGATTCGTTGTAAAATGAAAAAAATCTGTTTAGTTATCGAAACGGTGTACAACCACGCATGCTCAGTTTACGCGGAAAAAAGTGAATCAAACACAAAAGTACTTTTGAAGATCCGTTTGCAGTGCACGTCGGTTTATTTATTTATTTCTGTTTTAAACGAGATTTTAAAGCTCTTCAGAATATTTTCCGGCTACTTCCGTTCGCTTTTCAGTGGGACTACATTAGAGATAAGTAGTATTGGCCGTTCAAGGCCACTGAACAGTTTCTCTGTCGTATCATTTGGTTACTTAAATTTCACTTTACTACCATCCCATTTGTGGAAATTAGTTAGACGATTTATCGCATTAACAAGTCCGCGAAATCTTATAAATGTTGTGCTTGTATCCATTATATTTCATGATCATAGAAGTGACTTTCACTGCCAATACTTCGTGCCTCTACTTTAGGCCATTATTTATATTCGTAGGAAATGGAAGAAATGTTTCCTACGAAATTTTAAAATGAACCATAATCATGGTTCGCCATAGTTATCAGAAACATCGTAGAAACGACACTGTGAGTGAGTCGAAAACGCCAATTTGAACTCAAGAAACAATGTCGACGGTGATGCCATCGCTGATCCAGGGAAGATGATAGACGACCATATGAATGATTGTTCATGAAGAACGAACAAATTATGAAAATCAAAACTCATGCTATGAAAACGTACATAAAGTTATTATTACTCACTTTTATCTATAATTCTAAATTGCAAAGTTAAAAGAAATACTTTATCTGATGTTCAGTTAGTCTTCTAAGGATCAATTTAATATTTATTGTGTGGTATGTAATGTTTAATTTAAGTGTAGTTGATATTTATATTTGTTATTTATTTTGATACATTTATATTTTTATATTTGTTGTAGAAGCAATTAGCTTATATATTCGACAAATGGCTCATTTGCTGCAACACTGACACATCTAAAAATTTGTCATTTTTGAGTTATTGCTACGGAAATAACTGTTTTCATTTATAGTTTCTATTGGTAGAACGATATAACTGAACTTCTAAAACTCACCACATGAGGACGGTTGTTGAGGATAGATGTTCTTATAGAATTGCAGTGATTCAAAACATTCAAACTCGTTTTTCCTAAAATCGCCCTTTTTGTGTTACGTCATTGTTGCAGCAAATGAGCGATAGATAATTTCAACTATCTGCAATGTAAGTAGATTTAAGTATGTACAAAACGAAAGCCCTTCAAGCTCCGAAAGGACAAATGAGGTATCAGTAAATAGAAATAATAAATTATTACTCAGTCTGATGCTTCTGTAATATATGTGTGAGTGGTATACTTAAAAAACAATGAAGATTGCGTTTCGTGTAAGTGCATTTTTGCACATGCATTATTTTTAATTGCGATACTCTGATATGGTTTCCGAGCATGTTGATTAAAGAGATACTATTGTTTGAATTTATTTTTCTTGAAGAAATAAGCAACACGATGAAGTTGTGGGCGAGGTTATATGTTGCTGCGAAACTAGAACAAAATGGTGAAAAGTTTAAACGCAGGATAGAAATACGGGACACGAGCTAAAAGAAAGCTAAACTCGGTCTCACGTTTTACTACTTTACGGTACTTTCCTCTTGACAGACGCTGCTTCGCCTTCTTCGTGTTCCGTTTATGCGAGCCTCTAACTATAGTCGGTGGATTTGAATTTCCATCCATTGACTAAAGTGATTCTATTCGTGTGAACATACTTTACATAGTGATATGCATTGCAAAATACGCATTCAATATTATAAAAATTCAATTGAATTACTTATGAGAAGATCGGTTAGTTATGGAAATAAAAACATAATGCAGCGAAGTAAGTATGCTACGTGAAGTGGCACAAGCAGATTAATACTACTGGATGTGTTTTCAAAGGAATTGATCTGAATAGATTGCTTTAATTAATTTTTAATTAATTGTAGAATGAAAAGTATTTATTCATTCTTCACAGACCTAAATCTTCAACATGTTCGAGAAAGGTAATAATCCAATTGTGTAAGTAGATACTAAAATATATTTAACTAATTTAGCTGAATAGGTTTACTTACAGTCTTTCAAATTAGATCAATTCTAAACTCTATTAATTATTTTATGTAACATGCACATTGTAATATAACAAATTCTCAAGACTTATCATTATTCGTTATTGTTTAAATTACAATACTGGCACAATTTCATTGTAGAAAATTCTGTTACAAGTCATAGAAGTCATAAAAAAAATGTGAATTAGAAATATTTTGTCTGTACAAAAATTAAAACCTATGAATCCGTAAGCGATCTTAAAAATGAATGTATAAAAGCTAGAAGAATAGAATTTAAACCTTCTAAATCTTCACTCTATTATAAACCACGTTAATTATCTTTTAGACTATAAATGCTATTTCTATGCAAACGTTGAAATCTCCAAAGAGTTATAGAACCTAGATCAGAGATGGCCGAACCAGAGCAAGCCCTGGCTACAGCCTACCCCCACTCTGCGTCCATTCCCCTCACGTAGGTTGTGGTTTGGGTACGACGTCGAAAATATTGGTGATTGTCAGTAAGTACGGTTTCTTGAGAAACAGTGACGTAATGAAAATAATTATTTTTTTATATATGACATCAGTTTTATCTAGAATTTACGTCTCTACTTTCTTATACAGAGAGGGGAATGGACGCAGAGTGGGGGTAGGACGACGCCAAGCGTTGCCCCGGATAGCCATCTCTGATCTAGATAATAAAATTACACAAATTGAAAGATTAATGAATAGATTGACAAAAGAGCAGCATTCAAGTTGCCCAAAACTTAACTGATTAAGTAAATCTGATACATTATCCAAAGTATTCTTTCTAAGTAATGAAGTGTCAAGGTGGTCAGAAACAGTGGAAGTAGAATAATTGTAGTAAAGTCTACTAACATAAGTCGTTCATTGTCATAAAATCGACCTGCAAAATGACTTCTAACTGAAACGAATGCTAATTTTGATCCTAAAGCACTATACTTTGTTCATCTTTCTATTTATTCCTGTATTCATTTTTGCACACATGAAAAAATAAAATCAGGATCTGTGGTAGACAGTAAATGATCTTGAGCTGTCAACTATAGTTGTAGTATAGCATCATTTTTTTGTATATTTTCCTATAAAACAACGATAGTTCTGGGAAGAAAACACAAAATGTCTAACAGAATATATTTCTGTTCAAAGTTTAATTAAATTTCTTAATTTAGAAAAAAACATTTACAACAATTCTAAATATTTATTATAACTTATACTTTACATCATGTACTTAATGCCTTTACTGTACATGATTTTGTATTATGGTTTTCTATTAATCATATTACTCCTTTTGCATTATCATTGCCCTACAATTACAAAAATAAAGCATCATTGTAGTGTATCGCAATTTTATATCATTTTAGCGTTAATGTATCGTAAAATGTAAATTGTTCGATAATATTGAATTTAGTTACGGTTGCATGTAGACTGTCAATATCTTCAGAGAAATTATAACAGAATTTTCATATTCATAATAGTTGACCGTGAAAATTCAAATCAAGAAGAATCAAAATCTGTTTGAAATCTGAATAAATGTTTGTTTCCAAAATGTTATCAAAACGATTAAATAAATCAGATATTTATGCGACTTTAAATACTTACAGTAAGAAAAACAATGATATTATTTAATTTTCGGGATAATTTGAAACTCACATTCATATATTCGAAATCGATTAATATACCTCGAATACATCAGTACTTCCGGGTACGATCGAGCGGAAAAAACGATGGAGTTACGATTTTTCTCGCATCGTTGAGCGAATTGATTGAAGAGAAATGAAGTTTTTTATGTTGTCCCTTGTGTGCATTATGCTCGTCGTTCGTTTCCGTGTCGATTCAGCTGTCCAAGCTGATTTGCCCTCGATCTCGATCGAGCAGATTGAAATTCAACATAACACGACCATAAAACGTAATACGAACTTTGTAATTCATCGTCAAAATGTATTACGATTTTACGAATTTCCGTTTTTAATTCTTTGACCTATGAAACTTTCGGATACAAGTGTGCCCCATATGTTAAAAATTTTATAAAAATTTTTCATTATTGTAATAAGTACAATGTCAATTGTTAAGTTATTTCAGTGTTATAAAACTGTAGCACACTGAACGAAGTATATGTACGCATTATTAACCATAGTGTGGACTTTGGGTCTGTTTCGACCCACCTCGTTCTTATTATCTTTTAAATTTTTGTTGTTATCGAATAAATGCAATGAAATTAGGGTCAATATACTTGTTTCTGCCCCTTGACATTATATTGAAAGTTTATTGTCTGGGTTCATACGGCGTGCTGATAACAAAAATGGTTATACACAAGGTCTTTGGGTCTCCTTCGACCCAACGTAAACGAGGCACAATTAAATAACAAAAATCAACCATGGTCAAATCTTACAAAGAAGTAGGTGATAGTATAATCGAAAGAAAAGGTATGAATAACATAAAATGACTAAAATAGTTTTATTAATGGCAAAAATAAAATTAATTATTGTATGGTGGAATCCAAATGGGGGGAAATTTATATGCAAACAGCACTGTTAACAAGTATGTAAAACGCGTTATAAATAAAAAATTTTTGCAAAATATGTTGTTCTTTTTATAATTAAAGCTATTATACCAGATGCGTCTGAATGATCCTATGCTTCCTTAATCCTCCTGTTGTCTTATAAAGCTGAAAATACACTTTTCATACACTTCGGTCACTTTTGACCCAAAGACCTTAAGTGTATAATGGAACGGAAGAACGCTCTAAGGTTAATTTTTATATATTTTATACTCTAAAATAAAATTATCATTTCTATGATAAAATCTAACGACAGCCTGAGTCATTCTGTTATTAATTACAGTTCGAATAATCGAGGTCTTACTGTAGCTGTGTTTATTTCAATTCAGTTTTTAAATGTAATATTTAAAGCTCCAGAATTTTAGGGTGGCTTTGTATGTACGACATCCACTCTATATCCAGGATATCATAAGGTATTTTTTCTGTATCTTTTTCTCGGTGCAGGAGAGTCTCTTAAAGAATCTATAATGTATAATAAACGGGTGCATCCGAACCAATATAGTGGCGCACAGCACGTGAGCAATGGTTTTTCGATTCGTCAAGTTGAAATGGTTAAGATCCAAAGGTGCTCAAAAGTTTTCTTTACCCAACTACCAAGGGATATAAAAAATGATATTGTGGAGCAAAGAAGCCTACAAATTTGAACACTTTTGAGTTTAAAGTCAAGGAATCCCGAAAACTTATAAATTTTTATATTTAAAGTCGAAGAATTCGAAGATATCAGGGCAAGAAAATAAACAAATTCATATATTTTGAAACATGAAACCAAGTAACGCTAAACATTAAAAATTCAATAATTAATAACACAAGAATGAATAAATTAAATAAATAAAACTTTACAATTTTGAAAATTCACGATCTAGAAATGCAAAGAATAATCCGAAAATTTTAGTATTTTGGTTACGTAAATAAAAAAATGATTCTGTGTTAAGCTTCTTCGCATAGTTTATTGAATGTTATGAGGCTATGCTTGTATAACGATACTTACATTCATTATAGAATTTCTGCCAAAAATACGTGCATTTTACAACGACGAACGGAAACCAGTCTGATTATAATAAATTAACATTTGTCTCGATCCTAATCGCGAATTTGAATATTCAGATTTTAAGACACGAATGGAGATGGCCAAATGAACAACATAACTATTAGTAATTGAATAAGGTTGAGTGAAATAACTCTCAATCGTTTAAAAATTGAAACTATTGAAACAAATATAAAAAGATTAAAATAAATATTTAAAGTGTAATAAATCGTCAATTATGAGATCGTTCAACCATCAGCAAGCTATTAAAAAAATACTGTAATGTTTTTCAAGAGTATTTCATTTATTTTATTAAACTTCATGCTAACAATAGTTACTGTTTAAGGTAATTTGTTTCTGAGATTTGAAGGACGTCGATTGAACGAGCATCAAATTCAAGAGTAATAAATAAATGTTTAAGTGTACGTTACGTTAACCTTGTACGAGAAACAATATGATTTTAATTAAATTTACTAGATGGAAACTATGAATAAGTTGTCATTTTTCCTTTTGATTCGATAATTGTCGTATCATTCTATTCATTTTCTGTGTACTGCAATGGTGGCGTCATAAAGTTTTATTGCAACAAATTCGGTAAGAACTTTGAGGAATTTTATTAAAAACTCATTTTTATTGCGTTAACATTGTTTGTGTTTCAATATTAACCCTCAAAATTATATATGTATAATTCAAGAAAATAAAATTCTGTAATTTTCAAAGAATTCTTCTATTTGGAGGTTCGTGACTGAATACTCAAGATATTCACAAGCTTAATCATTTTAGACCTGAAGAATTTCAAACATTTGCAAGCTCTTATATTTTCGACCAAAACAATCAAAAAGTTGTAGGTTTTAGTAATTTCGTGATTTTTAGACGAGATACTGTGGTCATTTACAAACTTAGCATTGTATGAGCAAAAAAGAGGAATATTTAAGGACAGAATTATACAGGGTGTCTCAATTTTTTCCGGCCAAACTTTGTCAATATATTGTATGGGTATAAATAAGAAAAAATTTTTATATAAATATAGGTCGTTTAAAGCTTTGCTAAAAAGATATAACAAAAATACAATATATTAAGGGAACGGTAATGAACTAATAGAGTAATGGGGTATTAGTGCTTTTAACAAGGGAACACTGCGACCCTTACTCACCGATTGACATGAAACTTTGTGAGCGTACAGAGTGATTAAAAACAAGAATAATGGTATGTCTCAATCGTGCCGAATCGCTCTTCAAGGATGTGAAAACTTACTTCAAAGTCAAATAGACACTTCCACTTTTTCGCGTGTAACTTCTAAAGTACAAGAGATAGAGAGAAATATTTCAAACAAAAGTTTAGTAGTACAATAAGCGCTACAAACTTGCGTTAATAAAATTTTGAAAGTTTTGTCTCTTAAAACAAATTTTACATTATGAAGAAAAAACTTTTTTCCAAAATGTTGTTAATGCAAGTTTATACCGCTTATTGTACCATTAAACTTTTGTTTAATTCCCTTCATATTTCGTATTTTTTTTATAACTTTTTAATAAATCTTCAAATGACCTTTCTTCATGTAACATTTTGTTCTTATTTAAACCCACAGAATATACTGAACACGTTTTATCGGGAAAAACTGGGATACTCTGTATAGTTTTATAACGGTGATTGTCATTTGGACAGAAACAGAGTAAAGAATTTCAAGAGAAAAACTTGAGCGCCAAATCTTGAACCGTTTTGAATAATATTACGATACGCACCGGGAGAACGCATAGTTTATTGAGCATAAACCTTAAACTTTATTCGGTTACTACGGAATGCATAATTAAGAAGAGACCACGAAAAAACATAACTTTTCTGAAATTTCCCAGGATTGCGAGAATTCATCGTGAAAATACGCATTTCCAACGAATAATCGAAATCTTTCGGTTTTTTTTCTAGAAGTATTATATGACAAAGTGGCGTAATAAGACTGGATCAGTTTCGAAATATTCTTTCATATTAACACTAAACCTACCGGCAATTTATGTGTACCTATTTTTACCGAACCGGTCAAATGACCGGTCTATAAATAAAAGTTATATTTTTTGCAATTGATTTCAGGTAATACTCAATTTAGTACGGGCAAAAGTTGATTATATGTATATTATAGGACAAGTTGTGAAGTCAAGTGATGAAAGAGATAACAATGAATACAGAATTTTTAATCAAAAGATTAAAAACGGTCTTTTTACAGGTCGTGGTAGCTTTAGTGTAAACATATTATTTTACATCTCGATTGTTTCATTACAAATACACGTCAAACGAAAACACATTCAGAATTCGTTGTTTTTGTTGATTAAAACAGGTTTTTAAAGGCGATCGTTTTTCTACACTGCTATAATTTCGAAAAAGGAATTTTAAAAATAATTATTACAACAGATGTTTCGAAACTAAAATCTGTTGTCCATGAATTCGCTGATTTTTTAGTTTTGCTCGAGACAGGCGCTTTTACAGACTTTTTCCGAATAATATGCCTGATTTCTTGCTAAGCATTGCAGATAGTGTGCAAAAAAATGTTTTAAACTTTTAAGCAATATTTAAGCGAAAGTTTCAATAAACGTAGATTGTAAAATTAATATTAAATAACATTTTTGGGTCAGGTTTATCGGTACGTTTACTGATAAAAGCAGTCAGTAAAATACCTTGATTGATCAATATTTATTATCAAAGTGTTCTTATTTATGGCATGAACGTATTTTTTGTCATATGTTACGTGTACATCATGAGTATCTTGAAGGAATAGACAATTCATTTTTAAGAAAGAACTTCATAACTCAGGCAAAAAAAATTTATTTTGATAATACAAAACCAGGAATCATTATTTATTGTTTTATACCATTATTTGCAATAATCAAATATTTAAAAAATGAGTGATTTGAAAATAAATGATCTAATTATGAACCTATAATTATAACAATCAATTTGTATTTTAATCTCACTCGACTAATAAAAGTTTCTGTAAATTTCCATTTTAACCTCAAATGCAAATTTCAATATATATAATAAATACAAAGCGATAATTATTCGCAGCGAAAAACGTAAAAAATTCCCAACATTGTCTTGAAGAATGTGTCCTGAAAAACTTAAGAAAACTTAGTAACGATAGAAGAGTTTTTTCTTTCTTTGAAAAGTGAACAAAAAATGTAAGACTAATACGATCATTATGATCGAAATATTAACGTAATTGTTACTGTAAAAAAAAGGGTAAAACTTTCGACTACATTCGATTAAAATTAATATTAATCGAGTTTATCGAAAAGTTGAACGAGAACGTAAACTAATTCACGATAGTAAATTGAAAATAAACGTAAACTTGTTTAAATAATATAAGAGAAACGTGATTTAACAATAATGAGCACGACACTCCTAGTACGTATTACGTCGTAGTGAAGTACAGTAATCTTCATAGACGATAAAAACAATCGCTTTCGATCATCCATGAAATTTCAATTAACTGTTAAATTGCAATTGAGCAACCGTACGAAACCTTTATCACCATGAGAGAGTTTCATAAATGGCATTCAGTTTATCATTTTTCAGGAATATTGATTTCACTTACACTTACTTAACAACATTTAAAATTCAAAAAGTGTTCATATCAGAACTACAAGAACGTATTAAAAGAAAAATTTAATGCTCACATGACACGTAGTAACAAAATAACTAATAGTAAAATTTCATTTAGCAACCAGAATTGAAGAGTCAATACAGATCATTCCGTGAACCATGAATTAGCTATCGAAGCTATCGACTTTAAACGACGTTGATCGTGAGAACTGTTGAAAAGTTTACGGGTATTGATTTAACGGCGAAGTAATGCAACATTGGTATTATTGCAATAGTTCGTGCAGCAGATGCACCGATTTCGATCAGGGGAGATTGCAATAACGAGCTTATTGCGAGAGGATGAAGCAAGGCTGACAATGACAAGAGAGAGGTTACGAACGACCGTAAGTGTGGAAAAGGGAAACTAGGTAAACGTATACACCTGGACAAAAACATAACTCGCTTGTGCAATTATTAGATATTATACCTGGGACGTCGAAAGAATCCACTTGACAAACCTCCCGCCATTGGCCTTTCTAACAAGGTAAGCTACCGAAGTGGTTGTCTCAGATTTAACCCTTTGCACTCCAAGCATCTTTCGATACGATCGACCAGCAACTCTAACATGCTTTTGTAGTGTAAATTTTTGAAAACCATAAGCTTCGATTTGGAAAGAAAAAATTATAATGTGCATTCTTGACATGTTGAACTGTGATGCAAATTGTGAGTGTCCCCCTAGCAGAGCCAACGGAGTGCAAAGGGTTAAAGGGGTATTCGCTTGTTTGGGGACCAAAAAATCGATTTTTTTCACGTATTAATTTTCTACAATTCTTCTTGAAAAAGTCTGTGGATGAATTTTTGAGAAATCTTCGAAAGTACTGGAGTTACAAAGGTTCGACGTCGAGTCCACGCGTCTACCAAAGGGTCTGCCAAAAACTTTAAACGCGTTTTATCCCAAACTACATTCTGCCAGACTTCGAAATGTAATAGTCTGATTTGAATGAAACGAAGTTCATTCGATTAGTGAAGGAATCCTTTATCGTCCCTACTAGAATTGTAAAAATCTATTAACATTTTCTAATTTTTTTACATTGAAGCTTAAAAAATTCGTACAAAAGTGAACTTCTTCGTTTATCGCGTTGTCATATTTTTATACGTTATCAGATATAAATGATTCTAGTAAGAACCATAATGGAAACCTTCTTGAACATAAAACTATCTTTGTTTTTCATTTCAAATTGACACGAAAGATGCAATCGTGCGCACCGTCACTGAACGTCCGTTCCACCCGACCAAGATGAAACCACTGTTACGTCAATAGTATTGACTTTTTTTAAGCCAAATTTTTTATACATCATATATAAAAGCTAATAACAACACTACAAAAAGATTGAAGTTATACAGTGTTTTCTTTTATTAAAGAAAAAATCACGAATGTTACGTATTTTTGACGTTCTGAAAAGCGAATACCTCCTTAAATAAACTTCTGCATGTTGATACATTATGTTATTAAGAATCTTCTTATACACGGTCTCTGACGCAGACGGTCAATGGTTTAAAAAATATTTAATGTTAAATTTACGATAGGTTTCATGTGCTCTATTGTACCAGGTGCTTTCAAGTAGCAGAATTTGGTGCAGTCGGCTGGGCGCTAGGTCGGCTAGTTGCTACGCAAAGTTTCCTTTTGCATTAAATATCTTTTAAACAATTGACCGTCTACACCCAAAACTGTACATAGAGAGGTTCGTAATAACGTGATCTAACAACATGCAAAAGCTCATTAAAATCTAACAGTACCACTTCGGTAGCTTTCCTTGCAAAGAGAACTGTTCCCCTACTCCGCCACAAAAGTTGTGTAGAACTGTCAAAGTTTTCGGAGGAGACGAGTAGATCTTATTCTCAGCTAGACAAGTAATTGATAAATAATTAGATGCATGTGTACACAGGGCGTTCTTAAATAAAACGAAACTAGCTTGGAATCTGATACAGAATATAATTTTAATAAGGGGTGATTATGACCTAGACACGTGCTTCTTATTGCTAGATGAAACCGACCCTAAAATGAAGGGTTACGGAAAAAAGCAAGGAATGTCACAAAACAGCTTCATTGAGAAATCAATGTTTAATACTTTAGTGCATCAGTAAAGAAACAAAGTCCAATGAACGTAACTGTATTGTTCATGACAAAAAATTATACTCTAATTGGGTGACAGAAAAAGAATGAGCGAAAATATAATTGTTTTACATTATTTTAACTTTTCTTTCAACTTGAACACTGTAGACTAAAAATGGACATACCCTGCTCTTTCCCCTTACCCTTCAAATGTAAGTACTCTACTGTGTATAAATAAATTCTTCTATATTAGGGATCTACTATCGGCCGTTTCTATAAAAATGGGCTTAAACATTAACATCTCGAAATCGTTGAATCAACTCTGTTTCTTATGCAAAGCGTAGATCTTGACGAAACGAATAAAGAAGTCTTGTCTATAATGTTTACTGTTGCAAACTCTGAGAAAGTACAATGTCTCCATATAATACTAATTGCTGTTGTGTAGTTTTATTCACGTTACAAAGTCAGTGCAATAAATTGTTCGATTGTAAAAATGAAATTTAATTTTATTTAGTATATAGAATACCATTCTGTAATTCTGGTTGACGCGAGCTGTTATTATATAACTTTATTTTTACTATACAGATAGTATTATAAAATCAGTGTACTCTAAAATGTAACGTAACCATCAGTATGTCTTTTTTGTCATTTTTATTATTATTATGAATGTATTACATGTAAAGAATTGTAAAATGTATAAAATATATGTAATACCTGTAATGTGTATACTGTATTGTATGTCGCTAAGAACATTCAGCAGTTGATGCGACACAAAAAAAAAATTGTGCATACAACCATAGAATTTTGCAACGCTGATTGTTCTGTGATTTTGTTTATGCTACGTTAAATTATGCAAAATAGAATCGTATAATTTGTCATGCTAACTGTTGCTTGAAGTTATGTTTCACTCACAGTACATGCACGTTCGAAAAATCGTATACCGTTAAATTGTTGTAATTGAAAACGTGGCGTTTATTGCAGTTTTCTCGTCGAGTCAACGGGACTGAACAGAATGAATACTGTTCACTTGCGTGCGTCATTAGAAATTCGACCGGATTCCAGCTGCTTTCTATCGAATATTTTTCATGACTACTTGTCAATTAAACATTTTTTACTTCTTTTTACGAGTACTATACTCGTTCGAAGTTTCGAACCCCTTTCTTTAACACTCTGCAAGAACAGTAAATCTGGGCACGAGTGAGATATAAGAATGAATGAATATACTGTAGAAATAACTACATATAGCTTTTTACACCGAAGATTAAAAATTTCGAGATCTTGAGAACGGAGGATTGGGGTTTAAAATTTATTTAAATGTAAAATCTGAAATTTTTAAAAGTGGAAATTTCGAATTCAATTCTCCGGAAACTGATACTTTTCTAGTACAATCGAATTTAAGAAATCGGAATGTTGTTTACAATATGAAAAGGAAGAAGTTTGACTTTTGAAAGAAGAATGCTGTATTTGAAATGTTGAACGTTAGATGCATAAATATTTGGAACGAAGTTTCAAATTTTCCTGTATGATCAACGCAATACACGGCACTGGAAATTTCGAGTTCGATTTTTGGAAAAGGAGGAGTGTAAAGTGTATCTACTTGAAAATAAAAGCTTGAAGTCTGTGAATTTTAAATTTGATATTTTAAACTTTAAAAAAATTAATAGTTTAGAGCTTGAAATTTGTGCAAGTTAAACCTTAAGTTCAAAAATGTTACAAATCTTGAATCAGACATTCAGAACATTGTAAAATCAAAACTTTACAATTAAAAATTTCAAGAATTAGAAGTCAGGAGTTCAGAACTTCGGAAATCTCACTCTCCGAGTATGAAACTTCTAATTTCATCCACTTACAATTAATCATTAATAGTTGTTCAATTTTATCTCATGCTTTAGAAGCTACAAATAATGATTTATAAATGTAATGACTGTCAAAAGCAGAAGTTTTCAGTTTGACATTTTATAAATTACAAATCTGTGGTTTTAAAGTCAACATACTACTTACACTCTATAAATTTAGAAATGTTACGTTTCGCGAGTCGCATTCACCGAGATTAAAGTCGGAAATTTTCAAAATTAAGCGTTCGAAGTTTGGGACTACGGAAGCCCAAGCCTACGAGCTTATACTTCTAATCTTTGATAAATATTTAAGAAGACTCAAAGTAAAGGGTTAAGAGGTCATGACGATAACTGAAATCGATCGTTCAGGGGCAGAGAAATTCTGTAGATTTCCTTAGCCGACAGGAAACTGTGTTAGTTTCATAAGCAGTGAACGCTGTTCCAGCGGAAGTCGGGTGAAAACGGTTCGCGAACGTGCGTAGACTGAAAACGATACCAATCGATATGTACAGGATGTTTCACATGTAACTAACTACCTAAAAAGTTGTTTCTTCTACAGACTAAATAGAAACACCAATATTTTTTTTGCATCAGACATCTACGTAGTAAGATTCGAAAATTGTTCCCCTAACACTGATTCGTAGGAGAAAAACTTAAAAAATCTTCTTTATTTTTCAATATACATTTCCTATATTTAAACACATTTATTACAGTGTTTTATTAATATTTTTATCGCTTTGTAAAACTGGTCTGAATTCTTCCGTTTAACTCACTGTTTAACCCTTTGACTGCTATCGACGCTCGACAAAGTCGCTCACCATGTGCTGTCGACGCCTATAGGCGTTTGACGCAGTGGCTCACCATGTACTACTGCAGTTCGGCCGCACGCAGCGTTCGCCTCGTTCCGAATTAGCCCACAGTCAAAGGGTTAAAAACAGTCAGGTCAGTAACTATTAGAGCTTACTACGTGATAGAATCACCTTGAATAACTTCTAAGCAATGCATAGTATGAAGAATTGTTGTACACAGAAGTTTCATGATTTCGAAAGGATATAGTGTGGTGCTAAATATTTTCTTTCAGAGGTGCAGATGCAAAGGAAATATTAAGGACTGCTTCGTTTTTTCAGAGGCAATCATGTTTTCACTAATAATAGAAAGACCAAAACTTTTTCACTATTTACGTAGATAAACCTAAGAGTGTTAAAAAAATGGTTGAAGACTTTGGGAGTGTACACTTCTTGAAAATAGGAACAAACAATGTCTGATCAACATAGATCTTAAAGTTAGGACCTAAATTCTTCGTGTGGAGTACGCCTATGAGCAATCACATAGTAATGCTATGATAGTATACTTATTAAAAAACTTTAGCAATTTTCCGTACGTCACGTATAAAATTCTGCTTGATAAAATGAATTGATTCAAAACCGTAGGTCTCGTGCAAAAGATCAGCAAACTTGCTCCATAAGTACATTAATTGAACATCTATGGGCGTTTTCGTATAGGCGTCGACAGTACATGGTGAGCAGCTTTGTCAACCGCCTATACACGTTGATAGCAGACAAAGGGTTAAAGAGTCAATTTTATAACCTGCATTGCTTAGACATGTTTTGTTCCTCTTTGCAAGTTTTATATGCTCCTGAAGTCTTGAACCCATTTTTCTAACACTCGGTACATTAAAAGTTACGAAAGGTAAGGTTAAAGAAGTATAAAAAACATTTGAAGTTATAGACGTCACAAGAAATAAAATGCATTAGTTGAAGCATGCAGTCTTCCTAATGTTCATGCATTAATCTATACAGGTCTTTGTTCTCTTTAAGGAGGTATTGGGCTGTTTGTGCCGATATACCATTAATTTAAAACATGAATGAGCACATACTGCCCACTCGGGCAATTGTCCTTCTTTTCCAGCATATGCTTTCCTGTCGCGGGAGAGATACCACGTGACGTTTATAGAAGAACGCAGGACAGATAGGCCGAAGCAATTGGTTCGAACTTTGCAGTAGGCGTGACTTAGTGCCCGCTGCTGGGCAAGATATGTTCATGCCTGATTTAGAAAATATTTTAATATTAATCTTGCAACGCATTATGTCATGCCGCAAGTAGTGACGTGTCTTATCTTTATTAAACATTCAAGAATGGGCAATTGGAAATCAATCCAAAGACTATCATAGTGAAGTTTATTGGCAGAGGGGATTACAACAAAATTAAGTTAATTTATTGGTAGACTTTGACGTTTAAAATGAATTGCAAATATGCATAGTGGTAGCAAACTGTATTTACAGAGAAATACTATTTGTTAAATTGTTTCGTAACCTGATTGCTACTATAGATCATTGTGAATGGAAGGAGAAGACCACACAGTGGTAATGTACGAAGAAATTTAAATATCTTCTAAACTAATGTCTTTGACTTTTCTATTTCTTCTAAATCTCAGCTTATAAGAAAACAACTGACATCACATTATGCTTCCGTCGAAACCATGCAACTTTTGTGTACAACAATTTGTCATATAATGCATAATTTAGAATCAGTATGTATGTTATTATTCCTACTTTATGATAAAATATTGCATAAATTCAAACAAAATCATTCTTGGACATATGACCATTAAGTCTTTTTTTTTTCTGGCAAGTAGTACATTCGTGTAACTACGGTAATATGATAAAACCGAAAAGGAAGTGTTGCCTTACGAAAAAATAAGCTGAAAGAATAAAATAAAATTTGTTTATATAAGACTTCGTTTTCTGGAAAACTGAGCACAAATATTCTTTAGACATTCATGCACTTGATTGAAAATAAAATGACAATCGTGCATGATGGTATGCTCCGATATAATACAAAATAACATATTATGTTTCGGTAAGATGTTACCTCTATTTCTGTCTAAACGTATTACACATATCACATTAAAGAGATAATTTATGCTAAGAATAATTAAAATTATTTATCTTTAAGAACCAATATCATAGACGCACTTAATATGAGATAAAAAACAACCTATTGTTACTTAAGTGCGCACATACTTTACAATATTCGAAAATGATTTTCTTTAAAATGAAGCATCGTTTTCAGAAATTTCATTCTCTAATTTCGAATTATTTTTGTACATACAAGGAATCACTTCCGCCTCCGTTGTGTCATGATTATTGGGACACCCTGTATACTAGGTTTGGTCGTAAGGTAGATATACTGGTAAAATCTAACATGTAAAATTTTAATTACAAAAGGTAATCTTTCGAAATAAGATAAAATAAAATAAAATCATTTTTATACCATTTTGATATTGTATCTGATCGGGTGAAATGAAACACCCTGTGTATGTACGTGTGCACAAGAAACCGCGAAGAATGAACGGGCCGAGTTTTTGCACGACCAGGTCGGCCAACTTTTCAGGTTAAAATAAGTGGGCCTGTGCGATTCGACCTGACAACAGGTTCGACAAGTCGCACCTTACGTAAGGCCCACAACTATCCATCTGTGTCTCGCCTCATTATACTACTTACTACACGTATGTGTATACGCTTTTTAGAAATTGTTTTCACTATGTACAAAACATTCATAATGGTTGTAATCTTCAATGTGAATCTGATACCAGAGAATTCAGAAGTTCGAACGATAACGCGTTTGAATTAAAAAATTTGATATGGAAAAATTTGGAAATTGAAATTTTATAATTTCATGCTTGAAGATTCGAGTAGGAAATCGGTTGATCGAAGTGTGAAGTATGGAGTCTTAATAATTCGAAATTTTCGGAATGAAAAATTTGAAGTAGTTGAATTGGATTTCTGAAATCCAGAGTTTGAATTTCCAAATATTTAAATCTTGAAACTGTAAACATACAAAATTAATATTTGAAATTATTCAGATCACGAATTAAATATTTTAAATCCTTAAACTAGGAATATCAAATTGAATATTAAAGTTTTAGTATAGAAGATCCTGGAAAGTTTTAAATCAAAATTATAGATTGTGAATTTGGAATACTGAAATGAAAAAATTTGAAAAACTTAGATCTGGGCCGTTTTAAAAATATTAAGTTTGGTACGTTGTGTATCTCGATATTTGAATTTGAAACTTATAGATTTTTAATTTGAAAATTTGGAAATTAAAAATATGAAACTTAAAACTTTGGAAATTTTAATTAAAACTTGTACTTCAAAATTCGAAAGCATAAAAACTGATATTTGAAGACTCAATAACTGGAATTAGGAAGTTTCTATTTCTTCTTCATATTTGCATTTTTGGAAATTGGTAATTAATTCGTAAATAATATTATCTGAACTATTGGTTTTATTCTTACAATAAATATCAACATTGTATACACAGTTTCGCTTTATTAAATTCTGTATCATCATTAAACAGATACCTTTTGTTTGTTTTAATATAAAAAATTTCCCTAACTTGTTGTTATTGTGCTATATGCAAACACACACGATTAACATTTTAGAAAGAAATGTCGATTCTCGTAACTGCTGAATATTTAAAATTTTATTGGAATATACATAAAGTCTATATTTTTAACATCTGAAATGTCGAAAATTGCAAATATGAAATCAAAAACACTATGAATAATGAAACTGAATAAGAGAAATGAATATATGGAACAATAAGTTTCGTGTTTTCGGAATGTGAAGGTTATACAGAGAAAATAATTAGAATCGAGTGTTTAGAAAACGTGTAACCTGGATTGCACGCACTCTTTCATGGAAACTTCCGGTAACCCTTAATAAAACATGAAGTAATTAACACCTGTTGTGATGATACCGAAATTCTTTATGAATTTTTCAAATTTACGATCTTCGAATTATAATAATCCCCTCATGATTACTTCTTCTTTAACAAAAGACACCGAGAACATTTCTAATAACACTTCCAAATCTTTTACTTTGCAAAAATTCATTTTCCTTCGAAATTCTTTCCACAGAACTTTTTCCTTTTCAATTTTTTTGATAAAGTTGGATAAGAATTCAAAATCTTCTGAGCAACTTCTTCATTTTTGTGCTATTTTGTTTTTAAATTTTAGAACTGCCTGTAATAGGTGAAATTTTTCGCGGATTTTTAATCATCGATTGGAAAATCGATTTCACTGATTTCCAATATTGTTCTAAAACTACAAAAATAAAACTTTCGGTGCTCAATATTTCAATTATAGCTATTTCGAACGCTTGGTGCTAAACATTTTTAATTATACGTTATCAATATTTGAATCTAGAAAAGTTTCAAAGCGTTAATGTTTGAACAAATTGAAACTTCGGTCTAAAATTTCAAATTAAAATATGTCCCTTTAACTAACTTATCTTACAATTAAATAGAAAAACTGAATATATTTATTTATAATAGTAATAGTTAGCGACTATAAACAGTAGTTATACAGGGCGATTCACCTAACTCAACCACCTGAAATTACTCGTCAACTGTTTGTTATATGATATAATTTTTCAAACAATAGTTGTTTGATATCAAAGGGAACATACAGCGTCTTAATCAGTTTTTTGTAATTTTGCTTTTTTATCGAGATATGAAGGTTGCATTGATTTTTTAAAAGGAATGTGTAACATTGGATCCTGCAATTTGAAAGAGTATTAAACGCTGAGTAAAAAGCTATTAAGCTACAGGGCTTCAAAAACCAGTAAATACTGAGATATTCTTCAGTAAAAAAAACACTTAAACGTGTATCACTCGTGCTCATCGATCGATTACGCACTTGTGTTGATTCTAATGGACAACACTTTGAGCATTACTTACATTAAAAATTGTGTAAAGAGTATTTCACAATCAGTATAATCACTGGTTTTTGAACCCATATACATTAATAGTTTTTTACTTGTCAGTATTCAATACCCTTTCGAACTGTGGAATCAAATGGTACACATTCCATTTAAAAAACTCGAGGTGACCTTCATATCTTGATAAAAAAGCAAAATTACAAAAAACTAAATTAGTACACTGCATGTCCCTTTGATATCGTACAACCTTTGTTTGAACAATTTTTTCATGTAACAAACAGTTTACGAGTAATTTGAGGCGATCGAGTTAGGTGAATCATCCTGTATATACACTATACACTGACAAATAAAGTCAATACAGTCATAATATAGTATTATCCATACAGTATTTGTATATCGTTGAAAATTCTGATATTCTTGCAAAAAGTAGTTACAGTGTCTTGAAACGATATCGGCGTGGGTATATTCATTTTCAGATTACAAAATAAAACATCGCTAATTCGAAATAATAAGGAGACAAAACTTTTCCAAAAAGCAAATTTTCGGATAATTGATCCAAGCAACCTAAAACGGGAAGGCCATTATAAAAGAATAAAGGAAGGCCTTAAGTTCTAGAAACAGTAATTTAATATAAGAAAAAAATATACTTTTCAAGAAAATTAACAATTTTGAATCATAGTGAAAGTTAAGCAATACATGGTATAGCTAAATGTTGTAATACTTGTAGCAAAGAATCTATCCTAATCTATTCGACAATAGACATCCTTGCAATCAATATGTCGATTAATCAACATTCTATCGTAATAATTACAATTGTCCAAAAAACATTTCTCCAAAATTTGCGTCAAATACTTCTGGGTTTTTTCATTTCTTATCAACAGTCCCTAAAACAAATCCTAAATTCGCGTTATAGCTGATTTACGTGCTTTAATCCGGTCGCTCGTTTATCGAGCTTCATGTTTTTGTATTCACAGTTACGTAGTCGATTTTCGACTGTGAAGTTCCGTGCCTTAAGTAAAATTTATTAATAAAAATTAGCATTAACGAAGGCCTGGGAACGGTGGCACGAGAAACCTTGTCGTTTCTTGCTTCACTTTTTCTTTGCAAATGCTTGTATTGGAGCGAGGGCACGAAAGTATGTCATTGTCTTCTTTATTGCTACGCACGAACACCGGAGATTGAATTTCTTTTCAAAAATCACCGTCACTTCGGCGATCGAAGTTACAGGTGTGTCGCAAGAGTTCGTTCTTCCGTTGTGACATAAAATTTTCAATTCCGGCAATGTAAATGATCCTCTCTTATTTTCAAACCGTACCTCTCGTGCGGAACAATTTTTTTTTTATATGCAGTGTTAAAAAATGTATTCATGACTTGCAGGATAGGGAACTGTCGACAAACTGAAGAATAAATGTTTACTAAACAGGAGTTGCACAATAAATGTCTCAGCTGTGAGCAGTTTTGCGTCGA
The DNA here is from genome assembly GCA_916610135.2 of Macropis europaea. NCBI lineage: Eukaryota > Metazoa > Arthropoda > Insecta > Hymenoptera > Melittidae > Macropis > Macropis europaea. The sequence goes on from OU744345.1 coordinate 25,702,824, forward strand.
AACAAATTTAGAAAATTCTTTTTGATTAGTATTGAAGTATTGTTCCATGCTAAATGGAACTGGAAATTTGTTCGTACATTCTGCTAGGTATGGATTTTTGTTGACACCGTACATACATTTTGTGAGAATACTATAAAACACCTAATACAACTACAGAAAACTGATATAAAAAACGGTACCCTTTTCCTACAGGTGCAGTTTTATTGTTTACTTTAAGTGATGATATTAGATAGTGATATTCGAAGAAATGCTAAATGGATAATTAGAAGAATACAGAAGGGTATAGTACGGGTTTCTAAATTGTTGGTTCATACATTAGAAGTACACAGAGTCACTAAGAACTGCCATCTAAAGTAACTTTTCATTCAGTTGATGTTGGAAAAAAGTTCTTGAATAAAATACATTGGATTTGGAAGGCCTTGTATAGTAAAAAAAAAATGTAATATTTATGCGGGTTATATGTCTGAAGATTTCAAGATGACCTTAACATTTTCAGATTGCACTATGCACTATTCATTAGAGGATAGATAGTATTAGAGAAACTTAATAAAAAGTGTATAATAAACATTAATCTAAAAATGAACGTTAATTGAATTATAAACAATTTGACACCTTATTTCTTCAACATTAAATTATTTCCAGCTTGGTCAATATTGATTTTTCGACTCATGCTTATTAAACATTTTTTATTCAGTTTATCGAGTACTATCTATCCTCGAATTAATAGTGCATAGTGCGATCTAGTAATTTCAAATCGTACAAGCTAACAACTCCTCGGTACAAACACTTATCATACTTTTTTATTTAGAATGTAGTGCTATATCGTTCAGTGCATTACAAAAACTTATGGATTTATTTAAAAAAAAAAGTATTCCCTGCGCTGAAATCCGTGAGTGCTACTTCGCAACTTTAAAAACAAAATACTGCAAAATTCACAACTTTTCGGCGAAAAAATTCTAATACTCTTTTATAGAGAAGAAAGAACTGCGCCGATCAGTCTATTACAAAAATTTATGGTTCTGCTCGAAGAAATATTCTCTACGTTAGGGGCCACAAGTTCTACTTTACAATATTCGTACAAATCAGATATTTTCTAAACTAATAGTTTTTGGCCATACACACACATACTTACTTTTATAGAGAATGAAAAGCCGCATCGATTAACAGACTAAAATCTACTTGGTTCCATATAAGAAAGTAAAGATGGCCACTACACCTCCAATACGCCTCCAAGCATAAAAAACAATTAACACATTATCCTTTCCTCCAAACCTTTCAACTTTTGTTTAAAATATTTTTCCATATCACCCTATTCATGTTAAGCCCCATGTTTATTAGATATTTTTTGCTTCTTTTGGGAAGTACTATATGCCATTATACAGGCACAAGAAATATTTAGGCTAACTATTGTTAGTGTTGGAAGGAAATCTTACAGTGTTATTACTATAATTTGTACAAGTCACGATTTTAAATCAAATATTCTGTGGTGAAAGTGAAATTAAAATAATTAAAATTTGGACAGTAAAGAGCATTCGTTTTCTATAATTTCACCAGTAAATAAAAAAAATCGGCGTATTGTTTATAATTATTTCAGAAATAAATGTCGTTGGTGACGGAGGCTGCTCGGGGTCGTAGCGATCAGTGCGAAATGTTTACGTTACTTCATCAAATGGAATGTTCATTTACGTTTTCTCGTTGTATTTTTCAATAAAATCATGCCATATATAAGGTCGTTGAATTCGTCTGGTTACACTCTATTATTTTGTAGAAAAGAATATACTGTCATTTGAAAACATCCAACTGATCTTAAAAGGACCTTAACTCCAACTCTTTTAATCACTCAAAAGGAAGTTTCTCAATTCAATGCAGTTTCCGAAATATTAGCATTTATATGTTTAAATATATAAATATTTCAAGCTTGATGCCTGGAGATCAGGAAACTAAGACTTAACATTAAGCCTACCGATAATTTATATATGTATGTATACCTATTTCTACCGAACCGGTCAAATTACCGGTCTTTAAATAAAAGTTATATTTTTTGCAATTGAGTGCAGGTAATAGTCAATTTGGTACGGGCAATAAAGAACAAAACAACTGTTTGATAATAGTGAAAGAAAATTTCTTTCTTTCATTTTAATTATAAACAAGAACAGAAAATGAAAAATAAATAATAGTCGTACAGCTTAGTCATACGGTCATTCAACCGGCCGTGATAGCTTTAGTGTTAAGTGCCCGGAAGTGTTTACCACTTTGAGTGCCACGCTGCATTAGCTGAAACTAACAAAATTCCTAAATTTTTATACAAAATGAATATAACCATAACCATACAATTTTTTTACTGCTTCTATTGGACTTTATTATATATGTGTATCAATACTATGTGCAGTCAAATAAATAATGATTGAATCTATGTGTTACACAGATATGGGTGGCGTGGCACTCAAAGTGTTGATGTGAAGTTTCGCAATGCGGATATTTAAATGTGCACGTATTCGAATCTGTACATTTGAAATTCGCAGTCTTAGAATTTCGAAGTTTGAAGCTTAAAAGCTGTCTAAAAACATAGAAGAATCGTAATTCACAGCTCTACAGTTCAAACGTTTCAAGTTTAAGCTGCTGAAAATTGTAAATAATGTGAAAAGCTGAAAATTGTAATTGCTTGCTTTAAAACTCTGGAGATGTTAAAGCGAAGAAGTTAATTAAGAAACTTGATACGTGTCGCGTAAATCTCGGTGAAAAGAATCGATTGTTGTCGGCGGAGAGAGAATGAAGCAACGAGCCGAAGAATAGAACGTCCTCTGAAACGATATGGCGGCTTTCACTCGATTCCAGGTTAAACGTTAATTGCGCCGGTTATAATAAAATCCACAGACTCGTTTAAAAGTCTCCTTAAATATATAAAATAAACCGAAGGACCGACCGGGGAAAAAAGGAATTTCGATCGTGCTCGAAATTCAAATTTCGGTGAAAGTAGGGAGACCGGAAGTGTTCGTTAATTGGTCGCTTCTGACGGGCTTTCTTATCGCAGAGATTCGCATAATTGCTTAACCACCTGTCGCCTTCGTATTTTTTTTTTCGGGTCCAGGTTAATAGGTGTAAGAAACACTGAAAATTTATGCTAACTCGAGTTCAGTGTTACGACACAATACATAAGCAATTAATTCTCTGTAGATGTACTTGTCTCATTTTTAATGATGGAACTAGAAATAAAAAGGCATTCTATGGTCGCCATTTGAAATTTTACGGGCTGAAAATGAGAGGTTTACAGATCTGAAAATTGTGAGATTGAAATCTGACATTCACCAAACCGGCAATCAGAAATCAACCATTTAAGAAGTTGCAAATAAGAAGCTTAAAGCTCAAAAGATTAATATTTAAATTTTTACAAGCTGTAAATTACGAACTGCCAGTTTTAGAAGTCGAAACTGTTAAAGTTTTGAGTTGTCTTCAAATTTTTAAGTCTTCAGATTTTCATCTTTCAAATACATTTTTTAATTTTTAATTCACGATGTTGTAACTTTACAAGTACAACTTTTTAGATTATTAAATTATCGAATACCCATATTTTGAAATTTCAAGTTCTTAAATGAAAGTTTGCAGATTCTTAAATTTCCAAATTTCGAGGTTCACAAAGATTCAAATTTATAAGTTAACAAGCTTTCAAATACAGCTTGTTACACAATTTCCCTTTAAGGTTTAAACTACACATTTTTTAGTACAGAAAATTTCAAATTTCTTATTTCTCAAATTCTCGAATGTTATGTTACAAAACTTTAACGAAAATTCCAACGACAAATTTTTACATTTTAGACTTTCGTATTTAAATTTCGGATGTAACGAAAAATTGAAAACGGAAATTTTTTATGGCCATACAGATCTACAAATGTACAAAATTTCAAAAGAAAACACGAAGGAGGAAGGAATTTCATTGATTTTGGAACAGGAAAAAAAATTCATTTTTGAAGTATGTAACCTTTGTAATTCGAATTTAGAAGCACTTATGGAAATTTATTATACAAGCTTCAGGAATACAAACATTTATGAACAAGTTACCGAAGGTTAAAATTATCACATTACAGAAGTTCTATGTTTGTAAATTACAAGCTATCGAATTTTAATTACGAATTTTTATAATTTACAACACTTAAATATTTAAAAAACAGTTAACTGACGTAGGAAAAACTTGATAACAAATGCTGTGAGGATAGAAAGGAAAGAATAAATAGTAAAAATAAATAAATGTTAATAAAGCTATAAAATTGAAGTAAAAATCACGAAACCGTAATATGGTTGAATTATAAAATATAAATAACAACGTCCAAACATAAAGATTATTCACTGCAACTGTATTAAAATTAGAGAACATTAAAACTGTTAAGCCACCTCATAAATAATATTGGTTTTAAATGTACTTCAAGCATAGATACACAACAACTGCAGATAATTAATAAGATACTTTTATATTTTTAATTATCAGTTAATTCCACCATCACCAAATTTCTATTATTTTTAAAATATTAGTCTCAAGATGATATCAACCGATTAGTGTCATTCAATCTTTTCTCAAATAAAAAATTGTCCGCCCATCTGACAATGAGTAGATAGTCGTAAACGGAACAAGATTCGAAAATGCAATTATGTTACTGAAGTAGTTATCCTAATATGTTTCGACTAAAACTGCGTTCAATTAACAAAATTGTCGGTGAAAGGTATTTTACATAACTAGACTGCGGATGTTTATGCAATTTAACGTATCCAAATATCTGAAAAATGCTCATTTAAAACCGTGATAAAATAAAAAGTACATTTTTAAACATGTATGGAACAAAATACAGTTTTGTTAAAATTTCATTTCTATAACTGCGTTAGCATGACAAATGTTGAACTCTAAAAATGTGTGTATACAAATTTCAAACAAAACTATAGTTGTATCGTGTCTGAAAAGAAGAGTACGTATTATAAATAGAATTTCCAATTGTTTCACTATTTTGGAGACACTACACCTTCAGAACTAACGATATGCACAAACTTCATCCACAACAAATGTACGTCTATTAACTTCAAACATAATGCAACCACTTTGGACGAAAACTCTTGGTGCACTGTATTTGTACTTATTCAACGATCTTGTACGAAATAGAAAACGCCATTGCACATGGGGTAACCTGATAAACGCGAGCGTAGAAGATTCCGTATTTATTGAAACCATATTGCACCATCCCGGTTTGCTGTTACAGTTTTAATTCGATACGGCGTAACAGTGTTGAGTAATTGATCAAATTCTTTTGAATGCCAAAATGTGTTTTTTAAAGCCGCCGTAAGGCAGCCGCGAATCAGGTTCTTGGTGGTTTCACCGATGGATGTCATTGAATATAGAAACAAGTTTTCTCTTTTTCTTTACCGTTACGCGGCTAGTCACGATTAACGATTGCCAGGCTCGATCATTATGAATTCAGCGCAATACGTTGCATCCGAAGATGTCCACTGTGCTCGAAAGAAACGCTCACCGCTGTACAGGGAGTACCACAATATGCGAGCGTAACTTCAGTGGTGGATACAGCATACAAAAATAATAAGAAAAGTTCATATTAACGTGTGTTCTATCTGACCTTGTTTCAGAGTTAGGCTGCGTTTACATTGGAAAGTTACTTGTACCAGTAACTGACACAAGTAGCTAGCCAGGCGCCAATCTTGGTGCAAGTAGGTGTTTACATTGGTAAGTAGCTTGTATCAGTCACTTGTACCTGTAACTTGCAAGCAGCTACTAACACAGTGTATACCATATAGAAACGTGACTGGTACAAGTACTTGTACCAGTAGCGAGGACAGGAAAGCGAATAGCTGGTCAGGCACCAATCTCGGGGCAAGTAGGTGTCTACATTGATGAGTATCTTGTACCAGTCACTTGTAATAGTAGCTTGCAAGTAGCTGCTAACACAGTGTAAACCATATAGGAACGTGACTGGTACATGTATTTGTAGGTGTTTACATTGGTAAGTAACGTGTCCAGTCATTTATATAAGTAACTCGAGAGCAGCTACTAACACAGTGTAAACCATGTAGGAACGTGACTCGTGCAAATACTTGTACCAGTAGCGAGGACAGGAATGTGAATGGCTGGCATGGATATTTACTGAACACTAGTCTTCCCCAACTATACTTATCTGAATTTCACACTGTCCGGACAACTGATCTTTCAGATAGCCCAATATGAACGGGTTCGAGTAGGGTAGTACCTACAACGCGACAGTGAAGACATTGTTAAGAGGGTATATAAACCCCTAGTGCACAAATGCTAACGGTGAATTACATGAATTTAAACACGATTACATGGTTCTTCTAAAGATGTCAGGGATGCTATTAATTCAATTGACAACGATCTGAGTAAAGACGCTTTGTTGGAACGGTGCGTCGGTAATTTTAAGCAGAATAATACTGAGCATAATAGTTTAACAGCATGAAAAACTTTAAACGCGTTTTTCCTAAAACAGTACTTTTGAAACGCATGCTAAAAGTATCTCGGCTACGGCAGAACATATATTATTTTATTGGTAAAATCACTAAAACAGAATTGGTACTGGCACGGAAAGAAACACTTTCGTTTGTAAACGCCTGCTTGCCGTAAGGCGGTCAAGTGGACTAGCCAAGCTAGCTACTTTTACCAGTTACTGGTACAAGAACCTTACCAATGTAAACGCAGCCTTAACCCTTTGAACTCCTTTGTCGAGTGTGACTCGTTATCGATTTTATTCACAGGTACTCCTATATCGAGTCACACTCGAAATTTTTAAATTGCCAATTTAAATATGTATTGTATTTTGCAATATTTTTTTTACCTAGATAAGCAATATTACATGTGCTTGACCCTCTTTTATAACAAAAAGAAGTCCTTGGAGTGTTCAGGTACATGATTGTTTGTACCTAATTGGTTCCTATCAACCAAGTGTGTTTTGAAGTACATTTCAAATAAAACACTTAAAATAACAGGGAGTTGTTGACAAAAAAATTAAAAAAAAAGTAGGAATTCAAAGGGTTAAGGTCGATTTACATTGTATAGCACAAACCGTCACGTACCAGCCATGGCACGTCCCGTAATTGGGACAACAATTTTATTGGGTGGCTCGTTGCATATTACGGCTCACACAACTTAATAGCTTCTATTAATTTGTCTTGATTCGTCTTTTGATACAACCGTTCTGTAACGTTTACTAATTCACACTGGCAGACCAGCGCGGACACATTCTGACACGCACCGTCACAAACAGTCACGAAACGTCAAAACATTCTTTACGAAATTTTCGGCTTACGCCGGTACGTGCCGTTGACGGAACGTGCTAGTCGAAGCAGGTTAGTGTACTGTGCAGAGACAAGTCTGATTTAGTATACTGTAATAGGCCTACCTTTTCTTACATAATCCCAAAAACAGAGCACACGCATTTTCTTTATTAGCCAAAACAGTCACATCTATTAATCGGATCACATAGCACCGTGTGACAAAGAGAGTAAACAGAACACATCGAGATTGAAACGAACTTTAAAGCAACAGCGTAGGCATCCCGGAATGTTAACCATTAATGTGTCGTGTTTCGCTGGTAGGCCTTGAAACGTACCCCCACGAATATGGGAATTCTGCTACTATGTCAACGTGTGCCGTCAATAACCTAAATGTGTGGGTTTTGGAGGCATCAAAGACAGGCCAACGTGTCATCTCTGCACAGTACAGAGTTGCCCGGCTGTCCGAAATTGCATTCGGGACCTAGATTTTTCAGCCTGTTGGGCTAGGACAAGTTTTCATAGCCTTCTCGAGCACAGTATTTACACGATATGTACAGAAGGTGATAACAACGTGCCCTAGCCCGGCAGGCTAAAAATTGTCGGTCCCGAATGTTATTTCAGACTGCCGGGCAACTCTGTACACAATCCCTCTAAAACGCATGTTTCAATGTTTTGTTGTACTGGCTACGGTATGTGCCGTATGGTATATAAATCCACCTATATGCATAAAATTGTGGTTTCGATGACGATACGTGACGGTTCGTGCCGTATACTTTAAATCGACCTTTACAATCGTTTTGTGTTGTGCCAGTCGTTCACCTGTCTTCACAGAAATTGCTCGGAGTGACCATCTGCGGCTCGAATACAAGCCTCAAGATGTCTTATCATTGACTTTCTGACCCATTCGAAATTGCTAGGTGTTGTTCGAATTCGCTGGCAACCCTCTTCAATACGCTGCCATTTATGCACTTGTGTAATCTACTATTATTAATTCAAATGCAAAGTATTACAGAAGTGTATTAGACACTTTGTACACGTACTGCTGTTATCAAATGAACGTACTGAACTGATTTAAAAACACTACAAGACAGTGTTTACATAATAGTGAGCAAGGTTGTACACTGTCGGACATCCTAGGCGACACCTTGTTCTGAAGCAGTATAGGAGAAGGAACCAATCATGTGACAGCTGCCAAACTTTCAAAACCGAAGACGACTGGCCAGGAGACGAGTGGTAGGGGTCCTAGACTGTCGCCTAGGATCAGAGTTGCTAGATTTTTACAAGGTTCTCTTAAACACAGTTGTCGAGCAAGTGTAAAATATAAAAGTTCCGAATGTATTAATATTTTTAGAATCTGATGTGCATCTACGTAGAAATCCTGAAGATTTGTAAAATTCGTTTGACGTATAATTATAATGAATTATGAAATTCAGTGCAGGGTCACACAGACTCCAAGGTCCTCACAGCGTCAAATGACGAAAGAATTTTATTTCACAGTGTGTATTGAAACACTTTCAAACGAGACCCACGAAATAATATCACAATATGGTTACTTATAATCTGACAATCGATGGGATAATCTGATAATTGTCCGCAAATATATACGTAGAATAATGCAATATTTCCTTAAATCGATTATAATAGCATTTTTCACTCCAGTGGCGTGTTGGAGGCACCATAATAGTTACAATGGTTTTGTACAAATATCTGAAAATGCTGTACAGTTTCATAAATTCTACACTGCATACATTTGATGAGCATCCTGTTAAAACAAGTGCCCTCTGAATAATATAAATCGTCTTCAGTTTACGATTTTCAACACATTGAGTGGCATGGAGGTCACCGGTGACCAACACGCCGCGGCGCTTCAAATTTTATTTAATTAAATAATTGCTGATTGGTACTATACTTTAAGCAAACTTAACATTACAGGTACGCATGTACAATACTAAATATTTAAGCTTTCTTTTTTTTACGATTTACATAGAAAGAAGGAATTTATATCGTGTCTGACCAGCGATGGGTGTTTTCACTGTGGCAATCAACTTTGGACAATCTAATATCAAGATGCAAAAAAGTATATATACATATACTTTAATAAACAATAAATAATTTGAGTGTCTGATCCTCTGGTTACTTTGAGCTGGTACTATTGTATTAGTCCTCGTAATTCCTCGGAAACTTTCAAAATGGAGATCGGACGAGGTGTGCACGCGATCCGATACCACGAGCATTTTGGTTGATGCGGTTTCCGTTTCTTTTTTTATCATTACGTCAACGATATCAGGGAAAAAGAATGATCGACGAGGTCGTCGCTCGACGAAAGTGAGAGGACTCGAGTAACCCGGAAGGACAAAACGAGTTCTTGGTACTTGTTACAACTGGAAGGTCCTCGAGAAACATATGTGGGCGGATCACTGTCGCCATCCTTTCGGTACGCGATACAAATGTTTTTACCCACACTGTCGGCCACACACGGGGTCTAATTTTATTTATTTTGTGCCGGATGAAGAATATGTAAATGCGCGAAGGAAGAAAATAAGAAGAAGGAAATGGACAAAAGTAAAGTGACAAGGAGAGTTCACAGCAGTTGCCTTCCTGGCGAATCTCCAGGCAAAATGAGTGGACTCGTGTTCGAATCTCTTTTCAAACACACCTTAAAACAATGATATTTAATGCTAAAAGTTTTGTGAGCTCATGTACCATAAGCTAGACAGGTAACCGAAATATCTAAAATATAATTTATTTAATACGTTGAACGCCGTGGCGGTCACCGATGACCGACACCTCCAATATAGTTTAATTAAATAATTATTGATTGTCACAAATTCTGAGCGAACTTCATACTGAAATAATAATGTAGGAACAGAGGAACACGACTGAGTACCGAAATCTTCTTTTTCTTTACGATTTATACAAAAAATAGTAAATTATATTGTGTCTGGTTAGGTATGGCTGTTTTCACCGTGGCGGTCAACGTGTTAATATTATAATGTATGATTTTAATACAATAGAATTTGTTACCCATTTTGCTGTATTCCACCCTTCCTATTTCTATACAGGGTGTTACAGAGGAGTACGTGATGTACACAAAACTGAATGAAAATGATTATCTAACGTAGGTCCTGCAATGAACTGCTGGAGTGTTATGGGCCCTCATAAAGCCAATGGGCCTGGGGCGTTCACTGGATACATTAAATTCCTCTATCAATTCTTGCGTAGTTTATATTGTGAATGTAAAGTACCATATTTAACACTTAAAACATTTTTTACTAAACAAAGTATCTTCCATTAACTTCTGCACATTTCTACCGACGAGTATTAAGCTTTTCAATGCCTGAATCCAGAAACTTTTTATTTTTACATTCGATGCGTTCTTTGATTGTATTTTTGTCTGTCTACTAGTTAATTAATCGATTTTCTTTAAGTAGATTGCCTAGATTTCTGAATAAATGATAATCCTTTGGAGAGAAGGTTAGGGAACTTCGTAGCTCAGTTGTTGCAATTTTTTAGAAATCGGTATTGTCACACGCGATCTTGCGTTACCATGCAACAGAATTGGCAATACGTTAAAACATTGCGAACACTGTCGTATTTGTTAATGCTACAGAGATCAAACACTATAGTAGTTTATTTTACAGGCTGCATGGACTTTAGTAAATGTATACACTTACTGATCACATGTGTCAAATCATATTAATTGATATAAATTCTTTGCGAATTGCATATTCGATTACGTTGGATTTAGTAAGTTATTTTGTTGAAGGACAAGATAATTGATATTTTTACTATCGAATATGAGCACTTGTTACTCTAATTAAATAACCTAACGATTTATTAACGATATATACAATTTAGAAATAATTTATTGTTATTCTTTTACGGAAGTGATTTAAACTACTAAGGAAACATTATGTTCCGGGTGTATTAGGACGAACAGTAAAAAACAAAAGGAAAATGAAGAAAAATACCTTTTTGTAAGACGTTCCATTTTCACAAAAATTAAGTTTAAATGTTCGGTGAGCACGCATGTAATTCTTTATCTTCCGTGCGGAAGTTTTATAAGCGTATTTATTTAGTACATTGCTCGAACGCCAATGGGCGTTTCCCGCATGGAATATACTGATATCAAAAACGCATAAGAAAATCCCTGAATCTTAAAGGGTTGATTTTAGTTAATTAAGCTTAAAAATTCGCTAAGTACACGAGTACTTTCATTGATTGTATTCATATTGCATGAATATGAATATCTTACAGAAGATTTTAAATCGTTGGTTAATTATACAATTTAGAATTGAAATCGAAGTTTGTCAGATTTGGACTTGAAATTCTATTGACACTTCTGGGCATATATATATATGTCGACAGATATAAATAAGTACAATAATTTAAGTTTTGATGAGTACTCACAACAGTACTTTAAATTTCTGTGAGTCTTCCTTATAAAACTCCAAGTTTCAGGTGTTCAAAACTCCACATATTCGATGTCTGAAATTTCGAAGAATGTTCTACTAAAAACATGTTCAAATTTGGAAATTCTTATTTTTGACGTTTGAAATATCAAAATTTCGTTAAAAAAGAGTTAGTTAATATTTAATGACTAAGCTGCCTGTATGCTATAAAATCGAGGTGATGTAAACATTAGTATTTACTATTTACAGGAAATTGTTAATATATTTACGTTAAACTGCATTCAGTGTTAAAATACGTTTATTTAATATTTACTGTTAAGAATTTTTATACCTTAATCATTCTATACTACTTATTCAATATTTCTTTACTTTCTTATTGCTAGTATTTGTCAGTTTAGTATTTAAGATAAAAATATGTTTTAAAGAATTTTATTCATTTTTATAACATTGATATTCATTGTTTGAAAGTAATTTTTACTGCAATTACGTATTCGATGCTTATTGTTTAGTAACTAGATATGTTTATTCCGTGTTTATTATTTTATATAATATACCAAACATTTGAAATGAAATTAATTAAAATTTTATTTTAAGTAAAAATAATTTTGATGTTATAAAAATACTACGATTTCCGGTTTATATAATACACCTATATACTTTAACACGATTATTGATTTAATGAACTAATACATCATTTCAGAAATAAATAGTCACAAATTTACAAGCAGTATCTGAAACTGTCTAGGAACTTTGCATTTCCACTAGAGAATAATATACATACGTTTATCACTTTCAAATGAAACTTCATCATTATTATTTCTATAATAATAAAATTTACAGCGCACTTATGATGATAACTTGGATGAGAACAGAATGAAAAAAGTATTCGTTAACACGTAATAATTTAACGAAGTAAAATGGAGCGATAGTGTCGATCACAATCTCGATCACGATCTTTCCCGAATCGATCTCTTTTCAGACCGGTTCTTACATGAATTCACGCGTGATGTAATATCATTCGAAGGAAAAAATGAAACGAGTTTGAAAATCAACACGACACGCATAAGGAACCCTGAACAACGTCTCGTTGACTGTTTTATAAGCAAATGTTTAAACAATTCTGCAAAATAAACTATGAAGTCCTACTCCCTAGATCAAGTAACACTAAATCTAATAATAAGTAATAAAAGTACAAAACGAAAACATTGCGTAATAAATGAATATTAATTAAAGATTGTTTGATCAGCAGTTATTAGTGAAAATAATTAAATGAAGAAACAAAATTTTCGAAGATTGTAATTGATACATTCTTTCTTCTTTTAGAAAAATCGTAAAAAATGTGACAAAACTGGTACAATTAATTGCTAGATGAAGAAATCGAAAGTAGTAAAAAATGTAGAAAATCTACACTGAAATCAAAAAGGGCAAAAATTTAGAAAATTTGCTACGAAATACTTGGCAAGTTGAGGGCAAAACCGAAAGGACATTAAAATCAAAAGAAAGTTAAATCAGAAAACACAAAAATGTTTAGTTGGCATGATTTTAGGTAAAGTTAAGAATTTCTCGGTCAGAAACGAGTGATGACAAATTTTAACTAAAACTAGAAAGAAAGGTAAAATAAAAAAATTATTTAAAAGATCGTAAGAAATTTCCACTTCCCAAAAACAATCTCATCGAAAAATCGACAAATTCTTAAATTAAATCAGAAAAGAAACCGAAAATGAGAGAAACAAAACTATAAAATTATTATTATATACATAGTTTCAGCAGAAATAATAATACCGCAAGAAGATATTGTTTTGTAGAAAATTTTACGAAAAATCTGAAATACTGTAGCTAAAACCAAAAGAGAAATAAAACAATGAAGAATTATTCGAAAAGTTTCAATAATATCTCCCAATATACAATAATATGAAAGTAATTCAAAAAACTATATTCAAAGGTGTAGAAAGCGATTAAGATTTAGAGGAATCGCTAAAAGAATTTAAAAAGAACATTCTTTTTACATTCAATTATATTAAAAAGCTGCTCAAACATCGCAAAAGTATTCCTTTTGAACATACTTTCACAAACACCGTGGAAAAATTCAGAGTCAAGGAGAATCGCACAAGGAATCAGAAAAAACTTCAGGTGCGAAAATTGAATAAAATCGTAAGAACTATCGCAAAAATTATTCCAAGCATCCTATTGAAACGTGAAACTACAAAAAGAATCCAATTATGGTGTGTGAGAGTGCAGGAAAATTTCGGAAAAATCCTGGACCGAAAAACGGTCAGCGCAAACATAAGGTGCGTTGAAAACGGGGTCAAATTCGAACTAAAATGTCCAGTCAACTATTTTCCGTTTAGCGTTCGGCATATTTTGTCACGTTTCAGCGCGTGCTGTCCAATTTCTCTGACTTACCATGATTTATCCGGGAAAAGGTACAGTTTTCCAGGTGACACACAAAACTTCCGTATTGGAAAGTAGCACCAAAAAAAAAAAAAAAAATGCAAGAGTCAGGAAGGAAACCGAGCGTCGTAAGGACGCGATGGACCGGAAACGCGGTAACTGTCCGCGGAACGACGACGAGGAGGCGAAGAGAAAAATGGTGTGATCGATGGGAAATCAATGATCGAGGATCCACGGCCGCATGATCAAGCAACTGTCACTGACAACAGTTCGAAAAGCACTGACCGTAGTGAACGAGAGACTCCTGTCATTCTCTTCCCCTCTCCTAACCCTCTCTCTTTTCTCTGTTTTCTCTCTCATAGGAGAAGTGATCCCTTCTTTTGGTTATGGTTACCTGTAGTATGGTTAGTCGGACGAGGCTCCCTTTCTTTTTTCATTTATATCGATTGCTTTTCTTCACGAGCGATTCTGATTGTTATTATTAATTAGCTCTTAATATTTTGTCGGCCCTTGACACGTGTGCGCGACCTAATTCATTCGGATAATATGTACGTAAAAGAAATAAATAAACGTACCTGTCACTGAAAGAAAGTGAAAAGATACGTACTTATATAATTAAAATTGAAAAATAATCGATGTAGAAAGAATAACATAGAATGTTTTGTTATTTAACTAAAGTCTTATGAAAATGGTTAAACAAGTTAATTTTCGCAAAATATACATAAATAATAATACATATTCAATTTTAGTAATAGACAAAAACTAATTGCAATATATTTTTCAAATCTTTCGAATTATTCAGAAATTGTTTTACAGGTGCGTATGTTCCGTGTTTTTTTTTGTGTCTGGTCCAGGAAACTTCCGCAAGACCTTATAACATGATAACATTTATAGTTATAAGCATAATCACGTTCTATGGAGCGCACTTGTAAAGATGCTGCTCCAATGGGAACAGCATCCACATGCTACCCTATAAACAAAATATATCAAACTGCCGAATGTGCATCTGGGAAAATTGCAGGGATTATTTAGGGTAAAAAAAGAAGGTATAGGCAGATAGGAGCATGTTCGGCTCTGAGAACAGAATTACAAAATTTACATAATGATTGATCTTTTTGTTTTAAATATAGTAGAAATTCCGATATCCGAACTATTGTAGCGACGCAGAGATTATGCGCATCAAGGACACTCCTCCCTCTTAATTTTTTTTAGTGTTCTTTACATTGCGTCCTGGCGAACGATGTTCATTACTATTCACATTCGTTCCAATTTTCAAAACGATAAAATCTTCAATGGTGGGCTTCACGCATGTTACATACTAGTTTGATTAAGTAAACGACAAATGATCTTGAAGTGCCTACTTTCAACGTCTGCCCAATAGTAGGGAGATATAATATTTCAGATAAGAGATAATTCGGATAATGTAATGTTCACTTTCCTTATATTGATCATTCTACTTCACAAGAAATTACAATATAAAGTAACTATTTTTTGTTCAATTTAGGAGTTTCACATTTTTTAAATTGCTAATTGCATAAGTTTATGGGTGTATTCAACTGTACAGAACTTTCTTGTACTTCAAACTACATATCTGAGACCTTATTTCAATATTATAAAGTGTTTCAGAATGTTCAAACTTATTCACTGTATCTCCCTATTACTATAGAATACAAAATTTGTAATAATGTTTTTGTCAGTCAAATTGAGTATTTCAATCACCGTTTTTATTAGTCAGTAGACTGATGCGTTGTAAACATACTTCATTTGGATGATCATAAAAACATGCAAATGTAATATTTAAATTCCACCGTGAAAATTGCCAGGCAATCGGATACATTATAATACAATGGGACCTCGATTATCCGAACTACAATTACCAGTAGGATGACTCACATCGTAATTATGTTTCACATCAAAGCAATTTTACTTCACAGTATAAAATATACAAGCTGGGGCAATAACTTTGACTACCTGGAATATCTGCGTTATTGTTAGAGATGTGACAAAGCTTTATTTTCAAAAGTTGTGTGGTTCGAGGGGACCATAACATTCCAATAATAACTTTGTCGTAGATCTTACTAGGAGCACCTCTACTAGGAGGGTCTTCGGAGATTTCAGGGTCAACTCTATCTTTTAAATGGCATGCTATACTTTTTTGTCCCTTGGAGAACAGCATATGTTTAGACGATTTCCACAACCTATAATACGAGGCCATTCGACGTTAAATAAAGGAGTAAATCAACGATTCTTGCGTCATAAGAGGTTCTCGAAGTGGTGTCCGTTCGTGTCGACGTCACATTGCAGTCCTCGAACTACTGAAGCCCGGAGATATTCGCAGTCAAACATTCGATATGCGGAGGGTAATGTATGTGAAGGGTAAGAGGAAAGGACAAGGTATGTCTATTTTTATTCTGCAGTGTTCAACTTGAAAGAAAAATTAACCCTTTGCACTTCGTTGGTTCCGTTATGGGGACATTCGTAATCTGCATCACAGCCCAGCATGGCAAGAATGCACATTGGAAATTGCTTCTAAAGCAGTGTACTTTAGAATTCTATCAAAATCAAAGTAAATAAATTCATAAGCGTTTATGATTTCTTCTTTTCAAATAAAAACTTATGGTTTTCAAAATTTTACAGTATAAAAGTGTGCTGGAATTGCTGGTCGATCACAAAAAAAAATGTTTGGAGTGCAAAGGGTTAAAATAATATAAAACAATTATATTTTCGCTAATTTTTTTTCTGTCGCTTAATTAGAATATAACTTCATGTCATGAGCAATACAGTTACATTCATTGAACCTTGTTTCTTTACTGATGCACTAAGGTCTTAAAAATTAATTTCTTCAATGAAGCTGTTTTGTGATATTCCAAGTTTTTCCCTTTACTTTTCAGTTGTGGTCATTGCATGTCATTGGTTGTCCATATTCGAATGCAGCATAACGCAGGAATTTAAATATGTTGTACTTTTTCTATTATAAGACTATATTTAAAGTAGACAGGACAACACGTGATCGATTCATATTCAAGATGAGGAACAGTGAGAGAGAAATACAGTGTACGGAGCGTAAGATAATCTTCAAGGTTCCCTGAAAATTTAAACAAAATGTTTACAGTATTTAATTTGTCAAAATCAAATAATACACTCGCTCACTAATCTTATTTATTAATCATGAGAGCACTATCTAATTTATAAGAAAAGTTCGAAATACAGGGTGCGGTCAGAAGTTATGTACAAGCGGGCACGAGGGGATTCCTTATGAGAAAATAAAAGAAAAACATAAAATAACATTATTTCTTTCGAAGCTTAGTTTTTGGAAAAATCGAGTTTGAAAATTCGCTGCGTTTGTGTGCAGTTTCAGCTAAGAAACAGTAAAATACGGTTCGTCGATCGATGTATAACGCCTGTCGTCTTTGTACACAATGTTTACCTGACGTTTACGAGTACTATATAGATTCAAAAAAGCAAAAGGGCAAATTTTTTCAACAATATCTCATTAAAATTAAATCTGGTGAGATCAGATTGCAAATGCACAGGTAAACTTGTTGTTAACGAAAACTTTAGATATATGATTAACAGACTGCGGATGTTTATGCAAATATACAATTTTAGACTTCCATATTTTCTATATTAATGTAGTTAAATAAATGAAATTTCAACAAGACTGCATCTGCTCCTTAAAATGTTCAGAATATGTAATTTTTATTTTGCTAAGTTATCAAATGTCCATCATGAACTAATTTGGATATATTAAATTGCATAAACATCTGCAGTGTAATGATTAATAAATAGTAAAAATAGCAGACGACCGAATTTAAACCCTGTTGTACAACAGATATCACATTAACAGTCGAATGGCGGAGGTGGATCTATTTTGACCCGTATTCTGTCTGACATAAGACTACTCATAGATTGTTCATATTATCGGCGTTGCGTTGAGAGCCCGAATTCGCTCCTTATCGCTTCATTGCCTATCCTTTCCATTGCCTCTCTTTGTCGCACAATAAACGCAAAGAAATGCGTTACAGGCTAGGATGTTTACGATGAGCTGCAACGTGGTACTTTTTAGTTGTAACATCGATCATAATAACATTCTCATAGTAGCATTTGAAAATAAAGAGGTTGCACTCCACAAGCACGTCAGGAATGCAATCGAATAACCCAGAAGAAAATTTATAAGTAGGAATGAAGAACCTACTTCGTCTAAAAAGCATTTCAGGTGTCACATGTGCATACGTAGTGGCAATAAATGAAGTGTAAGGAGAAAAAACAGGGAACGTCCATTTTTATTCTACAGTGTTCAACTTGAAAAAAAAAAGGAAAATAATGTAAAACAATTGTTTCTATGCTTATTTTTCTCCTGCTGCTTAATTAGAGTATAACCTCATGTTGTATAAAAAGTACAGTTCAATTACTTGAACCTTGTCTCTTTACTGGTGAACTACAGAATTAAAAATTAATTTTCTCAATAAAGCTGTTTTGCAACATTCCTTGTTTTTTCCCGTAACCCTTCAAATACAGTACAAAATGTGACGAATGCTCACAATATATTTGTAAACCCCATACTGTCAGCCTGTCAAATACTTCGTGCGTAAATTGTGCACATGTATAATAAATAGTATGGTCGTATTTATGTTGCATGTTTTCTATAACTACATGCTATAATTTTATGAGTAAATCGTAAATTTACACTTCATAAATACGTACATTCTTATATAAAGACCAAAATCTGCTAAAGTTCATTGTTTAACGTCTGAATAAGCAAATTCAATGTGGATCAGAAATGACCCGAATCCGCCACGCGTCTCGCTGTCCGACTTTCCGCCATCCGACTGTTAATATATATATATGTATGATATATAATATTATATGTACATGGGCTCTATTACACTTTTCACATTATAAAACAATAATTTTTGTAAATGCACGCCGTGAACAGTGTAGCTGTGTAATTAGTTAAGGAATAATTAGTAGCTTTGCCAGGAATTACCATTTTATTACTGGAACTCCCATGAATAAGAAATAAAGGAAGAAAAGGAAAAATACATAAACATTCCTTGAATACATGAATATTGAGAAATAACAAATAGATATGACATTGTAAAAATTCATTTCATTCTTCATTACAAGTAACTATTGAGTATAGAAAATCTGAAAATATTTCATTTCGAATACTTTTTCTCTTAAGAAGGAGCATTTTTTCCTCATCAATTGTTATTCATGAAAATCTGAACATAACACACTATGAATATTATTTTTATTAGAACGTAGCATATAGATTTTATTAGGTACATCAACAATTACGACGATTTGGCACTATAATTTAAAACTGTCCAAATACAACGTACGATCTACTGAAGGAAAGTTTGTTTATACGAATTGCACAAAATTCAGCAAATAATACGACAAAAGAATCGCAGTAGCCACGATTGCAACAGTATTTCATTCCGTCTTTCATTATCTTCCGGCTGAATCTGCATGTATGCTAGTCCTTCTGTTAAACATTCTCATTATTGTGGAGACGAAGTGGGTAAAACCGTTAAAAAATTATGCCGCAACGAATCATTCCCACCATTGAATTGCCTCTTTTGAAAACGAGCCCCTGTAACTAGGACAAATTTTCACTGTCCTATCGTCTTTTTTCCGACACCATTTTTCTTTTTCGCCTTCCCGCTGAAACGTACAGGCAACATTATGGGAACGCTCTCAAACGAAGGAAACTGTACAATACCAAGTGATTTCTGTGAAACGCCAAAGCTGTAACTTAACATTTTACGATTTTTGTTAACACGTTGAGCGCTGTAGCGGTCACCGGTGACGGCCCTTTATTTAACCCTTATTGGGCAGCCACCGCGTTATTTAAATAATTATTGATTATAACAATATTCTCAGCGAATTTTTCATTGCATGATTAACATAGAAAGGCATATATACGATTGAGTACTTAAACATTTTCTTTCTCTGTGATTTACAATCAAAACATTAATTTATGTCGTGTCTGAATAGGAATGGCTGTTTTCACTGTTGCAGCGAACGTGTTAATTGAATTAAATAATTATTGATTGTCACAAAATTCTGAACAAACTTCATATTGAAACAATAATGTAGGAACAGATAAACACGACTGAGTACTCCAATCTTTTTTTTCTTTACAATTTATATAAAGATAGTAAATCATATCGTGTCTGATTAGGTATGGCCGTTTTCACTGTAGCGTTCTACGTGTTAAAGTAAAATACAGCGTGTACATATAGTAAAAAATAGCAGAAAAACGTAAAATATAAGTAGAGATAAGTAAATGTTACGTAATAAACTGTTACACTGTATACGTATTTAATTACGTAATTGACAGATTTTTATGTAATTTATTGCACTTGATGCAACTGATTTATGTGTAAAGCAAAAAAATTTGTGTGAAATTATCGTATGCAAAGTAAATTAAGCAATACGTTACTATTATTACAACACAATTGTTCATATAATAAAAGTGTGTGTTTTAAAATTAAAGATCAAAATTATTCTATACTTTACAGCATTTTATTTTTTTGTTGCAGTACTAAATGTTATCTTTGTAGATAAAACCGTACAAAAAAACAAGCCTAATCATTAGAAGCTATTGCAAATTAAATGATTATAAATATCATAAAAATACATACTAAATTATATAATATGTTATTCTTGCAGCAATTAACTGATACATAATTTAAATAATTTCACCTATTGTAAATAAGTAATTTATTATACAGTGTATAGTGACGAAACTGTATTGAATTATAAAGAAATATTAAAGAATTAGTTTGTTCATGTAATACTTTATCAATACTTTATGATAATAAATAATTCTGTCAAAATGAATGTGTACCTATGACAAGTAAGTGGTCTACATTCTACACTGGATTATTTAAAATTATATATTGAAGATTTTGTACCTACAAAAACAAAATTAAGGAATCATAAATAATTACGATAATACAAAAATAGCAACAAGCAAATCTTCATCAACAATCTTCTGGATTTTTAATTTGGCGATATTTAAACTGAATCGAACATATTTATATTATTGCAAATCAGTTATGCAGAGTGTAAACAAAGTATTCAGTACTTACAGGATAAATAGTATTGCTCAAACTGAATACAAGATATCTAGTGAACGAAGGACAAAAATAAATATTCGTGTTGATAAAATTATTTATCGTAAAGAAAATATTTAATGTTCGACCTGTGTTTACTCAAGATTTTTATTCAATTTGCTGAGTAGGTACTATCTGTCCTGTAAGTTTTGAATATTTTCTTTCACACTATGTATTCACAAAAAAATTCAGAATGCTTAGATTTCCACGAGTGCTCTAAAGGAAAAAGCGTTCAGATCTCTAGCGTGCGGCATAATTCCGTCGCAATGTAGATCGAAAAGGATAAAAAAATGTAGAAAGTCAACCGCTCGGATTTATGCTTAACACTTGCTCGCCGTGAAAATATTCTCGTTGCAAAATGCAGCTGCACTATCGATCATCAATATTAATGCGTCGTTACTGCAGCCGCAAGCAATCGTGAAACATTACGGCGAACTCAGAACAATAGATTCGCACGATAGAATTACACACGTTACGATTACGATTCGATACGGCCGAAACATTAATTTGGTTGATACTGGAACTTCAAATTGCGTTACCCTATCAAGTTACAGTCTGCATACGTGTAGAATCTCTTTTATTCTGATTACTTCACGTATTTACTATCAAAAATATATTCATTTCCTTGAAAGTATAATTAATTAACACTAGACAACGAAACCTGTCAAAATGACGGATTTCAGATTTCTTGTTTTAAATTACAGAAACTATTAACACTTTGAGTGCCACGTCAACCATATCTTGGTGGCAGATAGAATCAATCATTATTTATTTGATCATGTAAAATATTAAAAATATACTTAATCCGATCTAATAGAAGCAGTAAAAACATGATGAATGTAACTGACATTATTGATTAAAAAAGGTAGAATTCATGGTTACATTCATTTTGTATACAAATTGAGGAAGTTTGCCATTTTCAGCTTATGGAGCGTGGCACTCAAAGTGTTAAAGTGCTTTTGTCGGAATTTATGTCGACTTTTGTCGAGATAAAACAATACTTTTATATACCAATTTATTTTCCACCAACCACTATAATTTCGAAGTACTGTACATAGTATTCCTAAATAACCAAAATCCGTCAATATGTTGGGCTTAATTATTTCATAGTTTATCGCTATAGCATAACGTGGTGCGGTTATTGACATGTATATAAACAATGGACTACTTGATTTCTTGTTTCATATGGAAGCACCTTGTACTGTCAGTTTACAATCGACGAGCAGTCTATTATTTATATGTAAGTCTATGGGTACGGTACTTCGATAACGGTTCAGAAAATCGCATTTTCGTTGTCAGTCCGCTACTTAAAACTCATGCGATAAACATGAAATAATAATATTTCATAAGTGTGAAATATTAAAAATCTTTTTAACTGGAAACTATTTTTGTTGCTTAATTAGTTCAGTATTAAAGAAATATGAAATGGTAACAAATGAAACATTTTTGTAAATAGCCGTCAAATTGATGGATGTGGTGGAATTAGGTACATATTCAACGCTGTTTGTTCTAGTATTAAATCTTCAACATTTTGTGTATCCTGTCACCATATGTGGGTGGCACATAGATTCAATCATTATCTATTTGATCATGTACAGGGTGTGACCAAAAGTTATGCACAAGCGGCCAAGAGGTGATTCCTTATGAAAAAATAAAAAAACATAGAATAACTTTTTTTTTCATCCGAGGATTACGTTCCGAGAAAATCGAGTTTGAAAATCTGCTGAGTACGTATGCAGTTTCAGCCAAGAGACAGTGAGATATGGTTCGTCGAGTGATGTATTTATAAAGGACCCCACAGACCACAGCGAATAACGCTAGTATTTGTTTATATTGTAATAAAGTAATTACTTGTTTATAACTAGATAATTAATATTGCATGCATTATTATGAGTACTATAGTAAGAACCCAACCACAATATCAGATACTTTACAATTTCATTTAATTCTTTTTCAATTTCAATCCATAATTTGTCTTTCTTCGTTACGTTTCTGTAATCTTCATGTGATAAGCTGTATAAAATTGGATAATTTCTAACAATTTCTACTAACACGTTGACCGCCACAGTGAAAGCTGCCATACCTAATTAGACACGATATAATTTACTAGTTTTTATATAAATCGTATAGAAAAAAAAATTTGAGTACTGAATCGTGTTCTTCTGTTCCTACATTATTGTTTCAGTATGAAGTTTGCTCAAAATTTTGTGACACTCAATGATTATTTAATTAAATTAAATTTGAGGTGTCAGTCACGTTTACGCGACGTTTATGAGTTACATAAGAGAAAATCGCGTAGATATTGTATACAAACACGATAGGCGTTGTACGTCGCTCTACGAACCGTATTTTACCGTATCTTTGCTCAAACTGCATACGTACTCAGTAGATTTTCAAACTTGATTTTGTCGAAAACTAGCGATAGGGAAATTCTCATGATCGGCGAAAATAAACTTTATGACACCCGCTATTTTTGGAGAAACATGTGTAAGTTAAATACTAACCTGGCTGAAACCCAAACTGGACATCCAAACCTCAATAGAAAATGTAATCGATTTACAAGAACCCATTGAAAATGCATATAAGACTGTATCTACGGATATGCTAATAAGCGTACAATAAAAAACTATTAAAACTAAAAATTGACTTGTCTTTTTGTACTTATTCTTGCGTAAAAATCCTGTGTGGGTTCTATGACTTTTCAAAATATTAACGGCACCATACTCGATATTGCATATTTTGCAACCGTGGCGGGAAAAGATTGTCCAGGCTTCGTATTTAATACATTCTCGACCTTTGGGCCTGCCGTTTCAGGCATAGGACCCTAAACTGGTCTCTTTGCAAATTTGAGTTTATTGCATTTTTACATAACAGTCACAAGAACCAGGTATTTCTTCTTATTTGCATAATTAACCCTTCTATCTGATAGTTTAATCATTTCTTAGAAAAATATTTTAAAGCCAAAGCTTAGGTTGGCCGTAATGGGGCCTCCTACCTTGGAAAGGTTGGGTCTAGGTTAATTATATGAAAATTTGCAACTGTATTCTGTATTTTTTTTATATATTTGCCTAGTATGAAACTATTTTTAACTAGTTTGTACAATTTCACAAGAAAACGTTTTTAACAAAAGTTTATAGGATTTAAATGAGGAATAAACTGATGCTGTATTAATCTCAAAATTGTTATTTTGCCCGTAATAAAGTAACAATGTCACCTTGATTTTCTTTTAATGGAACCATGTAATTGATCTGTAATACTGCTGAAGTCAACAATGGTAATAAATCATAGTATAATTTGTGAAATAGCATTTGTTTGTATAAAAAAACAGTAGATTGGAATAATCCGGAGGTAGGGCGATCAGAAAACACGAAACTACTTAAACGATCTGAATATATTATATTTCCATAAGAAATTCGCACGCGCGGTGCCTTTGTTAAATATTAATCATACAACATACATGATGTAGAACGACATTAGATTAAAATCGCGTACTTAACATAAATTATCCTTATATCTTATATGATGAACGATCGAAAAAACCACCATGGTAAATAGTTTCAAATTGCACAATTGTCCTCGATGACGCAATCCGTCGGTCCCAAAAAACCAATTAGAACGACGACGAACCGGAAGTTCCTCGAGCAGACCCAAAAGTCTCGTTCTCATAATCAAAATCGAATTAGTCGAATCGTTCCTTCGCGGTTTACTTCATTTCTCACCGGAATCCGTACGTTCTTTTCAACCATACACTCATCGGTTGAAAGTTTATAAATTAGTATAATCGATACACGGTGTTTATCATCGAGATCTCGAAATTCTATTCTATTTGATTAAGACGATGAAAACTGGTTTGCAATGGCGAAATGAGAAAGTTACAGCATTAGATCGCCATAGTTATCGCAGTTAGGGTCTCCTCTTCGTCTTCTGGTCCTTCCTGAAGAACTGTAGTCCCATTTACTGGAGTTAGATTCAGGATTTTCATTCTTCCGATTTTTACCTTTTTTTTCCGTTTTCGTTTTCCTCATCGTCACCGTTATTCTTTCCATTAGTGTTTTGTTGTTTTTGTTGGTATTTGTCAGTTTCCCCTCCCCTGAATTATAGACAATTACTATGCCTCGATTACATGAGCACGCATTTGCCTTTCTCGGCCCATGGGTTGTTTTTCTTATCGGGCGCGTGTATTAGTGGATCAGTCTTCTCGTTTTCTTCGACGTATTCCCTCATTCTGCAAGCAGAAATAACGTAATTTTTTAGTGTCATAAAGGTCTGCATACTATGATTAATTAGTCTAACATGAAAACTAAATCAGACACATCATTTACACTCCCAGGCAAAAGAAACTATTGGCAACAGGAGCTATTAGCGAAATCTCCGCATTTCTTCTTCTTTGGCCGACTCGATGTGTGCCTTACACAATTTTATTTGACACTTGTCGCTATATTGTGTCTCTTGTGTACATCTCCATGTATCTGTACACTGTCGAGCATCCTAAGCGACCCTCTAGGCCTTCCACCACTCGTCTTCTCGCCACTCGATTTCGATCTTGAGAAGTCGACGTGCGACAGCAGTCAGGTGATTGGCTCCTTCTCATGTACCGCTTCTGAGAAGACGATCGCCTAGGATGCTCGCCGATGTACATACCTTGAGCCTCTTTAAATAGAAAACTGATTTAAGGAGGTGAAATCGATATCAACGAATCAGTGGCCAAACACTTGGATGGGGGAAGCTTTTTATTTTACAATTAACGCCCTGTCTTGAATTTACAGTTCCCTCCATCATACAAATTATGACCTGTACCTTGTTCAGTAAGATAGGTGCAAGAATTTTGAACCTAAGAATAAGTGTGGTTGCACCCTTAGAATCACTCATCACAAACACTAGAGTGAAGGTTTATGATAAGTTATCGCTATCGAGTGTAAGACTCTAGAAACTCATGTAGCCTACAAAAATTCATTGAATTTTTTGACAATAAACCGAATTTCAGGTTCTTAGTGGCTTCTTCTTCTTCTTTTTTGCGTGTTAGGCTGCGTTTACATTGGTAAATTATTTGTACAGGTAACTGGCACAAATACTAGCTAGCCAAGCCACAACCACGGGGTAAGTAGGTGTTTACATGGGTGAGTAACTTGTACCAGTAACTCATAAATGGTATAGACAGGTTAGCTACTTGTACCAGTTACTGCTGTAAACGCAATTTAACAACAATATCAACTGCTATGATCATTTACCCGGGGGAACTACAATTGTAGGTGAATTCTGTAACCCAACCATCGTATTGTCAACAGCATCACAGAAATACTAAAGACGGTCACCACCAATCCTAGCGTTAATCCGTGGTCATCGGAGCTTAACTTCGGTGATCGGACGAGAACTGGTAATTGCTTATTTGTGCACTAAATTAATTATTATATTTTGTTTTGTCATGTTTTGTTAGGTGTATATTATGTTGACGCTTGTCTTGCGTCCCTGGATCGCAGAGATTCCTAAAAAATACCAGCATCTCGGCGGTCGTATCATGAACCAATGATTTCACAAGATATCCTAACCAGTGCTATGATTTTGTTTTCAATTTTTAAGCGACGTTTTATAAATACAGCCAGTTTTAAGTAAATATGAAATTATGATGATTACTAACACATTTTTATTATAAAACTCTATTCTTTTATTTCACGCCACTTCAAAACTAATCAGGGTAATCAGGTTCACGACAAAGATTAATGAAACATCTGCACAAAGTTGTTTCTAACAGGATGATTAAAATCATACGTAACAGAATTATTTTTTGTTACTATGCTGTATTTTATATAAGTGTGCTATAGTTTTGTCTCGTCGATTTCGTTCGGTCTTTGGTTAACATGTAATGTTGTTGATAAAGAAATTTTACTTTGCTATAAATATTTGTGATTTCACTTAACTTGCCCGCCCTGATTAATTTTTATAAAGACATTGGATTTATTTTACTATTGTAAGCAATAGAAAGTGTGCTATCATTTTGTCGCGGAGTGCGTATACTATTATAAAATTCTTCATTAAATGCTCGTAATTTCTTATTACAGTTAATTTCAGGTAAGTACAATGGATACTTGTGATTTTAGTTAACTTATCCAGTTTCATTAACTTTGATAAAGCCGTTGAACGTATTTGATTAACATATTGACTGCCGTGAGGTTACCAGTGACCAACACGACAAAATTTTATTTAATTAAATAATTATTGGTTGTCGCATAATTCTGAGGAAACTTCATAGTGACACAATAATGTAGGAACAGAAGAACACGACTGAGTACATCAATCTCTTTTTTCCTTACGATTTATATTACAAATAGCAAATGATGTCGTGTCTGATTAAATATGGCTGTTTTCACTGTGACATTCAACGTGTTAACTAATTCTGAATTCTTACTTAATTCTAAGAAAATTTAACATTACGTAAATAGTATAGAAGCACATGTACACGATTAGATACTTAAACCCTTTCTCTTCTGTAATTTCTATTAAAAACTGTAAATGATATGTCGTCCGACTAATTATGGCTGCTTTCACTATGGCATTCAACGCGTTAAGGAACGCAAACTCTAAAAAAAACATGAATGTGTGCTATCATTTTCAAACAAAGTGTATACCGTGATATAGTAATATACGCATAATAAACCAAATTTTATAGAAAATGCGGATTCTAGAACAGTAGGGTTTCGATTATCCGCACTATAATTAGCAATAGTTTCACTCATGTTGCAACTATATTTCGCATAAAAATGATTATTTTATCTTAAAATTTAAAATACATAATGGTACACAATTAAATGCACAGTGCCACTGACAATAATTCTAGCTCATAACTGATATATAACGTGACTAATTTTAGGGTGACCGGATTTCGGATAATCGAGGTTCTACTCTATTCGTTATTTCAAACAGTCCGTTCTGCGTTCAGTTTGAAGCAAAGATTTGTCCAGGCTTCCAGTGAAGGCAAAAAGGTTGCAAACGGTGTTTGAGAAAATCAGCAAGGAATCGAGCGACAGCAAATTCAGCTCGGTGAAAGGGAGCCGATTTTGCGTTCAAGGAGAGTAGTATAGTGTTCGCTATAGCAAAGGAATGAACTCGACCAACCGACTTTTTCGTATTTCCTCGCTGGTACGTTTCTAAGCCGCCTACGAATGCTGACCAGCCTAAACGAGATCATTCTGTGCCCTGTGGTTATGGAACACAGATGAAATAGGCAAACGAAAATATTCAAAACGTTCGTTATTGAAATTGAAATGAATCAATAGGTAGAATCTCAATTAGAAATCCTTGTAACTCCATAATGAGCATAAATGCAGAGACTAGTCAACTTAGGATTATTCTTACGATCGATGTACGTACAGGGTGTCCCAGTAATCGTGATACAATAGAGAAGGAGGTGGTTGTACAGTGAAAATCGAAACTGCAGATAACCAAGATGCCAAAAACATCACTAAGCTTAACATGATCTTCATGGTTACTTCGAGAAAGTGTTTTTTGTATACCATCGTAATTGAACAGTACAATTTCTACCAGAAGTAATTTTGAGAGTAAGACAAGAAGAATTTTGTTTGAATTTATGAAACATTTTATCTAAAAGTACGAATGATAGCACACACACACACGCACACACACACACACACACACACACACACATAACGTAGCACCCACATTATTACGTGAAACATTTTTGAAATTATGCGTTGTATGAAAAATTGGTGTATACAAAAGTTGCATGGTATTGACAGGACAGTAATATGGTGTCAACTGTGCTCATCTCATTTTCGGTTTATACGGGGAGTGTGCTAAAGTTTGGGAACATTTTGTATATCCGACAATATTGTAAGCAGAGAACAGTAAATCAAGTGACTAGCGTAAACGCTGCAAATAGTACAGTGCTGAGAAAATAATTATTCTCATTTATACACACAGGGTGTTCAAAAAGAAAGGCTCAAAATTTAAGTAATGATGGATAATTCCGTTTAGTAAACAAATTTAAATCAATTCATTCTGCTTCAAATTTCGTTTCTTTGAAAATATTCATAGCCTTGCTTTATACAATTTTTCTGTTTTGTTCAGCCATACCTCTTTTTAATCAGTAGTTTCCTGTTTTCGGATCAATAAATCTTTCAATAATTTGTTTATCTTTTCAATGTGAAACATTGTTAAAAGATATTTAATTTTAAAATACTTAACTATAACACGATCATTTATGTGTATACATTTATACATATATCCAAGTAAAGAATATTGATTTGTTAAATATATACTTAATTTTAACATGTTTAGTTATTATAACGTACTCAATTTTTATATAATGTCATAATTATTGTACAATAGTTTAGTATTAAGTAATTAACAAATATTTAGTAACAATGAAATATATGATTATTCTACAATAATTAATAGTAGTATAATTTTTGAACAAGTGCATCAAGTACAAATGCAGAAAATGATAAATTTAACTTCGTTCAATGACACAATATTCAAGAAAGAATTTATTTTTATTTATACATGCAGGTAGTTCCATATTCGTACTTCACTGGACAATGTTTTGCTTTAGGACAACGTAAGTTAGGTCTCGGGTATGCTTCCGGATGAAAGTGTTCTAAAATTTCATAGCTCCAACGAACGAACGTCGTAATATAATACTTTCATTATAAGACACTTCATTGTGAAGGGTACAAATGCAGAACACAATGAATGGAATTTTGTTTGAAAAGTAATGTGATACAATAAGCGAGAGTATATTTGTTTATACATATAGGATGTTGAAAAAGAAATATTCAAGACTTATGAAGCATATTATAACCGCTCAAACGAATGAAACTGTTCATTACGTATCTACATCAAAATAATGATTCTTGATACAATTTTAGTCGATTTTGGAGTGCAATATACTTTGTATTAAATAATTCAAGCTTCCTTTTTGGCACCTTGCATTCATAATAACTATCTACATCAGAGATGGCCATCCGGAGCAAGGCCTGTCTCTGACCGACCCCCACTTCGCGTCCATTCCCCTCACGTAAGTTGTGATCTGGGTAAAACGTCGAGGACGTTGGTAAGTAAGTACGACTTCTGAAGAAATAGTCACGTAATAAGAATAATTATTTTTTATATATTATATATAATTATTTTAATTACCAAACAGATCCGAAGAAGAAAGTGTATATTATGTCAGCTGAGTTTCTATATGACAAATGATGTTATTAAAGTAAAAATGTAATCTCTGGATAAAATTGTTGTCATATATAAAAAATAATTATTTTTATTACGTGACTGTTTCTTGAGAATCGTATTTACCAACGTCCTCGGCGTTGGCCATCCCTGATCTACATTCCATAACAACTGGTCAAACTTTCTTATTGCAATCACTGCTTAAAAATCGATATTTTTAGTATATTTTACAAAAAGTACAAATGTAACCCTAGAATTTACAGATGACGTGAAAATTATTTAATGAACGCAGGCAAGAACATTGAAACTTCTTACTATAATACGATAAAACTCCTTTCGTTGGCTTGTACTAATATTCAGATAGCATAATATTTCTATCATATCGTTATTAATAATAATAACAACGCGGATGATTTATTACCGTTAAGTAAATCGTGACTCGACGGAAAATGCCGGAAAAGATAGGCTTTCACTTATCGCAGTTTATTAGAAACGAATATGGGTTAACGACCTGGTACCAGTCCCTCGACGCTTATAATTTCAATCATTTCAATCACTAACACGATCATACTATTTCGTTCTTGCAATCGAAACTGCAGGATGTTTACAAAAAGCAGTAATGTGAACTATAATTTGATCAAAAAGAGAGAACAAATAAAAATAGATATAACTGCAAAATTAAAACAAAAATAAATAGTTACGCGGGGATTCATAATGCAGAATTTTTCATTAGTAATCCCTGACACTCTGTATGTACAACAATAATAATTATATAATATAATAACAGGGAAAATATACAGAGTGTGAAAAAACGTATTCAGGACTTTCAGAGTAAATAGTGTCGATAAGATTGGGTAAAAAATGTCCAACGAACAAAAATTATTCAGAAAATTGTTTATCATTCTGACAATATTGAACTTTTTTAGTACTACCCAGCCTGTAAGTCCTAATTACTGTTTTTTTAGACACCTAGACGATATCGTAATTAAATTTTATAGAAAATTCAATTGCAGTCCGTTTTAAAATAACCTGCTAAAAAGGAAGTTGAAGTTACCGGAAACGAGTTAAAGAGCCTAAGTTAAACTACATTTAGAATCTTTAATGCGTGTAATGTTTTTCATTTTCAACGATCTCGAAATGTTACGTCTTCCTACGAAGCCATTGAAATTACTTTTCGAAAAATGTTATTGCTTAGAACTTCACTCTTAAAAACTTTATTTTAAAAGCTTATGCAAAAACCGAACTATACTTTTAACTTTACAAGTACCTTCACATTTCTTTTTACAAAATTTCTGTATTTAAAAGTTTATCACATCTTCATTTTTACAGTTACAGTTTTAGAAGCTTTCAACTGTTTAAAAATAGTGAAAAATTAACCATTATTTTTTAATTTAAAGACCTGATTAAGAAATTTTAGCACCTCAAAAATTTCGTCGAAAAATTATATTGTTTCATAAATCATGCTTTTATCTTAATTCTTAAATTTAACTTTACTAACTAGAAATACATTACCAAACAATAAAAATAATCCAAGAAGTACTTATATTAATAATAACGAAAAATTTGGAAAACTTAAACTTCATAATCATAGTATTAATTAGTATTAACCATCCCCCTTTCTGAAATGAGTTTTTTTCTTATATAACCTTAACTGCACAACAGTAAAGACTCGCTGAAACAAAATAGCGTAGTATAAAAGAAAGCTATTGAAAAGCAGCAGTATCGAGCATGCTTAATAAGAAAGTAATACTATTTTCTAAAATTGTGGGGCGTCACACCACCCCACACAGTCGCTAGGTTAAGTGCTAAATTCATTGAAATTGTTGCCCACATATTTGTTACATTTTTCATAACACTTTTTTTCTGGTATCATCTAATGAATGTATGCAGTTCTCTAAGCAACATCTCATCATATTTGCATCTATGCTGTTCAAGCATTCTACTTCAAGTGACAGCGCTATATTTCTTACTCCCTTGAAAAATACCGTTAATCTAATAAATGTGTAGTTGCAGTCAGAATTACGAATTCGTTCCAATCTTCGTATTTCTGAAACCGATTCGAGTAGTCAGTGAAAGATCGGACGCAAATCGTTGTGAAGGGAGAAAAATAGAGGGCACCTTTCACTCGAACCGCGGAAACTTTTTGCATAGTTGCTAAAAAACCACAGAATAAGACGTTGTTCCGCCATGGAACTTCCCATATTCTGATGTCGAAGCTAATCAGATGCTCATTATTCATGCATCTCAACGATAGTTTCGAATTCCAGTCTAATTACATCGATCAAGATCTCATTCACTGTCATGACTCTCACTGTTGCGTCAGACTTCCTTCCCAATACCTAACATGGTCGCATTCACGTTTCTTTTTTCTATTTTTCTCTTGATGAATCCATGTGCTACGAAAATACCATGGTTGGGTCTACCACATGTTTAAGGATAAAAGGAACATATTAAAAAACGACCAACTTCCTTCGCTCTAATGAATTTTTTCAATTTTTGTACATACTACTATAATACTAAAGAGACACAGTTTGTTTGTATGTTCATAAAAATTTCAAAAACTACTAAACCGATTGTTATGAAATTTTCACAATAGCTTCTTTACATTTTCCGAAGCGCCATAAGCTACATTTTATCGCAAGATTAATAATATCTCGAGAAAAAAATGTGAGACTATTTTTTATCGGCGTGCCAACGAGCTGTCCACGGAGGTTCACACACAGCCGCTAGGTGGCAAAGCTCAATGCACACGCACTCGAAAGAGAATTCGCTCGGCTACAAGACACAAGAAAAAAAATATAATATTCCGAAATCTGTACGCAAAGAAATCGCGAGCCAAGCCGTATCCAGAGCTTGCTAGTTTATAGATATACGTGGTCGTTATCAATTTTCGTTTCCAATTCTTCATTAAATTCCTAGGAGTGGAATGAGGGAAGAAATGAAACTACTTCTTCGCGAAAAATTAAATAAATTCAAACAATTTGAACGATTAAAAATAGATTAGTGAAACTTACGTCAAAGTATAATAAAAATATAGCTTTCAGGTGATATTTGATTCTTATAGTTTACCTTTGTTAATTAAACGCTATATGTAGCTACGCCAGTACAGTGAATGTCTTGAGATCAACGTATACCACTTCGCAACATAAAAAATCCAATTATTTTCGAAATCAATGGCCATTCGACTCGTTAATAGGAAACTATCCTAATAGTTTTTTTTTATAGAAAATAAAGATCTGTAACGATTGATAGCTTGAAAGATATATAGTTCCATTTACAAAAAGGAGTTGACCTTCGTGACTCTTTTACGGCTCTGTCTATAAAAACAGGATTTGTAGCACATTATGACCCCCTCGAAAGTATACAATTTTTATATATGCCAATTTTCCGTACAATTACTAATTTAGAATTTATTGAAGGTGATCGTGTTGTGCATTTCACACTGTGCAAGCTGATTCACATGAATATTGTTAATTCTACAGAAACAAAATTTGCATTGTTTTCAAATTATTCTATCGTGTTAATGTAATGTAATTTGTTTTGTAATTTCATTCCTTGCTTTCATAATTTTCTTTTTTTCTGATTCATTCCTCTAATTAAACATTTTTAATTTTCTGTTTGTACTTCAATAATTTGTTCATTTTGGTATCGTAACTCCTTTCTCTATCCAAATTTAATATTTTTTCTATAATGCAATTAACAACTGACCTCCAGTGATGACGTTCCAAAAAAAAACAGTCGTAAATAGGCTAGCCGATTAAAGACTTCATACTTACGTACCGAAGGAAAAATTTAAATGTAAAAATGTTTTCGTATTAAAACTACTATGAATGGAAAATGTGAACGACTTATGTGATTATATAATGCAGTATTATGCATGCGATTCATAGCTACAACTTTCAGTTTAGTAGAACAGTTTAAATCAATTTATTCTGTTTTAAATTCTATTTCCCTGAAAATGTTTATTATCTTAATGTATCCAATTTTTCTTTTTGCTATATCTCTGTTAATTTAGTAGTTTCTTTTTTTACGAGTCAATACACTTTTTAATAATTTATTTCTTTTTTAACGCAAAACATTCTTAGAGGATATTTAATTTCAAAATACTTAACTATAGTATCACTTCTAACGTATCCAAGTGTAAAATACTAAATTATTGTACAATTATTGAATATACACTTAATTTTAACATGGCCAATTATTATAATGTACTTATTGTTAGTATAATATCTTAATTAATGTGTAATAATTAAGTATTAAGTAATTAGTAGATATTTAGTAACGACGTAATATATCATTATGCAAAAAAAGTTTATAGTACTGCTTTTCTTAAAAAAATTGAAAAACTGGCAGTTTTATATTTATTAAGACACAAATGCAGAATCTTTGATCCAAGGATGCTAAAATGTTTTCAAGAATATTTTCATTAAATCTGATTTTGCTGATAAAACTATAAAAGGAAGACATGTGTTTCAAATATGAGAGCAACAAGATCGTAACAAAGCCTTATAAATGCAAATTTCTAGTATTGTTATGGAGAAAGTCGGCGACTTCTATGCACTGTTTACAATATACATTATAGAACTATTATGATTTTACAATTGCCACTATTTACGCCTCTGTAGTATTAATGTATCTTCTATACTTCTAATCGATAAGAAACTTCATAACATTCTTAAAAATTTATTTAATTTCAGCAAATTCTTGAACAACTGCAATGCAGTTTATTCTTATATATATTATGTATATAACATACATAATTAAAGTCCATAATTAACTAATATTTTTTAAATGAGCAATTTAAAGTCACGTCTACTGTAGATATCATTAATATTGTTGCCATTTGTAATATTATTTTCAGGAAAATAAAATGTTATCTTGTTTTGTTATAAAATTCAGGAAGCAGTGACTCATTGCTCAACATTATATAAAATAATATTCCAAATATTACATACAATTTTTCATCCTATTTATTAAACAGAGAATGTTATAAAAGCTCGTATAAATAAAATTTCTGTGAAGCAACAAATTCGTTAAAAAAGATTAAATATAGAATTAATAAATGTATAATGATATAGTTCTTTTTTAAGTGTTATTGGAAAGTTCTAAACAGATGTCAGTGTCAGTATTTTTTGTAAAAATTAAAGGGAAGAATAAATTAGATGAAGTATGAGGAAGTGCGAGTAGAATTTCAGTAGGCGAAATGTGTTTCTTTCTTTGGCGGAAGTGATTGACAGGATTCTTATGTATAGTGAAAGTGAACGGACTCCGTTTTTTTTAACAACTTCAGAACACAATAAACCGGGTGGTAGCTTGCCGAAGGTCATGTTATCTAACACTAGTGAATTTGATTCTACACTAATTATATAACTTGGTCGAAATTTCTGAACACTCTCATTCGAAAGAAACCTTAAGTATTAATGTACATTTTGGTGTAATTTTGTATACAAAACGTTAAGAAGAGTATCCATGACTTATGGCGTAAATAGTACTCACGAAACTAATTGAAAAATGTCTCATAGACATGAGTCGAAAAGTAAATACTATCTAGATATTATCCTAGCTTTAAAAAAAAAAATATTGAAAAATTTGTTCAGAAAATTGTTTATAATTCGGACAATATAAACACGTTGAATGCCGCGGGGGCCACCGGTGACCGGCACTTCAAATTTAATTTACTGAAATAACTATTTATTATTACACAACCCTGAGCAATTCTCACGTTGTAACATTAATGTAGGTACTTAAAAACACCATTGAATAACCGAATATTTTACTCCTTTAGGATTTATATTAGAAACAGTAGTTTATGTCGTGTCTGATCAGGTATGGCTGTTTTCACTGTTGCATTTAACGTGTTAGGTGCTCGACTTTTTATTACAGTCGGGCGATTGAAGTTTGCACTTGGGTGGTGGAACATACTCCATAAGCGTGCCCCCTCACTCCTTAACCTTCCCTTCCTGTTCCTTACGCAGCAATTTTCAACCATTTACAGTTAACAGCTCACTGAATAAAGTGATACAAAGTTACCAATTCACAGTATCAGCATTTTAGCATTTTAAGGACGGATTTTATCATTAAAAGATCAGACATTAAGATTGTGTTTAAAATTTCAGTAGCTATAATTATAATCATTGTATTATTTTTAAATGTAATGTTGAATCTTTTTAATTCTTACTTTTTAATCTTAGTTACGACTTTTTTTGCAAATTGCCGCTGTACGGTGGTTCAACATCAATGTCCTATGACTTTGAAGGAAATGTTAGAAAAATTTTCATTTAAAATGTTCGAAACAGTACGATATACATCTGTTGTTTTTTAATTAATAGTAAAAATTTAATAATAAAGTTAGAAGTTTATTTCTACTCGCATTTTGTAAATTTAGATAACCTGGTCCTGTAATACTATTGTTAAACGTGACACTAAAAACTGTAGCTTTAATGTTGTTTTAATGTTTGACAATACTGTCTGCGTCACAGTTACTTTTTACTAACGAAATTGATCAAATAAATACGGCATTTCAACTTTCAAAATTGGAGAAAAGTTACAGTATCTGTAACAAATGACATTTCGAATGTTGTACAATATAGAACACCTACAATGCTTGTAGTTAGTCACTTACACTAGAATTAATGAAGAAATGAAATTATGGAAATGTTTAAGCAATTTCGTGAGTTACTGTATCTAATACTAGCATGAATTCTTTTTTCGAGTGTGCGGGCGCCGAGCTTAGCCACCTAGCGGCTGTGCGTGAACTATGTCCCCGTGGCCGGCTCGCCGGCATGCCAACAAAAAATGGTCCCGCGTCTTTTTATCTCGATATATTATTTATTTCGCAATAAAATATAGCTTATGACGCTCCGGAAAGTGTAAGGAAGCTATTGCAAAAATTTCATAACAATCGGTTATGTATTTTGCGTGTTGTATATTTTATATGCATTAGTTCAATAGGTAAAATTCATTGACTCATAAAATCTCGCGATATGCTCGATTCCATCACTACGACTCCGACTGAAAGCATCCAAGGAGTTAGCTAAGGAGCTGATTATGAGTAAAGGAAGAATTCTCTTCTTCTATACTTAATTTTAATTAAGTTTAGAATGTATTAAACTAATAGATTTATATTTTACAATTTATACGTAAATGTAATTGGAATCTATATTAAACTCATACTTTTCACTATAAATTGAAAGATATCCGGAGAAATTGGAGCGCAACTTTGATGATTGTTTAAACACGTTTAATGACATCCACGCATGTAGAATATGTGCATACACGCGAAAAATATTGCAAAATATGCAAAGAATGTGCACGATATTCACTTATTTTGCGAAACAATAACCGAACTCTCGCAAAAATTTTAATCTATATCCAAAGGCATTATTTCCGGTTATATTAAAGCACAGTATCTCAGTAAAATGAAAAACATGGTAGTGAATTTTCGAAACTAGCGAAGAAACAAAAACATACAATCCTGACGAAGATTATTTAATTATTAATTAATGAATCGATGTATTATGAACGAT
This sequence comes from Macropis europaea, assembly GCA_916610135.2. Classification (NCBI taxonomy): domain Eukaryota; kingdom Metazoa; phylum Arthropoda; class Insecta; order Hymenoptera; family Melittidae; genus Macropis; species Macropis europaea. The sequence continues at coordinate 25,740,741 of OU744345.1, forward strand.
ACATGTCGACACATGCCTGCATAGAATGTACGATCTGTAAAAGTGAAACACATTAAATATGCGAAATGCATAGAATGTACATTTGCATACTCAGCCGCAGTCCATTCATAGTGAACAAGTTTCTGCTTTACTTTAAAATTGAAAGTCATCTTTAGATAGTTCGTTCCACTTTGGATTTAAGTCGCCTAAATTTATCAAGGTTGGTAACTGACTTGAAAACTGAACCACAAGGTCCATTTACATATTAATTTAATTATTTGCAATCGCAGCATAGTTGTCAGAACTTTTAGTTCACTTCTCAATAGTATGATTAATTGAACCAGCACTTGAATTGAATGTCAACTGAATGTAACGGAGGTGATCTGCAAATGAACCTTGTAGTTCACTTATCAATTAAACTACGATTGGAGCATATCCTTGAAAATTATCTTTTAGTGTCACTTATCCGGTAACACTTTCACTGCCATGGTATATTAGCTGAAAACGACAGACTTTCTTGAAATTTTTATGCATAATGAATATAATCTGAAATTCCATCCTCTCCAATCAGTAGTATTAGTAACTTTCGTAATTTGTGTATAGATTTTATTAAATTTATTATAATCAAACACATAATTGTAAGACACATGTAAAATACAATATCTATTAACCACAAAACTGTACCAAAAATTGTAACCGCAAAATATAGAAAACATTCACGGAGTAATTAAGTAGTATGCAAGGATAAGGATCAGTATTAATATTATATATATATGAATGTCTATAGTATAAACGACCCCTTAGTCTGTAAGCAAACTGTTCCGCGTTGCTAATGACCATAAATGTTAAAGAAACGTTAAAAATGTGTATAAAAAAAAATACATAACGATTGAATCTGAACGTCACCCACACATGGGTAACATGGCAGTCAGAGTGTTAAAAGATATCTAAAGGAATATTTAATTTTTTTTTCTTGGTACGAAGTTGAAATTTCTGGACAATTCCAGCTACATGATTGCTGATACCGTGTCTGAAAGTGATCGTTGCGATTAACGGACAGTCCAGGTCCAAGGAGATCCTGTCCCTCGTGTAATATGGGAACACTGGTGTAATTCAACCTTGACTGTCGATTACTATTGCGGCACACCATACCCGTTACGTATACCACGCTCTCTATTCGTCTAGGAAGCTTCCACGATTGTCTAAGCGACTTTCATACGGAACTCGCGGCAATAATCTCAGTTAAACGGGTTACTAACAACTGTAGCAGCCAGCACACGCACATAATCATTCAATCTAATCATCAAAGTCCTAGGTCAATATCGAATTCTTCATAAAGTTCCGTTGGTTTCCTAATCGACGCGCAACACGTGTTTCCCGGATTCCTAAATGTCGGATAATTCACCCCGTATTTAAGTTGACGTCTTAAATTTTGCAAAAGTCAGGAAAATTTATTGTAACAAGTTTAAAGTTTGTTGCATATGCTTTGAGTTGCCGATATGACATGCCTTGAGTCTCTTTGCGTTATAAATGTCTTTTTCAACCCTCAAAACAGAATGATATACATAATTGAATTCTATTCTACAATAGTAACAAAGCGAATATACATTTCGAGATTATGTTGATGGTAAGAAATTCTTATAAACAAGCTAATTATAGCGCGACATTAAGTTATTCGATATTCATTTCTGTAACATTTCTAGGCTGAATTTATTTCCCTCTCACTTCGATGCGGTGATAAAGTAGATGTTTTTATATCTTTGACTTTGTTTTATATAGGGTGTCTCAGTAATCGCGGTACAACCGAAAACGAAGCAATTTTTCATGAAAAAATAAGTCGAAAATATAGAATACAGTTTGTTGATATGAAGCTTAGTTTTTTAGAAAAGCAAGCTCATGTAAGTACCTACTTACTTACCTACTTTTCAGAAATGTGTGCACATAATGAAAAATAAAATGGCGTTTGTGTACGATGTTATCAGGAATAATTCAAAGTAATATATTACGTTTCGGAACGGTATTTCTTTTGTTCAATTATAAATTATTGAACATATCCATCTCGTACTTAATTAAATTTTTTCTTAACGAGTCAGTGAAGACTGGACTGAAAATAAGATGTTTCGGACCTCACCTTCCGTCTATACAGAAGATAAAAAAATTTTGAAAACAGTTTTTGTTTCGTACGGTAAATTTTTTTTAGATCAAAAACTTCTTTCAAAATTTTGTTAATGCAAGTTTGTAGTGCTTGCTTATTGTGCCATTAAACTTCTGTTTGAAATATTTTTCTCCATCCCTTGTACTTTAAGGGTTATACGCAAAAAATTGAGGGTGCCCATTTGATTTTGAAGTTAGTTTTCACACCCTTAAAGGACGATTAGGTACGAATAAGGTATGCCGTTATTCTTGTCTCGAATCACTCTATAAATCCACAAAGTTTCATTCCAATCGGTGAGTGAGGATTCGCGGTGTTCTCTTGTGAGTGAAGAGTTGTACTCTTGAAGGGAGTAATTACGGTGGTAAAAAAGTTCTTCCTCAAAGTTGCCATGAAAGTTATGTATGTCAAGGTGATCGATGTTTTTGACATCATATATTTTTTATTCAATATCATTACACTTGGTGGTAAGACAAGTTCAGTAACCTATACTGTCATGACCTTCGAATGACCTTAAACTTACAAGGCTGTCGGTTCAATGAAGCATGCATTCACAAATCGATCGTTTCCGGATATTGTGAAAGACGTGTAATCAAAATTGGAATAAAAATGATAAAAATTCAGTCAGAAAATTGTACGCCAATAGACTTGAAGCTAGCTTCCTATTCATAATAATAAAATAATGCTACAATTACGAACTAACATTACAATTATAGTGTTCAAGTATCATTTCTGAAGCATCGTATCTACGAAATCTCTGTAATTTGATAAATAATAAAATAAAGAAATATCATTCTAACGGAGTCGTAAATGAAATTGAATAATTAATTATCTCGATTGTATTTTTTTATAATGTACTTCGTATCTGAAAAGCGCCTGATATGTTTCTCCCGATGACTAATGACTGTGTAATGTTTCCGCTTGAGCTCCGTTCTTAACCACATTTATATTTATATTTTTTTTGCTATTCATACGGCGAGAAAACTTGCGAGAAAAAAACTGGGTGTGGTTGAAACTAGGTAATTTGAATTGTATCGTGGGAAAATCTCGTTGATTCAAACAAATCATTCGATTTTGAAGAAAAAGTTATACTTTTTCGTGAAAATATCAATCAAGAGCGGTGCAAAATGATTTTACCCTAAAATAATTAAAAAATTGAAAAATATGCCACGGAATAATCCACATAAAATATTGAGATCTTTTGATTTTCGAAGAATTAGAAAATTTCAAACTTGAGTCGAAAGTTAAGCTTCTAATATATAATATCTAAAATATATCACTACAAGCTGGAATTTTTAAGTCGAACTCTAGAATTTCAGAGATTTATAAATAATGTCGGTGAAATTTTGATTCGTCGATTACGTCAATTTAGTTCCAATTCATTCAAATATGTTTGACTGATTGTTCCGAGTTGCTGTCTTATTAGAAAACAAATGCATTGTTAATTACTTAGTAGACTTCATTGTGGCTGTAAAATGACAGCATTAGTGATCTCATCGAATATATGAAATTATGATGAACAGGGGGAAGAATACTGTCTATTACAAAAGTAAATAAAGAAAACATACATATATTTATGTTTTAAATGTAAATATTCTTTAATTTTATGATAAGTTTATAATAAACACAAAGCAAGTGGTAAACAAGAAATTTTTATTTACTATGTTGTTTCTAATCTAATGCAGAAATCTTAAAGGAATATCCCCTCAATTGACACATGTCGATTTTCATGAAACTATGCATATGGGTAAAGCATTCGAAAATATTTGACACTTATTTTTTTTGTTGGCGGATATTCATGTTTAGAGAGTGAAACTTCCACTATTGGGAGAATATTGGGGGATGAGAACCTTTTGAGCCGAGTAACTCAGAAGCTAACAAACACAGAAAAATATGGTACATAATAAAATTGTTTGAATTTTTATGACGAATAATATGACGTAAGAGAAATTTGAGCGAAGTTACAGGTGGTGCCACAGTAGCCAAAAAATCACATTTCTTGTAAATTTTTCGTACGGTATATTTTACATCAGAGATGGCCATCCGGAGCGAGGCCTGGCTCCGTCCTACCCCCACTCTGCGTCCAATCCCCTCACGTAAGTTGTGGTCTGGGTAAGACGTCGAGGACTTTGATAAGTACGATTTCTGAAGAAACAGTCACGTAATACAAATAATATAAATTATTTTTTATATATTATACATAATTATTTGAATGATCAACCAGATCCGAATAAGAAAGTATATATGATGGCAGCTGAGTTTCTATATGATAAATGATATATATTAAAACAGAAATGTAATCTCTGGATAAAACTGATGTGATGTATAAAAAATAATTTTTCTTATTACCTGACTGTTTCTTGAGAATGGTATTTACCGATGTACTCGATGTTATACCCGGACCACAATCTACGTGAGGGGAATAAAGGCAGACTGGAGATTTATAAAAGTGGATTTATAAGAACTTGTAATACACTCGATCCCATCACTACGATTCTGGCTTGGGAGCAACCAAGGAGTTAGCCAAGGAGCTGAGTAATGGAAGAATTCTCTTAACAGAACACCTGATGGAAGGTTCTTTAACTTCAAAATTAAACCGGCCCAACTATAAAAACTTATTTCAGTTTTTGAAGTACTACACACCATGTAAGTTCTGAATACTGTTTATAAAGTCATGTACGGTGTGTCCCATTTTAATGTTTCTATGTGAATATATTCGAAGCTATTAGTGATATCGAAAAACGTTTCAAAGAACATTTAAACGATTTGGGCGAATATAATGTGGTGTCAACCGCTTCTTTATGGATGGATGCGTAGCGGAAATGTAAACGTTATCTTAATAAGTATTATAAAAAAAGTATTAGGGTGCTTCTGTAGGAAAACTATTAATTTAGAAAATATTTTGATTTCTATCTTTTAAAATATTTCTCATGGCTCCTTACGCAGGAAATATTTTTTTTTTAATAGAACCATAAATTTTTGTAATACTCTAATCGATGTAGTTCTTCCTTCTGTATAAAAAGATGTTAGAGTGTCTTTGTTCAAAAGCTGCTAGGTTAGTAGATATTTCGATTTTAATGTTGTGGAGCAGTGGCTCCTAACACATGGAAAATTTTTGTTTAAATAGTACCGTAAGCTTTTATATTGCATTAATGGTCACAAATAATCATTCTGAGTAAAAAAGTATTAAAGTATTTCTGCTGAAAAACTGTTAGTTTTTAGGAGATATGTTGATATAAGTGTTCCCGCGTCTAAAGCTACGAGTAGAATTTTGCAAAATTAAAATATTTACTAAACTAATGGTTTTCCAACACAAACACTCTAATACTTTTTTATAAATAACGAAAAGCTACATCGACTAATGTACAAAACAATGTATGGTTCCGCTTAAAATAAACAAAGATGACCTTCATGTCTCTGATACACCTTCACCCATAAAAAAGTTATTGTCACACTTTATACCTCCCTTAAAATCATTCCATTTATGTCTGAAGTGTTTTTCGATAGCACTAATAGTTTCGAAGACATTTGCGTGGAATGATTAAAGTAGGACGCCCTATATATGTATACGCCCTGGAAAAGTAGCAGCTTACGTGCGAACGGCCACTACATTGGTTCCGAGAAATAAGTCACAGTTTCGAATAATCTAGAAAAACCCAATGCTGTGCTAGAACATGAAAGTAAATAATAAATAAGTAAATCAGGAGATAAAAATAAATAATAAATATGATGATAACTTAATATGGCAAAATATATAAATAAAAGAAATCAACTGTTGTTGCTCAGCTATTATTATCCCGCACACAGTAATCAGTTTTCATGGGACTATGTCAAAATCAAAGGGTAAAATCCTCACTACAAAAGCCTCAAACACGACAAATAAGCTTTAGAGCTACTGCCGTGTCTAAATTGGCACACGCAGATTCAAGCAATGATGAAATTAATGCAAACACTGTTGCAGGTGTACAAAAAGCTGAAAGTGTCCTCGATTTTAAATTTCAAAGACGGCTTGCAAGCTGTACTGCTGACACTTTAAAAACGAACTGATGGAACACCACGCTGATCCTTTAACATGGAGGAAACTGAACGCTTATTAATTCCGTTCCGCAGCAAAATTAGGCAAACGTTTTCAAATATTCCAATCACTTTGTCTTCAGCTGAAAGGCTACTTCCTGCTGGAAGTATAACCAACGCTAAAACAGGCTGTTTAAATACGACAAATGTTAATATATTAGTTTCTTATGATTGAAACCGAGATGTTATAAAAGTTTGTAAGGTGTATTTAAAATAAAGCGCAATAAGTAATCGACATACTTGAAGAATGTGATCCACAGACCACATTGAAAGTATTCGAGTGTTCCAAGCAGCTTGATACACAAATATACAAATGTGGCACTCGAATACTTGAATATTCGAATTATGTTTGATGTATATTCAAATATTTGGAATGTTCAACTATGGGAGCATGGAAAAATTTGGCAAATAGTTCTAGCCCTGGTTGAAGGAAACAAAATGCGAATTTCAGAGACTAATGAACACGAAATTGCATTTAAAGTGAAATGAAGCAAATTCTGATGCTATTTGGCGATATTCGGATGAAATTGAAGGAGTAGCTGAACTTACGCGGCAATACTTTTGGATAAGGGCCATCTTTCCATGTTCGCTTGGTACTTCATGTTCTCGATCTGCTTCTTCAACGCGTCCTTGTCCATGTTTGCGAGTACACTGGGATCCATGGTTAAAGCCTCGCCTCCCTTTTCACTGATAACAAGCGAAAGCGCCTGCGCCTCTACGGAAAATCAATAGAAACCATTTTGTATTTGTGTATGGGACCTCCTATTACTGGAACATCCAGGCTACACCGTCGTCGAAAGCTACGGGAAATTCGATTCTTTGAGAAAAATGCGCTACATGAAAGAATCGACTCGGGGTTTGGAAGATTATGCGAACGACAGGACCGTGTAACATGACGCGACATTTAAAAATTTAAACTTTCAACTCAAAAAAAAAGATTTTGTGTACGGGTATGGGCGATAGCCCTGATCAAATTTTGAAAAACTGTCAATAAATGTCTAATAAATATATGACGAAAAATTAATATGATTCAGACTGTACAAAATTTTGTTTATAAGTTGGACTATGTTTATTAGACATTTTTTTATCCAGTTTGTTTCGTACTATCTACCTTGCAGGTCATAAATACCTTTTTTTTAACACACTGTATAATATATAACTTGCAACATTTCGTGTACATGACTTAATAATTTTCGTTAAAAATTCAGTCTAATTAATAATAATAATTACAATCGTTCTTTTAATGATAAAGGGAAATTAATAGTTAAAAAGTTACCATTGCCAATTGAATGTTTTGACTGTGGAGATCAATTGCGAATGTGAATTGAAAATAAATAATTGTTTACAATCGAACAACTAAACCTTTGAAAAGTGTTTATTGTTAATTAAACGACAGTGCTGAGACAATGTCTAATAATTCAAAAATGTTAACTGTTAAAATTAACTGTATGTGGCAATTTGAAAGAATTTATTGTTAATGACGAATGCAATTAAAAACTTATGATTATTAATTATTTTCCCAAATCTCATTAAATATAAAATTATTGAATTCTATATCAAACAATTCATATAAAAGTGAACCTCGAAGTGAGTTTAAAAATGACAATAATAATTGTTTAAAAAATAATACTACTAACTGAAGTATCTATAATATATCAAACTCAACATCATGTACAGTTTAGGTTTTTCTATTATTTAAATTGACATTAAAAATCATTTTTCAAATAATAATTCCGTAGAACAATAACTATTATTTTCTATTTACATTTTACTATTTTAATGCTAGAAAATAATTAAATAAAACATTCTCGAGGGAGCTATAGCATGCTAGTACTCAATAATAAATTTTATATATGTCCAACGATCAAAATTGGCGATAAAAAATTTTAATAATCTATTTTCAATTAGAATTGAAAATTTAGTTCTTAATTGCGATTTAATATAAGTAACTGATGTACAATTAAGTTTTTAATATAATATGCATAGACGCACTGATAATGACGTGCGGGTCCGGAGTTTGTCTATTTAAACCTTTGACTGCGAACGGTGCCTATTGGCGCTTAACATAGCCGCTCAACGTGTACTGTAGACGCCCATGGGCGTTCGGTGCATGGTTAACTGTATGCCACTGCAGCTCGGCCGCATGCAGCGTTTGCCTCGTATACAAGTAGCCCGTAGTTAAAAGGTCAAGTGAACCCTGCTCACATTCAGGTTTATTGATCCCTACCACAGATATTAATAAGTCATCTGATTAATTAAAAAACAGCTGTGTCGTGACAATTTGACTATGATACATTAACAAAAACCTATAATCCGTGAAGACAATTTGGAACTATATATGTATACATGAATTAAAAATCTGAATTTTTAAATCGAACGTTACAAATTTAAATACTTGGAAATTAGAAATTGCGTCGTTAACATTCTTTATATATAATTTTGGAATTCCAGTGTTTGTAAATCCGAGACTGTACAATTTAAAAATTTTAAACATCAGTTACTAGGATTCAGACATTGAAGAACATAATAAGCTCAATTTTCAGGTTTACAATTTTAGAATACAAAAATTTCGAACATCTGAATTTGGGAATTATGAACGTAAAATTTCAGAAGTTGGAAGTTGAAAGTATAAAAGTTTGGGAATCAATAGGTAGTTAACTAACTGAAAATCAGTTTCGTACAGTGAAACATTTTTAAAATCAAGGGTTGATAGTTCGAAATTTCGAAATTTCGAAAATCGAAAGTTTACAGTTAGTATTGAAAATTGGAAGCTTCTGGCATAATCACAAGCTGCATTTCTGTCTATTTCTACTCATAAAGTGTATTTTACATTGAATCAGGAACCTTTTGACGTGTCTACCGGAAACGATGGAGCTTGAATCTTAATGAGCGTAATCAATATGCTCCCTAATAAATACTTCTATCCGCTCAAGGTACATCTTTCCTTGTTTTTTTTATCTTCCTGTTGTGATTCTTCAGGAAATATCGTGAGACATTATCCAATAAAATTAACAGATACTTGAAAAGGAAAAATCGATACACAACTTTCAAATTACAGGATGTTCCCACTTAATATTTAAAACCGTTTTTTACGACAATGGGCGAGGGATGGACGCTACTGTTTCTAAGATGTGTTTCTATTAATCGGTAACATTTTGACACGTTGAATGCCGTGGGGGTCACCGGTGACCGGCACCTCAAATTTAATTTAATTAAACAATTATTGATTGTCACCAAATTCTCAGCAAACTTTATACTGAGACAATAATATACGAACAGAAGATCACAATTGAGTACTCAAATCTTCTGTTTCTTTACGATTTATATATAAAATAGTAAATTATATCGTGTCTGATTAGGTATGGTTGCGTTCACTGTGGCACTCAACGTTATGCTAGGTTTTATCCAAAAGCGACATAGTTTTACTTTGATTCTGTTCTCGAGAAAACATCATGGCGACCATCTTATTTTGTTTATTCTGATCCATTTATAAGTTGTTGTGTAAGTTACTTACACATGTACCTTGCGACTTTCACATATATTCTAATCCTGTCACTTTAATTGCGTTCACATTTCAAGCAAACGTTGAACTTTTACTAAAGTATCATAGAATCGATTTACAACGAGATGTCGATTAACCACGCACAGATTTTATGGTTTCTCAATTATCTGTGATCCTTCTTTTCCTCAACTATCAAAAATACAGAATACATATTCCTCTATCGTAATATTACAATATTTTCAATATTATCAATATTTTGATATTTTAATATTCTTGTACTTCAACACAGGTGTCTACGCACGTAATTTGGGCTAAAATTGCTTCTTTTCTGTGACAATTTAAGAAGGTATGATTTATACATTCAATCTTACAAACTTCACATTGATCAGGGGATGTGCATTTCTTTATTTCTTAGTTGTATTAATCTCTATGTTTTCACAGATAATTCATAGAGTTCTCACTGATTGAATTCTTGGTTAAAAGCTTATTTAATGAAATGAAGTAATAAAATTAATTTTAAACATGTAATTAATAATGAAAATTTTGTATTTATGTATTATTCACGATATTAGTTTTGCGAAACTGTTAATGATTTGAATATGAAATAGTAATTGTTCATTCTGCTGTTTGTTGATTAAATTAATGATAATTGTTTTAACATGAAACATTATAGTTTTGTAACTGTAGAACGTGAATCAATACTGACCAATTAACATTGCCTTCAAGTGTAGGTAAATCTAGCTAAATATGATAAAATTTCTTAATCCGTGCATGTTACATTTACAGGAAAATGGAAACATATTAAAAACTATCTTAAAAATGAAAAGTTTAATAGAAAAAAATATAATACTGTAGAAAATAGGAAGTAACATTAAAAAAGAGTCTATGTTCCATTCTGTTGTTCAAATAAAGTTGTTTTGGTTCATTTTTGTATGAATTATTAACAATTTTCCGCACGAAAAATTATCTTTTATTTAAATACAAGTTTGTAATAATTGTTATTTTTAAATTTAAAAAGAAAACAAAGTTCTGCTTAGATTGTTTTTCAAATTTTATTTCACAGGTGACACTAAATCTTATTTTAAATTTTATTGCGATTTCATTCTAAATTTCATTCCACGTTTGACTCTCGGTTTCACTCTGAACTCTTTGTAATTAAAAAAATTGTTAATAAAACGGATTTCCTTTGCCACAAAGAACTTTACCGCAAAGAATTATTTTGCTATCTTTTGAAAGAAGGTCATGTATGACTTTCACGTATTCGCGTGACGAGAGAATATTTGACATTTAAATTAAATTTCACTGAAATTGCTATATTACGACATTACAATCACGATCAAAGATAATGAAACTAAAGTTATTAGTAATTATATCAGTTAAATTGTAGGATTTTAACGGGAAAACGTTCATTAACTGGAAATAATAATAATTTACGAACTATATTAGCGCACGTCAGACTTCTTAAATACATGTACACTCCCGTCCATAAGTCACCGGACACTTACAATTAGAAAAATTAGGAGATAAATGATTTTACAGTATGAAATGACATACATTATGAAATAAAGTTAGTACCTATTAATTGTTTATAATGTAGAGAATATATAATTTGAATCATATGTTAGAAATCTTACCAAATACAAGGAATTAATTGTATATAACCACGTGAACTAATAGCTGCATTCTTTCGACCAAAGGTTTTCAGATTTCGGAACTAATTTCTTTCCAACCTTCTTCTAACTTCTTCCATGTATTTCTTTGACTTTCGGCAAAACTTCCAAAACAAACGAAAAGTGTAAACATTATCGTCTGACCGAGTTAGAGATACATTAGATACGTACTTACACGCACATTCTTGTTTTTTCAAATATGTATTTAAATTATACGTGCATATTATTAATATCATATTGAGGTATTATATTAACGTAAGATAGATCAAAATATAACAACATCAAATAATAAAATCAGGCCAATATATTGTATCCACGTTTTAATAATCATTTAGTTGAAAATGAGCAAGTGTCCGGTGACTGATGGACGGGGGTGTACATACATACAGGGTGTCCCGTAACATGTGGGAATCACTTGAGGGATGACTTCAGCACATCAAAAGAATAAAAAAAGTTCATATGAACATATGAATATATGTTCCAAATATACTATTTGACTTTGTTTTCGAGTTATAGCGGTATTTCCGGTTATTTGATTTTTAACCAAAAAAATGACGTTAACAAACTTTTTTTAAGATATTCTTACAAAAATGTAATAAATTAAGAAACAATAACTAGGACTTTTAGCAACAACATACTCAAACATTTTCGAAGCCGTCTCCTTTGGCTCTGATACAGAGGCACAAACGCTTCACGAAATTTTTATTGCGCGTCTCTATCGACCTCCTCTTCTTTTTTAAATATTATCGTTGCAGAGCAACTTATTCATACTCGCCCGTATCCAAACATTACAAACTTCATACTCTTCATCATTCGTTCCAATAATTTCTTATTTATCTTAGAAAATTATTACTTTATACCTTCTGTTTGATCGAGTAAATAAAAAATCAATTTTGGAAGACGGTTCGTTCTTCTTGATTTTGCGTTGCTATTTAATGAACATTATTATTTTTTGTAGGGGAAAGGTGGGATGAAAGTGACACATATTGAACGGGACATTGCAATTATCTGGAAGATAAAGGATCCTCCATGGCAAAAGTAACTTTTGTTTCGCAGCAACACTAACGCATGCATGATTACACCCCCGCCCATAAGTTATGGGGCACCTTGTCATTTCTGAATAAACCTGGATTATGATATAGTAGACTTGGTTACCTATTTCGATATGAACGGTTCTTTTAAGAACATTCATGTTTACACAACATATTTTTAATGATATGGTTAGTATTCTGTTACAATTAATATAAAAAAAACTTGAAATAATTATAGTACGGTTTAAGACCAGTTTTTCAATGCGTTAAATTTGGGCGACATTTTTTTCGATTTTGTGATCTGTAGACACATTTGCAGCGATTTTGGACAGAAATCTAAGAAGAAACACCAAAAAAGAATGACTGCAAGACTGCCAAGGCTATTTCGAATTATCATCTCGAAAAGGGGAGCATACATTAGTGAGCAAATTTCAAACTTGATATATATTATTCTCAATATATTTTAACATTTAAAAATTGTGTTCAGTGGAAATAATCTGTAAATGATTGTTTGATTCAATATAATGGGTGTTTAATAATTTTAAGTTAAACGTAAAGCTGAAATTAGTAAGTGTCCCATGACTTATGGACGGGAGTGCACGTCTAACTGCAAGCCGCTGTCATTTCAAGGATGGCATGGATACACGGTTGAATTTCTTCGAAGTAAAATGTTTGGTGTTTTTCCAAAACCTTTCGGGAAGTGTTGTTACCGTTCACTGATTCCTTTATTACTGCATCTAGAGAGATATTTATTCAGGAACAATCGCCTGAAGCGCCAGGTATATTTTGTTTAATATTGTAATTGTAGTTTAGATTTTCATCTTTGTTGTCATATTTATGAATGGGTCACAACGAAAATTATGAATGGGAAGAACCTTTCATAACTGACCCCTTCAAAACCTTACTATGATCTTGGATATATAATTGTATTTCATCTTAAAAAGTTGAAATTTGGAATATTTTCCCTATTTGTGGTAGCTAATGCAACGTTTGTAAGGAAACATTTTGAAAAAGCGTTAAAGACTGGTATCGGTGCAAAATTTATGACAAAGGGGCACATGAAACATATGTGGCATAAAAAGTGTCTTTTACTTTTGTTGCTTTTTATGCCATTGGACAACTCATCATTTCTAGCTATTAAGATTGTCTAGTTACCTAAGCTTGACTGTTATATTTTTAGTTCCTGTTGTCAGTTGAGGTGTTTTAATTAACATAATTTTGAATAATCTCAGGATTATCTTTTGTTTTTTAATGAAAGGATTAACTTTTGTTTTTTAATCTGAGGATTATTTTTTGCTTTTTAAGTATGTAAGCTTAATATAAATTTTGTTACAAATACTTTGGCAATACAGTGATATGTAACTTAAGGAAACATTTGATAATACAGTAATTAAAACAATAATATTAATATTACCTAGTTTTACTACACTGTCCCATTCATAAATGTCTATGTTTCATTCAATACAGCCAATTTATGAAACTACACTTTTTTAAAAAATAAAAAATAAGACTGGTAAATATAAAGAAAAGCTTATTATTACCACGTATTGTTATAGCCAGATAACTGACCTTTCTAATGTGACCAATTAGGACTGGAAAGCTTTTTTAGTTTTTTTTGTTATTTTGCCCTAAACAACAATGTCCCTTCCATCCCACCTCTCTCCTACAACTAATTAACTAAAGCAATCTACATCCAGATTTATAAATGTAAACAATAACGTTTCTATTAAAAATTGTCAATATTCGTAACCACTATATACCTCTATACTATTCCATTTTAGTGAAATATAACATGTCTTTGACATGATCTTAATATTTCAGATTTTTTAAGTATATGCAAAAATTGCTATAAAATTTGATACAACTTATTTAGAATGTTCCTTTTCATTATACATTTACAAATAACAAATCAGATTTATACGTAAATCAACGTGAAATAGCATGCGCATACTAATTCAAAAGATGGGCAAATAACAACTATGAGAACGTACAGAAACTTAGTCTATTTTTTATTTGAATGTTTCTTGCTTTCCAGTTATTTGAAAGTTCTTCTGAAATTTCTCACGTGCTTAATCAACTCAATCATAGCATGAATAAAGTAATAATTATACGTACGCAGTGAATTAAAAATATATTATTATAAATGTATGCAGAAATATACGTATATTGCGTAAAATTATTTAGTAGAAAGGTAAATATTCTTTCAGCAATGAAAACCACACCAACCGTCAATGAAACAATTTCCATGCGAGTTTTTAGTTGAATAAAGAATAAATTGAAAATTTCATTCAAACTGTAAATGAAATAAAGTTTGTTTTTCTATGTATGTAGCGAACAGTGATTACTTGTGGGCTTCAATTTTAAAGCACGGGATTCTGGCAGGTCGACGAACAATATTCGCTCTATGTGTGTTTTGTGTCAAAATTATAGTTCATTGGTGTGATCTGTGGTGCATTATTTTTCTGTGAAATTACACGAAACAAAAAAAAAGTGTTTATGTTATTTGTACATGAGAAGCTCATCAGAATTGATGGAAGTGATAAGGATAAGTTTATGAATGAAGAAATATGTCCTATTATTAAAATAAGTCAAAAAATGCGCTATTTTAATAAAATCAATCCAAAAATACGCTGTATTACTAAAATAAGTCAAAAAATGCGCCGTATTGCTAAAATAAGTAAAAAAATGCGCTATATTACTAAAATCAGTCCAAAAGTGCGTTGTATTACTAAAATGAGGCAACAAATGCGCTGTGTTACTAAAATCAGTCCAAAAGTGCGTTGTATTACTAAAATGAGGTAACAAATGCGCTGTGTTACTAAAATCAGTCCAAAACTGCACTGTATTAATAAAATATACCAAAAAATGCGCCGTACTACTAAAATAAAATTCATAAGAAACGGAAAGGACATATAAAAAGTTATTTCTAGAAATTACGATGACCTGTAATCAAGATTTAAATTCAAGACTCAGGCTCAAACTTACGATTTTTAAATTTTTAAATTTTATTAGATGCAAACTTCAAGGTGAGTAAAAATCCAAATTACAGGTCCCTTGCAATCCAAATTTCAAAATTTCAAGAAAATCTAAAGTTCAAAATCTAGATTAATGCGTTGGCTAGTATGCGCCAGTATGATAATCTCCCGTTATGCGATTATTTACACATTTTACAATGTACTCCACTATAAATAATTAAATTCGCGTAGATTTGTTTAACTTTATTTAAACCATGTAAAGAATATTTCGACAAAATGATCGAGACATACTGCAACTTATTAGATATAATTTTATACTCTATTGACTCGTTTATTGCGAAAGATTCAACCACACTGCATCTTGAAATCGCTCAAAGTGAACAATCTCTTGACGTTCTTATGTCAACAAAGAAGTACTATCCGTCTTTTACACTCTAAGAAACTATTGTCCATTTCTAAAAGTACCCAAATACTATCCAAGTAATTAATTTTGCTTAATACAGCATGTGTTACTCGTGAAAAGAATAAAAAGTTCTAAAGTTACCACATGTCACAAATGAGCTGCATTCTCAGTAGAAATTCTCCAAATTTCTGAACATATCGAATTTGAGAATTTATTTTCTATTTTTATTGGCAATATAAGAATGTTGGTGTCCACTCATTTCAGACTAATTTGCTTCAGGTACATTAATAAGCTGCTTGTTGCAGAAACCTAATATTTCTGATTTGTGCGATAACATAAAAAAAATGTCTTTCGTCTTGTTCACATTCACTCTTTCTGTCTATTCCTAAGTAAGTCCTGCTGTCGTAGCTACTTGATGACCGAAAATCGGTCCAATGTCTCGTTTATTGCGAATCGACGGACAGTTTATCAACAATTCACTGCTATACAGCGTTCTACAGTAGAGCTGTTGTGCACAACAGTAACAAATTTGAAATATTCTACATCAAAAAATTTAATGTTCAAGAGCAGTTAAAGGGGATTATTTTTTTAAATTAATTATTGTAATAAAATAGAGATATTTTTTGTACATTAACAGCATCGCCTCCGTATCGACAAAAATATTGAAAGTATATCATATAATAATAAAATCAATTATACTGTAGTTATACAATTTTAGAGGTAACATTGTAATTTATAATACTATTATAAAATTATAAAAGTATACAAAATTATAATATCATGTATTATATGTTGTACTACAGTATGTAATTATAAAACTACATCATAGAGTAAAATCAATTATAAATACTCATTTCCCCAAATTCAACAAGAAAAAACCAAATTCCTTTATCATAAAATGAGCTATCCAGTAAAAACAATGCGATAAAATAATTCCAGGCCCATGTTTACCCAATGTACCCGATTAATGTAAATCAGAAAAACTTTAGGAGTGCGTAAAAAATGTTTAAAAACGCTTCGAAACCGTTCTGGGTATATTCAAAATATTAGAACGTGGTAGAAGAAGGAATCAAAATTTGAACTTCTCTTTAGAAAAAATTGCCATTGACTCGACTCTGATCGAGGGTCGCAGAATCGGGATATGTATAATGTCTGCGGATGATGCAAATTGAAAAGGAAATTTTTTCGGTGATTTGCACTTACCCTATAAGGGCAGAAGTTCGTAAAGAAAATTCGGACACGTGACTGGAAAAATCCGAGGAAAATCGTGGTGGAAAATTCTGGTTGCACTCACGTTTGCCGGAGGTCGAAGAAGATCTGAGAGAGACTGACTCTTGGCAGGTTTCTCGATTCGCTTACGGAAGCCTCAACAAATCTCGCCAATCTAATTTGCTTGGTAATTTACCTGCCGATATCTTCAATCATTGTTGTCATGGAACATTCTTCGTCAAATGTTCTGCTTTGATATTATCAAAAACTTTCAAAACGCATTCACGCGTTTCTACCAGAAGTCGAGCCATCTTGAGTCGAGGATTCGAGGAAAAAGAGAAAATTTAGATTGCACAATATCAATTTTTTAAACATCAAACTTAACAAATCTTCAACCGTCCAAGATTTCTAGTTTCGAATTTTCGACATGTTTAATTTGCAAGCTTTCGAAGTTTCAAACTTCAACAATTTAATATATTCGATTTTGTAATTATAAGTGTCAACATTTTATAATTTTAGGTCTCAGGTCTCCGACGTATAAAAGTTTAAAATAAAACGCTTTTATTATTATTTTATTATTATTTTTATAAAGCTAAGTTTGTGAATTAAAGTTTTAAATCTCTGTATATTTATGTTACTTATGTAGTTTCGAATTTTTAAAACTTGAAACTACGAGCTTACAAAACAACCAATTTCTAGAATGTTTCAATTTCCCAAAAAAGGAAGATGGCAGATAATAACCAATTTTGGACCACGTTGCAAATGTAAAGTTTTTACATAACATATATATACAGCGTGTTGAATGAAACCTATTCAGGACTTACAGAGTAGATAATGCTTTAACAAGCTGAATAAAAACTATTTACTTCACATGGTTCTAAAATTGAATATTATGTGAGCTATAAAGAATTTAGTGCTTAAAAAATAACTTGGACAATATTGGATTTTTGACATATGACTGCTGGACATTTTTTTCAGTTGGTTAAATACTGTCTACCCTGACAGTCTTGAATACTTTCTAACAGCCTGTAAATACATTTTATATAAAAATTCTACACTAGCACATTTTTCATTTTTGTCATATTAAAAATTGTTATAACTTGAAAATTCAAATTCCAAATTTTCAAAGCTTCAAGTTCGGAATTTTCGAAAGTTCTAACTTCCGAATGCCCAATTATAGAATTTCAAATTTAGAATTCAAATTTGAAAATTTTTAAAATTTTAATATATTTTATTTACAAATGTGATATCATCGACGAAGTATGTTTGTTCATGGTGATATGTCTAATTTTAGCGAATTAATATCGATTTTCAAATTGTATACAGTAATTTACCTAAGAATATCATCAATCATTGATGCCATAGAGCATTTTTTGAAAAGGTGTTATTTAAATCTGTGATTCAAGAGAAATTCAAATTGTACCATTGTCTTAAACTTCAAATTTGAATGTCAGATTATTACAAATTCGAATCGTAAGATTTATGTTTGAATTACAATAAGATTTCAAATTCGAATTTGAAAAAAGTACTACAAACTTAAATTTTGAACAGTCTGATAAAAAATAATGTATCTAAAGGAATTTAAAAAAATTTAAGATATTCTACGTTGAATGCCAGGAACTTTCAAACTATACGTAGCTTGAAACTTCAGATCTACACTGTAATGTTAAAAAATTCTTCTTTGCACCTTCTTTCAATTTTGTCATCTTTACGTTTTTAACATATAAATATGTTCATTCGATCACTTACAGAAATAAACATTTCTCCAAAATTATTCAACTAATGCGCGACTCTAATTCTAATTCTGCTAATCAATAACTTATATTTGTTAAGCTATATTTACAGTGTCATATAAAAATTTAAAATTAAAAGTTTTTCAGTTTTCGTATAATGTCTATATATACTGCGTTTGTGACTATTTACATGTTTAAATAAACACAAATAGAGCAATGCTGTAAACTGTGATCAACACAAAGAAGAATTTAGGATTAAATCCTATCAGCAATTAAAACAATATAATAAGTTCTTCTTGCATCAAGTAACACGCTTAAATTCAAAATAAGGTATGTTGTTAAAAAAATATTCATTAACAATTCAATGTCACTTTTAACGGGAAAAACATAACCTATAATAAACCTTATAACCTCAATCATTCCTGATTCAATTGGGGCAGTCCCTAAAAATTTATTTAAATTCATTACAGTATTCCACAATGAGCAAATACGTGAATTTAGCAAAAGTGGGCACAACTTATGCCAAGCGTATGAACCGATTAAGCAACCGAATTTTCGGTGAAGTGACAAGACCAACCACATCCAAGTCTATGAAGGTTGAAAAACTATTCAGTGAGAAGCCAGTAAATAAAAGACCAGAGATTGTCGACTATTATCCTCGACATGTTGAAATTGATTTGTTGATGAATCACCTTCGACTCTACGGCTTATACAGAGATGAACATGAAGACTTCAAAGAAGAGTATGAGCGTTCCAGAGAGCTACGTGGAAAGAAGAAATGGGTCCCGCCAGTGTACAGAAATAAATAAACGTACTGTACTAAACATTGCACTTTATATAACATATATTTCATAGAATAAGAGTGATGTATTGTATATAAATAATGTTATAAAAAATATACCAAAGTATCCCATAAAAAAGATATAAATTAATGGGGTGTATGATGATCTCAGAATAAGAGATTGCATCTTCAAGCTCGTAAGGCAATAAGAATTCAAACTCATCTAATTCTATTAGCTCCTTATCTTGTTCTTTTATCGATGTATCAGATTGTTTACTTTTGCACAGTAATGAATTGTTCAGGTTAGTAGATTCTGCAACTTGATCGTAACTTTGAGAGCTGTTAATCTTTCCAATCTCTTCATATCTATAAATACCATTACTTTGGTCGTTTATCATATCTGCATAAGATATGTCACAATAATTGAAAGAAGAGTATAAATTATTTAAAGAATATGCAGTATCCATACTTTCCGTAACTGTTTCTTCTATGTTTGCTGCAGATCCATTTTGCAAATGCATCTTCATGTCCTGCCACCAATAATTTATTTGCAAAAGGTTTGTGTCATTCCACAAACCATTATGAATATTAAATTTTCCTCTAAATTCACAACGTCTTGTATTGGAATCCTTTTCCTTATCAGCAAGTACTAAATTGTGTATCCACACCCTTAAATAAACATACCCATCTGAAAATTTGCTATAAAAGTGTCGTGTAAACTCTGCCCGTTAATTCTATAATTTACAAATTTCTTAAATTTCACATTTCTAAAATTTAAATTTAAGCACTTATACAAGATGGTACAAAATTTGAAACTTGGAAAACATAAAGTATACAACTAAACTTTTAAAAATATCAATCTATAGAACTTTTCTTGTAATTATAATTTTAGTCATATCAACAACAGAGGTCATTAACATTTATAAACAACACTTGAATTCTCTGTATGTTATAATTAATGCAATATAATTTTAACAAAGCAAATTTAGTAATATTTGAGGGAGATCAAGCCAGAGCAAATTCTTTTCTTAATGATAATAATATTAATAATAGTATTATAAATAATGTATTCCAAGTTTTATAAAAGCTTGAAAAACTATTTGAGGCAACATAAACAAATATACAGTTTAATTTTGAATATAAATTATTTCCAAAAATTAAATTTTTTCTAGTATTTCATTGAACAGAACTTTCACAGCAAGCTATCATAGTAAAATTTGATTTCAAAAACAATACCGAAAAACATCAAGATCAAGGTATGTAGGTAGATCTCCACAGTCCAAAGAAAAGTTAGTCCACGATGCAATTCCTACCAAAGCATTTTTATGAAACTCATTTTTGCAGACAACAGGGGAGCCAGGATTTCCAGCACATGCTTTCATTTCCTCTTCAGACTCCACCATGGTACAGAATACATTGCTATAGTTTGCATTGGTTTTGATCATGTACGTGCACAGTTTCCATGAATTAAGAATTGCTTCACTGTATTGAATCGGTTTGGCCAGAACTTTCAAAGAAGGAGAGACATAGCTCTGCCAACCGAATATCAAGCAAGATTTGTAGTCATTGTACTTTACCGGCAAAATATTTGGCAAAATTATTTTAGTATCACACATGTCAAAGGGTTTTGTAAGCTTCAAGAGAGCTATATTATGGTCACGATCAGGTAGAACAGAGTAAGCTTCATATTGAGGATATATATAAGCGGCTTTCACTGGCACCATTTGTCTTGATATAGTTCCATTTAGGCCAGTTGCAAACAAAATGATAGACTATATAGAAAATACAATGTTTTACACTCTGGTCTTTTGAGGGGTAATGAATTGCATACACTTCTCTTATCCTGTACACATTGTGCAGCAGTTAGAACCCAGTCAGATGAAAGAAGCACTCCACCGCAAGGAGCAATTGTTTGGAATTGTACCAGCCAAGGGAATTGACCATCACGTGCTCTTTTGCCTCTCAGAATTATGCTGCTGCATTCTTTAAAATTTATTATCATTATAAGGAACAAAATACATCTTGACATATTCGTTACAGAAAAAGTTATTCACTTAATTTTTTCTGTTACAGAACTATCTTCAAGGTGTTGTCATTTCCTGTAGAAAGAGAATAATCATTAAAGAGCATAAAAGTAATTCTATTAAAAAAAGAGGATAAAAATATAATAATTATGTTATACATGTTATGTATAACATGCTTTCACCACTTGAAAACTGATAAAATACGCTTATTCTTCAGAAAAAATGAAACATTAAAAATTTGAAATTTAAGATCCGTAAACATAAATTTTGTAAATTGAGAAGCACGAAACATTGGACACATGTTTTATAATTTCGAAATTTTAAAAAATGAGAAATTCGAAAATCCGAAATTCTGACAAACTTTATTTTAATAAAATTTAAAACCTTGACATTAGGTAAATGTTGAGTTTAATGTTTTTTTAATTTAAGTCTGTAAATATTACAAATTTGTCTTCGAACTCGGGTCATTTATGGTCGAATGCAAATAACTTTTATTAAACACAAAATTTTGTATTTTATTAAAAAGCGAGTAAAAATACAATAATCATGGCAGAGTTTCTATTATTTACAGACTAGATGTTTAAAGAATTTTTGTTCTAATTATTTATAATTCTTGTTTCAGCTCTTGTGCTTTCTTTTTATTCTTATTACTGTTTTCCTTTTTCTTTTGCTTCTTTTTGCGTTCTTGCGACTCGCTGCCACTTTCGCCTTTCTCTTTCAAACAAGAGTCATCTTCACCTTTCAGTGCTCTTTCTGAACACAAATATCTGTTGGCAAACGAATTGTTATTATTCTATTTAATCCCGCAAAATTAATTTGTTAAGTTGATGCATACGAAATTTGGTATTTTAAAGACACTATATTTCGCAATGTAACTAAATAAGCAGTCTAACGATCACATGTTTGACGTCGTAATAAAGATATATTTTTTCGCGACATGATAATATTAAAGATCAAAAAAGATTCTGGTTTATTTTGACTTTTCGTCTATGTGATCTGAATTTATAAACCTGTGTTGTTGAAACCATAGAAAAAAAAAGACGTTCAAAGAAAATTATGCAAATATAAAGAAAATGAAGTTCAAAAGAGGTAATAATAGAATAACAAACCTAAGTAATTGTAGAGATAACAGTGAAAAATTGGTTCAATTAAATGTATAATGCAAAAAAAGAACATTACATATGCACCAACCTAATACATAAAATTACTGATATTTTTCATTAATTTGTACCTAATTAAAGGAACTTCTCCTTGGTACTTATGATACCACTCTTCGATATCAGACTCATGATTTTCCATCAAGTCTTCACACTGAGTCTTTAATGTAGTTATTTCTACAGATGGTTTATCCCATAGTTCCATTGGAATGCCTAATTCTACTTTTACACCTTTGTCTCTATAAATTAAAATATTTACTTTTAATCATGTGATAAATTCATGTAATAAATTTATTAATAAACTGCAGATGCTTATGCTTTTTTTTAAATTTTATATAAAATAAATTTTTAATTAATCAGTCAACAATCGGTCGATCGATTTCAATCAATTCTTTTTTCTTAAAACATGTAAAGACGGAAAACTGCAATTAAAAATGGAATATTGATCTGCATCTACTTAAAATGATGAAAGTTTTTATTTTCTAACTTTAAAAGTTTAAAATATGTATCTGGAATTTTAAATTTAGTAATTAAAAAATTTGACACTTGGAACTTGAAAATTTCAAACTTAAAACAAGTTTGAATACTGCACATTTGAATTTGTAAGTTTTTAATTAAAAATTCATAACTAAAGTACTTCTCATTTTGGTCTTAAAAACATATGTTCGTAGTTGAAAAAGAATATTTTTGCAGCTAAAAATATGTGATGTTAGAAGCGTTCAAAGACATACTAATCGTTTTCTTCCAAATTCATTAGCAAGTAACTGATGATTGAATTGATCATGTGACTGGTAGAGTGTTTTCTTATAGGCCATATTTGTTTACACACATTGAATATATAAATATATGCTTGCATAAACATGCACAGATTATTCATTATACAACAATATCATTTTACGCAAGATTGTGTAGAGTTTTGAACGTCTGGCTCATTCCTTTGGCAAATCTTGTACTATCACTACGCTCCTTGTGAATATTGTACTCTAATATACGCTCACAGAGATCTTCCGTACTTTCTAATAAACGCAGTTCTCTGAAATTTAAAATAAAGAATTAGATTCAGAATTTGTAAGCTGTTTCAAAAGTATCTGTTAAGGAACTTTAACTGTAAATAGAATTAAAAAATGTCAAGGAACATAACTCTTTAAATTAACAATTTTCAAACTATTGACCTTTTTAATTTACAAATAAATAATTTTTGGAATTAAAACATGGAAAATGCTTGGCCTGCAAACTAAAAAACTAAATATTTGAAATATGAGCAAACTGAAAATTCATATTTAAAGATACTTTTGTGTAAGAGTTTTGACGACAGAAAAAATTAATCAGAACCGTATATTTCAAGATCATCTATAAGTTGTTTAAATTCTGACCTAATACTCAAATAAATCTATAACACATGAAATCATACAAAGAACTGTTGGTCTGCAATTAAAAAAAAAAATGAGAGTTCTAAAAAACAATTCAGAGGTCTACATTTAGATAAGAAACTTTTTTGTTTTTTCCTTTGAAGGTTTTATCAGTCAGACAAATTCTAAAGTATAATAAGTATTAAAATGTACTAGA
Organism: Macropis europaea; assembly: GCA_916610135.2. NCBI lineage: Eukaryota > Metazoa > Arthropoda > Insecta > Hymenoptera > Melittidae > Macropis > Macropis europaea. Next base: position 25,764,997 of record OU744345.1, read on the forward strand.
AAATTACGATTTTTTGTATTCTTTCTTCTTTTTAGGCAAAACATCATCGACTGAGTAGCCAATCTCGAGGACATCGTGAGTTTTTCCAGTTTCATCTAATCTGGCCTCCAATTCTGTGGCCACCACTTTGCAAACTGTACAAAAAACAATGACAATTAGTTCTATATACTATGCGTTTATAATAGGTTATACGAAATATAATTTACCTTCGCATTTGTTCGCATATTTAACACCTTGTTCTTCTTCAGGGCCACCGAGGACAAAGCTCGAAAGCAATAGTTGTGTTATCACAATTTTCACTGAAGTATACATTGCAAAACTGAAATTTTATAACAATTCTTTTCAGGGAATGTATTTACTGTGGCGACACAAATGAAGACATTTATACGCGTTCACAAAATTAGGAGTTCACGGTTAGTTATGTTCAAATCTTCTTTCACTGCCATTATTACAAAAATTGCAAAAGTAGCAAAATTTGTATGACGTGGACGTACTGCGATTTGCAACGTGCTTGTTTGTGTTTCGCCGGGACTATCTGCAGTTGGAGTCGCTGAGGATAGAGAACCGGTCAGATTGGCGGCAATCATTCAAATTGAAAAATACGTGAGACCATTGTAAGTTCTTATTTGTAATGCAAACCCAGCATCCACTGTTACGGTTATTTTAGCCAGGGGACTCACAGTTTTAGATGGGTTTCGAACTATGTATCGTGTGTCAACAGAAACTTGGAAATACTGAAGAATGTGGTCTTTCACTCACCTTAGAGTAGATCGTATCCAAGGTAGCGTAACTTCAGCGATCTGGAACTGCAAATACTGTAAGGTTGTTGTGATTTTCATTCGGCAATGTGATCCTTTCACAACATCGAATACAGCTTTCAACTTGTTAGGGTACATACGCCTGTCTCTACCTTCGTAATAATAACGAAGTGTGTGTTGCAGTTATAGCACTTTGTCTTTCAGTGTTAGGCTTTCACCTTGTATTTCACCTTTGCTGGTAATAAATAATCATAAGTTAAACATGGGAAACATATTGTAATGGTGAATACCTTGCACTCTAATGCAAAGTAAACAATACACACGACCCGCTGTTATTATTGCGACATTGCAAGCAGATGTACACGTGTTGACAAGTTGGAACACGTGAGAAGGTCACACTACCAAATGAAACTCTGGATCGTAGAGTTTATCAGTTTTAAAGATCAACATTCAATTTAATTACTATTGTGACAGAACACGTTTGTATTTCTCTCGCGTGTAATCAGATTTGTCGAAACGATATCTCCATTATATGTAGTATACATAATTTGTCATCTATGAAGCTCTTAAGCATTATTGCATTCATTTATTCGAGGCAGTCTTGAAATTTTTAGAAAATATCAATGAAAACTTAAAAAGTTAGTCAAATCTATTATATTCCACAAGTTCTGAAATATCAATATTTAATTTTTTGAGAAAAAATGAACCAAAGAGCTAGTTAGAAAAGAATAAGTAATAATTATCTGATTAAAAATTTGGACATACGAAACTCACAATCATCTAATAGTTACAACTGATCCGCCACTTTGTGATGTGTGTAATTCATTAACAGTTAGTAATAAGTTTATTATCCTTGATTGACTAAGTGCTTAACTGCTCGTAGTATTTACAAACTGGTTCAAGAAACAACCTTAAAAGTGTTAGAAATATTAGAAATTTATTTTCTTAAACCTACTTTTTTAAAATCAACTCATTTGCCAAATTCATATAAATATAAAATCATACATAGTAACATCAGTTCCAATAATTTAGTAGAGCTGGTAATAACCACTGGCAGTCAATGCGGCTTTAAATTTAAAGAACAAACAACAAATACATTTTAATGAATATTGACGAATATTTTTTTCGTTCACGTTTTCAATTTTCCTAGTTGTAACTAATACGTTGCCCTGAATTTTCGGCTGATTAATAATATTTGATCACTGTATGAAACCTTTTTGTATTATTACTAGTAACCAAATTCTTATTTTCGCTACTTTTCGTGGAAAACCAAGTTATACGAACATATCTATTGCTTGACCATGTATTGTTGAACTTTGAAAACGTGGCGTAAAAAAGGTAGGATACTCGCGGTAATACAGAACAATTTTGCAGAGAGAATGGATAACGATTAATAGAAGTGAGTTCACTTATTGCGACAAATTCATCCCCTCCAGTTTTCGAAATGATTCGAAGCGAGCTATCTGCAGCCGGCATGTAGCAACGATTGACGATGGATGTAAAATGAAACGTAAAAATACAAAATATTGAAAGTGTAAATTAAAACGATGAAATTTGCAAGCACCAATCTTCAAATATTTAAACATTTCAAACTCTAAAAATTTGAAATGTATACTCAGAGGTCTGAAAGTATGAGTTTGCAATGAATTGTAACACTGAATTTTACGAGGTTTTAAATTTTAGAAATATAAAATTCTTGAAATCCAAGATAACAAACTCTGAAAACACACACCCTTTTGGTATTATAAAAATAAATAATTGAAAATGATCATTATTAATGTAGCAAATTAGTATTCAGCTAACAAGGGGAGAACGTGACCCTCGGATCACCGATTTGGCCGAAATTTTGTTTCTTATAGGGGACCCCAAAAGTAACAATTTTGCAAAGTCATAGCATACATCTCTTCGAAATATGGGAGAAACTGATGTTTAAAATTTATTGACCATACTAACTGACGTATTTGACTAATCGAATGTAAAAAGTGAAAAAATGTAAGAAAACCTAATTTTTATTATTGAAGGTCATTTCAGCGGTAACGCATTAAATATAAATAACTTTCTTGTATCAGACTTATAACTTGACAGTATCAAAACTTGCCAATAATTTAAACGCTAAGATTTAACTTGACATACTTTGACCATTTTTTCTGTAATAAATACCTACATACTGTGGTTGGACAAAAAGGATGATTCTCAGCAGTGCTTCAAACCTTTTCTATTTTTAACAATATATTTTTTCCTCATTAACATTTGGACAGATTTGAAATATATACAGAAGTACTGACTCATTTACAAATAAGGTCTATAAAAATTATAAAAACAAATTACATGTATAGTGAATGTAGACTCTTATGTATGACTTCTTTTTCGGTATGGTAGTTGTGCAAGTAAACAGTAGTTTTTTTATTTTAAACGCTGAGGTACGGAATACTATATGGTTGACAAAAGAAAAGTAGTATATAAACATTGTATTCTGTAACATTGTTTACATAGATTGTTCATACTCTCAATTCATTCTCTCCCTCCCTCACTCCCTTTTTTTTCTAGAAACTCAAAATGTTCTATAGATTGTTTTGTACTACAGTTCTTTTACAATGGTTTATTGGGAGACACAATAATAAAATTTAAAATAGAAATTGTTCCTTGTGGTTGAATAATAAGTACGTACACGTGGTACATAGGAAGTATTACAAGCTGTTTCTTTTTTCAACACGAAAGGACATAAACTTTTATTTTTTTTTCAATTATATTATGTAAAGAGATTGTTTCCTTTTTGTTTCAATTATACTATTTGGTAGGATTATATAATTTTTAAAAATTATAATCTGTAGTTTCAATTTTATATTTACGAGGTTTTATAAGAAGGCAACATGCTAGACATTCTAATTTTTAAATAAAATGGAGTATATAAATTTACATAATTGAATAGCTCTTACTAAACGCAACTTCCAATACTTATTTTAATGTTTTCATAACTAAACATATATGTATTAAACAAATTCTTACATTATATACTTTTTATATTTTTGAAATATATAAAATCTTACTTTTAGTTCTATTTGGAAATTTAAAAAGTGAAGATCCTAAATGTTAGAAATTTGTCTAAAAAGTTGTAATTTAAAATTAAAAATATAAAATTATAAACCGTTTCATTTCTTTGAAAATTATTATATGTAATATATAAAATATGATATAAAAATTATATAACAGTGCAAGCGAAAACTATTTTCCGATATTTACAAAATAACAGATTGTTTTGAAGGAAACAGCTTGTAATACTTGATATGAACAAATTTGTCCAGTAAAGTCAATATAAATAAATACTAAATAAAAAATATATTTTATATGTTTCCCAAATAAAGGATATCAAATTCGTTACATTTACATTTTAAAATAAAACAAAGTAAATAAATACGACGAAATGGAAATTCACAAATGCAATATGTAATTACATTCAAAATAAAACTTCTTCCAGTTATTATGTTACCCATAGAATAAACGGTCGGTATTAAATCTTCAATATAATTTAAGTCTTCCAGATTTTATATCATTAAGATTTACAGATTTAAAATTAAAACACTGAAATACAAGAAAATAGAAATTTATGTATTGGAAAGGCTCGGAGATTTTTTACATTTATATTAATACAAAATACTGCTATAAAATAATAATAATCTAAAGTTATTCATCATTTGTACAGAGTGGCTTATAGTTTGTCATCAAAACCAATGTTAATTTGTAACATAAAAATAAACAGAAATTGCAAAAAGAAATATTATTTTGCGGAAACAAGATTTAATAAAAATTCCAATAAAATCCAATAGTAACTTTATGGAAGTATCAATAAATAGTAAGATTGTTACTTGTTAAGTGCAAACATGAGTAACATCTCAAAAAAATTCGAAAAATCTATTTAAACAAACTTTATTCTATATTTCCAATTTTTTGTAAATATTATAAGCTAATATTTTGTTGTAAAAAAGTAAAGCCGCCTGTGTATATTTTTTAATCTTTTCATTTTGATTCTCTGCTCAAAAATAATAAAATTCACAAAAGTATAAAAATATTAAAATACAAATTTTGTTACAAAATTTCATTAAAAATACCGTTGCACAAAATTTCTTTGTTTGTCCTGTTTTCAAAATAAAAATTGACGCTGTTAGTTACTTAAATTCGATTACAAATTGAAAATGAAAGAAAAAAAAAATGGTAACTCGTTGAAGAGCTAGTATATCCATGTTTTAGAAGTTTTTAGTTTTTTCTATTTGTAAGAAGAGAGCAACATTTTATAATGAAACTATCGTTTTAATCACTGGCAAATGTAATTTAAAATTAATTATTCGTTTGAATTTCGCTATAGCGATTGCAATATACAATATATAATTTGTACCATTTTGAATGTCTCCTCGGATCATTTTATACGAAATGTAATATTTTGTGTTTAATCGCGTATGCTAAGCGATCGAAAATTTATTATGTTGTACGAAAACGTAGAAATTTTTTAAAAACCAAAATTAGTTCCATTTTGGAGAGTGGAAATAAGATTTTGAGATTTTTTTTAGACTGACCCGTAAATGACGTACAGAGCATTATCTTGGAAAATAGTAACAAATAGAAAAGACAGAAAAACAGAAAATTTTTTTAGTAATTAAGGAAAGTATTCTGTAATGACGTTGAATGTAGTAAGATACTGATAGAATTATCAATATTTGTTTTATTTAAGTAGAAAGGAATACGTTTGAGTTTATTAGGCGATATTCAAAAATTTGAATTTAAAAATTAAATATTTCAAATTTTCATATTTTCTGATTTCTTCAGTTTAGAATCTTCCAAACTTTGAATGTATAAGCTTTAAATTTCAATGATTTTAACCACATTTGACGAAATTTTTTTCCATATGGATTTTTTCCAAATTTTACATATTTATAGATATATGTGGTCTTTATTTATTCCCGTTGTTAATTTGCCTCGTAGTTTGTATGGGGTAGGTGAGTTAAAATGGCATTTCACGAAAATAAAAATTAATTTACAGCTTTTAACAATTAAAGACAGATTAATAGGACATACAAAGAAAAATAATACAAAAAAAGCGATGTACAGTTTATGTATAGTTTACCGTTATTTTTATATTTTCATGCTAAATAAATTTTATCAACTGTTATAGTAAAAAATTGCATCAAATCATTTTAACAAAAACTATCTCAATCACATGTAACGTTTTTCTTGTACGGCGCCTTGTGCTCAGTTACTGAGAATTTGTGAAACATGTAATGGAGTTCCAAGTTTGAAATTATAAACATTGTTGAATTATTATCTTAGAAATTAGAAGTTTGAAAATTCTTAATTTAAATGTACGTGAATTTGAAACTTAAAAATTTCCTACATGGAAAGTAACATTTAGTAACTTGATGTTTCGAACCACGAATACTTAAATTTTGATTAACGGGAACTGAAAAATTGTACACCTAGTCGTAACTAGGATAATTTAAGGTCACGAGGTACTTTCAAAATTATAAAATATTTATCGCTTATATTAATAAATTTCATAATTGATCCTTTCTATCTCTTACAATTTTCCTTTAAAATACGCTATACATCACCACTGAATCACTCTTTATAAATAGTTATAATTGCTGCTGTATAATAAATTGTTTACCATGAATTATTCCATCATGTTCTTATACTAAACATATGTTCCGGTGCGTTTAACAATCCCATAGATGTAACAGAACTTTCAAAATCGCGCCAATTCAATAATCATCTATCCCAACGATTACAAAACAATAGCCATTCTTTTAATTGTGAATAAAATATTGCTCGCTTATTCAGCCATACTCGCTGAATTTTCATTAAATTACTATCACATGAACACGTTACATTATGAAATTGTTCGGTTAATGATCCCTATTACCACTTTTTTTGTACAACAATACGACTACACCTTCGTCGCTTTCTGAATTCATGGAAATGATTTTAAGCCTTATAACTGTTTTCTGTTCAAAAAATAAAAGCATAGAGCCGGAAACATTTGTTGTTCTGTTTAACATTTGGTTTCAGTTCAGTCTTATTATTGATAATACGATATACACGTAGACACAATCAAAACAGAGAGTTTTTATTTGCATTAATTCACATGATTTCCTCCTTCTGATTTTTTTTGTCTAAACGAAACTTGAGAAATTGTGTTTTTCTTCTATTTCCTCTTTGAATTAATATAAATTAATGGAAGCTAAGTATTGTTATTCGAGACTACTTTATCTCAGATTTTGCCTTTCTATTTGTGGATTATTTTATACACATATATTAATTAAACTTCACATATACACAACTACTTTACCAAAAAATTACAGTGACGCGATATACTTAAGACTAAAAAACGACTGGAATTCCTATTTCGTAATGCAAAAGTGAATGTACAGGATGATTCAGACAAATTGAATAAATGATATCTGTTTTTTTTTTTTGGTGACCGACAGAAAGAAGAGTACAATAAAAAGTTGAATGGAATATTAAAGCCTTTTTATTATTTTAAGATTCTAATATACCAAATCTTGGAAACCAGGGAATCAGACTTGATAACTTGTAACTTTCAAGTGTGAAGATAAAAATTGTATAGTTGTGGATATTATCGAAAATTGAATGAATAAAATTTTAGTATTCCATAGCCCGATATTTTTAAATTCAGAATTTCGAAACTGATAATGAGTCTTGAAAGCTGAAACTTGATTAATTAAAACTTGGCAACTTGTAATTTCACGTGTTAAAAATAAAAAACTTGAATTCCCAGGTTTTCTGGTCCAAAGTGACCATGTTCAAAAAACTGAAAGTTTATCTTTCATTCAAATTTAACAATCGGAAATTTACACTGTGGAATTTAAGTAAAATATACACTTTGGTTGTTAAAATTTTGGAATTTGAACATACGTAAACGGAAACATTGAGATTAGGGTCATCTGAAATTGAAACCTTTAGAATCCATGAGTCAAAAATGTAAAAATTTAAAAAATGAAAGCTCGATTTCTAAAAAAAGTAGTTTCAATTGTATTTTACAGATACATCGTTACACTTCTGTCCTTCAAGAAAAAAATAAATCTCGCCACGCTATTGAATTTCTCACTCTACTATCTTTTCCAATGTTTAACATAAGAAAAAAAAAACAAATATCACTTAATACTTACTTAACTCACCTTGTACAAACCATATCAAAGAAAAATATCTTACAAAATAAGTCTTAGGCAGTATATAAACATGATCGAAGAACGCGAATGCTGAACATATAAAAAATGTATATATGGCGGAAGAATACAGTTAAATCGTAAATTTGACAATTTGTCAAACAAACACGTGTTGTAAGTGTCAGTACATTTGGCGACAAAAGGGCACTCAAGAGGCCTAAGCCTGCATCTGACCTGAAGCTGTATGGGCACTTTCCCAATTCTTTTTCAACCATTCCGCTGCAGAATATTCTTATATGTATAAACGAGGAGTGACGCCCTTCTAGGCCTTCAAATCAGCACTGACAATCGTAGCATGTTTGAGCTCAACAGTTTCATTAATCTACGATTTCACCATATCTCTTCCACTAAATATACATCTCTCATTCGTTACGTTGCCATTAATCTAACAGAAAACGCTAATGATTTAAAAGTATGAATTGCAAGCTAAAAAATAGCGCAGAACAGTGAATAATAATGAAAATTGATAAATGACTTTATCTTTAGAAAGGCAAAGTCTTATAAAATGCAAATTGTCACTTATATGATGCTCATCGATCTGCGGTAGCGTTTTCTAGTGTTAGTTATAACAACAGGAACCGATACAGGAGCCGGAGGAGTCACAGGTGTAACAGGTGTAACCGGTGTAACTGGGGTTATGGGAGTTTCAGCCACTGGGGCTGAACAGGGGGGCCTGAGCTACCAAATGTAGTTCTCAGTCTGTGGAGCTCGCATTACTCCCACACCTCCACCGAGTCTTCTGTAATTCATACAGCCACACAGTTTCCATTGATTCTGTTCTGAATCATACACTTCAATGGTCTTCAAGTACGCAGTCCCATCGAATCCACCCACTGCGTACAGCAAACCATTCACTACTGCAAGACCTACCTGCAACACAAATAGAGAAATATAAAAGACGTACTTTATGCAAACAATCATGCAAAGTAATTATTCTTTCATTATGTAATTGGTAAGGTATTTGAATATCATTTGTGTGGATTTGTAATCATTTTGTTGGCTTTATACATTAATAGATCATATTAATAATCTTTGATGATGATATGTGTATGAACTGTGAGCACTTAACATGGAATTGCTTATATACACTACCGTTTATAAGTTTAATCACACTTGCATGTTTGCATTCCATTTTTCCAAATACTCCAATGAAGACATATTTCACGATAATTTCCCAAAGTTGCGCTTGTTTCAGTACATCTTAGAATTATGACTATAAGTCTATAACTTATAATCTAAACTAGACTATGACTTATAGTCATAATTCTTGACATCTCCTTTTTTTTGTAAGTGCAATTCAATTTCTAGACATTAGTGTATGTTCAAATTTCTGTAGACATCATTCATAGTGTCAAGTACATATTTGACATGATACACGATGATGATTGAAAAGCTTAGGACAATATGTTAATCGATTTCAGGTTTCAAGAGTTTGAGCAACAGAAAGTGCCCCTAAAGCAGTATCACATTATTTTTAGTTTTATATTAATTATCTTGGTTCCCTAATTTCCTTTGGTATCAGTTGTTCCGACACACAAAACGTGTGTCGGTATGACATTTTGCCTAGTTTGCACACTATATTTCTTCCATCTACGATACACGAGACATAAATCACACACTTACACGTGCGCATGTTTCAATTTTCAAACATTTTTAAGTATAAATCCTGAATGTGTTGAAAGATTTTGAAAAGTTTATGTGTAAATACTTGAATAGTACCGTACAGGGTGAGTCTGAAATACATGACCAAACCTTGTGAGAATAATCGACTCAAGGTAAGTTACGTTTTTAAGTTATAATCACCTTTTGTGTATGATACTGTCTGGCATGTTTAGAGTTACAAATACTGTCATCATCGACTTCGTTCGAATTAAACAAAAACAATACTGCTCGACTACTTAAGGCCCAGACTTGAAGGCGGTATTGATTAGACAGGTACAAATTCCTTCTTCGTCAGCGTTCTACGTCTTCCTTAGTATAAGTGATTCGTTCTCTTGAATCTTCGGTTATGTTATAGTTGAAAACCGCAAACTGGCAAGTTAGCCCCTGCCTTATTCATTATGGCACGACACACGGACAGACCCCACTCTAACTCTTGCCTCGGTTTTCAGGCGGTGTAGTAATTAACTATCGAACGGATCAGAGCCAAGGCAACAGTCAAAATAGGGATTGTGCGTGTACCGTGCGTCAATGTGTGAGGGTGACTGAGAGAATCTTGTTACTGTACCGAGGTCTCTGTATTCCTACCAGTATCCCCAGTTTTACACTCGGTACGCCTGCAGGTCTCAAGTGTGAGCTGTGGGATGATATTTAGTGAATGAATGAATCGCAGTTCTACAACGGTTTTTACATATCTGCTCTCAAACCTTATACGTAAATCAGACCTGTCTACGAGTAGAGTCCCTCACGCGCTTTCGCCCCTACCACTAGGATTGGAACACGTTTAATCACCGCGTTCACTCGTAGAGCCTAGAGATAAACTACCATCTTTAATCCCAGTGTAGAAGCGTCAAGGTTTCCTATGGTGTGGACGAGACATTTTCTAAAATCTTTACCGGCTTTACAAGCCGGTACCCGAGCTGAGACACCAATAGCTCACCCTGGGTAGAACTAGAAGTGTCACTGCTCGCAGTTAAGCAACCAAAGACCCTCCAGAACTCAACCCAAACGAACGGTTAGGGCAGATAATCCCACCCTAGGGGTACACTAGCTCCCTCGCTACAGAGTTAACAGCATTACTGGTCTTCCGACTCGCACACTTTTCCTGTCAGCAACAAGAAGGTTCCTACTCGCAGAACCGCTTCCTCCAGTTCCTCGCAATGAATAGTACGTTTTTTTATGTCGTTTCTTATAACAGGTACACGGTACGTCTGAGTTCATTCGTTTTCGCTTCAGCAGGGAAAGAAACGAAGGTAGAGGGAGTTTTTCCTTTACTCCCGAAACAGCGTTTGGATAGGCCTGACTTAAATAATTAATTTCCAAATCAATATTCATATAACTTTCCTTCACTCTGACCGTCAGTAAACTACATTCTTGAAGTTTGATCATGTATTTTAGACTTTCCCTGTATAGTTCTGGGTCTTACCCCGCTCCTTCTCGATGTCATAGCAACAATCGGACTCCAAGAGTTAGTGTGAGGATTGTATCGTTCTGCGCTTGACAGTTCCATGCAGTCGTCCCGTCCTCCAACGGCATAAATTAGATTATTAAATACAGCACAGCCTAGGTGTTTACGTCTTGTAGACATAGGGGATACTTGAGACCATTTGTTTTGTCTTGGGTCATATCTTTCTACTGTATTCAAAGGCGATTGTCCATCAGACCCGCCGATGGCATATAAATAACCGCCCAGTACAGCAACAGCTACTCCGAGTCTCCTGGTGGTCATCGGAGATACTTTGGACCATTTGTTTTCTTTTGGATCGTACCTATTTAAAAAAAAAATGAGTCAATACTGAAACTGCTAAGTGATGGTTTGTAATGATTCTTTTTCTGATACAGTTAGCAAGCATTGCAATAACATTAAAGCGAGCACAGACAGACAGGATTCAACTATATGTAAATTTTAAAGTTGGTTCTTTATCAGTTAAGATTGTTCATATTGCAGCCACCTTAAAATGAAATACAATAACACACCTTTCAACATGGTTCAAACATTGAACACCGTCCTGGCCGCCGACCGCATAAAGGAAACCATCTAATACAGCAACGCCTACGCTGGTCCTGCAGGACGTAGTAGGTGCAACATCACAGGACCACTGATTAGTCTGTGGATCATATCTCTCAATGCTATTCAGGTAGCTCTGTCCGTCATGACCGCCCACGGCGTACAACAGATCATTCAACACAGCCACTCCGACACCACATCTTCGTTTGCTCATAGGAGCAACCATTTTCCAGTCAGCTGTGTTAGGATCGAATCTTTCCACGCTGGCTATGGCATCTCCGGAGCACCAACCTCCAACCGCGAACAGAACTTCTCCCCTTCTGGTTGGTTTTCTGGGTCTCGTTCTAGGTCCTTGCATTAGAGGTCTTTCCTGAGGAAGCAGCAGGTAGTTTTTCGCTTCGTCCACCAAGTCCCTGCATGCGTCATCAGAACGAACGAGTAGGTCTGACCCGACGGTTCCAACCAGGAATTTTGGACTGAGGAGAGGCAAGCGAACATGTTGGAGAACTTGAGCCAAGTGTTGTCTTCTTTCGGTGACGTTGTACTTCACCCAATTCATGACTGCGCTGAACACTTGTTCCTCGGTTCGCACGTTGAGTTCATCCGAGGAGATTATGTCTACCAGTTGACTGACAGGTAGCAACAAGAATTCTTCGCTTTCCATAACCTGTATAAGGAGAAAGTAAATAAAGTTTATAAATGTAGCCTATTCTTCATTTATTTCATTGTAGGGAAGGTGTAAGAAACAGAAGTTATAAACTTGGGAATGTACCTCTTGAAAATTGTGTTGAGTGAACTTGTCTGCGATTCTGAGTAGTTCACGGCAGGAATGAGTGTCTGCGAACGCTCTTATGCCCAGACAATTGGAAGGGTCTAGCTGGCGTTTCAGAAACTCGCAACAGATGTCCTGAATTTCTGCTAGTTGGAGAAGGCACGCTGCTGGAAGGAGAGTTTGAACGTTTGCTTCTTCTACAATAATGTGGGATGTATAACAGAAGTCTATCAGCAATTCCATTGCCATTTCGTCTATGTCCCGAATCGTTACTTCAGTTTGTCTAGATTCCGCCAACTCCCCAGTAAACATTGCTCTGAAAATATACATAATAGTTGCTTGTTAACTGAAACTTTCCTCAAAGTTTTAAATTTATGAATTTCACCATTAATACACTATGTCTGATATATCAATTTTTTACTTTTTCATATTTTTACAGCCATAGATATATAATTTTCAATATTGCAGACTTCAAATTTCTACAGTTTTAAATACCGATATTGCCAAATATTGTTTAGCAAGCTATTAATCTCACAAATTTTTAAAATTCGAATTTCAAATAGCAATATTAAATAATAATGCAATATTGAAATATTAGAATTCAAGTTTTAAAAACATAAAATAGTATGCTTCACGTAGGAAAAAGGTCTGCTCTTTCTCATGGTGTAGTTAGATTTCCTCCTAGACCCTTAGTTTTTCAAATAAACTGAGAAATATCAGCAGAAATTGGTGCGTTTTCGGTGTCCCATTCACTTTAATCATTGTTCAAACATGTTTAAATCTTCAAAATGTTATAATATATGATATCATTTTATTCGGGACAGTCCAAAGAATCATTTTGCGCAAGGAGCAACTGAATATCTATTATCGTTAAAGCACAAACCATATTTGAAGTTGAAAATTTGCAACAAAGATTGAAAGAGCAAGACTATATTTTCAATAAAACCTATAAAATACATGAGCCCTTGTTTCGACAGTACAAAACAATAACAATGTTAACTATGAAAATTTACTACTTCACTGGTTTTGATGATTCGAAAACAAAAAAATGGTTTACATTCTCAAATTCTCACATTAGAACAGCTCTTATGTTGGTGATTATGCTGTACCTGAAGTACGGGCTGCACGCGGAGAGAATAACACGATGAGCGAAGATTTTCCTCGAGCCGACGTTGAGGACGACATCGCATAATTCTCTGTGTCGTCGAAGGACATTGAGTTCCGTGAGTGTGGCACGGGGATGTTTCTCGGATGTGTGACTTAGGCGGGCTGGGGAAGGCGCTCGTTCTACGACCATTTCACCCATCCTCTGCGAGGATGGGGCGCCCGTGGCCGCTCTCCCCGAGGCGCCCCTAGACCCCCCTAGCTGGAGGCGCAGCGGGGGTGACGCCCAACCCCACACCGAGTCTATCTGCAACACCATTCACCAACCACCACGGCTCTCGAATGTGCCCGCACCAGGCCCCGTAATCTTCTCCAATTCCTGTAAATAAGACAACCTGTATTATCCAGTTACATTGTTGGCCAAATTTACAAATAGCTGCTGAAGAAACACAACTTCTGTAGCCTTACACACTATTGCAGAGACAATCGAATTAGGCCTCTCAAGGTAATTTTCTTATATATAACTTCTTTTGTAATTTGAGAGTATAGAAATGAACATGTGACTGAATGAGTGAGACTAATAAATCACATGAGAAATATGGATTGGATTAAAGAATGGAAAGTCAAGTAGCAGGTAAACATATGACCTTTGCCAGCCTCTTCAGTTGGCCTTTAGTATAGCAATAATACACGATACATGAGTAGATCCCAATCTGACTCTTGTCTTAGCTCTGTACATAATACACAATGGCTTATCAAAGGGATAATGGTCGAGGCAACAGTCAGACTGAGATATTTTTGTGTGTTGTGTCTTAGAATTAGTGTATGACGGTAGGGAAATTGTGTCCCTGAACTTCTTGCTGATTTTTAGTTTCTAAGTCAATGCTGCAGTTGCGTACAAAGGGCAATCTGCATTGCTTTAAGAAATTATATTTTATTTTATTGGAAGTAAGTCCATGGAGATCATAATTTTAGCTTCTGCTACTGACTGTAGTGTTTATCTACAGGTTTCCATTATTCAGAATAATATAGTATTTTTAAGATTCATGTTGAAAACTGATTCTATTGTTTACTAAATATGAGGCAATCACAGTAATAATAAATTTTTATTGGCCGAATTCTGCACTATTAAATTGCTTAAGAAAAGCTTTTTCTATACATTATCAACATTACAAAATCAGTAGTCAAGTGCAAATGTACAAGCTTAGCATTGTTAAAACAGTTGAAAAAGACAAAAACAAGATTGAAGATTGATCTTGAAACAAAAAGTGCAGTTGGAATCCTCGTTAAGGAAACCCATTTTTTGTGATATTTCACACCAAAAGTAAATATTCCTTACAAAGATGTTCTGTGTGGTATAAAATGTCCCACAAAGACTGAAAGCTTAAAGGACAACCCATGATCATGAGTACCAAAACTGACATCCAATGTTGAAGACTCAATAATCAAGATCACATTAAACAGAAAGAGACAACTAATAGAAATTCATTTCGAGTTAATTGTTGGAAAACTAAAATTAGTAAGCCCTAAGTGTGATCATAAAAAACCATTTCTTATATCTAAAAATCATAGAAACTGATTGGAGTAGGTTAAAACCTATAAGAATGAGACACCTGCTAAGTAGAGGAAAGTTCTCTGTATAAATGAATCAAAATTTGAAATATTTTGGTCAAGAAGAAGAACATTTGTTCGCTGGTTGACTAAAGAAGAATGAAAGTAGACTCTCTTGTATCTATGATCCAGTGTGGTGATGATTCAGTGACAGTATAGAGAGGTTCATCAACAGTTGGAGGGGGTGACTTTGTTGAAACAGAAAATAAAATGAAAAAATAGCATTATAAAATGATGTTGGAAAACTACACTACACCATCAAAACACTGACTAATCAATAATAACTTCATAATGCAACAAAATAATGATCCAAAACATACATCCAGAATGTATAAACATTTTTAATTGAAAGGGAGATAGAGAAAATATTCAAACATATGAAGTAGACAGTACAAATGTTGGAACTGAATCTGATGGGTTGAACTAACTGTTCAGTCACATGTTCATTATCCAATGACTACCTATGACAACTACTTCAACAATCTTGGAAAAACATAGCATATGAAACCATAGAAAAACTGTTAATTAAAATGTTTTGGATATGCCAAGTTATTGTAAAAACATAAGAGCAGAATTTTTAATAGAAACATAATTTGAAAGCAGATACTCGTATTGTTAAAAAAACAAAGTATAAAAGAATGCTTGGTACATTGAGTAGTAGTCTTTTTTAATAAATAAAGTTGCTTAAATTAGCTTTAAATTGTTTATTTCATTCACAAAATTTCTATACTTCATAGCTTGTATAGTAATTCCAAATGTTTGTATTGAATTTATAGTTAATGTATTCTTTGAAAATTTAAGACATAAAAATACAAAGAGAATTTTCAAATTTTTTCACCTTATTAAACAGCAGAGAAATAAAATGTTTGCCTTCCATTCTTTCATTAATAACAGTAATAAATACAAAGTTTCTTTTTACAATGCCTACCACTTTCACATACACCGTACTACATACATTTGCTACGATATATGGAAATGCACACTTGCAAACAAAAAACATAATGTATGTATAACTTTAATGGTATCACCATTTAGGGAACACTGATTCTTATCTGATTATCAAAGTTAAGTTGTATTTATCACATGTACTGTTGATATTTTGGCGCTTGTATAAGACTATAGGCCACGGACTGATAACCATGGCAACTGGTACTGGTTGAAGACAAAATACAACGAACTAATTCTTGAAAGTAGATCTTCTGATATATAAATGTAAAAATAAAAATATAACTATACTGCATCTGAGCTAATAATCAGTTAAATACAGTACATATACATTGTTCAATTGTGAATGAATCATACACCTGAATTAGGTATTTAATACCATTACTTAATCCGTACTTAACTCTGAAAAATAAGGAAAAACCTTGAGTACAACTAAAATTTCAAAAATGGTACAATGACCTGAATAAACATTGCATTTTTCAACAAATATTAAAAGCAAGATACACATAGCGCCTTCAAATGAAACAACACCTGCCCAAAATGTTTCGAATGGCATGCTAAGTTTTTTAGCGATATCCAGTTAAAGGTAAGATCAACAAAGGCATGTTTACTTGAACCTTGGTACGCAGAATAAATTTTTCTGTTGGAAAGCTAGTTTCACAAACTGATACGCTTTCAATCAAAGACACTTTGTACGGGAATGAGTGAAAAAATAGTATAAACAGTTTGACACTCACTGTATGATGTACGAGGAAACGTACGGCACACGCTGAAGGAGATGAAATTTTGGCTGAAATTTCTGCAATTTGACCAACGAGCAATAAACAAAGCTCAGCGTTTCAGCTTGCTTTTTTTGGGCACGGTTAAAACGATAGCATGGTGCAGTAACGTGGACGCTCGTTGAATCGAATCAGATTCGAGATACGGTGTACCGGGTGTTTCGAGATGATATCACGAGGGCACTTTCATTTTTTTTTCGGAGCTTTCTTGATGCACCCGAATTTTCGATGATCTCCGGGACCGAATCCCCAGGGCTACGCTCGCAGTTGTGCCAATTCTGTCAATCTACCTTAGAATTGCGTTCACTCTCAACAGGTGGCGACACTGATCGCTATAAAATAATATCATCGACGAACTACAGAATAGAGCTATCATTCAACACAGACGAGGTATGGGATAGCCTACTCATCCAATCTATTTTTATGTCATACGGATTTGGGGCTCTAGAGCCAAATTACCATTTTCGTGTCACATCCATCTGTATCGATTGGAACTGGCTTTACATGACAGCGCTATTAGTGGTAGGAATTAAAATCAGAAATTATAGACATTTGTTATTTTACGCAATGATTTTTCATTCAATTTTCGAGTTCCTTTAATTCCGATACGCGTGCTATGCGAATGTGACATAGCCGGTAGAAATTTTTATGCACGAAAGCGTGTTATGAATATATAAATATACACATTTAATAAACTTTACTTTATTTTATAATTAATCAGAAACTAATGCATACAGGATGAACAGTTTGACGTGACCACTTTAAATTATTCTATTGTTACTGGACCGATTATATGCGTATTACATTTTTTTCTTAGTCGTTCTTTTTCAAAGTTTCCAAAATCGGTTTCAGTTTTTTATACACAAACCTATAATTTTTATGCGCTCATCTTTTTGCTGATATTGAGACGAATTCGGCAAGCATAAGAAAATATTTTATATTTAAAGAAAATGCAATTCATTTGTTTTAAAATATATGTACATATGTTGTTTATAACATTCCTGATACGTTACACGTTTAAATTTTGATTTTTTTTTATTGTGTTATTTTTCATTCCCGACATAAAATTCATCAAAATCGAGTAATACTCACTTTATTCGGAAGCTATAAAGTTTCAAAATTTCTTATAAAAGTCTAATCTAACAAAACGAAGCACAAGATTTTACAAATAGTACTGTAAGAAAATGAAACGGTCAGGGCGTCCGGAAATCGTCGCGTGTCATCGACATGGGGGTGCCTGCTCGTGGGCCCATTTTCAACGGATGCGTCGCATACCAAGGAAGGATTTTCGGACCCCGTATAGGAAAGGCTCAAGGCTATTGGACTTCGATCCAAATCATCTAAAGACAAATTCAATTTTTCTATTTACCATTAATACATGGTAACGATATAGAGAGTATCCGCACTTGTCTGTTACAAGACTGATATTTCCTCATATATTCAAGATACAAAAAATGTTTTTCATGTAAGTTGCATGGTACGAGGAGGCAAATTTTCCGGTGAAGATGAATTTTTTTTACATTATTATTTTAAAAGATATGATGGACAAGTTTGTCGTTTTAAATAGAACTATACATTTTCTTTCAGATGCTTCGATAGTGCGTTTCAAGACGAATGCATTAACCCTTAACCCCTTGCCGTGCAATAACGAGTCACATTCGTGACATAGAATATGATTGATACGTTACAAATACGAGTCCAACATTTGTGCCAATTCTTTCAAGTTCTGCACTACGGCACAAATTGAACTTCAAAGGACTCTTAAAAGCGAACTGCATCTGCTGATAGACGCTCCTCATTTATCACGGCACTCTATGATTAGAATAGCAAACTTTGTCGCACGAAATCGTTGGAATAATCGTACGGCAAGGGGTTAATGTATAACCCGATCTTAACTGGTTTTCGAAATATTGAGCTTACAAATTTACTCATTTTCAGCAGAAGAAATAGGTAGTACCGATGGCGGTCTCGTTTGCGTAAGTGACACGTGTTAATCATTGCTTCTTGAAACAGATACAAGGGGTCTGCCAGGAATGACAGACCCAAAGTCTGGTCAATACTTTTCCGCCGTAGTTACTATATTTGCAGTATCAGAAAAGGTATCGTTGATATTTTACAACGTCATAAAATTCACTTAGGGTTCTTACTGAAGAAGAAGAAATACGAAAGGATAAGTCAATTTTCCGTTTTATTTTCAAAATATCAACGATGTCTTTCACGATACCGTAAATGTAGAAACTGTAGCGGAAACAATTGTCCAGACACTTGGCCTGCCGGTCCTGGCACAGATCCTTTGTATCTGTTTCAAGAGGCAATGTCTAGCATGTGTTACTATACATCCTACTTTTTCTGCTGAAAATCAGTAAATTTCTAAGCACAATATCTCGAAAATAAATTGAAATCGGGTGTATACATTAAAAGCGAACGAATTCGGCTTGAAACGCACTATCAAATGGGGTGAAAAATATGTATAATTTTATTTAAAAAGACGAACTAAACCTTCATATCTCTTGAAATAATATGAAAACAGTTCGTCTTGATCAAAAAATTTGTTCCCTCTGCACCATGCGACTTTCATGTAAAACATATTTTGTATCTTTAACGTGTCAGGAAATATCAGCTTGTAACAGATAAGCGCGGGCATCCTTACAGTACAGTATAGTATATGTCTATATATAGTATTGGCCAACAACACATGTACATATGTCGCACAAGATTTCCGTAATAGGAATACCTGCGTCGTTAGCCAAAAATCTTCCCTTTGCGTGTAACGCATCCGTTGGAAACAGGCCCACAAACGGGCATCCCCAATAACTATGACAGACGACGTTTCCCAAACACCCTGACCGCTGCATTTTCTTATAGTACTTCTTGTGAAATCTT
Organism: Macropis europaea; assembly: GCA_916610135.2. Lineage (NCBI taxonomy): Eukaryota > Metazoa > Arthropoda > Insecta > Hymenoptera > Melittidae > Macropis > Macropis europaea. The sequence goes on from OU744345.1 coordinate 25,784,751, forward strand.
GTGCTTCGTTTTGTTACACCCAGTAATTATTTTATATATGCATCGAGATCTTGCAATATACAAATTTACCACATACAATTCGTGTACATACTCATTAGACTGTGGATTTTTATGCAATTAGAACATATTAAAATATACAAAATATATACAAAATCATTTGATTCGCAGTGAGATATATACAAAAAATGCATCAGTATATGTGACTTGGGATACCAAAAAGAAACACGAGAAAGCTATTAATAATTTTTTCGTGAATTGTTTTCTGGACTGATTCTGAATGTGGTGGTCAGTTAGCGGAATATGCATGAAATATGCACACAATACGCAAAACCATAAGAAAAAAATATGTTTTGGTTCCTTCGCCTTCTGAATAATATTTCTATTTTCCTTTTTCCGTAACTATTGCTTATGACTGATTTTGTAACACGTTTCACTTCCCCGTGTTGTCCTCTTCGCAAATAATTATTGCGCTGTGGACTCGGGACCTTATTACTATGTCTTCCTGTTCTAGACGGTAATGAGAATATAGTATAGGACACGTTTTTTCCTATTTTTTATGTAGAAGTTGCTTTTTAAAGTTTATTTCAAGGTCGACTTGCTTCTTTTTAGTAGAACGATACACGTTTCTCTTAATGTCCTGTTAGATAAACAAGTACAAATTCAACACTCCCCTATAAGGTTATATTGCGTTATGTTACGTTCAAACAATTGAATTTTAAAGATGACATAGTTGGGGTGTCATTTTCGCACTTATCGCGCGTATAAGCTTAAAAACTCAATTATTTGACCCTCAGTTATCCCAAGGTTACATAATAGGCGGACACTGATTTTGTCTTTTTTTAATCAAAATGTGAATAAAAAGTACTATTCCATTAAAAAAACACAGGATGACCTTGAAATAACCTTTAAAGAACAGTTTAAGAAAATGGTAAAATGTATAACGTCCGAATCTACGTTATAAACAGAAGAATGTATCCTGTACCATTATTCGTAAAAGTCATTAGCTTAGGAGGTATTTCAAACGGTACTGACCTCGGAACGTTCTGTATATTTTATTCGAACTATTTAACAATAGTTAGTAGATTAGTACAAATTTCAATAACTAAAGGTATCTAAAATTAAACATATTTAAAAATTCTTTACTACCCCGCAGAAGGAATTATGCGGCCTGCATGTCTTACGTGCGGGATCATGTTCCGTTCAAAATATGAGTTTGCTTTAGGAAACATCCCGAAGGCCGATTGGTTTCTGGATGCTTTTCGTTTTCGAAGCTGACGAAGACGGATCGCAGTTGATACAGCGACATACCTGTCAATTAATCAAGTTCAAAGCGAAAGCGGATGGACAGTGCTCGCGTGTCTTGACTTCCGAGAACGTCCAGTCTCATTTTCTCCCGCAAAATTATTCAATCATCACGGGACAAGCTGCTTCACCTTATTAAGACTACGAGTGGCTGTTCTTGTAGTTGTAGCAAAATCTAGGTCACCCATAATAAGACGTAACCGATTTTTATTGGCACCTGCCATCCAAACCCACGATGAACCGCTTAATCGTTTTATCGCATCGGAAGCATGGTGCAGCTTGCCAGGCTCACGTAAGTTCATTGCGTTCCGTTAATTTTCGTTAATTGCGCTCCCATTTAGCGGAATCATTCCTTCCATCCTATGTGTAAGTGTATTTTGTATTGTATGTATTTTGTGATACATGTATTTGAAGTTTTGTTAGATCACTTCTACAGAGTTCGCGACTTTCACTACTTAATTAAGATTATCCTTATTGTTATTAGCGAAACGCGACGACAAACTAAATATTGTAATAATAAAGAATTTCTGTTTTGTTTTTCCTCGTTAATCCGGCAACGGTCCTCAGTTCAACTGTAGAGTATATAAAAATTTATATTTTTTATCTTATACCGAAATAAATAATCCAAGGTAACATAAAGGTACATGAAGTTATACGTTTTAGTATTATTTACTACAGACAAGTAAAACTTGCTAAACTTGTTTAGCAGGAATGCAGCCTCCACCGCAATTTCGTTATTCTTGTTTTTCGGCATATTTTGGCTTGTCGAATAACCCACTAAAATATGTAATTATCATCTGCTGTGAAACACTCTGCATATGTGCACAACTTACGCACAAATTACTTGTTAGTAGGCCTGAATACCTATCTCACGCAGAATTTCATGAGCCTCAAGATGGTATACCTCAAATCTTCGTATCTGCAACTCATATGCCACAAACAGAAGAAAACTGAGGGGTACCTTAACCAGGTACATTTATGAAATCGTCACTTGTCCGACAATTCTGTTTCTTGTCTCTGAAAGGGGAGAGAGACGGGTACCAGGGTACCTATCCGACGCAGAATTTCACGAGCTTTAAGATGGTATACCTCAAATCTTCGTATCTGCAACAGGAACGCTAGAAAATGAAGAAAACTGAAAGCGACAGCAAACTGGGCAGATTTCTGAAATCGCCACTTGTTAGACAATTCCTTGTTTTTTGCCTTTGGAAGGAGTTGGACGCGGGTACTAGTTGCAGCTACGAAGATTTGAGGTGTACCGTCTTGAAGCTCGTGAAATTATGCGTCAGTTGGGTACCCGTATCTGACTGCTTCCAGAGGCAAGAGACAAAGAATTGGTGGACAACTGGCGATTTCGAAAGTGTGCCCGGTTAAGTGACGCCCCGAGGATTCTTCAATTTCTGGCGCCTCTGTTACAGATACGAACTTCAGAGAATGAACTGTGGTAGATTTTTGACTTTGTATAAGAGTACACGAACTTATGACGTATAAATTTACGATTTATAAGTAAAATTATAGCATTTTCTTATAAAAAATATGCAGCATAAATAGAACTATACTGTTTATTATATATGTGCACAATTTACGCACAAAGTGTTTGAGCGGTGACAGTATGGGGTTTATAGACAGAATTCTGGTCAAAATTGATCCACCTCCGTCGTCTGACTTGAAGTTTAACTTACCACGTTTACCTGCATTGGGCCCATCGTACACTTTGCAAGCTGTAACTTCCGTAATTTTGCGTATTTTTCAACGAATTTTTTGAAAATACTTCTAAGCGGCTTGCTTTTCATAAATGATCGAAAAAATGAATTTCAATTCTTTAAACTCGTAATACCCTTTTACCGCCTTAAACATCTTAGGCTGCAGTGAGACTACAATTCAAGCATTCACCGGTCGTCCAAATCACTGCCGGCGTGTATAACTAGGCTTCATCGATTCGACGGATCCACGTGCACGTTTTATCGCGGTTTATCAGTCTGCTGCACGCTCGGACCGGCTCTTGCATCGATATCGATCCTTATCGATGCAGGCTCGAGTGAGTCGTCAGTGTAATTTTAAATTCGCGATGCGTCGAAGCGCCATTAAAGCGGTTTTTCGGTTTAAACGCGCTGCCTCCAGGCGTATTTAACTCCGATTACAGAAACTTCGACCGATTGCAGCTTTTCGGAATCTTCCCCTCCCCCCTCTCGCCCTCCCGAGCCAACCGGCAGACGATAAAAAAATGAATCTTACCGTCGATTCGCTAACGAATTATCGTTATAGCGTAATTAAGGATAACATTTTCTCGCAGTAGCTCATCGAGCGTAATTTATGCAGAGTAAGTTTGCTATCACTAATAATTGGACGGCTGTGTTTAGTGCGAGCACGTCGAAATATGTGAAAAATGTGCAGAATATTTCGGTGAGCAGAGGAAATTCAGAGATGGGTAAAACGTAGAGTTTAAATAGTGAATAGTTTATTTGATTTTCAAAACTGAGTATGAGTGTGAAGACAGAATTTTATCTGCAACAACTTTCGAAAATAGTATGTACTTTGTTTGAACGGAAATGGAAATAGAAGTACGGTTTAGTTATAAATATTTTGTTTATTTTAATTTACTTTCCATTTATTTGTGACAGTTGAAATACTTTTATTGGATGAATTGGAAAACGCGATGGCAACTATCTTTATGTATATTTTCACAAAGCAATGTAGCAAAACGAGATTTCTTCTCCTTTGTGGAGGAAATCCTGAAATTAGAAATAAATTTGTTTTGTCCAATTTTACGCTTTGTTGCAGCTTGTTCCTGCTTCATTCCGTACCTTTAGGGTAGAATACTTAATTTGCCAGCAAACAACTAAAATATTTTTATTGTACGCTTTAAACTATTAAAATAAAAATATAATATTCCCTGAGATCTCTTTTTTTGCTTAGGATATGATTTACGTTACCTGTGGAATTCATTATTTATAATAGAACCCGAAATATTTCTTCTTGGAATTCGACCCAGCTCTCGGGAAACTCGGTTAATTCCGTGACACAGATCATTCTTGTTAGATAAAGTGAATTTTTCGGAATTGTGTCAGTGTTTTCTTTCATGTAAGTGAAATCGGAACAGTTTAAAAGGACTATACCAGTGCACTGCTAGAATTTAGAGAGAACGGGCAATATTTTTACAGAATATCTGGAAAAATTTCATGTAGTTTGTTATTTTTCGTTGCTGTGAGAGGGTGTACGAGAAAAGTGATGGAAATATTATTTTCTATTATTGAAAGCATCAATTTCCTAATTTAATCAACATTAAACAAGGCGGAGACACACTGTTTTTAAATTCGAATTATAAAATATCCACAAGTATTTTTGTAAAAATCTTAAGAATTAAACTTCGCCTCTTATGTTAATATTTGTTACAATCACTTTTATTTTGAAGTGAGACTATATTACAGCAAAATTCTTTGAAAGAAGTTATCACCGGATGATTGTTAGGGTAAAAGTATGCATTAAAAGTAAGTATGGTGTTGAACATTTTTGTTACTGGATTCCAAAATACCCCTATATATTCACTGTTTTACTCGTTTAGCTTGTGCGAAAGAATCTGATTTATTTTTTAGAAGTTTAGTTTCTTAATTATTCGTATTGAATTATTAGTTACTTATATGTATTAAAAGTTTCTTGAATAAACTAATATTTACAAAGAAATTGATTATCCTGAAACTATACATACGTTGTTTGAGATAGTTAAACTGTAATAGTAAGTAAAGAAGCAAAAAATTTATGCAATAGAAGCATGGTACAACTCAAAAAGAGTCGTATCTTATTAATTTCACGGAATTATCAGAATTTTCCGAATATTAAATATATTATACTAATTTGTGATATTAGACAGCCGACATTTATATCTGAAATTTTTTGTACACACAAATTTGTAAGTAAAAACTTCGAAAATGACAGTAACATTGAAAGTACAAATTGTTACTACAAAAAGTTTGGACATTAAAATGTCTACAATCAGTAATTTAAAAAATAGCAAATTTGAAATATAATAGATGTCGAAAATTCTGAATTCTGGATAATTCGAGATTAAAAGTTACAAGATTTTTGTTACAAAATTGGGGATACAAACTTTTGACACTTGACTTATTATGAGATCAGAAATATAGTAAAAGTTTCGAAAATAACAATTTATAAATTATAGATCTCGATATTTTTAATCTTTATAAAGTAAAGGTTGGGTTAGGTGATATTTTTTCTGCAAAGAAATGCCTGTAACCTTGAAAAAATTTGCAAAAGAAATGGCTGTAAAAAAGTATTGTTTCTTCACGGTGCTCCTCCTTCGCAACCATTCAAATTGTGCTTTAAATATTTCTCAAATCACTAAAAACGAAGGAGATATTTAAGTGTTCTCCTTAAGCTGAGACACCCTGTATAAGGATAAACGTTCATTATTTTCAGTAGCAGTTGCTTCTTCTTATTTTAAGTAAACGATGTTCATAATTTTTGTTGGCTCTCTATGCTGTCTTACGTCAATGTCTTGCGTTCTCAGATCAAAATTTGATAGCGTAAAAATGTATAATTAAATTAGCTAGCAAAATTATCAGCTTTATTTCAAAATTTTAGCGAGTCGTTTTACGTTCGACAATCGAGGCAACTGTTGGCATCGATAAAGATCGATGAAAGTCGCTGATCAGATCACTGCTCTTTGATCATAGCAGCGGGACATTATGAGAATTATGCAGTGTTTCTTGTCAAATAGATACTTTCCGTTTTTTGATAATAATTCCGTTCGACTGGTTTCACAACGCCAAAAAATGTAAGAAAAAAGGATAACATATTCCCCGCCACGTACCGTTTTCGGTACACGCATCAATTTTAATTTGATCACATAACTACCAACCCCTATGAAATTTTGAGTAACATTCACGTTTAACTGATAGTGGAAGTAGAAAGTGTAATATCAAATAGATAAATATTTCTATAATCAACCACGTGTATTAATAAATAGCCATTTTCTTGTGTCTGTCTAGTTACGGAATTTTCTACTGTGGCAGGGAACGTGTTAAGAAAAGCTACTCTTCGGATCCTAATCTCTTTCACCACCTTCTCCGTTTCCTCACGTATATCTCGTTCCTTTCCTGTTTTTTCTTTATGCCTTCAATCCTACTTTGCCTATTCCTTCCTTCTTTATCTTCACGCTTATTGTTAGTGACCCTTTAATTTCGCTTTATTTTATCTATTCTCTTCCAATTTTCTGTACCCTCTCACACAACGGTCCACACCAAGCCACGCTTCCGCCAAATCCTACAGGGTGTTTAACAAGTATTTCTTATTATTTCTTATGTAAATTTCTTTAATAGCCCGGGAAATTTATTCAAGCACGCTTCTGCTCCTCCTTCGTAAGCGTGTAGTCTATAATCTGCATCTGGCCGATAATCTTACCTCAAGGTGCACATCGATCAAGAAGTGAAATGTAGTTTCCAATCGACTTGAAAAAGTAAAAATTGATATTAAAAATGTAAATTGCATGTTTGTGCTATTTTCGTGTTGTGTATGAGAAGCATACTGTACGACAAAGTTTGGCGAATTTCATTTGAAATGAAAGTATAAAGTAACGATTTGGAATACCACTTTAATTCGTTCTTTTTAATAGTGTTGTTTGAAAAACTAGAAAATCCTGATTCCTTTGAAACAACCGTAATTGTACACAAGGAACTATTGCACTGTTCAACGCATACTTGGACTTTTCACATTCCATAGACGTTTCTTATAGATTTTTGTGCGCTGAATATGAAATGTTTGGTGTATAAAGACTGACTGATAGCATACTGTATGAAAACTGTATGTAGACCATGTATAGACTGCGGACAAACTGGTTAAAATCGTTGCGTGTTATCTAGTAATGGGATTGATACGATACATATTGATGATAAACAATTCGATATCTAAGTACTCATTGTCAGTGTGAAGTATCGATAGGTATCGATAGATATTTTTAATATGGATTCCTCTTAGAACGATACCTATTAATGCCAATTCTATGGCGACCAAGTAGGTATCGATACCATGAACAAATGAATCGACATCGTCGGGTTGTTCAAAATAGGAATCACCAAAGTACTCTGTAAAGATGAGGAATGGCTCAAATGACACTCTGCAATAAGTCTCGAAATTTTGAAGTAGCAATCGTTGGAATATAAACATCAGTCTCGAAAAGAAGTATCAAATCGGTACCGATATTTTCGCAGAAGTACCAAACAGCTATCGATACCTTTGTACAAGTATCGAAGTGGTATCGATTCTTTTTGATACCTACGTCTTTGATACTACTCGATACCAGAGCGAAATTCGTAGACTAGTATCGATAATATCGATGCGGTGTCAGTCCCAACACTAGTGTTATCCTTTTGTATGCTCCGTCCAGACTTTGTCCGCAGAGACTGTCTCTTGTTTTCCATTTCAGCGGAAGACAAAAGTCTGGCCAATATTTGTTCGCGGACTGTCCCAGGATTTGTACAGGGTGGTCCATAAATAAGTTCAGTTTTAAAATTTGAATAATAATAAAAAAAATTATTATATGAAAAAAAAATGTATTGTGCAGCGTTGTACAGACCATGGAAAATTAGTTCTTAAAAATAACATCGTTTAAATGTAAACCATTACGTATACGGCACTCTTCTAACCGATCCCTGAAATTATTCATCACGCTGCGACAAGTTGTTTATGAGATTGCCTCAATTTCTTACCGGACATTTTCTTTTAACTCTAGTACGGATCCTGGATTATTAATGTAGACACTGCTTTTGAGGGATCTCTATTAAAAAAAATCCATCGGAGATAAATTCAGGCTACGAGGAGGCCATGTTATGTCTACGCCGTACAATAGTCGCTGAATTATTGTTTTGGTAAAACACGCGTACACAAAATACATGCTCTGGCCCGGTGAAACGATCCATAGGGACTAAATTTCCAAGGCCCAAGCTAATTACCAGCTATAACCGAATCAAAACTGAACTTATTTATGGACCACCCTGTATTCTGTCTCCCGTCGACTGCAGATTGCCCGGGGACAATGTATGCAGATTGCCCACGGACATGTGTCTACAGACAATTGTCTGTAAGTCTGGACGAGCCTTACTGGCAGAGATTGTTCATAGTTGGCGTTCTATTTGAACAATCTCGTGAAAACAGGCTGACTCAGTGTAAACGGTTAGTTATATGTACATAGCAGTTAATAAAAGTGATTGGTCATTCTACGAACTTAATGTAATCTGAAAATTTTTTAATGGTAGCGAAGGTGTAGGCAGAATTATAAGCAACTTGACCGTTATGTGACAGCTAAAATAGTGGAACCGTAGTGAGGATCGGTGGATTCAGGACACCGAGTTGTGGAGGAAAACGATTTCTTATTATAGTAAGAGTGGACGTTTTTACGGGTTATGGCAGCCCGTTCAATCGATCCGGGTAGCACGTGCTCGGCCATAAGCGGGCGCAAATGAGCGGGCATAAAAATAAATGTCACGGAGTCTTCCTCTCACATTTTTTTCTTCCCTTCTCTGTCTCTCGTCTCCGTCGACGAGTTCAAGCGTCTCTGTTGCTCTTGATACAGTTTTTGCTTGCTGCCTCGAAAACCCGTAAATAACGAGGAACAGCTGAAGACGTAGGCGCGCGCGCACGCGCCGATACACCGATAATTCAAACGTCTCGACTTTACCGCGTAAAATCAGAAAGTATTACGTTCCGACGGGAAAGTTATCGGTCCCGAAATTGCTTGCGAGAAATCGATACCCGGGGAACACGATGCCGTGTTTCTCTACAGTCACTAGTCACAATGCTTTATTTTAACCCTTTGCACTCCACTGCTTCCATACATTGTTTCTAGACACACCATACAATGGGGGACCTTGAGATTTACATATATGTATATTTTATTAATTTCTGCCTACCGACTACAAAATGGGATTGGCTTACAATAGCTTTCCACTCTCTTCCATCCATACTACATTCTCTAATCTATATCGCTCATATCTATTTACACCGTATGTTTTTACATACACCAGTTTCTTTGGTATTTATTTGTACTCTAGTATAACGGTTCTTAAACTTTATGAATTCGAGAACCCCTTTCATATGATGTGCATTTTGCCGGACCCCTAACCATTAACTTTATACTTTTGCTTAGTACAAGGTAAAAAAATATTTTCCTGTATAGAAGCTATTTATTTTTTACTATACAAATTATTACAATCACAAGATCAATTTACAAACTTTGCAAAAATTAGCTTCGTTAATAATAAAAAAAATCACTTACAGAATTGCTGCTGTATCATTCCTCGATAGTATATACTCTATTCATTTCTCTGCCTGTCTCACCCACTCCTTCCCCTCTAAATTCCTTAACACTAAAGCTACCACGGTCAAATGACTGTTTTTAAACTTTCGATTAAAAATTCTGCATTCATTGTTATCGCTTTCATCACTTGACTTTACGACTTTCCTATAATATACGTGTAATCAATTTTTGACCGTACTTAATTGACCATTACCTGCATTCAATTGCAAAAAATATAACTTTTATTTAAAGACCGGTCATTTGACCGGTTCGGTAGAAATAGCTACATATAAATTATCGGTTGGTTTAGTGTTAACCAGTCTATTATTTTGTCACCACTGTTTCCTCTAATCTTATGCTTATGCCTTTGTCCCTAATTCCTCTACATTATTTTACCCAATGCTTTATACTCCATAATCCTTCCCTAGATAACACACACTTCCTCTGTTCTTTCTCTATTCAACATCCGTTCGCTTCTTCTATACTATCACATCTAGCTCTCGCAATTAATTTCTGATTGCCTTGTTTTCCATATAGTTTTACATACTGTGGCAACCTATCTAGCCATAATATTCGTACTTTTCATTATATTTTGATCTCTGAATCTTATTGTACTGATCTTATAATTGCACTTCCGTGTCACTCTCTCTTAACATCTACTCTATGTTATTGTATTGTTTACAGACATTGAGATTCATGTCAGTCCATTCCATAAGTAATGTCATTGCTTATTTTATAAAAGATACTTTAAATAAGTATGAAAATATTATTCAATTTTATCTCATAAAAATAAGACTGTGCGGGTGGTGCACTATCAGGGATGTATATTGTTTCGAATTTTTCAAAGAAAACTTGGACGATCACAGCGGAGATATGTAGTCAACAACTTTGTGAATTGGTAGCAACTTTTGGTGAAGAAATGTCATGATGGCATTTGAGTAATTGAAAACTTGTACGTATCAGCTACTACTTGTTCAGGTGGCTCGACAATTTTTTAGTTGTCAAACAATTCGATGGCACTAATCAATTGCAACGGACTGTTGAAAATACACTGTTCTAAAACTATAGAAATTTGTTCAAAATTGAGTCGAAGAGTTGTTAAAGTAGTGGAACAAGGATACCAAAATTAATGTTCAATATATCGATAATATAATTACAAATTACTGCAATCGTTGAATTATTTATGCTTGAAGTCATATTAAAAAACGACATTCCTTATAGAGTGACCTGGTAATGCCAATTTTATGTATTCTAATGCAAACTGAATTGACAAAATAAATGAATCAATATTAAATTACAGGCTTCTGTAATGTGTTGTAGAAACAGCACTTTCGGTGTCCAGAAAAGCGCCACAAAAATGTCTTGAAGTAGGCAGTCGTCATATTAAAAAGTTCTCGGAATGCAAGGGGTTAATTTATTGGTTTAATTAGCAGTGATCCTTTGGCTATTACGCGCTACTTACAATTAGTGGCTTCCTGCTGAGTTATGATTTGGGACGACGTGCCACTGTAGTGGCTCATTCGTTTTACGATTTGCCTTGAAAGATTATTGCCAGCCGTAGCCAAAGGGATAAGTCCATATAATGGGTATAAAAGAATTATATAACTCTGATAAGTTGTGATTTTTATTGTTGTTGTGTGTTTTGAAACGTGGACATTGCTTTCAGTACATTTACACAAAAGTGTCAGTCAGTCACTAAAATATTTGATTATGAGTATAATTTTGATTTCCATACTGTGTATTTTTACCGTTTGACTTCTAACAGCGCCTATAGGCGCTTGACAAATCCCTTCACCGTGTTCTATCAACGCCCATAGGTGTTTAGTGTGATAGCTTATTATGTGCTACTGCAGCCCGGCCGCATGCAGCGTTCGACTCGTTTTTAAGTAGCCCGCACTCAAAGGATTAATTAAATATATAATCCATAAGAATGTATTATGCTATATTATAATGTAATTTTTAGTTGTTTCCTATTGTTTAGGTACTCATAGAAAAATGCGGAAACAGTTACTTTTTTTGTCACAGAAGTATTCTGAAACGGATCTGCAATGATGTAGAGATGCATTTCCATTTGTACAGTTGGGGAATTATGATGTTCTTTTGCTTGAAAAAAAAATTTTGCTTTACGAAAAAGAAGCTTTTTCAAAATTTTGTTAATTTTGTAGCGCTCATTGCATCATTAAACTTTTGTTTGAAACATTTTTCTCTATCTCTTGTAGTTTCAAAGTTATACGCGAAAAAGTGGGAGTGCCTATATGACTTTGCGGTTTGTTTTCACACCCTTAAAAGGCAACTGAGCATGAACGAGACATACCATAATTCTTGCCTTAAATCACTTTATAAACCCACAAAGTTTCATTCCAATTGGGCGAGTAAAGGTTCACAATGTTCCCCTGTCAGTATAATTGAAGAAATATCGAAAAATATTTTAGCATTCAAGAATATTTTCAACATTTCAAATATTCTATTTCCTGAATTCGGAAGTTTCAATCTTTAGAGATGGAAAATGTGACTTAGAAGTTAGTACAAATCGGTAACTCGAAAGCAGTAATTTTGAAAATCGAAAATTCGGATGTCGAAATATATCTCACATTCCATAGTGAACAGAATATTTTAAGTAAGAAGACTAAGAAGATTAGGATCAACCGCTTCACTGTAAGTATAGAGGTATGTACTATTGAAGCATTGTATTTTCGGTCCTCGTTGGATGTTCTTCCTCCAACACAAAACACTTTTGAAATCCGTGTACAATTCTGTTAGACACTCAGTTTCATTTCCTAAATCAGGAAGCTCAGTACCGTTTCTACATCGAACGTAGTTCCATTTCTAATTAATTGATCTTTAGTCTTGAAATAGTCAAATCGCAAACTGGACCCCTGTTCGGCTAAATTCCATTTTCAAATTAATCTCATAGTGGGAAACTTCGTTGTCCAAAACTGTACTCGCGTAAGCTCCAGTCTATTACACAAGATACCGAAATAAGCTTTCTAATTCTGAAGATAAACTAGATCGTTGAAGATCGAACACGTTACAGTCAAATGTGGTGATAAAATGATTTGATCTTTATGTGATAAAGTGACTTTTCCTTTCAGAACACCCTGTACGTGCTTGCTGAAGAGCGAACCGGATCGAGTAAGGCGCACGAATTATTTATTATCATACACTTGGCCCAGTTTAAGACACGCGTGTGCTGCATCGGGCTCGTGTCGCCAATTTCCACACCATCTTTCATCTCTTCTCCTTTCGAACAGTGTGCCTCAATTATCGAAATGGCCAGGAACACATTTTCATAAAATTTGAGCGGTATTCAGGTTACTAATTATTGAGGGATCTGCATTTGCAATATAAAACACAGTGAAGGTATGAAAAATTGACGGAAGCTTATCGTTGCAATCTATCCCCATTACAATTCTTAAATGTCTTAGTTGTGATACCGTAAAAGTCAAAAGTGAGTATACACCTTACAAAAATGAGGCTCGTATAATATTTAGATATCTTAAAATTGAATTTAGCTGCAAGCGTTGCAAAAGTTCAATTGCTGGATTCATGGGGTTTTCAACAAGATCGAGACTCCAAGCATACCACGAAGGTGATTAAAGATTGGTTGCTACAGGACACTTAAAATCAATTAAATCCTCCACCGCAGTATCCAGATCTTAATGTAATAGAAAATTTGTGGGGAATATTAGACTCGAAATTACGAAAAATAAACATTACGAATAAGGAGAACCTTAAAACAGAATGAATAAAAGCATGGAATAATATTTCCGTTCAAACGATACGTAACTTGGTTACATCAATGCCAAGGCGATTAGCTGCTGTAATTAAAATTAATGGTGGAACGATAAAATATTATATGTACATAAGTTTATTAATTAATAATGAGAAATAATTCTTAATTACTCATGTATACTCACTTTTAACTCGTTTTTTTTACTATTAATTTGTATTCCTACATACTTTATATCTTTTCAATCAATTTTCAATTTATGCAACATGAATTTTTGAATAAATTTCATGCCTTCAAGGTGTATACTCACTTTTGACTCTGACTGTACGTTTTAAAGGAAACTGCAAAGTTAAGTTGTTGGACAGGAGAAATGAAAATTTATAAAATTTGACAGATACGTTCGTATTATATATCATTAAGAATTTTTTAAGCTAAATGTTTTGTTCTGTGGTATACAATATTGTTTGGTTTGTTATGAAATGAAATTGAAACCTTCAGTGATGAAAACGCATTTGTAACATTGTTATTTGAATGTATGCCTACGCTTTACGTATCCAGTTCAATTAAAATAAAACTCACTCCAGCTGGAATGGACAAACGAATTTTATTCTACATTTTCAACTTATTTTTGCGCGTAGAATCACCCACTAGCCAATAGTTGCACGTTATGAGGGACACCCTGTACATATTTCCGTTTAGTTGATTAAACACATTCTATGTAAACCGCATTCCTTCGTGTTCACTGACATACCTCTGCCATGTATCAACTTGAGCAATACTATAACGAGATTATAAATACGTATTTTTAGATATTGAAATATAATAAAAGAAATTTGAATTAAATGAGTGCAGTTCTGCAATTACGGCAAGCGGACTGTTTATGTGGAGGTAGTTTATGTGTTGCCAAACTTTTGTTTTAATCACAGGTTACATTAATTTGATTCAGGTTCGTCGATCGCTGATACCAGCCGAAGAAAGATCGTTACCACAATTTATTTGACTGACGATCATGAATTCACGTTTTTTCAGAGCCACAAGATTCTGTGCGGGACCTTAAAACGGAAAAGTATACACGTAAGATACAGGTGGTACTGGAAAACGGTCACCTGCGCAGTCCAATACTCTCGGAAATGTCCTGCATCAATAAAACGAAGAAAGCAGTTGCTATACCCGCATATATTCCAACATTCTCTCGCAATCCCTGCTGTTCGTAACATAAGACCCTGTAATTTTGTCCACGATTTCCCATTTTCACTTTTATATTTCTTCGACCCGTTTGTTGCGTTCGGTGCAACTTATATATCAATTATACTCCTTCCTCTGTAATGTAAACAATTTTCTAAAGAATTGGTCCAATATAAAATTGTTTACAGCTCAGACAATATTTATTTTTGACTGTCACTTAGTAGACACTTTTTATTCAGTTTAATAACCACTATCTATTCCATGCATCTGTAATATTAATAATGTCACAATACAGTGTGTATTGCCTAATTTAACCACTTTAAATTACTCGTAAAGTGTTCGTTGTGTAAAAGTATATTTCATCAAAAAATTCTAGTGTTCTAATCAGTTACTTTTTTACTTTGAAATTCGAAAGATATCAAACGCTGCGCTGGGTAAAAAGGTATTATGGTATTTGAAGTGAAATGTTAATAATAACTGAGGTGTTTTTATAATAATTTCCAGTACAATTGAAATTTTGTTTAACATTGCACTGTCCATTATTTATATTAGGTATTATTTTAAATATCTCATTAGTTATTGACCCTTATTTCCATACACCTTAATAACTTTTTAATTACAGTTTGATACCTTTTCGAATTTCAAAATAAAATATTCGGTGTTTCATTTAAAGAACTCAAAGTGACTTTCACATTCCGCAAAAAAGCAAAGTAGAATTTCTGAATTTAATCTCATTCATGGTATTTAAGCCATTAAATTCATTTTGACACTGGTCCTAATGTTATTAAATGAAATATATGTGGTTTTATCTAAACAAAATTGGCAATCATGACATAGCCTAGATGCTGACCCTGTACATGTACTACTCATAGTTGTTAAAAACTGTTATTACAGACAACTAAAAACAACTGTGATATAAATAACTAAAAAAACCTTCTAGTAACTATCAGCATTTATTAAAAAGCTCAGAAATCTTGTCAAAAACTAGAAACAATCACCAATAGGCATAAGTAACGAATAGAAAGTACCAGTAACTGTCACAAGCTACCAATAGTTATCAATAACCATCAAACAGTGTCAAAACTTTACTAAAAGCTATCAACGAGTAACTACGAATAATTAAGAAAATACTATCAATAGATACAACAAACACCAAAATCTACCAGCAAATTATTAAATATTATTAATAATTATAGGAAACCGGCAACAGTTACTTGTGAATATATTATACATCAAACATGTACTTTTATGTAACGGAATTATATTATTTCAATAGTTAAAATATATACAAAAATTTCTGTACAAATTCAATAAAAACTACATTAACTAATTATATTTTAATTCTAAATTAATAAGAAATGTTTTCCACGGTCGTTTGCATTTAGGTTATTCCGAAAGTAATTGATTGGTAACGAGTATCATTACCTCCTCAATTGACGACAGAAATATTCGGAGAATCGGTACGTTTCGTCGTCGGAAGCGATTTCTCTCGTATCAATCGCAGAAAATCGAAAGTTGCATTGATATACGACGTTGACAGTGACACTGAACGTGACTGCATTTAGTTGCATCATTACCGAAACCTTCAATTAGGAAGAACACAAAATTACACTTCCAATTATACGTGCGTGTATTTTTTCACAGCTGCCGGTTACTCGTCAAATTAAAACGACGTCTGCACACGTTTTCTGATCGAACTCTGATATTCTGAAAACCTTACTCTCGAAATCATTTTCTCATCGGTGCAGTCTCACTTTCTTGTCTTAAAAGATTAACGTTAGTCACAAGGACTTTATTGCTGTTATATCCCATGGTAATGTCATTTTTCATTGCATATAAAGTACGTTAAATAAATAAGTGTTAAATGAAGATGAATATATTATTTCATACTGTTCGATAACGAATTTTTCAATGAAAATTGAAGTGCAAGAGTAAAGATTTATAGACAACTGTGTTAATATGATTAAGCTTTTAGTGAAAAGATATCACGATAACATGTATGTAATATAATTAGCGCAACCTTCAAATCTTATTGCAGGTATTAAATTATTATTTACTCGGGTAATTTAAAAATTTTTTTAGTGAATAATAAAATTCTATGATACTGATCTTTCAAAGTCAACTGAAAATGAATTTCATGCTAAAGAAACCGGAAACTTCTTGAAGAAATAATCAGAGGAATATTTCAACGATGAGATAAGACTACTAAAAGTACTGGTCAATATCTCCATACTTAATGTAATTGTAAACTGTAAATTTATGATTGTGCTTAGCTTTAAAAATAACATTATTTATGAACTGACCCAATAGTTAATGGCTTTTTATCGTGAACAACGTCTTCATTCATCGAAAATAAATATAAAATTTTATCGAAAATGAATTAAATAAAAATTTCGAAGATTAAAAAGTTTAACTGAAAATTGACGGTAAACTTATAAATGTTATTTTCCCAAATTATCTCCAATATTTAGTTACATTTCTAAAAAGTAACATTTCTATGATTTAACCGTGTTATCCAAAATTAATATTTGGTTTGAACAGTAACATTTCTTTGATTATGTACAGAAATGTTACTGAGAGTTGACTTTTATTATTATCTGAAAAATGTTGTATTTAATAATTTCATAGAGATTTCACGCCAGTGTCTAAAATTTAATTGTTTATAAAATTCTGCTCTTTACATTTTATTTTTAAAAAGTTTACGAAGAATTTATTTGCGTTTTAAGAAATGCCATTATCATTTCGCATGTCTTCATGGAAAACTGTTGTTACCTTTCAGAATTTTTTATAGAGTTTCTAAAGATAAGATTCTTAAATGTGAATTGTTTCAAAATAGTTTCATTAAAGAAATTTTTATACTACCTCGAAATTTTGTAAATAATGGACAATTGTTCACGAAGTCTAATTAATTAGAATCTGATGAAGTTCAATTGTAAAGAAACGAACGATAAGTATTCAATGAAATTTAAAAAAAAAAATGTCAAAAGAACTTGCTAAGTTTAAATAATTTTTTGGGCTAGTTATTTGGCAAAGTTTATTATTATATGATATATAATTTTCTACGAAAACTTTCAAAATAAAACTTTTTAATATGGAAATTGTTAAAGAAATTAATAAAATAAAAATTGAATTAATAAAAACCTTGAACTTTTAACAATAAGAGGCAGGTTAAAATTTCTGTTAAACATTTATGAATAGAAATTGTTTGTAAGAAATCGTCAATTTTCATTGAAACTACTAAATACAAACTATTTAATAGAATAGGCGTGTCGAAAATATCAATCTAAATTTCCAAAGAAATTTTTAAAAGAAAATTGAAAAACCATCGAAACAAAGTGCAAGCTTCAGTCAAATTTATAGACACAGAACCGTTTAAATCGAATTTTCATAACACTTTGTCCATATTTTTAAGTGCAAAATTTCTTGAAAGTTATTGAAAAAAGAAGACTCGATGTAAGAAGATTAAAAAAATGAAAAGAACATGAAAGTAAATCATAAAACCGAAAATGTAATAGAAATAAGAAATTAAAATAAAAATAAGAATTACCCGATATTAATTGTAAGTTAATCAAATCGAACAACCGTAAAATAGTTTTGCGAAAGACGTAAAGTGAGGAAGTTCTTTTAATAACGAACGATTGTCCAGAATATCGAGGTGTAGTGCGATATTGCGTTGGCAATCGACTTTGGTCGATTTTAATGACAATGTCGCGTGACGTTCTCGAAATGGATTTACACGGATATTGAGGGACAGCGTTTGCCGAGCACAAAGGAAAAATTTTCCCCAGGGATGAATGCTCCTCTTCATTTTTGTCATTAAATGCACATTACCGGGCTGCTTGCACTGTTACACGTGAATTTTAATCGAATCGATATCAAAGATACTCGTCATACACGCTTTTCGTCTCGTTAAATCGCTAGGGATACAATCATATTCAATGTATAGGATGTCCCGCAATCAGCAGTACAATCGAGCACCAGGCGCTTCTTCATGGAAAAGTAAGTAAAAAAATGTAGAGTACAATTTTCTTCTTTATCACTTTCCTTTTCAGGAAAACCGATTTTGAAAAAATACCAAGTACACGTACTCTTGACGAAATATCGATTTCACAAACTAGGTCTACCTTTAATAATCGATCCATATCGATTCAGTGTCATTCCCATCACTACGTTCACGGATTTCGTTGATGTCGGGATGCTGAAGACAGAGAAAGTCTTACTCAAGACGTGAATGGCGAGAACCTGGTGACAAATTAAAATGGGTGAGAGAGGCAGGTGGCGGTATCGCTGGAGTTAAAGCAGTTTTAAGCTATAGCATGCTGCAAAGAAGAGACATCGCAATTCGCGTGCTCGACAAAACAGCCTCTCAAAAACAGTTGCTCCTTTTATATTAATGAGCTACGTGAAAGACAATGCGCGCCGCTTGCGATACTTGAATGTTTTATTCGTCGACCGCCGGCACGTACCTCTTTGATCTTCACGCTGAATAAATCTACATTATCGAAACTTCCGGAGAAACCTGACCCTCTTACGGAGTGACAAACATTAACACGTTCTGGACCACAGTGATAGATTCCGTGCCTAGTCAGACGCATTAACTCGTTGAACGCTACAGTGAAAACGGACATGCCTAGTCAGATACGATATAATTTACTATTTTTTATATAAATCGTAAAGAAAAAAGAGATTTGAGTACTCAGTCGTGTTCTTCGGTTCCTACATTATTATTTCAGTATGAAGTCTGCTCAGAATTTTCCGGCAATCAATAATTATTTAATTAAATTAAATTTGAGGTGTCCGTAATCGGTAATTGCGACGGCGTTCAATGTATTAAAATATATTTTTATAACATACATAGTTAAGGACGCAAATATTTAATTATTTCATGGAACAGTTCCTGTGGCATGTTATCATCGTGTCAGTAATTTTATTTAAAACATAATGAGTATTAGAAGTTATTGTATTTAATTAAATTCATCAAATGAATATTAATAAGAATATTAGGGCTTCCCAAAAAATATCGTTTTTCTTATCAGTTCTGTGCCATTTTAATCTTTTCCCGCGAATATCTTCAATGACACTATTAGAGTTATCGAGAAACATTCTAGATAAAACTTGAATGACTTTTGAAATTTTATTTCATGTAACTGACAGTATTAATCTGTTGATGACAGTTCCATTGTTTACAAGTTCACAGCCTTGTCGATATATATTTATTGTCTGTGTCTGGTTCTGTTATTGAAGACAACACGAAGACAACTATGTTGTTAGATGAAAACGAATCAAGAGATACAGGCACTTTGAAATAAAATTTCAACTCTTCATATCTCTATAACCATTAACTTTAGACGTACATACTTGAACATATTCTTACTCAGCTTGTTCTTTGAAATTCTGTAACAAAATACAGGGCACACCATTTACAAAAACGAAGTTGACCTTCGTTTGA
This sequence comes from Macropis europaea, assembly GCA_916610135.2. Classification (NCBI taxonomy): domain Eukaryota; kingdom Metazoa; phylum Arthropoda; class Insecta; order Hymenoptera; family Melittidae; genus Macropis; species Macropis europaea. The sequence continues at coordinate 25,804,725 of OU744345.1, forward strand.
CCTCTACGCTTCCACTAATAAAAAGCTATCGTTATCAAGGTATATTCCCCAAGCAACCATACAAACTTTGCATGAAACATTTTTCGACATCTTATTTAGTCGACAGCATTGTCGCGTAAGAAACACCGGCTCTCATCATTCGTCAGGTTTTTCGCCTTAAAACTATGTTTTCTTTTCCTGACGCCCAAAACCATGAGTAGGGAGATTTGTAATAACATGATCCATCAACATACAAAAGCTCATTAAAATCTGAGACCACCACTGTGGGAGCATTCCTGATTAGATGCCTCACTCGGTGTACCCACAGTATTTAAACAGTTAAAACTGATTTGAATGTTTCAAATACGTACGAAAATTTGAGTCCATTGCAAATTATTGCTATAATGTTGGTAGAAACAGTATGCCTTTACCTACACAGCATATGGTGATGATACAGAACGATGATCCTTATCTATGATAATGACGACATATCAAGGAATGCTGGTTGGATTGTACTGCCGGTTAATCTGTTGTTTATCACTGGTTTTTCGAGGGTCGAGTTCCACTTTCCACTACTTTACCCTAGGGGAGTCATGCTTCGTTGCTCCTCACCTGTTTCTTCTCTTTCTCTTTACTGTCCCTTCTTCAGGCTTTCTTCGTCTGACTTTCAACACTGATACCCCTTCGTAAGCAGCGTAATCCTGAAACGACGGCACGCGACCGTTTTAGATTATGCTAACGTTTATACATCAGAGATGGGCAGAATTTTATTCGAACGACGAATGATGATTACATTTTTATTCACTGCCGATGAACAAGTTTTTGGTCAAATAAAACTTTATTCAAACAATATGGGGGTGAATAATTTTTATTTTGACAATTATTTATTCGTTGTTTATATTATTTGTCATCTTCATCTTCTGTTGTATGCGTAATACCGTACTTAGCAATTAAAACTTATTATTTACGATAATATACGAGGTTTAAAGAAATATACGCTCTTCGTACAAAAATAAGTCGAAAATGTAGAATAACATTTTTTCTTGCGAGGTTCCGTTATTACCATAGTCAATTTTGAATATTCGCTAAGTATTGAAGCACGGTTAAAAATGGCACGATCAGGCAGTTATTATGTTTATTCAAATAGTGTAGACGATTATGCAGATCGTAATGTAGAATAAAATACAAGATATAGTATTTGAAAATTAAGTTATTAACTGAAGTACTGAAAATTTCGCAGAAAATTACGATATTTATTAGACAAAAGGTTTGTAAAGCACTTTGACAGCTAATACGACATTAGCTCTGTATACAGGAAAGGTGGCCTTTGAGCGATTTTTCGCTTAACACGTTGAACGCCACAGTAAAAACGGCCATACGTAATAAAAAGAAAAGTAAAGAAAAAAAAGATTTAAGAACTTAGTCGTGTTCTTCTGTTCCTATATTATTATTTCAGTATGAAGTTTGCTTAGAATTCCGCGACAATCAATAATTATTTAATTAAATTAAATCTGAGGTGTCGGTTACCGCTAATCGCCACGGTATTCAACGTGTTAATAAATTAACTTATTTTCAAACGTATCCAGTATTTCGTTGAACCTGACAAAGTGTAAAAATGAATACACCATGTAAACGAACATAATAAGAGTCATTTGAAAAACATTGTCGTAGCTAACAGTATTCGCGTACTTAGTGAATATTAAAAATTGATTCTCTCGGAAATGATGCCTCGTAAGAAAAGATATTATTCTACATTTTCGATCTATTTTTGCATGAGAAACCGCCACTTTTGCAGTTGTACCACGGTGATGTCCGTGCCTTGTAAATCCAATACGGTTTTCAAGTTTTCTTCTTTTTTCTATATTAAGCTGCGTCTACGGTTTTCAAGCTTTTTCCTTCTTCTTCTTTCTATGTATATCAAGCCGTGTCTACACTATGTAACATAACACGTTATGTAGCAAAGTTATAATACTTGTTAGAAAAAGAGAAAGAAAAATGTGGTATAAAATTTTATACGTCTCAATCCACTTCAAGAAACAAGAAACAAACAATTGTTGGACAAGTAGCGATTCGGGAGATGTCCCGGGGGCTGGTACATCTACAAAATTCTTCAATTTCTGGCATCCCTGTTGCAGATACGAAGACTTGAGGTATACCATCTTGAAGCTCGTGAAATTCTGCGTCAGACAGGTACACTGCTACCCGTCTCCCACTACTTCCAGAGATAAGAAACAAACAATTGCCGAATAAGTGGCGATTCCCGTTGGTATCCCGTTGGGAAAACCTATTAATGCTAATAGTGCGTATTTTGATTAAATAAAGATTATTGTTTTGATCGATAACAGAGATGACCATCCTGAGCACGACTCTCCGCTGGTCTACCCCCACTCTGCGTCCATTCCCTTCACGAAGGCTGGAGGAGAGAAAGAGTGGAGAGGATTGGGATTGGGACTGGGAGCTTGGGGATATTTTGAGTGTCCCCGTAGCGGAGCCAACGGAGTGCAAAAGGTTAATATGCCTTAAAAATTAGAAACGAATCGAACAAGTAGTTTTTGTTTCATAAAATTTTAAAGTCACTGCAAAACTTACTGAGTTCACCTAAATAAATTACTGCCTGTGCGACCGAATGACCGGTGAATAATCAGCGGCTCCAGGGGCTGATACGAACATTCATAGCTGATAGCTTCGTTTTGATAAGTTTATTTTATATGCGCTGTGACCAAGTGTGTACCGAGAAATCGAATTGGTTGAGCGTGATCGATGTCAAAGGCGGTATCGACTCCATCACTACAGGAACTTCTGCACAGGAATTCTTTTCCTTTTTAGCGATCGACGGTGGAACGCGTGCTATGTTCGTTGTTGTTTCTGCTCCACAAGGAAACCAGCCGTGGATTTCGCTGTTTCAGGCTGTCTTCGCCGAAAAAACCTCATCCTCTCGTCGAACTGCTTCGAGACGTAATTGTCATAGCAGGCCACTTACTGCATTCGGAATATTTCAAGTAGCCGAAATTCTAGTCGAGTGAAACTCGCTTTGACCCGTTACAATATTTATTTATTTGTAAATTATACGGGTATAAACCCAATGTATACACAAATAAGAATTAAAAACAAAATAGAAAAATAAATATATAAAACAAATAAAATAGTCACAGCAACATAATCTAAAGTAAACAAATAAAAATTAAACAGAAATGCAATCACAAAGAACTGATAATTAAGTATTATTTAAACAGTGCGTGGTGTCTTGTGTAAAGATTTTTTAACGCAATGAATAGAACCATTGAAAGATCCATTTCATCTGTAACTGTATTGGCTGATTTTAATATTCGATTCATTGGATCACTTGAACCATATTTAGTTTTTACGGTAGTGTAATGAAATACATGCTTTTTTCTAACATTTCTTGAGGGAGCATCAAAATGTATCAGTTGTGACAATTAAGGACAGGGGATCTGACCATTTATAAGTTTAAATAAAAAAGGTGGATCGTTGACCACTCCACGTTCAGCCAAAGAAATCATATTGAGTGAATTTAATAATGGTTCATGATCATGATCATTTCGCAGCATGGGCTTGTTTGATCTGAAAGCAATATGTCTAATAAATTTATGCTGCACTCTCTTTAACATTAGCTTGTATTTTCAGAATTGTGAAGACCAAATGATTGACGCATACTCTAATTGGTTTGACTAATTGAATACATAGTAACTTAATGGTATAAATGTTTTTAAAATTATTAGAGAAGCGCTTCATAAACCTTAATGATTTGAGAGCAGTGCTCACAATGTTATTGCATTGCTTTGAGAAATTTAATTATACAGGGTGAGTCACTCATTATCACCATTAGAATTTAACACTTTGCGGTCAGAATCTTTGGTGTCCAGCCTTCCCTCACTCTAGGTCCATTCCCCTCGTTTCAGTTCCCTCCACTTCGCTCCTCATTCTCCCTCGGTTCATGGTTGTCCCAGATCATAGCCTGTATGAGGTAAATGGAGCTAGAGTGGGGGAAGGCCGGTGCTCCCGTGGCTATCACTGAATTATCCATACCGTATGGTGAATCCAAACAGAAATCATTACTTGCAGCTTTTCAAGAACTGGAGAAACAATAACAGCTCAAAAGTACTGTGCTAATTGTACGTTGCAAGCGATGCATGAGAAATTAAAAAAAAATGCAGCAAAACATTATCACAATATTTGCTCTTTCATGCAAATTATTTTTTCCTTAAATAAATATTTTCTGGTGCCATCAGCAACATTGGAGATATTTTAGGTTCTAATCTTCAGTGATTCATTGTGAGTCCTGTATAGTGAACTGGCATTGGAAATTATGGTACAAATAGAAAGGGAGTGAATCTTTGTGCAAAAAGAAGTTGAAAAAGTGCAGGGTAATTCTAAACGAATGTCCAATAATTTGCACATACCGCGGAACTAAAATTTCGAATACTAGTTGCCGTCTTTAAGTCTTACGACACTTGTTATTTCCGGTAAAGATATTCGGTTTGTTACTTCCATTACTGCAATAGTCTGCAAAAGTTATTCAGAACAGTTACTAGAGATTGTAATAATAGATAAAAGTCATGCATTCGTCTTCCGAACCATTCGATTTGATCCTAATTGAGAACATCTGGTATAAACTGGATCGAAAGATAGGACAAGCTAGCTCAAAATCGAAATCTGATTCGTGGAACCTTTTGCAACTCGAATGGAAGAAAATATTACCAGAAACTATTAAGAAACTCACAGCTAGACTGCCAAAGTAGGATGAAACCGTAACGAAGAAGCGAGGGGCCTATATTAGTAAAAAGAAGATTTAATTTTTAATTACTTTCCACAGTAAGATTTGTGATATAATATTGAATATATGGTTCCTTTGTGGTAGAAAATATGGAATAATGCAGCGTATGTTCGACTGCTCCCCTCATATTATAACTTGTTTGAGATTTATTTCCAATTTAACAAGTGTCTCAATATTTATGGACGAAGGTATACATGATTTTTCGTATTTTTCATCTTTTAACGAGCGAAAGCGCATTAATGCATGAATTAATTGGCGCTTCAATTAAAGCGCGAGTATAAGGTAACTCAGGATCAATGAAATTGTAAATAAATTGATAAAGACATGAAACAATGAAAGGTAATGATACGAAATACGAAAGGAAAGGTAAAATAAAAAAAGAGGGGAGAGTGTGTACAAGAGAGGCCGTATTATAGCAAACGAAAATTATAGCATATATTAGCGATAAAAAGTTGGAAATCCTGTAACACCGGAAGTTTAACTAATATTTAACTAATGTTAATACGTAAAATATGTTCGTTTATTGTTGATTCGTATGTATCTTAGAAAGTAGGTTATATTTGAATAATATGCAATATTAGTTTTAAATTCTAATTTATTGATAAGAAAGGTTAATCAAGGTGCAGCAGCATTGAAAATTGCGGACATATTTTAAAAAGGTACTACGAGTTTTTGAGGTTTCCAATTTCGATCATATTTTATGATTATAGAGCCTGCCTGCGAAAAATTAAAAATAGGAATTAATAACGACCGCATGAATCTATAAAAGTGAAATATTGTAAAACAATTGTTTTTTAAAAGACTGCTCATTCTGAACGTCGCATTTAATTGTAAGCAACAACTATGTTCAATTGTTGAGAAAAATAGTTACAACTTTATTCTCTGTTAAAGTAAAGCAAATTCACAATATTCAGTGCAATAACTTTCACAATTACTTCTTTTTTAATGTTTACAATAAAAAGTAATGAATTAGTTCTATATTTCCTATATTCTCTATATTCTCTATATTCTCTACATTCTCTATATTCTCTACATTCTCCATATTCTCTATATTCTCTATATTCTCTACATTCTCTATATTCTCTACATTCTCTATATTCTCTATATTCTCTATATTCTCTATATTCTCTATATTCTCTATATTCTCTATATTCTCTATATTCTCTATATTCTCTATATCGTCTATATTCTCCCTATTCTCTATATTCTCTATATTTCCTATATTTCGTATATTTCGTATATTTCGTATATTTCCTATATTTCCTATATTTCCTATATTTCCTATATTCTCTATATTCTCTATATTCTCTATATTCTCTATATTCTCTATATTCTCTATATCGTCTATATTCTCTCTAGTCTCTATATTCTCTATATTTCCTATATTCCCTATATTTCGTATATTTTCTATATTTCCTATATTTCCTATATTTCCTATATTTTCTATGTTTTCTATGTTTCTACATTTTCTACATTCTCTACATTCTCTACATTCTCTACATTCTCTACATTCTCTACATTCTCTACATTCTCTACATTTTCTACATTTTCTACATTTTCTACATTTTCTACATTTTCTACATTCTCTACATTCTCTACATTCTCTACATTCTCTACATTCTCTACATTCTCTACATTCTCTACATTCTCTACATTCTCCACATTCTCCACATTCTCCACATTCTCCACATTCTCCACATTCTCCACATTCTCCACATTCTCCACATTCTCCACATTCTCCACATTCTCCACATTCTCCACATTCTCCACATTCTCCACATTCTCCACATTCTCCACATTCTCCACATTCTCCACATTCTCCACATTCTCCACATTTTCCACATTTTCCACATTTTCCACATTTTCCACATTTTCCACATTTTCTACATTTTCTACATTTTCTACATTTTCTACATTTTCTACATTTTCTACATTTTCTACATTTTCTACATTTTCTACATTTTCTACATTTTCTATATTTTCTGTATTTTCAACTAACACTATTGTAAATGACAGATTAATCTGGTACTTCAAATCGTCATTTCTCATTTTCATGTCAAATTAAATTTGCCTGGATCTGTCTGGTACTCACGAAAGAAATGAATGAAACTCGTGTCTATTAAGCTTCATTTGTGTTAAATAAACATTTTATTTTCACGGCTACTTATTTCATCGTTTTATAAGATTACTCTGTTTAAATTGTTCAGGATTTTGATTTATAGAAATTCGAAAGTAATTATTATACATATAATCGATAACTGATAGGAGATTCGGTTTTAAACAAAACTTTGGGATTCCAAAAATCGCAGGGGCCACAACTGACGGTTTTAGGGTAGCATGGCATAGTGATCGAGCCGGATTAGTGATTAACAATTAACTTCGACCCTTGGGGAGTCCATCGTCATACTAGTTTCAGGCCCCTCACCGATTTTCGTTCGGAAACGTCATGTGGCCCATTAATTGGATCCCCAGGAAATAAAGGAAGATTCATTTTCGACGTTGCTACCCGCCGTTATGCGAAACGCCCTCCATCGATAACGAAATTTATTTTTACAACCGCTAAATTAGCTCTATTATATAGTGAATCGATTTAAAAAGGTGTAATACATTTTCCACGGATGCAACGTTGTGCACTTCGGAAAACTTCTACGGTTACGAAATTGGAAATTTCAAATTCTTACCGATTGCAAATTTAGAGTGTTAAGTTCGTTAACTGTACACATTCCATTTCGTTAACATTTTTGTCTTCTGATTTCCAGTTTTTAAGTGGCGTATGAAATTTCAAAGTTTGGTTTGTTCAGACCCGTTCCAAACCTAAACGCGTGAAAATTGCAAATTGTGATTACTGGTTTTTGAACTCGTGTACCTTAATAGTTTTTTACTCGGCGTTCAGTATTCTTTCGAATTGCAGAGCCAAAGGTTACATATTCCATTTAGGACTCAAGGTGACCTTCATATCTTGATAAAACAGTAAAAATAACAAAGAACTAACTATACTAAAAACTATAACTGTACGTCCCGTTTGATATCATACAACTTTTGTTTGAAACATTTTCCCGTATAACAAAAAATATACTAGTAATTTAAAGTGGTTGAATTAGGTTTCTCACTCTGTATACTCAAATATACAGGATGTTAAAAAAAAAGGGTCTAAGACTTTAGGTGTTTATACTGCCCTCCTTAGTTAAAGTGTCCTATCTACCATTTTTATATTTCTCAAGATGTTTTGAAATATTTGGAGTTCCATATGTTTTTTTTTATCTTTTAAACGAAGTTAGAATATCCTACGTGCCTTGCAGGGGTTTAGAAACAGTTTCATTTATTCGTCCTAACTGCTTTTCGTATGGTTTTTAATGATAAAACCTCATTTTTCTCGGATGTTTCGAAATGTTAGGACAATTGATGTAAGGAGGGCATTATAGTACTCATCGAGTGGAGTAAAAAGTGTCTAATCAGACGAGTAAACTCGTTTTTGTCGGTCAATGGGTTAATGTTCAATGGTCTATTGGTAAACTGTACATGTTCATTAGCGTTTAGAATACGAACATTTTTGTACTGAAATCCCACAAGTCAGCCTTGGTTTATTTATTCTCATGTTCACTGTATTTCTCCAATATCTTATAGCTAAAAACTTTTAACCGTTCATACAGTATACCCATTAAAGTTTTCGTCGACTCGAAAGCGTCGTAAACAAAATTCATTTTTATTGCCACAAAAGCATGTAAACATAATATTACCAAGTTAAATACCACAGCGAAAATTGCTAGACCTAGTCAAACGTATTACAATATTCTGTTATAATTATAAATCACGGAGAACTGAAATAGTTAACCACTTGATTACGTAGAGGTTAGCAGAAGTTATCGTAACAATATTAATGCTTCCGAAAATTTGTTCATTGCTTGATCGTATAGACGTTCATTTAGATTATTTCCACGAGATTAGTACTTCTATAAAGTTGACAAAATTTAGTAATTGTTAATTGAATTATTCAGATTAGAAAGGAAATGTGACTTATAAGGTAAGGTTCTGATACTGGATACTTAGATGTCAGAGGTTTAACTATATGAACTGCTCAGAAGCCAAACTGATCAACTCTACTTTTAGTACATTTCTCAAGTTCATTACCCGAGTACATGAATATTTGTAACATCGTCACTTTTTTCTACTTTGTATTTTATGGAGCTGATCAGTTTGGCTCCTGAACGGTTCATATTTGAGAGAAAAACTTGTTTTTCCAGGATAGAGGAATAAAAGCTTTTGCTAATTTCTCGCCAACAATCTGTCTGCTGGGCGCGTGCCATGTGGCAAATACAATTTCACACTTCGATTGGACACGCCCGATTTTTCGGGATCCTAATTGGATGAAACTACAAGAACGGCGGTCCTCGGTCATCGTTCTATTGCCTGACCCTTGTATACATACAGGAAGAACAGAAGAACTATGCTTCCGTGTGCAAAGGAAACTCGCCTTCAGGAAACCCTGCCAATTAATAGCATCATCCTAAATAATCTGCAAACGCAGATCTGTGTTAAAAATCAATTAACAACTAACTTTAACCCGAATTAATAGTGTATTAATAATACGAGACGTAATAAATAATTATGCAACATAATTGAATCGTTTATTATTTGAAAGGATGTATGTCCATTTTTTAAAATTTGACTCCAGGCAATAAAAAGTTTACTTAATTTTCTTCGAAATGATGTTTATTCGGTTTTTTCAATCGGAATCGATATGACATATCAAAAGACACTTTTGATGTTTCTTTGGGTCCCATACCCCGTAGTTTAGTTACCTACAACAATTTAAACACATAACTTAATTTTTCACAAAATGTGGACGTATGCCATTTCAATAATAGACGATTCAATTAATTGACTATTGAAACTATAAACGTACACGATGTCCCGACAAAAACAGAAGACCCAATTATGTCTGTAAATTTTAAAATAACACAAAACGTTTTTTTAGGCGTCTGATGATCACTGATGATTTTTTATGTGATAACATATGTTCTTTTTTAATGCTGTAGTTCATATGATTACGAATCCAATCAGCAGTAACTTTGTAACTTTAAACTGAACATAAAATGTTGCATTTTTATAAAATGATAAAATAGAATACTCAAATTGTAATAATTTAAATTTTTAAATCAGCAAATATCAAAACATTACATTTTTTATTTGTAAGTTCTATACTTCAAATATTAAAATTTTTCAGTTTCATCTTTCACAATTTCTATGTCTCCAAGACAGAAACTTTTACATTCCTTAATTTTCACTAACTCAAATTTAAAGTTCCACTCAAACGTCCACGTATTCAAATTCAAACACCGCAAAATATCAAATTCTTGTATTTCAAACTGCTATATTTGTAAATTTGGAATTCCAATTTTCAGTATTTGAAACTTCAGAATGACCAAATACCAATGCTTTATATTTTATTATTTCAAATGTTTAAAATATGTAAGTTCATTTTTTCCCACGATACAAGTTTTCAAACTTTTGATTTAAACTTAACATAATTGTCAATAATTTGTAAATGAAAATAATTATTCAATTATTAATGATCATACTAACATGCTTTAGCTCACACATTCTATTCTTTAAATTTAAAATTGCCTTCTATTCCTTATTTCGAGTTTCAAAATATCAATCTTTAAATTTGCGGTTTCTAAAATTAAAAAATTTTAATTCCAATTGAAAAGTTTAAACCTGGTTTTTGTTCTTAAGTTTTTAAGCTGAACATTTTAAAGTTTTATATCTCTAAATTGTATACTTTTAAATCTGCAACTTCTCACCAGCACAACTTTAAAGTTCAAATTAATAGTCTTTATGGACAAAGTATAGGTTCCGACATTTTTCATGAAATCGACATTTTAACCTTCTTTCTCTTCCTCTAAATTTTTAAGTTGTACATTTAAAATTTCTATGTCTACGAGTTGCAAACTTCGTAATTCCTAATTTCTTACTAGCTCAACTTTAAAAATCAAATTGATATAGTTTATAAACACAAAATTATGATCCTCATAAAAACAAAACGTTAACCCTCTCTCTGTTCTTCCATATTTTCAATTTGTACGTTTCAAATTTGTATGTTTCCAATTTGCATACATTTAAATTTCTTACTCTTCACAAATTCAATTATACATTTCAAACTAATATTCTTTATGGATAAAGAACTATAGGTGTCGATATTTTCCATAAAGTCAACATTTTGTACTTTTCTCTTTTCCATGCCTGAACTCTAGTTTAACCCTTTGACTGCTATCGGCGCCTACAGGCGCTTGACAACGTCGCTCATCGTGTACTGCCGACGCCCATAGGCGTTCGGTGTAATGGCATACTGTGTACCACTGGAGCTCGACCGCACGGAGCGTTCACCCCGGTCCCAAGCAGCCTGCAGTCAGAGGGTTAAAAAAAACAATAATAGGATTCGAAGGCGTTTACAAGGATCATATTGATGGATGATATTTAAAATATTTAAAAAGAATCGATCGGAGGTAATTTTGGTTAATTGTGCACACGGTTCTCTCCTCGAATCAGTCGTGAGATGACTCAAATATTTTTCATTGTTACATTCGATGGAAATAAGTGACGCGTGAGTATCTGCTTTCTCATAAGTTCCCATGCATATGACCCACAGCAAATATAAAGTGCCAATATAAAACGTTCACGTGACACACTATATGGGGTTAGATATATGGTGTTAGAGACAATATACGGGACAGATGCTCCATCATCAACGATTTCATACCTCTCTACCTTTTTCGTTTTTATATGATTACTTCAGTATGCCAACCACATACTAACATGAAAATTGTATTGGAAATTTAGATGACAAGAACGAAAATCCTTTAAAGCGTATAGTAGAACCTCGATTATCCGAACACTGATCAAACTGAAACTAGTGATCCTATGTCAGTTACAACTTAGAAATATCATTAATTTCACTGTGTACTTAATTTTGCACAGTTCTCTATTTTATATTTTAAAATAAAGTTATTATTTTTATGCGAAATATGGTTGCAACGTGAGTTATACTATTACTAATTATAGTTCGGATAGTCGATGTCCTACTGTATTATGGACAGAATACCACTAAGCTACTTTCTGAGATAAACGTCGCTTTAACGCTTATCAGTTCGAGTAAATAATTAGTTTATTAATATTTTTCTCCTGTTTTTTAACTCTTTGAGACCTGAAATTTTGAAAAAATAGCGTGAACCATGTGCTGGAATTTTCCGCGTTGGTACAACGTGTTAAATTGAATATTTGATTATTATAATACGTGTGATGTCGATTGTTCAGTAAACAGCTGTGCCTGAGTCAGTACGGCGACCCGTAGCACACGGTAAACGATTTTTTGAATGCATATATCCGTTTATCCTCCTCAAAGGGTTAAATTGGAAATTTAAAATTGCATCAAGTACAGTGATGATGAGCGAGTATCTACAATACATACGTACATACAGTAAATACAGTAGAACCTCGATTATCCGACCACTGGTCATCCGTAAGTTCGTCATTCTATGTCAGCTGCAAGCTAAAATTCTCATTCATGGCACTGCGTTCTTAATCCTGAACCATTGTGTATTTTACATTCTAAAATGAACTTATTATTTTTGTGCAAAACATAGTCACAATGTAATCCATCCGGTGACTCTATTCCATAGAATCTTCACATATCGTTAAGAATTCTAATATTCTTGTAATAATTAATTACAGTTTCTAATTGATAATTAATTGAAATTTCCTTTCTTGACTATATTCCGCATTCCTTAATTATGTTCAGTGATGCTGTCCGCTGTAAAATTTAAGCAGTTCGAAGTTGTTTCTGTCTAAATTTTCTATTAAGTTAACAATAATTTTGGAATTTAGTATGTTGGATTGAACTTAATTTTTGTATCACTTATAGCTTATTATAAAAATTACAGTTAATAAGAAGACAGGAAAGTAAGAAATATGTACTTGCTCTATTATAGTGGTATCACTGCAGAACCACGTCCAGTTTTGCAATAGAATTTAAATGGTTTAAAAAGATATTGTCCGTTTTTATTAACAGTTAGTATTTTTGTTTTAAATATTACAAGCATAATTCTAATTTTTCATACGCTTGTTCGTGCGACGAATCATCAAATAGCATGAAGAAATATACTGACAGTAAAGTGAAGTTTAAGCAAACTGACTATGCGACACGAAAGCTGTTCAATGATCTTGACTGGCCAATATCACTTGTCTCTACTACGGTGCTAAAGAGTGCATATAATACTCCTAACTTTCTAATAAATTTTAGACGATTTAAGAAAGTTGTGTTCGTTTTTATTAACAGTATCATCATAATAATTAATTATTTTTTTTAATGTCATAATTTTTTTTTTATGAAGCATGAGAATGTAACAGTATCTATGGTTTCGTTTCCGTCTTGCAACGGCCGACTGTTATGGCATTGGTGTGGGTTTTAATACAACATACGGAGGGATCGTTGCAACTGTCTCCCGAGGGCAGCACGCGTCGCCACGTGGCCAGATAAACGAAAAAAATCAAACAGGAGCAAGAAAGGTAAAAGCCATGCTCCAGCAGACTTATTTCTGTTTGGCGGCCTCGTTTCATGCGCTGATCACTTTTTCATCATTTTCGATCGTTCTCGTTCACGTGAGGAATTTGATTTTTCGTTCATGCGTCCTCTTTGTGGATTAGCACCCCAATCACGATATCGAAAATGCACCCCCGACCGAATACCTGACCCTCCCTTCGAATCTGTCTCATTTGAGCCACTTCGTTGGTAAGTGAAGTAAGCTTTTTTTGTTTCGTGAAACCATGGACTTTTTACTTTTTAAACTTTCGACGCTTTTCTATACTTTCAGCGTTCAAAACTTGCTGTAATGTATCGTAAGAATAAATTTATAGGAGGCATTAAAAAAATGGTGGAGAAAAATTTAATTTGAAGGAGTTTATCTTTCAGCAGGATAATGACTCAAAGCATTATGTTCGAATAGTAAACAAATGGCTATCATGCAATGTTAAAAAATCAGAGACACGTGAATCAGTTTATCTAGACTGGATCGAGCTGAATTAAAACATTCTTTACAGAAATACATTTCTAATAAAGAATCATTGTAAAAGCATTGCAGGAGTGGAACAAAATAAGTTCCTATTTTATCAAAAAATTGTTTATATCGATGTAAAACACGATTCTTAAAGCTGTTGGATATGTAACAAAATATAATTCATATTTTTTACCTAAATTTGTTCTTTTTATACATGTATTCCACTATTGGATGAGTACTTTTGTACGCACTATATGATGCCTCATACACCAATTTCTGTGTCATACTTAAAAGCACATGAATAAAGCTTTATGATCCATTTTTTTGCGTGATGTTTTTGTCCTTAACTTAACAAAATTATTTAATTTACTGTCGGTATACTGTGTGAACGAATCCTTTTGTGTAAGTCTAGCATATCTTATTTCAGAAAGAACTTTTAATTTTATTGCATGAATTGAAAATTTATTTTGTAGCTAGATGCCTGGAAACCGATCTAGTAACTCGTTTATTGCGCATCAATGGCCTACATTTTTAGCAATACAAATTTTATGACCCTTGTAAGTACATATTTATGCCAGATTAATGTCAGAATTAGTAATCTAACTCTGCAATTATTTCAGGTAAGATGAGAAATTAATTTCTGTTTTCTTGTTAGACCAAAGCGTAGACGCATTACGTTGTAAAACATACATTTCTTTTTAATACTTTCTACATTTCCAGTAAACTAATTTTTTTATGTATAGACTTACGTCAGCTGTTAATTAAACGGCGCATTTGTTAACATATAGCGAGATAGTTGCACAACTATTTTTAACACGTTCGCTACCAGCGTCATATATGTGTGACGGATCGACTGTCTTCTGATTGTGAGAGCCCGATGTCACACATATGTGACAGCAATAATTTTTCATATTAGTGCTGTCACATGAAAAAATGAGGTCTGCTTTGAAAATCTGCAGTATATTATGCAAAAATGCAAAAAACAAAGCGTGGTCTGTGGCGGACGTTTTCCCCCCTCTGGCTGTGGTTGCGAACGTGTTAATATTATACGGTGCGTTCAAAAATATATCTGATAAACATGGCTCGAAAAGTGAGTAGTACTCAATTCAATATTGCAGAATTGTTAAAAACACTGTTTATGAGTCGGACAATATTGTATTTTTGGTGTATGTTTGCTAAACATTTTTTATTCTGTTTGATGAGTACCATCTACCCTCTAACAATAAGTCTGGAAGTCCTTCTTCCAATACCCCGTATTTGACTACCTTCTGTTTTGACTTACAACTTGTCAGTAGGTTTCCACGTAAACACCCGAAGAATAGAGTTTTCTTGATACCCATCACGGGTAAATCTTCATTTACCAAGGATGGTGAAACGAAAGACACAGTGGGACGGAGAGAGAAGAAGGACAGGTGAAAGGATTAAGGAGAGAAAAAGAGAAAGAGAGAGGAGAGCACGAGCCATGAGGCTCCTGCACCATCTGTTGCATCGTTTCGAAGACGGTACAGGGTACACGTTGAAACCGTTCATGGGACACCATATGCCCTCCCTTCTACAGCCGTTCCGATGCACCCATACTTCGCATACATAATGTTCTACCAGTTTTCTCAATCACACCGTTGCATCATGATTTCCGTGTGCCGTGTGCCACCTACCATCCACGGAGAACATTTCCACCGTGTGTATTCGTTTCCTTTTTTTTGTCTTTTCGCCTTCTTGTCGTTTCCTTGTGGACCTGAAATCTGATGTTTCTAACGAGTTCATTCTGATTTGACAAATTACCGCGGTGGTTGGATCATTTCTCTTTGTTATTTACCGTGTTTTGAAAGTAGCTTTATTTCTGTCGACTATGCGATTCTTTCTTTTTTTATTTAAAGGTTTAGTGCATCGACGTCTAGGTCATTAGCCACATGCTCTAGTAATTGACGTTGCTTGGATAGAATTGTATACTGGTGTATTTTGGGTCATGCTAAGAAGTTTCTAGACATCCTTTGAGTTCTTAAAGGATTGCTAAAGCGATTTAGGGAGTTTCGCAGTTGAGTGCGGCGTCAACCATATCTGTGTGACAGATAGATTCAATCATCCTTTGTCTGATCACGTAAAATATTAAAAATATACCTAATCAGCTCTAGTATAACCACTAAAAGAATAATGAATGTTACTGATATTATTGATTAAAAAAGGTAGAATTCATGGTTACATTTATTTTCTATAAAAATTGAGGTAGTTTGTCATTTTCAGCTAATGGAGCTTTCAGCAAAGTGATAACCTGATTTCGGATGGCTTTGGCTTCTTTATAAAATAATACTATGTGCTCAACAGTTAAGGGACATTCGCATATGTTGCAGTGAGGTTGCGGGGTTTTCTTTAGGAGGAAATTCATGCGTGATTCTCGTGTGGCCTATTAATATTCTGTTGAGAATAATTTAATTTCTCCTATTGAAGTTTCTTCCCACAATATCTTTGAAGAAGTCATTCGTGATGTTGTTCAATTTTCTTGGTTTTTCGGAGTTGCACTTGTAGCTCCACTTTTGTTTGATGCGAGTTGCTATCACTTTTTTAAAGTCCACGTACAGTACTGGTATGGTTTCTGCTGGTGGAATGTTTAATGGATTTTTAGCTGCCTTATCAGCAATTTCATTGCCAGGTATTCCTTGGTGAGATGGTAGACATGCTATTATATTTTGTATCTCGTAGTAGAGTAGATCTGCATACAGTTCGAGAATGTCTCTTATTACAGAGTTATTGCCAAGTAGTCGTTGAGTAGCTATGACGGTTTTTGAATCATGCAATTCTTATCGCGTTCACTTTTTTTTGAAAAATGTGCGTTATGGAAGAGATTGTTTATTTCTACTCCTTTTGAGCGTATATTCAAATTAACTGTTAAGGGTTATTTGTGACTTTTATGGGTTTATTAGAGTTTATATAGTGATTTATGTAACGAAAATGAGAAAACAAAAAAGACTACGATACACATACATATGTAGTATTGCATAAGATTAAACATTTCCTGTAAAGAAATGATAATACATTTTTACTCAAAAGATGTACAATTACTTATTTTTGTTATACATATATTGTATATAAAAATATTTGTTCCTGTGAGTGTTTTATCTAGATTTTTTTGCTGTCATTAATTTTCATTAAATATTTTCGAAGAATCAATTTGTAGTAAATTGTTAGAATAAAGACGTATTGTACGTATGTATAAATTATTTCTTTCAAAAGTATTTTAAAAATACTTTACGGAAATTAGTTACTTTAACACTAGAACTATGTACCAAGGCACTCAAAATGACTGGTTTGCGTTTGTACTGTGTAGGATTTATTTTTGACAACTATTATGTTTATTTTGAATTGACGTTGAATACAGCTAAAGGAAAATATAAATAATCAATGTTTCCTTAAAATTACGTATTTCTTCTAAAAGGTGTTATTTTAATCCCTTCGATGAAATAAGTGCACATTAATCGTTGGTAGATCTAGTGTTAAAAAAATCCAGGGCCACAGATTTCAGAAACCTAACAAATGAACATACATATTAAGTACTTCGTATCAAACATTATAAAAAATACAATATCTTGTAACTAAGCTTTTGCGTGAATGAAAATATATAACTATATACCATAATTGAAAATTACATACGTATCATTAGGTTACCTATATCGTAAATAATTGTATAAGTGTAGTAAAGAAACAGATAAATTCATTAATTACATAAATGTTTGCAATTTTATTTAAAATGCAATCAATGTAATAATACTTAATATTTAATCTTTTAGGGTACATTGTATACTGATAGTGAGAGCACTTTTCTCATACACAGAATTTCTGACGAGATAATTTTCTTTTGACAAATTAATATAGTTGATTGATTGTTTATTCTGAATACCATGACTGATGGTCACATTAATTTTTTTTGGAGATTCGTACCCGTATGCTGATGACGACAGCGGTTTTATCAATCACTCTCGCCAAGGTGCACGTATGAATATTCATGAACAATGTTTGCGAGATCGATTTTGCGGTGGTTGGTCGATGGTTACGTATGAACGCACCGCGCATGACTATTTATCATTTGAAAAGTTGTTTTCGATAAAGATGGATTGGATTTACATTGTAAGATAACGAAAACAAAGTAAATTTCATAGTCGCCATTCTGAACCGTTTACTTTACAATTTTCATTATATAAAGTGTCTATGGTTTTCAAATTTATAAGTTTGAAGTCAACGGTTTTCATAGATTTCATATTTGCAATTTTCGTTTATCAACATTTCGAAGTTTAATACTTCAAATGTCAAAAACATTGTGGATAATAATATATATGTACAAATATCACTAAAAGATACTGGTATAATGCATTTTTGAAAAATAACTAAGGCGCATGAAACGCGTCCATAGGACCAAACACAGTTAACAACATCTTTGGGCTCTATTAATTAATAACAATAGGTCATTTTTTAGAATAATACTTATGATTCTTGGTAAAATGGATATTTTACTACTGCTGTATAATATAATTTTACAAATCTGGACCATTATCGAAATTCAATTTTGTTCCGGTAGATAGCCGAAACTTCACACTGTGCATCGGGAGAAAGTCTATTTTTCAAGAAACGAAGGAGAGGAACTTACTTCACTTACCACGTAACTTCATTTGGCCGGCCTGTTCTGAATAAATGCGTTCGCCTTTACGCACTACTCGAGAGCAATAAAAAATGAACAGAAGAGGAGACGATAAAACGGTACGATGCCAAGATCTGAAATTTATCTGCGGAGCAATAAAAATTTATCTTGTAGCAGGTGGTCTAAAACGTTTGCACAATACAGGTATCCGAAAGCCGTTTGTCTCAATCCTTGTAGGCACGCTTTCACCGACATCGAATTTCTTATCTTTCCTTCGGCCGATCGGGAAAAATTAATCGACCACGAAATCTCACGTACCGGTATCATTTTTGAGATCATCGTTGTTGCATCTTTGCAGGTTTCCAGCGTTT
Source organism: Macropis europaea (assembly GCA_916610135.2). Lineage (NCBI taxonomy): Eukaryota > Metazoa > Arthropoda > Insecta > Hymenoptera > Melittidae > Macropis > Macropis europaea. Next base: position 25,823,550 of record OU744345.1, read on the forward strand.
CTTCCGGCAATTATTGTCCCTGTTCCGATTACAACTGCCCATCGTGAAAGTTGCATTGTAACTGAACAGAGTTGAAAGACAAACTTAGTAGCATGACAATATATTCTACTTATTCTGCTTACTACTTTTCAACAATCCATCTTTAAAAAGTCCAAAGTTACAGATTTATTTTTTTTTATTTATTTGTCCCATCAACCGTTAAATATTGTTAGCGACATACAATACAGTCCACACACATTGCACTTATTACATACATTTTATATATTCTACAATTGTTTACATGTAACACATTAATAATAATAGTAGTAGTGATAAAAAAAACATACTGATAGTTACATTAGATTTTAGAGTAGACTGACTTCTCTTTGAAACTGTTTAATGATGTCTGCATGTGCGCGTTTTATTAACATTTCCTTCAAATCAGTAGCAGCTCTAGATCTAAGGTTTTCAAGTACATTCGTCGCACATTTTCGGAAATGATTTATCCAAACGGTGTCCATGTGTTAATTTTGTATGGTCAATTCGGAGTCAGATTATTTAATATAAGTTAAAACGGATTTAACCCGTACGGTGTCACAGACCGACGCGGTCATTAATGTTAAATATTTTAGTTATTGCTGAATCTTCAGTGCTCATTCTCACTCTAGCTGATTATTATAGTCTATGAAATAATACTTTCCATCGACTGGCTGGACGAATCCAATATTTATTTATTTATTTATGTGTCTGGAACATATAGTTGTACTGTGAGAAAATTGCTTTGAAAATGGTGCTACATCAGATTCCTCAAATTCGAAAGAAAACCAAAATAGGAAAAATGTACAGTTGATTTGTTTACAAGTTTTTGTTTTGTTGTATTTCAGACTTCTTAAATAAGGCCAAAGTTATAAATTAAAAAGAAATGCACACTTATTTGCTTCAGAATATTTTTTTGATTATACTTTTGTTTAACGAGTTATTATTCTAATACACTAATTGCTAGTACTAAAATTTCAATACTTTAAACTGAAAAACAGAATTTTTTCCACTAAAACTTCAGTTGGTCTCCCAGACCGACGCGCCCAAAATGTTTACCAAATAAGCTACGCACCCATTCTAGCGTTAAACGTGTCTTTATTTAAATGTTTAGTTATGTTAAAATGCATAAACATCCGCAGTCTACCTATAACATTCATCGATAAAATAAATATTAACAGACTCTGTCAGATTTATTCATTATTATCGTCTTGTTACTGAAAGGAAGTTGTCATTCAATAATTCTAAAAATGTTGTAATATACGACGTCCGTTGTGCCCTCAAATTAAATTCTCATCATGGTTCCCATGGAAAAATGCGGGTAATTTATTCTTCATTCTTTCAGTATTGCACCTTGAATTAGTCGAAAATCGGTTCACACGGTCGATCGGTTCAATATCTCTGGAAAGAAGGAAAGAAAACGGAGGTAAAAGGAAGCAATCGATAGACGAGACTGTACAGCTGCATAACGTAATAGTTGTATATAATTAACTAGATTGTCGCCGAAGGGCATTTTTTATGGCCGCTATGCATGCTGAAGTTTTCCAATGGTGCGGTAGATGCCATTTCCGGTTCGCAAGTCTCGTTCTTTTCGTTAACTTTAATGTACTGCTAAAACAATCATTGTCAACGCAGTTAATTTATACTATGAATACAATTCATTCAGATATAATTATAATGATGTGATGTTCACCATAGTAAATTAGAGTACGATGACTATAAAAAATGTACACAGTATCCATTGTAACGGTTAGTACAAGTTTTTAACTGCACCTGATAGGTACACATAAACAATTCATATTAATTACATTACCTTAATTGGATTGAAATTGTTTAGTCTCCTTCACAAATGTTTTTGTTTAAACATTTTTTAAATTAATAAAAAAAAATCCAAGAACATTTTCAGACATTTGAAGATTATTGAATTTATATTAAAGGGTATTGAACGCTGATTACAAAGAAGTATAAGGCTATATCGAATTAAAAGCTAATCATAATTAAGATATTCTTAAGGTTATTTACCGATTTATTAACCGATCCTGACCCAATGTTTCACTCTGCAGTTGGAAGAAATATTGAACGCTGATTAAAAATGTATTAGAATAAGGGTGAACAACGAAACGTGTTCAGCTTAGATTATTCTGTTGTTAGTGAGCCGATCGAATATTCTTTTGACTGATATAACATGGTAAGAGCTTTAACATGATTGTTATAAATTTTTTTCAACTCTTTTTTTCGGAGTTTTCAATGTCACCTTCAGTTTTTTATAGACCTATATTTTTTTACACCTGCCTTTTAACGGATATTGAGACGAATTCGGCAAGTATCGTAACAAATATTTTTTTTCCATCTGAACTGAAGAAATATTAAAAAAATATGCTTTACCTTAATAGTGTTATATCACTGTATTTGGGATCAAAAGTCAATTGTTACTAAGCTGTTCTTAAAGTAATTCCCAATGTGAATGAAGTTCGAAATGTTATATGTGCTTTTTTACCCAACGTTCGATACTTTTTCGCAATCCAGGGTAAAATATGTAGCATAGTGGTCTATTTAAAAGAATCAAGATGAGTTATATAATACAATGTGCATCACTTTATTTCCTGCAATTCTTTTTCCGTTCGAGACTTTGGTATAAAACATTTCTTCTTCTCCAGATTATCGCGAATGCCTCGTAAATCGTGAACAACGTTGTCCTGAACACCTTGTATAAAATACTCGAACATTCAAGCCGTCGGATCGTTCCCTCGAAATTACAGATTCGCCCGTTTTAGAGTTCTAATTATCATGTCGATCAGCCGTGACGATGGGTACTTAAGTATCAGTATGCATTGTGACAACGGAAAAGTGCAGGTGTACAGTGAAGAGACGGAGGGGCATTAGGGTGAGTTTCTAACACCTTTGCTCGCACGTGCGTGAGAAAATGTCATCCCCTTGGAAGAAGTTCTAGTGACGCTAATAAAAACGTAAAAAACCGAGTCGAAGTCACTTGCTACGGCTCGAATATCGGGGGAAAGTTAACGTACGTTCAAGTTAATTGTTAATACACAGGGAACACGTGCGTTTAGATGGCGTCTGGGTTTTTTCAGTTGTTTCGAGGTACATGGACTCCATTATATTTTCAGCACGTGTCTTCCGCTTCAACGGTTGTTCCACTCTTCAGGTGAATTGTTGCTTGTCAGGAAACATCTCCAAGTGTCCGACGTCAAGTTTAAGGGGTGAGATCCACCCCGAATCCCCGCCCAAGCCTTGGAAGTTACTGGAAATTTAAAGAAACTATAGTAGTAGTTGGGAAAGAGATGTAGCGAGACAATCGAGGATTCGTGCTTTTCACAGTCGTCAAAGGGACTTTTATTTTTAAAGTCCTAAAAATACTGAGGATAAAAATGTGGGATATCCCCATGGTAAATTCAAGCAGATTAATTGCAATTATATTTTTTCAATTTGTCTCATACTGAACGCTGCATCTGTGAAATAATTATGTCTTCATTGTTTGGGAGAAGAATTATAATTTCATTCAATACCGTAGGATAGCAAATTTGTAACATCCATTGAAATCATTTCTGCGATTATCACTATTTTAACAATTAAAATACGAACAAGGAAATGGTTCCCTTTTTTAAATTACTGTTGTTTCATATAAATCAGGATTTTGTATATTGTTAAAAAACACTATTAAAAAGAAAGGACTGAAGTGATATTTCATCACACTACAGAATTAAAAAGTGTGCCTTATTTTTTAAATATTAGTTTAGGACCTTGCGTGCAAACAGAAATATTGGATCGAGTCATAAGAAACTTCCAATTTGTCTTGTTAAATGTTTCAGTTAATTTATTACAATACAATCTTTTACTGCTTCTGCAGTGTATCTGAGTTTCAGGGATGATCACATTTTAATAAGAATACAAATTAATGGTTTAGAAATTAACTTTGTGAAACAGATTAATATTATAGAAACTTAATTTCAATACAAACTTATGAGCTAAAACTGCTCTGCGAAGCGCCAGGGAGGGAGGGGGTCCTGAGCTTTCACCAGAACTGGCTGGCATGAGGATGAATTTAGTACACCTAGGTATATTCTAAGAGCTTTGTGATTTGGATGAGTACAGTAGTGTATCTCGGAGCAAATGTCGAAAAAATGGTTGGTAATATAAGAGTCATGTGTTAGACAATGATAATAATTAAAACAGTTAATAGGGTCTGCAAAGGGAGGACCCAAGTGTCAAAGATATTCTACATAGGAAACGCAAACCATAGCTGTTGCGCTCGCACTCTTTGCTGACAAATAACAGAATTTATAATTGCAGAATCCCAGGATTGTTTAACAAAGAGCGGTTATTATTTAGCATATTGAATCCGTTTTGTAATGCACAATAAGATGGCTACAATAAAGCGGTGTTGTTCCGTTTAAAACAGCGAACATGACCTTGTTCTGTGGCTGTTAAGTGATATCAGATACTTTAGGTCACAAAGAATGTTCATGACCGTACGAACACTTTTTCAATGAAATCTGACTTAACGTTTAAGTATCGATGAGCATAAAGAAAATTCAGAAACATGAGTCATCAACAATTCGCCATTGTCATAAAAAACAACTTAAAACATAAAAGTCTTGAAATCGGATCGACTTCGATTCTTTTTTAGCAAATTGTATACCCCAACGAAGCAACGAAAAAATCGATATTACTGTGGAAATAATATTTTAAGAAAAAAAATTAACTGCCAGTTTGTAATGATAATTGTTGTAACACTAACACGTCTGTAATTTAGGAGCAAAGTAAAATAGGATGCATGTTCACACGAACTTTTTTTTTATATATTATAGCACACCCTGCATATTTTCCTTCATTCTTTGAACACAAAACGATCTCTCATGAGAATGTTCATTAACCCCTTGACATATAAAGACGTTTGGTAGACGTCATTTGTTTCGTATGTCATTTAAGACGTCAACGTCTCCGAAACGCCAAGAATTATACGCTGATTGTTTTGAAAAGTTCCATACTCTACAGGACTATTAAGCTATTTATTAATTTGTTACTTAACTATTGTTCATTAATATTGTCTACTAACATTGTTTTATGATATTTAGCAATGTAAGTATTCTGTTTCATGTACAGCTTACATAACTTTAAGTTGAGCTGTATTAAATGGTATTTTTAGCACATATCGAGTCCTATTTTATTTGTATGTTAAAGGGTTAAATACTAGTGAATGTGATTCTGTAGAAATACATTTTTATTTAAAAATATTTGTCAGTTTTTTGGTTCGAGTCACCGAGTATAGTGACAAAGATGGCGGAGGATGGCCGATACTCGGTAAAGTTCAGGGTTTATTGGAGCGTGACGCGGAACACGTGCCTCTCCGTGAAAAGTTCAGAAATATCAACAGGTGCTCTCTTGCGAAAGAAGAATCGCAATTACGGTCGCTCCATTTCGGCAGTCTGCGTGTCGATGAAACTTTACAGCAACTTTTCAAGCAATTATGAAAGCTCTTTTCCGGGTCAGACACCATCGCGGCAACTTTAATTTCGAACTACCGTGTCGCCTGTACGTATAGGGTATTCCGTGATGTTTGAAAGCCACTCCAGCAATTGATTCTACAATTGAAAATAATAAAAGAAGTTTATGTGGACTTACACTTTTGAACGTAAAAATAACACACGTACACTCCCCTTCAAGAGTCTTAGGGCACTTACCCGTTCCGAGAAACTTTATTTGTATAATGTAAATTATTTAAATTATACAGCTTTATTACTGTATGTATTTATGGATGTACAGGGTGTCCTGTAACACGTGGGAATCACTTTAGGGATGGCATTAGCACATCAAAGGAATAAAAAAAAATTCATATGAACATATGCCCTATTTGACGTTGTTTTCGAGTTATAGCGACATACACCTTCAATAAAGCTTATACCTGTTTTGCAGTGTACTCAGTTCCTGCACACATTATTATATTACCTCCGCTAATCTGTCTTCGAATTTTGGGTATTTGTTCTTTTTTCACATTGTGGCAGTACTAGCTACATGCACCTGGACCATCTACATTAAATGTACGTCTTTATCCAATGGACTCGTTTTTTTTTGCAAATCGTAAACGTTGTATTTTATGTTTTACTGATACTGCGGATTTTCTTTTCACTTTCATTCGCTATATGTTGTATCGACGAACGCTTCTACCGTGTGCAGCAACCCCAGCGTTTTGAGCAATCTCCTGACTTCGTTCCATCTTTTTGGCAAGTCTCGAATCCCCTTTCGAATAATAGGTGGCGGCTTTGAATCAGTGCAAGTCGTCAGTGCATTTTTGGATTTCTTCCGCTGTTCTGGAGTACGTATCAGCCAAATGATATCGAGGGAGAACTTGCCAGTTCAAGGAATAAATAACGTTCTTTGTTCCTTTTGCTGCAATGTGGTCGAGCGTTGTCATGCTGCAGAATGACTTGCCTAGCTTCGCTGTCAGTAGGGTAAATGTACCAGTAGTTGACATTATAACACTAATTTCCCATTGTAATTACTATCACAGTTCTTTTATTTTTAGTAAGCAATTGTGTAGGTCCATGACTTGATCCATCACCTGTTTTTAAATTAATTGAACTCACTAGTATTGACTAATAATCCTATAATAAAGTTTTATTAAGAGAAAATTGAACCCTCCAAACTGCAGCAGTAGCTGACACATCAATCTAAAAAACTAGTAGTTGACAGGAATAAATATTTGTATGTTTACATTTAATAGCTACAAAAGAAGATACTTTTCTTTGACTTGGCTAACCTCCTCAACAAATCTGTAAAGGAAAATAACCATGCAACAGCGCGCAAACAATAACTGAAACAACTGAAAAATTAAGATCATGTATATTACCGTAATTAAATATTCAGTTCAACGCGTGTTCTACATGGAAAATTTCAACGCATGGAAAATTTCAATGCATATTTTTTCGAAGATATCAAGCCTCAAAGGATTAAGACAAACAGCGGTGAAATCATCATATATCTTACTAGTTTTTACAATATTTCTTGCTGACTGATGACATTTGGTGTATATGGCTGCGCGAGGTGGATGAGCATAAGCTTCCAAGAAGCATCGGCATCGTATCCACGTATTCGGTGCAGTGGTTCCGGTTTTGGTCAAAGTAAGTCCAAAAACGACTGGTGCCAGGCCAATCGAGAAACTGAAATATCTGATCCGGATGATTCTTTCTCCCGATACGCCGTGTATTCGCAGCTGTACGCCATTTACGGGCTTACCGTACTGCAACACGACCTTTTTTTCCCTCCTTTAAAACCTTGCGTACACTTTTGACAAACAACGCCCGCCATTCCATTCCTATTTTGCCTGCTTGCATGGCTTTCACAAAAATTATAATTACTAATATTTCGATGGCGTTCGCAGGGCGTACCATTTTAATCCCTCTACGTGAATAATGATATAATGATTGTTTATTGAACCTTAACGGTATACATGCACAGATTTACAATAATAGATTATAGATGTTCCAGGGGCGTTTAACATATATTTTATAATAATCTTAACATTTAAAACACTGGAAAAAATACAATGATACAAAAAAGAAACAATAACATTGAGCTGTACGTGAATATCGTCGAAACTATTAGTGATATTGAAGAACATTTCGGATAAAAGGAAAATGATGTGAAGGGGACATGATGTCAGTATGTAGTTCTTTTGTGAGTGGTGTAGCGGAGATGAAGGCTATCTTCATTTCTTCTAGACGAAAACGTGCATTTTTTAATGCATTAACCCATTGGAGTCAAATGACGAGTCTGGCTCGTCATAGTAACCTCATGATTTTGGTCTCTTATAATGCTTTGTAATAAAGTAGAGTTGTGTGCAAAGGCATACTTCTCATTTTATTAAAATATTCAATGTAAAAACTGAAACATATTGTTTTCCTTTCAGCAACTACCTACACCGACAGGTGCAAGAAAATTAAATAGCATCCATATTAAAAAATAATCTTAATTAAATTGTACGCCAAGGGGTTAATCGATGCAGCTCTTTATTCTGTATAAAATAGTATTATAGTGCTTGTGTCAAGAAACTATTAATTTAATTTTGTAAAATACTACTCGCCGCTCCTAACACAAACCAAATTCTTGTTAATGAAACCAACAATTTTTGTCACATGCTAATCGACACCTGTATATCCTAGATTGTGCTATTTAAATTGACCACCATGAGTATGCGCGTGGTTTTTGATGACACAAAAGAATGTTTCCGGAAGAAGTTGTTTGGTTCAAAAGGGCAAATATTGCGACCGGCAGGAAATATCTCTCAGGATCATAATAGCCAAGATTTCAAGGTCATCGACGCTTGTTTGTTAGCAATTTACGTATTTTTTCATATAATGCTAAAGCTTATCTCTAGACGAATTCAATGGTCTGCACGAGGTAAGCTTTCAGTGATTTGAGTAACAATACACGTTCAAATTAATCTTAAGATTTTCTTTAAGATAAGTTTGTGTATAGTTACACTTCAGATCTCATGATCTTTGGAAGTATTTCTTTGATTAATTTACCAAAATCAATTTTATTTAGCAAAGTTGAGAGATCAAAATTGTTGCAGGAGAATGAAAGCGTATAGCCAACTATAAAGGGGCGAGAAGAAACCCTGTTCAAGCATGTCATTCTACGCAGAGCAACATCCTGACAATATCCTGTGAGTGAAGTCATCCTTTCCGTCGCTATTTCGGTAGAATAGTACATCTGATTCGTGAAACAGACTGCCAAAGCTATTTTAAGTTATCATCTCGAAACGAGGAGCATGTATTAGTGGGCAAATTTTAAACTTGATATATATAATTTTCAATATATTTTAACATTTAGAAATTGTATTAGCATATATTAGTGGGCAAATTTTAAACTTGATATATATAATTTTCAATATATTTTAACATTTAGAAATTGTATTAGCATATATTAGTGGGCAAATTTTAAACTTGATATATATAATTTTCAATATATTTTAACATTTAGAAAGTGTATTCAGTGTAAATAATCGGTAAATAATCGTTTGATTCAATATAGTGGGCGTTTAATAATTTTACTTCAAATGTAAAGCTGAAATTAGTAAGCGTCCCATGACTTATGGACGGGAGTGTACGTAGAAAACGGCACCGGTTTCAAAGCAGTTCATCGAGATGAACGGTCGCAAGGTGGTTGTCCGAAAATTTCGCAATCGTGCGTAGCTGGCTTGAGTCGCGCACGCGCTTAATTAAACGCGGCCAGGTAATGTCGCCAAAACAATTTCTCTGGAAGGCTGGTTCCTGTATTTGTACACAGCAATTTAATTAACAAGGGAACAGATCGTTTATTGGCACTGGCGACAGTTGCTCGGTAGCACGAGCCGCCTTTCTCGCCCCCTCCTTTCCTTTTCAATTATACAGATACAAGGTGTTCAAGACTTCGAGATCATATAATACTCGCAGACAGGAAAAAAGCATGTCTAATCGACATACACTCCCGTCCATAAGTCACCTGGACACTTACAACTTGCTTTGTTAATAAAATTAGAAGGTGGACGATTTTACAGTATGAAATGACCTACATTATGAAATACAGTTAGCATTTGTTAATTGTTCATAATGTGAAGAATATGTAATTCCAATCATACGTTAAAGATCTTGCAAAAAATAAGTAATTAATCTTATATTTTCTTCTCATCGATGTGTCCGTCTCGTGCGGACATGACCGCTTGAACTAATTCATTAAAATACCTTTTATACACAGAGTGAGGCGAGAAATCAATTATGCAAAAGAATCGTACTGTTCCATTCAAAAAAGAAGTGCACGTGCACCGGTGCACTAGTGAAAAAAGTCATACAGTCGGAGTATAGAGCTCGATAAACAGTGCAAAATTTTCCTCTACAATTTTTTTCCAACTTCACTTGCAGCAGAGCTATAGGCTGGCCCAGTTGCCAGAACCACCATGTATGTTAACGTAAAATGGGTAAATATGACAACATAAAATAACAAGATCAAGACAAAAAGTTGTGTCCACGTTCTAATAATAATTTTGCTCAAAACGAGCAAGTGTCCGGTGACTTATGGACGGGGGTGTAGGTCCTAGAATTAATCTTGTACGAGTTATGGACACTTAAAAGCGTCCCATGCATTGTGACTGTACGTGCGAGAAACGCCCATCGGCGTTCGGATGATGTACTTATTCAGCAAGTTTAATGACCCTTCGCACGTGATGAACGGTTGTCGTGTTTTGTGTATTGGACACTTTACGTCTTTCAAAATTGTAGAACCTATGTCGAATTGATTATTTCTATTCCTCTTTGCAAGTATTTTACAGAGTGCCCCTTTCCAAAACCGTACCCATGGTGTGGAAGGTTATTAAACTTGCTTAATATGTATACTTCGTGAAAGTTTGCGAGTATTAAGTGCTCCTGAAATATTAAACCCTTTTTTTTAATACCCTGCATTGTACGATTCAGGTTTGCACACACAGCCACACCGTGAATGAAAACCGTTTTATTTCTGCGAGCACCATTTTCTCTGGGAGAACGGCTTATCGTGGAATATATGGTTCAGTTACAAGTTCAAATTTATTCCTGTGACAGGTTTATTCGTACACCTTCATTGTACGTGACTTCTGAAAACTGTGAACCTTATTTTTTTGTAGTCTGTTTAATATCAAGTTTACTGAATGTGTTAGGACATAATCCACATCAGTCTCAATGGATTATATTAAATATTAATATTTTTATCGAATTCAGATTTTGAGCAAACTAATTATATAAATCATGAATATATGTACCTGAATATGTATTCTTACTCCTATGGTCTTATAAAACTAGCAAAAGTTCTATAATCTGGATCAAATACACCTTTTGCGTGAGATCAGCAGGTGTCCCAATACTTATGGCTGGAGGGATAGATACAGAGTGAACTTGATTCCACGACGAGTGTAACACGTTCGTTCAGCTTTTGTTTCTCGAAGTAGCCATTAAGAGTTCGAAATTATCTGCACGGTATACTTACAAATACTTGATCTCGACCATAGTGGTTTCATTTTCGTACGACGGCACGCGAGTTCCTCGAGCTCGTTTTCTCCTTGATAACACGGAGCCTCGTTGTTTCAACAATTTCGCCGCATTATTCGCATAAATTGTTGGGTCAAAGTTTTGCCATTGCAATTGGAACACAACCGCTACCTTGAGGCTGACGATTTCTCCTTGGAAATTACCAGACACGCTGCCCTTTACGACAGCTTCGAACAATGTTGCATGATGGTATCGATGATCGAAGCTATCAGCTCCTGCTAAAGTTCCTTGATAACTATACAATTTATGAAGTAATTTACACTCCGCTGAATGCATTGAGTCTTATTAAAATATTGCTCAATTTTCATTTGTTTCTTGATTCTTATTAAACATTCTCGATAATGTCCAGACCTGCTTGTTTATAAAAGAAGGTCAACTAAATTTATGCATAAGACATAGGGGAGAGTTGTGCAGTATCAACCGGCGTACACTACCGGCCGAAGCTAGCTTTCCGTTCCACCATTACGTGGTTGCACTTTAGATACACAAGCGGATGAATACTATAGTACCCTGCCACTCCATTGTCATCCAGTAGTTTTTAATCTGTTTGCAATTAAAATTAAATTGAAAGATGTTCATGTAGCTTTTTTGCTGCACTGTCGGTGCACTTGATGCACTGACAATAAGTGTATCATTTGTCGATTTCCTCAATAATTATTTCACTGATGAATCATCATCCGAAGAAGATAACGACGAAATACATTAATCAGGTGAGTTTTACTGATGGCGAAACTACAAAGTTTATGTGCACTTTTTATAACTTTTCCATCACTTCCTAGATAAACAATTATGCATTTCAGACTCCTTAAAACTGTAGAAACGTGCCATGTATATAAAAAGTTTTCGTTGATCGCGAGGTCCAAAATTGACCAATTTCTACCATCGTCCTTTACACAATGATAGCACTCCATGCATACATTATTATATTAAAGTTGCAAGACTCAACCTTCAATTTTTTTAAAGAAATTACATTTCATAGTTTGAATTTTATCTCTCACTCATACTTATCGAAACTGTGAAATGTTTCTGATATAATTTCTCGAAAAAGCTTGCCAAGATAGAGGCCATACTTTGAATACAATAATTTTTGAACAGAGTATTGCCATTCCGCAGAATTTGATTGAAATTGTAGACTTCAAGAACACTTTGGAAGTTACTTCTGCAATCTTCGGTGTTGCTACAATTTGATTAAACTTTTTCAGTAATAAGTTAGAATCAAAAGCTAATATTATTACATGTTGTACAAATATAACCTAGTCTTTAAGATATTAAAAATTAACAACAAATGAATGTGTTTTCACTGAATAATATTAGTTAAAATTCTGAATTGTCGCATAGACTGAAATTTTTGACAGGTAGCGTATGTCAGGTCTGCAGGTTTCAAGACCAATTGTAAATTGTCAGACAATACCTATATTACCTGTATAGATCGTATCACATCTTGGTTATATTCTATTCTTTCCAAACTCCTTACTGGGGTGAGATTTTAATTTTCATTATGTTTCCAGCAGGTGTAGGCACGCGTGTATAGGCGACTGACAGCTTATTATTAAGCATTGGGAACAAAATGTGAAATAGGAAAGGAGACGAATGTGCGGTGCAGCAAGTGCACTTATCCGCAATTTTCAGATGCAGGGAGTTCCTGACGGAACAGCTGCACACGTCGCTTTGTGAAAGTGTCGACGTTTTTCACAGCCAATCCAGAAGAGAAATCGTAATCGCGATCTGTTACTGGTTTCTTTATAACAATTCCTTGTCATAATTCCAAGCACGTGCCACGTCCACTTAAATAAAATTTTCATTTGGGCAACTTGTAACCGGTGGCCTACAGGCCAGATTTTATAATCTACACTTAGAAATTTCATGATTCGAGTGTTCTAATAATCGTCGCTGTTAACGTTGATCTGCGATCTATTAGTATACATATCAGATCATTTGATGGTTTCGTTACTTCCAGAAACAATGACAGTTGATCGATTCTTGTATATCAGTAGTTTTCACAGATTTTTGATTGTCTTATATTTTTTACACATCATTGAGTACTTTGTACATTATTTAAATTGATAAGGGTAAGTGATCTTTGTACGACTAATTTTGAGTCGGAAATGGGTACTTGTTCTCCTGTAATTAAATTTTTACGAAAGCGAAGAGGGTAAAAATGAAACGAAAGCGAAGAGGGTAAAAATGCTGGAGAAGTAGGTCCCGATGGCAATAAAATTGTATAACTTAAATACCAAAAAGTTTCTAATCGTTATAGAATTTCGTTATTATTTAACAAGAGTTTAGCAGCAATATACAGGGTGAGTCACGAGAAACAGAACACCTGAACATCCTTGTTAGCATTGAAGATAGGGGAAACTGTCACAGAGGAAAGTTGTACTGTGCAAGGCGGCAAATGCGGTGATACAAACAGATCGACGTTGTCTTTAAGATTATTTAAAGGTCATCCTATAATCAGGTAATCCTTGATTAGCCCGTTTTGGCCGGCTACTTTTATAAAAAATGGTTTCAGATAATGACATTTGAAAGTCGTCGGATGAAGTAAATTTTGTTAACTGAAAGCTTGTTATGAATGAAACAAAATAGCTTTCCCTGAGTGTAAGAAGAACTTCTTATGAGTTCAGAAATTCTGTCAGCCGTTTACCTAATTAAAACGTACATTTCTGTACACATTCAGCTGCATTGAAATAACAATATGTAACGATAATGTTAACATGAAGTTCAATATGCCTGATAGGCATGATTTAATCACACCGATGTGTTCGATCTGACACAGTTTGTGCCTTGAAGGCACAATTGAGCCAGAAACTGTTGGAGGACGATCGTTTATAGTACATTCTTCGTTAACATGCTTTCTTAACTGACTTATTTAACTGCCATAAACTCGCGTTTATGATACGATATTAATAAAAAAAATATGCAAATGTTCCATATAATTTAAATATAATGTTGAATTATTCTTCCATGAAGTTATCGGAGATTCATTAGGCATCTAACTAATTGTAATGTTAGAAAGGCGACAAGAATGTATAAATATATTTATCAATCATTCACAGTGCATGTCTACTAAAGATTTCACTAGTAATAAGAATAAATAACGTAACGTTTGGGCAAACAAATTTACACTGTTCTTAATTTCGAAGAAAGAAAAAATTACGATTGTATTTATATTTATATTCATGTCATCAATTATGGACATCCCCATCTTGCCTCGCTTAACTAACGTTATCTGCGAATTCCTTATTTAACATTTCCTAAATTCTTATCCTTGTTTCGTAAAACGGCGATCTTAACATCTTTACCGTGCGAACAAGAATTATTTGATATGAAAAAAGCAGTTTAAAATAAAAACAAGGCAACAGCTAAAAAAAGAAAACAGACTGTTGGAAAGTCGAGAATTGCGCCTATTAAAAGAAAAGAAAGAAATTAAGCAACGTCCGTGTCAAGAGAATCTTCATTCTACAGTCCTTGCATCTATATTTATATTATTTTTGTTTACCTCTAGAAATATGAATTCACACTGCTTTGGGTGCACGAATGTTGTGCCGGTTTATGAAACATGTCAATAATGACATGTATCTACCTGCTTCATCTTGTCCTTGGTTACCTCATCTTGCTCCCACAGCAGTCCCATCTTACCCCACATGAGAGGCAAGATGGGAAAAATTAATATTAAGAAAAATAGAATTATTTAAGTGTTTGATTATCGTGATCTCAATTTTTGTTGCTCATACTTCAAGATGAATATATATTGACTGTGGAAACGTTTTAACACTCTGACTACCATGTCATCCATATGTGTGTGACTCATAAATTCAGTTATTAAATATCTGACTACGAACAGTATTTGTAAAAATATCTGAAAAGGTCTAACAGAACGAGTAAAAAACTATAAAGAGTTACTGACAGCATTGATTAAGAATGGCATAATTTGAGATTACTCCCATGGCGTACCAAAGTTTAGAAAGGTGTGTCGTTTTCAGCCTATACAGTGTGGCAGTCAACGTGTTAATAAATGTCACATGAACAATATACTTGATTTTATTTACGCTTCTCCTTAGCGTTTCCCGTCTTTCCTCGCATTTCTATACTTCATTTGACGCTTGCCATTGATAATTTCACCTTTTATATCGAATCCTCGAAGTTTCATGGAGTGCTCAATACCGAATACAGTTTGTTTAATCGTCCAATGAAAGTCCCTAAATAAAGATTCGTCTTATTTACAATATAAATTCTTCTTTCCGTGTAACGAGGCAGAAAGAAAGTAACGCGAAGGGAGAGGACGAGACTGCAGGATTTTCAGGGAGGCAATTCTCGAAATGTTCTCAGGTAGCCGTCAGGATAGTCGTTTGTTTGTATCGTAATGGGATCGGTGGCCTGTAATCAGATGCAGTTTGTACTGCACTTATTGTCAGGCACGGACGCATTTACGTGGATATTATGCGGTCAGCTAGGTGCATTTTTTTTCACCGTCACATGTGTATGTGTACATTTGCCGGTTTTTTCTTGCACTCTTGCAGAAATACCGCAACCGTGATTGCTCGCGAAAAAATACGAGCGAGCATGTAATTTGGTGCGGACAGTTACTTATTGTTAGTCAACGTGCAGAGCTGATTGCCATGGGGGTCATCGGTGCTGTTGAATCCGTTTAATTAGTCACTTTAATTTGCAGTCCAACGTTTTCTTAATTTGATTAAATACAGTACAACCTCGATTATCCCAACATCGAACATTCGAAAATTAGGCAAGCTATATCAGTTACGAGCTAATATTATTGTTAATAACTAGACTGCGGATGTTTATGCAAATTTACATTTTTAGACTTCCATATTTCTTTCATGAATGCAATTAAACAAATGAAACTTCAACAAGACTGCATTTGCTCCTTGAAAAGTTCAAAATATGCCTCTTTTATTTTGCTGAATCATTCACCGGTTTGGATATATTAAATTGCATAAACATCCGCAGTCTATTAATAACACTGTGCACTTAGTTTTGTACCACTATGTATTTTAAATTTAAAAAAAAAGTAAACATTTTTGTGCGAAACATAGTTGCAATGTGAATTAACCTATTGCTAATTACACTTCGAATAATCGAGGTCCTACTTGTATTAAAATATTTTGTTACCAACTGAATTCGCGACCCTCGAAATTTTTAGTATGAAATCGTTTAGCAAAATTCTTGGAACACTTTCATATTCAATTTAGAATGTTGTTTCGTGATAGTTCTCGCATCTGGCGTCATAGTTCAATTTTCCAATAAAAAATTGTTTATGGTTTGAGCAATATTAATTTTTCTACCTATGTCAATTCGATATTTCTTATTCAGTTTGTTTAAGGTAAATTACTCTGTATGTCTTGAATACTTTTTTTGTCAACTTATATAATGTTAATAACCATAAAAGTAATAATCAAGCGAATATGTAGGGTATAAAAGGAGAAATCCATGACGTCGAGGTAGATAATGCTTATCAAATTGAATAAAAATATTTATTAAATATTCATCCGAAAATAAATGCAGTTCGAGTTGTAAGTAATTTTATATTGCAATAATTATTCAAAAAATTGCTTATAACTTGGGCAGTAATAATTTTCCAATCTACGTTAATTAGACCTTTTTTTCAGTTTGTTGAACATTTAATCTGATGTATTGAATACTTTTTCTGCCACCTTCTATAATATTTAGAATCATAATAACAATAATCATGCGAATATGCAAGATATTAAAAAGAAAAATCAGGTCAACTATCACCGAAAAATGAATACAATTTGATCTAAAAATCTAAATAATTATTTAGAAAATTGTTCATAACTCGAACAGTAATACTTTTGTAATCAGTTTAATAAGTTTTTCAGCCTATGTTATTTAAGCATTTTGCATTCAGATCGCTTAAAATGAGATCTATCTACCTTGCAAATCCTGAACCTGTATATTTCCACCTTTTAGTTACGAAACGCTCGAAAATTAAACGTTAAAATTAACAACACTTCATCCTTCATCTTCTCGGTATTCCAACAGTCGTACCATGTTGAAACACTCAAACATTCTGATTTAAGTAATAATTCCCGGCCAATGTTCTTCTTGACGGAGCTCGTTAAGTTAATGAAGTTGTGGGTTGTGTCTGTACTTCTGAAACAGTGTGTACAATTCAAAATGCTGTTCCAGTTGTCGCTACCGTTGAAGAAAAAGGTACGAGATTAAATCGTAAGTCGATATACCGTTAAAATGTTATCCCTCCTCCCGACATAATACCGATCGTCGAAGTTCGTTAACGTTCAGGATATCGAAAAGTTTGATAAGTCGTTGGCTTGTTTATAGTGCTTTCGTTAAAAATAAAAAAGCCGTGAAGTGGTTTTGCAGTCGCCTAACTGTACTTTATTACCGTGGACCAGAAAATTCCGAGGATAATTTCTCGAGCATCTTTTAAAGTCCCGTCCGAAAATCATTCTCGTCACGTGAATGGCAATCACCGATCGGTAATCAGCTGCTCTGTGGTCGAAATCCCAACTGGATTACGATTTAGGGTGCGCCTTAAGTATCTGCTCCACCTACGATCATCTTCGATGTCCTTTGGATGACGATAGTCTCTAAGTGTGGTGTATTATAGTATGGATTCAACGTAAAATGAACGTAAAGTGTCAAAGTGATGAACCCAGCCGTGGCAGGATAAATAGTTACGCACATGCACGAACATAAAATGTAAGTTTCATTAACAGCAGGTTTGTACTATTCACGGATGAATTGAAAGTATTCAGAAACATGACATCAGAGTCAGATAACTGGATTTATAATTTAGTCTCACCAGATTTGATAATTGGTGCAAATAAAACACGTTATCCTTTAACTTAATTAAATGTACAGTAATGAGATGTAGCCTTAACCCTCATCCGTCCCTCATTTTCCCAACTTAATTTGTCCCTTGGTGTCAAATTGACAGAACGGTAAAAAATCACTTTAATAAAAAGATAAATAGTTAAATTTTCAAATTCTTGTATTAAACATAAAAAAATGAAATTTCTGTACATTCAGTATATTCAAGCATAAGATTGTTCACATCTTATCGGAGTAACTTTTACCTATAACATTTCTTTCTATCGCAAAAGTTAAAAAAGTTATTTGGGTGGTTTGTTTTAATCCTAATGCGATCTTCGGGTCTTTTTGGACCAATCACGTCTTCATTTATTTAAAAAACTTTCGCAATGATGACGTGATAATGCATGCGACTGGTTACTTCTATGTTCGTGGGTCCTTTCATTACACAGCGATTACAAAGTTGAAAATATGAGCTCCATATATTCGGGCATTTTTGACTCAAAGACCTTGAGTCTATAGTCGAACGGAAGAATGCACTAAGGGTAAATATCTCCCCCTGTGTAACTGATTCGAAAACACTGTACAATCTTTAGTCATGAAAAAATTATAATAAAAGAGCAACGCAGAGACTTTGTTTATAACTTATCTCCTTGCACACCGTTGGCTCCGCTAGGGGGACATTCGCAATTTGCATCGCAGCCCAACAAGTCAAGAATGCACATTCGAAATTGCTTCTTCGGAATCAACGGAATTTCGAATCAAAAGATTCTTCAGAATTCTATCAAAATTGAAGTAAATAAATTGATAAACATTTATAATTTATTCTTTTCAAATCAAAACTTATGGTTTTTAAAAGTTTACACCATAAAAGCATGTTGAAGTTGCTAGTCGATCGTATCAAAAGATGCTTGGTGTGCAAAGGGTTAATATGTACAACAGATGACGTTTTGAGTCGGTGGAGATGGGGGATCGGGTTTTGTAGGCATTCTTGGTCAAATTCGGGCGATCTCAGAGCCATTGCTGATTTCAGTGCTCCGAAAGCGGATGGCCCGAAGATGTGGGTTACTGGTGGCTCGATAATGGAGAGAATTAACCCGGTAATCAGCGAATCGACTGCTCTCCACCCACGGCCGATGAGACCCAAACGTGCCGCCGCTGCCGGCTGATTTTCACTCTCTAGCGAATTTTCGAAGTCGCCAATTACCGACCTGCAACTGCCATCAGTGCTTTTCGTGTCACGACGAAGAAGCTCCTTCGGTTTCCTGTACAGAGTGTCTCGAGATAAATGCCGTTTAAAGAAACGTCTGAACTACTGTATTCACCTTGCAATGCTATACGGGCAATACTTTCTGCTCCTATCGTTTTAATACATGATACTGTTATAATTTCAGGCATTGACATCATTTTCACTGCACCCACGTGTACGGTGTATTTATCGTTTGTATTTAACCCTTTGCACTCCAAGCATGCCTCTCAGACACTCCGATGGTTTGTCAATTTTATCTACTAATTTTTATATACCATGTGAAAAATGAAATATTTCTTAATACGTTAAACTAAATAAAGCGTAGATATCTTATCTCAATGAAGTTTTCTTGGAATATGAAGCACTGAAAATTAACATTTACTTGCAGTAGCAGCAACCATATTGGTGGCATCATCACATTAGTTTTGTTGGAGTTGCTGGTCTATCGTATCAAAAGATGCTTGGAGTGCACAGGTTAATATTTAATGTATTTAGGACCTTTTTCCTCCATTCGGCGAGTACTATGTACCCTTAAAATTTTGAACTCTTTTTTTATACTACTCTCTATGAAGAAACACATGTTTCAAGTAATTTACATACAAGTCACTAAACTGAATGCTTTATTAAAAAATTATTGAATGTCGAATTGCTGTTTTGATTCGATTTGATGGGGGTTAAGGGTTGGAAGCTGAGCTTGCAGGAATTATCTACTGAGGTCCATCAATAAATACAATGAATTCCGGAAGAGAACAGAAGGCAATTAGTAGTCAATTCGGGGCAAAATGGTCGATTGTACGCCTGTTACGTTCGTTCAGGTAACTGACAACGACGTACGGTGACTGATGAACGATTCAAGATCTTTACCGAGATTACCGAACAGAGACACAGTACAAAGACGCCATTAAGGATAAATGTGTCCATCTTGAAAGAAAATCGATCAGATAAATCGTGAGAGCAGGTAATACTTCAAACATAGCAGCCGAAAACTGCAAATTCGAAAATACTTCTGAATAATTTGAATAAAATCTTTTAAAATGTACTATAAATTTGGATACATTTCTCGCATAGTTTAAAAGAATAGTGATTTTTTCTAGCACTATTATTTTAGGACCTACTGCCAACTTCCTGAAGATTTCTAAGATGTAACACTTCAACCTATATCTAAAACAAAATATGTAATTAAAAAAGCTGAAAAAAATAATGTTCGCTTCAAATTATGTATTTAAAAGAAAAGTAAAAATGTTCACTTTTAAAAGCACGGTTCAGATTCGGGCTACTCCCAAAATATTCTAAAAGAGAAGTAAAAATTGCATATTTTCATGTTGATATATTTAAAAATATATCCAAAACAGTAGCCTGTTTACAATAGTCACGAAAGTATACATTTTTTTCAAATTTCAAATTTTTTTAAAACACCACGCCACTAATTACAATTCAAGTCACTAATATTCATTAATAGGCTGCGGATGTTTATGGAATTTAATATATACAAATTGGTGCATGATGAACATCTAATAACTTAACAATATAGAAATTATATAATCTAAACATTTCAAGCAGCAAATGCAGTCTTCTTAAGTTTCATTTGTTTTAATGCATAAACGTAGGAAATATGGAATTCTAGAAATGTACATTTGCATAAACATCCGCAGTATACTCATTAACCCGTTCGTAACCAGCGTCACATATGTGTGACGCCTCGATTCTGTTTTCAGAGCTCGACGTCACACATGTGTGACAGAGATAATTGATAAAAATAAAGCGTTATCTCTGGTGGACGTTTTTGTCGAATCGACCGTGGTAGCAAACGTGTTAATGAGAGTTTTTACATTTTATTGACATATTATAGCGTGTCTGACCAAGTATGGGAGTTTTCACTGTGGTTGTCAACGTGTTAATATCATAAACGGTATAGACCATTTCGTATGCAAATATAATACGTGTACAGTGTACATACATGTACTTAATTGCGAATGAGAGTTAAGGCTTCGCACTGCATGGTGTAGTTTAGCTCACAGAGTGATGGTAGTAAGTCGCAAAGGAAATCAACCTTATCGAAGTATAAATTACCAATATTGAATCACCTGGTAATAGAATCTGAACCTCCTAGCGTAGAAGATAAATATTACTGAATCGTGGTTTGAAAAGAGGAAACTTTCCGACTCTTCTATATAGGAGGAATATTCAAATGGAATTTGTGTAGTAGAGAACTACTTTTAATATCATCTTTAAACATTCTTTGTACAAAAAACAGATCAGTCATAATTCTCTTGCTTTGTAAGGTACCCGTTCTAAAAATAAGTTTTGGTCAAATACAATCACAGTTGCGGTTATCATGTGCCATTGTTAGCCCAGATTTAAATGCAGCATTACGTAAGAATTTGTTATACTTCCTCTGTCATACGGCCACATTTAACGTAAATGGGAAACCATATGGTCGATTCATATTCAGAATGAGACATAAGAAGAGTACAATACAAATACACTGTACCGAGTGTAATAGGATCTTTAAAGTTTCCTGTAAATCTAAATAAAAATCTTAGAACATTTAATGCACTCTGACATGCAAATTTATAATGGTATATGAAATCTAGAGATGAATCAAACAGTATACCCACATCATTAATCTTATTTACTAATGACAAGACACCACTATCAAGTTTATAAGAAAAATTCGAAATATACTTGTTGCAACAGTATCTCCTCGTTTTGAATTTATTTGTGTTAACACGTTCCATGCCACACTGAAAAATTCCATAACTAGTCAGACGCGTGAAAATAAGTTTCTATAAATACATAACGTTAAAAACACAAACATTGAATTGTCTTATAACACACCATTCATTTGATACTATTATTGTGGTGTTCGTTTTATTTGGAATATAAAGAATATTACCATTTATTTAGAATAATCGAATTTGGTGCGTGGGGCGCATACGACCCACGCGGCTCGGAACGTGTTAGGCGATAACATGTTGCCCCTAAACTGATTCTCAAATTAGGTGAGTCCAGACCGCACATCCAGGAAATCAGATTCCGATGCAATTATTTTGATCATTTTCAATTCATCCGAGAAAAGTAAAATCTTTCTGTTAACGAAAACTATGGATACATCGTTAATAAATAGTAAAACTATTAAATGTCTGAGACTGTGGGAAAATTTGTTCCCACGGATTGCAGTCTTCCTGCTGTTACTCTTCTTCATGAATGATCATGCTACTCGTGGCGGAGCAATTGCAGTGCAGAATGTTTCCGACAATAATCGCAGCTGGTGTCTCGATTGCAATTGCAATAATGCCGCCGCGAGAATAATTCTTGGGATAATTATAAGCGTCCCTGTAATACTCCTCCCTCTTCAACCTGATACCATTCGAGTTTCATTGTCTTCCTGGTCTCTTTCGTGAATCTTCCTTTATGGTGCTCTTTTCTCACGAGACATGAATGAACTTCCCAGGCGATTGGGACAATTGTAGTAACGAACACAGGGTGTCCCGAAAAACTGTTACGATCGCCCACTTTTCGGGTGTATAGTATCCGTTGACTTAAATAAGAAGGTTTTTTTACAAATGTACGCGGGCTGTTCGATAAGCAATAATAATTTCATTACAAAATGTGTATTCCTCGCCAATAATGCTTCGTCTGTTAACGTATGATCCTTCTTCATCTATACATGATGTATATTTAGGGTAACAGCATCAGTAGTTGACAGTGTACCGATAGTTGACACTTTCATTTTCAATTACGAAGAATAATCTTTCTACTAAAAAAAATGCTTTTGAATAGTGCGCTGTTTGAAAGGTTATTCACTCTAGTGTGAAAATTGATGACTACTTTCATTGCAATGCATTGTGGGTGTAAATGCCAGAACAGTTGCTCTTGTTTGTACTCTGCGTGTTGTTGAATGGTTGTTTTCCTTCATATATTTGTTGAGGAGGTTAGTCGAGTCAAGGAAAAATATCTCCCTTTGTAGCTAGTACATGCAAACATGCACATGTTCATTCCTGTCAACTACTACTTTTTTAGATTGATGTGTCAACTACTGGTGCAGCTTCGAGGGTTTAATTTTTTTTTAATAAAACTTTATTATAGGATTATTTGTCAATACTAATAAGTTCAATTAATTTGAAAACAGCTGACGAGTTAAGTCATCCACCCACAAAATTGCTTACTACAAATAAAAAAAACTGTGATAATAATTGCAATGGGAAACGAGCCTTATAATGTCAACTACTGGTACATTTACCCTACGTAAGTTTTTAAAGTTCATAATACTATTTAATTTTTATTAAAACCATTTTTGTCGAATCTAACGTGTAGATTCACCTCTTGCACATTAGGGGTCGATTTCATCCCTTTCGAGGGCAATTGCGTGCAAATAAAATGTATTATCCTATCATATAATATCATTTCGAGATGATCAATATCATTTACCCTATTCTACTTATAAATAAATATTTCCTAATAACGTAACTGTTGCGTCCCGTGCTCTTCACTCCAGTTGGAAGAATTAACGAGAACTCCCACAATATGTAATATTGCGTGGGTAAGTTGTAGACAGGTATGTTGAGTATATGCGAAGAGTTGTTTGAAGAATACTTGGTGTATTTAACAAGGAAAGCTTTTATAAAGTGTCGTCGAGGGTCAGAGCTTTCCCCTTGAATTGTATTCCTGTTCTGATTGTGTATTTTTTGCCTGGGTTTAACCTAAGAATCTTGTAGAGCCACCTGGAGTAGATACCTCCTTATGCTCTAAAAGAAGTAGACTGAACTTTTTGTAACATGATGATAGTCAAATTAAAAGTTATAGCAAGCATGTTCATGCAGGGGAGAATTTTGAAGAAGTCAGGAAGTAGTTGGAGCTTATCAGACTCCAGAGTGGAATAATTCCCGTTGTGGTCGTTTACAAATTATTAGCTTCTTATATACGATTTTTGATGGCTGAGGTCGGCCAATTAGCGTTGAGTAATGTTTTCTAGTGAAGGTAGGCCAAGCGTTCGCGAGTTACCCGCCCCAGGTAAACGCCGACGACACAAGTCAAGGGATGGACGTTGTCGGACGGTCGTCCTATGACTTTACAATACGTCCGTTGTTACTGATTGTGAGTTTAACCCTGTCGTTCCTATCGGTACGCATGTGTTCCACGTATGTTTTAACCCTTTGACAGTTTAACAAAATTACAAGTTCCAGTCACAAACATGTATATTTTTTTACATACTAGACTGAATAGAACAGAGACAGAAGAAGTGAATAAGATAATCAATGATTACTCATACATACAGTAACAAACTTAGATATCTATGGTAGACTAAACAGTTTGGACGCGTCGCCCTGTCATCAAAACTTGAAATAAGCGTTTTAAGAAAGTGGAAAATGTACCACTCAGGAGTTTTGAGTATTTGTTTTTTCACACAAAATAATGTTCAGTTTACTATAATAGTAGAAAGTGTTTTGTCAAAAAATAAATTAGCAATATTTCTTACAATCTTATTTGATACCCAGTGGTTCAGATGTATACCACACTAAAACCATGTGGTATGCACGTGTACCACGCATCCCCGACCACCCCCAATATAAAATGTAAGTTCTACTAATAAAATTTTATTAGTTGTTACCTAGTTAACGAAATCGTGCCGTTTTGTTCAATTCTAGCAAATTTTTTAAATTCAGGCACGAAAGTGTTAAGCGACACTTAACGCCACACCTCATGATTTTTTTTTCATACGAAAAAAATATATTAAGTATAAGCAGGTGCATCTTTTATGATTAAAATACTGCTAAAATTTTTTAACAATATTAAATCATTTATTTATTACAAAAACTGGTTTGTGCACAAAACTGTATTAGCAATTTATATTAAAATTCACGAATGAAAATTCGAACTAACCTATTTTATGTAATCTGCAGACACTGTAAATTACTCGATTAATTTTTATTTGGTTTTGTAAAACGTATAAAGTCTCGGAATTTATTATACAATATCGACAATAGAGCGGTAGAGATGCTATACAACAGCATAAAGAAATCGCAAAAATTTAACTTTTCCGATTACAAATGGCAGATTATGCTTGGAAATTATAGCAGCATAGTGTATTAAATGTGGTGCAACACGCAACAGTGTTATGATGCATGTTTTACATAAAAAAAATTAATACAAATTTGGTTCGTGCCATATCGTATAGCACACCATGCGGTAAGGGGTTAAACGACGACAATCGGTCAAATTTTCATACTTGGTATTTGTACGTAAATACAAATATTACAGGAATTCTCATTTTAACAAAAAAGTGAAAATCGATATGTAACTATTTACTGCAGTTCTAATCTCAAAAAAAATGAAAATTTGATTGCTTGAAAATCGTATTAGGGATAATGAAATTCAAAGGGATGTGTCATGTTATAAATAACTCGGCTGATAAAATATGGCTGCCCACTTCCGGTTTAATATATCGTCTACGTGAATTCTAGGAGAGTTTAATCCGATTCGAATTCCCGTGTTAATTTTTCATGGAAAGATCGAACATCCTAATCGCGTAAATCCTCTGTCAGTTCTCAAAAGAAACATCTGTCACGCGTGTTACAAAGGAAACGCAAACGTTCATTCTTCGGTTCATGCATAACGAATAGCTTGGCATCGCGTTCATTCTTTCGCAACGTCTTTAAAACGAACGTTCGTTTCCATTCGAGAACAAAGGAAACGAGATGACAACGAAAACGAAAGCAACGTTACGTAACAGAGCATTTCCGTTTTATTGTTCGTTTAAAATGTATGATATTTAAAACTGTAAGTTGTTTTTCATTGGCGAACTCTACGAAT
This sequence comes from Macropis europaea, assembly GCA_916610135.2. Lineage (NCBI taxonomy): Eukaryota > Metazoa > Arthropoda > Insecta > Hymenoptera > Melittidae > Macropis > Macropis europaea. Next base: position 25,849,515 of record OU744345.1, read on the forward strand.
TCAATTCGCCACATTTTGGTGGAACGGAAAATAATGAAATTGAAAGAGGCGAGAACAAGAAGAAAAGGCATTGAAAATAAAAGAAAAAAGATCAACTTTGAACTTTCTGTTTAAAAAAGAGTCTTTGAAGGACGTGGAAACCGAAGGAAATTTTTTCATTAAATATACAGTGCTAAAGAAAATTCTGGGAACGTATAATATAAATAGCAGAGAGTAACAAATGATGTATAAATAACGTAGGTCCAAAAATTAACCCTTTGAATGTTGTCGGCTATTAAAGACGTTACATATATAACTAGAACCTCGATTATCCGAACACTGGTTATCCAACCATTAGTCACGTTATATCAGTTACAATCTAAAATTGTTGTTAGTGACACTGTGTAATTAATTGTGTACTACTATGTGCATTCAATTCTAAAATAACATAACCATTTCTATGCAAAACATAGTAGCAATGTGAATCAAGCTGTTACTAATTACAGTTCGGATAATCGAGGTCCTACAGTACATGTATAGGCGAGAAGACAGTTTAATTTTATTACACATAACTGGTGAAATCTCTGTTGGAATATTGAATATAGGAATTCTTGGTAGTGTAAGGTACACATCAACCTTCATAATAATTCTTAATGATTCTAGTAATTAACTAATAATATTTCAGGTTTACGTAATTTTTCGTAAGTGTCCTAATGGTATTGAACGGGGTGTATATATTCTAATAAAATAAGCTGAGGTAATAATTCATTCGAATACATAGATTTGTAGCGTACCACAAACAATCGTACCTGGACCAGTACAGTGACCCGTAGCACACGGTGAACGACTTCTTGAAATGCATAGATGCGTTCCTCGTTCTCAAAGAGACGGACACATTGATGAGAAGAAGATATAAGATATAAGTACCAACTTTATTTCGTAATGTAGGTCATTTCATACTGTAAAATCGTCTACCTCCTAATTTTACTAATTGTAAGTGCCCGGTGTGTTATGGACGGGAGTGTGTGAGACATCGGTCTTTCCTGGAAATTGTGATAGCGAACGTATTAACCCTTTTAGCGCCGAACAACGATATATCGTCGTTGGCTACACTTGCGAAAAGTGCCGACAATGATATATCGTCGTGCCTGAATTATTATTTATTTATGTTTTGAAATACTTGTGATATTGTTATAACTAATTGAATACTCGTTGTCTATGTTTTCTATTACCTGTTCTATGTCAAACTATGCCAGAGTGACGATGTTTGTTATTTGTAAATGCTGTTTATAAAAGATGACCAACTTTTCGAATTTTCTGTGTAATTTTAAATAAATATTATTCATATAATTTTCAAGACATATTCAAGTACTTTAGTCATTAATTCACTCTTTCTTCAGGTCTTAACATGTTCCTTTTTAAATTTTCTAATTATTATTTAAAATTAAATTTTTATAATTTTTTTCTCAACCCTTATCAAACTACTACATCAGTTTGGCTCGGCACTTTTCGTTCGGGTTCAGTTTTTTCGGTCGGCACTAAAAGGATTAAACAGTATCAGTTATGTACAGAAAATCTGAAGCGTCACTTGAACAGAGTTTCTCTTTATATCAGCACGGGAAAAAAATGACAGAATTTTCCGTGGAGCTTTCAAAATAATTTAAAGGAAAATCTATAACTGTTTTAAAGAGCATTACGGTGTTCTTTCACATGGTACAGATAAATGAGTTTCAATCACAACGATTATGAACGATGATCGACATTTTCAGGGATGTTCACCGTGGTCACGCAATCGCGAGAATGCGGTACGCTGAAATTCCTTATCTGGACACTATAAAAGACCGGCCCATATTTCTGCAACGACGTTCTTCTTGCTCTTCACTCGGAATTTCTTCGTTTCACGGCCTTAAAAACGGATCCCGTTCGTTCGACCACACGGAAACGATATATTACTGAATCATGAGAGTTTAATCCACTCTGTCACACTCTGCAACGTATACAGAGTGTTCCGTTATGAAATATCAGTAGCTTAACCGTGTACTGTATATATGATTCGGAGCAAAACGGTTCTAATACATGTGTACAGGATGATTCGCTGGCAATTGCCATCTAAAATATCTTCTGATTCGTTGATGTTATTAAAAATTTGTGGAACATATTTTAGAAGGTTTCAAGATGTCTTTGAAAGTTTCAAACTGCACGATGCACTGCGCATTACAGGATAGATAGTACTTGAAAAACTCAATAAAAAATGTGTAATATACATTGATCCAAAAGCTTTATATTGTGTGACTAAATTTGGGAACGTACAGTGAATAATAATGTCGATTGTTTGGTACTGTTAAGTCAATCAGAATTAAATTAGTTAGAAAAGTAAAAAATCTCTCCAAAAAATTGAAGCATCTAAAAAATAAAATTTACAATCCTGATAATTCCATGATACTAAAACACTTTCTTTGGAACATTTTAGATAACTTTGAAAGAATTGTAAAATATTGTAATGGCATCGGAAAGGCAATATATAAATAACATATAAGTAACTGGATGTAAATACTGAAACAGAGATGGTCATCCGGAGCGCGGCCCCTCTTCGGCCTACCTCCACTCTGCATCCGTTCCCCTCACGTAGGTTGTGGCTAGTGATGGGATCTAAAACACTTCGAATCGCTTCGAATCTGTATATACGGCGAAAAAGTCGACAAAACTCTTGAAAGGCTTGATAAATCTTGAGTCTTCATAAGTCTTGAGTTTGTAAAGTCACCATAGGTCTTGAAAGTCTTGATCATCTTGAAAGTTTTGAAAGTCTTTGACGAAGTATAGGATAGACCATTCGCGCAATGCATTTTAACATTTGTAATGTTATATGTGAGGATATCCCACAAAGTCTTGTCGGCTTTTTGATGTCACGTTATCGCGTTGCCTTCACTGCCTAAGGTTATCGCAGATATACAGTACATTTTTAATGTTATAGAGGGTGTTTCACTACTGCTGGTAAATATTTTATTGGGTGATTCTACAAGTCAAAATAAATCAGAAAGTCCTTTACTATTTTGCAATCTGCGGCTTCGTTTTCGAGATATAAGCGATTGAGAATTGAGTATTCGCTGTGTGTGCGTGCATGTTTCACAGTTCAGCTGTATGAACATGAGTTCAGGCTGTATAGACGTACTGCTGGGTAAGGGTGAATCTCTAGTAACAATTTCACTTGGTTTAGAATTGCTTCTCGTCTAGTACGAAGTGTCATATGACCACAATATCTAATAGTATATGATAGACATGAGTACTTTTTCTGCACAGCAGTACAATCCTTACGCCTTCAATTCCTTAAGAGTTCCGGTCTCTATTGTTCATATTTCAGCTTCTATCAGTCTTTGCCGCTGATATTTCGACCACTATCGCTCATATTTCGATCTCTATCGGTATCTATTATTTTCTATCAGTTTCTGTTGATCTCTGACGGTATCTACCATTCATATTTCGGCGTTTATCGGTCTCTATCGCTCATATTTCAATCTCTAACGGTCTCAATCGATCTTTGTCGGTACCTGTTGATTTCAGACGGTACCTATCGGGTTCAGATACTTCGGAAAAAGAATTCATAGCATTCAGGTACTTCGAAATACAAGTCCTCCTCATTCAGACACTCAGGAAACATGGATTTATGGAATCAGGTACATCGAAAATTGAGTATGTGCCGTTGATGTACTCCCGAAAAATGAATTTTTGCATTCCGGTACCCCAAAACATTAAGCTTTCGCCATTCAGACACATCAGAAACACGGATTTATGAACTCAGGTACCTATAAAATTAAACATTTGCCATTCAGATACTTCCGAAACTGAGTTTTTGAGAATTAAGGTACCTGGAAAGTTAAACATTTATTATTCAGATACCTCCGAAAATACGTTTTTGCATTCAGGTACTTCCCGGGGATCTGAACGGAAAATCGTTAAATATTTCAGGTACCTGAAGGCAGAAATTCATTTCTGGAGGTACCCGAACGACAAATTTTCAATGTTCAAGGTACTTGTATCCAAAAATTCATATTTCCCAAGGGTCAGAATGACAAGGGCTTGTGTTTCTAAATACCAGAATGCAATAAACTGTTCTTCTCGAAGTACCTGATACCGGTAGATACCAATTGATATTGACAGGTAACGGTAAAGATCGAAATATTCGCAATAGGGGCCGATAGAGACCGAAAAATGTGCGACCAAAACTGGCACAGGCTGAAATATTAGCGGTACAGACTAATAGAGGTCGATAGAGACTGATAGAGACCGAAATATCACCATCAAGAATCGATAGAGTCCAAAATACGAGCAGTAGATACCGACAGAGATCGAAATAGATCGAAATAACAGAGAACGATAGAGACCGATCTCCGGATCGAAATCTGAATGACAGGGATGGGGGAGACTGTAGAGACTCTGGAGACGCTGACGACCCTGATGACCGTGAAGACGGTGGAGTATGATTGCGAGGTATGAGGGAGAGAGAACTGAGAGAATGATGATGGCGGTTGAGCGCATGCAATTGGGGAAGACGGAAAGAGGGATTACGAGCTTGGGGATTGAGACGGGGATGGGGACAAAAATGGGTATATGTAATGGGATGGGGATGGTGACACGAATGGGGGGTGTGGAATGGGATGGCGATGGGGATGGGGATGGGGATGGGGGTGGGGATGGGGATGGGATGGGGATGAGGATCGTGATGGAAGTTTGGGTTCCGGTTGGGAATGGAGGGAGATGAGTTGTAAACGCTGCCGGCAGAAGACTGATTTTTTCGTGGTGTCCTATTTAAAGAAGAGTTATCGTGGGGTGGGGAATTCTGATAACCAATCAGAGTTGTTTTTCCTGGAATAAACGCTGAGCTGAAATTCGGTTTCGCGTATTGGTGCCTCACCTGTATACGGAAAATAATAGCATAAGCGGTGTACTTGGGGTACGTTTACCTGCTACCCCTTGCTTTCCCTTATATTATGATTTCTTTTACCGCAAGCGGGGTACGCGCACTTTGTGTACTGACTTTTACGGTCGTTATACTACATTGTCCGTGATATGCTTTACTTCAACAAGAACACAAAACGAACGAAAACAAAAATAAGCTTTTAACTACAAAGTAAAACACAATGCTCACTCTTAAACTATGCAACATACAATAACATGATATATACATTCCCTGGATACAAGCTTTCCCGCGTACAAATTTCCAAAAAATATTGCAATTCGTTAATACTATTATCTTGAAACTTTATTCCCTGATTTAATTAAAAAATTCATACAATTCACGAAATTACAGCCAGTAATAGACACCTAGTCGAGGGTACGATCGTTATTCCGCTTTGAGTAATTTATATAAAAATAAATAAAGAAATAAGAACAAAACCTTTTGGAAGCCTCAACATGTACAGAAGAAGAACTATATGGTCCAGGAATCGATGATAAAATTATCCACATAGTTTTTGGCATAGGCCCTTTTTTAAACGTCATAGTTCATTTTTATAAATTATAAGAGTACGATTTTTTAGTGAAAAATCACACGTTTGTATTCAAATAGCCGCCACTTTGCGAAAACTTATTATTTTTATAATTGGCTACGACAAAACTAGTTTCTCCTATTTATTTTAAAATAACATTTCTATTTTTCCTTTCAAGTAAAAATCATCGGAGATATTTTGGTTATCTTGGAAGCTGATCCGAAAAAAGCTGACTAAAGGAAATCACCATCACATATGCAATTTTCTTCGTCTTCGAATGAAATTTGCACGACTATTACTTTAAATTATGTATTATAAAACGAGTATAAAGATTTTTTACTTGACAAATATTTTCAATACAAAAAAATTATCAAAATTCACCCTAGATTTTCTAGTCCTAGGTGTATGTAGTCCGGAATTAATCATCACAGAATTAACCGAATTCCCCCCTGCATCAACGAAAGAAGACAAAAGGATGACGCTGACGTCGGTTACTGAAGGCAACAGTAGCGCCAGAGTCGTTGACGTATTAATTAGAGCAAAGCGTGTGGAAATTTGCAGAAGCTAATTGTGTATCCGTGTCCTGACGGAGTTCTCGAGCAAATTAAGTTGACGTGTGATACGGCGCGGCAGGCCGAACGTTGATGAGACGATGAATTTCGCGATGCAATAATAATGCTCGTTGTGTGCATGCATACACAACACCGGGCAACGTTTTTTGCTCGCGGAACAACCGCAGGGGAAGACGAATCGTAATTACGAAAATCAGCCGTGACGGAGCAGCTGCCGGCTCATTGGATTAATTGTCCTGCAACATCCTCGAGGCTGTTCGAGCCTCTTTACCTGATATTTGATCCCGCCGAAACAGCCGTGTAATGCTGCCGTTCCATCCTCTACACGTCCGTGAAAGGATACAGCCTTCCGTGTGTGAAATCTTAGAAAATTTGTTACGTCAATTCAAATATTTGTCGAGTGTGACCCGACATCGATTTTATTCATAGGTGCTCCTATATCGAGTCACACTCGACATTTTTAAATTGCCAGTTTAAATATGTATTATATTTCGTAATATTTTTTTTACCTAGATAAGCAATATTACATGTATATGACGCTTTTTTGTAACAAAAAAAGGTCCTTGAAGTGTTCAGGTACATGATTGATTGTACCTAATTGGTTGCTATCAAACTGTCTTTTGAAATACATTTCAAATAAAACACTTAAAATAATAGGGAGTTATTGAAAAGAAAATTAAAAAAAAATAGGAATTCAAAGGGTTAACACTAGAACAACCAAACCCGTAAAAATGAGGGATTTCAGGTTTCTTGTTTTAAAATCAAAATTTTTGAATCGTCTATTTCTTATACACAAATGCCCTATTTCGTAAAAATATGTTATTATACATATGGTGTTGTATCGTTTAGATTATATTTATGTATTAAAACAAACGTAGACTATACGATACTATAAAAAAATAGAATATACACTGCCCCGTTGGAAAGAAAAAACGAAAATACCTTTACCGCAAGGAATTCAGGGAACAGAACACGGTAGTAGATCGAAAATTATAGATTTCTGTTAACTTTAAAGAAGGAAGAAAAGATTAAGAAAGTACTTACTTAATGAAAGTAAATTTAAGTTGGAGTTAAATGATATAGAGTTTTTATTTCTTGAGGTTATTTTAAGGTCAATCTATTTATTTCAACAAAAAGGTATACTTTTCTGTTAACACGTTGAACGCCGTGGCTGTCACTCAAATTTAATTTAACCTAATAATTATTGATTGTCGCAAAATTCTGAGCAAACTTCATACTGAAACAGTAATGTAGGAACAGAAGAACACGGGTGAGTACTCAGATCTTTATTTACTTTACGACTTATATGTATAAGAAATAGTAAATTATATCGTGTCTGATTAAGTATGGCCGTTTTCACTGTGGCGTTCAACATGTTAACCCCCTGCCTTACGACTTATTTGTTAGCAAGTATGCCTACTCAGATTATTTAATATTAAAGTAACTCTGTGAGCGCAATTGCTGTAAGGAAGATTAACATATCCGTTGCACTATTTTAAACCTGCAGATGTAACAGGTAAGAAGTTAAAGGAAGCTTGTGATAAAATTGTTGTTTTGTCAAACAATACACCCAACAACGTTGGGTACCTTTTACTCCAAAACAGAATGAAGTAAAATGAAGTGGTGAAGCAACGAAGTAGACAAAGTGATTGGCTCTGTAATGCCCTTAGATGACCTTGGACTCGGCAAGTCCTTTTTATTTGTAAAGCCTATATTTGAGTGAGCCCTTCGATAGTACTGGAAAATTATAAGTTTGATGGTAAGTCACATGGCCTTAAAAAAAAGCATGAAATCGATAACCTTTACACAGATTTACAAATGAGTAAAATCTATAAAAAACAGTCTCATGTAATTTTAGTCGATATTGAATATAGTTCTCTTTATTGTAGGCTGATATATTATTATTAAATAAGTGACAATTATGTATACTGACGTCTGATCATATCTTTTCAAATACTGTAGCAATAAAGAATTTAATTACTTATTTGATAAAATTCAAATTTTCTTCACATGTACTTGTTTTTCTCTAACTTCAATTAGTTTTAAAAATATATACATATAAATCATAACCACTATGTATGCTAATGTGTATTCACTCCTACGTAAGTAATATCGGAAAATTGGGGTTACGTAGTGTTTATGAACACAAGTTCATACGTACATACATTCCAGCTGCAACTGTATTTCATTACTTTGTTGCAGGTAATGATTAAGCCCGTTGCAACCTGAATAATTGCCTTTAAATCGATCGTTCGAGCGGACACGCTTTATCGATTTTAATTGCTGCGAGGAGAGTGGTAATAAAATAAAGAAGCATTTCCTTTCATCTGAAACGACCTCGTTTTCTCCTACCAGCGTTTTATTTATGCCGCTGCGAGATTTATAACAACGGAATAAGTCAACGTTAATTAATTAAGGGTCATGAAGTTTAAAATGGAATTTTCGGGTTCGCTTTTTATTGCCTTACTGACAAATAAGATCGAAGGCTACTGTTTTCTTCCTTGTGTATCAATTTTAATTTGCTCAGTGAGTATCGCTCGATAAAAACTATTGTATTGGTCTACAAAAGTATGATAGTAATTCGACTATTGCTGAAGATTCTGTCCCACCACTTGTTGAGCAAAAAATGTCTCTATCTATACATCGAGAAACTGTTGTTTATTTTTTACGACGACGTTGCAGTGTGCAAGTGACGTTCCTTCCATTTAAAATACACTATTTCGTTAAAATAAAAATGTTGATGAATTACCTTTTAAAAACAATTTTTAAATTGTAAATTGTTAGCCAACGTCACAAAGAAGGAAAATATGTCTCTCCTGTCTAAGGCAGCCTATAGTAGTTTTCCATGAATTAAATATTTTATCTCTGGTTTTATTCTAGAATTTATAAAGATTTTAATTCAATTTCAACTTTCTATCAAACATAGTTCTATATTATAAAATCTACAAAACTAACAATTACATAGCAATGAAAATGTAAGAAAAGGACGAATATTTGAACCATAAAATTAAAAAGAAAAATTTTAAACTTATTCTTTCGAAGCATAAATTAAGAAAAAGCTTACTGAATGTGTAAACTGCTAGTTACAAAATCATTCTTTCATAATGTCCAACAATAAGAAAGTTATTGGAAACGCGAAGCCGGTTGACTACAACGGATTCAACAGTGAAAGGGTTAATATTCGATAAACACATCTCGCACGATGGCAAACACTTTCTTCTGCAGTGGAAAGAAAAACTTCACGAAGAAAAGTGCTGCTGACTTGCACGCGTGTTAACAATTAGTGTTTTATGACCTCGACATATACTTTTTGTTTCAGTTTACACCTGTACCTTCATGTAGCTGTTAAACGAAGTGCTTATCCTTTTTATGAGTTTAGGAAATCACTTTTTCCATCGTAACTCAGGTTTATGCCCAATAAAGTGTCTGATTGTTGTGAATCGCACTTAAGATACGTGCAGTTAATTTACCCTCTTTTATGCAGTCAAACAAGATGAACATATTATGCCATAGTATATAAGTATACTGTATTAGACGGTAACATAATTTAATCCAATTGACAGGGAACAATTACGATTTTTTGATAATTGTTAATTGCAATTAACAATGAAAAGGACAAATGTATTTACTTTCTTAAATTTCAATTCTACTTATAATTACTATTCAATTTAATTAAAACTTTTGACAATAGTAAGAGAAAGCAATATTATACATATTCGCTAAATTGGGCTCTATTTAATTTGTTGAGGGTGTTCCAGAAGTAAACAATCGAATTGTACCTAGTCAAGAAGTTTACTATGCTACGTGATTTATATCTATTTTAGCCACGAACGTACTGTTGTTCGAACAGTTTCGCATATCTGTACATAACAATTACTATATAACAATATACTGAACTGCGTTACATACAGGGTGAGTTAATAAGAACAACTATCTAAAATAACTCGTTATTTATTGTTTTGATAAAAAGATGTTTTATACAAAATACATTGTATTCGATGCTCGTTGAATGAATGTACTTTGATTTTTTTATGTTTCAAATTTCCTGAGATATCAATGCATATTTTTTTTAATGCTACAGTTACTCTCAATACATTTTCATCTAGTTTTGAGGCTCAAGGTCACTTTACAACGCAGCACTGAAGAAAATACGCAGTGCCATTTAACCCTTGGGCCTTGAATATTTCATTATAATAATCTGTATGATGTCGATTGTTCAGTTGTTTTAGGGATCCAAAACTAAAAAATATTTAACAAAACATATACCTATATTTTAATAAACTAAGCTGTGATGATAATTCACCCGAATATATAAATTTTCAATGTACAATAAAGATCTGTGCCTCGACCAGTACAGTGACCCAGAGCACACAGTGAACGATTTTTTAGAACGCATAAAAAAAACTAAGCAAACCAAGTTAATAAAAACAACGATCATAGACTCGGCAGACAGAATTCGAATTGAAACACGTAAATTACAGCACGTGACACAAACTCGTACACGCGGCACATTATTAACTTTAAAATTATACTCAATTTATGGAAACCACGTTGAGTCACAGTCACTCATTTTCACCTTGATCCAGGCTTCTGCAATTAATTTCACATAAGTCAAGTTCTCACGAAGTCGTCACGATCGAGCGTAAACGGGATTTACAACCCCTCGACATTCGAAAACCGGATTGCGGTGTACGGGACGTAACTACTGATAAATATTCGATACTCTTTCGAGTTTGGGATTATTTCGATGATTATTCAAAGTAAAATATTCTGGAAAATCTTGAAAGTCTTGAGAGTCTTGAGAGTCTTAAAAGCCTTGCGAGTATTGAAAGTGTTGAAAGTCTCAAAAGTATTGATAAAGTGGCGCGCAGAAGCTTCCAGATACTTCAACTTTCAATTTCGTTTAAACAATTCATAATAAATTCAGATTTACGAATATTCTTAGAAATGAATGGGGGATCATAGATTGACAACGTGTCTTCTCTCTCACTAATTTTTCAATCTGATTTCATAGGTAGACTGTAAAATTTACTGTTCGGAAACTTTTGCACGCCACTGTATATTACTGATTCTTAAAACTGAAGAACAAGCAACAACATCCACATTTTAAATAAAGCTATTCAGGCATTATGGTAATTATAGTATGGTACGACAAGATTTTCAAGATTTTTATAACATTCAAGACTTTCAAGACTTTTAGAACATTCAAGACTTTCAGAGGTCGAATAAAATTCGAAATGATTCGAAACTTTCGCTATGTATACATACTCAAAGCGATTCGAAGTGATTGCAAACCCATCACTGGACGTAAAAATAATTTCATTTAAAATGTGCAGGATGTTTAACAAAGTGTTCGGAATTTGTAGAATACAGTGCTTATGGGACTTAAATAAAACATATTTATAAACAGCGGCTGAAAAATAAATATTATCCGAGCAAAAAGCAAATTTCACAAAATTGAGATTTCTATCTACGCTACTAGAAATGTTTTCAATTGTTCGAGTACTATTTTCTGTTCTGCAGACCCTGAATGTCGTTTCCGTACACACTGTATAAAATCTAGTTCACAACTCGTTTTGAAAAAACATTGGAAACAATGTAAGAATTCATGGCGACCGTTACGACAACCACCTTGCATAACAAGTTTCGTACAGTTTCCTGGGTTTTTCGTTTACGCTGAAAGAAAGAGGGTTCGAAAATCAATTCGCCGTTTCGTGATAAATTTCGAGCAGGTGAAAATGCGCGCGAGTAAAAGATCTTACGGGGGCCGATAATGAAACGGAAAGAAAAGGGGAGGAGGAAAAAGACACGTAAAAACGAAGCAGAAGAAACGGATACGCGATTCGATGGCCGAAAATGACCGATAATCATGATTCACTGGTCTCATATATTATGGGTCAAATAATTTATAGAGCGGCCGGCGCGTGTTATGCTCGAGATGATAATTTGTCACGACATAACGGGATACGCTCGAATCACTCGCAGATGGGATTTTTTTCGCGATTAACGCTTCCTCGCTTCGTTATGTTCGCGTACATGTACGCACGGTCGTAAGTTAACGCGCATTGAGTGTTTACAATACCTTTTTTCGTCTCTGAAAATTGGATTTCGTCAATTTCGAGGTTTACCAGCGAATTTTTGTCACCCGGACGCAGGGACACCTGATAATTTGAAAATTTACATACAGTAGAGGCTTCCGTATCCAAGCTCCCATTATCCGAATATCCTAATATGCGAACGTTCTATTATCTGAATGTTCTGTTATCCAAACAGCCGTTTCGCGAAAACTTATGTGATTTAGCTGCCAAAACAATATGGGATCCTTACACATGGAAACGAACTCTCAATTTTGTTGATTTCCATTTGAATATATGAAGATTAATATAAAAAAAAAAGTGATTGTTCTATTATCCGGAAATTCTGTTATCCGGCCATATTTGTCTCCTTATTAGTTCGGATAAGGGAAGGTCTACTGTATTCCGCTCTCGAGAAGTTAATATTGAGATAGTGAATTCCATTATAGCATCCGAGTTAATAAAAACTGCCGTTCCATAAGTTCGTAAAACGGAACCGTAGTCGATGAGAAACACTTGGACCCAATTCCTCCTAACCCAGCGCATCAGGTTTTGGCTAGATGAAAATATATCTGCCTAGGGGTTTTTCAAAGTTCTTTCATCGTTGATTGCAAAATACATTATATGTACATTTGTTCAGAGCCAATCGAAACACAGCGTTGTAATTGTCGCCAACTCGCACATATACGTATCCATGTTGTTCAATATATTGCTTAAAAACCTAAACAACTCTCAACCTCAATCTCAACTACTCACACAAGATAAATTCGATGAGTGAAGTACACTTGGAGATTTTCATAATTTATTTTGAAACTGCTGTACTTAACAGGAATTTAATGGAAACGTCGAATAAGAGTCTATAGCACATTTTGGTCAAAGTTGAATTAACAGTAAAATTTCGTTGTACAACCCTTGTCGATCGTTTTAGTACAGGTTGCAGATATTTCGTCAGAAGGCGATGGAATGTGGAACACAAGAAGCACGTTAGGTCTTTGAAACTTATGGAAGAAAGGTCTAAAGCACAGTTGAGAAGTAGGGGGTTTAAATATTACGAGCGTTCCGCGGTTTACGTTTGCCAAAAGTTAGTTCATCCAGTTCGAATTAAGGATGTCGAGTGTGGCGTACGTGTGTAATAATGACTGAACCAAGTACGAGTATGGTTAACCTGTCATTGACGGATATAAGGAAAATGACGAAAGATAGACGACGAAAACGTCGAGCTGTTCCATCTGATCAGCTTCTGGTTCACTCAGGTTCTATTGGATATGTCAATGGAATAAGGCTCTAAGGCATAGGAGAAATTCATCACAACTTATGGAATACAGTGCAACTTAAAAGCCGCTTTTTCCCAAAATGTGCTAAATGTGCATTAGACCCTTATTCGAGGTTTCCATTAAATTATATTTTCGAGGTGCAATATACGCCACTGTAGTAGAACTAACAGGAAAAAAAATGATTAGTTTTAACCTTAATAATTCATTTTCGACATCAGCTACTAGCGAAAATTCCTGGGCCTGTACAGTCTCTGACTGATGTCGAATCAGAGGGATCGAATAATGCGCGTTTGCTGTAGCATGTACCTTGACAAAATGTACGTGACGTAATAATATAATAAAGGATAAGCTTGAAGGGGCGAGAGTTGACAACTGCTTTCTCCGAAACTATTCAAAATTGCGACTAGATGTTCCTTTTTTAAACGGTCTGCATGATATCAGTTCCATCGCTAAAGAGAATACCATAATGGAAACGAAGCGTGGCACGCGTGTTCATCGCGTCACCCACGCGTGACCAAGCTCAAGGATCGTCCACGGAACACCTTTCCCTCCTGCAAAAGTATCGAACCGGTAAATTGACGTGCAACCAGCCGAGAAAACCGACGAGTCGCCTTTCGGCGCGTGCCAGCCACCCATTCTTGGTGTCCGCTGACAGCTAGCGATGGGAGCAACTTCGAATATTCGCTCACGAACATGAATCAGAAGACTTCGACACGTCTGTCATTACACGCTTCTTTTGTATCGCTAGATTTTTCACATTGCTCTATTGTTAACTCATTTTCATGTGGGATTAACCCACTGCAACGTCGATGGAGAGTTTGCAGATTGCTGTCCAGCATATTAACACGTTGACTACCACAATGGAAACTCCTATACCTGGCCAGACACACTAAAATATGTCAATAAAATGTCAAAACTCTCGTTAACACGTTGGCTACCAGCGTCACATATGTGTGACGCATAGATTCTGTTTTCAGAGCTTGACGTCAGATGTTTGTGACAGAGATAATTGATAAAAATAAAGTGTGGTCTGTGGAGGACGTTTTTCTTGAATGGATCGTGGTAGCGAACGTGTTAATGAGGGTTTTGACATTTTATTTATATATTCTAGTGCGTCTGAGCAGGTATGGGGGTTTCTACTGTGGCAGTCAATGTGTTAACACGTTGAACGCCACAGTGAAAACGGCCATACCTAATCAGACACGATATAATTTACTATTTCTTATATACATCGTAAAAAAAAGATTTGAATACTCAGTCGTGTTCTTCTGTTCCTACATTATTGTTTCAGTATGAAGTTTGCTCAGAATTTTGCGACAATCAATAATTATTAGATTAAATTAAATTTGAGTGACAGCCACGGCGTTCAACGTGTTAACAGAAAAGTATCCTTTTTTGTTGGAATAAACAGATTGATCTTGAAATAACCCCCAAAAATAAAAACTTATAAATCCTGCAGTTTAGACGTTTAAACAGCACTGATTTTATGACTTTCTACAAAGCTGGGTTTGCATTGGTAAGTTACTTGTACCATTAGCTAACCTGGCTAATCTACCCAGTGTCAAAGCAAGTGGGTATTCACACACGAAAGCTTTTCTTTCCATGCTAATACCAGTTGTAGCGATTGTTTAAACTTACAGTCTCGATTTTCGGCAAATAAGTAACTTGTTTTTTGGCTTTAAGAAAAGAAAATGCGCATCAGAACAAAAACATCGTACGTGAAAGATTAGTTTTTCATGCGTATAGAGTAAACGTGCAAACTTTCAAGAGAATCGGTTCAGTCGTTTTTGAGATAAATTTTGCACGCGTTTCAAAAGTGTTTAAAGTGTTACGTGATGTTAAATTATTATTACTTCAGCAAAGCATCTTTACTCAGGTCCTTGTAAACAGGATTACTAGCATCTAAGACATCTTTAACATCAGAACTACCAAGGCAGTCAAAATGACTGTTTTGCAATTTTACCCTCTACGATTTATTTTTGACGACTATTATGTTTACTTTGAATTGGCATTGAATAAAGCTAAAGAAAAATATAAATAAACATTGTTTCCTTGAATTACGTATTTTTTCGAAAACATGTCATTTTGGTCGCTTCGATGAAATAGGTGAACATTAATCGTCGGTAGATCTAGATAGTGTTAAGAAGAACCTTATAATCGCGTTTAAATTCATGTAATTGATCGTTGATATTTTCGCACTAAGGGTTTATATTAGGGCTGTTGGTGTGACCTGGATATCTGAGATACCCGGCTACTCGGGTACCCGTCAGATACCCGGGTAAGCAAAAATTACCCGACTATCCGGATATCCATAAGATACTCCAGGGGTGACAAATAGGCGGCTTCTTCCCCTACTGGCCTACTCCACTGAGCCGTAGGAGAAATGCCCCCTCCATACCTACTTGACTTCGTTGTCTTTATCTTGCGACGAACTGGTTCTAAACGTTAATAATATTTTGTGTAACAATTTTTTTCTTTATTAATCCGGCAGAAGTGTCGTTCATTTACGTCGCGTTAGAGGTGTCCCGTGAGCCTTTCTGTCACATTACGAATTTTGTTCATTTTTCACCTTATTTACTGTTTTATTGACAAAGATGTATAAGTACATGTTATTGAGAACCTAGAGAAACACATTTTAGGGAATTGACTTATTAGAAGTAATAAAGATATGAAACATTCTCAACAAGCGTGAGAGAAATTCTCACAAGGTCGCCTCTCCCGGGTTAAATATCCTCCTACTTCCCTTTATCGTGTCTTTTTTGAGCAAAATCAGAACATATCTAAGGGAAATGGGCCCAGAGTAGAGGAAGACCGGAATTAGCATGGTGGCTAGCCAGCTGACTAGTGGGAGAACGGACTGACTGATAGTGGGGATCATGCGGCTTCCAGCAGAGAAGAAATTCATCACCCCTGAGACACTCGAATCGATAAGATAGTCGAAAATCTCGATACCCGGGTAGCTGCGTAATTTTTGTCTACCCGGGTATCTCATGGGTAATCAGGTATCTCATAAATCAACAGCTCTAGTTTATATGCTCCCGTAACGTCTTCACTCTGACACTGCAGATAAGGTCCTATCTGAAAGCGTTTACATTCGACTGGCTGAAAGATTAGTTGTCCAGACAGTGAAAAATTCGGGTAGTGGGGGAAGGCTAGTAGGTAAGTAAATAGCCTGGACAGCTATTCCGTTTCCTGTCCTCATTACTGCTACATGTGTTCCAGTTATCATTGGGTCATCCCATAAGTAATGCGGTTATTTTGATACATATGTTAGGTGAAAATAGTCAACTATCTGTCGATAGTTAATTAGAATGAGTCGAATTCAACTTATGGGCTAATTCTTGAAGTTACTATTGGATTTTGTACAGCAGTAATCCGTAAAACGTCTACATCCAATTCTTCACGCCGCCTTGCATGATGTTCATCTTTACAAGTGTAGTTCCCGGATCCAAATTTCTTAAACCATCTTTGACACTGGTTTACATTAATCATTTGTCCATACACCTCAGACATGTTTTTCACCGCTACAGTTGCATTATTTCCTTTATTAGATTCATGTAACATAATAAGCCGAGTATGTTCTTTCGTCCCGTTCATTTTATACGTTTGTAATAACTGCAACATTCGATCTACACTTATGAATTTTCGATACAACACTGCCTGAAACTTCCTATTTACAGTGGTATATGTACCAAACAGATAAATGACGATCCTGATGAGTTCCATTGTTTTAAACTCAGCTCTCAGAAAAACCGCATTACTTATGGGATGACCCAACTCTTTCCTATTCGGTTCACACGGGTAAGTAGTTGTATTGAATGTTACTGGTACAAGAAACTTACCTATGTAATCTTAAAACTTACCAAAGACATACAAATATTTCTTTTGCTAGCTTTAACTCATACTAATCATGTTTTGCCATGACCTTGCTAAACATTTAATATTAAATATCCTTATAAATAATGCGCATTCATTGAACAAAAAGTATATTGAAGGTGACCCCATTGCTGTGACCTCACCTTGTTAATGATGGCCGTAAATGGTCGTAAATGGTGGAAGTCGGAGTGTTATATAGTGTTGTATGTTGTATAAGCTGCAGCCATAGAAAACACGAATGCACAAAGCTTGTCGATTGAGTTACCAGCAACCTGTGTACGTATATTAATTACAGGACCACCGCGCGTCAGGTTGGCAGCGATGTCGTCGATGCTGGATTAATTACACGCCTACTCTACCGTCCAGCTGCGTGTGCTCTATACACCGGTCCCTTAATTCCTCATTCTTAGCTTATCTTGTACACAATGATCAACAAACTATATAACAAAGAAAGATAGGCGATAAACAATTTGCCAACTTTGGACAATTAAATAAACAAAAAACAATAATTTTACAGTTTTTTGGTCCTGTTCATCACGAAACTATCAGAAACTTACTTATGAATGTTCTCCATGATTATTTCACAAATGGATCATCAATCGAAGAAAATAATGACGAAACACATTAGTTGCGCCGACTATGTTGTTCCAAGCTTTGTGCGTATTTTTAATCCTTTGGCTACTACACTCCAGTGTAGTGGCTTCCCTCTAACAAGCCCGTCATGGCCATCCGGAGCGCAGACCTGCTCCGGCCTTCCCCCACTCTAGGTCCGTTCCCTTCGTTTCAGTTCCCTCCAGTTCCCCCTCGGTCCATCGCTGTCCCAGATCACAGCCTGTATGAGGAGAATGGACGCAGAGTGGGGGTAAACCGGAGTGAGTCTGCGCTCCGGATGGCCATGACGGCTCTAAGCGATCCTTTAGAACGAAACGCCACTTTAACGGCTCATTTGTTCCATGAACTATTTTGAGCGATTGTGGACAGATCGTGCTAATCAACAGTCTGCTTATCTTTTCTAATATTGTTTAAAAAATATTTCTATGATATGGCGGAGAACTGATTCATTAGCTTTAACAGAATAGTTTATATTATTATTTTATTATTGGATAGAGCTCTGCGTCTAAATTAACCGTAGCCAAAGGGTTAGTAATATACCAATAAAATCGCGGATAAATAATTATGTTGTTCAAATTTATTAGATTTACAGATGAATAGTATAGCCATAGTTAGGTCTCAGGGTTATCTAACGAAATATTAATTTATATTTTATTTTTAATTTTCAGTCTTTTGTACACATATCCCATCGCTGGCTGAATAATTTCATGTGTACTATGTGACACATCGTATACTAAAATTTGTTTCCTCTTAAAATATTGATAACAGACTTTTCATACTGTACTACTAAAACAGCATACAAACAAACCTTTATGCTGCAATATTTTAGGTGTTATTTCCTTGTTTAGTAAACATAATAATTCAATATCTGTCAGTATACGGATGGACAAATACTTTTGTGACCCACTGTATGTCAAAATTTTGTTTTGGCAGCGATTTCTGAAATTAGTCGTTTTCTACCATCCTCTTTGATTTAGTGCTGTAGTATTCACTACGCTGCATCTACTTACACTATACTTTAGTTGAGCGTGCATTAGACACCAGATCTTCTTTTTCTAAGTCTGCCACAACAAGGAATAAACAAAATATGTTTTACAGAAACACAGGTCTGTGCCTTCATTAGACATTCAAAATCGATATTGTTAAAAAAATAAACTTCCTGTGAAGAATAAATTCTTCTTTTTTTAATATATTGGGTCATCCCATAAGTAATGCGGTTCTTTTCGGTACGCATAACTTTGCAGACCTTTTTAATATGGTTTTGGTGACGGTGAATCATAGAATGAGTCGAACTGAACTTTTAGGCTGATTGTTGAACAAGTACGACTGGATTTTGTTCAACAGTAATCCGTGAAACGTCTATATCGAACTTTTCACGCTGCCTGGCAAGAGGTTCATCTTTAAGACTATACTTCCTAATTCGAAAATCTTTGACACTCGATTATGCTAATAATTTGTCCATACACCTCGGATATGTTTACCACTGCTACAGTTGCATTATTTCCATTATTAAACTCATATAACATAACATGTAGAATATGGTCTTTCGTCCCGTTCATTTTAAACATTTATAATAACTGCAATATTCAATCTACACTTGTGTGCTTTTGGAACAACATTGTCTGAAGGTTCCTATTTACGGTAGTATGTATACCAAACAGATAAGTAACGATCGTGATGAGTACTATTGCTTTAAACTCAGCTCTCAGAAACACCGCATTACTTATGGGATGATCCAATATGTTTAATGTTGCATCAACTGTGTATGGTTATTAGCGACAACTGCTGGGGGTTGGTTGTAAAAATTTATATGCTGTTATGACACAGTCTGATATCTTTTAGAAATTACAAGGTCTGAAGTACATTACGTCTCACTCGGCACTTACGCTTGAATCCCTTATTTCAACAATCATGTTATAGTAACATGAAGTTTTTCGAAGAATTATGGGAATCATTTACCCGGTAAGTCCTGAAAAGATAAATAAGTGTTGCACCATGTGTCTTTTGTTCAAGGAACAACACGCCACACGTTTCGCAGCTCTTTTTGTTTTTCATATCAGATTTCCGGTGACCAGCTATTCTTCTACCTGTCCCGGAGGACCCCTTCCAAAATTAACGTTCCAACTCTATTTAAGCGGCCCCTAACAGACGCTTATCAGAATCGAATCTCGTCTCTTTT
The DNA here is from genome assembly GCA_916610135.2 of Macropis europaea. Classification (NCBI taxonomy): domain Eukaryota; kingdom Metazoa; phylum Arthropoda; class Insecta; order Hymenoptera; family Melittidae; genus Macropis; species Macropis europaea. The sequence goes on from OU744345.1 coordinate 25,869,564, forward strand.
TTTTCTGGTCTCGATTAATTGCTCGTTCGACGACGACCAAGGGCGACCGAGATTCGTGTTCCGAGGACGACGAACCTAACATCTCCAGATGTTACAACACGGTGAATAACCTTAACATTTGGACACCGTGCAATTTTCGTTTCATCGACCTGCGATTTTATTCGTAAGGAAGCACAATCGTGTACAGGGTGTGAAAAGAACAGTGTTCACCCCTTACAGAGCATATACTACTGAAGACATTAAATGAAAAATGTTTGGTAAACATACATATGTTGATAAGTATCTACAGTGGGTCAATAAAGTATTTGCACATTCAGTTTTTTCGAGATAGCTTTATGTAAAGCAGTAGCACATTAATACAATTTTCACTTTTTGGTACCTCATTATACACAGAAATAGTATGCTTGTTTAGAAACATTAGCGATTTACTATTTAAAATGTAATGTTAAAAAAAACGGAAATGTTGCAGTCAAAAAAGTATTTGTACACTTATGCTCTTTTTAATGAATTTATATTTCCTGACGATTATAATTACAAAATACTTTTTTAATATCTCCGTATGCATTCCCTTAGCCTCAATAATAGCTCTCCTAGAGCGATTTTTCCCTTGCTTCTTACATTTAATAGACAGATTCTGTCTAGTTTAATGAGCACTGTTTAAACCCCCCCCCCCCCCCCCCCCACTTAACTGCAATATATTTCCATGTTTATTAGTTTATATGAGTATTAATATTATACAGGTTGTTAAAGAAAAATGTATTCGGTATATAGTGGAAACATATTTAATTATTTTTTGAATACCCGAATTATTAACGAGAAGTCCCGACAATACGTGCACACTTCAGGTGTGCATCTTATCATACGAGTGGTCAAACTCGTTTAATGATACACACTTTTTGACCCATGCTTGTTAGACATTTTTTTATTCAGTTTTATGTGTATTACCCACCTCAGTCATGAATACAAAATATTTGCAGAGCTGTTATATTATATGGATATTAATATCAAACGTATTTGGCATACAATAAAAGTGTATTGTATCGAGTTATATTGTAACTATGTCTAGTATGAAAATACTTATTTTATTTTGCAATGTAAAGTACTTACATGGTAGCATAAAATTAAATACACAGCGTTGCTAGTGATAATTTTATCTTGTAATTGACACGTGATGACCAATTTTCAGATGACCGGTGTTCGAATGATCGATGCTTCGTTCTACTTGCATTATTTATGAGAAGACCTGATAATACGTACACAGTTCAGGTGTTAAAGTTATCATACGAGCGGCCGGAATCGTCGAGTGATATGCAGCTGTCCCATCGAAGGGCCAATCACGGATCGCTAACGAACTGGCCCAAGAAACCCTTTTTACAAGCAATTTCTCTGTCTCTGTTGGCGGAACAAGGAGCAACTTTCTTTTCAATCGAGCCGCCAGCAAATTACGAGCGAGTTCGCACGAAATTCGTAAGAATCGAACGACCGGCGATCGCACGCCTTCTAATTACCGCCGTTTTCGACTTTCCTCTCCTCTCCTCTCCTCTCCTTTCGTGTTACAGTTTTACCTCACACAATGACTTTGTCGACATGTGCGACCTGGTGACGAAAATTTTTGGTGTCACCCTCTTCAGACCCGGGTAAACTTGATTTTATTTGAAAATGAGGACGTAATCAATGTAGAAGCTAGATCTCCAACTGTTTTGGAGAATTTTTTTAAGGCCTCGAATTCAATGACTTTTCAGTGCCACCTAGAATGTTGAATAAAAAAAAATAAATTTCTATAGTTTAAAATATACGGGCTTAATAAAATGCTAAAACCCTCATTGAATTATGTGTCATAGTTTTCTTGTTTTTAATTCCTAAACATGACCTATTTTTGTGAACTCTAGACCGAAACTTCAACTTCCTGCAAATTAAACTACTTAAACTATAATACATAGGATTTAGCAATACATAAATTTGAATCTGTTTGAACCTAACAGTCTAATTCTACTGTTTATATATGTACATTTGATATAATTTAATCGTTTAGAGATTGCGTTTACTTGTACCAAGAAGGCCGCCTCCGTAGCTCTCTCGCTTTTATTGTTGTATCCACGTCTGGCGTTTCATGATTAAATACTAAATGGTTCTTAGTGTTTGTATAAGACATAATTTGGGTCGTACAATAGTGTTTCTGAATTTTTATTTCTTTTTATACAATAGATGATTGGGTTGTTGAGTTCATTGTGAATGAAACTTTTCTTGTCTAGATGAGGAAATGCCTTTCAAGGAGTGATGCCATTTGGTCTGGCATAATGAATGTACTGTAAATTTGGGAAATGCACACCTGATATGAGGTCATTATCAGCTATGGGCATTCCTCTGAAGAAGTGCTTCCAGATTAGCTTTAACCTGTTAACTGGGTCATTTTTTATCTAGAAGTATCTATTGTTTGTAGTTAAAAATTAATAAAAATTAGGTAAATTGTCTTGTCCATCGCAGAGATACTTTCAAATGACAAGTTTAATAGTCTCCTTTGATTAACACGATTAAATATTCGTAAACAGATACTGTGAGAGCAATTAACAAGCGCCTTGATTGTGACAGAGGAATTTTCGCATGACGAATTAACTCGCCTTCCCCAGTTGACGAGTTAAAATGTGAATGTCTATTCTACTAAACTTATGTTTTGCATACATGATTTTGTTGCTGACGTTTTTGAACGTAGGGTGTCAAATTGGTTTCATGTTGGAACAACTTTTTCACACCCTAGGCCCAAATCCTTTAATTTAAATCTTTTCATCATGTAAGTTCTGACGTTGAACTACATCAGGCATACATGCAGTGAGCACGGACCTTATGCACAGCATGTAGCATGTTCTCTTCACTTCTTTGTTGATGTATTTTGAATAGAATAAACAGGCCAGTTTTTGAAAGGACAGCTCTATTTTTGCAAGCTGTTATAAGGCACACTTAAAACGCACACTTAATAACACAAAGAAAAGGAAAAGCGTATTTTTTGAACATTTATAGGACATAACATAGTTTGGTCGATGTTCCATTGTATCAACTACATTCACGGAACAAATATTGAACTTCAAAAATGTAAATTTGCATAAACATCCGCAGTCTAGTTATAACTAATCATAGGACTTCATTCCTTTGCACTTCCAGTGCCTATCAGGATCGCTTTAAGAATTTTGACGTTCTACTCCACATACCAATTTAGTTGACACTAATGATGCACTGATAGTTCAATAGTACTAAATTTAAATAAAATTACAATCTATTATTATTGATAGATGGACTTCTTTCTAGATGGGCAGTCTCGTAGGTGGAGATACCTCTTCAGGATTCCTCAACTTCTGGTGTCCCTGTTGCAGATACAAAGATTGAGGTACACCATCTTGAAGCTCGTGAAATTGTCCGACTGTTAAATGTCTACAAGAACACCGTCCTTTTCCTTTACTTTTATTTACATTCGAATGAGCTAATAATATGCTACTGCTGAAGAATCTGTTCGTATATAATTCAGTTATGCTGCTGGTATAATTTAATTTTTACTATTACTGGGTAACTGATTTTTGCTCTTGATAACCCTACACAAATACGCAATAAAATTATGAAATTAGGGCATTACAATGTTTCAGTTAAGACCAGGAAATTCGAGAACGCAAGTACGCTTGAAAGTACCCACTGCTTGGCCTAGAATTTTTGAGTCATGGTTACCTGAAGGGCATCAGATTACAAGTTGTTAAATTTGTTTTAATACCAGCTACAACGACATAAAATAAAATATATATGGTGCTACTTAAAGAAACTTTCTTTCATCTTCCTCTATTTTTAAATTTAATGAAGATATTTATAAGACGGTGGGTCGATTTTGAATCAGCTCCTTCGAAAGCTATCAGTTTGAGTAATTTTGATCGTTTTTAAATGCAGTACTTTCTACCACGTCCACCGTATATCAGACATTTGGCTTTTTCCTCTTCAAACCGAGAGAACTTTACCTTAACTGTTCATAAAGAATAAAGATGTTATAAGAGCTTGGCAAATGCAATTCGTTCTGTAGGCTCGTTGACCCAGTTCTCTAAGAAATAAGATGTCGGTATTCCTGTAAAATTCGGTTATGACTTATCCCACCGGGGTCGTAAGAAACGAGCGTAAGAGGGGCAACTTGACGAATTAATTTTTCGGCTACCGAACGCAAATGTTTCCGAACCGCTGCATTAAGAACGACCGAGGTACTAAATTCGCTCGATCGGTCGTTTTCGACCCGTGTCTCGATCTCTCGTAAATTTTAGTCACGCTCGTAGCTCTCTTTCGTCGAATCGAAAAAGACATTCACCTTGGCCGAATATGATACTCGAACCGCAGCTCAAACATTTAACGCAGTTTAACCCGGCTACGTCCCTTAGGACATTTTTCTCCCGATCGTATCTTCATTTTCCAAATGACTTTTTTAACTTTTCGAATATTTACTAATATGCTTATTTTTTCTTCCATATCATTACGTTTGAAGTTCGTTGTCCTGCTTTATACGGTTTGCCAGCTAGAAAGAATGTTACACGAAAGTTCGAGATATTCTTCTTCGAATATGAATATAGCATTATATAAAAGCAGAAATCAATCACAGTAAAGTTTATTTATAAGTTTAAATTAGACACATATAAAGTCGAGACACATTGTTTCTTTTGTATGATAGATGCAAGAGTTGTGTGTGTGCATATGTGATAGTGATGCAAAAAGGTAATAGATAACGCGGTGGAGCATGAATTGGTGATATTTCATTCAATGATGGCCGTATTTCAACTATACAAGAAAATATTTTACAACGATTAATCAAGGTAATAAAATAGCTATAATATGAATTCCGCCGCGTATTGGTATAGAGTAAAATGAAATTATGGATCAAATGGCGAAGCTACCTGTCTAATACCGTTTCAACCATCAGAACAGTTTTTTCGATCGACTTACAGTACCATGTCACTCCTTTATTAGCACCCACAATTTTAAACGTTTGCTGCATTCTCAGCAAACTAATCGGGTCATGTCAAGTTTGGTAAGTATAAGTTTTGCACCATTAGGTTGTTTGGAATGTTGCTAACGGCATGAAGTGAGTTTCGTGTACGGAACATCATTCCATTGTTGAATTCTGTGTGCTAAACCAAAGTATCTTTTTAGAGATACAGAGAAATTGGAATGCACATAATATATCAATAAAGCAGACATTTTACTTAGGTATTGCGACTAGAAAATGATCCAGAAATTCCATAAAAAATACAGGAAATGTACATTCGACATTTGAACATACCACAGTTGTACACCCCCTTTCATAACTGTTAGGACATCTATCAAATTTGAAATAAATCTGAATCAGGTTATGAAACCATCGGCAAATTTGAACAGACATTGATTTATTCTATACTTTCTACAGCAAAGGAAATGTATATTCAATACTACATCAGAAATCTCACCATTGAAGTTAATTAAGAATCAAATGATTACACTAGCGCAGCCTCCTCACTCCATCTTTGGCATTTTAATTGTGACTTTCTCAATGAGTAAGTTTCTCATTTCTGATAATATTATATTTTGTCCCATTTCACTTCCAAGTGACTCTGCAAGGCGGATTTTGATTTTGAGCTAGTTTGTCGTATTTTTCGATCCACTGCATTCGGGAGAACTGACACTATGTTCAAAATGATTTTCAAATCGGGAGATTACGAAGGCCAGTGCATGATTTTTATTTCATCACTCTCTTGCAACTATTTTAAATATTGTTTGCAATTGTTTATAATACTACAGGTAAAGTATCGTATTTCTTCAGCGGAAATGGCAAGTGTTCTAAAATCGTCTAAAACCATCCCTAGCCTCACAAAAATGGTTCGTTCTTCATAATGCAATTTCACATTTTAAGCTGAAAATATTGAATTTAAGAGCCTCTGAATATTCATCTGGGCATACGTTCACCTGAACTCCTTTTCGTTTTAATTTTCGTGTTCTGAGCTCACCGAGCGCGGTACTTCCCACCTATTAGGAAGCATCCTGTATAGTAGGTGTAGGCGATAGTGATCGCACGCAAGAATGAAGATGGTACACGTGCGCGCGCGTTTGTGAATATTCAAGCTTCACTATGGTTCATGGGATCACCTGCCGGTACAGGTGCCCCCTACTCCTTCGCTACCTCGTAATTCAACCTTCAGGGTGATCCTTGCCAGCAGTCACTTCCAGGTGTTGAACAGAGAGCCTTCCCGATTTCCGTTTTACCTCCTCTCTCGCGCCCTTATCTCTCTGGTTTCATCTCATCAGATCGACCTTCCGTTTTCCACCTTTCTTTTCTCCTAGAACTTTGTGCTTCGCTGAATCGGACGTCCACGTGGCGAACGGCGAGGAGATGAAGATCATTCGACGTGAATTTTTTCGGCTGACGGCTTCCTCCTTCTTATCTTCTTCTGAACCGCCGACACGCACCTCCGTCAGATCGATTATTCGAAATCTTGAAATCGTTTATCATGTCGAAATCTTTTGAAACTGATATTTTATGAATATTGAAATATTATTAGCAGACTGCAGGATCTTTATGCAATTTAAAGTATCCAGATTCATAAAGAATGCACATTTTATAGAGTAAGTGAAATAAAGAATATAGTTTTAAACGTTTCAACTCCATAATGCAATTCTAGCATAGTTGCGTTTCATCAGCTACATGGAAATAAAAAATATTGACCTTTACAAATGTATATTTGCATAAAGATCCGCAGTCTAGTTATTAGGTTGCTTGGAAAATTTGTAGCAATATTTTGTGAAAATTTTAAACTATAATTTCTCTATGAGGCTTGTGCTTCATTACGCACCTCCGTCAGATCGATTATTCGAAAGCTTGAATTGGTTTATCATGTCGAAATCTTTTGAAACTGATATTTTGTGGATATAGGTATGTTACTAGGTTGCTTAGAAAATTCGTAGCGAAATTTGATGAGAATTTTAAATTATAATTTGTCTATGAGGCTTGTGCTTCATTACGCACCTCCGTCAGATCGATTATTCGAAATCTTGTATTCGTTTATGATGTCGAAATCTTTTGAAACTGATATTTTGTGGATATAGGAATGTTACTAGGTTACCTGAAAAATTCGTAGCAGAAATGAGAATTTCAAACTATAATTTGTCTATGAGGCTTGTGCTTCATTACACGCCTCCGTCAGATTGATTATTCGAAATCTTGAATTCGTTTATCATGTCGAAGTCTTTTGAAACTGATATTTTATGAATATTGGAATGCTATTAGGTTGCTTGGAAAATTCGTAACGAAAGGAAAGGGTGAAATTTTCGACGTGGTAGGAACACTTCGACTGTTATCAGTCGTGGAAGATGTTGTATCTGTTGCAAGGGTCCAAATTGGAAGTCCGCTCAGTGACTCGTCTTTTGTAGGCAAAAAAGTGTAAACCCACTAAAATTCATCGGCAGTTGAGCGAAGTGTACGGTGACGATGCAATCTCGCACCAGTAGATCGCAGATTGGTGCGCTTTACTTGAGAATGGGCGTACGGATATCGAAGACGATTACCGGCAGGGAAGGTCGTCAATTTCGACGACAAATGACAATGTTGAACGTGTTAACGAAGGCCCTCCTGGAAAAATTCAAATGGGTGGTGTGGACTCCTTTTGACTTGTGATTTTCATGTGTTCGGCCCCATGAAAAGGTACCTTGCAAGGCGGCGATATCACTCTAACGAAGAAATTCTTGTGAAGTTCCTTCTGTGTTTCGTATTGTACGGCGTACATTTTCTATTCGTTGTCGTAAAATCACTACATTATTTATTTCTTTTTCCTTGTTTATTTTATTTTATTTTTTAGACTCACATTACCGAATGCTCGTAAGTATAAAAGTTGATTTCACATCGGAAGGATTGATTTTAGGACCTACGTTGATTAGACATTTTTTACTTCACTCGGTGAATGCTAGAAGCACCTAAAGTCTTAAACCCTTTTTCTTGACACCCTATACGTGTATATTATGAAGCTTCTACTCCCCGATGCTAAATTTCTAACTTCAGGTTCATGAGAAAACCATAATATTATAGGTGATTAAATTCACCTTAATAAGGGCTATGAAGCTTTCGTCTCAAAAATATATTGTGCTATTTAAAAAGGAATACTAGTGATCTTGAAACGACCTTTAAATTATATAATTTAAGCGCGTTATTTGCTCCCTTTAGCAGTGAAGTTTTCCTCTCAAATATTTGTATTGTATCTCCAAAAATTATGGAGATATTTAGGTGTTTAATAAATTTTTAACAATGTGAAGGACTCTGAATTGATTTTAATGTCGAAACGCATTTACAAAATTAATGAAAATTTTTTCGCAAGCCTTGAAAACGTGTCCATACGAAAAAGGACTACAACGTGCAGGAACAGAACTGAATACCTTTGACGCACCGACGACTTATTGAAAACATCTGTTGCAGTTGCAACGCAACGTATCCTGCTTTTTTAATGACGTCATCGTATTCGAGAGTCCTCCACGCGGTTTTTAAATCTCGACTGTGCCTGACTAAAGACAGAAACTGATTTACAGAATATTATTCTTCTCGAATTTATTTTCAATTTAATTTACTACACAGATTACCGCAGTACGAGACACTTCTAACAACATTTGCCAGTTATTCATATACAGTAGAACCTCGATTATCCAAATTGTAATTGGTAACAAGATAACGATATTACAAGTATGTTTCGCATGAAAATGATAATTTTGGCTTAGAACATAAAAGTACACAATGGAATAAAATTAAATAGACAGTGTCATTGGTGATAATTTTAATTTGTAATCAACCTGGAGGAGAAATTTTTGGATGGCCGGTGTTCGGATAATCGAGGTTCCACTGCACTCGTACTTGCAAGGAGGCAACGAGTCCTTCAGGTCAGAAATTTTGCATAGTGTCAGTATTCTATGTACAGAGCACGGTATTAAATTATTATACAGGGTGTCCCAGGTTATAATGGCCAAACTTTGTCAGTATATTTTATGAGTTTAAGTAAGAGAAAAATGTTATATAAATATAGGTTGTTTAAAACTTATGACAAAAATACGAAATACGAAGGAAACAGTAATGGACTTGCGGTTACTGCGATACAATGCAGGAATAGATCAGCAATATTTACATTTAGTCTGTTTATGCGAGTTGTGTTTACTATCTGTGATCGTCATAAATTTTGGAGGTAATTCCTGCCAATACGATTAGTAAGTTTTTGGACTTCATATTGAAATGCCGCAATTATTTACAAATCGAGAGTATGCAGATGAATGTGTAAAAAGAAGTATGGGCTCATGGAACCCACCCTACGTTAGGCTTCCGCGTTAATGGAACGGTTAATTTGTGGTATATTTTTAATAAGCCGCTCTGTAGACGACCGGATGCAACTGTAACACGCAATGCAGTTTCCTTTTACCAAGCCACGTGCCTTGCCAAACAACTGCATTACTGAACTGCTATACTCCTCATCCCTAAGTTATGTAAGTATTGTAATTTTTACGCGATATGTAGATTATTATATAGCTCGTATCATTGTTCCTCTTGCCATTCATATTCTTTGTGGTTTCCGTCGCCTGTTAGATTTCAATTTCCGTTTCCAGCCTGCGGGTGCTTTTTCTGTTCGAGAATGAGTTGGATGTTACGAAGGTCGTTCACGTCAAAACAGGAATTTTTTAACAGGTAAACACTTTTCAGACAGGTAAAGAGACAAAATTATGACCGGCATAAAACATTTATTTTTAAACGTAACCTCCATTTACATCATACCACTTTTGTCATCGACGTACGAATTTCTTAATACCGGCAGAATGGAAGGATTTTTCCTAACGTCTGAAGTTTGCTCGGATGTTGGTCTTTTAAAAATGTAGTTGCATCGCTTAATTAAGTCGGTAGCTTTTATGAAATTTTTGGGAATCAACAGTTATTTGAGATATGAATAACGATATATTTTATTTGCGCGCAATTGCACTCGAAAGGGATAAATCAACCCCTAATATGCAAGAGGCGAATCTATACGTTAGATTCGACAAAAATGGTTTTAATCAAAATTAAATAGTATTATGGACTTCAAAAACTTACGTATGCAGAAGCTGAAAAAAAGCTTGATAGATGAAAGTGAAGAAGATTTTTAAACTTTCTCATACGCCATAATTTACTCTCCATTCCTTATAGTTTAAGAGTTATACGCGGAAATATAGGTTTACTTCTTATATGTACATTAAGGCAGTACTGGCCACCGGAGCAGTGGCCTTCCCCCACTCTAGGTCCATTCCCCTCATTTCAGTTCCCTCCTCGCTCTCCTTCGGTCCGTTGTCGTCCGTGATCACAGCCTATGTGAGGAGAACGCCGCAGCTCCGGTAGTCATCACTACATTAAGGGTTAATTTCACCTTTTTTGGTTGGCCACAAGTGTAATACTGTGTCCTATTATTCATGCTTAAATAACTACGTTTTCACAAAATTTCATGCAAATTGGCAATTTCGGTTGGACGGAGTTCCTGTATTATTCAGACAGCTGAGGGACGAACATGGAGTTCTGAAAGATATAATTAAATTTTGTAACGGCCAACATCGGAACAAACAAAATTTGAATGTATAAAAATGTTTTTTTGTATACAAATTTAAATAATGAGAAACTAATACATATATTAAACTTGAAACTGTCTATTAACAACATTATCCACTGCTGAATTATTGTTATATTGCCATACAATAACTATCTCATTGCCGTTCAATTATGGCAATTTATCAGTTTTAACTTTAAATCCAAACAAAACACAAGCACAGTGTATTTCTGTCGCAGTTTTTGTATCGAATACATTCCCTACCCTCTCTGAATACAATTATGTGAATCGCATTGAACAAAAGTAATTATTTCCTTATTTTGAAAATGCTACAGCCTGTAGTGCATTTTGCAAATTGAATATTCATAAAATAAAGTAACAAGCTGCTGGGAAGAATATCTATCTCAAATAACGAAATTTGGTAAGTGTCCAGGTCTGTTTGGTAGTGGTTTTTGGAAAGTTGCAAAGACTTTCGAACGACTACCAGAAAACGAACGCAAATTTCGGTTAAAGCTTGATTTAGAGGATACGTACATGCGGTCGTTATGCAATTTTGGAATGGGGCGACCCAATTTGCAGCCGATCGAAGGAAAGTCGTGTTGGAGAATGTCCCTGTAATGGAGGCCAAATTTGATCTGCGACACTTTCTTCCATTCGCATCTGCAGTTAATACTTCAGGAATCACCTGGATATTAACCATACCTGATACACGAACATGCGGAAATTTATGCACTTGCATGGTACGCAGCCACATTGGAACACTTCGTTTTTAATTTGTAAGTAGCGATGGGAACGATACCGAATCAGTACCATTTATGATTGAGATCGCGAGATTGAATAAACTTAAGAAATTAAATATGGATTGACACGTTCTCTGTCATAGTAGAAAACTCCGTGACTAGACGGACACGCGAAAATGGCAATTTATTAATGCACGTGATTGATTGTAGAAATATTTATCAATGTGATATTATACTGTCTGTTTCTAGTATCATGTTAACGTGAATGTTACTCAAAATTTCATAAGGGTTGGTAGTTATGTGATCCAATTAAACGTGATTAATTGAAGGGTGAAGTGTTTCTAATGTTATATGTGGGCATACGGTGCTGAAAAAAATATATACAGTCGTGACTATTATAAACAGGCTATTGTTTTGGACATATTTTAAAACATCCAATTTTTAGTTTCCTTTTAGAAAAATGTTGAGAGTAGCCCGTATTTGGACTGTACTTTTAGAAATGAACATTTTTACTTTTTTTTAAACGCATACTGTGAAGCGAAGATTATTTTTTTGCTAGCTCATATTTAGACCACCTCCTCTACCATCGATGTTTGATATCGTGAGATTAAGGAATGTTAAAAGAATCAAATATGGATTCAATACACACGATGTTTTAGGATATACGAATGTAACTTTAGGGCAGATTTCAATGCACATTCATGTCAGCTACAACATACAGTAACAAAAAATATGAATATTCATGTGAAAAAGCATGGGTTGGAACAAGAAGATAAAGAAGTAAAACCTTGAAAAAAAACATTTGACATTTATAAGAAAATTTTTTTTACAGGTTGGTCCACGCAACTGGTACAATCACACCCGATTTCTGATTGCAATTACAAATAAATGATGGAGGAAAGAGATGAATCGCCCAAAGAAAACTACATTTTCAGGACTATATATTTTCGTAAGTGTAACAATGCATGTATATTTTACAGTTGCACTATTTTTTAAAATGGAAACGTATATTCGTTCTGCATACATGAAATTCTGTCGCCATTCTCTGTAAAAGAGTATTAGAGTAAGGTAGTCGAAAAATTATTAGTTCGTGAGATATTTTAAATAAATATTTCCATTACAGAAGCTCAAGGCCCCTTTTTTGTTACTCATTTTTAGGCTTATTTTTCAGTAAATAGAATTGCGATAAGTAACACCGAGACATGCCAACTTTTAACTAAACCCAATTAGAATAATTCGATCTATCTGCAGAGTTCGATAGTGAATAATTATATATTCCAATTGAAAGATTTCTTTAAATTACTATATAATGAACTTTTACAGCCTTAACATATAATACAATGTAATTATTGCCCTAAAAATTAGCTGAAAAAACAGTATTCCTCACGAAACGACCAGATGCACCTATTTACCTAAGAAAACCAAAAGCCGGCGCTATTTATAAAACGTGCCGTCACAGTGGACGACTAAAATAAAACTGCGTCCGATGAGAAAAATGGTCTACCCTTAACAACCGCAATAAATCAGAAATTCTGATCATGAAGTCGAAAGAACACAACAGAAAAAAGACGTCCTTAATGTTCGCATAATCGCACGGTAGCGTTATATCAATTAAAATCAAACGGTCTCCGCATCATATAACGAACAGCAGGATAGATTTTGATAACAAGCTGCAGGCCATTTCAAAGATTTATGCTTATCGGCGTACAGTGATTGGCAGCGTTTAATGATCCTCGATAAGAGCCGCGTAAAACGATAATTAGCAACAACGCGGCGCTGGTTAAGTATACATTCGAACGGGTTCGGCCTTTTCAGCGGTTCCTTTTTTTTCCAATTCGACAAAACATGGTCGAGCTATTTAATTAGTTCGCTTAACGACGCGAAAGTACAGACCGTACGCGGAACGGCTTAAATCAAGGAAACCTATCGATGCCAGCCATTTAGTTGAAATTAACCGCACCTTCGTGGATGAATCGATGAAATAATACGCTTTGGTGCATTCAATTATCCGCCGAGTCCTTCGAACCGCCATGCACGTGCTTGCAACTGCAACACGAACTCCCTAAATCCGTCCCCCCCTTTTCAGCGATGCAGTCTACAAGCATATGACGAAAATAAGGAAACAGTGAAAGGTTTTGGTGAAAACGTAGTACGATTTTTCTTTTCCTTCTTGATTGTATTGTAGGATACCAAAGTGGTTGTGCAAGATTTTAACCCTTTCAACCCCTTTGACAAGCGTGGCTCGATATCAATTTTATTCACAGATAAGTACTCCTTGCATGTATATTTACAAACATATACATTAACACGTTAACTGACACGCTATATTATAAGCTGAACACACATCCTTCTAAACAATCTAGACTTTGTTACAACATGAGAGTAACCTCAAATCACACCTTTTCTAATGAGAGATAGTAATTTTTTGTAGTTTTTCACTGGTTCTGTTAGACCTTTCAAGATATTTTTACTAATACTATTTGTACTCAGATAAACAACAACCGAATTCCAGTGTCATTCACATATGGGTGACCTGGCAGTCAAGGTGTTAAATTTAACGTCCCGCGTACAGGCATCTCTAAGTTATACATCTTGTTGTACTTAGGAACAATGTTTTACATAACTGCACTTTTTATTTCAAATCATCGTGAGTTTCACAAACGGCGAGGGTTATAGACGTCAGGAAAGGAACATTTTGGGCATTATCTTTAACAATTCTCTCAACTTTGATGATCACTATTCACATATCGTCACATCTTCCAACAAAACACTTGGTTTTATTAGTAAAAGTTGCTCTCACAATAAAAACTCCTATACTTTACTAACTCTGTACTTCTTTTTGGTCTTACCGCACCTTGAGTACGCGTCGGTAATCTGGTCTCCTCACACTTCCAAGTATAAATACCTATTAGAAAAAGTTCAACACAAATTTCTAAGATTATTAGCTTATAAATCTGACCACCCCATACCTCGTTTAGACCACAACTATGACCATATTATGCGCCGATATAATATTCATACTCTGGAGGACAGAAGATTGGTCAACGATTTGCTTTTTCTTTTTAAAATCATTAATAACTACTCTAACAATCCTAGCCTTCTTCACTTGAACTTCAATGCTCCTATGCATCACTTTGGACATGGCCAACTATTTCGTGCACCCATCTACACCTCCAGATTTGGGCATTCAGGTCCACTATATAGAATTTGTAATTTAGCCAATAGTTTCAGCGTTAAAGTGGATTTTTTTTCCGGCTCTCCTGATACTTTCAAAAACGGGGTTTATAAATCGCTAGGTCAGTTTATGAATACTCAAACTGCATTAATTTAGCGTTTCACCATTACTGTAACATGTCTAAAATAAGTTGTTAGTCTATGCTGTAACAGTCTTTTTCATGTATTATGTATACAACCCGTCTCTACACTTTCAATTATTTTACAAAAAGAGGTTTTCCCGTATACTGAAATAAATTAAATTAAATTAAATTAAATTTTTGGTTCAGAAACAAAAACATGATGAACACAGTCTAAACTATGTAACTAAGTAATTGTAAGTAACATGTACATTTGGTAAGTAATAATTAAAAAATGAAAAGGAAATAATACTTGTGACTAAAAGCTAATAATAGAACTGAGTGAATTATTTTTGTCTTAGATACTAATTAAGAACAAATACAAAATGCTTCACTTGCTTAGCAACATGTCTTTAATTCTGTTTGCGTTCTCAAGAACCGGAGATTAAACAGAACATTACTTCGCTGCGACATCGAAAATTAGACAAAAAACTTTTGATAAATGAGTTTCAGTGACCTTGAAGAATTTAGTGTTGCAGGTCGTTGAATTTGTCTTTAAAGTGGCTATCATGTACAGACAAATAAAATATAGCATTGCATTTAAAAAAACAGTTGACCTTCTTATCTCATTAACCTTTCCCAACGGAATAAACCTACCGTTACTATATGCTGGTCCCCACAAAAGTATGCAACTTTTCTAAGAAACATGTTTACAAAGTTTTAATTCTAGTAAAAATATATCAGGTGATTAAGTTATGCGGAACAGCCTGCGTCGTTATAGTTTTCGCGAGAACAGGCGAGAAGATTCGCAAGTACAGCGCCTCGAAACTTTTGGACGACAGGACAGGTATTAAAATGAGCCATCAATGTGAATTTCGGGGGAAGCATGTGCTCGCGGTGAATTTTATAACGGTGAAGGCCAAAGTATGCGTTTTAATGGTCGTCGGAAGCGACCATCTGATCTTTTACGATCCTTCGCATCACAGAGATTTAAAGGGGCGGGCTCGTCCAGGAAGCATCTCGAGCAACAGCTGATCCTCCTTTTACAATTTTCGAACTTGGCCCTCTCGCATTCCTTTTGTGCCACGAGAACCTGCTCCCTTCGGCTCGCCGACACGGAAAAAACGTTAATCACGTGGCACGTGCTTCCACAGCGATTTTCTAATCCGCCTTTTCATTCTGGGAACAATGCGGCAAGGTGTATCCATTGTCTCACGCTGCTACGTTTTAAGGTGCTTCCTCATAGCAACGATTACAGTCATTTGCTCGTGATTATTTGATAACTCGATGAAAATCGAGTGTCGAGTGATTGAAAAATATTTACATTCTCGGTACTACCCTCTAACGCAGCAATTTTTAACCTTTTTTATCTCACAGCACACATAGACTAATTACTAAAGTTCTACGGCACAACAAAAATATACTATATTTTTTCGCCGATCTCACAAAAAACTATACATTTTTGACTGGTTTATGAAACAAATAATATTTTTTCCGTTCTTGCTCCAGAGTGCCAATAAAATAACTATTTTTCCCACTATGCATTAAATGACATTTAATGATATGCAAAGAGAATTCTGGTCAACTGCCCTTTTAAAAAATCTTTTTAAAATCACATTTATTTATGATAGTTTGTTATGAAAAAATAATACTCAATATTATTTAGAACAATAGTTATTTATTATTCTTCTCTGATTTACATGCATTTAATGAGATATCTGACCTTGGCGTTTTTTAGTATGTCAACTAAACTGTGTTTTTCGTCATTGTTACACGATTGTTATTTCTAATCATTGCTGCCACATCATATTAACTTGTATTAAAAAATCTTGGTCACACCTGTGGACCTCTCGCAGGATATGTGCCGTGGCGCACCGGTAGAAAATTGCTGCTCTAACGAATAAAATACGAATATCCGAACATTCCTTTTGGTCAGAATTAGGAACAACTTTATTCGGATGATTAATAATGAAAAAATATGTTGAATAAACTTTTATTCAACATTTTAAAGAATTTTTAAAGTGTTTTTAATCGAATAAGAATTTATCCGAATAACATAAGAGGTGAATAATTTTTATTCGTTATTTGTATTATTTGCTACCTTCTTCTTCTGTTATTCCAGCAATACCGCACTTGGCAATCAGCACTTAGGGTAAATATACCAGTAATTGACATTATAAGACTTATTTCCTATTGTAATTATTAGCACAGTTTTTTTATTTTTAGTAAGCAAATTTGTAGGTGGATGACTTGATTCGTCAGCTGTTTGTAAATAAATTGAACTCATTAGTATTGACAAATAAATAAATTCCAAAAAAAGGAAATGTACAAAAGATGGGTTTCGTTGATACTTTATACAGTTCATTGATGGGAACTTTTTCCATTATAGTACTGTATTTTCTTTAGGATTGCAAGTAACCGAATGGGAGTTGGTCGTTGTAGGTCGTAAGTTTGCTGGACTTCATTCATGAAAACGAGTAAGGGACTTTTTACGACTTCATTCACAGTCCGTGGATCCCTTTCTCGAATCCAAAAGTCCACGGAAGTATGAGCTTCTTTTCTTACACCCCTCGTTTTTAACCCCTATCCTTACACCCTGTCGATTACACCCTTGAACGTTCAATTGCAAAATGATAACAAGGGTGTAATTTCACTCTGTGAATTGCTTCGAAACCCTTTCACCACTGTCTCCCCCTCTTCGTCTCTTTTTAATTACCTTTGAAGCAAGCGTTGTATGAATTACGCTCATGTTTCGATCGATAGTTCTTACGGTTACGTCGTAAAACTTGTTCTTTCAGCTGGAAAGTAAACGTGACGAAGACTGATTCGGTTTCATAGAAGAAAGACACTTATTGCTTGACTACTGATAAAAAGATTCGAAGCAGCAGCATTTTTGAGAGATTATCTGTATTAATTTTTTTTAAAAGAAATAATATATGGATAATAATATTACTGTTTAAAAGATACAGTAGTTATATAAATTAATACTTTACACCTTGTATTGTTTTAAGAATAATCATTTGTAGAATGAATTACTGTTCAGCAGGAGTTTTGGTATTCTTTGTGGTAATTTCTGTAAATAATCTGTCGATATTACACTGCAAGCATCTAATACATTTTTCCAGAGTTATTGTTCATTGAATCGCAGTGGCAACTATTTTCAAAGAATTGTTCTGTAATTTAATCTTATTTTAAAATAAAACTGATAATTCAAATAATAAGGAAAATTAACCCATAACATTAAGCTTAAAGCTTACACCTTTTAAAGTTTTTACGAATGTTCCTTTGAATATTTTGTAATACAAATTTTAAAACAACGTATCTACAACTTTGTCAATTTTATTTGTGAAATTCATGATTTCAAGAAAAGGAAATACTATTTGAGTCACTTTTCTCATAAATATTTGAGACGTCTGTACAGGAGTCTTGAAACTTTTTTTGAGGAGTTTTCTGTTTTGAAGAGTAAAGAAAATCTAATTTTCTTAGCATTAATTAAAAATCTTTTTCTTTTATTTTTTTAATCCGCGAAAGGTACGAAAATCAAAAAACTGGTGGTCAAACTTCAAAGTTTCGCCATTTTTCTAATTCTCGAATTTTTTCTTTCATTCTGCTACCTGGTATAGCCAAACTCATCTTGACTAAGGAACTTTTTGTTTTTTTTTATTTCAGATAAGCAGAGTGGCTGGAATTATAGGGAAGACTTTCCTGTTAAGCGAGTGCGTTCGAGGGTTTAGGTTGTCGCCAATTTTTATTCTTTCACTTTAGAATAATTTATGAATGATACTGAAGTATGGATAAATATATGTGAAAAATACCGATGCAAAAAATTGTATAGTTCCATTGCAAGAAAATGCCACAGAAGGCCTAAAAAATCGCGATCTACAGTAGAATACCCCCTTAAAACATGAAGCTTAAAAGTATTCCGTTAAAATATTACTCTGGTATTCGTAAAAATAAACAAGTTATAATAAATTATACAGTCGAACAACGGTAACTCCAATGTCAAGGGAAGAGCTAAAATCTTCAGATAGTGGAGGTCTCATCTTGTTGAAAAATACACTTTTCATGGAATACTCAGTTTAAAAAAAAATAGAAAGAATAAAAGTTTCCAAATTTCTTACCTTTCCAATAATTACAGAAGGACACAGTACTGCACAGAACAGAGGCGTGAGTTGGAAGCACGATATGCAGATAAGCTCGTGTTTAACACAGTCCATTGCAAATTTTATTTGAACAGTTATTTTCATTTTATTGTTACAAATGGAACGACCCCTTTTTTATACATAAATGAATTGTCGCGACCTATGTAATACTTTTATATTAATAATCTGTTCCGTTTTAGAGAGCTTTCCCTACATTTACTTCGAATGATGCGATGGAATCCTCTAAGAAATTAATATTGTTAGAAAATTGCCAAGTTAGCCAAGTTTGACAATCTAGTGATAACATCAGTATGTCCAAATCGGGAGAGGCTGGAACATAGGAGGATGTCTGACTTTTCTTTTAGGTACATTGAAATTAATTTCCTGAAGGATCTCTGGACAGTATATACATCCATTTAGTATTCTGTAAAAGTAAATCAAGTCAAGGGATATTTTCCTGTTTTCTAAGCTCGTAATGTTCAGTGAACGCATAATAAACGAATTAATTATAAAAGCTTGTTATAATATCAATAAGAAATCACGTAATATCTTGCAAAAATTACTTATTAATTCCCACAGTCAAAGTATTGAAGAGCATCTCTACAGCAGCGATGTAATTTCCATAATTTTCTCGAGAGAAGGTGTACAACAGGTAAGCATTAAAATGGCGCGTGTATGCATCTAGGTCGGCAGATTGCAATCCGTTTGTCACTGGAATGGCCAAAGGGAAACCTCTTATTAGAGATATCGAGGTATCTCATTAACGAACCCTCGATCGAACCGGTACGTATATCTGCCCGTGCCAGGAAAAGAAGTTCAAATGGTCAGGTGCAACCTGAAAGCGCATGCGTACACTTCCCTACGTAATCTTCCTTCTTTTTCAACGTCCTTCTTCCGCTTTCTGACATCATTATTCATCCTCTTCGTTCGGCGGCCTACCCAGCAGAAATCTTTCTGGAAAAGTTCATTTTTCTCTCCAATTATGGGCTTTCGACCAATTAGACGAGAAAATAAACATTTCATGGTTAGCCCTAGTGCGGTCCTCTTTTTACTATGTATTTAACCTATAGACGCACACTTTCTTTTTCTAGATCGGCCGCAGAAACACACTTTTTTTTTTAAATGTTCCTTTGTTGCTACAAAATGACTGCTATAGCCGTCATTTGCGACAACGGGTTAAGTTCTTTGGGTAAAAAATTCGCCGAATGTATAGAGCTCATATTTCAATTTTATAATATAATGAGAGGACTAACAATAAGGAACATAGAAATGCTCGGCATGTATTATAATGTCATTGTTGCGAAAGTTTTTTAAATAAATGAAGACGCGATAGGCCAAAAGAGACCCGAAGACCGCACTAGGGTTAAGTTCCGTTTTTAAATTAAGCCAATTGTGAAAAGTTTATTTGAAGTAAATTTATGGATTACTCAATTTTTAGAGGACAGATTAAAATTATTATTGTTTATTGTGTAGACGAGACTTGTTTGATCCTTTTGGTTCATGACGATATAATGAGTAATGAAATAAAATTTTGCCAAGTTGTCAACAAAGTTATTAATCAGAATATTCATTATTTTGAACCAAATAAAAATAACAAATACATTAAGGTGGACAAAATAAACGAAACATTCTATATAGTGATTTTACTTTTCCTGCAATTTGATTGAAATGTTTATAAAGTTTCTATTTTCGTTTGCTTTGTTGTTGTGCATTTATTTGCTAGAATTCTACAAACTGACACTTAAAGTGTTGAATTTTGAAATTCTACTGGTCGAAATTTAGAAAATGTATAGGTGATGTAAAATATTGAATTCTATTTGAAATTGGAAATTTGTAGACGAAAACTTTAAAACGCAAAAAAAAATGTTAAATTTCGGAATTTGGCAATAAGGAGATAAGAATGTTTAACTTTTGAAGTTTGAAATCTTAAGTTTCAGAATTAAAGAACGTAAAATTATGATACAGAATTGAGAAAATGAAGATATTGAAACTTTGGTAATTTGATATTTTAATATTAAAATTTTTGTAGCTGAATATGTTGTATTTTTCAAAATTGGATGAACGGAAATTGAGGTTTTGAAAATGAAAGATAACGAAACAAATATTCGGGAATTTGAAAATTTAAAAGTTGAATGTAAGTTACAAATTCATTTAATCCAAAATTTGGCAGTCGAAAATTCTTAAATATCGATAGTTCGAATGCTTAAATTAACAAATTTTGGAAAGTAGAAAAATCTATAAAGATAGCAATTTGAAAATCGACGTTTTAGAATTGGAAGTGTCATGAAATTTTGAATATGAAAATTTAAAATGTAAGGCTTTTGATTTCGAAGCACCGAGTTACTAATTTAAAGAAATTTTAAAAATCTAAAAAATTATCGATTTTCGAAATATTATGGTTTATCTTAATAGTAAGGTTTCCTTTATTCCTCACGCAAATAAATAACTTTAGTGCACTTTGACGCGCAATATGTAAATTTAGCACCAAAAATTCCATTTTCGAACTTTGATGTAGAAAGTTTTAGTTTTAATCTCCGTTGATTACAACATTTTTCTTACTTTTACCGCTATACATATTAATTCTCACAATCAGTATAAAGACTGCAGTAGCCTGCGGTATACATCTTAAAAGGGGTACATAATTTTGAAAAAGGTCTAACTAGACACGAAGATGTTACATGAGAACTATTAAATAAGAATAAATACGTGCAGCATTTTGAAAACATAGTTTTACATTTTATTTGATTAACTATTCTATTTCCGAAAATTTGCTTGGAAACATGGTACGAGAATGAAAGGCAATTTTTATAGAGAATTTGATTTTCAAGGAGGATGCATATTAATGCGATCGTGCGGACGTTTATGCCAGTTGTCGGTCCGAGCAACATGGACGGTTAATTGGAAGGGAAATCACTTAAGTAGCGTCCGTGAAACGGTGTTCTACGCTTTGGGTCCGTATAATTGACATGGAACGGCAAATGATACCCACGGTGTGGTCCACGGTGTTTCTTGTTAATCACGACACGCTGGGGCAATTTCCATAATTTCGATCATACTCGCGTCATTTCGAAGTGAACACATCTGAATGTGTCTGTCATACTTCCAGGGAAAGGTCACGTGACTCACGTGAGTATTACTTCTTGCCAAACTAGGTCTCCATCGGTGCGAATTCGAATAATACGAAATTTGATTTAGAGTGAGTTCGAATAATACAAAATTCGATTTAATGCTAATTCGAATAATATGAAAGTTGATTTAGTGCGAATAATGGCGAAATTTGATTTAGAGTAAATTTCAGTAATGCGAAATTCGATTTAATGGCAATTCGAGTAATGTGAATAATGGCAAAATCTGATTTAGAGTGAATTCGAGTAATGTGAAATTCGGTTTAATGCTACTTCGAATAATGCGAAAGTTGATTTAGTGAGAATAATGGCAAAATTTTGATGCGTTTAATGCGGAAGTCGATTTAGTGCATTGTTCGGCAAAATTTTATTCGGGTACCAGATAACGAATAAGTGTAACGAATAAGAATTTATTCGGATGAAAATTTATTTCGTTTTTCTCTTTTTTTTTGTTATGATACAGACGGACATGTTCGACACAAACAGAGCTTTTGTACATACAACCAGGAAAGAGGTGATCCGTCGTATAAAAGCAAGTCGAAAACATAGAATAAAATTTTTTCATTTACGGCTTCTATATCGAGAAAATTGAGTTTGAATATTCATTAGGCACCCTTCCAGTTAATTACCCTCAATCCGTTTAATTCACCGAATCTGACTAGCCACCGCTACTTCTTTTATGTTTATAAACAATATCAGTCAGGATTTGGTATAATGTCATGTAATGGTGTACACTGTCCACAGATCCTTAAGAAAATGCATGAAAATTTGTTTGGAGCAATCACGGATAAGTGGTATCCAAAAAGTTCAGAAGACACGACTTCATAATGGTTTGAAAAACAAGACAAGCTATGTTGCTTGCAAGAAAAGAGATCGGATAAAAATCCTGCAACACGACGATGATTGACTGCTCGTTGTTTGTCCGAATTCAGAACCAGCGCATCCAATTAAGACATACGAAAGAGGAATAATGGCGATTCTTTTACGGAAAATACAAGGCAATTCGCACCGATGAAAAACTGGTCCTTATTATTTTATAACTGGTACGCTTCTCAAACGAACAAGCAATGATCGCATTCTTTTGTAGAAAAGTTCGATCGAATTGCGAAAAACGAAAAAAGCTGTCGTCCGAACGGGAAACAAATAACGATTCTGGGACATTTGAGCAATAAGCAAGTTTTTTAAGGGTGATGAGTCTTTAGAAATGTTGAAAAACAAATTTGTGCCGCCCAATCATTAGTTTTGGCAACGTTCGAATGTGAATTAATATTATTGTTGCAGAAATCGAGTAACATTTGCAGGTTTTTACAATAAACATACAGGTCGTATGTACGTCATTTGTTATTGAAGTATTAACAGAGCAAAAACGAAATTTCATATGTGCTGAATAAATAAAAATGACATTTAGAAAGTAATTTTCAAATATTTAAATTTCAAAGTTGTGCATTTCCAAAAACGTAATTTTTTAAATTACTGATACCAAACATCCCATTTTTCAAATCATTCCTTTTCTAGATCAAAAACGTGTTCCAAAATTCAAACATCTAAATTCTCCAAGCGTATAATTCTAGAATTGTGAATTTCAAAGTGTTTTATTTATCAGATTTGCAATTTCAAAAATTTTAAATCACAAATATTAAGGTACAGCAATTTTCCAATTTCCAAGCTTCCATATTTCGAAATTCTATGTTTCTGGAGCTGCAAATTTTTAAATTACTAAACAATTTCAAAGATTTCAGTTCCATAGCTTAAACATTACCAAATGTGAAGCATCGAAATGTAGAAAAGTTCCAAATTTCCCAAGTTTGCAGTTTTCTAAGCAGTTTAATTTCAAGGCGTCGAATTTCTAGGTCATAATTACCAAATTTCAAACTGAATATTTCCTCTTCTTACGGTCCAGATAACTCCACAGAAAGTTCCATTGGATCAATTTAGGAACTGATCATTTTCGAGGCAACCTTTTCTGTTTTACTAGCATGCCCTGGTCCGCGATTTTTCTACGTATAGAATTCGAAATATTGTATTTTTTCCTTGTATTTTGTAGCCGGGTAAATTCTGTTTCGAGCGCGCGGATGCCGAGCTTCGCCACCTAGCGGCTGTGCGTGGAACTATGGATAGTTCGCCGGCGCGTTAACAAAAAATACTCTATGACGCTCCGAAAAAAAAGTAAAGACGCTAATGTGAAACTTTCATAACAATCAGTTTAGTAGTTTTTGAGATTTTTGCGAATATACATACAAACCCTCTCTCTTTATTATAATAGTAAGATATTAATACAACCTTTGGCAAAAAGTTTTGAATCAGAGACAATAATATCGATGTAATTTAAAACATTACAGTCTGAGATACAAGATACTATTTGTTTTTTATTTCTATTACTTAACATCGCATCAACCGCTTGTGTGAGTTATTAGCGACGTACATAAGAGGTAAGGTTCACATTTTGTTGTACAGTTTGGTGTACTTTAGATAGTTGAGTAGTCTTTGTAATGATTTCTTGTCTTTTAAATTGTCTTTTAAGGTGGGCCTTATGTCGAATTGCTGTCTATGAGCAGTGTAGGATGGTGTGTTCCACTGTCAATTGTATTTTGCACAGGTCGCAGGACGGAGGTACTATTGTATACATACATGTACCTATTTAAAACACATGATAAAATAAAATTAGTTTGATATGAAGTAAATAATCAAGAAATAATAAAAATTTTTGTTTACTATCAAAGAAAAGAGAGTGAGAAAACAAAACGTTACATGGAAAAAAGTATTTGATCGGCAGCAGTCCTGAAAAAAAAGTTTTCACTCGTGGCAGACATAATCACTCGATGAACGTATATGGTTCCATCGAACCTGATTTGAACAATTTTGATTTTGACAAATTTGATCGGTTACTTTCTTCCATGTAACATTTTGTTTGCTCACTCTTTTCTCTTTGATAATAAACGAAATTTTTCATTTTTTTTTATTACATATTTACTTCCTATGTTTTAAATAAATGCAATAGTATTTTGTACCTCAAAGACCGCGGTGTTTTCACTCACTTTCGTGTTATTGCATTTGATCGAAGACATTTTGCCAAGGGTAGTACAATACAATTTTCAAATCTAACGAAAAATTTTTAATTCCATCTCGACACTCCAGAGAGACGTAAAATTGTTCGCCTTATGGAGATACATTAATTAACAAAATTGTAGGTGTCGTTAATTGTAATTACCGGTTTTACGAAAACTTTTTGCCCCCGTTTGAAGGAGGAAGTAACAGATCAGAGTTGAAAAATGTTCCTACATGGCCAATTATTTTCCGTGAAGAGATTCGTTCGATTCCAAGAAAGTACTCCTCAGAGTTCGTGGTTGTTACTTTGCTGTTATGACTCGGGTTCGCTTCGGTTGCTCTCTTTCTGCCGATTGCTTTCAATTAAAAGCCACCGGCACGCTCACCTGATTGACCGAATCGAATTCATCGAAACGGATCTTACAGTTCCTTCGTACAGTTGTCGAAATAAACCCGAACGTTCGACATTTTGGATCCGCTGAAAGATCTGTCGCTCTTCTGGAACTAATCTGAAGGAGAGCATACACGTGACATCACTCATTTGTATAACGTTCACATGAAACAAATAAATGAGCATAACTAACGCTAATAAAGAATAAATAGCTAAGGGCTTATAAATTGTAAATTGTAAAATATTCTGTATAAAACGTTATAGCAGAATATTTGTCATTTAAAGAGTCTTGTAAATAATGGTCAAAGGAATAACCGAACTCTATCCATACGGAAAATTGCCGAATTTCATGACCCATTTTCTCCCAGACCACTACAGTGATTAGTATCAAATTTTGACTGAGTACTACAACATTGTACAGTAATTGTGTAATACTCACTAGTTATGGGCTTTAAAAATGCAAATACTTGCTCCTTGTATCCTTAACAGACACTGAAGTATGAATAGTATACACAAAAAAAGAAGTTTTATGAAACAGATTTCATATAGATAAATGCAAAGTACTCTACTAATAGTGCTAAATAAATTGAATGCACCATGGTTTTTTTTAAATCTTTTAGAAAGAAAATTACTCGATGCTTAATAAACCGTTAAAAACGTGTTGAATGATCATTTTTTTTTCCAAATGTAGGCATCATTTTCCAGATCCCTTCATTCAGTATCTTTAGTAGCTTCTTAGGATTCACCAAAAAAAATTTTAGCAAATTTGTTGTTTTAAATCCGGAGAAAATGGGTCAAAATGGATGAAAAAGGCAATTTTACAGGAGAACCATTTTTCCAAAAAGCAGCAATAATTGACTTGTTAATCGATTTATTTGAGTGATTTATCGAATTAATTTGCATATTCAAGTTTGGTACACTGTTAACATGCAACTAACTTAGAAGATAAAATTGGAAGATATGTTCCAAGATGAAGAAGATGTCCTTGAAGACATGCTCGTGGAGCAGGAATTCATTGATAATAACTTACTTCGCTGATGGCATTCAATTTTTGAAATAAAAACTTATACACTTCTGATGTTCAGTATTAAACAAAATTTTACTGAACTATGCAGAAAGATGTATATTACCAGAACTGACAATAAAGAAATGATTTGTCGTTTCTTGTGTGTGGGTTCCCTTAAGATTTTTTCTAAACGACTCATATTGTTTGAAAGTCCTTCAAATGATCCAGAAAGACCACATTAAATTTTGTTCACTTTGAAATTTACATTTTAAAATTGCGCTATTGTACTGTAATGAATTATCTTATTCTGTTATAGTGTACTGTTTTAATTCGTGCACATTTATAAATTGTTTTCCTTCTGTATAGACAACTTACGAAAGCTCAGACCAAAAATTCTTTATAGTATTGCAATGACATCAGGACAACACGTTAGCCTTTCCAAAAGGGTGCATTTTTTACGAGTAAAGTACGCTTTTATACTTCTTAGTGTGTACACTATAAGTGCATTATCATGTTAAAAGATAAACTTACAATCTCAGCAATACGATCTCCATGGTTCCTGATTTGTTCTTTTAGTCAATTTAAATATCTGTTGCTTTTCAATGTACTTTTAATATTTTGTTTTGTTTATTTTAAGTTTACCCTTGAATATTGTTGACACCTGTCTTGCTGTTGTACCCAGTTCCTGTCCACACTATTATACTATCTTCATCTATCTGTCTCTCTTTTTTGGATACTTGTTATGTTCTTCTATCGTGGCAGTAGTAACTAAATCCATCTGGGTCACCTATGTAAATTTAATTTCTTCTCGTCTTTAAAAATGATGTTAGTCCACATTTACTTTCAGCGGACTCATTCTATTGCAACTCGCATACGTTGTTTTTTATATTTTGCCGTTAATGCCGGTTTTCTTTTCGGTTACATTCCCTGCATGTTATCTCCCGTCTGTTGCACTGGACGAACACTTCTAACGTTTGCTGCGACTCCAGTATTTTCAGGAATCTCCTTTCAGAAAAACAGGACAGTATTTTCTAATCAACCTAATATAGCCATGTTCGAGTATTTTTCTGCTCGTCTGCAAATGATAGAGAATCGTCACGTTTTCGCCATTTTGTATGTAACCCTTCTTTTTATTATATAGTGTAGCATCAACTAAATACATGTAAGAGTTATTAGTGACTGCAGAGGACTACTTACACATTATTAAGCATCATCGTAAAGTTGATTACGAATAGAATTATTTCAGAGAGGGGAATGAAGGATGAATTAATTGTTGTGGACTGAAAATTTTGGATAATACAAGTTTCGATGGGTAACTGTTAAATTTGATTTGCAGTTATAACAAATAGTATTTATGTATAATGGTTCTTGAAAGACTGGTATTAAGCTGTTACTATACAATGACATATTAACCCTTTGTACTCCTTTGTCGAGTGTAACTCGACATCCATATTATTTAAAAGGTACTCCTATGTTGAGTCATACTCAACATTTTTAAATTGCCACTTTAAATATGTATTATATTTCGCAATATTTTTTTTACCTAGATAAGCAATATTACATGTATATGACCCTTTTTAGTAACAAAAAAAGTGCTTGAAGTGTTCAGCTACATGATTGCTTGTACCTAATTGGTTCATATCAATCAACTGTCTTTTGAAGTACATTTCAAATAAAACACTTGAAACAATAGGGTGTTGTTAACAAAAAAATTAGGAGTTCAAAGGGTTAAAATCTAGTATGTGCGGTGAAGTAGAGGATTTCCATTCTTCTTCCCAGGTGTGTTCGACTGTCATTTTGGACATTTTATAGAAATCAATCGAAAAGGCTCTTCTACTTAAATCGGTATTAGAAAGAGCAGTTCCATGTACCAGTTTATCCGCAATTCCACTTTGCTCTGTATCAACAGGCGACGGAATCCGTATTATAACTATATTATCACCTTGATTAATTATTGGAAATTATTTTCTTGTACAGTTAAAATAAATTTATAACTGGGTGAAGCGTCATCAATTGAATTCAAAGAATCACAAAAAATCGCATATTTGTGGTCAACATCTTCAATAGCTATTGGGAATTTCTCCAAGGCAACTGTTTCTACAAAAAAGGCCGCAGCTTCTTTGAATTATTATCCCTTACAAAGTGTTCTGATTGCTTAGGAGTACCTATTGTTTGTAGTTAAAAACGAAAAAATATGAGGTAAATTGTCTTGTCCATCACAGAGACACTTTCAAATGACACGTTAAATCGTTTTCTAGGATCAACTGGTTTATGTATTTATCAGCAAATACTGTGAGAGCAATTACCAGGCGCCTTGCTTATGGCGGAGCGATTTTCACAGGACGAGTTAACTCGACTTCTCGAGTCAACAGGTTAACTTCTATTTTTGCATACTTATTCCTACTGAAAATGATGTGTATTACATACATTGCATGGTTTAAAAGCGATTATTAATATAAAACACATAGCTCGTTCTATTTTCAAATTCTTACTGCGCGAAATTGTATATTTTTGTAATATTGAAATATTCTTATCCCTCACCATAAGTACACCTGCACTCGGTCAATTTTCAAACTCGATTCAGATGCACGGATAACAAACTGTCATTACCTTGCTTGGCTCGTGTAAAAACATTTTGTCATGCTGTTGAAACAGGATCATTATTGTAGAAAGTATGTAAGTAACTCCTGGAACGATGCGGGATGAAAAAAAAAAGTCTACGGCGTAGACTGTACGAATCGTCAGATTCGAATACGACCGTTATGTTCGAGGGCATAAGGCCGCTTCCACGTGTCCACGTATTAAGTGGAAGCACACACAAACGGGAGACAAAACATCCATGTGTTTTCGGATTGCTCTGCTTGCCAGATGACACTCTCCGGAGCTGGAACGTGCACGCGCGCGCAACATACGGACCCTGGAAAAAGGCCCAAACCCTCTCCTCCTTCGACGCCCCCTCTACCCACCTCCCCGCCCCTTCCCCTTCACCTCGCCGCCTGGCTCACCTGGTCCTCTGTGGCGTGTGCCCCTCGCGTGCCTGGCAAATTGTTCTTCCGCCATCCTGCGTGATCGTCCTGCAGAATTTTCCAACCACCGCACCGTGTGATATTTCGGCAATCTAGCGGAACAAAGTTATTGCACCAGTCGAAAGTCTAGCTGTAAGTCTAAAATGGCGGTTAAGTTACACGTTGACTGTTATGAATGTTTACAGGGCTAATAAAATAGGTTTTGGAAAAAAAAACTTGTATACATACCTTGAATGACAGAAGATAATAATACATACTCACAAATGTTACTCGAGTATACTGGTATAATTTGAGAGAAAAACTGAAGCAAATGATACGCGCCCGTAGGATCACACGCAGTTAACTATGTACTTATATCTTGGGACTTTATAAATTGATCATTATATTCTAAAAGAAATTTATCATATTTACGTGGAACTTGTGTAAACTGTGAGTAATCTTGTTACTAACTTCAGTTCGGATAATCAAGGCTCTACTGTATTATGATAAACACAATTGTCAGTTTCCCTGTCATTATTACGAGGGCATTCAATAATTAAAGAGACAAACGGCTGTTGTTTTAATACGGTTCATTCAGTTAATTTAATAACATACCTATTTTTCGACATAGTCCCCTACTGCAATTGTACACTTGACCTATCACTCTACTAGTTTTTTTATGACAGCAACAAAGAATTTTTTGTCTTGAAGCTTGAGCGAGTTTTTGGACATTTGTTTTCACTTCTTCGTATTTTATATTCTAACAGGAAATTATCATATTTATGTGAAACGTATGTAAACTTTAGTTCGGATAATCGAGGTTCTACTGTATAATGATGATAGTACACCCGATGATTTTTCGAAAACATTCGAGAATTGATACGGAAGGAGACAGCCGGATTTCACCGAAACACTCGTCTCGTGGAATTAATTGCGGTCAAATAGATCATAAATTAATGCCGACCACACGTACCGATCGACTTCTTAACTGATCGCTTTAATTAACGTTAACGTTAATGAATTATACTCCTCACAGCTTGTCGGCTATATTTCTTTGGCGAATGGTTGATCCGCTTTTCATCTCTCAGTGCAAGTATAATTTATTTTTTCACCGGGATATCTTGGAACGTTTTTGTCTTTTTCATGGAACGTGCATCAAGTGCGATAAAAAGAAAAGCACGAGAAACATTGCGGCTAATATTTCTTGTGTATGAAGTTGTGTAAAACCAACGTTGACAATTATTATTCATTTTTGCGAGACAAATAGGATACTTTATCCTGTGGAATTGTAATTTTTAAGTTTAAACAGAATATAGATTTTTTAAACCTGTTTGATTTAAGTTCCAATACGAATATTGAAATAATTATTAATAAGTATACACTGGTCATTAATTAATGAGATAAATATTATTAGAAAAATTAATACATATCCTATTGTATTTAAATCACAAACTCAATTACATCTTTATGTAATCTGTTTAGTTACCTTTTTAAACTAATTACTGTGCTATATCACTACCGAGCATATTGCATTTAATTTGGCCTAATTTCTCAATAATTAACTTGAAATCAATTATTTCCTAACAACAATAATATACATATAATAAAAATTTATTATGAATAACAACGATTCATTATAACTGACACGTTACTTATATAAGAAATTTCTGATATAAATTATTTACTTCTCTGTATTATAAAACTAATAACGTCTGTAATATTATTAATATAAACGATAATTTGGAATAATAGAATAAAGAAAATAAGTTGAAATTAAATATTTAGAACAATTAATATGAATGTAATATTACTAATATTGTTTCTTTAAAACCTAATACAATTTGAAATAAGTAATTATTTAATAACAAAGTAATACAAATATTATTTGAATTTTATGTTATTACTTTTTAAGAACGACTATCTCCAAACAGGTTCAGATTTTGAATTTTCCAACATTTCAAATAAAAACATGTATTACTTAACATAAAATGAATATTTTAATTATTCGTAAAATCACTATCCGAGGAAAAACATTCAACTCCCCATTTTACTTTAATAAACAGTTCTGCATATCATATATTCGTATTTACTTTTCTTAATACAAAATGTTTGATAGAGTCATAATATGTAATCTTTCACATCGTCCGTTTCCACTAATGAATTCCCTCATTAATTATTGTCCACTAATCAGACAAAAAAAAGTGCTTTCCAGAAAATGAATTTTGCAGCAACATGTGATGTTTGAATTTTATTGGAGGGCCCGTTGTACAAATTAAAGAATATTTATCTGAATGTTGATTAAGGACAGGTGTTAATGCTCGGGCGACTCTCACAGTTTTACGATCGAGCACACTAAATCATTTTACTTGGTAACACTATGACCCTGACGTTTCCAACGGCGATAAAGCCGACTGTTATACTTGTGACAAAAGAAACGATAAAAGCCGTATTCCTCGTTCATTACAATAATAAATGAATAATTCTCATACACGATTATGTGCGCCGTGCTAACGCTACCATACTTGACAAATTTATTTCTGCCGTGTTTATCTTGTCCTCGTGGTCGATGACAATAAAGATCTTGAAGCGAACGTCAGAAACATCAGCCAAGACGTTATAACGTCAGATCGGATCTAACGTTGAACAATTTTTCAAAATCAGATATGTATTAGGAAATTAATAGAAAAATGTGAATGAACGTAGAAAATGGCAAATTTTGGAACTCGCTGCCTATATGAAATTATTACACAACATACAGGGGTCAAAGAATTTTTGTAGTTTATTTAACAAGATACTGACAAAAATTGACTAAAGGATTTATTGCCACAAAGAACAGAATTAGAGCCGATCACTATAGTTTAGCTATCTCTCACGTTCGCGTTAGTATTATAAATAACCCAAAATGTAAATGTAACTATGAAAGCGAAGATATAATCCATGTAGTTTGGCAATGCAAACTTTACAATCCTTAAACAGCAAAATTAATCAAGAACTTGCAAAGAATAAAGTTGCAACTACCCCTTAATATGGAAGCGATAATTGCAAAACCAAACATTACGGCCGCCTTTATGTCTTCACTTTCCTAAAAGAATGCAACTTACGTATCTAGAGACATGTAATTATAGAAGCTAGAAAATTATCAATGATACAGTTAACAATGTAATTCATCAGTCATACACACACACACACACACACACGTAAAAATACTCATGGAAGCAATATAAACTTTCATTGGGGTTTCCCTGATAAAAAAAAAAAGATATTGACAGACAATTGTATTCTTCAATATATAAAACTATGTTGGCGTTGATGTTGTCCTTTAATAAGTATTAACAGTATTATTACTATTATTTGTTTATTGTAATGAGGTTTAACGCCTAGTAGAATCTTCGTGATTTTACACGCTTAATACAATATGTTTACATACTAACTTAATGTTCATATTTATGTATTACTATACTACATGCAATTCTATTTAGAATATACTTATACAACACAGGGTGTACCACCTAACTTTATCACCTGAAATATTTCCGTTGTAATTAGAGTTTCGTAAAAATGTTTCCTACAATAGTTGCATAGTTTTGTGGTGGCCAGTGTTTAGTAACAATAGTTTTATTCTGATGTAAAGGGTTAACGAAATAAGAAGGTACTAAAAATTAAAAATTGCATTAAGAAATGAGGTCAGTCCGCAGGCGGAATTGCGACCTTGAATGGCCTAATTCGGATGATAGTACTATAGCTACCGGCTCTGTTCCGATCGTCGAAGTAAACTACTCCGCTGGACACGCTCAGGCCTAAGATAAATCATTTTCAGTACTTTCATGTTACTGCTGACACACGGTGTCAACTTAGTACATACAGGGGTTGAACAAAATATTGAAAACACCGCGTACATTAAGAATCTTCTTTATTAATATCGTGTAGGACCACCATTGGCGTCTAATACAGCCTGAATTCTCCTGGGAATGGAATCATACAAATCCTGAATAATATTTAATGGGATATTATACCATTCTTCAAATACAATCACAATGTATACAAATTCAGGGCTATTAATCTCAATTACACAATACACGATTTATAAGCAATGTTTCTATTATTTCGTCCAACCCCTATAGATTTCTAGTACATAGAAAGAGGAAGTACCGCAGACGTGGGCAAATTTTATTTGAAATGAAAATAAGAAATAGCTGTTTCAAATAATATTTCAGT
Source organism: Macropis europaea (assembly GCA_916610135.2). Classification (NCBI taxonomy): domain Eukaryota; kingdom Metazoa; phylum Arthropoda; class Insecta; order Hymenoptera; family Melittidae; genus Macropis; species Macropis europaea. The sequence goes on from OU744345.1 coordinate 25,903,109, forward strand.
CCGTTATTTTCAATAGTGTTATTTGAAAATACAGACAATATCGATTTATTTGAAATAATAGCAATTTCAAATAATAAATGTCTTCATTATTTCGTTATTTGAAATTCGGCAAAAGAAATAATCATCAAAGTAATTCAACTGAAAGACTTTATTTCAAGAAATTTTTACAATTTGCTTTGAGCAAAATTCTCTCTTCAAAAAGTTCATCAGGAAGAGATTTTTGTCTGGGACCATCTAATATAGTTGTGAAAGAAAATAGTTGTTCTACTGGTGCGGAAGACGAACAGGGGTTGTTATTCTTCAGGAAAATATCTTTTCAAAACTGTAAGTGGTTGATGTTCCTCAAACAAAAGTTGTAACACTGTACCGTATAAACAGAAGAGTGTGAATTGAACATGTACTCACCAAGCATAAAACCATAATGTCAGAAAAGTAAACGCGGTACGATTGAAGTACATCAGTTGAACTGTTGAACGAATATTTCATTATTTTATTATCTTAGATACAAGATGATTATTTTCAAAATTATTTCTTGGAATAAAATAACCCAATTGTGTTTCAAAAACGAAATAATGATCAAATAAAATAACAGGTTATTTGAAGCAATATTTCAAATAATGTCATGTCAAAAGTGCCCAGGTCTGAAATACTGTAACCACCGCGTGACACTAGACTATTCCAGAAATGAAGTGATCACGCTTCGTGTGTACATCATCGTATACTTCTGAACATCGTGTGAACGCCTACATTATAAATCCCATGAACGATTCGTCAACCTTACAAGGTGCTGTCACCGAAAAAAGGAAGCAAGATTTCCATCATACCGGTACAAGGTGTGTTCACGGTGCATTTTTCAAGCCGGCGGATGCTCCAAAAATCCTTTCCTCTCGTGCTCCCAGACACGTGATGAATAATTCAACGAGACTTCGCGTTGTAACTCGTTTTCCGTTCATGTAGTATGTGGTACACGCGCTGTTGCCGTTTCACGTCACCACGAAGACACGGGACACGCGTCCTCATGGTCTGCCATAGGGTCGCCATAACGGCAGCTGCGGATACACCCGCACACCGTTCGAAAAAAACCCCATGGCTTCTGTCGCGTGTCGATTAAACTATGCCACCTTTGCTCATGCTGCATTGCCTCCTTTGAGAAGAAACTTAAGGACCCTTCGGACCGCAAGACAGGTTCGCTATACCACCGGATCATGCCACAAGTGTAATCGACTTTATGTGTGACACGTCAATTCTCAGAGGGGAGGTCACGTATATGAGCCATTCCACGTGAAATCGTGGAAGATTTCCTGGATTACTCTCAATTTTACGGAATGTGTTGATTCGTTAGAGAAATTAATTTATGTATTAGGTTGTGTAATAAGTCCTGTCGCCTCGACGGCGGTACACATCTCGAAAAGTGTTATCTGAAGCTATTGCTTATACATTATACATGTATTAGCTGGGATGCATATCGAGTTAGGAGTGGTTTGGAAGTGTTTCATCTGCAGTATTGACCAGTTCTTCTTTAGTTTCGATCGAGAAAAGTGCATCTTTGAAATGAGCGATCAGAGTATTTATTTTTAGAATCTAATGCTTTTTTATTTTCGGAAGAAAAAAAGTGTGGAACAAATAAAGAAAAAAATTCGCCAGACATTGTTCCATCTGATTTTTATGTATTCTATATATTACAAAATTCTCTCAATGGGAAATCGTTCAAAAAACACCGAAGAAATAAATATACGCGTGTCTGAATTTTTTAATAACAAAAGCAAAGAATTTTATACCAAAGGAATATTTAAGTTACCCGAAAGATAGCAGAAAGTTATAGACCAAATTGGTATATACATAATTGATTAGGTAAGTTCTATATAAAATTAGTGGTATTATATTTAGCACGTTCCATGCCACAGTGAAAAATTCCATAACTAGTCAGACGCGTGAAAATAAGTCTCTATGAATACATAACGTTAAAAACACAAACATTGAATTGTCTTATGATATACCATTCATTTGGTACTATTATTGTGGCGTTCGTTTTAATTAGAATATAAAGATTCTTACCATTTATTTAGTATAATCGAATTTTGTGCGTGAGACGTATACGACCCACGCGGCACATAACGTGTTAATATTCTTCTAAAGAATCGCGACAGGACTTATTACACAACCTAATACAATTTTAACATCTCAGATGGAGTTGTTTTTCCGAAACTGACAACAATCAGTTGACACGCCACCATTTTGTTCTAAATGTTCGTATTTCAGCTGTGTATAGGTGCTGTATAGTATTTATAGTCTTCTTAATAATAAATGTTAATTTTTTATAAGTTATATTACAATATTCATAGTTAAACGTTTGGTTTCTAATATGACGCTACTGCCACCGTGGAATCGCTTTCAAAAAAATGTTAGCAACATCCTTGAATCTTTTGCTGTAAATTGGAGTGATTTTGGGAAAATTCTTAAAGAAAATAAAATTTATGACGCCCAGCGTCCTTTTTGCCACTTGTCCATATCACAACAAAAGCTACACTACTTTTTATTTGTATCTCAAAATTTTGAAAAGTTTATTTGGAATATTATACACACATACTAGACGCATCAAGCCAAATTAAAGAAACTTAAACCAAAATAATCTTGTCAGAATTACTATAGAAAAATATTGCAGATTAATACTTCGACTTTCTTTTCGAAGGTATTTTTAACGCTATAATGTTCATACATGATTACCAAGCATCACTAAAAAAAAATTAAACCTATGAGCTGCACGGCAAAAAAATTGTCGCCTCCTCGTCGTTTCAATTGCCTTCTTTAATGTTTTTCAATTAATACCACTTTTCATTACTTTGAAAAAAATTTCGAAATAATCTTGATGTTTGTCCTTACCATATAAGCTATTAAGAAGGATGCACAAACTTTAACAGTAATAAAAAAAATAAACTTACAAGCTGCACCGTAAAAAGATTGCCGGGCTCCACAATGTTCCGAATGTTCTTTTGCAAATTTTGCTATTTTTGTAAATATTGCAAATTTCGCAAGTTATGTACTTTTCCGGGAATGCAGGGTGCTTCCTTGCTTCTAACGTGTCTGCTGTTATTGCTACACATGCATGTATGGAAACTTAGGATGTTGTGTTTTCTTTCTCCTTCTGTTCGTCTATTGTAGTATCATACCACTGTAATTCTGCAAGTCTGTTGTCAGTAATTTCTGGAAACCACGTGCGTTCCTGGGGTCTTATTACTTGTTCTCAATAGTGATCTTCCTGTCATGAGTCTACAGTACAGGGCCTGCGGTTAGAGGGGCATCGCGATGCGTAGCGTCGTAAAGATTCTTTTTCAGAAAGTTTCATCAAAACGATTCGAGCATGGCAATAGCGTCGTATTAGAAACCGAAGAGTTAACTTTAAATATTGTTAGACAAATTAATGAAACTTAACCCTTTGAACTCCTTTGTCGAGTCACACTAGACATCGATTTTATTCACAGGTACTCCTATGTCGAGTCACACTCGACATTTTTAAATTGCCAGTTTAAATATGTATTATTATTTCGTAATATTTTTTTTTACCTAGATAAGCAATATTACATGTATATAACCCGTTTCTGTAACCAAAAAGGTCCTTGAAGTGTTCAGGTACATGATTGTACGTACCTAATTGGACCCTATTAAACAACTGTCTTTTGAAGTACATTTCAAATAAAACACTTAAAATAATAGGAAGTTATTGAAAATAAAGTTAAAATAAAATTAGGAGTTCAAAAGGTTAGCATGTATTGTATATGCATAGAACGGATGTATTTTCAGGTTTACGCTGACTGTAAATTCAATGCAGCAGATTTGAGCGGGAATATAAATATTGAGAACGTAATGGTGACGTATTCAAACGTTTTGGTTATAGTCACAGAATTTTTATATTTATTATTTTATACAATATTCGATTTGAGAGGCTGAAATTTTACACAAATTTATTTCTCGTTTAGCTATCCTTTATAATTTCGATAAATTTTGAAAACTAAGGAATATTTTGAATGGATCAGTTGAAAAACAAAATGTAAATTAGTTGTAACTAATCACATCAAATTCATGTAAAAGGAGTATATCTTTTAATTTTGTACATAATAACTATAAATTGCAATAAAACATATTTTTGTGTAGTGAATAGTTTGCGGATATTTGCGTAACTGAGCAAGTAGAAATACGTGAGATGCACATATAATACAATTACAAAAACAGAAAATATATTTTTTAAATATTAAAAAAACAAAAGAGAGCATTGTGAAAGTTTCATTTTTTCAATCGGACTAACACAAAAAATATGGAAGTCTAAAACTGTATACGTATTCATATAAAAATCCACAGTCAAATTTACTTTTTCTTTCGATATTTTAGGAACGAGAAATTGATATTAAGTAAATTTTACGTGATATTATAAAGAAATTTATTTCTCTTATTATTTGAACAAAACTGAAATTGCATGTATGATTTTATTCCTCAATTGGTTCCTCTCATACTAAAATCAGTCCTAACGATTTCAAAAAGTGAAGAGATCAAGGCTTCGAAAAATATCGAGATTCAAATAATTTTTCTACGGAAGCCACTATACATATACGTAAACCCAACGAAAGCAGCTGTTTCGAGCCGGTGTCCGGACACCTAACCCAAACCTAACTTTGCTAAGACTGTACCCGTTCATCCCCTGCAGGGTGATTAAATGAAGCACCACGATTCACAAAGGAAACCAACCGTAAAACACTGTTGCACCCCCACTGTCCCCTTTTTACCCGAAACATTAACCGACGGTTAAGACGAACACGTTGGATCAACACGAGTTAGGTTGATGTTTTCAAGGGATTCCACCGATCCGCGCGCTTCGATGAGTGTTGAATGGCAGTTGTTAGCACATGCTATTGCCCAATAAAATACATGAGGAGGTCACAAACCGGACGAGCGTTTTTTTGACCGAGGCCAGAGTTGAATCATACAGATTGACCAGTCTAAACAAACTGTAAAATATTAACCGAGTGTGGCCAACTATGTTTGTAGTAAATTAAATAAGGGCAGAAGTTTGAGACTATACGACATTTAGAAATTTTAACTAATATTATTAGGTGAAGACATGTTCAATTGTTATTAATTCCTATATACTTCATAGGTTGTTAATTTCCGTTGCTAATTTGTACATACACCCCCGTCCATAAGTCATGGGACACCTTGCCATTTCTGAAAAAACCTGGATTACGATATACTTTTATCGGTTACTTACTTCGATATGAACGATTCTTTTAAAAACATTTATCTTGGCACAACATATTTTGAATGATATGGTTAGTATTCCGTTATAATTAATATTAAAAAGAACCTGAAATGATTATAGTACGGTTCCAGACCACTTTTTCAGTGCGTTAAATTTGGGAGACATTTGTTTCCATTATTTGAAATCCAAGAAGAATCACCAGAAAAAATGATCGTAAAACTGCCAAGGCTATTTCAAGTTAATATCTCAAAAGGGGAAGCATATATTAGTGAACAAATTGATACATATATTTTTCAATATATTTTAACATTTAGAAATTGTATTCAGTATAAATAATCTGTAAATAATCGTTTGATTCAATATAGTGAGTGCTTAATAATTTTAATTTATACGTAAGGCTGAAATTAGTAGGTGTCCCATGACTTATGGACGAGAGTGTACTTTATATTATACTAATATGAACGATTAGTAATATTGACAAATATTTCTGATGCAAAATGAAGTGTTTTCGAGGGGGACATAATGGGTGATAATAGCTTCTGTACATGCTTTTAAACATTGACAATATGACGATTTTATATAATTACAAATATGTAATAAAACAAGTACATACAATGAAACTAGTCGTTTGGTTCATTTATAAATTGTTAAAAATCTTGTTCCCGTTGTTACATAGAAATTCATGCACGACAAACAGAAAATTTGTGTACTACTAACACATTAACGCGTTTCGAAATTTCACTTCCTCGTACACGTGTAGAAAATTATTCCTTACTTGCAGAAGATTTTAATCATCTTCGGAATAAACCGTTTCTTTGATATAACTTTCTTAAGTACACATATGCTCGGCGGACACCCAAAGTGAATTATCTCGAAAATGAAACCGCGTAACAAAAAATTTTATTCTTCAGTTTCAACTTATTTTCGGACAACCTCCACTTCGATTGTATCACAATCACGTGTACAACCTGTATTTGCATAAAACGTTCGTTAGCGGCCTTCTGATTAATGTGGCTTTCACGTATAAGTAATTAACAAAAGATTACAGTAATTGAAGGAAAATAATAAAATAAAAGAGAGTGAAATAAAAATTATAATGATACAGTAATGTCATGAGAGAAGGGAAGAGAGCGACGATCACAGATAGGGTGACGGTGAGAGGAGCATGGTTAAGTAAACGGAAATGCGTGAGTGAGGGGGGGTGGGGGTTAATGAGCAAGCAGAAGGGTGGGGGAAGGGAATCGGAAGAGACGGTGGTAGCGAAGCTATAGGAAAGGGGAAGGGGGGAGAGGTGCGTACTTTCTGTGAGAAATGTGGCGCGTGCCGGCGCGTGCCCCGTAGTCACGTGCTGTTCATCATTGGCGTAGATTCACCATTTCCTCACTCCCAATTTTCAGCACGACGGAAATTTCGATTTGATCATCGATCGAAAACTCTATCAGATGTTCATCATTGGCGTAGATTCACCCTTTTCTCACTCCCGATTTTGAGGTAAAAGGAAATTTCGATTTGGACTTAGATCGAAAACACTATCAGATGTACACAAGCCTCCTAATTCTTCTTTTTAAAAATTTGACTAGTTTTAATGTCGGTTGTGTCTTCGCCTAAAAGTTCTTGGCAGAAACCTCCAAAATTTCGGACTGTTCTGAAAATTTGGTGGTTATTCAGATTGCTTAACAGTCGTTCCAAATATTTCAAAGTGACTCAAATCTAATCAATACCAAGGCCTAAAATTAGTTTAACCGAGACTACACTTGGATATCAGAACTAAACATATGTCGGATAGCTACAACGGGTGTCTACAACTTTAATATAACCGAAAGTTAATTCTGACTTTGCTTAAAGTTGTTATAGAACTAAGTCAGAGATGACTCGAACTTTGAGATCTGTCCTAGATTTAACTCAACCTTATTTTGTACCCTTATTCCATAAAATAAACGCTAATCTTCCAAACAAAGTCCAGTCTTTTATGAATATCCTCATGAACATTTTACAGTGCTTTTAAGTTGTATGAGTTATGAGTTAAAATCAGTATAGTAACAGCCACATAGTCATACAATACTCGGTTTCATAAGTTGTCATTTACTATTGTTATACTATCTCAATGAAATTGTAGTTTCTTTTTGGTTCGAGTATCAGTTGCAGGAGTTTCGTTTACTTCTTATAAAAATAGTTGAATTATGTTCAGCATCGAAGTACTTACATCTAGGAATCTGCAACTGTTGATTTCAACTTTCAAAACCATGTTATTAATACAGGGTGTCCCTAAAGTCACTATCTATTTTGCAAAATAATAGGAATAAAAAAATCTTCATGACATGATACTACTATATAATAGATGATTACTTTAGGGATACCCTGTAGATATATTTTGTTTAAATATATTGTAATATCATGTCGTGAAAGTGTTTTTTATAGTTCTTCTTATTTTGCAAAATAGATGGTGACTTTAAAGACAACCCGTATTAAATACTACTTGAGTGTAACAAGAAATGATCTAACAATTTCCATAAGTATTACTCAATCCTTGTATACGTACAGTGGCGTGCAAAAGTTTCCGGGAACTTCATATTTACAAATGCCCTTTAAAGAATTCATAAAGAATCCAGATATATACATAGGCACTTAAAAATAGGGAAAGGTTCGTACATTACACTTCGATCTTATCTCTACTCTATTTTTCTATCTGATGTCGGTTAAAATTCGTTTTATTATCCTTTTGTAAACATAGTGGCATTAATGTATCAAATTTTAATCAATTACCTGCAGGGCATAAGTGATAAATCGCGCCATACTTAACACGGACTTTATTTATTAAAATGCAGACAAATTTACATCTGAATGGTAGCCCTTTATCTTATAATAATGTGTCATCTGACTATGATTTATATTACAAGAAACCCTAGAGTTTGACAGAAGGTTTTTAAAAGCGTTATATTACAGCTACTTGCTACTTTGACTTTCAAAAAATCGTCGAAAGCAAATTGTAGGCGTGACAGATGTTCCTCGTCTGTCAGGGCATACGGGCACTCGAATAATAAATTTCAAGACAAGCAGTTATTATATTAGGTTGATCGAAAATTACTGTCGGCTATTCCTATCGAATATTATAAATTATTTTTTATTATTTCTTTCAACTGCGTAAATACTTACACATCTACCTGACAGATGAAAGAAGGTCACAGAAAAGCACGGACAATATATAGAAGATTGAGATACACATTATTGTTTAATAATAACAGACTTTTCATTAAAATTTCGGGCAGGGGTTTCCAATCAATCTAATGATAAATAGAAAAATCGTCCGGCAGTAGATTAACATGAATCTTAGCCGGGGAAACGGACTGAAGTTCATGAATAAGCATCGAACGCGATCTCACCGGTGGTTGCAACACGCATAACGGTTGGTCGTAACGATTTCGGATTTGATAGTGCCGACATCTGGTGCTCGAATCTAAATCCTTAGCCAGAAAGGAACGGCAGGTGATACGCCAATGGAGGATTCACTTTTAGCGGGCAAGGGCCCCCAAATGGGGGATGGACAGTCGGGTGCACGTTCCGCTCGGTGCATCCTCGCCTGTATCCTCCTGCACGCGCCTTACTCAACCTGCGTGACTGCTGCATTCTCCCTAGATTCCACGCGGTTAATTCCCTGGAATTATTTCATCCGCTTCCAACGATCCACTGACTACGATATTTGATTGATCGTACTTCCATTATATTCTATCTTTTGACTTTGAACCCGTTTTCACGATTACGAAATTTGGACGTACCTATTTTTCTAGACGTTGTCGGATGAAAATATAGCACATCCAGTCACTCCTGAAAGTGTTAGGTTGGAATATATAAAATGTTTGGTCTGGTAGCTCCAAACAAATCTTCTGTTTTCTAAGGTGTTCGTTGCATGTTGTAACAGAATACCACCATAGTTGAAGGGTAAAGGGAAAGAACAGGGTATGCCCTTTTTTATTCTGTAGTGTTCAACTTGAAAAAAAATTAAAATAATGTAAAAGAATTTAATCTAAGAGCGCTATATAATTTGCGAATAATTATGCTTTCTAATAATTCAAAACAAAATAAATTTTCCGTCAATATCAGTTTAAATTAATTTAGAATATTGGAAAAGCTGTATTTTTAATTCTTGTGCTTTCTCGTAGCAGTAATGAGAACCCAAAGATCATGTCACAAAAGCTGTATTTTTGGAGTGTTCATAATTCTTGTTTTATTGCTCATAAATCCTTAAAGACCACATTATGCTCCAAGTCCGTCTACGTGTGATAAGTGAAGGAACGAGTTCGTGGTTGGAATAATTTTTATATAAGTACGAGGACTAACGGGAAGCAATTGGTAACACGCGATCACTTGTCAGCCCCGATCTGTCTGTTCTCCAATAATTACGCTTACTCATTAATTGCCTTCCGCACCACCTACTTTTTTCCTGCCGTTCACTCTTCCGCACCTGTACGTGGAAGCTTCGTCAGATTTAACGCATTTCCAATTTCGTTTCACCTAAAAACCCGTGAAATCGTTCTCCGACTTTCTTTGAACGTCGTAGGGTAACATACACGGTCTGTTCAGCCTCTGGTGTGACTGATTTTTTTTTGTTTCTTTCCTACAGCGCTATCTCTTAACACTTTGAGTATCACGTCACCCATATCTGGGTGACAGATAAATTCAACCATTGTTTATTTGATCATGTAAAATATTAAAAATATACCTAATCAGTTCTAATAGAAGCAGTAAAAAAATGATTAATGTTACTGACATTATTAATTAAAAAAGGTAGGATTCATGGTTACATTCATTTTATATAAAAATTGAGGAAGTTTGCCATTTCCAGCTAATTGAGCCTGGCACTCAGAGTGTTAATGAATGACAGCGTTATGCAGCATAGCATTTCAGCTATGGCCACCCAAAATTTTAAGGCGCTAGCGTATCTGCTTCATTCATTTTGGGATGATATGTAACAATACATTATTGATGCTCGTCGAAAAAACAACTTTTGTACGATGCTGCACACCGGTGCACAATAATGTATACATAATAATATTTTTTACGTAAAACAATGTTGATAAAATTATTTCGCTTGACACATTAAATTGTTTACATAATACTACTTTTTACATCAAGCAAGTATTACTACTGTTACATAATATTATTTATATAATAACATTTTTAAATAAAACAGAGGACATAGAGAAAGCATCAGTAGATGCACATAAGCTATGAGAAACATCTAGTAATTCAGCAATTTCATCAACCCAATGGAGTCCCTCGAATAAGTGGCCGTAGCCACAAGAATCAGTAAGTTATCAATAACAGCCAAACGTGAAAGAATGTATAGCTAATCTTTACAGGACACTTACTTGATAGTATGTACTTTGTGGCAGTGCCAATAAGAGCGTGGAAAAACGTGGAGCTTTTTTTATACACCTAAGGAAATAAATGAGGGCTTACTATTTTTGTTACCTTTCTTTTAGACTCTATTATATATTTTTGGCTGAGTGAATTCAAAATGTATTTATGTGCTCTATAAACTTAGACTATATATATTTAAAATATATAAAAGAAATAATTACATATATTCGCAGGAAGTCAGAACAACGATCGAAATTCTGGTCAGAAAAATGTAAGATTCCACTGAGAGTACATCATGCGTCCACTTCAGATGAATTTTTCTTTGTTATTGAAATGAATAAACTATATCCAGTTTGACAAGAAGATACATTTGTTCATTAGTTATGAGAAAATACCAGTCTATACATCAAAATCACAGTTTCATATTTTGGGTTTTTTTTCCGCCTTCGTACCACTGTGCGGCGCACATATCCAAAATTGTACAGGGTGGTCCATAAATAAGTTCAGCTTTAAAATTTGAATAATAGTAAAAAAAATTATTATATGAAAAAAAATTTATTGTGCAACGTTGTACAGACCATGGAAAATTAGATCATAAAAACAACATCGTATGAATGTAAACCATTACGTGTAGGGCACTAACCTAACCGATCCGTGAAATTATTCATCACGCTGAGAAAAGTTGTTTTCGAGATTGCCTCAATTTCTTGCCGGATATTTTCTTTTATCTCCAGTATAGATCCAGGATTATCAATGTAGACTCTGCTTTTCAGGTATCCCGATAAAAAAAATCCATCAGAGATAAATCCAGGCTTCGAGAAGGCCATGTTATGTCTACGCCGTACAATAGTCGCCGAATTATTGTTTTGGTAAAACACGCGTACACAAAATGCGCGCTCTGGTCCGGTCAAACGATTCATAGGGACTAAATTCCAAGGACCAAACTAACGCATAAGATCCCCACCACGTCTCCTGCACCGCTAATGTTCACGCTATAACCGAATCACAACTGAACTTATTTATGGACCACCCTGTACTACGCAAGTAGTATTACTCGGCTTACTCGGCTAGAAAAGGCATCATAGCGCTCGAACACCTCCCGCATTCGCCAGATTTGGCTCCGTGTGACTTCTGGCTATTCACAAAACTCAGGACATCGAAGAGGCTTCTACCGCAGTTTTTAACGCGATTTCAAAAACGGAGTACATACGGTGAATGCTTCAGAAAATTTGTTGACCCCTTTCAACGTTGTATTGACTCGGAAGGAATGTATTTTGAATAAAAGAAATAAAAACACGAAATAATTTACGTCTTATACTTTTTTCGGCAGTAGTCGGACCAAATACTCGACAGCCTATGTGTACAGTGATCGAACACTTCACCCTTTGAACACTGAGAATTTTGGAAAAAACGTGCACCGTGTGCAGAAGTTTTCTAGAGTATAACACGCGTTAGACTAAGTATTTGATTATTGTAATATGTGTGAGGGCAATTGTTAAATGATTTCAGCATTGAAAAGTCGCAAAATATTTAACGAAACATGTATACAGTAGAATCACAGTTTCTATGCTCATTCTTAAAGCGCATGAAACGACGAGAAAAATGCACTATTGGACCTCGATTATCCGAACTGAAGTTTGTAACAAGATTATTCTCATTTTGCATAGGGTAAGTACCCCTAATATCACCTAGCACGTAATATCGCATACCCGTAATATTTTGAGAAAAAATAGCGTTGACAAAAATCGGCAACGGACTGAAATTGTAGCCAAACATGTATAAAGAGACATATTTTAATGACAGCGTTACATATAATGTCTCTTTTGTTTGAGATTAATTTGATATAAAAAGTATCTCTTACCCGTTACTTGAGAACGATTTGAAATTTGGTAGGCGATATTAGGTGCATCTACCCTACGTTTCGTGTAAATATGATAATTTTCTTTTAGAATATAAAATACGCTGTGGTATGAAGTTAAGTGCAGTGTTACTAATGATAACTGTAGTCGTAATTGACATAAGATGACCAATCGTCGGATGACCGCTGTTCGGATAATCGAGGTTCTACTTTACCCTTAGCCTGAACCTGTCAAGGTCGTGTAACCGGTGATGCAATGCAGTCTACATGTACGCATGGAGATAAAAGAAGAGATAAAGCTTTTTCGATGCGATCGATGGATCGAATCGAGAGGAAGTTAATGAAATTAAGGCGACAGTAAAAGTTGGGTAGAGTGTTTGGTATCGCGAGTGCAAGCTGTTCCGTGATAATTGCTCGCGCTCGTTAATTATTCCTTTTACCTCACCCCTCAAGCTGCACTCGCTATTAGGTATTCCGTATTCTTCGGTTGCACCTGCATTTTAAGCACACCGTTTCGTAACGATCCCTGGATCTCGACGGGAGATTAAGAGCTTTCGACCGGGACAAATCTCGATGGTGCCGTTCCAGCCAACGACCTGCCATTATTATTCTCTTGCGAGCAAACACCTTGTATACCAATCAATACGTAACACAGTATTATGCAATTCGTAGTACTGAATTAATAGAGAGATAGAATGGATCAGATGAGAAGGTTTGGATGTTGGAATGTTCATTTCTTCCGTGATCATCATTCTACATGATAGTGGATTATTGTTTGTGTCAAGAAAATGGTCCAAGTATCGACAAGAAAAAGAAGAGCATCAGATCAAGAAAGTATTTCTTGTTTCATTTAAGAATTTTATTCTTTCTTTCATTAGCAAACTATGCAAGTTTATTAGTACATTCAGGCGTATAGAATATCAATGTTCTTGTAAGCTACCTAAGCTCTTGCCTTATCACATTGAACGCCGTAGCGGTCACCGGTGACCGACACCTCAAATTTAATTTAATTAAGTAATTATTGATTGTCGTAAAATTTTGAGCAAACTTCATACTGATACAATAATATAGGGACAGAACAACAAGACTGACTATTCAAATCCTGTTTTTCTTTACGATTTATATAGAAAACAGTAAATTATATCGCGTCTGATTAGGTATGGCTGTTTTCACTGTGTGTTCAACGTGTTAATAGCAGAGACTGCTTCAGTATGTTCAGACAGCTTCACTGTACCTAACAATATTCAGGAATACTATTATCAGTTAACCCTGCTATTCTCTTCGGGTCTATGTGACCCGAAATGAAAATTACGTTTCCATAGGTGCTATGTTTTTAAATATTCCTTTTAAATATTATATAGCATTCAAAAGATTGTTTGCAAAAACCATCCTCCAGAAATAAATTATTTTTTTCTACTCTTATTGATTGACATACAATTTCGACAAAATATATGAAGTAAAGCTGATATGTATATACCTACTATTTGCTTTTTGAATCATTCAAATAACTTAAGTAGTTATAAAAAAAAAACATATTGTAAAGTTTAGGGTTATTATCCCCATATCACCCTTACAAGAGGGTGCGGAGATTTGAAATTACTCTAAGTGGTTCTTTAGATAAAGAGCATCATTCAGTAAAAACAAATACTAAAATTGGTACTGGAGCATCTTTCTCTGCTAGATTCTTTATTATTAATTAATTATTTTATTTATTGTTTGTTTTCTGTTGCTCAAAATGTGAAATTTTGGGAGCTATTCGCGCAGAATTTCGACAATTCTGAATTGTCAGATATTTAGAGTTTAGGTTGCAAATTTGAGACATAAAACTTTTAGTTCACAAAAATTTAGAATTTTGAATTCAGAAATCATTGGAATCTTAGAAATCTGTAAATTTTGAAATTAGGTACACCTTTAATTACTAAACAGATATCGTGATCCGTTATACAGTATATTTTATTATATTTTTCATGATTTTTTAAATTATTTATATAAATATTTCAAGTTTACCATATTAATCTAAATATGTCAGATGCTCTCACACTTCCCCTTTATTTTTATTTTAAAAGCCCTATTCAAACTCGATCATTTCAAGAATTATTTTGAAAACCAAATTTAATTTCGAAACACACAATACTATATGATATCGATCAAGTGTATTCCGTGTAACATACTCCAAAATGCATATTTCTTAACCTATTAGCTGTGTAGCCCTATTTGAAAAGTGTGTACTTACGTTGTGTCGCAAAAATGAAGAGATGACGAGTATACTCGTCAAACACAGAGTATGTGCTGCTGCTGTAAAATTGAATTAAATTATAACAAAATGGCAGTAGGTTTCTTTGAAAAATTAATAACTTATTGTTCAAATTCATTGATATCATTGACAAAACTTAAACATTCATTATGAAAAATAACAAGGAAAATCAAATATATGGACAAAATTTTTTTGTTTTTTTTTTCTTATTTCGTTCTTGTCACAAAATATTCTAAAGTGTCTGAAATTTACGAATATGTTTTAGTTTTCACTAAAATTTTAATTCAAATAGCAAATGGTAATTATTTTTTTCGGATGGCGAGTATGCTCGCCATACACAGCTAACGGGTTAAAACAGACCAGAGCAAAACGTTTGTACATTATTTGCCATTTTACAAACACCTATCGCAAATTCAGGAACACTCTACGACTTGATCGCAAGGTAAACATATGAGAGTCACGCACACACATCATAATACCGTGAGCAGACATATTTTTGAAGGGTTGACAGAGTCTTCCGGTTTCACCTGAACTCGAGTCGAGAGATTTCGCGTATCCCCTGTCGAAATGGCGGGAAAGTTAGCGGCCCGCCATTCATGCCGACACGCAACGCGGCAAAACAGACTCGCGTTTCAAGGATTCCGTTCGAAGTTTCTCTTTTTCGTTTCCCTAGCTTTTTCCGTTCGGAGCACGGGCTTCTTTGTAAGCCGAAGGAAGCCTGTTTTCTTGGTAGGGGCACGCGCACACCTTGGAGACATCGCAGGTGCAGTTTACCTGCCGGTCGAATTCCTTCCTTGTCTCTCGTTGGCCAGCCAATTATGCAAGTTTCACTTACACGAAGTTGCCAGGTAGCTCGTTATCGGAAGACCATGACTGGGTTAAGGACATCGGGACCTGCTTTCAATACGTTCTTCCTCTGACCGGTACACGCTCGAACGTTGGCGTTGATTGCGGGGAATACCGGACAGAGGAGAAAAGATTTGTCCAATTCGGCAACTAACTGCATTTTCGTTAAGAATATAACAAAAAAAATTCTATTAGACCCACTAAACTCCTAGCTGTCAGAATTAACAAATAGGAGTTCAGTGTTTCATTCCCTTCCATGGAAGAACGTGTACCTTTCTCTTTTCTTCCTTAGATTTCGCTTCGTATCTCTTCAGGCTCACCGCTTTAGTGAGGACGATTTAGTGATAAAAACAAGAGCATGTGACGTTTTAAAAAAACGTATACGTTTTTTATTATTTTTTATTTATTTTATTTGTTGTGATACTGAGAAGGGGGAGATTCCTGGTGCAAAACTGAATGAAGATTCTGAGAATATTTGTTTTTATATAGGGCGTTGGTTTCGTGAAAATCGACTTCAGCGTTTCATCAAATACGTGCTCACTTGCCTTGTTAGTTACTTCATACAATATACCTAACATACAGTAGGGCCTCGATTATCCGAACTATAATTCGTGACAATCTGTGAAAATGAGAAGTTTATTTTAATATAGAAACTACAGAGTAGTGCGAACTCAAGTGCACAGTATCGTTAATGAAATTTCCAGTTTGTAACTGACATAGGATTACTAGTTTCTGGATGATTAGTATTTGGGTAATCGAGGTTCTACTGTATAATATTTCAGGAAAATAAATCAAAGTCATAAATATTGAATTTTGTTATTGTATTAATTAAGAAATTGTTGAAAATGTCGGCCCTATTATTGAATACATAATAGCCCTCTTCGAATGAACGATTCATGAATTGTTACTAATCTGGTGTCAACTTTCAATTGATTAAATGTTATAACATTTATTACTATATTTAGAAAGTGCATAATATTATTAATAATTCGGTTGGAAAAAGAGAAACTTATAAATTAGGTAAAGGAAATAGACAATCCAATTTCCAAGTCTTCATTAACAATAGTAAACCTCGAGATATGTTGAAGGGTGGCCGGAAATGCGGGCCAGTTAATAACATATCATGATCTTTCATCAATTTTCCACTTGAAATATTTGTTACAACCCTTGGCAATTCTTTTCACACGCAATAAAGAAGTAAATAAAGTATAATATTTACGTGATGGTAACGAGGGCCATCTACAGGAGCAATGCAATTTTTTTAAATTTATTGAACACTGTATGTCTACCTATTCTTGATGATTGAAAATCTTCTTCGCCAATTGTCTTCAGTTTCCATTGTAGGGTACTGTACGGAATGCCAGCTTGATCAGCTACTTTATGTATGGATCGTCCTTGACGAACCAGATTAGTCGCATTCTTCAACCCTTCAACAGTCCAGTTACCCTTGTTGGTAGTCTCTTCCCAAGTTCTTGACATCTTTAGCAAAAAAAATCTGTCGCTACTCAGTCTTTTTGGTATAATAGGTGCCGCTTGACTCTCATTACTCCCACGGCCGTTATTTTATTTCAGTTGATACAAAATCCTAGCTGATGTTGTTTATAAACATAAAAGAAATAGCGGTGGCTAGTCAGATTGAGTGAACCAAGCAAATTGCGGCTAGTTAAGTGCACGTATACTTGCAAATATTCAAACTTGGTTTCCTCGAAAACTAAGCCTTGGACAAACAAATTTTATTCTACATTTTCGACTTATTCGTGTACATAGCAGCACCCCCTATAGCCGGTAGTACTACGTTATGCAGGACAGTCTTTGTCAAGTACAATCCTTTGAGCCCTGAAAATGTCGGTAAAACGCGAGCACCATGTGCTGAGATTTTTCGTTATGGAACAACATAAGCTGAATATTTCATTATTAGACTGCAGATATTTATGCAAATATACATTTTTAAAGATCAATATTTCTTATGTTAATGCAGTTATAGAAATGAAACGTCGGCAAAACTGTATTTTGTTCTGTACAATTTTTAAAAACGTACTTTTTATTTTATAACAGTTTTACATGACCCTTTTTTAGATACTTGGGTTTGTTAAATTGCATAAACATCCGCAGTATATTCATTATAATAATGTATATGATGACAATTGTTCGCTCGTTTTACTGCTCTAAAATCGTAAAATATGCCATGAAGCATATACAGGGTGTCCCGTAGTTTCGGGGAACCGCTTCTGCGGAGGTTTCCGCACATGAAAACAATAAAAAAAGTTCATATAAACATATGCCCTATTTGACCTTATTTTGGAGTTATACAGGCAGACAAAGTGTTAAATTAGCCAACTTGTCATCTCTGCACAGTACAACAAACTTCTGTGCCTGGACCAGTACGGTGACTCGTAGCACACGGTGAACAATTTTTTAGAATGCATATACGCGTTCATTATCCTCAAAAGGATGACGTTTCGATTTGACTCCATGAATCGGCATTCGATAGAAGGCATCAAAGTTACCGATTGGTTACCTAATCTAGATTCAACTAGAGTGGCGCGTGATTACCGAAAGGAGGATCCGATTCTAGGAACGCGGTCCAATAGAACGTGTCGAGTCTGCGCAGGCGCAGTAGACACTCGATGTTCCCGCAAATCAAATCTACTTGCTAGCGTGCGCGCGCAGCTTTCCGCGCGCAACTGGGCCGCGTTGCTCGCGCGCCTATTGGTCTCGACAAAACGTGTCGCTATAGCTCATACAGCTACTCATAAAATTTAGTATGCACCGTACAAAAGCCGAGATCATTTTATTTTGTATACTTCATTTAAACTTTACAATTTGTCCAGCTGGACATTTGGTATTTTTTTTGCGTTTATCTTAACTCTTTCGCTGTTAGTCCGTACGACGTACAGGCAAGGCGGAAGGTAGTAAGGTACTAATAGCCGATATGCTCGCTCAGACATTCCATGTAGCCAATTTTATAATAGGAACCGCATTAATGATAGTTTCTTTCAGGTTTTCGCTGTTTGTTTCATTTTATTAATACATGTGAATTTAAAATTTTACCGACATAATTTCCTTTGTCTAAAATATTGTTTATTTCATTATACTCTTACAAATAACTTCGATCAGTGTCTCATTAGAAAACTAAAATCAGTAAAATGAACAAGAAACAATAGTACTAAAAGCAGCTAGAAAATGTGAAGTGTTATAAACAATAAAATTTGCAAAGGCAAACTGAATTCAACCTGAAGAATTAACATTGTAATTGTGAATTCCATACAGAAATTATTGTGATATGGTTAAATCAATGGGATGTTTCCTTTTTACTCTTCTTTTTGTATGGGTTTCGTACGCTTCTGCAGCTAGCTGGTTTGAGTGTTTGAAAGTTTTCCTCTATATTTTTTTTACATATCTGTTAATTTCTTCCTTAATTGTTGGGATTTCTAGGTCTTTACGTATACTCCCAATTCTTATGTGCCACGGGGCATTCACAACTGTTCTGAATATTTATGATTGGGTTGTCTCTAACTTAGCTATGTGGGTCATTGCCGACATTCCCCATAGTGGTATTCCATACGTCCATATAGGTTTTATGATCGATTTGTAAATTTTTAATTTGTTTTCTATACTCAATTTGGATTTTCTACTGGTTAATCCTTTATTTTCTACTGGTTTATCCTTATATTTTCTGTTATTGCTTTAATATGGTATTTCTAGGTGAGTTTTGTTTCTAAGTGCAATCCTAAGTATTTTACGTTTTTTTGTTTGTGGGATACCTACTATGGCTGTCAAAAGTTTTCTGCCAAGGAGTCTCCCTTACATTTGAAGTTAATAAGCATACACTTATTGATCATGGAATTTTTTATATTGGTAATTTCGAAGGAATATCTTGTCAATAATAATACAAATCTTGTCGATATAATTCGAAATTTTGTTCGTGGTGTACTGGGCGAATCTACTTAATAACTGGGTCAGGTAATAGCTATGTACGTACACTCCCGTCCACAAGTAGATAGTAGGACACTTATCAAATTTGTAATAAATTTGAATAAGGTTACAAAATCATTGGAGAATTCGAACAGACATTCCCTATTCCATACTTTATTTCACAAAGGAAATGTATATTCAATACTATATCACAAATCTCACCATGGAAATTAATTAACACGTTGACTGCTGACTACGAGTTAACTCGTATTGGGTAGTCAACATGTTAATTAAATAATTACTGATTTTGACAATATTCGCAGGGAATTTTATATTACAAAATTAGCATAGAAAGACATGTATATGATTAAGTACTTAAACATTTTCTTCCTCCCTGATTTACAATCAAAACAGCAATTTATGGCGTGTCTGGTTAGGAATGGCTGTTTCCACTGTGTCAGCGAACGTGTTAAAACTGAAATTATTACAATAATACAGCTCCCTTGCTCCTTCATTACGGTTTTCAGCAACTTTGTCATTTTAGTTGTGAGTTTCTCAATAAGTTTTCAACAAGAGAATTTCTCATCTCTGGTAGCATTTTATTTCTCTCTTGTAACTGCGTTTTGCTCATTTTTGCAATAATACAGATGAAATGCCGTTTTCTTTAACAAAAACAGCAAGTGTCCTAAAACTTATGGTCGCCAGTGTACATAAAAAATATAGAAGAGGAATTTATTGCCGTTTAACGTCCTTTATCTTCCCGTCACATGATTTTTTTTTGCAAATGCATCTATGCATTGAAAATTCAATAATTTCACGAAATATACACCACCGATTAAAAGTATGCAATTTAACATATCCAAGTTCGTGAAGAATGCACATTTTGTGGAGTGAAACAGAAAATATACTTTCAAATATTTAAACCAGAAAATGTAGTTCTGTCATAGTTGCGTTTCATCAGCTACGTGAAAATAAAAAATATAGAAGTCTAAAAATATATATTTCCATAAAAATCCGCAGTCTAGTAATTAGGTGAAAACACGTTCATTTGTTGATGCTTTCTTTATGTCTTAAATACTAGAATACGTTTGAGTAATATGCGACAATAATAGATTTTAATTCTAATTTATAAATGAAAAAGGTTAATCAAATTGTAGCAACACCGAAAATTCCAGATTTAATGTAACTAAATAATTATTGATTGTCACAAAATTCTGAACAAACTTCATACTGAAACAATAATGTAGGAATAAAAGGATACGATTAAGTACTCAAACCTTTTTGTACTTCACGATTTATGTAAAAAATAGTAAATTATATCGTGTCTGACTAGGCATGGCTGTTTTCACTGTGGTGTTCAACGTGTTAAAAATTGACGGAGCTATGGTCAATTTTGTGAATCGACGTTGACCGACTGACCCTAACTCGTATCTAAGGTAAACATAAATCAACCTGAACATGACACGATATGTCATCACCGACTTCTTAGTTTTGTGTTGAGAACGTGGATTTGTCATAATAAGCCAGAATAATGGAATCTTCAAATAACACAGTAGACAGTGCTGAATGTTCTACTTCAGATTATTCTTTTTTTCTGTTTTTTTCTTATGATTATATTTTTTCAATATTACATACATTTTCAAATACTATGTAAATATTAAATTAATAATAAAAGTAATGTTAAAAATCAACATTGTTTTCTATATTCTCCATTTTATGCAAGAGGGGCCTAAGAAGGCTATAATTGTATTAATTTTACTGATTAATTTATTACATAATTCCAATTGTAATAATGAAACTGCAAAAGAGGAATATCAAATTTTTAAACACTATAGACAGTTTTACAGCAGCTTCAATACGTATAAAAACTATCTAACTTCGTAATGTTTAGAGATACTTTCCTCGAAACTGGCATGTCACACTGAGGCCCTCCCTGCATCCAACAGTACAATTATTATTAGATTAATTCGTGCAATTGACACCCACAATTTATCCTAAAAATATGAATTTTTTTTATATCAATCAAATTAACAATTGGTTCTCTGAACAGAGTACAGAAAATTCAATCTTATTACCAATTATTAGTTACAGTTTTTGTGTTACTTATTTGCAACTACAGATCACGAAGCTTCAATTGTCTAAAAAGATATAAATTTTTTGTGAATTGCAGTTGAATTAATATTACGATAGCTGCCACACAAATTTTCTAAACGATACATTTCCTTTGTTACTGATCGATAAACTCATATAAGAACTTCTTTATATTCTTCTTCGTAGTGTTATGAAATATGTTTCTCTTTGTTGAATAAATTCTAAAATTTATCTTGACCTCCTGAAATATTTGCAAAATCTAATTTTAATCTTTTTCAGAAGATTTAAATAAAGTGTGAAGATTAATATAATATTTTCCATTTTGTAACATCGCGTGTGGCCTAATTTAAAAAAAGCAGTGAAACTTGCGAGCAATTATTTGAATGTTTAGTCCTAATATGTATCTTGTGACTCCATTCAGGAATAGTCAAATGAAATTGAAAAACCTAATACATAAATTTCGTTTGAAATGCATAAGCAGTTTGTTTAAGCATGGAAATCCTCACTGTTTACTTTCTTTGAAAATATACACCTAATAGTGGTAGCATTCTGAGACAATCTGTGGAATTCTGGCTCTTATTACGGCCTTTTGTCCTTGAGGATTCACCATTGCTAAAGGACAAAGGGGCCTAACAGGCCTGTTTTCACTGGGACAAATGCATTTACGCGTATATTGTAGGAGAAATTGACCCTGAATAAATTTACTATAAAAGAAATCGTTAAAACTCATCTAATATACAGGATCTCAAAGGCGGGTGTAGACAATTTGGACAAATTGTTCCGCAGGTATTTTTAGTTAAAAATGTTCTACAACTATAGGTCTTGTCCTCAATAAGTACGTGACATAATAATTGAAAACTTTCATAACTATTATAATGAAACTGCACGGTTCCTATTGGGTTGTACACTTAAAGACGAATGATTTCTATAATATTAATGAAGTACAGTGGAATCTCAATTAGGGGAGAGTCGTACAATACCGACCAAAGCTAGTTCTCGGTTCGATCGCTACCTGGGCGCATTTTACATAAATAAGCGGATGAATACTATTCTTCTATGCAACATATTCCGGAGCCGCACTTCTTACTTTAATATTACCGACGTTATGAGATGTTGATCGTTTACGTGATATACGGTGCGTAAAAAGTTATTTTTCAGAGCTGACCTCCTGTTTCTCAGACAAGTAAATGAGTTTGTCCTATTATGTACACTACCTTCAGTCTATGAGGTGCAAATAAATAGCAGTAGTTTTACAATTTTCTTTGTACATTACACACTAAAACCTAAAATTTTTTCACGTGCTTGTCGTGCAGTACCAACCACCCAACTGTCATCCTGTACCGACCAAATTTTTTTCCTTCTTAAAAAATAAGAGAGGAAGGAAGTTAGGGGGAAAGGTAAATTAGAAAAAAGATGATAACACAACAAAGAGGAAACTAGACTTGTATGAAAAAATCACTCAGTGCATCATTTGCAGAGAGACATTTGTCGAAGATCGGGTGCAGTGCATCAAATGTGAAGGTTGGGCACATGTGAAATGCACAGACCAAGAAACTATTACTCATTTCATTTGTGATGTTTGTAAACAGAAGTTTTGAATAAAATTCTTCTGTTCTAACATATAAATGTCTTTTGACTAACATTATTTATCATTCAGGCCTAAAAATCTACTAACCAAGTGGCTGTATGGTACTGGACGATAGTTTTTCATTCGCTACAAATCACAACTGTTATATTTTTACTAATTATCAACTCTTATATTCAAATTTAAGAAAAACAATTTTCCTCCTTTTGTTAAGTTACATTTATACTATAAATCACTTTTTGTAAATTTGATTTTTATCGAGACTAGCCTGAGTTACAGTCAAAACACTTATTGTTAGAGTGGTCGGTACTGCACGACTCTCTCCTAACTGCAACTCACCCCTGATGTTTGAATTGAGTTTACGATGTATATTTATTTTAATTTCTTCTTACTCTACTTTGAAAATACGTAAACCAACACGTCTGATTATCAGGTTAAAGCTGATACCAATTCTGTTCAAACTCATGCTGATTTCAACTGAAAATGTACAAGGGAGTAATACTGCATCAGACCCGACCGACTATAGATTTTAAAAAGACGCAGCAATACGTCAACGGCAACCGGCTACGGTTTACACAAATACGTAGAATAAGTGTACCGAATATGAGATGTGTACCTAATGTGAGACCCCGTAGGATTTCCATAAGGAAATATATGTCTACATGCGATTGACATTGCCACAAAAGCAGTTGTTTCGAAACGACGCCATTGAGTTTGTTTTATTCATCCTTTCTAGTTTTTTTAACTGAGCACATTGAAACTCTGAACAGCATTAAAGAGGTAAGTTATTCAATCAATTTCATCATTAGCTTAGAGTCTTAATATTATCAACTAATTCTTTTACTGTTTAGACGAAACATTAACAAGCGATTCTCAGATTAATCTGACTCCTTCGTTCGCACCCAAGATGTTCCAAATATGAGATCCTATGCTGTTTCTAATATAAGATACTTAAAAAACACCTTAAGAAGATTCAGAACAGGAGAGAACTACTGACAAGGAAGAACTCATTTGTGATAGCTCAAGATCAGAATTTGATGACGACACAGAATGTTTATTTTGTTCCTGTCTTTATGCTAATGATCACGGTGGTGAACAATGGATTCAATGCATCAAATTGCCTTAAAAAAACAAAAACGTAGGTGATTTTGAAAGAACTTTTATTCAAAATGACAGGGTCTCATATTAGGAACTCTTTCTCAAAACTACTAATTTCGTACTCGTTAATATTTTCTCTATTTCTTTAACAAATAATATTTTATATAATTATAAATTGCTTTATATATAAATTATAAGCGCAATACCGAAAAAACTTTTAATTTTGTTCCTTTCTATTCCCCGCTATTAAACAAAACATAAATGGGGTCTCATATTCGGTACACTTACTCTACTGCTACGTATTCGAATGTGTACATTATACCAGATATCTGCTATCTTCTTGTCTGAAGATGTGTCTGAAGCTCTAACTGTTCAGATTGGAGAATTCTATGCTCGAGAAACTCAGGGTGCGCGCGTGTGCACGCGTACCCCAATCAAAAGATAAAAAAGAAGCTTCCCGGGGTGGTGGGGAGTGATTCCTCTTCCCCCACCAGGATCAGGATCTACAGTTAGTCGCGTGTGAGGTAAAGGTAGGCGTGGCCACCAGGTAGCGAGTCGGCGCAGGTGAGAAACTCGACCAGGTAAGCTATCGGATCATGTGCACCCTTTTCGAAGTCAGTCAGGGTCCTGCTCTGAACCAGGACACTTCACATCATCCTCCTGCCGAACTTAACCTCCAAGACGAAGAGTCTCCTCCCGTCAGTAACTCTTCGACCCCGTACGATTGATCGCCGATCGATTTCAACCGCTTCATCAGGGTTCCGAAGATCTGGTCTGGTCATTCGAAGTGTCTTCTCCGCTGCCCATGGGGCTTTGAGTAAAAATCGTGACATCGGAGCGCACGTGGACTGATTAGTGAACTGTACACACGTGATTCGTTCGAAGGGACATTATATTTTTCGTTGTTGCTGCTGTTGTTGTTGTTTTTGTTGGGAGAGACGACAGTGGGATTGTGCTGAAGTTTTTACGACATTTAAGTGTTTTACTGCTCATCTCCATGAACAGGAGATTCGATTGAAGATCTATCACAGAGCTGGAGCAATGTGCGGTGAGTTTATTTTCTAATCCTTCGAGTTGTTACTGTCTTTTGATCAGATTGCTCCTCGTGAAATGTTCCTGGGAACATGGCTTACGGTAGTTCATAAGCGGAGCTAAACTATAAGTCATAGTAAGAATATGATTCTTTCTCATGACATGATAATACTACTTGGTTTCGATTAATGCGAATAATGAATCCAACCCAATGATATCCAACCCAAGGGAAATATGAAAAGAAGACTAACTGTTAATATAATAGCAGAGGGCAGGAAAAGTGTGTTTTTGGTTAAAGTCTATTACGAAATAATAGAGCAGTTGCTAATAACAGAATTGCAGAAAAATACCAAATATTGTACCTAAAGATAAGAAGACACGGGGGGTATAATGAAAACGTTGTTATGTTTGTCTGTTGGCCTGTAAAATTGGTAAAACCCTAGTTGGTGACCTTGACCAGTCTGTCTCGTATTAATTGAATTTTGGCTCGGATTAAATCCGGTCTAGTCTGCTTTCATAATTACCATCAAATTTCGCATTAATCGAGACCTAATTGTATTAACGATCGAAGCAGATATTCAATTTATTATACTTTTTCGTGCTTGATAGATGCAATTGATAAATCGTAAAAGAAATGTATGCATCCTTTGAAAAAGATTATTATAATTTTTCCATAATTCAAAGCTGAATAGAAGCTTGATAATTTTAAATAGATCGGTGTGCAAAGCTGTTCATATTCTTCCTAGTTGCCTCTTGAATATTTTTTATGAAGGAAAGATAAATTGCTCTATCTATTTGACGTGCAGAACAGTTGATTTTTATCAAAATGGGACCAGCGAAACATCATTCGGATAACAATGAAAAGTTGATTATATTAAATATAGAATATAAAGAACTACAGTTAAGGTGCACCATACTGATATTCATTTCGTGAAATGACAGTGATGTGTCATTTCTATTTATTCATAAAGAAACAGCTCAAATTGTTTGCCTTTAATGTATAATTTGTGTTACTCGTGATTATTCACGATTTTAATTAATTCTTCGACACAAGTTGTGCAGCCAGAAAGATACTAGGTTTCGATCGACGCCGATTTGAAGTTTGGTGAAATAAATAAATTGTAGGTTTCTGCAGTTGGTTTTAATTGAAAGTTGACGTATTCATTTTTAGAGATTTGAATGGATGAATTTTTCAGAATTTGGTTTGAAAATCACGAAAATGAGAATCTTATGAACATAGCAGATTACAGGGATCAAATTTTACAAATTAGTTATTAAACGGCTTTAACTCTTTGAAACATTGAAACTTGTGAAGATTGATAATCCGAAACCTTAAATTTTAGAAATAGGCGAGAGGTCAGTCGGTATTCTTAAAATTCGAAGATTTGAATCTTTGGACATCGAAAATTTGGCATTTGAAATTTCTTGTGTTAAAGTAGTAATTTAAAAAATCGAGCGTTTCGGGCTTAGATTTCTTAAAACTTGTAAATTCAAAGTTTCTTAATTCGAAAAGTGGAACGTCGAAGTTTTGGATATCGAAAATTTGAAAGTCGAAATTTAAACATTTCAACTTAGAAATGATTTAAAATAAAACATTCGAAGCTCAATGTTTCAAAAATCTGGGAAATCTTAAAACTACTTTGAAAATCATATTAGTTGTACATTTAATATTTTAGAAATAAAATGTTTGAAATTCCCAAATTTCACACTCGAAAACTTGAACTCTGCTATTTTTGTAAATCGATGATGTGAAAGGTGAATCATCGAATATTGAAGATTTGGAAGAAGTAGCAATCTTTATACTTGGAAAATTTTTAATTATTTCATTAAAAATAGCCAGAATAAATGTTATCCGTGGTTGAGTTCTCCGGAAGATTTGGCAGGTGTTTTATCTTATTGCAATGCAACACCCATCTATTTTGTTGAGTAAAACATGTGATTAATATGCACGTACGCAATGTGACGAATATTTGCATTGTGAATGACATTAAAACGGAGAAATTGAAAAATATAAAGAATGATTCTATCGTCGACAGTATTGAAAATGAAACTAGAAATGGATTATATTATATTGCAAAAACGCTTGAAAAATATGAAATTACTTATAATAAACAGAAAAATTCAGTAAAAAATTTATTATAGAAAATCATTTTTCTATTTAGTGTCTAGTTCTAGGCGATATACTGCATAAAGTCTCAAGTTTCGTAAATACGAAGTTCAGTATGGAACTTGCGAGAATTGAAGACTAGGGAATTTAATTTTTTAAAATTGGAGATTTAACGATCCAATTTTTTCGACAATAGAAGTAACAACTTTATGATTGGTAAATGTAGCATTTGGAATTTCTAATGCTGAATAGACCGGAAGAACAATTTTACAAAGCAACACTGCAAAGGATAAAATATTACAATAGAAACTCTTGTGATAATTTGAATAATTTAAAAGTTTGAAATAAAAAATTATTAAAGCTTTTTGTGCTGCACGTTCGAAAAGATAAACTGTGAAAATGAAAAATACAAGTTGAACGTCTTACGTGAAAGAATCGAATGTCGACCTTTGAAAATAATGCAAACTTTAAATTCTGAAAACTGAAGATTCGAAGATTGAAACTTTGAAAATGTAAATGTTTAAATTAGTATCTATAAAAATTTCGGAAACTACGAAATTTAACAATTTAAAATGCAATAATAAATACCGAAGTTTTTAATATTGAACATTTGAAAGGGCAAACTCTGAAAATTAAACGTCGAAGGATACAAATTTTGGACATGTAACGTGTAAAATCTGTACTTACAAAAATTTCGAAAACTACAAAATTTAACATTTTAAAATTTCGCAATAAAAAATATCAAAGTTGTCAGTATTAAACATTTGAAAGGGGAAATTCTGAAAATTGAAGGGCCAAGAATACAAATTTTAGACGTGTAACATGTGAAATCTGTAGCTTAGAAAATGTCTAAAGCACTAAATTCTTAGAAATTCGAAAGTGTGTAATGTTAAAGTCGAGAATTTTACGTGAAGAACTCGAATTTTGAAGCGTGAATATTTTACACATATTCATGTCGTCATTTGTTTATTCTTCCTCCGGCCTGCTAGAACTTAGATAAAATTGTGAGTTTTGTTGCTTACGTTATACGAGACTTCGATAATCTACCGAGGATCGACGTAGATTCTGTTTCGTCATTCGAGCGTTTTATCGATTTCGAGTCGTTCTGCAAATGTGTTTGCATAATCTGTCGTAGCCAGATTTCCATGGACAGCTGTTCTTACCAATGATTAAGAATTTTTCAATACGATGAGCCCACCAAACGTTTATGAATACAGTAGAGACGATGGAATACGTCGACGTGTTTTACGTTCACACTTGTTTACACATTTTTTTAATCATCCAATGTTCTCGGTTTCCTCTTTCGGTTCATTAAAATTTTCGTCATTTTCTCTTTCGTAATTAAACGGTAAATAGTCTGGTGACAGAATGTGTTTATACTTTTCATTCCGAAGCAGGAAGTTCGATATTTCAATATTCTTCCCGCGAAGAACAGCGTGATTTGTCTCAGGCGCTGCTTTTTCCAATAAATGTACAACATAATTTTAACCTGACCTTATAACTTTAAAAAATTCGAGATTTAGAAACATAAAATCTAAACTTCTTAGAAACAAATTTAAATTTTATAAAATATATGTTTCCAGAGACAAACATGATGAAACTTTTATTTCCAAAGTATCGAAGATTTGTGTTCCAGAAGTTTCAGCCATCAGAGGCTCGATATTAAAAATATTCATTACGTATTATTTCAAAAAAATAATAATTTTGAGTTTCTAAATTTCAATCAAATCTTCAATTGAATCGTTTATTACTGAAAGGGGATGTGACCATATTTTGGGAGAAAGTAAGTTATGCGTTTAAACTGTTGCAGGTAACCCAAAATTCGGGTAATGGGACTAAAAAAAACACCAAAAGTCTGTTGATATCATGTCTTTTGATATCTCCTGTCGAATCTGATTGAAAAAACCGAATAAACATTATTTCAAAGAAAATTGGGTAAAGTTTTCATTACCTGGTGTCAAGTTTTAAAAAATGGACATACACCCTTTCGATAATAAATGATTCAATTGTTGACAGCTGTAAACTTCGAATTTTTTATCTGCAAACATTATGGCTTTATAACAGTTCCACTTTCCTAAAATAAGGAAGTTTCAGAACTATGATTCTTAAAATATTAAGCGCAAGACTTCGAAAATTTCCATCGTCAAAATTTGTCAAAACTTTCAAATCACACTGTTCAAAACTTTAAATTTAATTTTCTAACGTCATCGTATTAAAATTTGGATAAACTTAGATTATCTCGGCTTACAGAAATCTTTCAAGTAATATACCCTTTATTATTATTTACTTTCTTTTCTCGTGTACAAAATTATTACAGTGAAATCAGGATTCACGAATATTTTTTTTTACCACGTGTACGCTTTATGTTTTCTTTAAGCATAATACGAGCCGCGTTAAACTTGAAGATAAATAATAATCTATGCTAACAACCATGCTTGGTCGTAGATTTTGCGCAGTCATGTTTGCAAATCGCATTACAGATTTATTCAAACAACAAGCCTCAATTGCTAGGCGCTATCTCTTACTGTATAACCTTCGACTTAACGATTAATATTTTCCTTGTAGGGTAAATTATCCTCGGGCAACATTTTTATTATTTATCACTATGGCAAATTATTTAGCATAAAATTATAGATGAGTGTGAGAGAATTAAGATAAAATATTATATAAATTTATTGAAAAACAAGTCCTTTTTCATGGTTGTGCGGCTCAAAGATAGTAACATTCTATTCTTCTATTTAGCAGAAAATTTGTAATTATAATTATACGCACCAACGATTATTTAGATTTCAGTTGATTTTCACATGATTGGTAGATCTTCGAAAGCTTTGATATACGAATTATTAAATATCATTAAGGTTGTTGATTAGATGTTACAAAACTATTCAGAAGAAAATAACGATGATTGTATCTGTCGAATGAATTTGAGGAAATTGACGTATTGGAAAATATTTATTTAATACTTAATACAATTGCGGCTCCAGTAGGTATCGATTGTAATATTAAGTTAATTATTGGTTATTTAAATGATAAAATTGTTACATATATTACGTTGAAATTTTTGACAATTTTGAAAATTTTAAAGGAGGTGTCTAGAATTGGAACAATTTTATAATCGTTTTTATAGTAAATACTAAAATTTTTTCTTTCATATCTTAGTAAGTACATGTAATAATTTATACATAGAATATTAAATTATAGAAAATTTAATCGAGCTCGACAATTTCAGAGACTCATAATTAGACTGTTGATTTTTATGCAAATATACATTTCTAAAGTTTAATATTTTTTATGTTATTGCTATTATAGAATTGAAACTTTGATTGAACTATATTTTGTTGTAAGAATGTTTAAAAAAATGTACTTTTTATTTTTCACGGTTTTAAATGTGCCGTTTCCCGATATTTGGATATGTTAAATTGCATATAAATCCGCAGTGTACTTGTAATCTTATTATAAGTATTTGGGAATGTAGAGTACTCATAAGAAGAAATAAAAAATGATCTAAGATTTATCCATTGAGCGTCTTATTTGAAAGAAATATTCAATTAGTATTTTTATCTTATCTCTTATTTGCTTTCTTATTTTATTGCCATTCACATTATTGAGCTAATAATGTATTCGATAGTTAGATTATTCGAGTATTACTTATCTTATTTGTAATTCGTGTACGTAGTATCCAACTAAAACGAATTTCCAACTAAACGAAAAGTATAACGTCCTTCGATCATGTTATGGATTCCACTTAAAAACCATAGACTTCTCACTTGTAATTGTTTACATTTTTATATGAACGTGTTTATTTTCGTATTACAGAACCAAGACATCTTACAATAGCATGTCATTTTCTACTATTACCTGAAATAATTAAATACTTAATAACGAATTATTTAGCCATTATAAATGGCATATTATCTGCGAAATAAATACATATATGTATATACCCACGTTCATTGAGAATTAATTAATCCACCAAATAAAAATTTCAAATTTATCATCATAAACCTTTATTCGCAGCAAGATTATTTCTTATTTTCATTTGGCCCATTATTTATCCTCTATTTGTTATTAGTATTTCGAATAAAAAGTGCCCTGTCCTAATTACTCGCTACAGTGACATGTTTTCCGTGCGGAAAACGTCTATTGGCGTTTAGCGAATGTACTTGCCAAGTAAACTGATAAGTTATCCGCACGTAACGTTGGGTCATTTTCTAGTCATTTTCTAAAGTTATGTCTCAAAGAAGTCAGACTATTCCCAATCTTGTGTATTATGCAAACACTGATAAGTTTGTATTTTTCGTGGCAGTAAAATGGTCAATTTTAAAATCTGAATTAAATTAACATTTCTTATTCCCCTTTACGAACCACAGGATGCTTCAAAAAATGTTAACCCGTATATACAATATTTGTGCATGGATATATTTTCGTTTTCGTTGCAAGTGATTGAAATAGGAATGATAGTGGACAACTGGGGACTCTTCGATATCTTGTGTTATCACTATTGTTTCTCGAAAAAGTTGTTACCATATAAATGTTAACATTTTTTTAAGCATCCTGTATTTACTTTGGTATCTTTTTTCATCATTTCCGCTGTCTTATACTATACAGAATATTAGAAAGAATGATTCAAGACTTCGAGCACATGTAATACTTGCAATGAGGAAGACAAAATGTCCTGTGAAAAAATGTACGGGCACTAAATAGAAAACGCTCCAAAAGGGTTAATTTCAGAACCTATATTGATCAAGAACTCTTTGTTCCTCTTTGCAAGTATTATATGTAAACTGTGGATGTTTCTGCAGATATACATTTCTGGACTTCCATATTTCCTATGTTAAATGCAGTTAAATAAGTGAAACTTCAACAAGACTGCATTTGCACCTTGAAATGTCCAAAATATGTAATTTTTATTTTGCTAAATTATTAAATGTCCATCATTCACCAATTTGGACGTATTAACCCTCGGTTGGTGCCGTTGGGTCACAGATGACCCACAATTTTTTCAATTGCTTGTTTTCTGGTTCTTAGTCATTCTTGTTTTCTTCTTAATTAATAATAATATTAAAGTTTTTGGAAAAATTTAATTGTTTCTTCTTTATGTGTACCCCTTACACGTGGCAACGACAGTTATAGCAGAAATACTCATCACTACACGTACAAAACTCCAACGGAACATGCATGACCCCACGATACCAGTTACGTGACCGATATGTCACCATACCAACTGAGAGTTAAATTGCATAAACATACGCAGTCTAACTATATATGCTTCCAAAATCTTGAATCTTTTATTTGTAACACCCTGTATACTCTGTAATATTTTTAAATTTCCGGTTAGGATGAAGCTCGACGAGCAATCACGTCCACCGTTTTCGATTCTGATCTTGTACCTATAATCATGCATGTTTTACGACTTTACGCTATATATACATATATATATAATTCATAATTATTGCAGAAGAGAAGACCATGTGCCTGATTTTTCCCTGATAAATTCGATACGATCTACACGTGCGTTTAAATACAACAGAAACTCGCTTCGAAAGTGTTTTCTTCAACGGAAATATTATTTAGGCTGAGTCCTCGATTCGCGTTGGAAGAAACAATCCTTATCTCTCGTCAGCCAATGTTGTTCCGAGCTTAGGCGATGTCACGCCTATGAATATTCACAGTTTTCTTTCTAACACTTTAAATGTTTGAATTACAATAAGCTAGAAATTGTCGAACGTTCGAACTCATACATTTCTGGAACTTGATTACATATATACCCCCCGTCCCTAAGTATTAGGACACTTATCAAGTTTGACATAAATCGGAAAAAGGATATGAAATTATTAAAGGATTCGACAATATATTTACCTATTCCATACTTTATGCTAAATAGAAAATATACATTCTATATTGCATCGCAGATCTCAAAATGGATCTTACTTAACCCCAGTGTGGTATTCGGGTCTTTTTAAACAATACATAGGGAGATCTGTAGTAACATGATCTTTTAATATGCAAAAGCTCCTTAAAATCTGGGACAACCACGTTGATAGCTTTCCTTGTATGCTGTCCAACCCTCTACCAATTCCATCTCCCTAAACGCAACACACTAAACGGCTGCCGCCCACAATATCAACAAAAACAGATGTAATGGGGATTTGGAAGACACGTAAAACTGTAGATACCCCGGCTAAATGGACATGTCAGTCGATGCGGGGTTACATAGAAAGAAGAAGACAATGGATGTAGCAAAAAATATATAAAAGTAATTCTGGTTGATTGTTTAGAAGCAGTACCACGGACTTGGTACATGAAACCGGAACTTCATTGCAGTGCTGTTGGAGTTCCGGCTGGTGCGTTGTCACCGCCAGCGACGTTATCACCACCCAGCAGCCCCAGTGTCACTCTTCCGCCATCACCGTGGAGTCCTGGTGCAACAGGAACCAGCTCGAGTACCGTCACATCCTCCAACCCTTCCTCGATATCCACATCGACCTTTGGACAACCTGTTCCGGATAGATTCAGCGCCTTCACTCTGGTGTCGAACTATAACTCCGATTCGAGGCTTCAGAGCCTGCCATTAACCAGCAGTGCTGCACGAGGTAATTCAATCGAACGGACCTCTTAGTTGACAAGTGACGTAAGTCCGAAAATTGAGAAACTGAGCTTATTAGAAATATAAAAAGCATTATTGTTTATTTCGTGAACGAGACGAAGCCCTTTGATGTACGAGAGTAAAAGATAAGAGACGAACACATATGAGAAATAGTAAAAATAAAATTGATTGAATACTTGCATAATTGCGACGAAAGCTTCATTATTCGAACTAATGGGGAAAGATAATTGATCGGATAAAAGGAAAATTTGGATAATGAAATGTTCACTTCCTTCGTGTTGATTATTCTATGTTCCAGAAAATAGTGCAAATATCGATGACACTAATGAAAGCGTAATATACAGGAATGATTTTTGTTCAATTCTAGAGTTCTGCATTTTTTTTTGTTAAATGGTACAAGTTTATTTACATACAACTATATTTTAATTTAACACTATACTTGTATATGTACATTAAATAATTGAAAGTTTCATACGAAGTTCCTAAAAATTTAATGTCTTACGTTGAAAAATTTGAAATTTCGTGGACTTTAATTTTTCCGATTTTAATCGACTGTATATCAAATTTTTAAACAATAATTTCAGTAGTTAGATTTGATAACATTCACAATATTTAAATTTCGAAGTTGCAAGTATATATGTATCAGAAATTTCAAATGTTACGAGTCAGAATATTCAAGTCTTCAAAACTCTGAACAACAAATTTTCGAAGTTCCTAATTGTAACCAACTTCTCAAGTTTTCAAATTGTTAATTTTCGAATTCAAATTTTAAATATCTGACGCTTGCTAAATTTCGAAAACCTAATTGCTAGATCTAATATTTTCCATTCCTAAATCTAAAAAATTAAACATTTGTGAAAACACGAACTTTAACGTTTCGGACACACGAATTCAACAGTGCTGCGATTAACACTTTTTGGCATTATGACTCTATCAGAGTTTACGAGACGGCGTGCTAATTCTTTCGAAGTAGCAAAATAAAAGAACGGGGTTTCTGGGTTGGTCAACCAAGACTTTGGTTTCAGATGTGCGGTGCGGGTTATTGTATGGTGGTTATGGTTCAACCGGGGCTGCCTGGTGGGCTCGTCACGTGAGTCTTCTGCTACCCCATACTCTTTTACCTCCATCAAGGATTCATAATCAGCAGACTACGCCAATGGCAGATTGTTCACCTATTCAACCGGAACGACTCAGCCCATCTCGAGCTGTTTCGCCTAGAAGGTGTACTCCGGATAAGTCTACATTCGGTAAGAATTACCATACTTACTAAAGGTGACTATAGTCACCCAACGTCAAAAGCTTACTGTATTCTAAAAATGGCTACAGTCACCCCTGAACATTGCTAGATATTCACAGGCTACCCGACATTCTTTTGTTCAATTGTATTTTTTATGTATTCGTTTGCAATTCTTTATATATTACTTTGGAATAACTTAAACGAAATGCAATAGTGTACATAATAACAAAGTATAGACTCGCGGCTCAACTGTCCCGTACAGCGGCAGTACACTGACGACCATCTTCGCCGTAGCGAAAGGGTTAAATCATTCTTATGGGACACATGAACGCTTAACCCTCTATAACCGGAATTTTTTTGTGTATGACGAAAATGATACAACAGGTGAATAATAAGAATAAATGATAAAGTGTGTATCATACGACATAAACATAATAATAAACGAACGGACTTCTTGGTAGTAGTATAGTCGTAGAATATAATTGTACACGGTAATAAACAAACGAAATAATATTTAAAAAACATGGATGTATAGATACACAGGTAAGTAACTTCCAAGTTACATGGCGTTATAGAGGATTAGCTACGTATTTTAACGTATCATAAATAAACCGTACCACGAATATTAACCCATAATTACTCTTGAAGCAAAACTAATCTCTACCGCAGTCCCTGACTGTCACCCTATATGTAACACATTTTTGGTTATTAATAAACATATTCAGCTACTGTGCAAGCAGAATTTAACGTGGGGAACACTTAAAGCAACTCATATGATCTTAAAATTCATGAAAGAATAAATTGGAAACGACACATTATAGTAATTGAGTAAGAAGAAGACGCACAAAGTTATCTCATTTATATACTTTGAGCAGTACCCAATATTTTATGTGAAATCTTTATCTTATGCATATGAATGAACCATATAATTAGATTAGAAAGCCAGAAATATATTTAAGAAAGGAAGATATATAAAATTGGGGCAAACCTTACTTATATACTTACATCGACATCGTATCAAGAAATTGTAATTAATGTTTGCAAGAATTTTGAAATCCTTGACGAAATATGCGGAGTTTTTAGATAATTACTGTGACTTTATTCGTTTGTTTATATTGTATACAGTGTGAACCATTGTAGTATTTCCACCTGAAAATCTCCCGAAAAACATTTCAGACAAAAATTGAACGATTTCGAAGGAAACGATGTGGAGTAAATTAAATTAGTAATGTAAACTCAAATAAATTAATTTTATATTCATTAAATACGAAATAGAAAAGGAACTTGGTATACACAGAAGTAATAAGAAAAATGTTTGACAATATTAACTATGTTTTAATTGGGCTGTATTGTTGTGGTCCGTTTCAAATTGTTGCGTTTTTAACATAAATTCCAGACGAAGAGGCGCCATTGAACTTGAGCACGAAACCAAACGACATTTCGTCGAGTCTGGGGAGGAAAAGTGAAATTTGGTCACCCGGTACAGTTTGCGAGAGGGAAGCGAAAGAAACCAAGTTGCCGCCTTCTACGAGTCCATCCTCGACACCTGTTATCAGCCGACAAATTTATCATTCACCCTTAACACCGCCATCGTCGTCAGAAAGAACCTTCCAGGTGGGTACTTGGACACTCGTACAACTGCCTGATCAAATCTGAATTAAAACCATTAAGTTCATATCTGATTCATTTGTGCTGTCTGAACTTCTGTTTTTGACACAGACATCGATTTCTTCTACTTATTTTAACGTTCATACATTTTTCTGTATTAACAGATTTATAGTACAATTTATCATAGCATTTTTATATATTAATACAAATTATTACTAATTTTTGCACACGTACAGAATTCAGGAATTTGTCTTGGAAAGCACTATAAAATGATCTGAACAAGAATACATAGTTCCATTTAAAAAAAGGAGCTTGACCTTCATATCTCTTTAAATTATAATGTAAAGAAAAATTCACCTTCGCCAAAAGATGTGCTCCATCGTAGCATGCAACTTCCATATAAAACATTTTTCGTGTCTTCAATAAGTTAGGAAATATCGACTTGTATACATAGATAAGCTGGAACACTCTGTATGCACTGCATATACAGGGTGAATCACCAGAAACCAGCACCTAAAATAAATTTCGTCGCTATTAGAAAGACATACGTAAAATTGAATTCTACATTTAAATTAAATTCTAATTAGTGTATTTTCGAATATTAGGTGATCAGTTTACTTATAAATATCACTTTAATATTTATAATAGAATATTCTACAATAATCCTACTTTTAGAAAAGACAAAGATACAAACCAAAACTGCATTATTAGATTACAATCAGCTAACGTAAATTGGTCACAAGTTACATCAACCGTACTTTATATTTTTAAATATTTGTAGCTCACACAAAATAGGACACAATCTGGAAACCTTTTGCCTACATTTCTCGTTGCTTATTTAGATCATATTTTTACTGCCAGATATCGTTTATATTCATTAACAACAAGAAATCGCTGAGGTACGATTTAGGAGACCAGCACGATATAAGCAACTCTCCCTTACATTTACTTCAGAATATTTTCGAGAGTCAAACCTACCAAATGGCTGAAGAGTAAAAATTTCATTTTTCTTCAAATAGGAGGTTCGAAAGAAAGTGGACTATTTTGCAGTTGACCCGATTTGTTTAGTCGGTACAACATGACGAATAGTATTTCGAAGAACGCTATTGTTATATTGTTCGGCGAAATGTCTGTTCGACTTCTATTTGTCGACGATTTGTCGCGAACAAGTATCGACCGGTCAATGCTCGACTTTACGAGCCTTCTAATCGCGCGTTTCGAGATTTTAGTGATCAACTGGAGTGGTGAAAGCTTTTACCTATATTGCTGGGCATGATTAGTGCTGTTAGAACGCAAGTACGCTAGGAAAGGAAAATATGAGAAATGAAACACGTCGCAATTAATATAACGCATCCCTCATTTTGCGGCATTCGTCTGATTGTCGCGCAACGACAATTGGAACACGATGCTCCATTAGCGTTGACAACGTTTGTGTTGCTTCAAATTCTAAAATTCACAAATTTCCAAAATTTCATACTTCGGTCGAAGTGCAGATATTCTAAAATTTACGCGATTTAATATTGTCGAAGTTTTAGATTTTCAGGCATTAGGTGCTTGATGTATAGCCGCTTTAACCCTTTGAACACCTAATTTTTTTAAATTTTCTTTTCAATAATTCACTATTATTTCAAGTGTTTTATTTGAAATGTACTTCAAAAGACAGTTTGTTGATAGGTTCCAATTACGTACAAACAATCATGTATCTGAATACTTCAAGGACTTTGTTTTACAAAAAAGGATCATATACATGTAATATTGCTTGTCTAAGTAAAAAAGAATATTGTGAAATATAATATATATTTACACTGGCAATTTCAAAATGTCGAGCATTTATTGCATATAAATAATAGACTGCTCGCCCCTTGTAAACTGATAGCAAAAAGTGCTTCCATTTGAGACAAGAAATCGTGTAGTCCATTGTTTATATACACATCAATGGTTGTTCCACGTTATGCTGTGGTAATAAACTATGAAATAATTAAGCCCGTCATATTGACGGACTTTGATGAATTAAGGTATACTATATACAGAACATCGAAATTATAGTGGTTGATGGAAAATAAATTGGCATATACAATCATTCTTATGTCTCGACAAAAGTCGACATAAATTTCGACAAAAGCACCTTAATAGTTTCTGTAATTGACGTATACTTTTTTTCTAGATCGGCCTCAGAAACACACTTTTTTTAATGTTCCTTTGTAGCTACAAAAATTAGATGAAAAGACAATGCTTATAAGAGTTAATTAATACGACCTCTATTAGTTTTAAAAAAAAATTATGACGGTAACATGTATAGGAATTTCACCTGGTAAATTTGTTATTGTTTTTTTATCAAAAATATACATGACTGCTATAGCTGTTTGCCAGCACATCAACAAAAATCTGACTGTAGTCGTCATTAGCGGCAATGGGATAAAACAAGAAATCTGAAATGCGTCATTTCGATGAGTTTGGTTGTTCTGGTGTTAATCCTGAACAATTGTCGACAAGGTAACCATAGAGTACGTCCTAGCTTCGCAACCCTTTGTCCGAGTTACCCTGCATTTTATAGCGAAACATGATGACGGGGTGCGCTAGGCTTTCGCCGCAAATTCTATGAAAGTATCACGTTGCTTGTATCCGGAGAATTCGTCGATCAGAACAGCCCGATCCATCAATATGGCGGACAAATGGAGCGTCTCGTTCGAGGACACGCGATTATGTTGAAACGGAAGGCCGAGCAAGGCTGATTTCCTCCGTCTTCGTCGCGTTAACGGAATATTTGCATACATTCGAGATGAAATTCGGCTGGTGGTCACGCGATGGGGAGTTTCGCGGTGTCGAAATGCACAGCGAAGAAGCGGGTCAAGCGTTTGACGAGCGTCGGAACCGAACAAAAGGCGGCGATCGTAATTACAGTCGATTGAATGGAAGTAGAAACTCGCCTTTAAGTAACCGACAGAAGACATATTAGGTTATCTGGGCCACACGATCCTGATTCCGACCGACAAAAGTATCCCCCTCGAGAGCTCAGGCCGCACCGCCGCTTTCTGGGCAAATTTTTCCCGATCAAGATCGCTTTCGTCGCAAACGACCGGAAGTACGGTTTTATTTCGCAACGCGGAAACCGCACTGCCGACACTTCGATTTCTAGGCCCGTTTTCACGAGACCGGGCCCAGGGGTTTGCGTGCACGCGAATTCAATCGACATAACACTTTTCCTCCCTTTAAAGAAAAATGGGACGTTTTGGGCCTCTTGGCACGCAGCGTTTCTTCACATGTCCTGGCATCGATACTTCAGAATTCACATTTTAAATCTGAAGTACTTCGAACTTCTGAAAGTTCATCTTTATAAATTTTCAGTGTTAGATATCAGACCTCGAAAATATTGAGTTTTGTACATTTCGGCTCTGAATGTACTCAAATTCTCAATTTTGTGTTTTAAAAATTCTGTCCTGGGTGAACGCTTTCAAATTTCAAATTTTAGGTATCATGCTTCTAAAGTTTTGAATCTTCAAATATTACATGTTCTACAGTTTTCAGTTTTGAACAATAAAAACTTGGAAATCGAGGGGCATGTCAGTAAAGCTATTAGTTTTTCCAAACAGGAGTCTCAAATATAGGCCATATTTTAGACTGTCTAGTGTATGTATCCCCCTAACTTTCTACAATTCTTGTTCATTATATTAATTTTTTACCATTGTATCAATTTAACATCAAGGGACAAATTAAGTTGGGAAAATGAAGGACGGATGAGGTGTACTTCTTTTTCTTTCACTAATCATGACACTTTTCATTACTCTGTAAAAATTAAACCAAATTAATTTTCAAAAAAGAAGAAACGTGTATTATTAGTTTGTCCCAAAAGTTCTTTCCATAATTTTCATGCTGAGCAAATCATCTCGGTTAGTATTTTGCCAGTAAGCCAAAGGAATTTTAGAAAAAATGGCATGAGGCTTCCGGAGAGATGAAGGAAGGTGATAGAACAGAATGGACTGTTCATGAAATTCTGTACACTTAATATCTAGTAAGGAAACGAAACGAACTCCTGAGACAATCTAATATTTGAATATAATCTGTAGGTACAAGTAGGAATTATTTTATCTTTTTTTAAATGGGCACGATTTCCTTAGCTCAATGATACCCCTCCTCTATACACTTTAGGCACCAGACGCAAGGCTTGAAGAGAGCACGCAATATCACGAACGCAAATACTCCTCTTGTTATTTTTTAAACAGACCGTGGTTCTAGGTACGCAGAGGGTGCACCCCGTTAATTGAATAAATAAAATGCGTTTTTTAGAGCACCGACACGCGATGCACCGTGATACGTCATCCGAATGCACGTTGCGAGGCACCGGTTGCTGCATTTGGACGAACGTCGAAGAAGCTCGCCGAAACTCGTTCGAATGTCCCATTGGGAGAACGTGTAATGGCTTCCAAAGAGCCTATAAATCGTACGACGTTTTTTCGTGATCCGAGCTCGGAATCGCAGCAAGAAGAATTCCCTCGCGCTCGTTGCATTTCATTTTCCGTCGGTCACCGAATACCGCAGCACGGTGCACATATAATTTGCCAATGAAGCTCTGAAAACACTGCAGGGCAAAGTTCTCAATTTTTTTATTTTTCATTGATTTGTACGGTCACATGCACCTTCGTAGGTTATTAGTTTTTTTTTTCATTTATTATATTTACATTTACAACTGGTTCTATTGAACCAAACCAGCAAATTTGATACATGAGAATATCGTGGCGTGTGGGTAACACTCAATAGTGTTCCCACTACATTCTATTATTTGTTATTTCTGTAGACCGGACGGTTTAGCTCTTTTCAGTCTTCTAATTTCTGGAGTTTGTTTTAAGCTTCTTGCCAGTTCGTTATCAGTGACCACGTTACATTATCA
Source organism: Macropis europaea (assembly GCA_916610135.2). Classification (NCBI taxonomy): domain Eukaryota; kingdom Metazoa; phylum Arthropoda; class Insecta; order Hymenoptera; family Melittidae; genus Macropis; species Macropis europaea. Next base: position 25,944,838 of record OU744345.1, read on the forward strand.
GTGTATAATTATGTTTTGTCTTGGTATATCGTAGGACATGTATGGTACATGACTTCCTTTTGATTAGAAAATAATAAATAGAACATATTACGTGGAATTATATGTGATATTAGGTAATAAAGACATCTTTCAGGAACTGTTTTCTTCTTGCAATATGTCCAGTAAGTTCGATAAGGAGCCATATTGTGTCATAATTGTAATCAGTATAAATCAAATATAATTAAAAGGAACATAATAATACTCTCAGAAGTAGTACTCATCATGCGAGACTAATCAAATTATTGAATATTACATTCTTTATTAATATCGATATTTTAATGATATACTAAGAAATGCATATTGTAATAAAATAAAAAATGATGAAATAAAAGGTAATAATAATATTCTCATAAGTAGTAGACATCATGTGAGACTAATCAAATGCTTAAATATAGACATTTTTTATTATCGATATTATAACGATATATCGATAAATAAGTATTTTTTAAATAACTTTCAAGTAGTTCAAGTGATCAAATACATCGATTACTAAAATCAGCCAATACTGTTACAGATAGAATTGATTTTTCCAATGGTTCTATTCCTTGTTGTTAAAAATCTTTACACAGGGCATTACGCATTATTTAAATAATACCTAATCATAAATTCTTTATGATTGCATTTATGTTTAACCTTTATTTTTATTTTTTTATTGTTTTTATTTTAATTTATATAATGTTATATTACGTTCTTGGTATTATGTTGCTGCGACTGTTTTTCGTTTTTTTGCTTATTTTTGTATTTTGTTATTAATTCTTAATTATGTATATAATAATATATGTATATATATATATATTTATTTATATACATAATAATATATACATCAGAACATTAAATTGCAAATTTAAAAAAAATGCATTATTTGGATGTGTATGTCAATTGAGTTTTTAACCCGTACACTCTATAAATGAATAAATAAATAAGCTTTAACAATAAGATATCAATACTCAGTAAGTCCATTTTTAGTTTGAAGCCTCCAAAAAATATTAGTGCGAACGAAGGGACTTTCGGTCGAAATCGGTGTCGATAACGTTCGGCGTAGAAGACTATCGTCGCGCCAGGCGCACCTGTGCGCACCTGTGTTCACGGGCTCTGAATTTTTCTTCTTCTCACTTATATTGTCGTACAGGCGCCAACACTGACAATACAACCGACCTAGGCGTGTCTTCTTTTCACGATACATACATGGGTGCATGCATGCATCGCCTACCAATGAAATATTATTACGAGCCTGGACGAGCCGCGACTACGCATGATTCACGTACCCCGACGATCAATAATGAAGAATTATATTGAAGGCAGGGATGACCACAATCCGATGATTTTCTATTTAAATCGACGACAGTAAATAACACCAGCCCTGCGCTATATGGCTATCAACCCTACCAACTGGCTAAAATTATGTTCACCCTCAGAGCGCTCAAAAGAAATGCTTTTGTGTTGACGCGAGGCAGGAATGATCAGAGTCGAATGCTTCTTGGGCTAAACTATTGCAACGAACAATTTCTGTGTTTCGTGTTTGTACACTGGATATATCGACGCTTTGCAGTCGCTATCTGATTAAATGAAAATATTTATATCCTGGTTTCATTATCGAAGAAAGAGTATAATCACTAATATGCTCACGAATAGTAGTCTCATGTTCCAAATTTATGAATCAAACAGTTTGAAACTATAGAATTCAGACTTGTACAATTTTCATTTCCTAATATTGACGTCTATAAAATCTTACACGTTGTATACTCGATTTCTGAAACACTAAATTTCCCATTCAAGTAGTGGAGAAAGAAAGACATCTAAAGATCAGATTTTCTGAATTGCAGTTTTTGTATTCCCGATAGTCTAATCTACGGTTTCTTTGTTTTTAACATGTAAAAAAGAAGAGATTGTAATTTTTCGATTTCATATTAAATTCTGTCTTTATAAATTTTATTGTTTAATTATCGACATCTAAACTTTTGAGTATCTCGCGAAATCTTTCAAACATTTCAGACGACATATTTGAGACATCATTACGGTTTGCTACGAGGTTTGATATAATTAAACTTGAGTAAAATTTAATATTTTTTATTCCACGGAAAAATGCGATATTGCGATATTAACAACCCACGAATCATTCTCAATGACAAATTGTTAACGTAAGAAGACACAACGTTCTGTATTTGTTTATCATATAGTGCTTTATTTCGATGACGAAGCGGCATAAGTGTATTTGGATCAGTCTCTCAGCTATCGAATATGAAATGTTCCTACATTTTGCATTCACTGATTAGCCAATCACAAAATACTTATACAGGATAAGCCTAAATTCGTGATCAAATTTCTAGTTATCCGAGTTTGAAAAGGTGACGATTAATTGTTTTTGTTTCAATCCTTCTCTGGTGTTCATGGAATCTCACGATAATTGTGTTCAGGTTATACAGACGCAATGACAAAAAATACAGATATCAGGTCCTGAATATAATTACTAGACTGCGGATGTTTATGCAATTTAATATATCCAAATTGGTGCATCATTGGCATTTAATAACTTGGCAAAATAAAAATCAATGTTTTGAATATTACAAGAAGCAAATGCAGTCTTGTTGAATTTTTTATTTATGTAACTGCATCGATATAGGAAATATGGAAGTCTGAAAATGTATATTTGCATAAACATCCTCAATCTCATGTTTACAAATATACAAATTACATGATCTTAACGACCCGAACACAAAGGAAGGATTAACTATTTTAATCACAGCGCGCGTTGTATTGGATTAAGTACGAACCGACTAAACGATGTGATTGTTAAACAGGAAAATTTGCGTTTGTTCCAGTGTAAGCAATGTGGAAAAGCCTTCAAACGATCGAGCACTCTGAGCACTCACCTTCTGATCCATTCAGACACGAGACCATACCCCTGTCAGTATTGCGGCAAGAGGTTTCATCAAAAATCAGACATGAAGAAGCACACGTACATCCACACTGGTAAGCCTGAAAACTCATATTGTAAATCTTTCATTACAGGGTAGGTTTATACACATGGCATGTCACTTTCTCGTCACTGTACACTTAAACGAACCGATTTTGCATAGTTGTCCCGATGATCGGTTAAGTTTTTATTCTGTCTCGATTAGAATCAGGCTTTAGATTAGTCGTCGTAATCTTACTTCCTAATTTGAACCCATAGAGCCCTTATTACATGCGCCATATTAATAAAAATTGAAAATATCGTCTGAAAACGTCCGTAGCGCGTATACGTGTATTCAACACAATTTTTGACAAATACGAAAAAGGAATTGACTAATGAACTTTCGAAAATCGTGGAAAATTTTATAAATCTGTCTACTGTCGTAAGATTTTAATTATAATATCTGTAGTTGTTCGGATACGTTCAATGAATTTGAAATATACGTTCTACGTTCCATCTTGATTCTCACCACACATTCTGAGCAAAATAAAATACTATCGATGGAATGTAACAACACTTGCAATACACAAAATTTATTTCATGGACCGTTTACAACTTTCGAAAATGGTATGTATCAGTAATTAACTGTGGCCAGCAGTTTTCTGCTTCATTTCAATCGCCATACCATGTTTTAAACTGCCTATTAAAACTGTAGTTTTCACAGTTCACATGTACACAAAGCGTAATATCGTTAATGAACTGAAATTGATTTAACACGTTGACGTCTATATTCAACTTATTTAAATATCTATGGATCCTTACATAATTCGAAGGAAATTTAACGCTACACGAATGATATAGAAGCACGTATATACGATTAAATACTTAAATACATACTCTTTCTCCCTGTAACTTCTATAAAAATAGCAAGTTATGTTATGTCTGACCAAGCGTGGCAGTTTTCACTGCGAAAGTCTGCGTGTTAATGAAACGATTGGCACCTTTGTGTCACAGGAAAACACTACATATTTTTTCTGTACGTTTCAGTCCACGAACTAAAGAAAATAACTTTATTATAAATATAGAAATTATTGAGAGCAATACTCCATTTTCTAAAGTAATCAGTGTAATATATTTTCGATTGATAAGAAGACAGGAATCAGTTTTCCATCTTACACAGAAAAAATTGCAAAAGTGTTATGTCTTTTAAAATATTGTTTAAACAAATGAACTTTCGAAAAAATCACTTACATAACTGAATTCATAATTAAAAAATACACAATTTAAAAAAAATGGTTGTCCTACGTCCAATATTTCTCAAGATATTCAATAAAATATAGTTTTCAACCTCCACATTGAGGGCTGTTTTCACCCCTTCAACATGGACCTTTGCCAATAAAAAAATATATCATACTAAAATTTCATTAAAATCAGCGTGTGACGGTTGGGTATCTTCCCTTGTTAGCAGAAGTGCCTAGATGGCTAATATAAATTCAGTAATTAAAAAAAGGATATTATAGATCTACTTAACCGTCTATAACGCCGTGTGTCTTGGATGTTACTTACTTATATTTCTCTATATTTATATTTTTTAAATCTTATTTCGTTTATTTATCACTGTATACAATTTTACTCTACGACTAGCCACCAAGGAGTATGTTCTTTAAGTTTATTATTTACCTGATGGATCATTTTCGGCATACGCAAAAAAATTCCTATTATAGACAATTAAATTCATGGAAGACCATTTGCTGAGCGCTGAAAATAAATGACAGTATGAGGAAAATGTTGGTAATCTATTTTTCACGAAACGAAGAGAGAGGACTTGCTTCATTTATCGGCCAGGTGGCTCGTTTAATTCATTCTCGTTATTACACCGCGAAACGCAATGTTGTTTCCAGCGAGGCTCGAATTGAAAAATTGATCGAACGCGAAAGTTTCGAGGTGGAAAATTACTGAGCCGACGGAATGAAAATTTCTTTTCTAGTTAACATGGCCGAAAGTGCGATGGCGTTCCGTGAAACTTCGAGCGACGCGAATTATTCATAGGACTTGTCTCGTTTCTGATCTGCATTATTCAAGCTGTCATTGTTTGTCGAAAACTCGCGTACCTTCTGTTATGTGGAATCGAATGAAGTTCGCAACTTTTCTACTTGTCCAGACGGTTTGCACTTGCCTGTCGTTTAAATTCACCATGAAATAGTATCGTTTCATTGATCTGCCTCGTTGACGACCCCTGTTACGGGATAATCACATGCACGTTCGTAGTATTGTATTAGGCGCCCCGGAAAGTTCGTGCGGTCTTCGAAGATTAGAAACGGATACATTTTTAGCACACTGCTTCATATTTTTAATTAGATAAATAAGCGTGATAAAGGAGCGTGGTAAAAGCTTATAATTTCCACTTTTATACAAATTTTGTATCTTTTAATTCGAAAAACTGTGCGATGGGTATTTTTATATCACGATCGTTTTAACATTTTAACGGCCGCTATCACGCACGCGTGATTTTATTCATCTAAATAACATCCATGTGAAATAAATGAATGAGCATAACTGTGGCTGATGATACATAAATGTTCGAATACTAATACAATAGAAATTGTATAATATTCAATGTAAAGGAATTATTGTAAAATGTTGCATTAGTTAAGGATTTTTACATACATGGCCAAAGAGAATTAATGGCCTGCAAAACATTTGCGGCCGTCAAAGTGTTAAAAGTTTTTATCAGTCAAATAATTTTGCAACGATGAAAATAAATAGTAATCTGTTAGAATTAAGTCAGGTGAATGTGATGGATGAATTAAAATTTAGTAACTAAATTCAGTAATTTTTCGCAGCATCTGTTTTGCAGTATGCTGTCTCGTGTTAACCTTGCGATTTGCTGGTCCTGCTTGTTTCATCAGAGTTTTTCCAGCACCCTTTCGAATTGAGTTGATTATACATCTGCTGTAATGGCTTGGCTCCTTTGTAACGGTTCAAAATTAACAATTCCAGTAGTTATCCTCTAAACACACAGTACTACTTTGTTGTGATGAAGTTTGGGTTTAGATAGGATGGACGTGGAACGCCACTATAATGGCTGAACTAGTTCGCCACTTGCGTTGAAACATTGTACATAGATAGCTCATGACAACTTACAATTTCCTTAACTTCTGTTATATTATCCAAATAACATTTAAACGGTATAAACTAGAAATGCTTTATATCACTGTTTCCGATAGTATTTCACTATAGAACTGTGTGCACAGTTACAGAAAATTACATCGAGGTCAGCCGTAGACAGAAGGTGAATAAGTATGGTTTTTAACACTTTAAACCCTAAACTATGTTATCGTTATTTTTTTACCGTAATTTTTATTCTAGATACTTGCAAACGGTTCAAATAATACATATTTTAAGTATAAATATTTTTTACAGTATTTTTTCTTATTTTGGCTTGCAGAATCAGCCCCTAAAATATTTACCCCCTGTTGTGAAACATCCTATATAGGACGTATACAAAAATTGCGATCTTGCAAAAATTAATTATATCAGTAAATACCTTCAAAAACACAACAATATGTAACAACCTAGAAACAATCGAACCGTCACCGCGTGCGTACCATGAAACTTCCCCTCTGTGTAACTAAATATGGTATCTCTGAATGCTATCAGTTCATAGCAACTCAGAGGACTTCGAAGAAGCAGTATTTATAAGTCCTAACCGGGATTTGGTTCATGACAGCATTTTAATATAATTGGTACTACAAAGTACCGTCAGGGCATAAAGGGTTAAAGATACGCTATACTTATAATAGATTACCAAAATCTCCATCGAACGGCGCAATTAACGGAATTCGAAAAGCTTTAATCAGAACTGAATTAGACTCGTTCGAAAACTTCTGTCCGCGGGTGTAGTACGTCACCAGTGAATCAGCCTGTACATAGATTTTTCTTTATGTAACCAGCGAACCTAGTGACAGCAAAAAAATAAGGCGATATCGTGGTACTATAGTCTTTCTGATCGGCACACCGCGTGCATGCTAACATGCACCATATATGCAATATGAAATGCATCCCCGACAGGGTGTATCCACGCACCCTGTTTAATATATCCGTTTTTACGTATCGTCGGGTGTCATATGCTCGTGAATCACGCACGGATCCTACACTGTAGTGCTCCCGATGTACATATTAGTATTTTTTGTTGCTATCGTTACCTGTATTTGATCAGGGGCCGAAACGAAAGCGAGACATTACGTCATGACGATCATCAGATACGATAACGTTAACAATAGAAACTAAAAACGCAGTTTCTGTGTTTCTTACGGGAGGAAATGTACGCATCGGGTCATCCCATAACCAACGTCGTTTTTAAATGGCACTTCAAGCGTAAATAATTCAACAATCACAGTCATTTTTAATTATCGATACATTGAATATTAATCCTGGTATCCTTGTTTCACTAGTTTAACAGTACATTAACACGTTGTTGAGCGAGGGATTTTTGTAGAAATTAAGGGCCTGTGGCCGGCTATTTTTCATACAAGTCAATATTGAAACACCCGCGTGCGAGTAAATTTCGCCATTTTCGAAAATTTTAACACGTTCGCTACCAGCGTCACATATGTGTGACGCGTCGATTCTGTTTTGAGAGCTCCACGCCACACATGTGTGACAGAGATAATTGATAAAAATAACGCGTCATCTGTGGTGGACATTTTATTGACATATTATAGTGTGCCTGACCAGGTATGGGAGTTTCCCCTGTGGTAGTGAACGTGTTAAGGTAACAAAATTGCGTTTATAGTGTACAAAAGGACAGAAAAAAAAGCTAACGGGGCAAAATGTGAATGATAAGCACAATAATAAATTGTATAATGAACACTTTATCAATTTTCAGCTTTAACAACTTCAAACGGTGACTTTAATTGAATCACTTTCTATAAACGTCTGAATACATCCCCGGTCAATAACGTTCTGGTAATAAAGGACGTATTAATACATCTCTGGTCAATAATGTGTTTACAAATGTGTATACCTTTCAAACGATTCATTTTAACCCTCAGTTGGTATGGTTACATATTGGTCACGTATAACTATCCGTGAGGTCATACATGACACGTTGGAGTTTTGTAGGAATAGTGATGAGTAGACTGCGGATTTTTATGCAATTGAATATACCCATGTTCGTAGAAGATGCACATCTTCTAAAATAATTAAAATAAACCATACGTTTTCTGTATTTGTAATATAGACAAATGAATTTTTCAGACAGTTCCATGTGTTCACCCACGATAAAACATAGAGTTGTTAATCTATCAAAATGTATAATTGTATAAAAACCCACAGTCTAGTGATGAGTGTTTGTGCTATAACAATGAAATTTTTCCAAAAACTTTAACATTATTATTAGTTAAGAAGAAAACAAAAATGACTAGCAACTAGAAAATAAGCAATTGAAGTTGTGGATCATCTGTGACCCAAGGATATAAATTGAGGGTTAAGTCTATTGCAACCGATCACTATCATTCAATTGTTTGCAATTAAAAACTGGTCGAACCAGCTGAATAGCTAGTAGCTGATACGTGCCACATGTTTTACAAAAATTGTATCAAATTAATAAAATTGTTGCGTATTGGTCTTTACTGTGATAGTTCAAATCTTTATTGAAAATTCAAAACAATATACATCTCTAACACTCCACTGCGTGCACAGTCAAATATTTATTAGACAACATCGAATAATACATATATTCATACTTGCTGCAAGTATGTTTCATATGATAGGGGACCACATTACTTTTATGCAAGGAATTCCAGAGTTAAACGATCGAACTTTGCCAATGTGTTGTGTGAGTAGAATCCGAAGGAAGTTTTATTTAAGCATAGAGCAGGCAGCTTTGCTTATAGAGCTACAACAAAAGTAAAGTGTTGTTTTGAAAATCGTACATTGAAATTTCAAAAGTGTTCAGTTACTCTTTCAAAGTTTGGATGAAGGAAAAGCATACAACACTCAAAGTCCTAATTGCAGAATGTCTGAGAGAATCGTCGGTGGTAAACGTGAAATTAATTCAGCGCTGACGTAGATATTATTTCTAGTTTAATTATAACTTAAAATTATTTAAATTTAAATAATCAAATATTTAGTAAATTCTGGTCGTTTACAACAAATTGGACTGTGAAAGGGTTCAATAAAATTTCTTCATCTTCGCGGTACGAAGCATTTTGATGACATTTACGAATAGGAACCTTGAATACGTAACGAACGTTATATTGATATTTATATTAATTCCAATCGATGGTCGGTTAAGCCGAAAGAAAAGAAGGGATCAGCATAATGAAATCGAATCAGCTTAAAAATTTGATTCTTTCGATCCACGTGCGTTCCATTAGAATCGACGAACGATCGACATGCTTTCTAGACGAAGCTCATGCAATTTATCATGTTTAGTAAACTCGTCACGCGAACCTACCCATGCTTTTCTCCATAAATCGTCGCGATTCCATCTAAAACATTTCATTCCACCTACCTTAACGTCAAATTGTTTCTCACCTGCAAATCTGTTCTATACAATCATTGCTTTAATTGTTATCGAAATTAATTATTATCGCATCTAAAGAATTCTAATTTTAATTTTAAAATATGCAAACTGGACGATCATAAGCGTTTTCCCCAAGAGCTACATCTCGATAGAATATAATAAATCAGGATTATAAATATTAGCTAGAGCTTTTTCGTCTAATATAGCAGTTCTTAACTATGAATATTGAAGTTGGACTGTGGATATTTGTATATTTATTCGAAATCACGCATTTTTAGTGATTCGTTTCAATAAGACGACATTTTACTGCAAATGGCAGCGATTTTAATTTGATACGGAAATCATTATCTGTAATTTACTAATAAATAATACGTGAATTGAACGGCTTGATTCGTTCTTTACCTTGATGTGTTTCTATGAAATATTGAACACTTCCAAGGCGATTGAGTATACTCACTTACTTGTCGGAAGGGAAGATTCATGACAGGGTTAGGAGGCTACATTCACCTAGGATGGGTAAAAAAGAGATACTTTTCAAGAATTTTTTTTCGTATAATTTTGTTTTTGAATGAAAAAGTGTGAATTATGCTTGTAAGTCTATAATTTGAAAATTGATTGGGAAGTTCACAAAGTTTGAATCTTTAAATTTCCAAAGATTCTAATCTACAAATTTCTGATTTTTAAAAAAGTTAACCATCCATATGGTTGAACTTTGTATTTTCAAACCGTCGGCATTCGAATTATAGATTTCTAAAAATTCAAGTTTGATGTTACCGTTTTGACATTTCGACTCGAAAGTCTCGTATTTTCAAAACTCTCGAACATTTTCAAAATTTGCCTGTATACCCTTTAACTTGTCTAAATCCAGTGGTAAACGAAACAGTAAAGATTATGTTAACGCGACCTAATGGTATTTAGATTTTCATAATTGCACAGTTATTTAGATATTTCTAAAATCCTTGAACGTATCAGTAAATCAATGACCATATTTAAAAATACAAAACTGGACACAAGGGTATTTGAAATTTCAACAAGCTCAGTATTAGCCATTCACGTGACATTAATATACTTTTCACAACATCAAACCAATCATACGATTTCCGTATCGTTGTAGCAGGGACATCTAGAACCTTGTCTCCTTTTGACATTATGTAAATTTCTGATAACACTTTGCAAGGAGTGTATGAAGTTATTTAGACCGACGTTCCCTGTACATTAATTTATGGAGCAAGTCGATCAGTTTCGAAAAATTACTGCTTTCAATTTAATATACCAATTTTTAACAAGACATTTAAATTTCGTTAAATTGTAACACTCTCCAAGTAAAAAAGCAGGAAAGCCATGCCACAAACCCAAAAATGGCCTTGAAAGGCCTAAGTCCTATGTCTGAGCTGTAGTAGATTTTAACACGCCTGCTGTCCTATGAACCACATGTGGGTCAGACTAGTTGTGACTCAGACGTTTGTTCAGTAAGTATGTTAGAAGTAAGTGTATTATAGTGGTATGCTGGTCTGTTATAGAGAGAAATATATTAAATAAGCATTGCATAATATTATAAGAATTTGACAAACAACTTGTCCTTTATCGAATGTACCGAGTGGAACATGAACGTATTAAGAGGGGAGCTGGAACTACGTGACGAATTTTACCGTACACGAGTATTCGAACACTTTAATTAATTAAATACTTGGCGAATTTTATTCGAATGCTTGGATATTTTCAAAGAGTATTTGTGTATGTTCGAATACCTGAGTATATTTAAATATTTCGATATATCCAACTGTATGGGTATATTTGAATGCTTGGATATATTTGAATGTTTGACTATTCGAATATTTTGTACATTGACCAAATATCTGTCGTTTTTCATTGGTCGTTTTAAAATTTTATTCATATTGAAAATATTATATAACATTTTTACTTGGGTAAAGAACATACGAAGTTTACTACTAGCATTCGGTTACCCGTGAAGTATTCGAATAGTCCTGATTCCTAACGAACACATTCTCATTCGAATACTGGAATATTCTGCGTTTACTCGTAGCCCTTAAATACCTATAAAATATTTGAATATTAAATTATTCGAGTGGTTCCTGTTCCTAACGAATACTATCTCATTCGGATAATAATATTCAAATACTGAAATTTCGAAAGTTTACTCGTAGCATTCGTATATCTATAAAATATTCAAATATTAAATTATTCAAATAGTCCCAATCCTACTTAAGGTCCTCCACGTTTTTAAATTCTCTTTCAACTTACACTGACGACCTCAGGGAAGGGAATACACGAAAATAGAGAACACACAAAGAGGATAAAGCTGCAGAAGAAAAAATTATAGAAATAGAGGGTTATGCTAAAAGGACCAACACGCACGCACACAAACCGTCCAGTTAATCTCGTGATGGGAACGTTTTAGGGACGATTTAATTGGGTAAGTCTGTTAGAGGCGACCGGAAGGAGTATACCAATGGGAAACGCAATGTTTGTCACGGTCCGAGGGAACTTCCGGTCCGACACGTGGCCGACACGAGGCTCGTGTCCCTTTCTAATTAGCACAGCTATCGCCAGGGCTCTACTCATGTGTGTACTCGTTTCTCCCTTCATCCAACAGCCTAAACGTTTCTCCCATTCTTCGGACGCATGCTAATGCAAATTTAATTGCTGCTCGTCGCGATTTCTTTCCATCGATTTTTCCTCGACGATTTGTGTGTCCCCGGTGCACGTTATCCGACGCAATCAAAGTCGACAATGCTTTTGACGCCACTGCAAGGAAATTCGCCTTGGTGAATCATGTTTTTGACTGCCTTTATTGAAAATATTCACTTCTTCCTTAACACTTTAAGTGCCGCGCTGCACTAGCTGAAAATGACAAACTTTCTCAATTTTTATACAAAATTAATATAACTATAAATTGTACCTTTTTTAATCAGTAATATCAATAACTTTCAGCATTTTTTTACTGCTACTATTACACTTTATTAAATATATTCATTAATACTATACATGGTCAAATAAAAAATGATTGAATTTTTATGTCACCCAAAACATGGGTGACGTGCACGCAAAGTGTTAATAGAAATTTTGAAACCGTGTTTAATAAAAATAATCATTGTTGTTGAACCTTAACGGTATACATTTGACCGTTTTACAATAGTATGATTACAGATGTTACAGGGGCATTCATAGCTCCGCTCGCCATTTACGCTTAACCCTAATGCGGTCTTCGGGCCTTTTTTGACCCATCGCTTTTTAACAATAACCTCGAAAGTCTTTAATGAAATACTTTCAAATATTCCTAGTGTAAAATTTCAATCTTCTAATCCTCTATTCCTGAAACTCGAACGTTCAAATTTCCGATTTGCAGAACCTTGACATAAATTTCTTTAATTTTAAGCATGTTATGTCAATGGTATTAACACATGTCACAATTTTTTACTTTTGCTTTTTCCATCGCAGGCATCGATTTTCCAATTTTGAAACTTCAAAGTAAAAAATTCGCAAACCTGTAATGTTTGAATTTCATTATTCAGATCTTAAATCCTTCATAATATTGATTACTCATGTCACGTTATTTGTAATTTTAACTACCAGGGCGCAAATTTCTTGAGTTCATCTTTCAGACATTTAAATTCCGAATGATTAATGAAAAAAATCTTGTGCTTCTCGAAATCGAGAATCATCGAATTCTAATAATGCATTACCTGTTCAGCTAGTCATTTAACGTTCAATTTAATGTTTATTTTATGTTATGTAATATTTAATTTAAGTGTAATTCATATTTATATTTGATATTTATTTTTATATTTGTGTAGTAATTAACTTTTGTACCCCACATATATAAATTCAATTACCGGCAATGTAAACAGATTTAAAGATCTACAAAACCAAAGCCCCTCAAGGTCGGAAAGGACAAATGAGGTGTCAATAAATAAATAAGAATAATGCATTATCGAAATAAAATTAAAATGTCTTTATCGAAGCAGCGCTGTAATTTCGAAAAGTAACAGCAAAAGCTAGGTCTGGAAACGAAACTGGTTCATGAGCAATCGTTTAAAAAAGAAAAAGACTAGACGTTGAGTAATCAATGGCTAGATAACTTATGCGTGTTTATTGCGCAACATAACCCTGGCTTGCACACTTGCAACGCTTTTCAAAGCGAATCGCCAGCTTTTTCGCCGTGTTTCGATAATCGCAGCCTTGGCTGGATAATTGATGTTAATTACCGGCAGGAGGAATTAGAATAACATATCTGCGACACGTATCGAATTTCGATAGGTCGAACGCAAAGGCAAGATAAAAATGGCTGATTGAAAGCAGGCCGCTTTTTCAAACTAAACGTATTGCAGTTATTTTCTACCATTGCTTCTTCCCCTTTTTTCCTTATTTTTATCAGTACGATTAAAAGGATCTATCTGATTTACGGTTGCTCGTTCTTTATAGTAAAGAAAGTTTGCTTTTGGAAATAGTTCACAACTTCTGGCAATATGTTTCTGATGAATTACCAGAAATCGTTGAAGAAATCATTCCAGTCTCTAACAGTATTATATCTTACTTATAGTAAAGAGACAGAGTTTATTTGTATGTTCGTAAAAATCTCAGAAACTACTAAACCGATTGTTATGAAATTTTCACAATAGCTTGTCTACATTTTCTGGAGTGCCATAGGCCATATTTTATTGCGAAATAAATAATATATCGAGAAAAAAACATGGGATTATTTTGTTTCGGCGTGCCGGCGATCCGGACACGGGGGCATAGTTCACGCACAGCTGCTAGGTGGCAAACCTCCACGCCCACGCGCTCGAAAGAAAGTTCGTCCTGCTACAAAATGCAAGGAAAAAACCGTAGTACAATAGAACGTCGATTATCCGAACTGTAATTAATAACAGAATGACTCACACTGTAACTAGATTTCGCATAAAAATGATAATTTTATTTTAGAATGTTAAATATATAATGGTACATAGTTAAATGCATATAGTTATTAGTGATAATTTTAGCTCGTTAGTGGCATAAGATGACCAAATTTTAGATGACTCGAGTTCGAATAAAATCGCAGGCGAAGCCGCATCCGAGCATGTTAGTTAATACATAATTATATTCTACGTATTTAGAACATTGAATAAAATGCTGTTCAACTTACATAAAATCAGAAAAACGTACAAAACTTTCTGGATCAAATTAATCTGAACGTTTCTTTTCTGCTAAATTTCTATTATTCAAGAAAACAGTTTCATTGGAATTTACATTATTTGATAAATCCAGCAGGAAAAGTGATTTCTGTGCTAGTTTAATATTATTTCAATTGGTGGCACGATTCATAGATTTTTAGACTTCAGTTTTATTTCAATAAATTTTTTATGGTAGATTAAATCACGTGTTAAAAATTATTTTCCGAATTTCTTTCAACACAAAATTGTTTACAACACAGGAAATAGTCGTTATTACAGCAATGTTTATTAAATAAATATTAAAATAATAAAATACATATAAAGAGTAAATATTGGTATAAATAGATATAAATAATACCTACGGTAATGCTAATGATACCATTTTCCTACGAATGTTACTCGTACAATTTTTTTTCGGTGAATTTAATGCAAAGAAAAATTATATACGAAGAAACAAGCTAAAAAATCCAAGTGAGTTTTAGGAGTAAATGGTTCACCGGGTGTTTAGTATGGTAAAACCTTGGCACATAAATAATTCCCGTGGGAGACACCATACTTCATTCTGAGTATCATGCACAGTATCCACCCTTTTCTAAGAAAATTCATGATTTCAGATTTGGGTATAATCGATTTTACGTCAATTTCATTTCAGGTCAACCGTATCAGATTTTTACACTGAAAATTATTCAATATTTATTACAATCTTAGTAACAAATTTTGTGTAAATACTTTAGATGCTATCAATAATTACGAAATTATAACAGTTGAAATTTCCATTATTGCCATATTCAGAACTTACTAAGAACTTCTTTATCATCCTATTTCTTTGACAAGTTTATTTTGTTACTTAACTTTTTTCGATTAATTTTACCAATTTTCTAACAGTACTAAGTTCTTCGGGGATTTCATCACATCCTTCAAAGTAAATGTACTGAAAGCTCTCCGAGACGGAACAGATTATTAGTATATAAGTTTTATATAGCTTGCAAAAATTTATTTATGTATAAAAAAAGGGCCATCTCATTTATAACAATAAAAATAAATGAAATAAAAATAATCTCGAGTCGATATTATTGTCGTTGTTGTGCAAGCACAATTCGAAAATACGGCAGAGGTAATGATCTTGATGCTCGTCGATCAGTGTTTCGCTTGGAAGAAAGAAATGCGAGTGGACGGTAAGGATCATTTCGAAGGAAGGATAAGTTGTCGCAGTTATTTAGCGTGGATAAACGACGAACAAATGGATGAACTGTTCTTTTTGCGAAAGAATCGCATGCAGCAGGAAGCGTTGATCTACCACTGCTACCAGCAAACTTTTTCTTTCGTCGTTTCTGCACCGTACGACCGTGTAGCAGACAATTTTATATTCTTGGGAAATTGTTTTCTCTGTAATCGATCAGGCTTTTCTACCCCGTTCCTCGTTCTCCGGTTTCTTCGGAAACAATCCCATCGAACGTTGACAAATAATGCAAGCTGATTCGTCGGTGTTGCACGCTGTTTTACTGAAAATATTTCGAGATAAGGAACAAGGAGTATCTAAATTTTGTGCTTGACCCTTCAGTGTACGGGTAGGGTCCGAGGGATCCACCGTTTTGTCTATACTTTTATTAATAAATACACTTCCTTTTGCTTATAATAAGATTATTGATTTACGGTATAAAACTACTACATGTAAGAAAACAATTCATTGGGCAAACAAAGCATTAGAAGAGCAAACAAATTATTGATTGTTATCCTTAATAAAATGGGCTATACAAAAAAGGTTAGGTAAAAGAAATTATTAAAAATAAGAAAAAAATATTAATAGCTATTTTCAATTAAACAAATACATATATTAAAAACTAGAAACAACTTATGTTAATGTTTACATATATAATATATAATAAGCAAAATCACTTACAGTACCCTGCCACTTCATTGTGGATACCCAATATTTTCTACAAATTTCAACTATTTTACGAGCGTATTTATAGCTTTTGGTTGCATAAAATGTAACGATATGATTATCAATAAAAAGCCCGAAATCTCTGTTTTCCAATTTGATTAAAGCGACACAACAATTTTTAATACTTTGTGTAACCTCCGTGGCAATTGATAGTGATCTCATTTCCTGAGGGCATACTTGAAACGCAGCGATCTATACACTCCTTTATTTCTGGTGCACCAGGTCACACTTCTTGAATATTTTGCATAAGGACATCTTTAGTAGGATTGAATCTTTGCTAAACTAGGCGTTTTAGAATGAATCATATGTTTTCAATCAGGTTTAAATCAAGAGAATAAAACAGCTAGGATAAAACAGAGATCCTTCGTTTTAGCACACAAAATTCAACAATAGAATGATGTCACATACACGAAACTCATTTCATGTTGTTAGCAACATTTCAATCAACCCAACGGTGCAAAACTTGTTCTTACCAAACTTGACATAATCCGAATATTTTGCTAAAAATGCAGGAAACATTTGAAATTAAGGGTATCCATAATGGAGTGGCAGGGTACTGTATATTGAAATGATTACTGATTTATGATATATTTTTATAAAATTTGCAGTATTATTTGGACCAGCAAGGAGAAATCACGACAATGGGGTCACTAATTTTATTCAGTTTTTCTTTAACACGTTGAATGCCGTGGGGGTTATCGGTGACCGGCACCTCAAGTTTAATTTCATTAAATAATTATTCATTGTCACAAAATATTGAGCAAACTTCATATTGAAACAATATTAGTACGGACAGAAGAACACGACTAAGTACTTAAATCTGTTTTGTCTATACGATTTGTATAAAAATTAGTAAATTATATCGTGTCTGATTAGGTATAGCTGTTTTCACTCAACGTGTTAATGAATCGAGAAGGAAAATGTGTAAACCCAGCATCTTTACCAGTGCTCGTTATTTACGAGATATTCAATATTGAACGTTCAGCAATTTCACGATAAAACATTATTAATCCTTTATGTGCGAAATACATCAAAGATTAACACTTTCTGTGGACGGAATCTTATTGTCACGCTGGGTGACGTATTGAGTTTTTAACTTTTTAAATGAATTCGAAAATAAACACAAATTCACGAATATTTATATTCAGTTTCATTGTAAAAGATTGCAACGTAGTAAATTTGAAGCTTGAGTTCTTTGATTTTCAAAACTTGAGACCTCAAATTTCCAATTTTCGATGAATATAAATAGTTATCAACTTTATTCTTCTTTAGTTCTTATTTAAGTTTTAAAGAGCTCTTATTTACGTTTCAATTGAATTGAAAAGACCTCCAATTTTTCAAAATACGATTTGAGTACTGAATCGTGTTCTTCTGTTCTTGCTAATATTGTGTCAGTATAAAGTTTGCCCCGAATTTTGTGACAATCAATAATTATTTAATGAAATTAAATTTGAGGTGTCGGTCACCGGTGACCTCCACAGCATTCAACGTGTTAATACTGAATTTACATTTAATATAATGTAAAAATCAATGTTTATACTTTACTATAAGCCAATATTCTCTTTCCCATGTTCACTAGACAATGTCTGCTCAGTTTGCCGAGTACCGACTACACAATAATTCCTGAATATATTTTCCAACAATCCGTACACTCGAAGTAATTCGGAGCACTTTCAAAGGTGTCAATAATTAGTAGCAGAGAATTTTTCTCGAAAGGAAATCGATGATTCGAGGGTCCCTCCGCTAATCCACACGACGCTATTACATGAAGTTCATTAAGCGATCGCTGCATAATTAAAGGGGCTGCTACGAAACACATACACATGCACACACGCGCGCGCTCGCATATGGCTCGTGCTATCATTAAAATCGGCCACGAAGTAAACGTTTCAGTTGGTAAATATTTAAGTCGACCGGTAAGGGCTCGGTAATGAGAGTCGAGATGGATCGATATGGACACGTACTAATATTACCCATCCGATGAAATTGCTTTTCCGCTTGGTCCCTTCTTCTGCTGTACACGTTAATGGAGCTGTTACTATGTATATCGTAAGAATGACCGCAATCGAACAATTCTAAATGTTCCATGCGACTTCCTCTCACTTCGATGTCATCTTCAGCCCTTCGTCGTACAGGAACTCTTAGTCTTTTAGAAAATCCCTGTTTTTATTCGCGTGTCACGACAGGAGCTGCGTAATTTGTTTCTGCAATTCTTGCAAAGTATAAATCACCCAACCACTGTTCCATCCACTTTTCGCGAAAACTGTTGTTTTCATATTGCCTGATATGAATATTACAGGAGGAAATAATTTCTAATTTTGAAAAAATGTTGACTGATGTCAGGGTTAAGGGAATAGTAGGAAATGTTAAGTGTATCATCAAATAGTTCAGCCTTTTCGTTCCAAAGAAGGTGCATTTAACACTTCGACTGCCATATGGGTGACACTTAAATTTAGGTGTGATTTATCTGACAACGAATAATATTAGTAAAAAGCTATAAAGAATTACTAATATCATTGGTTAAGAACAGCATAATTTGAGATTACTTTCATATTGTATCAAAGTCTAGAAAAGTGTGTCGTTTTCAGCCTATGTGTATAGTGTGGCAGACAACGTGTTAAAAAGAAATTCATAATGTGTATTGTATACAGTACATTTTTCGAATCTTGTTACACCCGCCAAATTATTGTTTATTCAGGTACTTTCAAAAGGTGGTAACTGATAATAAAATCCTATGACGTTGATCATTTAGAAGCAGCTTAACCCGTAACTACTACTATAGGGTTCCACGGACCCAGAGCTTCAAAAACTCTGGAAAATACCATATCAATTTTGGTGGGGAAAAATCATGCTTCGAAATATTTTCTGGTCAGTTGGTTTCATTAGGAAGAAATAAATTTTTGTTTATGCAAAATGTGAACAACTATTACATACACATACTCTTCGAAACAAATTATTCAAGTCTCTACGTATACTTCACATACCAAATTAACCTTGTGTGAATACCTGCAATTAAGATTGAGAAAGTCAATGGTTGTTTTTTCGTGTTTTGGAAAATAGATTGAATAAAATTTGTTACTAGCGATTGTTACAACATAATGTCTTGCTTTGATCTGCATGAATATGCAAAAATGCTTGATTATAATACTTAATATTATTATTTTATAATAAAATTATTTTTATTCTATTATATAATACACCCAAAATAGTTTGGGAGTGGTCAGCAACTTATTAATACGAAACCATACATTTTATTACTCTGTTACACGTTCTGTAGCTTTTACTACAACTTGTAATAAATTTAGCAATATCTTTTCAAATTTGGTCGTAATATTTGAGATTATTCGGGTAACTAAAAGGTCTGTTTAGCCATTAATAAAAAAATAAATAAAATGTTATTTCAATAGGAAAAAATATTGAACTATTAACTAGCATACTAGTGTTCCTACATTATTCTTGTAACATCACATACACTTAGAATTTTGCAAGAAACAATGATTACAAAGCAACGACAAACAACGGTCATAAAAATCTTTAGTTTAAAATTTAAAAAAGTGGAAGACATAAAGTCTGAAATCTTAAAATTCGAAAAACGAGAACACGAGATTTTTAATTAAAAGAATTTGAACATCGACTCTAAATTAACCGATTTTTAACTATCCAATTCGGGAATAGAAAATATTAAAAAATGTATTCGGAATTTAATATTCTTAATTTTGAAAATTCAAAACTTGAACGGTTTGAGATATTCGAAATGTTTCAATTTAAAAATTCTTACGCTGATTCATAAGATTCTACAAATTTTGAAAAGGAGTTAACAATCTAAGATTCGGAGCTTCACCAGCCGAAATCTAGAAGCTTCAAATTTTGAAAATTGAACGTAGGATGTTGCAAAATCGAGGTGCAGAGAACCAATGCTTCAAAAATGTACGTTTGTAGAATACGAGGTTCAAACTTCGAGTGAAGCAGCTCAAGAATCGTGCACAAAGCTTAACAGAGTGATTAATTGCAATCGACGGAATAAGGGGTGCTCGATATATCGCTGGCGAATTTCAATAAGCGCGTCCGCGTCGCACGGAAACATTTGGACAAACAACCGCGATTACAATAATTTTCGCTATTCCCGGTTCTGATTGCCGTTGCAACGTTTGTCATTCTGTCACCCGCATCAACTCGCTTTCGCGAATACACGTCACTTTTTTTCCTCTTATCGCCCGTCAATGCAAACACAGACGAAAACCATACTCCCGGAGTAAAAAAAAATCCGCAAAAAAAAATCGCAGCACGATATGCGAAAGCATTCCACTGAACTTTAAAGAGGTTTCCTGCTATCACTGAAAGGAAAACATCGGTGATCCGTAGACCGGTTTTTCTATTAAAGTTAATAAGTAGACTGCGGATATTTATACAAATATACATATGTAAAGTTCTATATTTTGTATATTATTGCTGTTACATAAATGAAACTTTGATAAAACTGTATTTTGTTCCGTGAATGTTTAAACAATGTACCTTTTATTTTTTCACAGTTTTAAATGTGCGTTTTTCAGATATTTGAATATGTTAAATTGCATAATAATCCGCAGTCTATTAATAAGCAGTCCCTGCAAGATTTGATATAAAAGGTCTTTCAATAAGGCAGGGTTTTTTATCTTTGTAGAAAACACCGAATTTATTAGAAAATTTTTGGTTTATTCGTTATAAATTAAAGTTGAATATATGGCAATTATATATGAGAAACAACATATGATAAATACCCAGCACGAATTTTTCTTCATGCGATCATTTTTTTTATCAAAATTTTCTATAACATTTTTGCATAATTGCAACTCAATCACTTCTCTAGCCCAAAAACCGCAGCAAACAGTAATCCTTTATGGATGCAATGGTTGTTCTTGAATAATTCTAGGATTTTCCTCTTCTCAGAAGCGACAATTTTGCTTATTAACATATGCATTTAAGTCAAAATGTGGCTCATCATTGAGGATACTTTTTTCATTGATAAAGAAACTGGAAAGAAAACAGTTTATTAAAAGAGTAAATAAAAAAAGTATGCAAATTTTCAAATTTTATGAAAGCTTCATTGTAAGGGTACATTATCACATATACTTTGCTAAAAAAACGTATTGAATATAAATATCCTTTAACCTTATATTAAAGTGATAATAAACACAAATTAAGTGAAAAATAATGAGTTATCATTCGTTACATTGTCTATACCTTGATAACGAAATTTCATGAGGCTATTCGAGTGACCAGTATTTTATTTCCGTTTGCATGAACATCCGCAGTCCAGTTATGAACCACTGCTCCACGACATGAACATAAGCAATACGAAATTGTATACCGGGGAAAAGGAATGAAAACTCTGTAATGGGAGGAATAGGAAGTTTCATTCTTAGATCAATGAGAAATTGGTCAGCTGGCGTTTTCTTCGATCGAGAGGAAAATGAAGATTGTCCTGCCGTGAAAGAGTTTTCAAGAGACATTATACTTCCGCTGCGATAGGCCAGTCCTCTAATATGCAAATTGGAATTCTTTCAAAGACGATAGACCGATGTTTCTGTGATCGGAATACGAAGAATACTGATTCTGTGTCGCCATGCCCCTTCCGCTTTGCGAAACTTTCTCGACGCTATAGTTCCGATATCAGACACAACGCAGACATACTGTTTAAATTGCTTGTATTTGTACGCATCCTGATCAAACACGCAATGCTCGAAAATGCTGGAGTTCCAACATTATTTTCAACATACTTTTATTGTCACAGTAACAGATAACTTTGAGGGTTGATGTATAGTGGACAATTCCCCGACACTTAATCTTCCAACAGTGCCGTAAAAGCTTTCTGGAAAATTCTGATTTAGAAATAATGCTAAAATTCAGATGAAGTATCATAGATTCCTCCTGAAACCTCTATTTTACCTCTCCATTTGTCAATTTTATGTCGTATAAAATTCATTGTAATTTTTCTTGGTGAAAGTAAGACTACAAATAAAAAATACATGAGTAAAAGTAAGGGTTCAGAAAAAAAAGCATCCCCCAACTTTTTGATCCACCTCAATCTGTTTAAAATAAACTCATTTTTTAATTCTTGGACTTGCGTCACTTGCCAGCCAAGAAGCTCACTCGAATGTGCCGAATGTCTCAGAAATAGGATCGCAAGCTTTTAAGGTGTACAATGTTGACGAAAATAAGCAAAAGAAGGCTGTTATAGCGTTTAATATAGCGAGCAATTTATTTGAAGCTGTGCACTTTAGATAACGTTCCGTTCCTAATTCACGCGACAAAAAATCGTTCGAAGGCGATTGCAGAACGCTTTCTAGACAAGCATCCTTCATTAGTTGTAAAAGGCTTTGAAAGCCGGACCGAACAATTACGATAATGGTATTTTTCCTCGCGTCGTCCTAACTGATGACACAAACGAAACGATGCTCGCGATAACAAGGCGTCATCGTCGCAGCCATATTACCATTGTTCGTATTTATAGCGGACCCCGATCATTCTGATGATACATCGGCTCAAATCGATTACAACAACGATGATAACTACGGTAGCGTTTTCATTAGGAGGAAAGCTTTTGCCATATTATTCATTATGTTTATTGAACATCGCAGTATAAATATGTATTTGGTCAGAATGTCAAGAATCTTTATTTAAATAAGAACATTTTCAACAGTTTTTTTTATTGTTAATATAAAGCTGTTCATAATATCAGGTAAATGTAATTATTTAACGTAATAGAAAAGTGAATGCTTTCGAGCATCTTGATTTCTAGTCTGAAGACCAAATTTTTTAAATTAAGAGTTTCTACCTTGGAATTCAGAATGTCCAAATCGTACAGTTGTTAATAAATTTTTCGATGTAAGTATATCAACTTTTCAATACATGTTTTTGACAGTTTCAACACTAGCAATGTTAAATTCTAACAATTTCGAACTGTGTATTCACGATTTTAAAAACTCCGAAGTTTTTAAATACTCAAATTTTCGAAATTTTTGAACGTTTTAGTTTTCAATTCTTCAATTTTCAAACACATTGCTTCCAAATTTCTCATGTCTAAATTTTCAATTTTCTGACACTCGATTTTCAAATACTTTAGATTCCGAAACATTGATTTTCAAAATTTGTAACGTTTGAAATTCAAAAATTTGTCCTAGTCAAAACGTGATACATGTCATTTGCGAACTAAAAAATTGTTAGTTTCCCGATTAGCCCGCAGTCAAAGGATTAAAAAGTATGCATTCAGACAAATGGCCATTGCTTTAGCCATTTATTATACAAAATAAATTGTGTTCGTGTAACATGTACGAGTATACAAAAGTTGATTTATAAATTAAAAAACAGAATCTCTCTAGAATCATTAATTTTTGGATACTTACTTATTTATCAAGATTTTTGACAATTTCTACTAATTACAGAGTATTAAGGGACACTAAATTAATGTTGCAAAGCCATTTTTTTTAAACAACTGTGTAACGCCATTAGCGTGAAGTACCAGCTTGCTTCAAGAGAAATTAATTTCTTCTCGATAGAATCTTAATGAGAGCGGGCTTTTATCGGTTTTACAATCGTTTGTTTGAAAATTCGAAGCACAGAACCGCTGTTTGCACGAATTATCGAACGACCATCGTTAGACCAATGAGTTTTCCCTTTTATCGTCCAGTGAAATCTCGTTCTTATTGTTTCAAGCAAATATTGAAGCTCCCAGAAGTTTCTTGCACACCCAATAAAGCTTCATTAGCCTCCTAAAATAAAAAAAAGATACATCTATGCCACTGTAAACAACATGGAGGCCGAGACCTGGATAAACATTTTTTAGACGAATATCATGTAAAAATAGTTTTTTTAAAGATAAAAATGTAAAAGTTATACGAAATAACTGTAGGACCCGTCGGTCAACTACTGAAGACTATACTTGAGCCGAAGAAAGAATCGACTTGGTTCGTGGGAGGGTGAACTCCTAGGATTGGAACTCTAAATTATAGAGTTTACTTCTAGGATTCTAAACATGTCAAGTGCTTGAAGATAATTGTAAACATTTTATGATTTTCATTCGTATTTATTATCGCCATTATTATCATTATTGTTACTATTATTACTAGACTGCGGATGTTTATGCAATTTAATACATCCAAATTGATGAATAATGGACATTATTTAAATTAGCGAAATAAAAATTACATATTTTAAACATTTTAGGGAGTGAATGCAGTCTTGTTGAAGTTTTATTTACTTACTTGCATTAACATAGGAAATATGAAGATCTAATAATGTATATTTGCATAAATATCCGCAGTCTAGTTATTGCATTTTAGTTCACTCAGAGATTCGATTTTTTGGATATTAATTCCATAGAATAAGCATTGCCGAAGTATTATGAAATATTGCATGTTTCTAATACAATTCTCGTATCTGTGGATCAGTTTTGTTGATCTGTTAAATTTCCACATCTCTTATGCGGTTCGATTGAGTTGCTCGAGGTGACAATCATAAGAATATATTTAGTATGATACTTGCGTTTGATTGTAATTGATATAATTTTAACGTTTCGTTATTTCTTTATGTTTATGTTATACCTTAACAACTCTGTATAGTTTCTGTCATGGAATGGGGGAAAACTTACCCTTATTATTAGCAAGGCAAGTGGGGTGAGGTCTCTCGAGTCGATTCTTTCGTCGGCCCAAGTATAGGTACTGTCGCTAGTATTCTTCTGTTAGAAGTCAGTCGTAAATTCGGGAAAATGCATTCAACTGTATCTCATGGAAATTTTTGCTTGAACCCAATACTATATAGGTAATAACACAACTTCACCAATGACGTTACAGAATGTATTACGTAAGTTGTTACAAGGCAATGTCTCAATAACAAGGAAGTACATCGTGAAATTGATGACCACTCGATAATGAAAAAAGGAGCACTATTAATTACGTATGGTCACCTTATGGACACCCTTAATTTTTTTTTTCAATAAAAATATGCAATTCTAGCGTATCCTCTATATCCACCCAACTTGTCATTCACAGGCCATCACATCTGTCAGCATTTACACAGAATAAATTACAAAACAAAGGGAATATTAAAAATTCATTCGTGGTAATTATTAAGTATAAAGTCCCAGAATTTTATGTTAATGAAATCGAAAATCTTGAAACCCTTTGACAAAAG
Source organism: Macropis europaea (assembly GCA_916610135.2). NCBI lineage: Eukaryota > Metazoa > Arthropoda > Insecta > Hymenoptera > Melittidae > Macropis > Macropis europaea. The sequence goes on from OU744345.1 coordinate 25,970,586, forward strand.
TTGCTCGATTGAAACAAAGAAGACATAGGTTACTAAAATGATTCTTATCAAGAAGTTCAAGCTTATGCTTGGTGTTACGGGTTCACGAATTCGGCAGCGTAGAATATCTGCAAAGAGGAAGAAAAAATGTCTAATCAATACTAGTTCTAAAATTAATTCTTTAAATTATCGATTACTGATTATCAATTGTATTGCCAATTTTACTTTTACCATTTAATTATTGAATTACTCCTTCTAATCTTATAATAATATATTATTTATTAAAATCATATAATAAATTTAAAATTGTAATAAAAAAAATTTAACTAAATTCATTAGTTTTATTAGGTTATTTACTTATTTTTTATTAATAAATTTATTAAGATTAATACTTCATATTTTTATTCCAACAAAGTATATATCTATTAATTTAACTTTATCATTAACAATATGAATAGGTTTTATAATTTACGGTTGATTAAATTTGTATAATAAAATATTTATTCATTTATTACCAATAAATACTCTCATTTTATGATTATTTTTAATACATTTTATAGTAACTTAATTCGCATAAAAAATTACTTCTTTCAAAACCGCATATACCCAACAGGTGTACCTACTATCTGAACGCTAATTTAAATACGACAAAATTTTCATTTTTCTATTTTTGCTTTACATACTCCTTTTTTGTGCTCATACCACTTAAAGGGATAATTTTTAGACCCATATTGGTCAAACACTTTGTTGTTCCCCTTTACAAGTATTGTTGCTCCCAAATTATTGCATTCTTCTTTCAACACTTTATACAAAATTCGCATTTTTTCTGTCATAGTTCCTGACGTTTATTGCAAATTCGAACATCTAGTAGTGAGAAACCAGACGTTTGAAAACACATTATCCGGCTTTTGTCCTTGTGTTAATGACAGAAGCCTGCAACAAGCTTTAGATTTAACAATTACTGCTAGCGGTTGCGATAATGTGTACTGCACGACCATAGATCATTTAAACATTGACACGCATTGTGGCCAGTCATTTTGTTCTTCCGTAAGAAATCGACTCGACTTAGCGATTCCAGGAAACAAAGTATTCAGACCGACCGTTGTACGAGAGAAAAGGACTTTGCTCATTGGCTGATGTAAACAGATTGTTCGACAGCATGTCGTTTGACGAAACGACGTACGATTTATACGTTGACTCAGGTGGATTCAGTTCACCTTGACTTATTATTTCAAATCGCATTTCGCCATCTTCCATCGAATTCGCGCCTCGCCTCGTGATGTCTCGTGTTGAACGTCGTTAATCGATTCGACAAAATTACGAATCAAGAGAAACAGCGGAGTGATAATGTGTCGGCGCAAATTAATTGATAAGAGTGAACAAATAAAACTGACATGCAACTTCAATTTCACCGGTAACATTTAAATTGATAGTTTCGAATTTTGCACGGTAAAACAAAAATTGGTTACAAATTCGAAAACTTTTATTATTGATTCTATGAACCGTCACGTTTGAGATTTCGAAATTCCGACTTTTTAAAATTGTAAACGTCAATCCCTTGATTTCTATGATGACATTTAAAATTCCCAGATTCTCGACGTTTCAATTTCTTCTTTTAATTTCTATATTCCCAAGTTTTAAAATTCCAATTTTAATAATTGTCGACAATTCAGAATTTTGATTTTCAGCAATTTAAGTAATAAGTTTTCGGACTCCAAATTTTAACATTCCAGCTATGCAAGTTTGAAGATTTCAAAGTAAAAGATTCTCACTTCAACATTTTTAAATAATAAAATTTCTTTGCACTTTAAATATTCAATTAAAATACTGCTTATATATAAGTATAAAAAATACTTAAAATATTAATCCTAGAAAAATATCGGACACACTTTTTGTTCAGTTCGTCAGGTTTTGCAATTTGCGAAAGAAATGATGTAGTTACAATGATTTTAAAACTTTACTGTTTAAAAGCATTTTTTTTTAGATAATGGTATACGATAAATATTACATTGGGTTATATAATAATTCTACTTCATAAATACAGATGCAGAGTGACTCATATAATCTACAAGTTAATGTCTCAATAACAAGTCGCCTGCAGTCAAAGGGTTAATCTAATGGACATTTTTATCTCTCATATCTTTATTAATATCTAATAACTAAGACGGCGTTAAGTAGATAAAATAGCTTCGCTCATTTGTATAACTTCAGCAATTATTTTAATGAAACTCAGATTCCAAAAGGATAAAATAGTTCATCCTCGAGTGCGTTCTACTTTGACCAAACAACGCTTGGTCTAGTAATGTTCAGAGTTTGCTGAATCCACCTTCGTCATGTGCATCCTGATAAAATAATCGTGTCACAAGTCTAACAAATTCGGATTGTTTTTGAAGTGACTTTTTTCGATTATAACGAAAAAGCATACAGTGCCCTGCATCGAATTTATCGTGCTCTATTTTTAATCGATTCAGAAATTTATTTCCATCAATAACTATGAAATAGTACTGATCATGCGTCAGTATCAATAAAAATTGAACCATACTCTCAGTAGGAAAAGGGTAGTTGAAAATAAGCTTATCTACATTTCGACGTACGAAATTGTGCATTTCATGTGTTACAACCTAATAAGTAGACTGCGGATGTTTATATGCATTTGCTCCTTAAAATGTTTACAATATATAATTTTTATTTTGTTAAGTTATTAAATGCCCATTATGCATAAATTTGGATATATTAAATTGGATACCATTCTCAGTCTACTAATAAGATTTGCTAAGATAGAACATATAAATTATAAATTTTACGTTTATTTATACTCATCGGTATCTATATTTTAAGCCAGATATCACTCAAGAAGCCCTAGTTCAAATCTCGACCCCTTCAGACACGAAAAAGTAGATTCCTTTAAAAATCCACACTCTAACTCACAGTCGGTGAGTTGAATAACAGTACAAGTCCAAAAACCACATTTTGAGATATTTGAAAAAGTAGCATCAGTTTTCATGTATCATCAAAGTCATTAATTTTATAATGCTGTTCCAGTTTGAACACGGTTTTGCTAACCCAACTGAACGTTCATATATGTATGTCACACTATGGTTAAACTTTGTTCATTAATTTTCAATAATTAAAATAAAACATTGGACTTGTACTGTTTTTCAACTCAAGCCACTTTTTAGTTAGCAAATTTAAAAAATAACGCAATAGTAAAAAAACATTTAATAACTTGCTTTAAACACAACTGAAGTAGAAATTATTTAATGAAAAGTGATTGTTAAACAGCTTGTTGAAAGAGTACAAATCCATGACAGATACTGTTTTTGCACTCATTAAACTGAAGGCATTACTGAAACACGAGTATAGGGTACTTTCTTTGTACTGTTTATGACCCCAACATATAGTTCTATACATTTTACATTTAGTTTTGAGATTGTTTGAAAATTGTTGATTTTGGATTTGTACTGTTCTTCAACTCAGCCATTCAACTGTAACAAGCTGAAAAACTCCGCCTTACTTATTGTTCCCTCTAAAACGTGTTAAGGGGCATGCCAAGTGTTAAGAACCATTCTGTATGAGAAACGAAACAGAAAAGAAGTTCTGTTTCCCTGAAAACCAAGAGACCCTCGCCGGTGGCGGGTTCTCTGAAACAGCTAACCCAGTCTGACCAACGTGGAATTTGTGTTCCAGGTGAGAAACCACACAAGTGCGTAGTATGCGGGAAAGCTTTCTCCCAGAGCAGCAATCTGATCACACACATGCGAAAGCACACGGGATACAAGCCGTTTCAGTGTGGTCTATGCGACAAGGCGTTCCAGAGGAAGGTCGACCTTAGAAGGCATCGAGAAGGTCAGCATCCCGCAGCGCCCGCACTCGATTATCGATCTCTTCAGCTACAATCTCAGCAGTTCAACAACCTGGCGGATCAGCCGCCGGCTTATCACGTGATATCGGTGCCCGGTAACAGTTGAGATTGCTGCATTCATGATTTCTATCGCGATTAATATCATTAGAATTAATTGGTCTTCAAAAGAAAACCTCCCCTCGACGATGTTCGCGGCCAGTAGTTCCTCTTGCGGCTCCAGCGTATGCTAATCAACAAGAGGAAAGTAATTAATGTCGAACGAGTTTAGTTCGAATTTATTTGAAATTGGTCTGATGTTTGATGAAATTCCTAAGGATTTCGAATTTTTTCGAGGAATTGCGTTGTAATAGCGATCGAAGTGTCTGTTTCATGAAATAGAGCAGTAAATCCGATTTTCGGATCTACTAGCGAAGATAGGTACAAATGGGAATCAAGTGAAGTAATGTTAATGATAGAAAGCATGACAGAATGGTCACGGAGAATTAATTTGAGAATAACGAAGAATTGCCAATTTTTGCAGAATTTTGGAATTCAGTGAAAACAGTACTGAGTTTTCGATCACATCAGGCAATTCATTTGTTTTTTTATTCATTTTTTATTTAATTAAAAATCCTATTAAAAAATTACAGTTCCCGCTGAGTTTCGTGAAACAGACACTTTAATTTCTTTATCCTTTTGGATTGAAATATAAAACAAAGAATTGTGTAAAATTTTGATTTATGTAATTGAAGTGAAAGAAAATCTGTGAAATTAAATTGAACTGAATTTCACTTAATTTTGAACAGTGTTCTTTTGCGCAGATGTAGGAATAATTAATAAGTATTGCCACAAATAATTAATATAAACGGGCGTGTTGTCTACTTTATGAAATCCAAAGCAAATAGCATTGTAATCAGGAGAAGAAAACATTAACTTCCCGTGTAAATATCCCTTAAGGGAGCACATTCACCTAAATGCGTAAAAAATCCCTTTTTTGCATTTTCGAAAAGTATACTCTTTCGACAATATTTTCATCAGGTGCGCACCAAAATTCTCAAAATTGGATAACTGACAGTAAGATGAAAATATTTTTTGTTACATTCATATGAAGCCTACTCAAACATTTGAACCATTTTTTTTCGTAACAGCGTTCTTAAAATCGATTGTCAAGATTTCTCAAAAACTGCTGAATCGCTTTTTTCAAAGATTAAAGACTTATTGTACATATCGATATGCAGTTAGCCAGCAGACGAACTTTTCAAGCGTTGTTTCTATAATTTTTACAAAAAGACGAGTATATTTTTCATAAAAAACGCAATTTTACCTTTAAACACCTGCCATTTTCTTAAAATGCAAAATTACAACAATTCAGCTCGTAGATAACTGCGAATATGCAGGGTGTCTAACAGGTTTCCATACAAATTGTAGCAACAGGTTATAACGGCTAAAAATAAGACAAAAGTGTCACAGAATGACGAGTCCATAAATGTTTTATGAAAAAGTTATAACAAAAATGTAAAATGTAATGGAAACCGTATCTATTTTCGCGTTTTAACACGTTGGCCGCCTCTGACGATAAAAGTCTTATGTCAACATAATAATCAATTTTCTGCAGACCGAATTTCGATGCAAATTTTTTTAATTTCGACAAACATAATATTAATGCCTTCGACTATTAGATTTCATGATGTACTTCCACGCTGCAAACGTGTTATTTTACGTTTCCTACAGATCAAAATCTCGGGGTGTAAGGTTTGGTGACGTAGGGGGTTAAAGAACTGGTTCTCCTCGACCAATACATCTTTAGGGGTAGTTTATCTTGCCCTGTATCGCAGTAAACGTAAGACTGTCATGTTTCCTTGATATTCCACATTTTTGTTACAACTTATTACTACAAATAATGCATTTATATACCTATGTTTCACATTTTTGTTACAACACATTACTACAAATAATGCATTTATGCACCTACGTTTACGTAATATTTACAATTTGTGTTTGGTCGGAGAATTCGCTGTGAAATTTTGTACGGGAACCTATCAAACGTCATGTCTATATGTGTGTGCGCGCACATGCCCATTTTAAGAAACAGTTTGGCTTTTTGTTATCAACTAAATTACAAATTATACGTAAATAAAATCGTGACAACTGAAAATTTCCACAAACAACGTGCTTACGGCGGACTCCTGTATTTTCGCCATTTTTTAATATTCCTCCTGAAAAATTAATGTCAATAGAGCTAATAATTCTTAAAAAAAAAATCTGAAAAGTTTGCCACGTTTTGGACAGTGGTGTATGTGCCCTCTTAAGGGTATTCATTAACCGTATATAATATTATGAATGTTTTAATCCAGAGGATTCATCTTATGCAAAAAAAGACAGTTACTTTTAACAAATGTGAGGTAGACAATAACATCTACTTATAAATACTTCCTGATTGCATTCATTTAGCTAGATTTTTATGCTACTTAAGCAAATTGACATCGATTAAACATGAAATTAGACCAATTGTGTACTGGATACATGCTGTAAGTAGATAACGACGCCAATGGAAATAGAAAATTTCTTTTAAAACAGAGTCATCCGATGTCTCGAAAGTCTTCAAAGAATTTCGAAACGCAGGTATAACGTTAGGCACACCTGTCGAGAGCAACTGACTGCTGGTAACTCACATATCTTCGAACAATTTCGACGCTGGAAACACGCCCGAGAGGAGACATGCTTTTGAATAATTTTGAAAATGAATAGCCTAAGGAACCATCAACCGTCCATTATTGCTGTACTATGTTTATGTACGTGCGTGTACATATATAAATATACACTTATACATATATATATATATATAGAATTAATAGAAAAAAATATATATAGACACATATTAATGTAGATGCGAGTATGTATGCGTATGTAGGTACGCGCGTACACGCATACGCGGTGTGTAAACGGCGGGAAAAATGGAATTTAAAAATGAAGCTTATTAGGTCGCATGGAACTTGTAATATTTCGATCATACAAATTTTACATATTTACGTAGGGTAAATTTACCGTGCAGAAAATTAGTGACACTTATAAAAATTGAGTAGTCGCATGAAAAATTCTGTTTCAATTTCTATGAGACAATATTTTCGACAACTTTCGCGTTCATATAGGTAATTCAAAGGCTGCTAGTTAAGTTGGTACAGAAACGCTTGAAACTTTTTTGATTGTCCAGTGAAAACTTTGATAGCATGAAAGGGTCATGCGATTTCGATGAAAATTGTTGTAATTTTTTAACACACATTATGCGTGTTATCGCGAACATGAGTTCATACATACGAGTCAGCGTTACCAGTTGCACATGCAGGGTTTTCAACTATTTACATAGTACGTCCACTTAAGTTTAGAAACGACCTGTCCACTGCTTCATTAATCACTCGGATGGCAAGTCGAACAGAATCTTTAATTAAAACAAGATCATTGTTAAAATAATATTAAATGATTAAATTATTATTCACAAAATTTACACAAACACGTCACACAAAATTCAGAGCATCTCAACATGGTGTATGGAAGTATTAAGACAAGTACAAATCGCACGTTTCTATATTGAGTTCCGAGGATTTTAGAAAATACCGGTGAAGGACTATGGTTATTGTAAACAGTGTTTTGTACTAATTTGACACTCATGCGATTGTAGAACAAGATCTGCGTTTGACCCGTACTTCAAAGGTCGTTTGAAGGACCCCGAAAGCTAATTTCTATTTAGTGCCGCGTTAATTGTTGTATACGTTTCTGTACTGCCTGCTATTTCATTATATTTTCATTTTCTCATGCCCAAAAATCAGAATTGCGAGCCGACATTTATTTTTGTGGATCTTGACAAATCGAACATGGAAAATGTGATTTGTGTCAAACGAAAAATCGGACACTACTTAGAGATTAATTAGAAAAACAAATGTTGCAAACACGAGGCTTCAACCTTATAAAGTGAAATTGACAATTTTAATCTCAGCGTCAATGAGTGAATATGTAACATAATAAAAGTATGATTATTTTTAATTTATACTATGTCGATTTTAAGAATAGTACAATTTTTATGTTAGAAGGAATAATAAGAAAGCAACATTTTTGCATGTAATGTTGACGCGTTTAAGAGCCAAAGATTTTTTTAGGAGATGATTAGTGACTCTAGTAATAAATTTATTTTCTATTCCTTGATTTAGGGAACTTAGAAAATTAATAATGTATGATAAAATTTATTCTTTTATCTGTAAATTATCTATAAAAATACGAACATTTTAACCCTCGATGCCGGATCATTTTTGACCCGTCTCTTATGTATGTATACGCACAGATATTCGATTCTGTACAACTTTGCATTCTTCCAAACTCGTCAAGCGTCTTACTTCTTTATTTCTCTCGCTCTAGGGTATCACTTTTTTGTGTAAATTGTGCAGATAGAGTATAAAAAAACATTATGTATTCTATGTAAATTTATTTTCTTCTTTCTCCAAGTATTCTGCAGTTGTGTCGCTTAAAAAATTCGTTTGTGGTGTAATAACATACCATTTTGATAGGGAGACCAGTTCAAGGGCACATATTACGAAAATGTTACAATTAGCACGGGTCATAAATAACCCGGCATCGACCTCCCGCGTCACTGCAAAACGTTCAACCTTCGAGGGTTAATAACACATTATGAAACTCAAAGTTTTTAACTTCCAATTGCGAAATTGACAACTTAAGACATTGTAATAATAATTTCGTCAAATACAATTTCTAATACTTATATTTCAATTAGAAAATTTTAGTATGAACACGTTTCATAACCCGATCTTTTAATTTTTTGCTTTCAAATTGAAAGATTTCGAAAATATATTTTACAGGTCAAATTTCAAACTTCTTTTGTTATTGCTATATACAAACTTGAAGAATGAATTCTGAAACTTAATTATTTAACTACTAATTTTCATAAATAAATTATACATAATAACACCATTTTAAAATTGAAGAAATGTAATAATAAATTTCTAACGTCAAAGATGCATTTTTGAACCTTCTTGAAAATACTTGTTCGTTTATTGAAAGCATGCTATCATATATGGATTTATATAACATTTCAGCAAGCATCTCAGAAATAGTCAAATTTGTGTGTGCATCGTGTTTGCAAATGAAGTTTCCAGTTTAACGATGATACAAAGCTCTGTTAAAATTCACATTTCAGACAAGTAGTTCTAAATGACATTTCTTTCTAAATGTGTCATAAATTTAATTAAATTGTGTGAGTGATTCAATTAAAACAGTCTACCCGGTATATACACGTACAAAATAAATGAAAGAGTAAAATTCCCATCATTTTGAGAGATATGTAAAAAGAGGCGGCTCAGAGAAATGAAAATTAGTAATCTTTATTAAAAGATCCAGATGAAATGTACTTGACACTGTATTTTTCTAAAAATTAATACGAATATGTGCTGTTTCTCTGAAACATAACTTAAAAATCCTTTAGAAGCCACAAAAGGATCCGATTATATAACACTTCGCAAAAGTGTCAAGTTTGTTTTAATTGTAGACGAAAAAATTCTCTCATAATTATTATATTTTTATTGTAAATAACACATCGTCGAATTAGAAAAAATAAAAATATTGAGGTCCGCGAGGGAATTGATAAATTTTTATAGAAATTCGATGTCTGGCAAAGAATCATAGCGGCTAGAAGACCAAAGATTAGTACAATAAGCCGGGCCTAGTCTGTTTTCGGGGTAGAAAAGTAAAACTTCGATCCGATCCATGGATCGAAACCCGAAAATTCACCAAAGACCTTGGTCCCTCGTGCGTACGCGCATACTGTATTATACTATTAAGTTTATTAACTAAAAGAATGCGATTTCGAAGACTACATCGTCGCGTCCAAAACAATTTCGATATTTTTCAATAAATATGTATTATATTCTATTATATTATAGGCGGAACAATTGTTAAATCGCGCGACATGTATTTAGGCGAACAATCCAACACGATTAACGACTAATTAATTAACCCTCGAAATATTTTCATGTCCGTCCGTTCGAAGCGTATTTTGCAAATGAGGTGAAAATAAAACAGCGAAAATATTTTTATTGTAACTCGATAGTTTTCTCGGGTGCCTTCACGCGAATATTGTAAAAATAATAGTCCAGAGTTAAGAGCGAATAAAATTTAATCAATAAAAAACGTATCGATAAGTAGACGTAACTTAAAGCGAGTGTGAATGGCGTGTGATTGTTGATAAAAAAAGAACTGCGACCGTGTTTCGGGTAGATGTGAAGTTTATGTTAATCGGTAAAACCAAAAAATATGTTAACAATTGGTATGAAGACGATATTGATTGAATAAATAGTTTTTCTTATAAATGATGTGTCGTTCTTCCTTCCCTATAATTATTTTATACTTACAATATAATCAGTATGGAATGCTGTTTCATTAATGCTTCAAAATTTTTATTTTATTTTTAATCCTTTCCATGTAGACTATCAGAAGTCATCAGTGCGTCTGTGCTGAATAGCGCAGGCGACATGGCTCATCGAAGCCAGTACAGTGGCTATTAGCACTTCAGTGTATTCCTCCTTGCCCGTACGTCGCACTGTGGGACAAATGCCATATTTAACTGAACAAAATTAATTTCTCGAAAACTATTATAGGTAAAGACAAAATTCTTTTTGCGCACGTTATGGTTTGATGAGGCTTTCTTTATGACACATTGTGTACTCCTTCAGACACTCGGGGGTTGCAACAGGTGCGCACCCCCTATTTTTTTAACGAAATAATATAGAAAGTTCCATAACATTCAATAGCTTTACTAAAAAGAAAGAAACTTTGTCTTAAACACTTTTTCACATTTTGTATAATTAAGAAAATATTCAAGAAGTACGTTTTTTTTGGGGGGGGGGGGGCTCTTGTTAGTACAGACTACATTCCGCGGCAACTTACAGTGCTTTAATTCAATTCCCCCTCACAATTATATGTGTCACCTTTTTTCAACAATGGAATGTTAAGTCGAAGATATATAAGTGATTTCCAGTAGTAATAAACACATCTTTTTAACACCATGACTAAATAATTGATAGGAAAGCTGCCTTAAAATATCAATTCTGTTTTCCTGTCTATAAGTTTTCGTAGACAAATTTTGTACTGTAGTGACAGCTCGTGGCACTTGAATTTTGTAGTGTTTACTAAGAAACTATTCTTTTATAATTTCTTTAAGGAATTAAAGCGAATTCGATCAAATCTCAAAATCGGCGCTCTACAAAAAAAATTATTTCCATTTAAAGAAAAGCCCTTCGAAATACTTTTAATTACGATAGAAATAATAGAATTATCTCTGCGAAATTTGTTTTCCTCGTTAATTGTTAAATCTAGATTCTAATAAAAACATAATACGTTTCCACTTTTTGTCTTTGATTAATATACACATAAAAGAAGGTTGCGCGCGAAATGGATCAAACTAATACGCGTCTTACTAATACAAGTTTGAAGATCAATACCTTTGGTTACATTTATGAATTAAATATTTGTATACCTTTTCTTTATCTATTATTATTTTAAACCTTATTCTCCAAAAATGATAAAATTCTGAGTTCATTCATTTAAAAGATTTTGTCCACTTAGGTAGGCCATTTGTCCCACTGTGCGCCCTGTATACTTTATCTTAAGCTTAAAAAGTATCCATCAGTATGATGTAGCAGGGTAACATTCTTCGCATTTTTGTCTTCCATCTTTCCCTTGTACTTTTTATTGAATCAAATTTCAGATAAAATTTGCGTATAGTATAACGTTCTTCAACAACAGGTGCTCCAAAAGGGACGCTGTATAATGTTTTATCCACGCTGTCATCGACGCTCAGTCATTTAGAAGCGGAGCAGAAGAGGATACTGTGATATCGTGTCATAAGTCGCATTCTTTACTTTGAAAATCAAACACTTGCACCACACGGGAAGGATTCCTCAAATATTAACGAAATTCTCTTAAAGTAAAAAAACATTTTTAACAGCTGTTTTAAAGAAATAATTTCTAATCCCATTTTTTACATATATTTTCATTGTCATCCGTAGTTGTTTGAATTTCGAATGGTGAGCATCTACTAGCTGATGTATGATAACGGCTACAACTTTGAATAAAATCATTTAAAGTATGTGGTACATTTATTCTAAATATATTTTCGTCTGTTTTGAGGTTCAAGTTCAACTCAAGATCACTTTGTTACAAGTCATTGGATTCGTCGTCTCAATGGCTACAACGTCGCACTAAAAAAAAATATGTTGTCTCATTTAAAAAAATTCAAGACCGCTTTGATATCTCAGAAAACTGAGGACATAAAAGAATCATTATGCATTCATTCGATGAGCCCCATCGATTTGAACGTATTTTGAATGAAATATTTTTTGATGAAATCAATAAATAACGAGTTATTTCAAATAGCAGTTCTTATTGACTCATCCTGTACATTGTTAATTATGTATAAATAAATAAATTGTATTCAGTAATATAAAAAAAAAAGTAGAACTAGTTCATAATAAGTCCAATGTTTCCTACGATTATACGATTTTTAATTTGTAAATGTAATATGTACTCTGAAAGTCGGAAATCTGGAACTTGATCTTTGAAGGTACCAATTTTCGGAAACCAAGAATCTTATAAATTTGAATTGCAAAACTGTATAAATGTAGAATTATAATCTTTGTACATATCAAATTTACACCCTTGTATGTTTAGAGCTCTAGAAGTTTAAAGTTTAAAGTTTAAAGTTTAAAGTTTAAAGTTTGAACACATCGATCCGCATAAATGTCAAACTGCAAACATTCCAGATGTAAAAGTCACATTCTACACAGAACAACTTTAAAGATTTCGGTTTTTAATCTCTGTAAATGAACAATTTGTTATTAAAATTCGAAATTTGATAGATTCAATCATGAAAAATTTGTGTCTAGAAATTTTTCAAACTGGAAACTATCAAACCTTGAAATAAAAAATTCGAAACTTGATACTTTCTTTCAAGCATAAATAGAATAACCTAAGCTTCATCAACGATACTTGAAAATTATCATTAATAATTCCTTGGTCGATTCTCATAGTCACGTGACGCGAATATAACATAAGCTTCGTGATGTTTCGCTTATCTACGTGTATTGCTATAGTGGTTAGGTCTGGGTTAGGTTAACTTTGCTCACAGTGACACGCTACGACTATTATCAATGCTTCCACTATATAAATAACGATTCTGTAAACAATAGCATTCATCCTGATCAACACGCGACGTGCTATACCGGCAGTGTGTCTACGATTGTTGAAATGAGTTATTCACAATACCGAAAAAGCACATTAAATGATATAAAAGAAATAAACTGTACAAGCTTTGAATATTTAAGGGTCAAATGTTTTGTTAAAGTTTCACATTTTTAACTACATACATTAACAAAAGAAAAATGGAACTCGAAATATGTGTATTTAACATACAGACATCATAACTTTATAATCAATTATATTTAATTTACCATTTTTTAAATGCGAATTGCTCATTAAAAATCGGTGTTTAAGCATGCGCTGTTTATTAATTAAAAGTATATATTTTTGTTTAAATATGAAAAATATTTTTGCTAAGTGTGGGGTTCGAACCCACGCTCCCAGACGGGAACCAGAGCTTAAATCTGGCGCCTTAGACCGCTCGGCCAACCTAGCTGTGTGTAAGAGTATCTTATGTTCTTGTATTCATCTTACATTGCCACATTAAATCTGAACAACTCGTGAGGACAAAAGGAACACAATGATACGCCAAATAAAAATTACAGACCGCAGATACACAATTTCGAAAAAATTAACAGTTAATATATAACATAGCGATACCATTCATATGAACAGGAAAACACGAGTCCATGAGTAATTCCAATTAATATAACATTACGATGTCCTGTAACTGGTGGCACAGCCGAGGTGGAGCTGTTTCTATATGAAAAAATACATCGAAAATGAAGAATAAATTTTCTTGATGCGATGCTTTGTATTCGGGGAAAATGACTCGGAAAATTCAGTAGGTGCACGTGCGCTTGATTGTGTCCAGATCTTATTGTATACGGAAGATAGAGTACGGCAGGCACAAAACAAGACAAATCGTTTACTTTTTTTAAATTATGTTCTATCTTTAATGTTATTGAAAATGTTGTCCATTTTGCTGCACATATCACAGTAAAATCGTGCATTTCGATAATTGTATACACTTACTGATGAATGTATACATATAGTTTCATAAATGAAACATTTTTTAAACATATAAGAAGCGAATAATGTGAAATTTTTTTAAACATTTTTTCCATTAAAACTAAGGGTCAAAATTGGGAACACTTTTTTTTAAAAACTGAAAACGCATCCTTTTACATACGCGTACAATGGATTCTGGGTACATTTGGGACACATCGGGGCTAGCGTCCTTTGGCCCGATTAAGCGGGTGTCCCAATTATGCGAAGTATCACATTCAGATAAATACAGTAATTAAAATGATATAAAACAAATAAACTATAGCTTAAATGAACAATGAAGTGTTTATTTAAATATAATATGTATATAGGTATTCTTCGTGCAGAACTTTCTATTTTCATTCTTTGTCCATAACCATCAGTATCATTAATGGACTGTTCGCGGATACGCACGTTGTCCTTAAAGTCTTCCTAAAAAGTGCAATTAAAGCAAAATACACAACATATTAGGAAAAATAAGTGAACATTAACGCTTGCTATCTTCTCATAGAGTACTGCTGTCATCTGTCCCAAATAAGCGGCACGCTGTCCCAATTAAGTGAAGAAAACTAGGGCTATTTATTCGATTAGGTTCTGTTCTTTAAGCTTTGTCCCAAATAAACGGCTACCTCGATTAACCGGTGGCCCAAATAAGCAGAATCCACTGTATGTAGTTACGTAAGAAAACGACCGTAAAAATGTAATCTTATCGAAGTGTCGACCTTTGACCGAAGATTGAAGGGAAAACAAAATAATTTGGTTGATAAAGTATGTTTCAGACATTTTTTAAAGTGTTACTGACAATTTTCTCGTTACGTGAAAATGTAAGAAATATAAAAAATCTTAATATCGAAAATGTTAATATCGAATCTAGTTGTTTGTTACAGTCATGCAACAAACAAACAAACAACATTTTTGCAAAACACTCGCTAAAACGCTCATTTAGTTTCATTGCTTTCAGGTTTCAGTGAATAAACATTAAATAATTAAACGCAAAAATTGATGTATGTCAATTTCTTAAATAAACGATATTAAAACTTTTTGAAGAAATAACGTCTTATTTAACAAATCAACCGTTAGCCACTAACGTGATCAATAAATCGATGTAAATGTAAATTAAGAAGTTAATGTTCGTTCAGTCGTTTTATTTAACATCATTGCATAACATCTAATTTTAAATTCGAAAAATCAACAAATAAATAATATTTTTCAATTCACGATTTTCGCTGTATTTGTGTTTTATTGGATACATAGCACATTATTGAATACGGACATAAATTCACGTAAATTAATTAAAACAGCCTCAAATCAGGAAGTGATTCCAATTGTCAGGAAATAAAGTACTAATTAGTATTAATAAGTGGAAATTAAATCAGAATGAGAGAGATTAAGTAAAAACATAGTTATTACCATTTTTACAATTCCGCAGCATGTTAATATTGAAAATAAAAAAATGTTCAAAATTTAAACTTTTGTAATGCCAATTTGCATATTACAAATTTCTTCAGCTTAACATTTTCAAATTTTGAACCTCCGAAAAAGCAAATTTATATGCTTCCAAACTCTGAAATTTAAAAAATGTTATTTTCAAAGTCTGCACATTCTAATCACTGGTTAAAATATTTTAATTCTAAATTTTGAATGTCCGAAGATTACAATTTTTGAAGCTTCAAGTTCTTACCTTTCCCGACTTTGCAATTTCAAATATCAAACGTCTAATTTAGAAAATTTAGTCGTTGAATTTTTCAATATCAACAATTTATAAACATAAAAGTGTTTAAGTTTAGAAATTCTACATTTGGAGATCTGAAGTACTACATGAACTTTGAAATTCGAAAATGAATTGGGTAGAGAAAATAAACAAACTGTAATGTGTTCAAAGCTGACACAAAACGAACAATACTTTTACAAAACATTATTCATCGTGTTAGAAATAAGTAATGAAAATGCTGAAAGTGCATTTCAGAAAAATATTCAGCTTCAGTTTTAATTAATTTCTGTTTCACTGACAATTGAATGAATCGCATAACTGAAACTAAATTGACCATATAAAAGGGGTTTACAGACTGTAGGTCTCGAAATGGAGCATAATTTAACGCAAACGTTACTATTCAACATCTAAACAGCAGCCATCTCGAATATTTACACCTGTCAGAATAAATTCAGGGAATAAAGGTAAACGAGCGTCGGTAACGCTATTGTATCCCTATTCTCGGGCAATTTATACCTCTTGAAAGATCTCGACCACAACAATCGTTAAATACTTGTGAAAACGATCCTTTGGACATAAATCAAACGAACTGGGCCCGTTCTTGTCTTCGAAGGTCAGTTGACCTTGAAACGGTTTATTCAAGGGAAAATCTGAATAACAATTACATGCTTCTACTTTTTAGGTTGAGTCTGCTTTTAAAAGAAGAACCTGTAACATTATGTAAGATATTCATACAGAAACCGCCTCGAATTCTGTTTAAACCTGAATCGATTTAAATAATATGTAGGTTCTTTCAGGAAGAGTACAAGAAATTAAGAAATTTTGGGAACATAGAAAATTAAATAAAAGATGTTACACGAACCTGGACCTACTTTTAATATTTACAAAATTACAATAGTAGGAACTTTTATTATTTTTTTATTTAAGTTAAAATATTACTATCAGTGGAATTACTAAATCACCTGTATTTAGTATTGGGACCTGTGATAATTAATACTTGTATTTCATATTTATAACATTGATATTAATAAAATTGTTGCTTTCATTACTAGTAAAAATATTTTTTAATCAATATTTCAAATGTATATTATTATAATTAGTTGGTATTCGTTATTAAAACAATTTAAGTAACATTTTAGTTTTTAAATGTATGCAGGAAGGGGTATGTGGTATTTAATAGAAATGCTCGAGTTGTGTGTATGTGTATTGTGGATTCGTGTGCATGTTCCTAAAATATTTAAAGTTGTAACATTCGAATAATAAGCGTGAACAGCTATCTTTTATAAACGTTTAGAAAAAGTTTGAAATATATAAATTAGACGGGGATATTTCTAAATATTATAGTTCTATGCAACTTTTTCAGATGAATAAGAACCTTTAATAATGGGTGGAAGCTTATTTTTATTATGGAATTTTTCTTATTTGTATATAAAGAATTTATACAATGTGTCCGGTTTATGTGTACACTTCTTTATTTTTCAAGTGATACACCGAAATTTTAATGAGATTTTACATGCTAGTCTTAATATACTGATGCTTCCTATATCCAGTTTTGCACATAGATGATTTTGCACATAAATACCTTTTAATACTTTAATACTTTAATATTTAATATTAAAATTTAGAAAGCATTTATCTCAAATCAATCATGGTCAAATATTACAAACAAGTGCGTGATAGCATAATTGAAAGGAAAGATATAAGTAGCTTTACATGACCAGAATAGTTTTATTAATGCCAAAAAGAAATGAATTGTGTATGGTGGGATCCGAATGGGGGGAAGTACATATGCAAACAGCAGTGTTACCAAGTATGTATAATCTATTATAAATAAACAATTTGGACAAAATATATTGTATTTCTATAATTAAAGCTATTATAATAGATGCGACTGGATGATCCTATGCTTCCTTAATCCTCAAATTGTATTATAATGCTGAAAATATGAGATCCATACATTCGGGTCATTTTGTACCCAGAGACCTTAAGTGTATAGTCGAAGGGAAGAACGCTGTAGGGTAAATTTGACAATGAACTTATGATATATGATGTATATGATGTTTTGTAGAAAACATCGGATTTTAGTCTTTTCACTCTTAATGAGATATTCGTAGCATTCTCTGATTTTATGGTTGCTTCCGTTACGATGAATTTGAACCGTGATGGCCGCATATTCATGCTTTACAGTCTGTGATTTCACTGAGACTGTTTATGCCGACACGGTTGAAAAGTATAGTGATCCGTAGAATTTATTCGGTTACAGTTTCTGGTATTCGTAACCCACTATCAATATAACATACAAGATTGATATTGTTAGAAATAGAAATATAAGATGCTATAAAAATAATTATCGACTTGCAACTTGGAGAGATAAGACAGCACTCTTTAATAGGACGTTCCATCTATGCGTAGCCATTCATTTCTTGTTGCTATATAGTATTTTATAAAAGTGCTCTCTATACAATTATAAAGGGTAATATACTTATAGCATATAAAGAATAATAATTATAGTAAAAGCATGAACTCCGATGCATACGTACACTTTCTATCGTAGAGACACAAAGACCAGGCCCGTCACGATTACTTCCACCGCTTGATTTTATTAATTGCTATTCACTTCACTTTTCTTTCACGTTGCAAAATGAGAGAAAGAAAGTTTGAAAATAGAAAAAATGTCAGCGAAATTTGCATTGCTAAACGGGGTTAATATTGTGAAGCAAAAAATACTCTTCATCAGAGTCATCGTCGAGGTCATCTCAAAGTACTTACACCGATGTTTTTTAAGTAGCACTACGTATTTTTAACTTAATATCTTCACAGTCCGTCTCAATAAGAATTTATGACTTTGAGCTTGCAACTCATACTTTTAAAAAACTGATTAAAAATTTGCGTGCTTCGCATCAATATTGGTGAAAAATGGACAATTTTTTTTAATACCAATGAGGTATCTTTTTGATTTGACATTTTAAAAAACAAATGTTCATAAGCAGTAATAAATTGTAGAAATCAATCATTTATTCAAGGTATGTACACGGTCTCGCGATATTTTATGTTTTGAATGCTTTTAGATATAATCAGTACCATTTTCATTAAATAAATTCCAAGTTTTCTTTCATCATGATTCCTGTCATTTCTGTAAAAATATATTTCTAATTATTTTTAATTATTATTATTGTATATAAATGTATTTTTAATTAGTTTTATTAAAAAAATGGAATGGAAAGAAATATGCAGGGTATGAAAGACTCGAGCCCATGACCCTTGGTTTTAAATGCCTGTCACATTTCTAGGGGGCTATACTAGATTGTGAGTTTAACTAAAATACGATTAATTCAGATACTAGTTAGAAATGTCACAAAACTTTAAATGTGAATCTCTCCCTTGTTTCGAAGAGGTGTGCGCTACGACTTTGCAAAATTATTACTTTTGGCGTGCCCTATAATTGTGCAATGTTCAGACCAAATCGGTGGTCTGATGGTTGTGCGTTTCCCTTATTAGAAATTTAACGATAGAAAATAGCAACTCCGAAATATGAATTTTCGCTTCCTAAGCTATCAGCTAGTACTTGTAACAGTACAATGACACGTAGTAGTACCATAATAGAGTACCTACTGGCATCACAGATCTGTATAACATCTGATTAAGATATTCGAAATGGATACACATCGATCGGTACTGTAATATGATCCTCGTGCCCTCTAAATCTATATTTTTTACATTTTTTTGTAGGGGGTACTAAAAATGGCATTTACAATGAAGAATATATTACGTAGGAAAATATCTGACAACAAATTGCTGCAATTTGCGCTGTTGCTGCACCGAATGTACTGCAGAAAAAGCAGCATACTTTATTCGGCGACTGAACAGTTACGTTAATGTTGCTGAACATTTCTTCGAGCATCTTCTGTATTAAAACTTACAGGAACGGCATCAAGTGGATAATGTAAAAAAACATTACCAAGTAGTATGAACATCAGGAGACTGTCCCCCCTACGGCCACAAAGACAGTCGAGGAAATTAAGGAGTATAATTGGGAACTCCTGCCGCACCCAGCACAGTCGTTACCAAATTTTTTGTGTAATTTTTTGTAACGACTGAAAAATACTGTGCAGAATTGCAAATAATGTATGAGAAATTAAAAGAAAATGCAGCCGGTATTAGTGAATCGGAAAGGTGTGATCCTTCCGCATGACAACCCTAGATCTCACGTTGCACGAATGATATTACAGAAACTGCACAAGTTACAGTATGAAGTTCTATCCCATTCAGCACACTCACCGGACCCTTTCCCAATCGATTTTCATTTATTCAGAAGTTTTAATAACTTTTTGAAAAATTAACCATTCACAGGTGAAGGAGATGAGAAAAGTGGTTTCCAAACATTCATGTCGTTAAAGGACACTGATATCTGCCATAAAGGCATGAATGCTTTATACAAATCACTGGAAACTATTTTGATTAAATAAAACAGCAGAAAACAAGAAAATTACTTGTTCGAACTTATTTATAATTTCATATTTAGTAAACTCACGGAGATATTTAGACATATCGCTCATTTGCTGCAACAACGACACAACTCAAAATGCGCCATTTTAGAGTTATCGGTATAGAAGTAACTGTTTTTGATTGTAGTTTCTACTGTTAAAACGATATACACCCCCGTCCATAAGTCATCGGACACTTTCTCATTTTCAGCAAAATGATTATTAGAACATGGATACAATATATTGGCTTGTTTTTATTATTTTATGTTGTTACATTTGTATCTATTTCACGTTAATATAATACCTGAATATGATATTAATAATATGCACGTATAATTTAAATACATATTGGGAAAAACAAGAGTGTGCGTGTAAGTATGTTTCTAATGCATCTCTAACTCGGTCAGACGATAATATCTACACACTTTTCGTTTGTTTTCGAAGTTTTACCCAAAGCCAAAGACGAACTTATGGAAGAAGTTAGAAGAAGGTTAGAAAGAAATTATTTCCGAAATATTAAAACCTTCGATCGAAAAAATGGAGCTATTAGTTCAAGTAGTTATATACGATTAATTACTCATGTTTGGTAAAATTTTTAACATATGATTCGAATTATATATTCTGTACATTATAAACAATTAATAGATATTAACTTAATTTCGTTATGTGTGTCATTTCTTACTGTAAAATCGTTCATCTCCTAATTTTACTAATTGTAAGGGTCCGGTGACTTATGGACGGGAGTGTAACTGAGTTTCTAAAACTCAACACGAACGGACGATTGTTGAAAACAGATGTTCCTATAAAATTGCAGTGATTCGAAACATTCAAACTCGCTTCCCCTAAAATCCTTCTTTTCGAGTTGTGTCGTTGCTGCAGCAAATCAGCCATATCATTGTAATGTTGCGCCCTGTCAAGGGCATATGATACAGAGGATTCAGTTTTCAACCGAGTAAAATATGGTATCGTTTTCAAAGGTAACCGAAAAATACAGTTAGGTTTGATATTCAATTTTGACACGCGTGAAAGGGTAATGTAATCGGGGTTCGTAAAAACATAGGAGTATGGAAGCATTATGAAGCGAGGAACGCGAGATTAACGACGCGAGGGAAAAGCCGTGTTTCCAAACGACTGCGTTACAACGAGGATTTACTACATTTGCTGCATCTGTAATTACGGGTAATAAACTCACAGACGTGGAAAGCAGAGCGGCGATCGAAATGTTCCTTATCGTCGTTCCCGTAAAAACTGTTTCCAGAACCTCTAAAACCGCGATTTCGCGTCGCTTTCCGTATTTTGCGGAATTTTACCCGGACGCAGTCTCTTCCATGAACCACGCGTTTTCCTTTTCTTAAAACTCCATATCTCTTTGCGAATTCCCGTGGTTGATCGAAGATGGTTCAGGCATCGTTGCTGTGTGCACATGATGTGCCGACTAACAATAAGAAAACATTTGATGTTCACTCCGTTGTAGGAGGGAGACACTATTTTGTGTTAATAATGTTTATTTATTATAAAAGAACTTATGCACAATGTACGTTCTCTAAATGTCTATAACTATATCGCAACTCTGACTTGCACATCACAACCTCTCGAACCCCTTACCTTACGATTTTATTAATCGCCAAGTGCGATATAGTTGTCCACTTAAGTGTCCCAATGTTCTGATAAATGAAGAACATACAAGGTTTGACAATTTAATTCCCGAAACGGCCACGTAGTATCACCTATGTAGTGATTTAGTTTGTAATCACGCTTGTAATCGTGTTGGCATATGTTTTAACTAGTATGTGCGTAAATCTCAAGTCTATACAGACATTCGTTAGGTAGGTATTGTGAAAACAACAAAGATCTGCGTGTGAACTGTGGCATACAAATCAGTGATCGAAATTTAGAGCAGCGTATTAACATTAAATTTTGTTTAATTAAAATTCGATTATCCAGTTAGATCATCCTGCCTATTCGCCCTACTTAGCTCCCTGTGATTTCTGACTTTCCCTAAAATTAAAGATTGCACTAAAAGGACAAAGATTTTCTGATATTGCTGACATCCTGCATGATGTGACAAAGGAACTTAACAGTATTCCAGAAAACGAGTTTCGAAGCTGTTTTCAGACATGCAAACACTGTCTAACACACTGTATAGATGCACAAGAGATCTGCTTCGAAGGTGACAATAGTCATTAATGTACAATGCTGAAAATATATTTTTTATAGGTGCATTTCGGGAATTAAATTGTCACACCTCGTATATTAAAACTTACAATTTGCCTTTAAGGACCATTCGACAAGCAAAGGAGCTTTTGTTAGATTAAGTTCTATGAAGAAAAGTGTTCATCATGAGTGTGGCTGATTGTTATGAGGCAAGGGGTTAAATAAAAAATGGTCTTAAGGAGATGTGACGATCTGAGCGAATCGGGAAGCGAAATGTTGGAGGATGAATTGTTCTCTAATTTCACAAAAGTTGCTCAATATTCATTTTACAACTTCTGCCCACTATTTTGAAACGTCTGTATAGAGATTCTGTACTGTAGAAGAAGGCGGAAGAATGTGACCCAAAGGTTGCCCATGCACAACGATCACAGACTATGCCAGGTTGCTCATGTGATCTTCAGAAATATGAAAAAACTTAAAACGATAGACTTATTCACTTTTCCTGGCAAACATCCCCTATTGGTATTTCTTTCGCATGCATATAATCCCCTCGCAGTTGCACGACTGCACGCATTGCAAGTTTGTCTTCTTCTCTCTTATGCTTCTTTTCCTGTCACGCACGCCTTATTATAGTACGGGCGACCTAAATAGGCACTTCAAAGTCACTTTTCATCTACTTATTCACAGTACAATCCAGCAAACCTGAAGTTCCACTTTGAAGCCTCTATCATTTTGAAACTTGAAATAAAAGTGAAAAGTAGAGGACATTATACCCAAGGATGCAACATGAATAGCATTTAAGAAAATCAAAGGAGGAAAGTAACCTTGAGGATCCTAGTCTCTGTGTCTCTACAATAATAAGTATATAAAGTACGTACTAAAGTACATACTTTTGTTATGACATATACATTTTTTTTTTATATATCTCCCATATACTTTACAATTTGTCAGTATAGACATTAAATAAATTGTTATATTTGTCGAAGACAACACGAAGACGGTATCTCCATTGAGAGTCTTTATTGGTAAGATCTATCGATCTTTGTGAGTAATGTACTTTACGTTGTAAATTTATTTTACTAGGTCTACATGGTGTGTTCTTTTGAGCCTTCGCGGGATGCATCGGTTGTATATATTGTTGACTAGCGTATTAGTATGTATTTCAATCCTTCTTTTGTAGCTGCTAGTTGTCTTAATTATTTCTTCTTGTATCGTAGTGATGTTTTGGTCCTTCCTTATTTCTTCGTTTCGGACATACCACGCAGCGTTCACAATTGTGCGTAGGATAATAGATTGTTGGGCCTCAAGTTTGGCTATGTGACTTTTCGCTGCTACACACCATAACAGTATTCCATATGTCCAGATGAGCTTTATTATCGTTTTATAGATTTGTAGTTTGATTTCCATACTAAGTTTAGATTTGTTACCGGTTAGCCGTAATATTTGTCTCCTTTTTAATCGAATTTGTTCAGTTTTTGCAGCAATATGTTATTTCCATGTTAATTTTGAATCCAGATGTAATCCTAAATACTTAACTGTCTTTGTTTGCGAAACTTCTGCATTGTTTAATTTTACTTTCGAAATTTGATTTTTTCTTAAGATGAACGTAATGTGTTTATACTTGGAGGAATTCACCATGATTTTCTTTTTGCATAGCCATTTGTTGAGTGTCCAAGCACAAAAAATATCCGTAGGTATGGAATCTATCTATATTCCAAATGTTATCCTTTATATTTTATAATATTCTACATTCTGTATTCGATGTCATCTTGCATTCTTCCATGCAGTTCCGTGTAGCATAACTTCCTTCGAAATAAACTCATTTATACTTCTGGCTTACACTTTCCCAACAATTGTTATATCACAAAATTATTATTCTGAATTACAACATATTTTTACTTTACAATTACAAACTGCTATAAAATTTCAGTGCTAAAATTTATTGCGATATACCGAAATCTATTTAACTAATAATTTAATTTACATGGCATTTTTTAAAAATGTTTAACTTCACTTACTGTTGCGATTTTATTAATTTAAATGTATTTTAACACATTTTCTTAACTGTCGTATTACCAATACTTCCTCTTTTTCAATTCGAATACTACTGTATTGTTGTACCACTTTACAATTTACTTTACGTAATCCAATTTCATAAAACATCCACTTATAACTATATTATTCCATGTTTATTGTAATGGACACTAAAATATAAAATAATGATTCTAAACATTGTTGCGCCAATCAATTGTATGCATTTCTTTTTACTTCGAAGAAACATTCTGACTAACATAGTATGATCCGAAGAGAGTGTCTTGAAATATCAGTAAGACAATATCATATATTGTACGCAGTAATAGATTTTTATCGAGGAGCTCGTACTATCGTTGTAATTAAAACCGTAAAATTGTAGTCTGTTTCATTTGTCGATCGAGTCTAGAGAACGGCACGATAGGAGGAAAACAATTATTCGCAAGAAACGCTAGGCAGAAAGAAGTTTGCTCAGTTTTTATTCAGTATTCCTGCGGGGACGATCTTCGATATTTATCGAGCATTTCTTGCGACACGATTACAGCCATTCTTAGGAAGGGAATTCCCTATGGGGAAGACACAGGACTGTTTTCATCAGTGTCTCCACAGGTAACCGTGTAAAACTTTCATTTTAATCGTTTGTTTGTAGGTAATTTCACCGTTAACCCATTCTCATTCTGCTTTCCATCGAAGATACCATTTGTCGGGCACTCCACGATAAAATGACAGGGCACCCATGGTATTTCATTCTTTATCTACGACTTCAATGAAACTTGTGAGTCCGTAGAATTTGGTGCGTACACCTTTTAAGTTATGAATATCGAAACTTCAGAGACAACATATTCTTTTTAAGTCATAAGTTGGAGATTGAACCAGATATCGACGTGAAAGAAGCGCGATTTTACACTTACATTTTTTTGTTTTCATTAAAAAATATAACACATCTGGAATGGACTTTTAATTTTATATAAATGAATCGGTGAGTTGAAGAACAATACAAGTCCAGAATTAGCCATTTTCGAACAATGCCGAACCTAAATGTAAAATGCATAGAATTACACGTTGGGACTAAGAACAATGCAAAATAAGTACCCTGTAGCCGTGTTTTAAGTAGTCCCTTCAGTTTAATGAGTACAAAAGCAGCATCTGTCATATATTTGTACTGTTTTAACAAATTCAGATACATTCTCCCAAGAAATTTATTTTTGGACGACTATTACTGACCAACAAAGCGTTGACTAATTTTTTTAACACCATGGTGAATTTTGTTTAATAATCACATTTCATTAAACAAGATCTACTTCAATTACGTTTAAAGCAAGTTAATCAATATTTTTTTACTACAGTCTTATTTTATAAATTTCCGAGAAACCTTGCTGGAGTGTGATCGAACCGTGATCAGACCGTGCTCTGATCGATAGTGTGTATGAAGCCTAAAACAACTGATGGTAAGCGATGGACTTCATATACAGGGTGAGTCTTTAGGAACTGCCACCTAAAATTACTTCTGACTCGTTGATGCTTAAAAAAAATTATTAAATGAAATACATTATACTTGAAGGGCATCATATAATAAAAAAAAATTATGTCATATAATAAAAATGTTTAAAAGATTATGCTATTAAGAATGCCAGAAACTTCACTGACAATGAGTACTTTACATCAATTTTGTAAATTCATAATATTTTATCGATCTTTCTTCGTTATCCCTGTACTTTTTCGATCGATGTAACATGGATATCTGTTAATAAACATTAATTTTCGGTACTACTAATTTCGCCAATGTTTCCGAATGAACTGACATCCTTTGTTTTTGTTTTTCACACTATATATGATTTCTAGAACAAACATTTATTGAATGATATATGTTATGTTTCTTAGTGACTTCATACGATGAAGACACTAATTCCAATGCAGCCCGTATTTTCTAAGATTTTACAAGACTTCGGAATTTTCAAACTGAGCTATATACATATTTATTTTAGTGCATCTCTTTCATGTTGCTAGGGCACAGTCAAGTACTATAAAAAATATTTGTATAGGTTTTCTACTAGTTTTGAAAAACAATAAAAAACCAAGAATATCCTATCATTTTGTCGAATAGTATATCAACAGGAAGTCAATTACACTTCAGCGCAGTAAACAATTGTATACATATTACTAGGTATTCAATTTAATTTTTTAAAATAGTTACACAAAATGTATGACTGTAAGCATTTTTTTTAGACTGATGTAAATCCAACTCTGGAACAGTTGAATTCTAACTATGTAGTTCATAAGCAAAATATTTTATAAAACATTTTAAATTAATTAATAGAAGTTTTGCTATTAAAAAGGATTACGTATATGTTTACTTAGGAATTAGTGTAAGTTGACTGTCAATAAATACTATTTCAATTGGACTTTATTGTATACTAAAGTTTTATGGCATCGTGTCCTCACTATAGAACGACACGAAAAATATATTTAATACTTTGTCTGCCACGCTGTATTAGATGAAAATTACAAATTTTCTACACTTTGATAGAGAATAAATATATCCCAAAATAATACCCTTTTTAATCAATAATATTCGTAGATTTTATAATTTTTCTATTGGTTCCATTAGATCTGTTTAGATATGTTTATTAATATTACACATGATCAAATAAGTAATGATTAAATCGAAGTGCCACCCATATAAGGGTGGCATGGCAGTCAAAGTGTTAAAGAATTTTTAGAGACTTAAAACAAGTGTAAATAAAAATCAGGTAATAAACCATTTTCTTTGATAACTACTGAGATACGTATATTTTGACTGATATCTTCCGATTTATAATAATTCGTTACAAAATTAAAATATAAAATATTACATTTGGTTGACATGGTCTGTTCGACGTAACTGCATACTATATTATACAGTCACGCAATTGGGACGAGGTGTAGCTTCCGTTTCATCGAAGATGGAACAAAAATGATAAACGTAAAAATTGAACAGTACAAAAATATTGTGTCTGAAAAAAGAAAAATTCATTGAATAATACGATACGTGCCATTTTTCTACTGTTAACTATAATTATTCCAGGTTTGAGTTTAATGGAATTGAAATATTGCGCAATTAATTGTTGCCACTATTTAGATAGCAACGGAAACATAGTTATTTTTTATCGTAATTGCATGTCTCGAAGCGAATCCCTCCGCAGGGGTTTATAAAATATGACGCAGTAACGTGTCACGCTCGAGCAGACGATTAATTCTATTCTCAGGTGTATAAAACTGTCGCCTCGATCCGTTATTATAGCAAACGTGAACATTTTCTATGTTGGAAAAACCCCTAGGAAGTGTTTTCCACGAATGAGTGCCTCGGAACGTCAATAATTGAGAAGACCATCACCGTCCTTTGAAACGCGAAAGAAATAGTATCAATTTGTGTCAAATATTTTCCTAAGGTAAAAGAGTATTAGCCAGCTAAAATCGACAGTTTCTTTTGTGTTGGATTGAAGAGCCACTAATATCTCAAAACAAATTATATTTTGTATAGTTCGTTAGTGTGGATATAACACGTATTTTAAAACTGAAAACCCTCAAAAATATTAAAAATTAAGTAAACCACAAAGCGCCAAAGTGATTGCTGCACAATGCGCAGGTCAGGTGAACACGATTACTGTTGAATGACTCATCAGATAGTAAAATCGTTGTAAATGAGTATTCTCCGACTCAAAATCTACGAAATGGAACTTTGTTGAAAATTTGAATAAAATATCGCGAAGTTGTGCAACAAATATCGACATTGTAAATGTATACAAATTAATGTAGTTAAATCAGTCATTTTTTAACTCGGTTATTGAGACAGTGACAAAACAAACTATCAGTGAAACATTCGATGTTACTAAAAGGAGAGGTCTTTCAAATTTCACCTTTCAAAGGACCTTGATTATCATAAAAGAAACACTCCATTGGGCTTGACATCGATTTCAAGGTACACCTTTCGAGGATGCACCTCAAGACCCTAGGATACAAATTTCGACCACGCACAACTAACAAACTGTAAAGAAATCCACACAATCATATACATTAAAAAGGAAAATCGAAAGGCTGAGTCATTGTCGTGCTAATATGTTACCCGGTATCGAAGACATGTTTATGTTTCCTTTAAAAATTAGAGACAACCCTAAGTATTGTCCTCCGAACAGACTGATTTTCCTTTTTCCTGCATTTTCAAAGTTGGAATTGTTGAAAATGGAAACGGATTTATGAATATGAGATTAATTTGTCTCTGTTGTACGTACGAATATTGAAATGACATCATAACACGTAAAATGGTTGCGAACATTAGGAATGTATAATATGTACTTATCAAAGTAAGCAAAGAAGTTTTACTAAAGCTACGTTATAACATTTCTTAAATAATAAAGTATTAAGTTGATCGGAAAATTCTGTCAAAGTTTTTAGAAAAAGGTCAATTTGTTATTGATAAAGCTAATTTATTTTTTAATCTCCTACATGTATACTTTTCATAGACTGCGCTTTCATACGTTTCGAGAAAATAATAGAAAATGATTAATAATTTTCGACAGAAAATACGATAGTATTTTTTAATCAACCTAATAGAATGGTACTCGTATACAAATGGCTTTATTTAGGCTACGTACAAAGTTTCCCGAAATCGATTTATTACAAATTTTTCACAATTGTAAATTTCGGTGTCGAACGTTGCTTTCTAGCATTGATTTTTTATCGGACCAATGGGGGAAGAGAATGCAGAGATCAAAGTGTTAATTTTGCGAAACACAAGATATAACTTTTAACAGAAAGAGATATTGAAATATAACTTGTATTCAAAAATCAGAAAAAATTCAACTTTTTATTGATACAGACTTTGATATAACTTACATTTGTTCTATACAAATTATACGCATTTCTGAAATGCAGCCAAACACTTCGCGAACTATTATTACTGCCGAAAATTAAGTGTCAACGAAATGAATAAATTTCGCTGGTAAAAGTCACTGCAAGGTTTTGCAACTGATATGGTGGCATTCATTATTGCAGACTCCACATGTCTATGAGAAAACAGGGTATACTATTTCATTGGAGAAAACCAATGTGACCTTGGCATCCAAAGAGCTATTTCACGTAAAAAAATGTTCAATACCACAGACAAGTGCAATGTTCCCCAAAATCATAAAAGTACCGGAAAGCAGTTTTTCTATATTTCATTTCGTTTAAGAGATAGAGCAGAACCTCGATTATCCGATCACCGGTCATCTGAAGATTAGTCATCCTATTTCAGCTGTGAACTAAAATTTTTATTAGTGGCACTATGTACTTAATTTTATACTACTATGTACCTTATACTATGTACCAGCTGTTCAAAGCATGAGTGCTGGTCAGGAATGAATATTTCAAAGAAATACATTAAAAACTTTTTACATTTTCACAAAATAGTATATAATATACATTCCAAGAAAATATACTATACTTTTATTGAATGTTCGCTATCTGCACTTTAGAAATAAACCGAACATGCATACATATAGTAATGCGGAATCCCGCAATATCACGGGACCGGCATACAATGTGTTAATTATTACAGTTCGGATAATCGAGCTCCTACTGTACTGATTTACAACAGTTTACATCAGTCGTAGCCACCGAACATGTGGCCTCACCCACTCTAGGTCTATTCCCCTCATATAGACTGTGATCTGGAACAACGATGGACCGAGGGGAACGAGGAGGGAACTGAAAAGAGGGGAACGGGCCTAGAGTGGGGGAAGGTCGCAGCTCTGGTGGCCATCACTGGTTTACATGATTTACGCTGCATATTTTGACATATTTTATATTTTATATAAGGTGGGGTATCTAAAACAAGCCAGCTGAATAACTCGCTTGTTTTTTTGGATAGCAAAAAATACATAAGACCAATCTTACATGGTTTCGAGGGAGACATAATCTGATCATAATACTTTTTTTGTAGTTGGAAGCGCAGAGGAGATATGAAGGTCTGCTTTGTTTTTTTAAATAGGATGATATGTTTTTTTTACACACCTTCCAATACACCATTTTAAGGCGTGTGTATACACAATGTATATATGTGTATGTCAAGATTTTTTTTCTCATGAGAGGAAAATCTGAGGAATCGTCATCGCGGATCTTCATCGCTAGAAATCGATGGTGGACACCAAAATTATAAAGAAATCGGGTTCAGGGGAATCTACGTGTACCTCCATTAAGATTTACATTTTCTAATGATTAACTGATTAAGTGATAAAATATAATCAATTTCTTTTCAACGATGTATGTATGATTGAAGTATGTAGCCGCGGGATGGCGTCTGAAGAATATTTACTATTATATTCGCGGAAGGATCGAAAATCAATGCTTGCTAACCCAACCCAAGCTTAACGACGTTATGTACTCCCGTTTTGTGAGCGAATTCTTGCGAAATTCGTGATTTTCATAGTGTTGGCCATACTGGGATTACACTCGAGCGAATTCCCTACCATAACCGACGTTTATGCGTTTTCTTAAGTTCCATATTCGTGATACTGATTGCGCTTCTGAACAGACTCAACGCGTTTTACTATTCGTGCCGCATTATTTCTTTCCCTTCCTTTTTTCAACTCAGATGTTCCAAGAATATCGACGAGATCGGTTTCGCGAACGTCATTTTGTTCCGTTTATTAAAATAAGTGTTTATTTAACAATGGTTTGCATCTGCTGAATAAAATTAACTAAATCAATGAAATAAATTGAGTATCATTATTTCCGGTCGTTTAACCCTTGTACAGGATCTAAAAATCTGTTCATATAATCTAAACCAAATTAATGCATTCGTAAAACGAACGAGATTAACTTTGTTATCAGCAAAGATTCATTCAGTAACTCAGTTGTTGAAAATCATGGCATTTATGAATAGTGAAAACGTGAATATGTTCATTTTAATCTTACACTGGTTGATAGTAGCAGTGAATTCATGTTTACAAACATTGTAATGCGTAGTTTATGATGCGTAATGGTACACGAAAATATGTCAGCGAAAATGTGCTGGTAAGCAGAAATGTAATTCAGCAAACTTTTAACTGTAATAACGTTTGAAGTAATAGGTTTAGGGCGTGAATACCTTAGTACTTTTTTGTAGAGATTAAAAAACTGCATCGGCCAGTCCAGTCAGGATTATAGGATTCTATTTAAAGAGAAAGGTGCAATTGCATCTTCCAGGTGCATCAATGCATAAAAATGCATAAAATTATGCCCAGATTATACATCATTGGATACCATCTACTTTTGACTTATAGCATTTTAATCCATCTCTAACCGGTTGGGAGATACAGCTTGTCTCAGTTGCGTGGGACACCCTGTAAAACGGTACAGATTCGCGTAAACGAACACAATTTAACGCTAGTGCGGTCTTTGGCTCTTTTTTCACCCATCGCGTCTTCATTTATTTAAAAAACTTCCGCAATGATAATATTATAATACACGCGACTGGTTATTTCTATGTTTCCTTAGCCCTTTCATTATAGTACAAAATTGTAAATATGATTTCCATATATTCGGGGCATTTCTGACTCGAAAACCTTCAGAGTATAGTCGAACGGAGGAACGCATTAGGGTTAAATAGGCAGCATCGGAGTTCGAATTGAAAACAAAGAATTTAGAATAAAAATCGTCATATCATTTTCTAAGGGAAGAAACAGCAGCTGGCACTGCTTTTAGGGTACAGAAAAAATGTGTGACGGCGAACTTTCACCGGTTAATGAGACATTCATGTAACGGATGACACACGCCGCACTTAAGCTCGAACTTGACCGGACGAAAAAAATGTCGATTGCACTGAGCATTCATCTTAGAATGATTATTTATTAATTAAGAACGTGGACTTTCACTGCTCGACGTTCGACCGAATGAAAAACATCGGGTTCATCGAGGTTCTTCATTACGTTTCACCCGAAACGAATTAGCCCTGTAATTTGGAAACTGATGGTCTCGTAGAGATTTGCGTACAATACAGCTTGCTCGATTATTTACGCGCCAAGTTACGCCGTTTCGAAATCTGCTGAATTATACGCCACGTAATCGTGTTTCTCAGTTTTAACAATGCATTGAATCTCTGAATGGTTTTTATGGAAACACCTTAACGAAGATTAATGTCTACGTAATTAAGTGCTTTTTCAGGAATATATACAGTCAGTGTACAAGTATTTCTACAGCGACTATAAATTTCAACAAGAATTTTATATAATTCTGTTCATTAATAAGTTTCCATAAAACAAATTACTTATATACAGGATGGACCGGTAAGTATTAGAACCTTAATTATTTCGAAAATTGTATGAGGTAGTAGAATACTTTTCGAATAAAAATTAGGGTAAGGCGGGGCTATGCCGGTCATCCAGAAATTAAGAATATTGCTTTATTTTAAACCACCTTGTTTGTTGCTATACTCTACTTCCAATGAAGTGAACTAGTGTAGAACAATTCGCCATTGCAAGCTGAAGCGTTTAGCCAATGCACGGATGAATGTTTTTACAGTTTTCGTTGTAATTTCTTCAACAAAACCAAAAGCTGTAAGTACGTGTTACTCTGACTTAGAATTTTGCTTTTGGTTTTACTGTATATCTAAAAGGTAGTCTTACCTTCTAAATCCTACACTATTTGTGCTATTTTAGTAGAATAGTTTTGATACAGGTGAAGTTATTTCTGCAATGTGCTTGTCGGGTAACCCCGGTCAG
Source organism: Macropis europaea (assembly GCA_916610135.2). Lineage (NCBI taxonomy): Eukaryota > Metazoa > Arthropoda > Insecta > Hymenoptera > Melittidae > Macropis > Macropis europaea. The sequence continues at coordinate 26,003,748 of OU744345.1, forward strand.
ACAGAATGGAAGTTCGGGGACGGTTTTTTCGATCACTGGTGTTTTTTTTCTTTCATGCATCATACAGTGGAGCAGATTCTGTTGAAGATTACATCAATTTTTTATGCTAAAGTTACTAAATATTAAAAAAAAATACAATTTTATTTCTCCCATTTAGGAACTACGGAGGAAAAACTGCCCGAAATTCCCCCAACGGTGGGGGAACCCCGGTCAAACTACAATCTACTTCCTTCCTAATATTGCTTTGAAAAAGTTAGCTTTATACATTTCACATTTTGTCATGAAGGAAGAAACACAGTTCGCTATCTATTGAAAAAAAAATTGAGATACATTTGACAATACAGGCTTGTTCTCATGCAGTTTTTCTTAAGTATTTATATACATTTTAATGTGTCTTACTTGCAGTTTAAATAGTGCGCACCAAAAGTCAGACTTCTAATTTTTAATTATTTATATTTCAAAAACGGAACCTCAGATAGCAAAAGGATAACGGACTTGGAATGGTTAATTACTTTGGGACACTGTGTACATCGTGAACGGAACGCATCTTGCCATAATCTCTTACTAATTTAAAATTCTTCTGATGTCTCTTTTTGATTTCTTACCAGACTTATCACTTCTTCACATATTTCTTTTGATCTCTGTAGTAGACCTTACCTCCCCCTTTTGCGTACTCCACCATAATTTTTCATTACTGCGCTGTCAAATGCTGTTTTTAAATCTATGAAACGTGATAGATAATTTCCCGACTTTCTTTATTAGCTGTCTTCTATAGAATATTAAAACATATTTAGTAACATTATTTTTGGAAAAATCGCTCACACAACAGGTGGCATTACTAGGCTCACCTATATATTTAATGGTTAAAGTCTACCGGTTAGGCACTAACCTATTTAAACTTTAAACATAATAAAAAGATGTCGTTTATATGATAGGTAAAGTTTAAAGCTGAATTGAAACTGGCAACGAAATGAGTATGTTGAGTGTTTTTAAAACAACATAATACATTTACTCTAGCCCATGATAAAATGCATGTATACAATGTCTGCGCTCGCATTAAAAAAATTAAAGAAAATAACACCTGTGCAAAAACCTGACAAGCTTAAAAGAAAAGTAGACCGATTTGATGGGTTGACTGAGGAACAAGTACAGAAATACACATTGCCAGATTATTTGGAAACAAACTTGGATATTGTCTTTATTGGAATAAATCCGAGTTTGATGGCAGCTCATCGTGGTAGATATTATGCAGGCCCAGGTAATCACTTTTATAAACTTTTGCATGAATCAGGATTAACACCCAGGTGTTTAAATTACGAAGAAGATTACAAACTTCCTCAGTATGGGATTGGTTTAACAAACATAGTTGAGCGAGCCACAAGATCGTCGTCTGATATCAAGCGTACAGAGATCAAAGAGGGTTCTAAAGCCGTTGAGGAGAAACTGAAATATTATACACCAAAGATCGCTGTTTTTAATGGCAAATGTATTTATGAAGTATTTGCGAATAAAATGGGTGAATTTAATTTTGGACTCCAACCAGAAAAGATTGGGGGCACTACGATTTGGGTTACTCCATCGAGTAGTGCTCGCTGTGCACATTTCCCTAAAATGACAGACAAATTACACTTTTTCACTGCTTTAAAAACGTATTTGCAATTCTTGAAGGGAGAAATCAAAAATATTGACACAAAGGATTTTTTATTTGATGGAAAATGCAGGCAATTTATTCCACGAACTTCAAAAATGTGGAGACGAAAAAATATGTCTGCCTTCTTAAATGGAGGAAGAATTGTTAATAAAGACACTGTATGTTTGGACACATCTGATGAAAACGTAGCTATGGCACATAGTACAGAATTCATTGTGAAACGAATACAGTCAGACAAATGTGAGAATACTGAAGAAATATCTGATACAGATGTAAGTGAGACTGAATCAGTACAAAATACAGGGGTGTATGTTTCACAAAAAAACATAGAAGTATTTTTTCAAAAAGATGTACCTTCACAAGGAAAAGATTTGGAAACCATAAATAATCCAGAGAATAACATGGATTTAATTGAAACCCATAATTTACAAAAAGCAATGAAATCTAAAGAAATTAAAGCTCAAATGAATGGAAAGAAAAATAAGAGAAAACTTATAAATGTTTTTCAGAAACCACCAATCATCTCTGATTTTGGAAAGAATGCTGATTCAGATTTTGTACGTTTAATAAAACAAAGATTAGAGGAAAAGATAAACCACGAATCAATTGACAATGGTCACTTAAAGGAGAAGCAGATTAAGAGTTCGCATTTGAAGTTAAAGTCACAGCAGCCCAATTCAAAAAGTACTAACGAAAATATAAATGCAAGTAATTCTGCTATAGAAAGTTAATATTGTTAAACTATTTTTAATTTTTTTATACTTACTATTTATATTCATATAAAAATACATTTGCAATAGATATTTATATAGATATGCAAAACAATTTATTATACCTTATTCTTATAAAAGTTATTAGCAATCCCAAGATTTACAGAAGTGTAACATGTAATGTTCATTACAATTTAAGCCAATTCAATAAATTCATACAAAAAGATAATTATAAAGCATAGTTAAAAAGAAAAGAATACAAGCTAGTATGATTTATACTGTTTATTTAAATAACTAGTAAAATTTTAGTACGTATGTTTTAAAACTATCAGTTATTAAAATTTGTCCTCTTCATTTTTGCCCCTGAAAAAGAACTTTTGCCAACAGTCTCTTCTCAGTTTTGGGGAAACTTTGCAGTTTGTAAAAAGTCCAAAAATAACAGACATGTATTTTTTTTTTATTGATAGAGACTCAAGTTTAAGGGATGAGAACATCATGTTTTTGCATATATTAACTTGGTAATAGTAACTTTTTAGCAAAATCAGAAATGTAAAAAAAATGGAATCAGCTACCCTTATATTACAATTTTCCCCTTTGATCATCAATAACAAAAAATACTGTGTAGTTGATTCTGAATTCAACTATGTATACTACCACTTACAAAAACATAGGAATAATACAATCGTGATAAAACATTATTTTCAAGATAAACGTACATGCATGTACCGTTGTATACTTACTTTTAAGTATAGCGTTGTATACTTGCACTTTGAAACTTATTATTAACAGATTCTGTGTTGTGCATATTCTTGTCAAGAGTTTATCAGAAAATATTGCGTAATACTTTATAAGTTCCAACATAAAAAAATTGAAAATATGAAAGTAGAATATAATTCTAATGCCTAGCAACTCAAGGTTACAATTAGAACCTGAAGGGGTGATGTACATTTGAGTGTACAATAGCCTTCCCTCAGTGTAGAGGAAGGTGCCTCCCAACACTCACCTGACTCGCTCGTATCTTACGTGCGAGAACAGAAGGATAGCTTTCTCTTTCCTCTTCTACACCGAGAGAATCCTAGCATGCACCAGGTTGTGCAGAAATCTTATACGTGTCTGCGGATTATTTCGCCCTCGATAATATGAACTAGGAATTCCTCACGGATAAGAATCTCTTCACCGATAGAAAATACATGCGCTTAGTTTTCGATCTCCTACAAGCCTCCAAACATTCGTCGAAATCGCGGATGTTCCGTGTGACTACAGTCACAAACTTTTGTATGTTCATTACTGTTATGAGAAACGGACGTAATTTAAAGTCTTTTTACAAGACTACACATTTCATCAAGGGAAAGAGCTGAAATCTGCTTTAAACATAAAAAACATTAACATTTCTCACCAGCCTTCTGTATTTCAATATGTGTCAGGATACACGTGTGTAAAAACATTGTTATTTATTTAGACAAATATTACGAACCCCAAATTAATACCCCACCGTTGATACGCCCTTTATATAAAAGACTATATAAACATAACATTGTTTAAAAGATCAGAATACAAAACAAAAACGTCGATATTATATTGAGATATATGTTTCCTGTTCTTAACCGTATGATTGAAAGTGTAAAAATATAAAAATATTTAATAACAGAACACGAGAATTATATATCTCAATACAGTAACGGTCACAATGAAATGACTGATCAAAGGACTGTAAATATTACAATTTTGACTTTCCAGCTTCAATGAGTGTCTTTAATTTTTGGGTAAGCATAATGTTTCCAGTAATTTTCAATTTTCCTCGCATGAATGCCATTTGCGGGTTCAACTTTCCTAAAGCCTACAAATAAAATAATTGATATATAAGAGTATTTCTAAATAAATCTGAAATAATTAACAACAATTTACCATTTGAATCATGTCCGTGTCCTCAACAGTCAGTGTTGCATCAGCTTTTCCCGATTTCGGTTCTCCTCTATAAACCTCGGGTTTCTTCATATCAAGAGCTTTAAAACAGTAGAAAACAATTAGAAAGACAATTCATGCAGGGTGGGTCACATACACTGTTACAAGTCGATATCTCAATAATCAGGCAAGATATCGCAGAAATTCTTGATTGTTTAATGGTAGAAATGTATATATCATTTGTTGCACACATTTTTCTGGTAATATTACTGACTTTTTAGATTTCAATGGCATCTTGAGTTTCTTATTAAACGACATCTTATTTCAAATAATTATTGATTCTATGTATTACTTATTATTTACTATTTAAATAATAAAGCATTTTGTTTACACTTATTTATTCCGAAAAAGTCAAATTCAATATTTCTAAAACGATTTCGTTTTCAGTCATGTATACACTAATTGTAAGACTTTTAGAGGTAAATCTACACGTTATACTTGGTGGATATTTGTAAAAAAAACTTTCTGCAGCATTCATCTTGACTTTGAAAACGAAGGTTCAAATTTTTTAACTTTACATATTCTAATTATCAAGAGGATACAAACTTTTAAAGGAATCATGTCACAACAAATGAGTATTGTCTTAGAAAAAATGTTAAAGTTTCTGCACAAATTAGGTGGTGCATATTGACATATTGGTGGCTGAATTGCTGGTTTCCAATGGTATTGGAGCCACAAGGAACTATGCCATACGGAGCCCCATCCATAAAAAAAAAACTGCTTTAATTGTAAGTGTCAGGAAATAAAAGTATAGATCCTCGCGTGTTCCGGTTACCGCCTTTCAACGCTTAATGACAACAGTATTTGTTTACTTCATAGCATTCTCTTGTCTTTCACACCTGATACCCCCTTATCGTCCCCTTTACGACACTCAAAGCAGTATTTCTTATAGCATTTGACGCTAAGAAAGTTATGTATAAAGAGGAAGTATTTCTTATGGATGGAGTTCTATGTAGCATGGCCCTTTATTGCCCAATACCAGTGGAGGCCTGGAATTCAAACACACTGCAAATCAGAACCACCGAATTTTTGTAGTAACTTTGAACGTTTTCTATAAGAGAATGGTTCACTTCCTGCATATAAGTCTTTTAGAACTTTTTGTCTTCTCGATATATAACATATGTAGAACTAAAGCTTTATTTTTGTGAATGTCCACCGGTCATGACATGTAGATGTCCAGTAGTTTGCACTTGTGATTCAACAAGATCCCGTATAAAACTGAAAAGATATACTTACTCCATGTTGCCTGTGGTTTTCCTTTTTGCGTAACGTGATACAAGAAAACTGCATTGATTTTCTTCACTTCTTCTGGATTTTCTTTCACATAGTCACTCATCTTTGCAAACACTGCATCACTCTCTAAATTTTCACTGCCAGAACATTTATTTATTTTTGGTTGTGCGTCTTTGACATCCTTTAAATCAACGTAAGCACCTACATAAAAAATTTCAGTCATAAATATTCATAATTGTATATAAGAATTGTATATCAAACTACATTTTAAATATTTATATTTGTGTAATTTGTAATTTCCATAGATCTACCTGTTATTACCGGTACATTATCTTCCACGACAGTCGTTTGGAAGTGTATTCTATTTCCATTTCGCCACATATCTGTTCGCAATGTTTGTCCTGGTAGAACTGGTTTTGTAAAACGTACCTACAACATGATTAAACAAATTAATTTATACGAAAAATTTCCATTTATTTGTGGTATGAGATAAGTATAATTTTTTATCTACGAAATATTGATACACTACCGAATCGCACACAATTTATTGCATGCGGATAAGACATTATAATACACATAGATAACGTGTTTATACTCAATTCATAATAAAATTAAAAAGGGAATGACTTTTCATATAGAAATGAATCGAAATTGGAGTACACATAACACTTTCCCTACAAACCATCGTTTTAAAAAAATCGACTTTCAAAACGATATACAACTTGGGTTATTTGGCAGACTGTTATTCATAGTTTCCACTTATATTAAGTATTTATCAATACTGATGGTGGTAATATTATTTTAATTATCTATCAATTCATTGTCATAATTATATAAGAATTTAGAAACATAAAAATGTATTAGCATTTTTAATTCTTTGAAGATAACTTTCAAAGTGAACAATAGGTGAAATGTTCTCAGTAATTTTTAACATAAGAAACAGCAAGTAATATATGAAAATCGGTTATATACATAAATTCTATCACTATCAATGGTTGTAAACACTAATACAAACAAAAATACATAATTTTACGAATATTAACACCTGAAATGCTGTGACTTGATATATCTGCTAAGCAATGACTGTCTCAGTAATCTACAAGTTAACTTATCTTTGTCTGTAATAACATATTTCCCATATCTCCTGTTTTCATTAAAGCTATAGTGCTGTGCAAAAATTTTAAACTATTTAAGATAAAAGAAAGTTTTGTTATTCTTCATGTACAGAATGAAGCATTTAAAACAAGCAACCTGAATAACACATCTACTTTTAGTGATAGAACAAATACTTCAGATAAATGTTTGATTTCAAGGGGAACATAATCTGATGTTGTTGGTTCTTTTGTAAGTAACGGTGTAAAGAACATACAAAGGCGAAGAGTCATTCTTTTTTGAGTTGTATCATGAATTATGACCCACCCTACGTCGTTGAAATAGTACAAGTATTTATTATACCTTAACAGCTTTAAATAAGCTTGGATCGTTATTAGCATAAGCCTGAAGAACATGACGGACAGAGAATCCAAGAGAGCATAGTCCATGCATGATCGGTCTCTTAAAGCCACCCATCATTGCCATATTTGTATCAATATGTAATGGATTCATGTCTCCGCTTAATCTGTATAACGCTGCCTATGAATAGAAAAATCAAATTTCAATTAAAATATTAACAATTAAATACAAAGACCGAATTTCATATTTTTGTCTTAAAAGTAATGGATATATTTAAGACAAAATATCTATGAATATAAAATAAATATCCTTAACAATTCTGTTCATTTCATTGAAAGATTTAATTCAAAAGAAAACGACCAGTAACTGCGATTAATAATTATGAATAAACAATATGCATTTTAAATTTCATGTATATTCATCAGCCACCATAATTTACATCTGGTTTCCTATAAAGAGAACACGTCTGGAGCATGTACTGTAAAAATGATAAATCACTATTTACCTGGTCGTAACTGGTTTGTTCAGTAACTGATTTATCCGGTTTCCTACTTGGAGGTTCAATAGTCGGTATCACATTTGTCGACGTTCGTTTCCCTTGGGGATGTTTGGCTCCAATTGCGTACACTGTCATTTGTCCTGAAGATAACATGTCTCCAGTAACAGTATTAAATGTATCATCTGCAAAAAATCGTGGAGATTAAAATATAATTTCTTCAAGAATCGAATTCTGTATACTGAATTTCATTAAAAATTATTCACCAAACTGATCACGTACGTTTAACTTCAAATACAACACCCTTCCCTTTATTGAGTACATCTAGAACTTTGAAACGCGTTTCCACGGTAGCTTCTGTTGGTATATCCTTATAAACTTCAATATATTGTTCTCCGTGTAACATCTAAAATTATATTATATTCGTAGAGGAACATCATGTATCAGTTGAAAGTTAAAAATGATTACTTTTGTTGGATTTATTTCCAAGTTTGGTAAACTGTCTTGAAGAATGGTAGACGACATAGTGTACAGTGGACCATGTAGAACATAGAATGTAGGTAGAACAGCAAAGTTCTCATGATTCTCGTACAAATAACGTAAATCCGATGGTTCCTGAACTGTAGCGCCAACTAAAATATCAATTGTACGATAAAAAAAAGTTCATTACACAGTAAAATCATAATAATTAAATCATACCTCCTAACGCATATAATATAGTGTCTTTGCAATTGTAACTATACTTAAGAATATGGCCATCCTGCAAAATATACATTCATAGAAAAAAAAATAAAATTATTTAATTCTAATAAAGAGAAGACGTGACTGGGACCATCATTTTTTGGGCGGGAATATGTTTAAAATGCGGTGACTGATGAGTTACCCATTTGTAAAAAATGATATAACCATACAATATGATGATATTACTAGACAAAAATTTATATAAGTACTAATTATTAAGCATTAATGATATTACATTTCTTGCTCTACTACTTAAATTAGGAACATTTTGAAACTATATAAAATAGAACATTTAAATCAAGCGATCATTTTTTAATTGACCATTGTGCAGTCTTGAACAATGTTTTAAATGTAATTTGCTGTAAAAGCAAGGAAAGATGTCTTAAATATCTTCCACCCTGTACAGTTTTATAATTTTTTAACAATAGATAAAGTAGTAAAGGAAAAGGATTCTGACAAAAGAAACAATAATTAGACATAGAAAATAAATAAAACAGAATAAAATAAAAAAATGAAAAGCTGGTCCAGGGATTCAAACCATAGTTCCTCCAATTAATTTCTGTGAAAGTGATCAACTTCCAGAAATTCTAGGTAGTAGGAGAAAATGTTACTATTTACACTCATTCTTTTTTATAAAAATGATAAGAAAACCTCGATATTCTATTTGTCTGTTTATACTTTTCAACTATTCTATTTTAAGGTCGGTCCCGCCCAAAGAGCGACAGTTCCAATTACAACTACCTCTTGTAAGTAATAAAATACTAAAATAGTTGTTACCCCTGGGACAGAATTTCCGGATTTCATGTCTTCGATTGCAGTCATAAACTGTCCCGTAACTTCCTATGAACAAAATAAAAATATAATAATATATTAGAGAAACCAATGTTTCGAAAACAGAAAAGGTTAATGCACCTCAATGGTATCATAGTGTTTAGCGGATGACATATCGGTAACGGCTGTCCACCTTTTTTTAACATCTTCCGGAGTAACATTACTCGACAAATCTTGTCTTAAAGTGGATCCCGATGAACGAATCATGTGACCTAATAAAAAATTTGTATTCATCCAAAAAAGAATTCTATATGTTGTTATATTTTCATTAACAATTGATAAAGTAATGTGTATTTACATTTTCCAGCCCAGCCTAATGCAGATTCAATGATAGAACCATTTTCTGTACAATCCTCATGACACAACCAAACAACTACTGGAGCTATTAATTCAGGCTTAAGATGTTCCAGAAAATCTATAATAAAAACATATGGGTGATATAATTAATATATCTCATTATAGTAGCTTAAAATATACAGAGTGAGTCACTAGAAAGTGTTATCTGGAATTACTTCAGACACGTTGATATTAGAAAAAAAGTTTTAAATAAAATATGTTGTGTTTGGAGAATTTTATATGATAAAACATTTTAAATTTTAACCACTTTATATTTCTGAAAATTTCACAATGACCTTGAAATTTTAAAACTGTAATATATATTTATTTTAGTACAGTATTATAACAAATAATAAAATAAATTCAATAATGTATTACAACGTAACTTTTAACTGATCTTTGAAATGCATTCTTAGGAGAAAAACTGGCAGAAAAGGAGCATGAACCTACTGTAGAAACAGATACTGATCTGCCCTTCTCTCACACTTCTATTAGGCTGTCACTCTTTTTCTACCAATTAGCCGATAAAACGTTTATCTTGAAGGTTTGTTGAAGGTCATACTACAACACGTTATTAAAATCGTTTCTTTATCTTCTACAACACTATACTGAAACAAATATATAGTGCAATTTGAAACTGAAAGGTCACTGTGAAGTCTTCAAAAGTATTAGAAACATAAAAAGGAAAGTATTTTTATATTTTGTTACATAATTTTTTTCTAACATAAATAAGTGAGAAATTATTTTACATGACAGTTTTTAGTAACTTACTATGTGCATAATTTAACTGTTATATAGGGTAGAGCAGGAATAGTGATACAACCTGACAAGAAATAATTTTACATGAAGAAACAAACCAAAACTATAAAATTCCTCTTTCTTTTTTGTTTGAAGTTTCTTTTTCTAGGAAATTAAATTTGAAAATTAGTCGAATACACATACACTTGCCTAACACTCAACAGATCTTTGAATGCATTAATGCTTCTGTTTACACTTGTACAGGGCAGCAGTAAAGAAATAGCACATGCTGGAAATCGTGAAAAGTGTGTCTAATTTGTAAAAAACAGAATAGTATTGACACATGTGCACGTAAAAATTCAGAATGTAGTACCATTATTTCACACTTCTTTCATTTTCTGAGCGTATGTATGCGGTAATGGGGACAATGATTTCAAGAACGTATTAATTAATACATAATAAATCAACAAATCTAATTATGAGAACTACTAAAAATGTTATCAATCATTATTTATCATGACAATGTGAGATACCAGCATATGATGAAATAATTGTCACATTAAGAGTTGAACATATGCGCGTGTACTCGTTGAATCTTCAAAATCAGTTTTCACGAAAATGAAGCCTTAAAGAAACAAATTTTAGTCTGTATTCTTGATTTGCTCCTCTGTTTATGTTGTTTAAATTTAATGCTATTCCAACCTGGTGGCACGATGTCTTCCGTTAAACGAGAAGCAGCTGTTGGTACTATCACATTTGTGTGTATGCTTCTCTTTCTACCTTCAATAGCTAACGTATTAGTCAGTCCAACAAGACCCATTTTTGCTGCACTGTAATTGGCTTGGCCAAAATTTCCATACAATCCGCTATTACTACATGTCATTATTACTCTACCATAATTTTGTTTGGAAAAATATGGCCATGCAGCTTGAGTGGTTTTAAAAGCACCTTTTAAATGGACATCTTGTATCAAATCTGGAATAAATTATACGTATTTATGTATTTTTCAATCAAAAAGAATGAAAAATCAAGATTATTAACCTAAATAATGATAAAACTCTGTATGTACCCCAATCTGCATTTGATATTTTAGCAAAAGACTTGTCTCTTAAAATTCCAGCATTGTTAACAAGCACATCTACTCGTCCAAATGCATCAATAGCCGTTTGTATAATTTTTGCACCATCGAGAACAGAGTCATAATTGGCAACTGCTTTCCCACCTGTAAAATTATTTTAATTTACAAAATGCTGTTTCTTATGAAATACTATTCATAACTTATGTTTTCATAATTATAAGTTATACAGAGTGTCCCACAATACTGGACTAAGCTATAAAATGCTCTGAAAAGCTATAGCTTTAAAATGGTAAAAGATAGAAAAAAATTCGTAGGTAAAATTAAAGTTTTGTATGATGCATCATGTGGTGCATGTATCTGCTTCAAAAGTGAAGGTGTTTCAAAGATTTCAAGGTCAGATCTATTTTTTAAACAGAACTATATATCCTTTTAAATACCAACTGATGCATTTTTTATTCTCTATAAAAAAGTATTCAGATACTTGCATTAAAAATTGATTAGTTGAAAAGATATTTTAACCTTAGTTTTTCAATATTTGAAAGGTGCATAGGACACCCTATATGTATGATTACATTCCTGTTCATGATAAAGATGCACATTTTGCTTAATATGAAATGTTATGTAAAAGCAGTGCAAATAAAATGTCTACTTTGAACTTGTGTATGGTATGATAAAATTATTATCACCCTTAAAACCCTTATCTCCAACACTTGAGAAGATATGAAATTAAAATACATGGAATATAATGATAAAATGACAAGAATAGTCATAATAAGATAAATTTTCTTTATAATCAGTAGTTACAGAAATAAAGATTTGGATTCAATTCAATTTATAATTCAAAGTTGCACATTATTAACATTATACAGGACGTTAAAAAAAAAGGACAGACTTTGGAGCCTTATAGTTCTTACAAAAAGGAATAAACAATGTTTAAAGAATGCAGGTTTTAAAATGATCGCTTTGAATATTATAGGCTTATGAATAAATACTATTATACATCTCAAGGATGACCATAAATGAATAAAGATACACCTTTCGAAACTCTATATCCTGTGTGGAAAATCATTAAGACTCTTTATTAAATGCACTACTCAAACACCCATCAGTGCTTTCAGGCATTTGTTATAATTTTTGTTTATTTTGATCGCAAGATCTAACTACATAGAGACTGAATATTTAGTTATATGAAAATGTTGAATTATTTCAATGTAGTTTTTGCATAATATTCATTCTTTTTAAGCAGACAAAGAAACCACAAAAATTTTGCCATTATATAATGTGTTACAATATTAAAGATACAAAAAAGTTGTTTATGTGAAAGTTACTTGGTTCAAGAGACACAAATAAGAATAGAAACAAATTTTTTATCAGATTATTTTAAGAGATATAAAGGTCATGTTTATGTTTTAAATAAAACCATATATTTTTGTTATAATGATTTAATTGTATGTTACAAAAATTGTTAAGAAATAACAAAGTGCACATACTCAAACTCAACACACCATATATTGACTCAGCATTTTTTAGTAACACACTTTACCAATGTTGTATGTTGCTATAATCTCATACCCATTCCTCTGTATGTCCTATAATAATTAGATAAGTATTTTGAAGCTTACATAAAAACTAATAATCCTTTAAATGTAAAATACCTCGGGTTTGAACACTTTCAGTGAATGATATATTTTTTAGCATATTGTATATTGTATTGTATTTTGGACTTTTTAAGTGCATTTTGAAAAAGCTAAGGCAAAATAAATAGAATTCTGTTTATCATCATCATAAAGAAACTATATCAGAAATACACATATGCTGCATAGAAACTGATGATTTTCTGCATGTTAAAAGTATAAACCAAACAAATTTGTCAAATGTGTATACGCATTCATAGCACTCAGATAAATATTTACAGTTATGCACATTAAAGTGAAATAAAACTATGTGTCAGGTATATGTGTGTATAAACATATATTGTCTCACCATTTCTTCTAATCTCTTCGACAACTGTGTCTGCAGTTTTAGTACTACTTCCGTCGCCATGTCTTCCTCCACCTAAATCATTTACAACAACACTGGCACCCCGTGCAGCAAAAAGCAGGGCGTATGTTCGACCCAAACCTAAAGAAAAAAACAAAAACAATAAAATACAAGGTATTACAAAAATTATTCAGGGCTTATGGTATAGATAATGCTTATTAAACTGAATAAAAAATGACTACTAAACATAAATCGAAAAATAATATTATTCAAGTTGTAATCAATTTTCTAAATATTTTTTACTCGTTTTATTGACTACTATCTACCTATAATTTCTGAATACTTTTTTTTTATTACCAGTAAATGCTACAATGTACAAAAAGTATTGATAATTACCTGCTCCTGCTCCTGTTACTACAACCACACGGTTGTCAAAACGCAAATCTTCTGTTTTTGTCATTGTAGAAGGCTCAATTGTAATTGAAGTAAGTATGTGACTTTCAATTAGTCAAAACTTTTATATGATGCCCTCACTCGTAATGAGCCAGCACAATTTAAAACATCGGCTAAAGTCCACTGGATTTTTAAATTACACTGTTATCTGCTCTGTCGATTCGTCGGCTTCATAAACGTGTATAATCATTAATGACATCTCGGTTGAAAAGTGATATACATGTATGAGAAGCTCTCCCACCCATGGCATAGGAATATAGGGACGGGCGTAAAGCCCATATCACGATAAGGGGTGTGATGCTGAAATGCGGGAGCGGCGGAATAAAATATGAGCCTGAATGTGATTGGTTGCATTTGTGCGCATGCTCTGTACCGCTAATTATGAACAGCATGACCGTAAACAATGTTGTATAACTCTACCATTTTGGGATTTTAACTGATAAATATGTATGAAAATAATGTCCAAATGTTGCCTAATATTCCCTACAACAATTCCGATATTCTACTGAATAATTACCTGAAAAAAAGTTCAATTTACTTATTGTTTTTAGGCCCACAAGGTGGTCTACCCCCTTAAACTTACAATGAATGTGTTGTATTTTTAATTACTGTCTTTTTTTGGGTGCGAGTGGCTTCAACGAAAGTTACGCTACTTAAGTCTGCTGCACCTCTTTATGGCAGAAATTACCGCAGCGAGATTTTACCTGCTATACTAATTTGTATCGGTCGAAATTCAATAAATAACGCGTAGCGTAATGTAATTACCTGAAACATCATACAAGTTTACATTTCTTTTAACCATGCGAGCCGAAAGACCGTTATTGAGTGTAAAATTCGAGTATTTTTGAGGTAATAATCTTTATTGTAAGGGCGTAACAAAAATTCCACTTTATCCGTATTTTTGGCCCTAGCCTATAGTTTATGTACACAAATTTTTATGAATATTTATTAACATTTTGCAAAGGTAATTTTACAAATAGTTAAATACTGCATATCCCAATTTAAATTTCGCTCCAAATTTACCCAATCGCGTACAATAACAGCAGCAGCTAATGACAGCCAGGCTCATAATTACAGAGTTCCACGTTTGGCTGAAAGAGCATTCGGAATCGAGAATTTTCAGCCAAACGTGCTAGGGCAAGTGGTCATCGCCTTCTCGAACAGAATATTTACGAGCATAGCTCGAGAAGCGATACTCTGGGAGGGAGAGAGATAGAGCGTCGATGAGGATTCAGTCGGCTGCCGCCAAACAGTTTTTTTGTCGATGCAAACGAATCATCATATAATGAAAAATAAAATTTTTCTACGTTTTATAATACATTGATGAAAATATCACAAATGAATAGATGAGGTTTTTACAATGAAAATGAGTCCAAACACGATCTCATTCGGTTCATTTGTTATTAAAATGTTGCGTAAGGTAATATTCGATAGTCGGAATGTCCCTGATAACAAATAGTTCAAATGAGATCGCGTTTGGACTCATTTTGACTGGGAAAGCTTCATTTATATGTTAATAATATTCTCATGAATGTACAATGAAAAACAACACATTTTTTATTTCCGTTATAGGATGACTTCGTTTTCGTACAATATCTCGTGTTTCTCAAAAGCCTCCGCCAGCCGCACGACTTCTTGGCCCGGCTCCGGAGGATCAAATAGGGATATGGGATAGGGATACGGGCCCGTCCAGCTAGCCGTGTCGAAAAACATTTTAGCCAAATGTGGAACTCTGTACCTCGTCGCTCGTCCCTGAATGCACTACTATTTACCTACACTACTTTTCACCCTGGACGCCATCAATGCTCACTACTATACACATGTCATACGATTCATAGTATTGCATTTTGGTGGAAAAATGTGTATTCTGCGGTTTCTTCCCCCACTCTAAACGTTTCATATCGCCTACTTCCTGTACTATCGCTTTACCATGCACAAATACACGATTTGAACAAGCATTTACAAACAAATGATCAAAAAACTTCTACAATAGGGAAATAATAAAACAGTTGAATTGATATTTAGTTTTTGTAAAATATAAACTGATATACGTGTTGAAGGGCACAAAATATTGAAAATAAAAGTTCGAAGTTCTTCTGAGCTAACAAAAAAATCGCGTTTTACTTTTCGAATACAATTACTTCTTGAAATAATGTAACATTTATTTGTTATATTCTTAACATATAGAAGACAGCAATGGTTACAATAACAATAAAATTTGACTAATCTTTAGTCACATGAATGTTATTAGTTAGAATAGATAAAGTCTTTATAGTTCACAAACTTCGAAGGGAAAAATTAGATGATTCTAATATGCACATGATTGATTCATTTAAAAGGAAATAATGACACATCATAAAATTTTTGCTTTTATTGCATGTGTTGGCGCCTGCGTGCTGCTCTTTGCTTGTCAAACCGCAATTCCATTTCTTCAAGAACACGTGGAGTATATCGCACAACTAGTTTCACAGAATTTTGTGCTTGTTTCAAAAGTTCTACCGCTTTCTCATGATTTTCTCCTTCAACACACTAAAGAAGAACACACAAAGTCAATGAAATAGAGTGAAATCTAGAAATGATTTATTTTAAGAAAGTTAAACTGACCACTCCATTCACTGAAAGAAGTTGATCACCCCGTTTCAAACCCCCATGTCTGTCTGCAACACCTCCAGGAATGATTCGAGAAATATAAATAGGTGAATTTTGCTCTTTCCCTCCCATTACGTTGAATCCAAGACCTTCCTCAGTTTTTGGTAATTCCACTACTCGTGGATGTGCATGACCTTCACTTGCTGCAAAGGCAGCAACTGTTGCCTTTGCTGTAGCGGATGCACGAACATCTTGCGAACCCTGATATTGCTAATATTAATATTACACTGATTAAAAAACATCATATATGTACAAATACAGTACCTGAATGTCTACAGTCTCATATACATGTTCATACACTTCACGTACAGCACTCAGAAAATCACTTTGTAAAACTTTTTGTAAGGCAGCTAATTTTGTTGCAGGTACCCCACCTCCTAAAGTAGAAAGGTGCATACATACAGTCAGTGGAAGAGATATAGTTGCCTGCATTTTTGGGAAGAGAAATGCCAGGCTTATGTACACTAATCAATTTTTGGAATTTGAAAGTTCAAGTGATAGGAAGCACTTCTAAAAGAGTTTCAAGTTATTTTGAGTTTTAAATGTATCAATAAGATGACACAATAATTTTTTATGGTGATAATAAAAGTTGATGAGTAATACTGTAGAACTAAAAATAAACATTGTAAATGTTTTAAAAACTCAGTGTTACAAATAGAAATAAGCTCCGTAATTAACACGTGGTATAAAACCACAAGTAAGGATATTAATTTATTGTAGGCACAGAAAGTATTAAGAACGGTTTTTCATTTTCTAAGGTAACATAATTTATGATTTTTATTGACAAAAAACAAATGAAATTTTCATTTCAATTGAGATGCCTAAAATTTCTTAAATTACTGTTATAGATCCACCTATTAATCACTGTTTTTTGAGAAAACTGATTCAAGTATTTGTTAAGTACTACTTACACTTCATTGCACATTTGTAATCATCATTAACTTGAGAACAATATTTTATGACACTCACATTTAGTTTTTGTTCCTCCAAGCAAAAAGCCACAGCCAAAGAAGCATACATTCATAAATTAGTCCAATGGTCTGACTATTATAAACCACCAGACTCAAATTTTTCAAAATAATCGTATACTTATTGCAGTTTGATATTGTCCAACAACCCAAGCTTGAGTCTTAAAGGTATTACTCATTAGGCAGTGGCAATCCCTTTTCTATCCAAGCTCTCTTCACAATTGACTATACATTTCCTTAAATTTTTATTCGTGTTAATATTCTTTTGTCACTGTGGTCAGATCTCTTGTTTACTTTCATTAATACTTTTATTGTTACCCTTGCTATGCCTCCAGGTCTTAAGATAAGCAGTCAATTAATATTTATGATATTCATAAACAGAAAGAAACGAGACCCGTGATTAACAAACAAGATTTGTTACATTAATCCTCAGTGAAGTGCACATGTATTTAACAAAGTTTTATAGTTGTTTTTCTCAAAAACAGTGACCTATATATGTAACATTTTTATTCTGCCTTTTCGATGCATACTTCCAAAAAAAGTTACCTTTTTTCGTTTGTATTCTGTATGAAAAATGTAGTTGAATCAAAAATATTATGAAAAAACAACCATTACGATACCTTAAACAATAATCACTCTTGTAATAATTAACATCTAGTCTTATAATTGTACACATACTGTGTTTGCTAAAATGTGTTTAATGAATTACCTTTTTGTAATTTGTCTAGTAATTCGATGGACCTTTTAACATCTGCAAGTGAAAATACATATACTGTTATAATCTATAATTTATTCAAATTAATTATACTAATTTGAACGACTATTGTATCATTGAATTAACAAATTTAAATTATAAAACAAAAATATACATAATTTTGATTAAAGGATCGTAAACATAAAAGAGTTTACCATTTGCTAAAGTGAGAGGTTCGCCCATTGTAACCATGTCTGCAAACAAACGAAAAGTCTTAAAAGGTACCTTGTAAAACAGTATAATTTGTCGTACTGTTAATAAGGATAATGTAAATAATTGTCAACATACGAACGTAACTTTCCTCAGTCGTATCTTCAAGGCAGTTGTGAACTGTCATAAAAATCGACAACAATTCGATCTATCGACCGACTATTATGAACCGAGACTACAACTAGTTTTGAAGGGTATCCGTATCTTTTTTTTTAGAACATCTAGTAATTCGGCGAACGTAAAGAAATTCGATTCTAGGCGAGCGAAAATTTCTACCAAAACTAAAAGGCATCTAATTATACTAAATTTAACACAGCAAAACCAACGAACAGTAAAAATTTAATCATTTTTATTTCAACGATTTATAATGTCCAGTACACAAGTAAATTTTTAAATCTTCAACGTTCATAGACCGAGAGTAATACATATATGGATTCACAAACTGTCCATGCAAATTTAAATTATATAGGATGTTTTCAACATAGGTGATCACACTTTAGGAGCAGATTCTACTTATCTTAAGTACAAAAAGAAAAGTCATTTAAAGTTCGTTTATTCATCATCTAGGTAAGTAGAACATACTTCTGAAGTCTATCCACTTATTTCAGAAATATTGTATATACAGAATGTTTCATTTATCTTGAACACTTCAATATCTTCGTTACTTTTGACGTTACGAAGAAATGTGTCAGAAAATAATTGTTGAGTTAAAAATAAACTATATTATGATTACAAATTTTTACCCTCAAGGTAATTTTTTATGAGTTTTCAATGTAATCCTTATTTTTGTACAGCAATAACATCTTATTAATATTATATTGTTGTAGCTGATAAAAAATCAGATTTAAAAATGTGATATGTTGACCTTCAAATGACCTTAAGAGGAAGACCTCAATAGTTTGAGAAAAATAAGAAATTTGAACATTTTTTGTGCTGCTGTATAAAATATTTATTTTATAAAATGTTCACAAAAATTTCCATTAATTTTGAGACCTTTTCAAATACGGTACGCCAGGTCTGTTCATAGTGATGGAGCCATGGACCTCGAAATGTAGGGACGAAGCATGGACCTAGAAATTGAAGAATATTTCTAGATTCATGTCGTTGAGAGTTGGAGAATCTGACAGATTCTGGTGGCAAATATTCGAATTCAAAAATGTGTGCTCTTTTCACATGACACCAACTTGTCGAGATAAAATCTCCGATATAAAATATAGTGAAATCCCCGCGGTGGTTTGATTGATAATTAAAATGATACTAATACGAATATAATATCATGACCAATATTCATAAACTCCGAATAAATAGGACTATAGTATGCCTAATAGTATAAAACTATTTTTATTATTGCGGTAAAGAAACGAATTCGTGCTGAAAAAGACATTCTCTAACACTATTTATTTAGAGTTTATGAATATTGTTCATAATATTATATTCGCATTAGTATCATATTTTCATTAGCATTATTTTTGGTGTAAAAGTCGAAGAAACTTTGTGAGATCAGAAGTCAGAAATTCAAACGAGTCGATGACTGACAGAACGGCCACGTGCGCGCGACACTGAATGGCGCTGAGGTCCGCGCCACAGAACCTCGTATTATAGATGGGAATGCCGTCTTTCGTAACGTTTCTCGGGAAGCAGGAGTGGGGTTGATAAGTATTCTGATCGCCGGTGTATTCTAAACAACGGTGTACTCGAGAATGCAGCTTTACGAACGATTCTCTAGTCAGTTTACATTGCGACGAAGTTTTCGAACTTATGTAGCAATACGCTTGTTTTGTGGTTTCATGGACCTATCTGATACGATGTGAAACGTTCATGTTCAATGGAGTACGGTGGTTCGCCCGATTGTTAGAAGCGTCATTGGAAACGTTGTTACAATTGAAATAAAATATTGATGTGTTAATAAAATTATAGAAGACAGGACGGATCTGATAGACTTCTAGCTGATAGACGAAGCACATTTATTGAGTAAGTAGCTGTACCTAATTTTTAGTCGATGGAATGCCCGCGCGTTTCTCGAGTAACCACAAATTACATTTAGATATTATTTCAACAAATCACACTAAATATTTATCCAAAGAAGTGACTATATTAATTTTGTTCTCTTAAATAATGCATATGAATGATAATTATTTGTTTCGCAGACAAAGTTTTTTCTGTTCGGTCGATTCGTATTTGTCATTATCTATTCAAGTAAAAATTTGATAATTAGTATATAATATTTGTGTGACTACTTATCTTGTACAAAATACGTAACTGGATGCGATGTTTAAATGTTGTGTTTGCCAATTGAAATAAATTGTTTGCTTCTCCATGATTCCATGATATTTGTTTATAAACATCACCTTTTGGTAAGAAACTTACATAATAAGAAGAATTGTTTGATAAAAGAACGGGACTATTAAACCTAACATGTTTGTCTAAAATTGTTTATACAGTTGATGTAACTAGAGTAATACATCATAATGAAGGTTTGAGTTCGATTTCATGCACTTCTTTTGCAATTTGAACATTTTTTGCTATTTATACTCGCAACTCGCTATTATAATTAACATATGTTTAAGAAATATACATTTGAAATTTATTCTACAAATATTCTTATTTCACATTATAGGTTTTGATATAAATTATTATCCTACAATATTAAGAAGTGATTTATTGTAAATTCTGTGTAAACATTCATATTGAGAATCAATAAGTTAATCTTGTGTCTTACAATATCAAGTTAGATTTGTGGTCTAGATTCCGGGCCAAATGTGACAAACACGAGTTGCACTTAGATTGTAGTCTAAACATAACATAAACGAATCTTGCTTATGGTGCATAAAAACATATTGCTTGATTAATTGCATTCTGAATTATTCATGAATATTTAATACCTTTTTGTAGAAAATTCAGTTTTGTACAGTTTCTTCTCATGATTTCATTGGCCTCCAACCAAATGGCAAAGGCAGATTAAACATGATACCAAGTTTTCATTTGTCGTTGTGCACAAGTAATTAAGTGTATGACTATAGCATATGCATTCACAAATAAAATTGTAAGGCAATGGGTTAATATGAATTCAGAGTCAATTAAAATACTTTAATATTCATTACAGTATATTATAGTTGAAATAATAAATAATATATTTAGACATAAGAATTACTTACTAATTTTATCAACAATATATTATCTAAATTAAACTATGTTCACGTTTGCTGCAAATCTATTTCTGCATCTTCGTATATCATTTACAAAATGTTATAAAATGGGTTAAAGAGTTTCTTCATTACTTGCAAGATTATAGAACATTAAAAATTATATACATAGCAATATTATGTAATTAAAAAATATATAATCACACAAAATTTTAATTAAATGTAATTAGACATATTTGTGTTGCATATTGCAGGTATGAGGCGCAAAAGTGAAAGAAACAAAGCAGAAGGATCACCAGATAAGAAAGTTGAAAAACCGACCAGGAAGTCTGCACGTCGGCGTGCAAAACGTTCACCTTCTGCATCTCCAGAACAAGAAAATGTTGATGAAACTTCAAAGAGTTGTGTCAGCAACAAAGACACAGAAAAGAAGTCAACAGTATCGACACACGTTCAAAAAAAGGAACTGGAGCAAATAGTGGAAGAATGTAATGAAAAAGTTTTATCTAATGAAGCACACGTCAAGACCAAATCGGAGAATGAAGACAACAGTGACGGATCAACTTGGAAAGTGACGAAAACCGATCTTTTACCATTACCTGGCGAGATACAGACACTGAACTTATGTAAACAACATAATGTGCCAGAAGCATCAGTGGATGCTTCTGTAAGTAGCGAAGAATCGAACAAGGGGCAGGAAAGTGGTGAGGGAGTTGCAGAGGAGGGTGACTTGGCAGATGAGCAACTGGTGTCTTGTACAAGAACCCTCAGTAGCGTTGAACAGCCGAATGATCCCTCCTCTTCATACCCAGGTCAGGACTCCAACGAAGAGGTAAGTGATAGCAAGGAGATCCTGCCTGAAACCACTTCAGCCAACTTGTCTGACGATAAACCAAACATAGATCAGCAAGGTGACTCAAATGAGGCAAATGTTCCCAACGAAAATGCTGATAGTGAACCCCTTAAATCGAGTAGCACGACCGTATTGGCTCCTAGTTCAAATGGTAATTGTTCATCCGAGGAGACAAACACGATACCAAAGGAAGAAAAATCTGCGGAAGATGTCACTGAAACGCCAGTGGAAGCATTTAGCAAAGAAGCTAGTGTTGAAAATATTCAAAAAGATTCAACTAGCGATGAGGACGATGATGAAAAGGGAAAAGCCTGTGAAGTGAACTCATCATCAGAGTCAAACGATGAAGTTCCTACGAAGGGCAACAGAGCTAGTGGAAGGATATCATGTGCCAGTCGAAGGAAGCATCGAACTAAATACAGAGATTCATCTAATTCTGATACAGTGGATTCTGAGGATGAACCTCCTATTAACAGAGACATCGAAATAGATTCTTATATACAAGAAGAGAAAGTAAGTACTGAAGATTCTCATGAACAGAAAGACTGTTCTGTATCACCGAAACCAAGAAATAATTCAGTACTAAATAATGCGGAAATGGAAGTAGAGCATTGTGAGCAAGATAAACAAAAGTTGGATAATTTAAATGATAAATTGGAGTATTCTGTGTCAGCAGCACCTCAGTCAGTGACTTATAAACCTGTGAAAGTGAATTTAAAAAGATCTTTGTAAGTATAAATCATATAACGATTTTCTAATTATTTTATTGAGAACTTGATTGTTACAATTTTATGAATTCTATTTTAGTTCCACAAGAATATTGACAGAGAAAAGTGATGTCAAACGTGAAGATGCTGACCCAATTACAAATAATGAAAGTGCTATTTCAAACAAGGTTTGTTATTATTTTCTGTTTACTTTAAAAAATCAAGTATGTAATAATTCTATTATATAAATGTAATGTAAATGAATTGCATAACTATATTTTCTAGGAGAATCATGATAATACAGAACAGGAATCAAAGTATGTTCCAAGAAAACGTCGATGGGGTACAGCATTATCTACGGATTCTGCACCATCGTTCTCCATTTCCACAGACTCGCTTAAAGTAATACTTTCTAACATAAAAAGTTTGACAAATTTACATTCACTTTTAACAAATCAATGTATCTATGATATTTTTCTTTAACTCTATAGTGTACTGAATTGAGTTACCATTTCTTAAAATTCTATCATACTTTTTACACATTCTTCTTTTAGGCACTGGTGCCTGGTGCAAAACCATTATCAATCAACGAAGTTCGTCTCTCAAAGGATGACGATGAAGACAGAGATCGTTACCGGGTGGGCGAAAAATGGCACAACACTAACGAGGGAATGAAGGATAATAAATCAAGTGACGAAAGTCTCGCACAAAAGAATGGTGCTGCAAAAAAAGGAGATGGAAAGATAGACAATCACATAGGTACAGGAATATCTTCATGTTTACAAGGGGAGGTTATAGCAGTTGTATCATTGGTTTCAGTGTACTTCTTCTTGGTGAAACTACAGGAAAGATAAACACGCAACCAAGCCTCTTTTCGAATACACTTTATTTATAATGATACACAGGGTTACTACAATTTAACATTTTGAATAAGTGTCTTAATTTTGGTACTACATAAAAATGTTTGTTGAAACCGGTATCCTAACTGTTTTAATCTCTCCTTGACTGTTGAAATGTTTCACACATTTATTGTTTAAGTTACTCTATTTTGTAGCAGCCCGACGCAAAATTTCAATTGTGAAAGAAACGTCACATGTAAAGTCGCCCAGCCCGCCAGCTACAAAACCTACGAACATTCTTCTCATCAAAAATTTGGTTCGTCCCTTCACCTTAAACCAAATTAAAGAACTTCTTTCGCGTACTGGCACGATCGTCGAGAATGGATTTTGGATGGATAGGATTAAATCCAAATGTTTTGTAGAGGTATGCGTATGTAATTGATATTTTGAACGTTCTTCGTCTATTCCATTGGTATGAAACGGTACTGAAACTGTTATAGTGTAAAATATCCAGAAGAAACTTTGTTTCTTGTAGAACCGAAACCGGTATTGGAAATAAATTAGAAATAAATTCACTAATTCCGGTTCTTTATAACTGTTATTTATCATAATGATTCTTTGAAACAGTCTTGAGAACCAAAATCGTTATTATAACAGGTTTTAATTCTTCTTTAATAACAATAAAAATTTCATATTAATGGTGCTGTTCCAGTACGCCAACGAGGATCAAGCGTTTGAGACGAGACAGGCACTTCACGGAATATCTTGGCCTATATCCAATCCAAAGAGACTTCATGTTGAGTATGCAACCAAAGACGATATGGAATTGGCGCGAGAGATGTCGAAAGATCAGTCTATCCCAAGGAAGACGGAGCCGCTTTTACCATCGGATTCATGGCAACAGGAATGGAGCCGTGAGGAAAGGACAAACACAAAGGTACTTAGGTTTCATTGTATTTTCATTTTTCTAATATAATAACAGAAACAATTTGACTTAAATTATTTAATGCGATAAAAATGACAAATTTTGATAACAATAGGTGATGGTAGTCCGAGAATGGGATCTCGGTAAAGAAGATGGTCAACAACATGTGAAGGAAAAGGAACGCGAAAAGAAGGATCACGACAAAAAGAGGCGGCAGAGAAGTCGGAGTCCTGCAATAGAAGCGCATCTTCCAGCTCCCGCTCGTAAATTTAAAAAGAAAGAGGACGAACCACCGCCGGCTAAGCTTTTAGATGATCTCTTTAGGAAAACAAAAGCAACGCCATGCATATATTGGTTGCCACTTACAAATGAACAGGTACGTTTAATATGAAACTATCCGGAGTATGTCAAGACGAATGTACAACCAGGCAAGTAGTAATGGGCGTTCAATATGTTCTCTTGTAAATATTTAATCAACCCAGTTAGTGTTCTATTTCAAATAATTTTGGATATTACTTGAATGACGAAAGTCTTGATAAGTCCTAAAAACTTGGGAAAATCTTAGACGTCTCATATACGAACTTTGTCGCAATATTAATTCATTACATACACATTGCTGTAAATTAATAGTACGAAATATCCTTATCTATCTATCTATAGATTCTTAATAGAAAAGAAATGGACTAGAAGATAAAAACATAAATAAACAATAAAAGACTTTTCTTTATAATGTTGGGTGAAATTATTTTAAAACCAATTTCCTATGTGTAAAATATCGAAAGAAACTGTAAAATATAAACAGATTTTATAATTGCACAAAAAATGTTTTTTTTTTACAACTTACATTACTGTTACGTTTGGAATAAAAGTGTATTTCTTATTTTACAGTAAATTTATCTGATTACTTACAAACAACTTGCATTTTACTTGAATCCTTCAAGTTAAACTATTTGAAACTTTGCAAAGTTTCCAAAATTTAACTAAATCCACCACGACTTTCGAGATTCAAATAATATTCAAAATGATTCGAATTTTTCATCATAAATTCGAAACATTTTCAAACTCATCACTATAGGCGGAAGAAAACAGTATTTCTTCTAATACGGGAATCAGATTATTGAACTAAATTCCAATTGTAATCAAACTAGAAAGCAATAAACAAACTATTGACACACTATTATGTCCCCCTAGAGATTATTAAACTTTTGTATAATACCTTCAAAGATATTCGCGTGGGTTAATTTAAATAGGACATTTTGTGTTTATAAGACTATTGTCGCATGCTACACTAGACGTAGAATTTTTTAACCGACTCGAAATGTATTTAACCCTGTGGCCGCTGAATTTATCATAATGAACCGGTACAGTGAACGAATGCAGTGCCGTTATTTCTTAAGGTATTGAACATACAAAGAAACTGTTTATACGAAAGTTGCATGTTACGGAGGGCAACTCTATTGGTAGAAACGAATTTTTTTTAGATTAGTAATTTTAAAGATATGAAGGTCAAGTTCGATTTTTTAAATGGAACTATATACTTTTTTCAGATCACTTGATAGTGCGCTTCAAGACTAATTCAGTAACTTTTAATGTATATACCTTTTTTCGACTGGTTTTCGAGATATTGCGCTTACAAATTTACTGATTTTCAGCGGAAGGAACTCGGTCGAATAGGAAGTACCGATGGTGCTCAATCTTTGGGCCTGCGGTTCCTATAGCTAGAAGAGATATACCGAGGTCGTGACTTGCACCCTCAATAGCGGAAGTAATTGATACTGTGGACCCAGGTCCGTATACGCTACACAACTGTAGGATTCCGACCAGTAAAACGATAAATACATTTGTCTGAAATACTATATTGGTTGCCATATGCCCCACTTCTATTCATAACCTTTCAAAAGTTTGTTGGTGGGAGAAGATTTAACTTCTAGATTCTAGTATAACAGTCAGTCAACTCTGTTGAGATATTTCGCATAGCTCTGACTGAGATCTGGAAACCTCACCACCCAAAAGAAGTGCCAAACCCCTTGTTTTGAAACAGCAAGGCTGTAAACTGTGGGATACCCGCAGTTTTTATAACATTGCTATATCTCTTCTAGGCACTATACTATACCGACGGTGGTATTGTTTGCGCCTTAAGTGCCACGGGTTAGACATTGGGTCTGCACCAGAAACAGTTGAGCACCATCAATACGTTCTATCTGGCCGGGTTTCTTTCGCTAGAAATTAGTAAATTTTGTAAGCGCAATGTCTCGAGAATCAGTTGACAAAAATTGAATGTATTTGAAGATCATCCAATTTGCTTGAAACGCACTACCAAAAGATGTGAAAAAATGATATAGTTCCATTTAAAAAAGCGAACTTGATCTTCATATATCTTAAAACAATAATGTAAAAAAAGATTCATATTTGCCAAAAAATTCTCCCCCTCATACTATACGACTTTTATATAAACAATTTTTTTTTGTCAATCTCCAATACGTTAGGAAATGACGGACTGTACATACTTTGCGCGGACACTGTAGTTCACGTTTCTAACGACAACTTCTTTTAGACGCTTTGCAATTATAACTTTTAATTTTGTATGGCTTTAATTCAGTCTCGAATACCAAAATCGTTATTGGTTTGCTTTACTGATTTTTAGTTTTCTAATGAAACATCGAATTAAGCTATTTTTAAACAAATATAACTGTACATGAAACCAAACTTAAATTTGATTAAATTCTAAATTTGTTCTAAGGATGTAAAACTACATGTTCAAACAAAAAGATCAAGTTCTGTTGCAATTATAAATTCACGCATAACTAACGGATAGGTCTTGTATTTATTGCATAGTAAAGTGGAGACATACAGCAAAATCTAAATTAGTTCCTATCACAGATGATGTATCTAAGCCAATATAGTGACTGTTAATAGTTTGGTAGTTCTTATGGACTAAACAACGAAAGGATTAAATTGTTTTTTTATTCATCGATTTGATGGCATATTGAAGAGGGAATAAAAATGTGGAATTACAGATAGTCGTGAAAGAAGAAATGAGAAGACAACATATGGCTGAGCATGCACGCAGATTAGAAGAAATGAGACGTGCCGAGAGAAATAATAGGGATGGTCGCCGCCGTCGCAGCCCGAGAAAATAGTTCTTTGACCGTCTACTATTTATAAACGTACCTTTCCCTCTATAATGCAAAAACTCCAATTTTTACCAATTCCAGTTCTAAAACAGTTTCAATCCATAGAAATACAAAAGCGTCATTGTTTCTTTCCTTTTTACAGTTGATCGATACCCAAACGCATCATTAAATTGATTTCTTGACGAGTTTGTAAACCCTTTTATGATTAGCATTTTAATGAGCTACGTTGAAGTTTGTTTTTTTTTTAGTTACAGAATACTTACTTTTCGCAAAAGATATTCCTTCACCGATCTTTTTTTTTGCTTCTGTTTTGGTTCTACTAATTTTGTCCTTTTTTTTTGAGTTCTTGTTATATTCGTTATAGCATACATATTTTTTGCATGATTGAGGTAACTCGTTCCCCGATCCTCACTCCCTTAAGTGTTAGTATTAAACCATACTTCTTACAGGTCAACATTAACTATCCAACAGAGTGGCATAACTATAGAACACAATAGTGTTTGCATCGTCTAGGAGACACGCATCACTTTCTGCGATACACCCTAGGCACGATAATTGCAAACCGCGCCTTGGGAGGATAATTCAGTGGATTATTGAATAATAAATAATAATCTGATAAAAATCGGAAGATAATCGAACAAAAAAAAACTGTCCACATAAAAAGATCATGAAACGAATTCATGGTTGTTGAAAACACTGTTTCATCTTTTTATGGAAAAAGTACTGAACTTTTGGCGAGTTTTTGGAACCAACAACAAACATCATCTAAAGCGATGTCATTGTAGTTCATTGACAGTCACGCAGACCTCGTTCGAACCTTCGACGAAAGAATTTTCGTCTTCTCAAATTATTCGTTCCCT
Organism: Macropis europaea; assembly: GCA_916610135.2. NCBI lineage: Eukaryota > Metazoa > Arthropoda > Insecta > Hymenoptera > Melittidae > Macropis > Macropis europaea. The sequence continues at coordinate 26,032,451 of OU744345.1, forward strand.
CTGTTAGTCACGTAATCATGATTTTCTTAAATTTGACATGTACTACCACAAACTTGGTAGTAGAATGTAAAGTTTTTAGTGTTTCTCGCATTTGCGTGATGAACTCGCGCGGCCAGAAATACGTTTGTACATAAAGTATAATTCGATATTCCTTAATATGACATGTAAAATTATCAATAAATGTAAAACATAGGATACATGTGGAAGTATATTTGCCAGTTACTTTTTACGATATAATACCGTATATGAAAGGCTTGTTATTCATCTTTGAACAGGAAGGCTACAGGACAAGATCTGTGAACAAATACACACGTTTTAAATAGAAAACAAATTGTTTCGTTGTATTTCTCTCGTCGTTATCGATGTGTATTTATTTTGGATAAAATTGTTGCTTCTCGTACACCGCGAAATACATTTAAAAAGAAGTTAATCGAACAGATGTAATATACTATAGGTCACGCTATTAAAGAAACATCTACGCGAACGTATTCGATCTTTATTTATATTAAAATCAGTAATACTAATGCTGTAATTGCTTTAATTTACAAAATTCGAGAGCGGGGTGTGTGCACGTCAGTTATAAATTAAAATATTTCACATTCACAAATACTATCGTTAAAAGAAAAATAAACAAAAATCCCGAGTTCGATGTTCCATTTAATTACATCAGTCTGTAATTAAACTACGCTTATAGATATTATGGTCGGTTACGTTTTCCCATATTTACAACAAATTTTAAGTATCGCAAAAAAAATTTCTTTTGGAGACTATAGAAAAAATAATTTGCTCCAAAAAAAATCGTAATTCGTGATGCGTTAAAGATTCGGTGACTATTCGTTCCATTTCTGAATTTTGATAAACATACCATCGAATATATAATTCATAATACTACAGTTTGTAATAATGTTATAATACTTCGCATTCTGAAACAATTGCACTGCTTGCAAAACGATTAACTGGTACTATGACACATTCACTTTAAATGATACGACTTATATTTAAAGCTAGAAAGAATTTCACCATACGAACGTCATAAAAAATTTGTGTATACATTTCGAACTTATAATCCAAGAATCTCGTGACACGTCTTATGATTTGAGTAGAACAAAAAAAACGTCTCCTTATTTACATTGTAAACTTATGCACTTATCGTCTTAAACAATTGCCTAGCAATTATACATCATGTCTGGATTACACAAATTCATTTATAACATGTATACACGTATATTTATAGCTTCGACATATCTACCACATCAAAGGAACGCATACTAAGAAATAATTATTACTGGTGACTGTATCGATTAAATTTGTACGTTGACACGAATTATGACTTTATGTTTCGCTTTTCAGGTAATTTAGCAAACGGATTAATGGCCTGTCTCGAGCCCCTTTTACGCACGTGTTTCGAAGGACAGACAAAAAAATGTTCGAAATTTGTTCAAATGTTGCAAAATAAATACAAGCTTTCATACAAACTCTTATTAATCTTTTGCTACGAAAACAAAAAGGAAAACACTCTTCTAGCAATTCATTCGTCGAAATACAAAACAGCTCATCACAAAACACCATTTGTTTCGCAAATGAAACATTTTTTTTAAAAAGACAAATAATTACATTGTACTGTTGTAAATTTGTTATTTTATTATTTATAACAATTCTCGTAGATAGTAAATAGTAACTGGAACTTTGGTCACGTAGAAATGTATATCAATCTTTTGCTATATTTGTACACTAATTATCAATCAAATTTACTAGTGGCGAATATTAAATTGTGATTACTGTTTCTTTCTTTTAGATGACACTTGTGCATAAGAAGGCTTGATAGTACTTATATATGTTAACATTTCTCTCAAAATCGAGTTTCGTGTCAACTGTTATTCATCCTTGTTATTATTTACCCATACCACATACATTTTATTTTGATGGATGTTCCTCCTCTCGCTGATGTATTAATCGACTTTTACGACGCTGTAAATCTTCCGCACGAACCAAAAGCAGGCAAAGAAGCCGATTGAACCTATATAAAACAAATGCAATGCAGTCAGTTTTTAAATGTCAGGCATTTCTTTTTTCATTAAAATAGTATAATTACTTTACCTGTCAGAAGGAAGAATAAGTAAACCATAATGCAAGTGTAGCCGAAATAGAGAAACGTAGACGTGGCATCTTCTATACTTAGTTTAGTCATGAAAAAGTGTATACAGTAAACTAATAAATAAAAAGCAGTGAAGCCGGATGTCAGAAAACTACGCCACCACCAATGATAATCCTGCAAAAGAAAAAAAAACAATTTAAATGTGAATATATTAGGGGAGATATGGTACGGATGGTACTTAATTAATTTAACCAGTTATTTGTTTACCTCTGCGCAGAGATGAAAATAGCAAAGTAAAATTGTAGTTTCTGAACACGTGATGACGAGTATCAGAAAGACTAAGAAGAGAAACCCGAACATGTAGTACACTTGACTCGACCTGAAGAAAAAATTAATAGTGATTTGCAAATATTATACACAGGAAAATTATTTTAAATACAGAAACTGTCGTGGTAAATATAAGCATTTTGTGATTTTTCTGTTATAAATATTATAGTTACTGAAATAGTGTTTCAAGTACGACATACAATATCATAGAAATGCAGTAGCTACATATTATAATAGAATTGATGGTCAAATAGATCACACATGAATTAAACTAAATGAATAATAGAAATTCCATCCAATATATAAATATGTTAAAATACAATAAAATGATGCATCATGTATATGAATTAACCGAAATTTATATTAATTATAACATAAATAATTCTATAGTAATTGTATTATCTGTCACTGCCGGATAAATATTATTTTAAACACAAGTAATAAATAACTATACTGAATGTCATTTCAATCCGATTTATCTATTACAACAGCAATGCAATTAATCACGTTGTTATTTTTCGTTTCAGTTACTAAAGAGAAAATAATTATCAAAATAATTGTAGTTAATATGGGATTACACCTTTGTTTAAAAATGAATGAAATTAAAACCGATTTCCTACACAATTGATTATACCTTGTTTAATAGCAGATAATACATTTTCTTAATGAATTTTTAGGTGGCGCAAAATACAATAATACAATTTAGCAACAAGAATATTTAGTAATTCTTTGTTACTGTAGTAGTCATTACATATCACGCATTCATGTCCCAAGCTTGAGTTGTCAGGAAATGCCACTTTTTTGGAAATTAATTTTTTCGAAATTATTTCTTGGAATTAAATGAGAAAATTGTATTTTTAATAGTTGTGTATGAAATAAATCGCAATAAAAATAATATTCAAAATATGGTTATTCCGCTGTTTTAAAAGTATTCAGATCTGAAATGTATTTTAGAAACAAAATAACCGAAAAAAAGTGAAAGTTTATCTGAATTAACATAAAAGACATCTCGACTTAGTGCACCTTTTTCATTGAATTGTGTACGGTAAAGAGTGTGTACTGTAACATTTAAATAAAATTTGTATGATGAAAAAACAAATGTATATAGATACTAAACATATTTTCTGGTATAGTAGTTTGCGATTGTTACAATTTTGTTTAAAAAAAATAATTATCAGTAAAAAAACAAATTTGTTTCTTACAGTAAATATTCAAAGCGCCAAAAAAAAGAATTCAGGACTTATAGAGTAGATAGACCTCGTCTAATAGAATACAAAATGTCTAGCAAACATGGATCAAGAAATTAATATTAGCAAAGCTGAAAACAATTTTGTGTCAATAAACAAATTTATCTTTTACAATTTGGACAATGCTGAATTTTCGACCTATGATTGTGAGACATTTCATGTTCAGTTTGTTGTATACTATCTACCCAGTAAATCCTATACACTATATTTTAACTCACTGTATATAGGGTGGACCAAATAAAGTGTTCAAGCTGTTTTCTCCGAAACCACAGCAGATATAGACATTATTTTTTTTTAAATTAAAGCAGAAACCAGATGATTTGAAAAAATCGATCTTTTTGTGAAAGACTTAATAAGTGTTTAGAAGTCCAAGAACATCATTTGGAATGTTACAAAAAATGATTCTCAACCTAGAATACGCTTATTTACATTTTTCTGACGCCTCCCCAAAGTTTCTCGTGAGAAAAGTATTCTTTGCCACAACTCTGTAACTATGCAAAATAAAAAGAAATGCTTCAAGTAAATGTTATTCGCTTCAATAAAAGCTATCCGAATAAAAAAAAATTAAGACACCATTATTCCATTTAAAAAAGATGAATAGGGCTCCCTATATCCCCCAGCAGTCGCTCCAGAAAAATTTGTTGCACACCAAATGATCAGCCCCACTGTCCCATTTAATTAAAAAAATGAAGTCGATGTATGCTGTAGTTTTGGAGAAACCAGCCTGTAACACTTTATTTGACCCATTGTGTATACGCAGTTAACTACAAGTCAGATTTTAAAAATTTTGCGTTTGAAGGACATGGCGGTTGTTTAAGACAGAAATTGTGATTTTTCATGAAAATTTTGCTTGGTTTGTACAATAAGATGAAGATAAAAAATTGATTTTTTTATAGCTTCAGATATATTGCCCACTTAAGGGGCCCACGGAATATACTGATTCAAATGAGTAAAATTGCTGTATCGTTAGTCTTTGGTTTGATGATGCTTACCAAAGGGAGTTGAGTATAAAAAATAATTGTATAAATATACATCCAAAAGGCAAAACTCCACCCATTATTACTCCAGGTATTGGTTGCGTATAAAAACTTTGTTCTGGTATTTGCCTAGGAATTTGATTAGTTCTTACAGGATGTTCCAAGGGCTGAAAGAAGAATAACTCCATATTTTAACGCGTTTGATTACAAGGAAAGAACATTATACAATAAAACTGAAAAACATTGACTATTAGAAAGATAAAGCTGTGCTCAGTATTTATAAACATAATTTTAACATGTTGACTGTCATGAGACATTATTTAAATTAATTAATTCGTAAATCTTATACAGGGTATCCGCCGCAAACGTGGACAGCCCATTATTTCCTAATGTATTGGAGATACAAAAAAATTGTTTATATGAAAATTGTATGGTACAAGGGGGCACATTTGTTAACGAAGACAAACTTCTTTTTACATTATTATTTTCCGAGATATGATGGTCAAGTTCGTTTTTTAAATGGAACTACATATTTTTCTTCAAACCATTTAATAGTGTTTTTCAAGACGATTAACGACTTATTCAAGGTCAATGTAGGCTATGCACAAGGAAAGCAATCCACACGACTTTCTAAGCTAAAGTAGGGAAAACTAGAACTTGTAACAAAAAGTATCAAAAGTAAGAGCGAGATAACCGTGAGAGTTATATACATATTATGTATGTAAAAATTAATTTTTCAGTTGTAAAGTTCACTTTGAACATCTTTCAAAAACATGAGTGTTCTTTGTTTTTTTAAATGGAACTACATATTTTTCTTCAAACCATTAAATAGTGTTTTTCAAGACGAATTTACTAACCCTTAATGTATACACCCGATTTTTACTGGTTTTCGAGATATTGCGCTTACAAATTTACTGATTTTTGCGGAAGAAACTCTGGCAGAATTGGAAGTACCGATGGTGGTCCTGTTCGCGCCTGAAGTGCCACATGTTAGACATTGCCACTTGAAACAGATACAAAGGGTCTGCACCAGGAACGGCAGGCCCAAATCTGGACAATTCTTTCCCGCCACAGATATAACATTTGCAGCAGTGTTAAGAAAGGTATCGTTGATACTTTACAATGGAAAACTATTGTCCAGAGTTTCTGGTGCTGACCCTTCGTATCTGTTTCAAGTAGCAATGTCTAACACGTAGAACTTAAGGCGCGAACAAGACCACTACTGGTATTTCCTATTCGGCCGAATTTCTTCCGTTGAAAATCAGTAAATTTGTAAGCGCAATATCCCGAAAACCACTAAAAATCGGATGTATACATTAAGGGTCGGTGAATTCGTCTTGAGAAGCACTATTAAAAGACCTGAAGAAAAATATGTAGTTTCTTACCTATAGTAATATAGGGAATAAGTATATTAAATTTACAATTGTCGTCAAGGTCGCAGTGTGACCCTTGTTACTTTGATTTTTGTATTTCTGCTGATACACTACTTCCATAAAAGAAGAGAAATTTTGATTTACCCTTTTCCTAAATCCAATATACGCGCCAATAAATGTTAATGGAAGAGATACTCCAAACCAGAGTGCTAAAAGAGCGATAAGAGTACTAAATGGTACAGCTGCTGAACTTCCGTTTGCCCAGAATATCAAGTTCATTATGAAGAACAAACTGAACACAATTCTGCAAAATAGAAATGGGTTAATATATTATATTAATATATTGATTTAATCTAATGACTTATATAAATTAATATTTGAAAATACGTATGTGCTAATATCTAATAATTTTCTCATATTTACGTTCAATATAAATTGAAATATTAAAACTGTTCGAGTTAATTGTATTACCCAGGGCTCAGCATAGATGTTAGCAATACATTGAATTTCCATTTTTCACCACCAAAACTTTTGTATATCCTAGAAGATACATAGCCAGCAGTAGTTCCAAGGCAAACGTATAAAACCATGGCACATGTCATTAAAGCTCCTCTATTAGCAGGAGATAAGAATCCCAAACAAGCAAATGCTGCAAAATTCAGTAAAATTTTAGACAAATTCTTACATTAATTGAACTTTCGCGAAAACAATTTATGGTTCATTACACCACTTCGAATGTCTTATACAAGGTGCCTCTCCTACAACGACACATGAAATTGATCAAGTGAATGTTGTTTCAAGTTTCGTTTATGTAACACTTTTTCTGGACATTAATATGTGAAGCAAAGTTACAATATCTGTAATAAATTACATTTCAAATACGCTTCAAGCTTGTACTTAGTCAACTGCGTTTAAATTACAGAAGAAAAGTAACCATGGAAATATGTCATTAATTTCATGAATCACTATTACTTTATCACCTGTAACATTGTCTTTACTTCAAGCATTTAAAGAAGCATTTAAAGAAACATTTCATTAGTGACATCGCATAATGAAATTATTTTCATTTTATTTGCAGAGATCAAGGAAAAGTGAAGATCAATCTATACTCCTTTTACATAATATGATATATTTTTTAATAGTACCTGTTTGAAACTCTTAAGGCTTTTAATTAAGTCTTGATCAAGTACCTACAATTCAAACTTATTCAAGGTCAATGTAGGCCATGCACAAGGAAAGCAATCCACACGACTTTCTAAGCTAAAGTAGGAAAAACTAGAACTTGCAACAAAAAGTATCAAAAGTAAGAGCAAGATAACCGTGAGAGTTATATACATATTATGTATGTAAAAATTAATTTTTCAGTTGTAAAGTTCACTTTGAACATTTTTCAAAAACATGAGAATGTCCTTTGTTGTTAACAATTTGGTTTAGATATGACCTTCAGTGACTTTGAATGAACTTGAATGGCAGATTGTTGAAATCGCCTTAAGAACTGTAATAAGATACTATTAAAAAAATGTACTATACTACGTAAACAATTAAAGTGACCTGCATTTCTCATTGATGCGTGTATGTACAGTATAACAAATTATATTGTAGAATTAAATTAATTTCATCATACTACGCCTTCAGTAAAACTTTATAACTTTAGTCAAGGAAATGTTTCAGGTGATCATGGTAGATGGAACACTCTGTACATTGTTTAAGACCTTACCAAGCGTTACAAGTGTCATGCAAAAGACTTGGACACCAGATCCAAGTAAAACTGAGAGTAACATTCCTTTGCGTGGTGGTCGAAATACATCACCATGAACCAATTTCCAACCAAACTCTTCCTGTGCATCTTCTCCTGATTCTATCTGAAAACAAGCCTGCGTTATCGCAACACAGACATTGAAATATCACAGTTTTATAATATAAAACCAAATGACGAATGAGATTTCCTTCTAGATTAGTAAAAGAAAATTGTGAGTAAGTTTATGTAAGTAATTTCTGGCTTGTCAGATTGAAAAGTAAAATCATATACTATGTGTTATTTTATCTTTCATTATCATAATACTTCACATACAAAATATAATTTATATATCCGAATTGTTTATTATATAGTATGTCTCATTTTGTTATTTTTTCTTCAACATTTTTATTTGTGAGACATACCTCATTCACTGGGTATTCACTTGCATATTTCACAATCTTGCCCATTTTTTTTCTTATCCTGCCTGACCCTTCATTTGTCCTTATTAAGTATTTTAATGGTTTTCTTTTTTTGTTATATATTTTATATTTATAATTAAACAGAATAAGATATATATAATAAGATATTATAACAACAGAATATTCAGGACAAAGTACTTTGCTTTTAATTACATATTTAATACTGTGACTTGATACTTTAGAAGTGTACTGCATAAATATTGTAAATACACAACTACGTTCTTCTCATTTCTTTACTGTATGCAATATAATTCTAGTAACTAAACATTGGATAATATGAATATTCTTTGATAATCTGTTTTAAATTTTCTTTGTGCTAAGCCCAATACTTTTTTTGTAATTAGCAGTTTTTTATACATCTTTCGTACGTGTTTCTCCTTATTAAGATTTCTTATGAGAATATATACAAAACGTTTATATTATAATTCTTTCTCCTGCTCTACCACTTCAGTTTTTTCATTTTTTCTTCTTAACTAATTCTTCTTCTTCCTATTTTCTAAATATGAGGATTTTTAATTTTTCTTAAAGTCAGTCGCCTCTTTTCCAGAAATTTTTCAAATCTGCTTATTGTTTCTTTCAATTTCTGTGGTGTACACATTGAATAACTTTAAACTTAGTTACATTCAAAAGTTACTTGGTTTCAAGGAAGACATAATGTAATGTCAATTGTTCTTTTATAAGTGAAAGTGTAAAGCAGATATAAACATTCACAAAATATTTTCACGCAGAATAATCTATTTTTTTAACGTATTATATAAAAATTTTTTAAAATTCTTTCCGTTGCTACTTATATTTTACCGACTATCTTTATCCTTCTTTCATTCCATTCCATTAAATTCCGTCATGTTGTGTACTCTGCATTTGTGGCTAATTTTTCTTCTTTTTATTTGTGATTCTTTTATTTCCACGTCGTTTAACTCACACCTGCTGCAGATTCAATTATATTTACATATTTTATCGTCTGTTTGCGTTTCTTTACCTTCCGATGTCGTCATCTCCATTCTATCAAATATTGTTCCAAACGTCATCTTTAATGGCAAATCGCTTGTTTACTTTCCGCTTTCATTTGCGTAGAATATTCAGTAAGTAATGAGAATTCTTATAAAATTTTAATTCTATATCCATAATGCTATGTTTTTAATATATGATCCTGTTACATTTACACACTTATTCTGCCTATAAATAAACTTTTTAACTTTCAGTTTAACTCACTACTGTTCTCTTACAAATGTGGTTCCTATTGCAACTGCTATGGGCATTTACAATAAAGAAAATGATTAGACTAAATCATAAGGCTTTGGTAAACCATAAATCTAAGATAAAACGTAATTTAAAAAAATATTTAAAATACTATTTCACTATTTAGAAAGTGTTCAAGTCTGTGCAACATTCTAGAAAATTAAATAAACATGAAATAAAATAATATTGTAGATACTTCTAATAAAATAAATATTTATAAAATGCATTATTATTTTCACTTGCTATTTTGTCCATTTCCAAACTTCGATCAATAACAGATCAAGTACTTGGGTAATAAGTTCTTACTTATTTCTCTTAGAGAAATTGAAGATTTGCAATTATTCACTTTATTTTAAATTATTATTTCAAATCAAATTAATCCAGGTCTGTCATGTAATTATTCGTTCGATCAATGATCGGTGAACCCTGAATGTTTTTTTCACAAATTTTCAGAAAATCTATTTCTATTTCCAATCTATTCCCTTCTGGACTTCTTCTAAAGAATGCGACAATTAAACTTAGACTGTTTACTCGTCACTATTCTAATTTTCTTGTTATCTTTCCTTATCTGTTTTATTGATCTACTGTCATTGCGCTATTGGCTATCTTATCTTATCTTGTGTATTAATTATTTGTGGGTCACATTCAATATATATATTTTTTATCTGTTTCTTCTCTTTTAATACGTTATGTATTTACTCATCAATACGAAAATTTTTAACTTTATTTCCTCTATTCTAATATTATTCGCTTTTTCTAGAATAAGGAACACTGTCTTCGACAGTTCAACCTTAAAACAAGAATTGAGAGATTCCCTGATTTTTTGTAAATGCAATCAAATGAACTATGAAATAGAATATACCCTATACAATTCTTGAAAGGAGATTCCTTTAATATACCTGATTGTATCGTGCAATGTCTTTGTGCAGCGTTCGAAGCATTATCATGGCCACCATTCCAGAAAGAAACAGAACGATTATTAATGAATTGAGAATACTAAACCATTGGATGTTTGTGTGTGGCATAGATTCCAAAATATAGTCCCATCTAGATGACCATTTAGTTTTATGCGTTTCCTGAAATGAAAAACGAAAATATTTCTCTGCATAAAACCTCAAAGCACAAATCACTCCTATGGTGTAGATGTTTACCGTAAATGTAACAGAATACGTGTAGTCGACAATTAATTTTTGCCCAACAGGAAGCGCATCGTGTGGTATTTCTAGTGGTACTTTGCTTTCACAGTCTGGGACGTTACTGTGTTTAATACTGCGTGGGACCACTTTAACAGCTATGAAAAATATAAACAGACAACTCAGTAAAATGAAATGTTAAAAACACATTCAATAAAATTAAACAATTTTTAAATTCTTACATATTATACGTCCGCCATTTTCTTTAAATGCAGATCCCCATTCTTCTTTCACACCACTATGATACTCAATTGTAAGGTCTACATGATTAAACAGGTAATAAGTTTTTGGTTTGCTATATGCGCCCTAATACAGAAAGAATTGATTAATTTTAATTTATACTACTGAACTTCTTAATATAAAAAAACATTAGAAATATTCTTAAACTACTGAAAAGAAATCTATGTTTATAGGTCCATTTTTACCTCCTTTTGTATTTCTTTGAAATTTCGCAAGATCAAAGGGTATCATAGTGAAGATCAGTTTCTGATGTTATTTTTGTGTTAGGGGCATTAGGGATAAGGGCAAAGTGAAATATTTGCTAAATATTGACAAGATATTCAATCCGCTATAACTTATATTGTATTTAAGATATTAAAACGAAATTTGTTTCATAAGACAGATATTAAAGTGCCCTTTTATTTTATGTATAATATTATAAGGTAACTACAATTTTTCAGCTCATTTTTAATGATCTAGTAATTTTAAAAAAAAATCCGATCTAAAGTCAGACATTTTCTGATGTTTTTGGAAAATGTATTTGTATTGTTTGAGTTGCTCTTTATAATGCAAAAAACCTAATATTGTGAAAATGTTTCGTTTTCAAGTTATAACGATTTTTATGAGCTATAGACTGCACGACACGTACCGCGTGACGCAAGCAGCGATTCTGGTTTTCTAAAATATACATCGTCTTTTATTCTAATATTGAAATTAAATGTTAGAAAATGTAGAAGAACGACACATGTTTTACATTACTCAGAAGCATCTTCGACGTCGTTTCCTTCTTTTATACTTTCTGATTTTATGTTTGTAGCTATTTCAAAATTAATATCTTAAGTATAACAATTATAACGATTAGATATTTCGTCGGCAGCATACTTTCAACCCATCTGCCCCCATCCCTAATGACTCTAAAAAAATATAATATAAGAAATTGATGCCCCCTATGAAGTTCTTTGACCCTGTAAAATTTTATATGGCTCCAAATACATAGACCTCTTCATTTCATAAATTATGGTTAATTCTTGTCAGCTAAACTGAATATAGTGCTGGGTTATATTTACATTAATACTGCAAGTATCTTGTTGAGATCTTGGCTCCCGAGAATAGCAGCCCATAGGGAATCCAGTGCTGCAATAGTGTCTGTCATCCTCTAACTGATAACACCATGTGACCGGCATATTATCTACAAGTAAATTAAAATATTAGTAGAAAACCATACCTTTTATTTTTAAAAGGTTTGTCTATTTTATTGCTGAAATCTTACCAACTATCCAGTGATGCTGATAGTTGAGTGCCATGCCTTTTTTCAAAAATTCCAGTTTCTTTTCTGACTCTTTGTTACCTCCTTCATATGTTTTTTGGCATGCAACTGCACAGCTTACATTTTTCATGAAGTCTAACTAAAAATTCACAAAGTTTTATATTTTTGCTCATTGCATTTTAACATTGTAAGTTTCATTTTCTGTATTATTCAATATATTGGATTTTAAAGTACATCAAATCTTAAACTCCATAACAAAAGTTTGTTATTTAGAATTTTTTTTTGATATTTATACAAATCATTATCCATTTTCAATCTGTTTTACATATGTTCATTGTACACTTACTTCATAAGAAAACTTGATCATATACATATGATTAAAATGAAAAAAAAAAAGATTCTGTATTGTTTAAATATACCTTGTAAGGAGAAGGCCTAATACGTTCTCCAAACACGACTTGTCCCAAATTCTCAACAGGACTCTGATTTTCATCAGATGGACAAAAATCGAAGCTGGAAAAAAGTAATTTTGATACATTAAATTTAGATGTCAAGAAATGAATAAAAATGTAATAATATATTTATATATATACAGTAACTTACTGATGGTATTCATATGGTATCACATACTTCTCTGTGTTCAGACGATTTACATACAACTTAATTTCAGACTGAAAAAAATAGGTACTACTTAGTAACGCATAATAAATTATAGAAAACGTTCCTAAATTATAAGTACAACCTATTAGAATAAGTAAATATGAACTCTTTGCAACGCTATATAATCATTGTAATTGATACTCATAGATATATATTGTTATCACTCTAAGATTTCTTACATGTATTATAATAACAATTATTTAGATAATGGTCTGACAATTGCAGAATGTTTTGCTGTCTACTTTGAATTTATTTATATATGTAATAGTAAATATACTCTGACAATAATATCAATAAAGTTTGTAACTGTATTGATTCTCTTAAATTGAATATTGATTCCTTTTTTATTCCTTTTAATAAGATTTACCAGCCTGTCTAGTTTATACCTATAATACAACAAGACCCTGTATACTATAGACTACAATATATAAGGTGTTTTGTTTAAGTTTCACATTTAAAATATTCCTGTCCTAAGAACTTTCAGTAATAAGTTTCAGTAATTTCTCACTTAATAAAATAAATAATTTTAATATGTATCTTGTGTTTTGTTAAACCTAGCCAACTGCAAAGTTGTGTATACCTTATAAACAAACATAAATGCCACCTATAGTGCCATTCAATAAACTGTGCCATTTTTAACATATTCATAATAAATTTTCAGAAATGATTTTCTCAAAAACAAAGCAATGGAAGAGAAACTTTTATTCTACATGTCTGACTTATTTTTGCATGAGGAACTGTCCCTTTTACACTTATACCACAATTGATACTCAACCTTGTGAATTTAACATGTAACTGACATACATGATGATTCTCCCACTATAATTAGGGCAGTAGATATATACACTAAAAGAAAATAAAAGTACATATCATCTGGAAAATAGTCAGTTATAAACTGCAATTACATTATATACAGTAATAGTCTTTGCACGGTTTACATTCATGAATAAATATTGTACTTATGAAGGAAAAGTTAATGCCCTTTCAGTTAACTGTTAATTACACTTATAATGCACATACTCATGCTCTAAATTACAAGTTAAAACATAAATAAAATATGAATCGTCATATTCCGTGAAAGACTAATTTAAAAATATTATAACAATACTATATGAATAACTGAAAGACTTTTAACACAAGCTTTTATTGCTTACTATTACGACCATAAATGACATGTCATAAAATACTATGTTTAAACATAAACGACACAGTCTGAAACTAATTTATAATTAACATACCAGTGAAGAAAAAGAAAAGGCATGAAACAAAATGAGAATGATAGAAAATAACTATTTTGGATATTGCCTGGAAAAGAAAAAATCCCATAATAAAATAACTAAAGCTGGCAATATTAATTATATTTTCATAATTTTTAATAATATATCAGGGTTTATAAATGGCAGATGAAAATAGGCGACTAAATATTAGGAGCATATTCTGCTCATCTTAAGGATGGAAAGAGGTTATATTTTTCTTTTTGTAATCTGTATTTGTGCAATCTATCATACAATAATATTCAACACGGAGTGCGACAGCTTATATTGGTCCGAGTGTATTCACACCCAATGGTGTATCACAATGATATTATTTAGCTTGCAAAAAAGATTATATGAACACGGGTTCTAAAATACTTTCTTTCTAAACTATAAATTTTTCTTGACCATTAGATACTTTTACAGAATCATTTAGAAATTATTCATTTTTTTATATAGATTCTAATATAAATGATACTTGACATAGGTAAACATAACCAGTAACACAAATTCAGATACATGTACATGCGGACATGTGTAGAAACACATTTGAAATAAATGACAGGATTCAGCATGGACAACTACTACCAAATGCAACCAGAACTATAAGAATTTTGAAGTCTACGCTTGATCACAGTCCTCAATGACATCGCAGTAACTTGTGTGATTACAAGGAGTATTCTTATTGGTTACTATTAATGCAAAGAAAATGATAACAGTATCCTAGCTGTTACAAAAAGAAGCTTTTCTAGACTCATGTTCATACAATTTCCCTTTGTCTTTAAGGAGAGCAGACTACATTCTAAACCTGACCGTCTATTTCAAACTCACCATGTATACTAGTTTTTAATAACTATTATCAACTTTGTAAATTAGCAAGTCAAAAGGATTAGGAAAATAGAGTAAAAAACAAAAAAAAATCATGAAATACAAGTACATAATGTGTAGTTAATCATTAATCTTCATGTTCAACATAGTCGTGAATGTTTTTCAATTATCCGAACACAGTGTCCTCAAATTAATTCAGATAATCGAACTTGTACTGTATTAATATTTCTATCGAAAATGTGAGAAAATATAACAAAACAGAAACCTGGTACAATCATAACCGATAGACAAAACGCTTGGCAATCATTTTTGAATACGTACTTTGCACGTTTCCGAGGTTTCTCCGGCCTTGCAAAAATTTACGGGTGCTAGCCCCGGTAAATAAAAGGCCGACGCATCACGAACTACACATATCACGGAAAACAGCCATAACAAAATTATTTTCCTCATCTCGTTATTGTTATTCACTCTTGTTAACTGTTTGCCTACCACGAATATATGTCAAATGCTTCGTAAAAAAACATCGAACATTACACTGCCATGATACACGTCACTGATAACCAACGACAGATATAGATTGGTAACCTCTTCGCGTGGCAGTATTACAGTTGGCATTAGCGCAGTTCCTGCTACGAACCGGATATTCATACGAACGAACGATAACGCTGTTCAACAAATTTTGACATTTCTGTTTCGTGACATCCAATAGATGTTCTTTATAGATTTTTATTTATTAAATACTCATAGGGGAACAAATTAATTACCGTAAAGCAAAGGCATTTTGAATCATTTAAAAATGTACCTGCGTAATACGTTAGACACTGTGACATGATCGAAAAGCTTTTCAACATGCTATTCGCGTAAATGTTTACCATCCGATAATTTTGAATAGTCGTGAAAAACAATTTAACGGATAAACGATAAATTAGTAATTTCTGGAACAAATCGTTTTTACGTGATAACAGATTTTAGTATTTACCGTAGATTTGAAATTTGTTGCTTTTTCATATAACTTTGAAAAAATATACTTTTCTTATTAAATGTTGCCTGACAATCCAAGCTTGAGATCTGACAGTGAAATTAATTAAGCGATAACAAATTGTCGGTGTAAACAGTATATTTCCCTAATGAATTTTTAGGTAACGTAAAATAAAATAATATTTACTAACAAAAACGTATCAGTAACTTTTTATCACTGTAGTGGTCTTTGCATGTCACGCTTTCAGGTTTCAAACTTGAGTTGTCAAACAATAAATACGTGAATCGGTTTAATAGTAATGTGTTCACAAAAAATCCACTTTATTTAAGGAAATATCATTCACGCGATTGTACGTGAAAATGCACAGGTTTATAAATTTCTAACAATTCAGGATCAACAATTTTAATCTTTGCCACAGAAAATTTGTGTACTATCATATTTGATTGTTTGAAAAGACAAGAATCAAATATGGAAGAATGTCATGTAATAAGCAAAATGGATAATAAAGACTTAAAATTGATTTATCAGGTATATTTTACAATTCCCTGTTGCATATAATTATATAAATTTTAAATGTCTAACGTTTATTCTTTAAATTTGACCTACGCCGCTATAAACAAAAGGTTCTATTTATAATTTCATTGATAGGTTACGTTGTTCTTTACTAAATGTCGTTTTGAAAGAAGATTTTTAATTGTAATATTAATCATCTAGTTTGATATACATTCTCCATTGAGAAACAAGTTTATTTTATACCAATTGCAATACAAATTCAAATCCAGGATTCAAAGAATTGCTTGAATTGCAGCAATTTAACCTCAGTGTCAGAAGATATTTATTCCTTTAGAAAATTGTTTGAATGTTTATAAAATATCCAGTAATGAAGAGATTGTTGATCAAATAAGATATTAATTTTTCCCAATATTTTGTGTTAAATTTAAACTCATTAAGGTATATTGCTTGAAAATCAGATTTTTGCATCTGAGACTTTAAGATAGGTCAAAAGACATTGTTCTATATAAGTTTCTGATTATAGTAAGTTTCCAAAATAAAACACAATCAAATGAAAAATTGTTATCGCAATAATAATACACATTTATAAAACAACATTTTTTATGCAATATCCTAGTATAATGCATACATTTATTACTTTTAATCTTAGAATTATTTTTTGTAGTTTCTTGTAGATCATAATTTTAAAAATGCTGCTAAAGCATTTACAACAGAAGCTATGACAAGAGGTTTGAGAAATTTTGAAAAAGTCTTAACGGATGATGAAGCCAATATAAATTCTTATGAACAATTAATGCTAAGTTTTAAAACAGGAGATCGGTATCAATTCTTTGAAGTATGTTAACAATGTTTACTCTGTTCCAATAGATTATATGGTTCTAAGTTTTGTTAAATTTTTTTTAAGTTGTGGAATCGTTTGGTGCCTGAAGATACTAAAAAAACAAAGGTTTATAAAATCCTGACACTAAATTTACATGTATATTTTGCAATGTTACCAAAACGTATGTGGCTTTTACATTGGTATAAAGACAAAGGTAAGGATAATATAAAATTGCTATTACTAATTAAATAATTTCTATATTTTGTTAAAATTTCCAAAAAAACTTGTTAGTTTATAATCATCCTAACTTATTTAGATAAAACTCATTCAGACACAGTTCATTCTGTGACATCTTTAAATCATCAAGATTTTGAAAAAGAAGAGGTAATTAGAATTATCCTTAACAGAGTATTTTTAGTTTATGTGTTTCTTATTTTGTCATTCATTAAATCTTTTTTTTTAAGGAACTTCAAATTTTATAATATATTATTACAATATCTTTAGTAAGTTATTTTACATAAATTGATTTTTTTTTATTGAAACTATGGAATAAACATATTTTATTGCAATTCTAAAGTTAATAATCTAGTCAAGTGTGGGAGAACTATATTTCTATTAATTGATTTAAAATCAATAACAAGCAGAATTCTATAACTGAAATAGAGAAGAATATGTGTGACAGTATGGAAGAGTTATGCAAATTTCTTAACACAACTGGTAAAGAATTGGAAAATGATACAGAATTACGACCTCTTTTTGCATTACCCTTCATCGAAGATCCATACAGTGAACCATTTCTTTCAAAAGTTTTTGAAAAAAGTTGGGTAGATGAATTAACTGAAAATTTACATCTTTTTCTCAAAAAATACAGACAAGTAAGCAAAATGTAAATTCTAATAAAAATGTTGATTATGTAACAAACGCTTTTCAGTAAAATATTTCATACAAATTTGTAAAATTTTAAGAATTCTAGCCACACAGTATATTTTTCGGACCATGCATCTCTATTAGAAAAATTGAAGAAAAGTTTAATTACAAAGAAAACAACCAGAAGTAATAATATAGCAATTGTACCAAATGATAGAGATATTCCAATGTTTTTAGCAGAAAATGAAATAAAAATGCAACAAACTTTATATGACGAATCAAAAGATGAGGAAAAGTCAAAGTAAGGAGTATTTAAAAAATATGAATTCAGTACTACTCAATTTTAATGAAACTGTGATTTTTTATAGGAGTATACAGACTACATTGACAAACTCTTCTGAAGAAGATATATGTTCACCACAATTTGTCAAAAATAATAATAAATTAGCACAGTGTACTCAAGAGTTAGCAGTAACAAAGTCTCATTTGTATAGTGTTCATTCTAATTACGAGAAATTAAAATTAAGATTCCATAAATTACATGCAGACTATCATAAGTTAATGAGCATTGCAAGAGTATTAACAACTGCTTTAGAAAATTCAGTGAAAGGTCAGGCCATCGATTTTCAGATGATGTTGGAAACTTGCATACAAATTTTTCCAGATTTATTTAATCAAAATATAAGAGATAGTTCACATGTGAGTAACAACTTTTCTATATGTGCATACAGTTATATTAATTCTTGTATTTGTATATAATATATTTTTAACTATCATGTATTGTATTATAGTGTTTGTCAGAACTACAGTTAAGTAAATCTCATTCTGAGATGAAAATGATTGAACATTCAATATCACGCATCACTGTTGTGCCTCCAAGATTATTGGATTTTAAAAAAATTAAATCACATTTAATTAGTGGAAGTATTAAAACGAAATTGTTACTTTTGCAAGCATTGAGAAGGGTAAACGATATAAACATTCAATGATTTATATCTACTATTTTTTAAATAAAATCTTAAAAACTTAAATGTATAATGTTTTTAGAAAATAACATGCAGTTCACCTGCAGAGAGAGATGAAATGATACATGAATATATTAGCAAAGACTTGTTAGGACTCCATGGACAAATTGCTAGTTACAAAGGAAAATCTATTTTACCATACTTATTAACTCCAGAAAACGTTATTATACCACATCCTTTGCAACAATCAACAACAAGATTATTAAATGCTTTAGCATCCTTCAGATGTGGAAGAGATTATCTGTCATTCGATTCTACTGTTGTTGAAATGGTACATAAAACACATTGTGCATTTACATGTGATTCGTTAGAATTGTTTTGTTAAAATTTTGCATCACTTAAGTAAATTGCAATGCGTGCTGTATTGTTACTTAAATAATATAGGATTAATAAGGCAAGTATTGTAGGTGTTCAAGTGCCTGACTAGTACTCATGATAATGATGCAGATACATTTACTTGGAATATGATGATCGCAATGCTACAGAAGTTATCATTACGAAAACAACAAAGAATATACATGATAGAAAATGGATTAGTAGAGTGGTTAATTCATCATTTGCACAATCAGTATCGCGTTATGGATTCTTATCGATTAGAATATGCCACAGCACTCTTAATGAACCTATCTTTACATCAGATTGCTCAAAGGAGAGCATCTGTGATGGCATCTTTATTAATTTCCACATTAATTTCGCTGCTTTTAATAGACCATACATCGGTGGGTAAAACATTTTTGATTATACTTTAAACAAGTAAAAGTAAAATATTTTTGTAACATAAAACAAATATATAGGCATTACCATATATTAATGGGGCACTAAATAATTTTTTAACAAATCATGTGATTAATGAGGAAGCAAAAAGGATGAAATTTTCGTCTATATTAGAACAGTACAGTAAACATAAAACTGGAGAAATAAGGTATAACATTTTTTTATATACCTGTTGCATAAAAATTGTATTACATTAGATCTCAAAAGTAACATATTAAAATGAATAACAGGAAACATTTGGATCATATTTTAAAAATACACAGAGAAGAGATAACAATTAAAACTGAAAACACAGAAATTGTAGATAATGATAATGTAAGTATGTAACTTGTGAAAAATATTATACATTGTCGTCTAAAAATAACACTTTTCTTCAGGAAGAATATGATGTACTAGAAAACGAGTTAGAGGAAAATGATCCAGTGAGAAGCAGTTATGGAGAATTATCTGGGGAACAATTACTTGTTGCATGTTACTCTATTTTACCAAAGAGTATTCAGAAGAAAAAAATTCTTTCAGATGCATCATCATTTAAACAACTTAAAATGGACACAAGAGAGTTCATTGTACATGACAATCAACAGCAAATTAAAAATAACTGCAATGAACATGCATCAATGCCCTATGAGAAAAGTGTTGCAAGGTATTATCATGGTATAAATAATAATATAGGGTGTTTCAGCGTATGTAGAACACCTAAATAGTTCCTTTGTTTTTAATGATATAAGAAATATTTAAAGCACAATTTCAGTGGTTTTGAGAGAGGATTACCATGAAAGGAAAATAATTTTTTTTTTCAAGTTTTTTCAGGATCACCTGTATTTTTTTGCAGGAAAATATATATTTTTATCTACTGCATCTCGTAGCGAATGTTAAAATGCATTGAAGCATGTCTGAGTTGTTACCATGAACATGAAAAAAATGATCAAATTTCAAGACAGTGTTAGGATGGTATGTGAACTACTTATTTATCCTTTAAAATACTCAAAGTGATGTCCATTGGCAGTGATGTTATTGACGTGACTGGCGTACACCACAATTCCTCTTATTGTTGGGTTTGGAGTAAATAGTGTTGATCTTGAAAAAATTCGAAAAAGATGATCGTAAAGAATTATTTTCCTTCCACGGTAATCCTCTTTCGAACCTATCCAAATTGTGCTTTAAACATTTCTCGTATAATTAAAAACAAAGGAAACATTTAGGTGTTTTTCTTAGACTGGATCCCTGTATTCGTAAATATACAGGGTGTCTGTTTATATGAAAATCGCGTGTTACGGGGGCCAACTATATTGGCGGAAACGAATACTTTTTTGGATTATTGATTTAAGAAATATGGAAGTCAAGTTGGTTTGTTAATGGAACCATGTATCTGTTTAAGATCATTTGATAGTGCATTTTAAGACAAATTCAACGACCTATAATACATATATTTTTTGCCAACTGGTGGTTGAGATATTACGCTTACAAATTTACGGATATGAAGCGGAAAAACCCGCCCGAATAGGAAGTACAGATGGTGTTAAACTTTTGGGCCTACCGTTCCTGGTGCATACCCTTAGTACATATCAGTTTCAAGAAACAGTGTCTAACACGAGGCACTTAAGACATAAACAAAAACACCATCGATACTTCCTATTCAAACGGGTTTCTCGCGCTCCATTTCCGTAAATTTGGAAGCTCAATATTTCGAAAACAAGTTGACAAAATGTGTATGTATTACAGCTTACTGAATTCGCTTTGAACTACTCGCACTATCAAATGCTCTTAAAAGAAATATATAATTCTATTTAAAAAAACGAACTTGACCTCTATACCTCTTAAATTAATAACACTGTTAAACAAATTTTAATTTCTTTTCTGGTTTGTAACAATCAATAGGCGTTTCTTATAGATTTTTTTGCGCTGAATTCGACCCGCAAATCGTCTTTTCCATCACCTTCAGTTTTTTAAAAGAACAATTTATAAACAAAATACACATTTTCAATTTCAAAAATGTTTTATACTTTAACAGTATTAGTTATTCAGTTGTGTTTTACGCAAAACGATTCTCTGGACTTTCCTGAATAAAATAATATAAATGACTATTACATGATAACGATTTAAGCATATTTAAACAACGATCAAAGTAAAAAAGACACCCGAAATACGTCAATTTTTGCCAGTTTATTTTAAAAACTAAGGACCCAGGAGAAAATCTAGTTACACTACGCGATACAGCAGCAATTTTTCCCGTGGGAAGCATGAAGAAAAGTTATAGATCATGTTTTGTCTTCAATACAAAAACGTAATAGTTCGTCGAAAAAATAGGCGTCAGTATTGGCACTCAATACGCGCGTTTAGCGATTCTGTTACGCTGAGCGTAATAAGCGTTTGTATTTCACAAAGTATTTCGTTTTTGTATTGAAAACAAAATATGATCTCTAGCTTTTCTTGATGATTCCTACAGGAAAAAGGGCTGCTGCATTGCATGGCGTAATTAGATCTTCTCCTAGATCCATAGTTTTTAAAATAAATTGAAAAATATTGGCAAAAATTAGCCAATGTCGGGTGTCTTTCATTTTGATCATTGTATAAACATGTTTGAGTCGTTATAATATAATAATAATGTACATTATTTTATACAGGAGAGTTCACAGAATCATTTCACGTAAAAACGATTAAATAACTGTTATTGTTAAAGCACAAAACATTTTTTAAGTTAAAAATTCACAGTTTCTTTAAAATGATTTTTACAAACAGTGAGGGTGGCGGAAAAAATAACGATTTGTAGATTTGTATTCGGCGCACTCAAATATTGATTTGGAAAATGCCTATTGAATGTTACAAGTCAAAATTTGTGTTGAACAGTGTAATCAATACTTTACAAAATAACAGGACTGTATCCACTTAACGGGGACAGCCGGTATGTATTTAATATTAAATTTCTCAAATATTATTCGTGTTTAATGGGTAATTACCATTTTCTTGAAAAGATTGGTAAAGAGAAAATATGAGAAAAAGGAGAACTGTAATACAATGACAGATCAGGGTTTTATAAAAAAAACCGTAGTAAAAGGAACATTACGAGTACCCAGTTTAGTGTCTACCTCAACTAAGGTATTTAACAAGAAAAAATATGTAGATATTTAAAAGTATCCACTGCTATTTCAATTAAAATTTAGAATATTAATTTGTAATAATTCATAACGTTTTTAAGGAGCAACAAGCATGTAAACAAATTACAGATATAAAAACGAAAATTATAAATCCCACATTTTCTATTAAAAACTCTGAACATTTTGATTCAACAAGAAAATTTGATATTTCAAAAAATTATTATAAAAATGTAATATCCGACACACATGGACAACGAAACATAAATACGCCAATAATAAATTCAATATACAAAGATATAAAAATCAATCAATGCTCTCAGAATAATAAAAGTAGTAAAAATAAAAGCTTAAACATTATACAGACAAAACTACAGAAAGATGAAGTGAATTCTGTAGACAGTGTTTACAATGAGAATGCTGTATACTTATATGCTAATCAGTCTTCCAAGTTTGTTGTTATTTTATTAAAAATTCATATGATGAAATATTTAATAATAAAATTTATTTATTTTGTCGTAAATATTGATTTTTTAAACATATTTACTGGAAATTCTGTCTTTACACTCATCATTAAAAAAAATTTATATTATTAACTTCACGTCAGATTAGTACAATTGATGAAAATTTTCTTACAGGGACAGTAGTGAAACAACTGTTGTATCTTCAGTACTCCTTGGGGTTGAAAATGAAGGCGAATCAACAGGTATATATATTTTATATTTTTCAAGGAAATATCACCAATGGTGACAAATATAATAATATAAGTAGTATTACGTACCAAACGTTATTTACAGGGTGATTCCAAAGTTCTGATACAAAATTTTTAGGCTTATTTCACAGGTCAAACTTAACAAAAAAGTCCTAATGGGTTTTAAAATTATTTCCTTCTGAGATACAACTTTTAATGAAAGTCTCTAATCCCCAGAAATATTCGAAACGCTCTCCACTAATGCCGCACATGCAGCAATCCGTTTGATAAACTAATATTAGGAGTACGCATACCTGTTTACGTTACATGACAGAAGGTCGAATGAAGTTTTAAACGAGATTCTTTTATATTCATTTTACTTCCTGTGTCATTTTCGAACTGTCGCAGATGATTCAAACTAGAACTATTTAGCAGTAGCTGTATTTTAGAAACAAATAATTTTAAGATCCTTGTTTATGAGAACTTTTTTGTTAATTTTGACTTGTAAAATACATCTACAAATTTTGTGACGAGTTTTTGGAGTTACCCTATATGGTGACAGCTTTCAACTTTTCTTAAACGTACAGTTGATCATGATCTCTAGTAAATTAATGTACATGAATGAAGGTGATAGATTCCGTGGTAAAATCTGTTCAGTTCATATAATTTCGTGTTAAATTTTTGTTATTAATTATTTAACAAAATATCAATAATTTAGTGCTATTTTTGCTTTTTCAGTAATGGAGAAGCTTAGCAGCATAGCATCGCTGTGAGTGAAGATTCTGATATTCATATTGCACTCATTTTTGCATCACGTACTCATACTATATTTCAAATTTAAACTCTTTCGTTTCATGTGAATTTTTGTACAAGTATGCTATCACAATTTACCATGGTAATACATTGACTATTGTTTAGAATCAGAATGTTTTTCTACACAGGAACGTTAGTAGTAATAGTAAATCCGCAAGGGGTAGTATCTTACAGTCACAGGGATCAGAGCTCGAAATGGAAGAGGCATTTTTACCTAAATCGAAGCTTCCACGGACTCCACCATAATTGAAACAAATATGTAGGAATTTTATATTATTTTCTTAACATATTTATTTTAAATAACGTATAAACAATAATACATTTAACATTAAATATTCATACCATAAATATGTACAAAATATGTTCAACAAGCTGATTATGTTAAAAGTATTAATAATAACCAAAGTATGCGCTACTGTGTCCAGGAACGTATCCACTACTACTTCTATATCTCCTAAGCGCTGAACTGTCTCCATAGTTATGCAGATTCGACATCGAAGAATAACCGGTGTGAGAGCTACTAGGATAGTTCATGAAACTCGGTTTACTTTTGTAACTACCAACGATTTTACTTAAATACGATGGTCCGTAACCTTGACTGTTAGAATTACTCGGTCTGCTGTCTTTAAACGATATAATTTTTCCGCTACCCTTGCTATAGTTACTACCAAGCACGTAATCGGCTTCTTGGTCTTTAGAAAGATAATTTAAACCTCCGTTAGAAGCGTAATCGCCTAAAAATTTGTTATATTTGCTAAATTTTCCCGAACCGTAAAGACCAGTTCGTGTGCTGGAGAAAGGGCCAGAGCTTGATCCAGAGTTTGAGTACATGGGAGATCCATAATCCCTTCCCATGCTTCCATGGTTCCCTCGTACATAACGTGTGTCAGGATGAAGTGAGTACACGTCATTCGTGTACTTGATATTATTTCCCATTGTAGGCATACCATTCTTGTGTTTTCCATACGAATATTCGTTATTAGGACCATTGAACAAGTTTACAGCCTGATCACCATCCATGTATCCTCCTGTAACATGACTTCTGATGGAATCCCCTGAATACTCTCTAAAGGAAGAGCCTTCAGGAGCGATCTCAGGGTAACTTCCTGTATTAGAGGATCCAGGCATATTGTCTGCGAATCCCATGTAGCCAGTATTTTTATGGAGGTTGTCAGAGAATTGATTGAAGTTTGTCCCAGCTTGATCGTTGCTTGATGCGTAGCTTTCTAAAGTCGAATCTGCATTGTTGTTGCTGTTCGTGAACCCTTCGAAGCTAGACTGTGCAGGATCATTTAAGAAATAAGAATTTGTAGCAAGACTATCACGAGCGGTACCAGAGTATCCTTGAAAAGCATTGTGAGAGCTCGGAGAAAATCCATTGAAAGAACTGCTTCTTAAACTTTCCTCGAGATTTCCTTGGCTCCTGGCATTTGTTAAAGCAGGTCGATTATTCCCTGCGGAATAAAAGTCTGTGTTTTCCCTGTGACCGTCTTTACCGACCATCAACGCCCCGTTCATTACGTTATTGTATTCGTATCCATTGTTGTCTCCGTTGATGGAATAGCCTGTAATTAAGTATGAACTTGACAAACTATACGTAACAATTTCTTTACTACATCCATACATGTTTTATGAGCATCAAACAATTTTTATTAAAATTGTTTTGAAACACGATACGAAGTTTAAATACTTTTGATCAGTTAATCAAATGATAGCGTTAGATTGTAGTTGCTCGTGTTTTGTAGCAATTGTTTAAAAATTTAGACCATTTTCAGATATTTCTTTTTCAATAGAATACGCTTTCACGGTTAATTAAAAAATATCAGTCTACAATAATATTCGTACCTCTGAAGGATTGCCAACGGCGATACCTTCTCGCACGTCCTACTACCATAGATCTAATTCGCTAAATGACCTAACTAGGTCAGTGGCAAATTCAAGTAACAAGTTATTATAAAAAAAATGTACACTACTGTATTTATTCGCGATTACTTTAAAAATTCTTTTGTAAATTTACAAAAATATGCAAACATCAAGAAGGTGTTCAATTTAGAGTATACCACATGAATACAGAAATAATGCTTATGCGATGTTAAAAAAGTGTTAAATTCTTATAAGACAATGCATATGTGAATACAGGGCGTTTCTTCTCTAAACATTAATTTTGATATTAAAGTACTAGTGTACAATGAAGAAATACTCGATTCTCTGAACACTGACAATTTATAAATTCGGCATCTTATGTTATTACAAGTTAAAATTATCATTAGTGATATTGTGTACTTAATTTCACACGACTATGTTTTTTACATTGTAACATAAAATGAAAATTTGTACGCGAAACATAGTTGGAACGTGAGTCATTTAATTACTAATTACAGTTCGGATAATCGAGTTCCTATTACAAATATACGCAGATCAATTTGCGGCTGCAACCCCCTTTTAATGTACAAAAAAACCTTTAAAGCCATACAGACATATCTCAATTAGTCTAGTATGGCTAGTAAATAAATTACACAAAAAGAATGAATGCGATACCAAACAAAAGTAGAAAGGAAACAAATTAATACAAACGGCTTACAAGAAATGCAATTCAGTAATAATTGTCCTTTTTCTAAAATTTGAGTACATAGAGTACTACATAAAAAGCAAAATAGTTTTCGTAAACATGGTTCCTGGTAAGACCATCAATTTCAGAACATCCCGCATAGTCGATCACTTGTCTTGCAATTGTAATCGATATATCAAGAGTTGGATAGATCAATATTTCAAAACGATCACTAAAATTTGTTTGTTTACTTTGTCGAATTATATGCGTACGTAATTTTTGACCATTGATTGTAGAATACCCTAAATAAATGTTTGTATACATATATGAGGTGAGTACATAATTGATTTAAATAAAAATTGAATTAGATTAATGTTAAATAGTTCGAAAGGTCTCATGTAAATACTCTGTTTAATTTGTGGTATCATTTATAATGTTTAGGTTTCAAGATCTCGTTCGGTTAATTAAATGGAATACCTCATACAGGGTGGTCTAGTAAACCGATGGTTCTATTGAAAAAAATTTTTTTAGTGTCAGGAACCACGAGTAATATTTCTACTTAAAAAATGAAGATGACCTTGGTATTTCCGCTATGTCTTCACTGAGATATTTGGGTGAACAGGGTTATTGGTATTTACATCCTGCATATTTGTACGAAAATGAAAAGAGCGTTGGGTTCTGGATGGAAAAGTATTATACCGTGCTAGACATAAGATTGATAGTTACCGAAATATCTGCAATAGTACATGTATGATTTGCATTCTAGTAAATATATAAAGAGGAGTATTTAAGAGATATTCTAGTGCAAATATCTCGGTAAGTATCTACTTTATACATAGTATTGTGCAATACGTTTTTGTCCAATATTTAGCTCTCCTCTGATTTTCGTAAAAATATATTGTATGTTACATCAGCAAAACTGAACGTGTCTTTAAAATATTGAAAACTAGAAGTGATACAAAGTAATTGAACGCTGCTTTTAATGACCCCTTTTGAACTACGTAATTTCATCCACAATGAAATTCATGTAAATAAATTTTCGCTAAAATCAGTACGTATGAAGTTATTGAAGTAGCTCCAGTTACGTATCCCATACCGTATTTTAATCTTCTCTACTAATAGAATTTATTTGTATTGTATTATTGTAATTTACAAAAGGGCTATTACCTGTAAATCGTATAAATCAAATCTCGTTTCATATCAATACAGTTTAATATTATAATGTCAAAAAACATTCGGCAGAATTTATTAAAAAATCGTAAATAATACGTACTGTTGACCGGCGGTTCAGCGTGTACCAGTAAGCTGCAGCCAAGGATTACTGCACACTAAAAGTAGAGCAGTTTCACGTTAGTGGTATTATGTTACGAATAAACATGTGATTAGAATATTATGTTTGGAATAAAAAAAATTTTATTTCAAGATGATATTACACTAAATTTTCAAATGTTAAGAATAATAATTTATCGATAGTTTGTAGTATAAGAAGAAAAACTACGCTTGAATATTTCTATAAACGTTTTCACTCTGTTCATGGGTAAATTCAAGGTCCCGGTAAAATAAGTGAAAAGAACTGTATGTTATATCGTACTCACAAGGGAAATGACTATTTTCGCCATGATAAGGGCCGCCCGATATACGTTTTTCGATATCACTCTACAATCGATGTTTCTTTACTAAATTGAATCTACCACACATACTGGCACGCAAATCTGCTCCTTACTGTTTTATACTCGTAGGAATCCCTCCTCGTCCACAAAAAGGTAAAAGCGATCTTGATGTACACATACTGATAGGACATTGGCTGGTACCCGACCATACAGAGCAGGGAGAAAGAGTCAACCTGATTTTAGCTCTTCGCTTTTACAGGGAAAGCAATGGGTCACTTGTGTGACTGACTGACTATTCAGTGAACTATGAGCAGCATGACCTACCTAGCGTAATTAGACTTTTTAATACATATAGAAAAGTGTCCCTTTCACAAGAATTGTACTGAACCAACTGGTCATTAAACAATTCGTTAAAAGTGAACATATTGTTACGCATGATGGAGTTGTAAGAGCTGTAATCTGACTGCGCGTGATCTCCTTTCTTCCTTTCTTACAAAGATGTGCACTCATACTGATGTTTATGTTGACGGTACCGAATTTCAAGAATATTCACATTTATTTAATTATATACGTATTCAGATTTCATTTAGTTTTCTGTCATACACGAAGCTTAAGCGATGTCTGGATCGCTCATAAAGTGTCGAGCTCAAACAATCCACTGCATTTAAGTCTATATAGAAAATTTAATTCCCTGTTTTAAAACATTCAGAGAGAATACAAACCGTGCACGTTCCAACAACGTCGGAACGCGCAAAACATTTTTTAGCCGATAATGATACATGCATCCTATCGTTGACGTATAAAAACCCCAATTGAAATCCAATTGAGCAATCGTGGAAGAAATATGGTCGAAATATAACAGAAAGTCAACGATATACAAAACGATAAAGGGGTGAACTTATTGTTAGTTTTAAGGTGTTCCAGAAATTTATATATATCATGATTATAAAATTTGAGACGTTTATTTAAATATCTACGCGATTGTGGGAGATGTTAAAGTTTCAATCGATATTGAGCAGCGGTTGCGTGTTTAACATGCAAATAAAGCGACACAATCGATCGTAATTGATAGTAAATTGTCTATTCTACGCGTCAATGGTACTTCGTGTACTTTCGAACTTTTTACGTCTTCACGATCGGTCAGCTTGGCTAAAAGATTCATATCTAGTACATTACACGGACTTTCGTACAAAATGTCCTGATTTCTATGCATTACCATTGCCAAGGTTAAAAGATATTTGTTACGGTGGGTGGATAACTTTCCTTTACCTGAGAGATGGGAAAGGAAGGCGAATAACGTTACGTCGTCTTGCGAATTGCAAATGTTCTCGGCATTTTAAAATTGATGCTTTTAACCTCGAGTATGTACAGTATTTGGCGAAATAAAGAAAAACATTTCGGTGGACAAAGCTCAGAAAACCAATAGTTTTTCAAGATATAAAGAAAAATTTGAACGAACCAGTTATGATGAAATTTTAACATTTTTCTTCATATCTCGAAAGCTATTGATTTTTCAACCCATGTTTACTGAAACTTTTTTGGTGGTTTTGATAAGCACACGTACGTGTTCAAAATTAGAACTACGAATCTTAGAACTCCCTGTATAGCAAAGTCGCTGGAAACTCGAGAACTCGTTTTAAGACGTCACCTGATGTGGATCGCCAGCAATGCTAAATAAACACAATTGCACGTTGTAATACGGAAACGAGGAATGATACTGTGCGTGCTTGCACCCTTGTCATTATCTTCTGCAATACTTTCTACTTTCCGTCCACACACGCGAAATCCGGTACTACGGCCAGTGAAAGAAGGTACTTGACAGGAGGACGCCACCCCAGGATTGACAGCCCTCACTATCTCACCTCTACTGGACGTTTGGAGCGAAGAATTAGGAATGTTTTGACATTTTTTTATTAAAAATTGCATTGCCTAGATCTCAATATTTATTTACTAATGTATCTCTTATTACATGTATTTACAACCAAAAAGTTAATTTCATTACAATTGAGTTGAACACGTGAAAGCAGACGATGTAGTTGATCTCCATCTCGATACAACTCTCAGCGGTCAACAAGTTAGTTAAGGAGCTGGGTAAGGAAAAAATTCCCCTTACTAGGACTTCTGATAGGAAATTCTTCAAGTCTCTTCTTTTACCTGTCCTGTAATACATACCCACAAATTAAGCCTCTCAATGTCATTTCTTTGTTTATGGTATTCACCCTTTCCTTATTTTAAAAATGCTATACTAGATATATGATTGGAAGACGTACAAAAAATAAAAGGCATAGTACAATATAACGAAGATTGAAGATCGCGTTAAAAAAATGGGAAGTCAGTTTGTAAGCGGAGTTATGACTTTGTACGGCCTAATCTATATGTTCTTGCTATAGTATAGAATGTATATACATTTACTCTTTAAATGTGATAATAACAGTGACCCGCGCACACGCATTCACTATTTTTCTGAGTTCGTCTGATAGAATAGTTAGAGCACTGTATTAATATCTTGTATCGGTACTTATTCACTGAAGATTTACAGAATATTATGTTTTAATCAATCTAATTTAATAACGCTTATAAATATGCTTTTTAGGGGATGAGAGGCGAAGATCACGACTATTTTTTTAATAGGACTATAGTTGTTTAAATACCTATAATCATAGCTCTGTTACTGACAAGTCCAATGACTCTCACATTAGGTCATTCAAGGTCGAACAACGCAATATAAGTTTAAAGAACTGCTGTATTAAGATATTATAATTTTCATTATCACTATTGTCGATAATTGTAGTCATTGAAAACGTTACTGTTTTCTGAACTTGTACATGAAGCACAACTTGAAACTTTGCTTCAATCACAAGCAACCAAATTTCTACTTATTAAAGTCCCACTTATAAACTCAACGCACACACGAAGTTTATAGAAATATCGCAGTTTTATGTTTAATTAGAAAATCAGGTTTCGGAATAATTTTGAACAGTTTGCCAAATGTATCAGAAACGAAAAAATATTGTAGCATTTTCAACATTGTCGCTAAATATAGAGCTTTCATAATATTTAAACCTTTACTGACTTGTATGTCATTCAACTACGTCGTCCTCGAACACTTTCGAGCGGTGAACATCTTTTTATTTCAAAGTGTAAAAGCATAAATGTATAAGGGTTTCTTCATAGCATTTAAACGTAGAAACGCGAATTATCTGCCTTCCAGGAGACTGTTTGTGAAATGGTAAAAGTTGTACACGCGTAACAACGTTAGTACTGCACGAAGAAAGTAAAATGAAAATGGAAAGTGGACGCTAAACTAATTCCAAGCGGATGCGCCTTCGATGTCGCTGCATATAAAACATCTTGTCTTTTGCGAACGATACAAAACACCGAAACACCGTATTGCATCCTTATTAACCGTTTCGCTGTGGGAATGTACAAACCAGGGGCATTCTGGCAGTACTGTAGCCTATACTGTTTTGGCTTTTCCCATTTTTGTGTTGAATTATAAAATTATGTAAATTATATTTCAAGACAAGCATACATACACGGTTTATACCGTTGCTTGCATACGCATGATACATACAGTGATCTTCAACTTTTTTCAGCTGACGGCACACTGAACAAGGCGCTAAAATTGACAAAATACACCATCAGTTTTTCAAGGAGAATCTTCATCAATACTCAAAAATCAAGTATTAAGATTATGTTTAAAAGTTCCATTTTCTTTGTTCTTGCGAACCCTTTGCGGCATACTCCTTGAGAATCATTGATATACAGAGTGTATCTTAATAGCTGGGAAACAGTTAAGGGATGGATTCAGCGCTGAAAACCAATGAAGAAAGTTCGCATGTACGTAAGTCCGATTTGACCTTGTTTTCGCATTACTAAAAGTTTCGTGTTTTAGTAAGTTTATCTGCTTACCCTCAGAAGACGTGTCCAAAATGACAAAAAGCTTGAAGAACAGACTAAATTAACTTATCCCGCTATCAGATAGTGTTTACAGAATAGTCGGCAAGATCATACACGTAATATACAGATCGTTATTTGTTAATAGGATACGAAAATTAATTATATTACCACAACTTATCAGAAGAATTACTGGAACACAGAACTTTCTAGTTCGGAAACAAGGTCAAAGTGAATATATACTTGTACAAATTAATTTAATTGCTTGTAAGTGATGTATCCATCCCTGAAAGTCCCATGCTTATTAAGTTACACTCTGCAGGCATATGCTTAGTTTCAGTCGAAACGGTACTTGATCATTTTTTCATTATACAATAAATATTCCCTGGATGACTTCAGTAGCTCTCAGCACACAATAAACGCACAGGAACAGCTGACTATAGTTACGCTTAGTAGCGGAAGGGTTAATTAAGAAATTATCAGACATTATAGCATAAAAATAAATATTTACAATTATTGACGAAACTGTATCAATTATATCGCTCTAATCAATTAAGGGATCATGTTTCTGGATGATTTTGAGCAATCTACAGAACCTGAAGAGTAGCAGAAATATTATAATATACCTAGGATATTACAATACTTTCATTCAGTATTCATGGTGTACAGTATGTAGAGCTTTGAAAGTATTTATTGTTGTGTGTAGACAGTACATACGTCATTTAACTACATGTATATAGGGTGCGACAGGAATTACAGTACAACCGTGAACAGAGCGATTTTCGAAGTAAAACAAAATCGAAAACAGAATAAAATTTTTTCGTATCGGGTATTTTTTCTACAAAATGAACTTTAAAATTTCTGTATTTGTAAGTACTCGATTCTATGTTTTTACTAAAATCGAGAGAGAATTAAGGATGGCGCAATGTTGGCAATCAGGTTTGAAAAGAATGCAAGAGACGAGTTGAAATAAACGATACACACAGATGCGTTACACTTTCGAGGTCAGAAAGATTTCTGGTGCGAAAGTGGTGAAGGTATGTGGTAATACCAGTTGTTGCAGTACAACTCCCATATCGTCACGTTCCCGGTATTTTTCTCGATAAATTACATTGAAATTCTAATTGAACAGGATAATGTTCAAGTTTCGCGATAACGAGGGGATAGTTTTTAAAACGAGTCAGGTTTCTTATTTTTGTGCTATTCAAATTGAACTGGCGCCAATACTATTGTTCTGCGTGCCGCGCATGCGTATTTACACAATGTGGAAATGCACCAATTTATGGGATCCCCCCAAACGTGTTTAATCTGAAACAGATCTATCCAAAATAATCGATTAAAATATTCAAACCTGGTCAAATAACGTAATGGTTAGTGAATAATAATTTCTAATTGAAAAGAATTAAATTAGGTTTCAACTTTCATAAAAAATCAATGATTTTAAGTAGACACAAGATATATGTTTGCGGTGGCATCTAGTGCATTAACAAAGAATACTCAAATCGTGTACACCGTCGATCAGAATAGTTGTTAACCCCACTCCTGCCTCCCAAGAGCCGCTACGAAAAATGGCATCCCCATCTATAATGCGAGGTTCTGTGACGCCGACCACAGCGCCACTGAGCGCCAGGCGCACGTGGCCGTTCTGTCAGTCATTGACTCGTTTGAATTTCTGATTTCTGATCTAACAAAATTTCTTAGACTTTTACGCTTATAATAATGCTAGTGCAAGAATGATACTAACGCGAATATAATATTATGAATAATATTCATGAACTCCAAATAAATATTGCTACAGAATGCCTTTTTCAGCACGCATTCGTTTCTTTATTGCAATAATAAAATTAGTTTGGTTCTATTAGGCATTCTTGTATTACTAGGCATTCTGTAGAATTATTTATTTGGATTTTATGAATACTGTTTATGATATTATATTCGCGTTAATACCATTTTTGCATTAGCATTATTATCGGTGTAAAAACCGAAGAAATTTTACGAAATCAGAAGTCAGGAATTGAAACGTGTCTATGACTGACAGAACGGCCACGTGCGCGTGACGCTCAGTGGCACTGTGGTCCGCACCATAGAACCTCACATCATAGATGGGGATGTCCTTGTTCGTAGCGGTTCTCAGGAGGCAGGAGTGGGGTTGACAACTATTCTGATGCCAGTCTACGTGATCAAATATTTGATCCTAAGATTAGAAAATATTTGATTCATTAGATCCATTACAATTGGGAAAAAGATATGAAAATCTGAAATATTATTTTAAAAAGGTTACATCATTCTAAAGAATATATAATGTATAACCGATTCTCCGAAATTTTAAACTAACTTTAACAGTTGATCGGACAACTCAATTATTGAAGAAAAAATTAACAATAAATATGTAGGCTTTAGTATAAACTACTGATAATCACACGAAAATATTTTATCCTTTGAACATCGTAAAAATTTATAATATATATAGATAATATATGAAACCACTTGAACTAGATTCGATATATCGAACTACTGAACAAGAAATAAGATCGTAAATATCATTAAAATCAGTAATAGTTTATCATATTATATTGCAGAATGTTGAAATTCAATCGAATAGAACGAAATTGTACGTGCAGCGAAAGAACATACGAAAACATCTAGATTCGATATATCGAATTAATGATCAAGAAATAAAATTGTAATGTTATTAAAATAAATAATAGTTCATCGTATTATACTGTAAAAGGTGATGAGTAAGTAACCTTGAAAATACGATCGGTAGACACATTGAAACGCACGAACGCAATAGAAGACATTAAATGAGTTTTGTATTTTCAAAATTTTCGATCGAACATGTTCGAAATTGTCCGAAGGACCGCGAAAGTCGAAGACAGTACATGAGCGAACACGTTGGCGCGATCCAATCAGGTGCGAGCCCCACTCCGCGCGACACGCAGTCTACGAGCATTGATACGGGCCGGGAACGCGGTTTACCTCCCGAACGTTGACAACTTGTTCGTATAACCGTACGCGTTCACATTTAACTATCATTTAATCCAACACTAATCATAAATCACCGCCTTTCCTGTTTACTGCTACCTTCGCTTAACATTATCAATAAGTAATTAATTATTAATTTACAGTTATTTATTATTAATTAATTCGATATTCCGAGATGTTAACCAACGGTTTTCGAGACACAACCCAGTACACTTATTACATTGATTTATTAACTCGTTTACGATATTTCAGATTAAATTTAACAATTGTTAAACAGATTTTAATTTATTTTAATAATTTTCAATAATTTTATGCGGCTATCCGTGGTTCATCAATTCGATATCTCGCATTGAGCATCGGTTCTGATAGCTTAACTTGGTATACTTATTGCTTAAGTTTTTTTTAATTCATTCATTCGTTTTAATTACATTTAAACAATTTCTAAATACAATTTAATTTGTACTAATAATTTTTAATAATATTCCGCTTCAATCCGCGGTTCATTAATTCGATATATCGCATGTGATCCAACTGTTTCCGTGTACAGTCCCGGTACACATATAATTTAAATTTTGTTCTCTTGAACTAAATTTTAACGCTTTGTCACACATTCTAATCAATCGTTATAACGTTCCACCCTCATTTACTCGACATTAATATAATTCCAATCATTCTACTAACTCTAAATACTAAATTACAATCATTATGAATACATTAATTCTCAGTTCAATTATTCTTTGACTAGTACTTTCGATTCATACAATCGTTTAATTATAACATTATTGTCTCCTTGTAATACGTTTACTCTAAGTTTGAATTTTCCTTCTGTTACAGACTTCAAGTGAATCATCCAACACAAGTGGCGCTGCCTTCGTTATGCCACCATGAAGCGGGATATTCGGAATGGAGTCACTTCAACCGAAGCTTCTCATCAAATTGGTAACGTTTAATTGTTCACAAAAACCAGGTGACAATATCTATCTGTTTTTCTCTATCATTAGTTGTAAACATAATATTTCATACTTAATCAGTACCAATTATACTACAATATAATTACAGTAATTATTAAAGTAGTATTTAATCGTTCTGATATTCTTCAGTTGGAACAAAATCTTTTTTATTAAATTCAAGTTTCAATTTTTATTATAAACCAATCAAAGTTTCATGAGATTGTTTTAATAGCGTTTGAAGTTGATGGAAAATTGGAATCACTTGCAACTTGCTGCAACGAGTTCATAATTTCGTGTTCAATTTCAATTGTGTTTAAATAATTTGTTTATCTTCATGATCTGTATGTGACAATCGATTTCCACTTATACTTACTGTTTAATGAAAGCTATAAGTAACGTATTAACTTCGCATTTCAAAAACTCAGAAGACAAAATACAGACTCATTGCTTAAAATAACAAATGCCACAGCCGACTCTAGTACTAGCCGTGCTGAAGGCAAAATGGCAACAGCGCGGGAGTCCGGCTTCGATATACCTAATCCAAACTACCAAAACAGCCTCCCACTATCTACCGGCAACCGGCCTCCCTCTACCGGCCTTTCGGTTTCCCGCCTATCTTTCAAATGTTTATATTAATATAGTCATGAAGTCCTTTAAATGTGAAAAACGGAGCAATAATCCAGGTGATTTATTTATTTATATTAACTCCACAGATTCTTATTTTTGTGTGTAGCACATTTATTTAATATAATCTATAGCATTTTTGGACTTTTTGTTTTACATATATTTTTTTTATAAATTTCATATATTCATCAATAATGCCACGGCGTTGCTGTGTTCCCAATTGCAAGGGAAATTATGATAGTATTTTAAAAGATAATAATTACAATTCTATATTTTTATTCCCCAAAGATGAGGAAAATATTAGATTAAAACATATATTTACAAAATCGGCAAGTTCGTTTTCTTTTACTGAAATCAAAAATAAATTTCGAATTTGTGATGATAATAGTAACGATCTTCATGATCTTTCCATTGATGTAACTTGTTTTTTAGGAATCTTCGATTCCGCATATTTTTCCGATTGTGTTGTTGATGATTCCATTAAAATTTACACATCCTGGTATGGGTCCCATTCTGTTGCTAAAAATTAAATTGCAATATATGTTGATTATTAATTGTGGAGGATAAAGGTAAAACTGTAGGCGATATATATTTTGATCACTTACAAAGATGGGGCCTTTCTGTTCCCACTGAAGAAGTGATAGCCTCATTTATTCATATGTATGCAATAATGGAGGCCATAATAAATGATGGTTATTTGGAATTTCAATTTTTGCAATCTGAAAATCATAAACATATTTTATATAAATTAACATATATTAGTATTCAATCAGATATACATTATTTAGCATTTTCAGATACATGCGTTTGTGGTGAAGCTTATCACAGTATTTTGTTTAAATTATTATCAATTTTTTCAAATATTTTATTAAACGATTATGTAAAAGCTTTAAATACTAGTCAGTTGGAAACGCGTGCAGACATTACTTCTAAAAATCGTAAAATTAAAAACTTTGAATAGGAACTAGATTTTCAATGGTTTTTTTAATTTCACTTTTCTTAAAACACTAATTTTTATGTATATATTTAACTTATTCTTTTCAATATGTTTTAATACATTAATAGAGTTTTATTTATTTGCTTAGTATGTACTATTTCACAAGATTTAAGGTTTTAATAGTAGTATGTCAAGAGTATGTTTCGTTATTAATAATATTCAAGATTATTTATTATTATTATTTCAAAATGTAATACTTTATTTCTTTATGAATACAAAAGTTATGTGTTATTTAAAAATATTAATTTTATTTTATAAAGTGGAATATGGCTATTGGCGAACCACCCATTATAATAAAAAAAAGGTTATGCGCCATGGTAAATACCCCTAGGGTGGTGAGAAAATTTTCCACAATTATAATACTGTCCTCTAACACGATTTTATAATTAACTGCATAATTGTTCCTTTCAATAACTAATTATGCTAACCTCTTTAGTCTTTTCCATGAGTTCACTTAACCTATTTGGCTTCATACCAATAATTTTGTCTATTTCAGGTCTCTATTAACTTATACATACCTTTAACAATTTTTAAATCCTTCAATTTGGTTCAAAGATGGTTTGATCTTGTTTGACAGTTATATTTTCTTGAAATCTCTGTAAATATTTCAAATATAATGCATCACAACACCAAACTCGTCCGAGAGTGCACAAAATATATACCACATTTTTAAGGATTAGTATACTTCTCTATTACTTCTACTTACTATAATTATGATATTTATATATTACTTATACATAGTTAATAAAAAATACTGTATATTAGTATAATTTTATACAACAAAATGACGTTAATTATAATGCTGAGTACAAAACTCTACTATTGAAAATAGGACTCCCGATCCTCACATAAGCGGTGTTGCCACGTTCTTCAGCACGGCTAGTACTAGAGTCGGCTGTTCCAATGCTTATCAGTGTTTTTATTTTAATTCCTACCACCGATGGCGCTGTGATGTAAAGCCAGTTTCAATCGATACAATAGGATGTGACACGAAAATGGTACGGGGCTCTACAGCCCTTAAAGCGTGACACAAAAATACATTGCGTAAGTGGTCTATCTTATACGTTGTCTATGGTCGTACTATTACGACAGTGACTGCGAAAGTGTCGATCGCAATTACTTTTTATGACCACATTTGTCAATGATTGCATCTTTAATTAATTAATTAGTTGAAAGAAAAATTGCTCGAATAATGCCAAATTCTTGACAAGTTTAACATAAAACATTATTTTGTTGAACAGTTTATAATAGTTTAATATAACTTCGTTCCATTTTTGCCCAACAACTAATTGTTAGTCCTGAGACATGAAAGCGAGAATTATTAAGCGGTATATAGAAAATCTTCACTATACAGGAAACATTCCTGTGATGAATTTTTGGTTAAAGTAACTGAAACAAAAGCATATTCAGCATCAAGAACGTGTCATAATATAAATAATTCCTAATAAAATAGTTTAATAGTATGTGCAACATAAGTCATTGCCTACGTAACAAGCTTCCACGTTCACGATGACGCAACAAATGCCACGCTACTAAAGATTTCGTAATCAAAGTAATCAAAGACTTTCGAACCACCCGTACAACAGATGACTACTTCGTGGATTAGATTAATGAATGATTCGCTAATTGTTGATAAGTACACTTAAACACACAAATCGCGACTATACAACCTGATATGCGAGATTGCGCACGCAGCACGATAAACTTGGCATAAGATGACGTAGGTTAATACGGGTTTGTGTAACCTTGATCCATACGTTGCAGTCGTTCTCTTTCTCTCTCCTTCTTTTTCTCATACACACGCACGCGCACGCTATATTTCTCTCTCACACACACAGCCA
The DNA here is from genome assembly GCA_916610135.2 of Macropis europaea. Classification (NCBI taxonomy): domain Eukaryota; kingdom Metazoa; phylum Arthropoda; class Insecta; order Hymenoptera; family Melittidae; genus Macropis; species Macropis europaea. The sequence continues at coordinate 26,072,372 of OU744345.1, forward strand.
GGCTGTATCTTCCTCTCAGAAGCAGCATAGTGTTTCGCTTACACACAAACATTGTGTCACGTACGGACACACATTGTATATTTCGATCTCTCTTTTCACCCAACTGTCGGCTTTGACATATCGTTTAATTTCGAACGTTCGAAACGTACTGCTGTAACAAGAAAACGTGATACATATTCGCTCTAATCGGAAATTGAATAATACATTAGAAAATTCGTCTCCTTTATAGTACGATATTCATATTTGTCGAGTGATCAAAGAACATGGAACGAGGAAGTGCGGTGAAGGTATTATCGATTCTCCGGAACTCGTGAGTTAACGGTTTGTTTACACGAGCGTGGGGGAAATGCGCATGCGCGGCAGAACCAAAACAATAATAAGAGAGTAGAAGGTTCGTGGCTGGCGGATGAACGGTTGCCCGTTTTGATCACACGAAAGCATTTAATTCGTATTAACACGCCGAGCACAAAAATGTCGAACTCCTACATATTGTATTGAATTTCGATTACTCTGCACTCATCGAAATACCTATCGCGTTTTCATTGGTGCTGAATGTGTACACTGCGAGGTCAGACTTGCACCAAACCGTGCATTGTTGTGCAACGTGTATTTTAACTGAAATACAACCAAGTAAAAAGTGTTGCTAGTGCAATCCATAATTGGGATCACAGAAAAACAAAAGGGATATACGCGTTGAATGGATCATGGCACGTAAGACGTCGAACGTGTAGAGAAAACTATTCATTGAAATTGTCACAGTGAAATACCAGCAAAAGTTGATGATTTGTTAAACATTCGAGAAAGGGAGAGGCTCCAGAGAGGGGGAAGAACACATCGTGCGTATTTACCTAGTGAATCACGCGTTCCCTGCGATTACGAGACGCGACTGGTAGTTTAGGCCATCTATGTTTACACGAACGTTTCTAAATATATTCATAAACATCGGCGTGCACAGCTGAAAACATTGTACATGCCGGTCAGTCTGTTTCAATTATCTATCGATCAGTGTTTTGCTTGAGAATAGCAATTACAAGAAAGTCGTGTTTACAGTGAAAAAACGTTCGTTAGTGTGAGAGAGAGAAGACAATAACACGTAGAGTGCGGCCGAGAGCGTGGCTTTATTGTGCTCGCTGGTCGTCCGTGTTGTGGATGTGAGGTGTAAACACACCCGTGCCATTGTCCTTTTGTTCTTGTACAAAGAGAAAAGTACGACATGCCGAGCGCTGAAGAAACAACATACTTGATTGAAGTGATGCCAGACACGACACAGGGCTTCCTCTCTCGTGATGTGGATCTCCTTGTTTCACAAATCAAAGAAAATCTACGACTTTCCAGTTTGAAAGCCAAGTCTAGCATCAGTCACAAAAATCGACCTTCTCCTTATCAAATACCATCGAGGTCATGGGCAGACCCGAATGGCTGTGAGGTGTGCAATACGAGGAACGTTGGGACACACGATCATCGACATCACATAAATCATCATCATAAAAGAACCAATAACAGAGAGGATGATCCGTACGAGCTGTTACAAGAACTGCTCAGGGAAGGTGGTTTGATAAAAGAGGCCGTTAAGAGGCTTCAGGCGAATCTCGACGAGCTAGAAAACTCCGCAGAAGAGGAGGACGAAGAACGATCGACAGTATATCGAAGAAAACCATATTTTTATGATTCGGAAGATGAACAGTTGCCATCAGTGTACAAGCCGCTCGAGCTGTGAAACTGAATCATCTCCTTCGTATGGGATTTAAAGGAGGAAACTTTCGGTATTAATCGGAATCGAAATTTTCGGTGTTCCTAACTGTACTCGATTCTTTCCAATGTGCGTGCGAGAAAATGATCGCCAAGGGCAATAAGTTCCCCTTCGAAAGAAAGTACAACGAGGTAAACATAATTAGCCAAGAACTCGCCTTACATGGCCGTGTTTGTAAATATGGTATGTTGTTATTCGGAGCGGTTTCACACGCGGCTTCGTGCGACTTCGGTAAAGATCGGCAGTGTATGGACGATCCACGAGGCTTACGTGGAGATTTACAGCCGCCTTCATGCGAGCCCTAGAACTTCGTATTTAATGAACGATATTCAATTACAAATTCATCCTCTTTTTTTTTTTAAAATAGAAACAGTTCCTGAGTGTTGCTCGTGTCCAGAGTAATGGAAGAAATTTCTGATAGTCAGATGTGCATGTACGTTTCGTTTACCAATTCTTTCGTTCGGAATCTTCGATTTATATCGAGTATTCTGCATTCTTTTTCTAGTTACGCAGATACTTTGATAATACACGGAATAGAATTACTTAAAAAGAGACATTACAATCGATCTACGGTAAACGATAACATGCACGAAGTAAAATCCTATATTTATGTAACTGTTACCTCTGTTACATGTCTATAGCTTTTGTAATAATGTAAAGTATCGAAAAGTGCACGCGTATGTGCGAAAAGTGTCCTATAGGGTATTAGTAGAAAATTTACTCGACCCGTTCGAGAGCTCTTATGGTCCAGTTACTATCAGAGCAATTATGATTAAATCGTTTGGAAATTAACCAACGAATTTGAGCGCCTTTCCGCGCGGTAATATCGCTACTCGAAAGATAGTGTGATCTCATTTTTTTTTGTATGTGCAACGACTGTATGATTTGATTGAGAGTAACAGCAATATTTGTTGGCTTAATTTTGGCTAACAAGGAGAAGTTGCAATCGGGAGGAACACTTTTTGAACAGGGCTTAAAATGTAGTGGTTAATGAATACAAACAAATCTCAAAATATGAACACATTGACTGCCACAGTGATAATTTCCATACCTAGTCAGATACATTATAAGATGTTTTTTTAATATCAATTCTTACCAATGAAAATATTGAATTATACGTTCGTAAAATGATCAGTCTGCAAAACACTTAATTTATTATTCATTTTTAAGGTCCCAAAAATATCTCTCCTGAGCCGCAGGTCCATATCAATTTAACCCTGAATTCTTGGGTTTACATTATTCTTAACTCACAATTAGTTCCTGAGGTCTTCATATTGACCATTCACATGTAATAGGCTATCATTTCAGGGTAAATATATATGATCTTTGTATTCAAAGGATAATGGGAAAACAAACTTGATTCACATTATAAAATTCTTCTGTCTAATTATGTATTTCTGATATTATCCATGCATATAGAATAATTTTTTCAAACACCTGGCAGACAACTGATGATCAATAATGGAACGGATTTGTATAATGTTAATACGAAGAATATTATATTAATATTCTTCAAATTTGCAAGTTCCATTAACAAAATCGCTGTTTCTAAATCTTTTGGCTATGCTTTATTTAATAATAAGGTTTTATTTGCTGTCACATGAATTGAAACAGATCATTATTTTATGACAAGAATAGAATTTATTTGTCCAGAAAGCTTATCTAGTAAAATTATTAATAGAAAAGTTATAATTGAGTACTTTCATTGTACTTTATTTATTTTAATTACATTTATGTTCATAAGATGTTCACTGCACGTTGAACAATACGTAGCTCTGTCAAGTAATACAGTAATTTTATACAGTTCAATATTTTTTAAAAATGAGTAAAGTAATAAAAGAAAAAGAAATTTGATTAGAAGAAAGAATGAAGTAACTAGAAATAAGAAATAGATAAAACAGAGTAAAATGAAATAAAAAGCAAAAGTTACCACTGCATCCATTGTCACCCTTGAAAAATTGGTCAGCTTTTTAGGGATTCCAGATACCATGACTTTAATGGTTAAAGTCATTGCCCATAAAATTAGCTGGCGAAAAGTCCTTAATACTTTAGGATTTGTTTATAATTATCAGCCAGTATATACAGCGTGTCCCGTAACATGTGAGTATCACTTTAGGGATGGTTTCAGCACATCAAAAGAATAAAAAGAAGTTCATATAAACATATGCCGTATTTAATTTTGTTTCTGAGTTATAGCGGTATTTTCGGTTATTTGATTTTGAATATAAAAATAACATTGACAAACTTTTTTTTAAGATATTTTTATAAAAATGTAATAAATCAAGAAACTAACAATTAATAATAATCACTAGGACCTTTAGCAACAACACACTCAAAGATTTTCGAAGTGGCCTCTTTTGGCTTTGATACAAAGGCGCAAATGCTTCACAAAATTTTTGATCACAGCGTGCAACTCATGGTTATTTTGTTCAATTCCGCCAACAAGAATTGCTGCTGTGACTGCAAACTTTTGTGGGGCTTTGCATATGCTCTGATCTCCAATACCGACCATATGGAATAATCCATCGGGATTTTTTTTAGTTAAACTACCTCCGTCTGTCGAAAGAATTATTGCAACACAAAACCTGCTATAACTCAAAAACAAAGTCAAATAGGACATATGTTTATATGAACTGTTTTTATTCTTTTGATGTGCTGCATTGATTCGCATATGTTATGGGACATCCAGTATATTTTAAGCCTGATCTCATCCAAAAAGTAATAGTCCTGAATGATAACTTCTCTTTGTAAATTTGATGACTGTATACATTACATTTTATGTATCCAAGTATATTTAGCAGACTATTGAGGAGACAACTGGCTTGTCATAAAGTCAAGCATACAAGCTCACAAGCTTGTTGTTATAACATATAGATTTACATTCGCTCTGCATACTTATAGCATGGTTATTCATCACTATCAATTGTTAGCGATGCAATAAATACCATAAGCGCGTGTAAATTGTTGTAAATACATGTGTGCATAAACATGTTCAGTTTATCAGTATAGCATGACTTATTTCTGATATCAGAATTGGATTGGGTGTTTCATCATGTATAGGCATAAGTTTGCCAGTGACTTTGGTATGTGAAAATAATGAAAAACATTTATATAAACGTGTAACACACCTGATGCTGTTTTTGAGTTACAAGTGTTTTTGAGTTTCAATGCTTCCAGTTACAAACTAAACTAGTATAAGTTACAAATTATTAACTAGTATACTAATTTGACTCAGCACTTAACTATTGTTCAACAGTCTTGCTCCTATTCTAGCATTGATGGTTAAAAAAGTTCTACTCAGTGACTGATTTCTATAAATATTTATAAAGAATATATATTATAATCTACTTTATAAAGTATTTTATGTTAAAAGTTGGAATTTGTTTATTGTTGAACAACTTAGCCTTGGAAGGTAGAATTCATTGTTTTTGTGAATCACTGTAGACTTCTTTTTAAAGGGACAATGTTATTTCAGTTTGTGGCAAGAGCAACTCAAATACAAAATTCGATATGACACGTTTATGTCAATTCTTTTCATTATTTCTGCGTAGTGAATTCACCCGTGAAGTCCACATGTCAGAAAACAGCCTGTAATATCATTGCAAGTTCAAAAAAGTGACATTTACATCATTCTGACATTCATGTCTGTGTATTAAATATATATGTTACCAGATTCAACAAAAGAAACTGGAAACATGCAATCGTATGTACGAATGGAGAAGTGTGATGATTTTTTGGTGTATGTGGTAGTATGTGCACAAGTATGAATGTGTAGAAACAATGAGAGGTTGGTCTTTAAGTATATAGTTAAAGTGTAAATGAAGAGAATTATATCTCGTTGTGATGATTGGATTTGCCATTCAGCAAATCTTTAATTATAAATAAAGAAGATTGAAATTTCATTCTAAGCAATGTTTCACATTTTTTTAGTTTATGTCACCTCAATCATCCTCAAAGAGTAACAAAAATTCAAATAGTATAAATATACATATTAAAAAATCTGTTAGGTAATGAAAACTAATTATAAAATATTCATTTTTATTGCAAACCTGTAAGTTCCTATATTTTCAGTTTATTTAAAATTCTTTTGTTTTTAATAACATTATTGATACAATGTACACAATATATTTTGAAATAGCACATTTTGCTCTCTTAGTATTTCTAGAATTATGTTAATATTATTGTTAATATTTGCTATTAGGAATATAAAAATATAAAGAAACATACATAAAAATTCTATTTATATACTTCACCATACCATTGTTCTAAAAATTCTTCCATAAATAGAAATTGTAAAAATATATAGTAGATTAATTATAAATAGTAATATCAAATAGTTAGATTATGTAATGTACTAGAACTATTATAAATCATAGACAAATATAAGTAATGAGTAAACGCAATTGTTTACATGATATTTTCTTACATCAAATTTATATCTGTAAAATTAAATTTAAAAAAAATTTGTAACATTAAGAGCCAATTATTGTTCTTGAAATTTATAAACTTGTTTAACTAATTGATGAAAGTGATAATCTAATTTATAATTATAGTCCACAAATTTTTTATGAAACTCACAAACAAGAATTCATAATGACTCAAAAAAAATCTATAAAACATTTTTGTTTTTAAGTAAAAGTAGACAAGTGCAGAAATCATTATATGCAAGTAATTTGCGTAAGCAGTATTAGTTATAATTAAGCGTATTCTTGTCATATCTGTTGTAATTACAAGTTATTCATTACATCTATTTAATACAATGTTAAAAATAAATAATTGTTGGCAATACATCAATCATCTTTTAACACAACCGATAGTAAGAATTGGAGATTTGATATTTTTAAATAGTAAATTGTATAATGCAATTTCATCCTAAAATAATTAAAGAAAATAAAAAGGCAGTAACTCTCATCACAAGTGTTTAGAAAACTTAAAATACCAACTTTAGCAACTTCTGTTTATTAGAACTATGAATTGATATTAAAATTCTATTAAACGATATATAAAATGCTTTTCCTCTATAATCTTTATGATTTTTTTTAAGTCTTATCTACTATTCTTTTAAACTTTAGTTCTATTTTTCTTTCTATTACTATTGTAAGTTTTTACTTTGAAATGAAAGTAAGTTTTGTAATAACCAAAGCATTACTTTCACAAATTTTAAACAGAAACAATAATTGAACTAATTAAGTCTGTTTTCAATTGGCATCCATCAGTAATTATTCATTTAGAAATATAATTACTATGTGGTATATTTATTAATATTCTAAGAACTATCCTCCATGTATGTACTTTATTTTGCTTTTGATTTATTTCTGACTGACTTGTGGATTGATTTGGGTTTGTATATTGAATATACAAGGTGTCCCAGAGATTTATTATAATGTTAATATTCAGACACTCATATCTTGATAATAATTCAAGATGAGACCTATGTTACTGTGTTCTTTATCATAATGAAAAGTTCCATACCCAGTTTGGCATATGAAAATGAGTTTTTATAAATAAGTAACATTAAAGATACAAATATTTAGATTATTTCTTGACCTTTTTATTTTATATTATTGTCTGACAACTCAAACTTAAGAACTACATACAAGATCCGCAAAGAAATTACTACAGTCAGAAAATGTACTGATACATTCTTATTGCTATGTATATAAATAGGATCATTTTATTTCAAATCACCTAAAAATTCATCAGACAAATGCATTATTTATAATAACAATTTTTTATCGCTTGATAATTAAGTCTCACTTAATCTCGTCTATGGGTCCCAAGCCTGAGTTGTCAGGCAACATCATTGTGACATTAATGTTATTCGAAATTTATATAACAAAGGTTAGCAGTTATTTAAAACAATCAGATATGATACGTGAAGCACACAACCCACATGACACAAAACGTTTTAATACAACATTTTGCATTTAAAATTAGCTCTTAGATGAAGTATTTCTATTATTTCCCGGATCGCTGTATATAATACACACAGGAGTATCGTTTCTGCTTAAAACAGTTGTAACATTATTTCGGGTTTTTATAACAGTTTCAGAGAAATCCTTATATAACAATTTTTAATAGTTAATTGTCGAACTGTGTCAGTTTCTGATGACAAACATCCGAGTTTTCTACTTTAAACAAATTCAAATTATAATAAATGACAAAACAATGTAGGTCGACATAAAAATATATAGATATAGGTACATATTTACACTGACAATAAGAGAAACACGGTTGCCAAACTTTACACTCAAAATGTGAGCGCTTGTAAAAGCGATTCGACGGTTTAAATCCATCACCACAGCCGACTCTAGTACTAGCCGTGCTGAAGAACGTGGCAACACCGCTTATGTGAGGATCGGGAGTCCTATTTTCAATAGTAGAGTTTTGTACTCAGCATTATAATTAACGTCATTTTGTTGTATAAAATTATACTAATATACAGTATTTTTTATTAACTATGTATAAGTAATATATAAATATCATAATTATAGTAAGTAGAAGTAATAGAGAAGTATACTAATCCTTAAAAATGTGGTATATATTTTGTGCACTCTCGGACGAGTTTGGTGTTGTGATGCATTATATTTGAAATATTTACAGAGATTTCAAGAAAATATAACTGTCAAACAAGATCAAACCATCTTTGAACCAAATTGAAGGATTTAAAAATTGTTAAAGGTATGTATAAGTTAATAGAGACCTGAAATAGACAAAATTATTGGTATGAAGCCAAATAGGTTAAGTGAACTCATGGAAAAGACTAAAGAGGTTAGCATAATTAGTTATTGAAAGGAACAATTATGCAGTTAATTATAAAATCGTGTTAGAGGACAGTATTATAATTGTGGAAAATTTTCTCACCACCCTAGGGGTATTTACCATGGCGCATAACCTTTTTTTTATTATAATGGGTGGTTCGCCAATAGCCATATTCCACTTTATAAAATAAAATTAATATTTTTAAATAACACATAACTTTTGTATTCATAAAGAAATAAAGTATTACATTTTGAAATAATAATAATAAATAATCTTGAATATTATTAATAACGAAACATACTCTTGACATACTACTATTAAAACCTTAAATCTTGTGAAATAGTACATACTAAGCAAATAAATAAAACTCTATTAATGTATTAAAACATATTGAAAAGAATAAGTTAAATATATACATAAAAATTAGTGTTTTAAGAAAAGTGAAATTAAAAAAACCATTGAAAATCTAGTTCCTATTCAAAGTTTTTAATTTTACGATTTTTAGAAGTAATGTCTGCACGCGTTTCCAACTGACTAGTATTTAAAGCTTTTACATAATCGTTTAATAAAATATTTGAAAAAATTGATAATAATTTAAACAAAATACTGTGATAAGCTTCACCACAAACGCATGTATCTGAAAATGCTAAATAATGTATATCTGATTGAATACTAATATATGTTAATTTATATAAAATATGTTTATGATTTTCAGATTGCAAAAATTGAAATTCCAAATAACCATCATTTATTATGGCCTCCATTATTGCATACATATGAATAAATGAGGCTATCACTTCTTCAGTGGGAACAGAAAGGCCCCATCTTTGTAAGTGATCAAAATATATATCGCCTACAGTTTTACCTTTATCCTCCACAATTAATAATCGACATATATTGCAATTTAATTTTTAGCAACAGAATGGGACCCATACCAGGATGTGTAAATTTTAATGGAATCATCAACAACACAATCGGACAAATATGCGGAATCGAAGATTCCTAAAAAACAAGTTACATCAATGGAAAGATCATGAAGATCGTTACTATTATCATCACAAATTCGAAATTTATTTTTGATTTCAGTAAAAAAAAAAACGAACTTGCCGATTTTGTAAATATATGTTTTTATCTAATATTTTCCTCATCTTTGGGGAATGAAAATATAGAATTGTAATTATTATCTTTTAAAATACTATCATAATTTCCCTTGCAATTGGGAACACAGCAACGCCGTGGCATTATTGATGAATATATGAAATTTATAAAAAAAATATATGTAAAACAAAAAGTCCAAAAATGCTATAGATTATATTAAATAAATGTGCTACACACAAAAATAAGAATCTGTAGAGTTAATATAAATAAATAAATCACCTGGAATATTGCTCCGTTTTTCACATTTAAAGAACTTCATGACTATATTAATATAAACATTTGAAAGATAGGCGAGAAACCGAAAGGCCGGTAGAGGGAGACTGTGTAGCCGGGAGTCCGAAGGCCGGTGGGTAGTGGGAGATTGTTATGGTAGTTGGGTTAGGTACATCGAAACCGGACTCCCGCGCTGTTGCCATTTTGCCTTCAGCACGGCTAGTACTAGAGTCGGCTGTGCCATCACGTGTTTTGTTAGGGCTCATTTCCAGTGCTCGCGACTCGAAATGCCGCGACTCTCAAGTGGCTTAACGCCACATGGGGGCGACTCCGAAACATCTTTTAGTGCCAGATGGGCGCATAGGCGACCGGAGCAGGAGATTTTTTATACATAGTGTCTTGCATTCGGCGAGCCTTGGCCAGGCACTGTCACGGCAATACCTATTGTGTCGCACCGCTACACGTACCCTGTCAATACCAGCAGTACTTCTGTATGAGCTTTCATGATACTTTTACAACATATTTGAATACTTAAACGATGTGTATTCATTAAAGCATTTTTATTAATACTTTCATTAGTTCGACTAAACTTACTTAGAAAGGACATTACCGAAGTGTCAATCGCCGATTTTAATGAAATTTTTGTGGGTATAGTTCTCAGAAAAATGTTTGACCCATATTCTTCTATATCGGCAATCGTCCATATCTAGGGGGTGAAAATATCCCCAGAAGTTGTGGTCGAAAAACATATTGTACGGTATATCTCAGAAACTATTGGTCCTAGAAAAAAAGTTTAAATGTACGGTATGCCTATTTTTTAATGCTGAATCGAGCTGTATAATTACTTAGTTCAAACGGGTTACGACCTGGCTGATCCTCTTATTTATGGAACGTGTATATTGATAGTTAACAAATCTATTGCTTAGGAAGTTTAGCATTTATTATGATTGAGGTTCTTTTTACGATCAAGTTATAAAATATGTTGCCGTAATAAGGTCGAATGAAAGAAGTGGAAATTCTGCCATCGACCGTGGATTCGGTATACGGTATAAATTGCGTTGTTCTTAATTGTTTACTAAGTTGGTTACGGATTGACTACATGCAGTAAATTTGATCTTTTTTTATAAAACTTATAACATAACATTTAAAAAGTAATCCTGTATAACACATTCGATATATAGCGTACACAAAAAATTCTAGAATTGTGCCAACTTCTCTCGGTTTCCGGAAAAGGACCCGCACATGTGGATACCACGTGCAGTAGGCCCAGCCGAAGAGGACAAGGTTCACCCACGAACAATAGCCAACCTTCCTCGGGTTTCTGAAGCACTATGGCATTCGGTCGCGATGAGAGTCGCGCCTGTATTTTCCAGCCGCGCGCGGCTCGAGTCGCAGCCGCGCCTGTGGAAATAGCCCCATAAGCCGCAATGTATTTCAAAATCGCGCGACTGGCAGTCAAGTGCAACTGGTCGAGTGGAAAGAGGGTTCCAGACTTAAAAGTCGCGCGCGGCTGGCAGTCGCAGCCGCGCCTGTGGAAATAGCCCCATAAGCCACAATGTATTTCATAGTGGCGCGACCGAGGGTCGCGCGTGGCTAGTCGCAAGTGGAAATGAGCCCTTGAAGCTCTCGCAACGTCGCAATTAGAGATAATGTTATCGAATTTCAAGTGGATATTCACGTAAAAAAAGCGATCTGACACGATCCAGGATAATTGTTGTATCTGAATACCGTATGAAGTATCAAGTACATTGTTTAGTTTTTGTTAAAATCGGTGTTCTAAAGGAATTCTACTAGTCTGCTACGAACGAATCGATGAATAGTAAAAATAACATGGAGGAAACACATTTGTATGTATAGAAAATTTACTGAATGTCTTGTGTCTTGTTACCCTCGAAAGAAATCGCTTATTGTTAGATGTAAATATATATTTATTGTATCTACAACAAAGAAGTCATTAATTGGCCATTATGTTTGAATCGTGTTTGTTCTTTCACATTTTTGTCATCCTTCATCTTTGTTCTTTTTTTCGCTAATTTATTCTATAATACATATTGCTTTGTAACTCGATTGATATAATAATTACGATATGACAGTTGTTTGTTAATTTTATAAAATAAAAATTTATTGTATATGTTCAAAAAATTTGGAAAGACATAACCCTTTCACTGCTGAATTCATTGCAGTTGATTAGTTATGTATGTTATGAGCTATATATGTTGAATTTATTTCACGTTACCAGCGACGGATCTAACATTCGGCAATTATGTGTTCAAGTTTTTCGTGTTTTATTCATGGTTCAAATTTTGAAGGAGTTAATCTAAAATCTTTTAAAATTTTATCGTTTATGTTTATCTTATTTTTTTATTGTTTTATTCTTATTTATTTGCCTGTTTTATTTCTTTTATTTTTATAAAAAACAATGAAATTCTAAGTTTGCACGAAACCAATGGAGACGTCCGGTGTTTATTAATAAAGTCGTAATAAGCAATGAAATTCTACAACAGTCCATCTGTCAATCACTACAGTGGTTCATAGCATGAACGACGTACCACGACTGAGCCAATATAGCGTCTATTAGCATTGTATTTAATACCCTCCGATTTGAATCTTGAGGTAATGGACACTGGGAATATTTTTTGTCTAAATTTTAAGACCATTAATATTTTGATTTTAAAGAAAACTATATTTTTATTAACATTATATTGTAATTGAGAATAAAACGAATCTAAAGACATATTCTAGCATTATCTTCAGAGAGAATTTTTGTTAATCTTGATACTTAAAGGCGGGACTCATGAACCCCTCAGTATAATTTAATTAAAATTAATTTTTCACTGTGCATACTACTTGATATTGTTTCACATCTCCATATTCATAGAATTCACAAAAAGATCAATGTATTTGTTTTGTAATTTATCATATTGTAATAATATCAAAAGTATGTTATTCTACATAATGGTAATTCGTGTATGGCGAATTTCTGTATAGGGTGGATGGAAGAAGTGGTATAACCAATTAAGATATGGTTCTATATGAAAAGATAAACCACAAATATAAAATAAAATTTGTTTACTTAGGGTTTCATTTTCAAGAAAATAAAGTTAACATGTTTTCACATAGAATTAAGCCTTGCACTGTTGCACCACTTATTCTACTCTGCGTAGTTTGGAATTAAAAACACCTGATATGTCACAGACATAATCAGATGATTCTTCGAGGTGTTCTACCTCTTTTAACAAATGCTACTGAGTTATGTAAGGACTGATGAAGGAAGACGACATGTAATATTTTATGAAATAAAGCTTTACTTTTTATAACAGTGATTTATTTACAAAGATGCCCATTGAATTACTTAGCATCCTTCAAACTTGTAAACCTTCTTTCTTTGAAGAAATGGTAGCAAAGTAAGATTATTGTATTAATCGATTGTAACACAAACAGTATCCGTTTGTTATGCACATATTATTTATAGCATTACAAATTCTACTTATTAAATCAGTGTGGATAAATTGGATATTTATTATGAAAGACTAAAAGAATGTATTTTAATATTTTTAATACATAAAAAATTATGGGCAGTGAATGTTTTATAATATTCACTTTAATCCTTAAAGTGAATGGAATTGTTGATTTCCATTGAAGAATTCCATTGAAATCAATGGAAAAATTAGTACCTGGAATCAATGATCCCTACATGGGCAAAATGTGAAAAAAATTCTACCAAATTTATGAAAGTATTACTACCTCTCTCCTATGTAAAAACCAATTTTATGAGAACAGGTGTTGCAGTGATATGTAGATACATATTTTTCTTGCTTACTTTTTGTGTTTAAATATATAATGCATCTCTTACACTTTTTTTATGATGCATTGTATGTAATTTTCTATTCCACCTATCTTCCTCAGAAGAAGATGATTGCTTAGCCCATTCTATTGTTTCGGTTGGAGTGAATTTGGTCTACCATGTTAAAGAAAGAACTTCTGTAAACGGCAGTTGGCAGATGGCCATAGATCAGTGCTAGGATGAGTGACCATCTTTAGTGCTTCTGTGATATTCTTGACATATGGTGGTTCAGACAGCACCTAAAACTGTAGGTCCCCTGACTAAATGACTGTAGCAGTCAATGCTGGGTTACATAGAAGAAGAAAGACTTCTTATGTCTAATGAACAAATACCATAAATGTTTGAGAAAAAGATTTCATGTAGCAAAAGTATCCTATTACATTTGTAAGAGATACAAAGTAATTGAACCTGTTGAGTGCAGTTTATCACTTGATTGTAAAGGATCAAAAAAATACAAAATTATCTATAATCATATTATCTGTATTGTGGATGTCAATGCATTTGTGAAAAGGAAATTTGTTTTTAATTCTTATTTGTACAAAACAAATGTTAGTAAAACCCAGGATTATTTATTATTTCATCATCTAATAAAATGATACATATCTATTTCAGGGATGCAAAATCTTACTTTCAGAGGGGAAACCATACTCTGAAAGTGCCTATGTCACTTTTTCAAAGCAATCGTAAAAGATTAGTTACACGTATCAAAGAAAAAGTAGATATAAACACAAATGGTTTTATCATTCTTCAAGGAGGAGTTGAAGTTCCATTTAATGATACAGATATAAATTGGCCATTCAGGCAGGTAAACAACTTTCTGATGCATGATACATTGACAAAATGCACAATTGTTTATACATCATTTTTTTATAGGAATCATTTTTTCAATGGTGCTTTGGTGTTGAAGAACCAGAATGCTATGGCGCTATACAATTGACTAAAGGAACTTCGATTCTGTTTGTACCACGATTACCAGCAGAATATGCAATTTGGGAAGGAAAGTTGCACACTTTGGAAGATTTTAAAAAGCAATATGCAGTAGATGAAGTTTATTATACTGATGAAATAGCTAAAATTTTAAAGGCAAAACAGGCCTCTCTTCTATTCACTTTGGTGCGTTTTCTTCCAAGATAAATATTTTCATGTATCAAATTTTCAGAATTCATTTCTGTACAAATACTTACATTCTAACTAGTTTTTATCTACATTTACAGAATGGTCAGAATAGTGATAGTGGTTTGCATACTCAAGAAGCAGTTTTTGATCACATCAATGAGTGAGTATTATTTACTTTTAATATTTATTTTGACTAAGCTGTGCCACAATGTTTTATGAGCAGAAGTAAACAAGAATCTTATATAAACATGTCATTATAAATGCGGTATTAAACAATTATAAGGAAAAGTATCAAATATAAATTTGTAAGAATAGTTAAGATTTTATGAGTCTTATCATTCTATTTTAAAATGATTGCAACGCCCTCTTTCTCCCGCCGCACGTCTTGGCCCCCGTGACGGCCGTGGTGCTCGACACGCTTCAGGCGCGTACCATTTGAACCGCGCGTGGCACATTAGGGGGACACTCGTATCCTATTGTGTAAAATAAATTTTGACGTCATCCATGAAGTACTATTGTCAGTACGTTTTTTTTCTACCAGTGATATCCCTTGTAGACCTATTTCGCAGTATGGAATTATTGCATTACAATAACATATATATGTAAACCTATTTACACGATAGGATACGAGTGTTGTCCTAATGCGCCACGCGCGGTTCATATTGTACGCGCCTGAGACGTGTCGAGTACTAGGGCCGTCGCGGGGGCCAAGACGCACGGCGGGAGAAAGAGGGCGTTGCTTCAGAAAATCGGCCGAAGCGAGCAGTTAATTCCAATGCCTAATTTAAACTAAAAAAAAAAACCTGGAACACCCTATATTTATATATGACAAGAACTTTTACTTCTTTCATTTTTTTTTTTACTGTACAGATTTAAAGTGGACAACAAAATCTTGTATCCAGAAATATGCGAATGGTGAGTATTCCAGTATAATGATACATGTATGTCTTCTGAGTAGATTGTAGATGTTCATGCAATTTAATAAATAAAAATAGATAAAATGTATGTATTATATAAAAAGAGCAAAATAAAAACAGCATTTTTAAAATCTTTTTAAAACGAAATATATTTTTGCTGAAGCCTTTTTACTTACCTATAATAGAAAATACAAGTATTAATACTTCTAAATCGATATTTGCATAAACATCCACAGTTTACTTACAAGTTATCTGTTTTTCTATAAAGAATTGCATTTGAATTTGTAAATGTATATGTGACGTATTATAAGTTGTTTTCTTGTAAATTTAAATGATTTAACAGTTTTGGTCAAATCCTTTTACGCAACAAGCAAACTATGAATAAGGACAATTATTTTTTTTTTTAATATTATCTAAAACAATTATTTTGTAGAGAAACATTACCAAAAATTGTATAATTTTCCAAGATATTCCAGTGTACTGATCAAAGTAGGACACCCTGTATAACAATAAAAACTGATCTAATTCCTATGTTGTACTGTTGCTTTAGTTTAGAATTCTTAAAGCATCTCATAGAATTTAGTGCATTATAAAGTTAACATGCTTTTGATTTGTAAACATACCAAATACATCTTAAATATACAGAATGGTTTTTGTAAAATCATTGGTTGTCTTCAAAGTTTAAAGGTGTTCTGTAGCAAATAAATGTTTCGTAAAAGAAATTTCAATATAGTGAACTCTTTAACAATATATGAATGTATGTGAATCTTTAATAATATTTTGAATTTCTATGTTTCATCATTGTATTTACATTTTTTACTTCAATCTCATAGTATATATTTATTCAGTTAACCGAAATATAATGAGCTCCAAATTTTTAGTTAGAATTAAGAAATAATTAAGCGTGGTCTTGAAAATTGAATAAAGCAAAGATATTTTAGAAGGATATCACACAATAAACAATTTGAGGTTTATACCATAAAATTTACTTGCTATTTTTAGTAAGTTTACTCAGGGATACTATACTAGTAATAAGATTAACTGTGTGGTTAAATTATTTTAAATAATTGGATAAAATACTTTTACTTTAAATTTGCTTTTTCACCTACTGTATTTTATTTTGTAAGTCTAGAATGTTAGAAATTTGATCTTGTACAATGGTGATACCTCAAAATGAATAGTAATTTATTGAGTTTAAATTAAATCGTATAAATGATGAAACACTACTAATAGCATCATTTATCTAAGGAAATGTATTTTTAAATTTTAACGCGGTAACATTTTCTGAATCGATCTTATTAATTTTGTGAAGTTATCAGCTAATACGAAAAATACAAGTTATCATCGATAAGACGATCGTGTTATTATTGATTTGTCATATCGATATTTAGCGTTGTAATTTTTATTTAATCGAATTTCCTTTTTGACGTCTGTTATAAGTTTTTCTACAAAGTTTTTGATAATGATTCTACATTTCCAAATTTACTCGCTAAATTGAAAGTACCTGCAAAACTGCAGTAACAGTTTGAGAGCGTGTAATGTGAATTAAAAAAAGTTACACTTAACATTTCATAAAAGTTATTCTATGGAGTTTGATTTTCTTCTACTATAATTAAAGAAGGTATATTGAATAAAATAAAGAGTTTATTGAACCTATATTATTAAAACTAATCTTACTAGATGCTTATCTATGTAGATGATACTAGCTGGTCATACATGGGCAAAATTTCTAATGCGTGTTCACATGCAACCATTTGTTTTAATTTCTAAACTCAGAAAACGATGGTACGAATCTAATGGTGGAAAATATATCGGCCAACAGATTCTAATGCAAACTAGTATTCTTGTACAGGAAGGCCCAGAGATAGAAGAAGTGCCCTTAATTGTACGAAAAATCAGTGATGTCAAAGCTATGTGTAACAATAAGGATAAACAAGACACAGCTCCTGTACACATGACTACGTTTCCTGATACAATCAAGCCAAGTGATCAGTTTACAGTTCATAACAAAAATGATTTGAATTCTGAAAGTAATGTTGATGAAAAAAATAAACAATTAAATAAAAGAATAGACATTGAAACCGATGAAGGGACTGCAATACTGTTTTGTTCTAATCTTGAGAGTTTGAAAAACTCAGATATAGAAGAAATTTTACAAGAATTGCAATCATTTAATGTAGGTGGTAATATAAATTCAGTATTAGAAAAAAAAGTCACACATGACATAAATTGCAAAGTGGCTTTAGAAGGACTAAAAAAAGTTATAGATATTGAAAATAATTGGTACAGGCAGAAATCTAATAAAATGCTAAGAAATAGACCGTTGGAAGTTGATACCACTACAAGGGACTTCATAATGAAACAATTAGTCAAAGTACTTATCAACAGTAGCGATAGCGAGATGATACTACAGGGACTTATTGCATTAAAAAGGGATAAAGTTAGTCCATCTAGGAATGTATGTAGAGATTGGATGTGTGATGAAGCTTTGAGTCGAGCAACAGATGCAGCATTTACTCCTGCACAGTTAATAAATTTGATAAAAGTTTTATCATCTTATAAGGATTCCAAGTATCGAAAGTCAGTAGATGCTTTGTGGGTTGGTATTCTACTGAAAGAAGAAGAATTGAATTCACACACATTAGTAGCACTGTTTAAAATGTTGAAATATTTCAATCGGAGTAAGAACATGGTGAAACTTATACTCGAAAGAAAGCTTGCTGATCATTGGTTAAAATTAACAGGTACACAGATAGCAGAAATACTAGATTCTTTTGATGATGATTACTCAGCAATGAAATGTTTAATAAACGCCAGCAAATGGACAAGTATAAGCATGAATACATCCAGTGAAAAAGAATTATTAAACTTTATAAATAGTTTGAATGCAAAAGATTACATTGACAATAGAATTGAAAGTTCTTTACAGGAATATCTGAAAGATAAAGTATTGGAAATTGAAGATTCAAACTTAATCGCAGCAATTATGAGTTACTGTGAAAATTTACAAATTAGAAATCAATGCATTTTGTCTAAATGTGGGGAATATTTTATAAACCATGGTATGGATATACCTACTTCGTTATTGTCATCAATTCTCACTCCGTTTGGACAATTGTATGTACAACCACCAAATGTTACTCAATTCTGGAAAACGTTCGATGATGTATTGTCAGTGAAATTTCATAACATGAAAATAGATGATGCTCTAAACATTTTTCTTTCCTGCACATATTTAGAAAAGTTTCCAGTGAAATTTTTTGATAGAATATTTATCTCTCAGTTACTTCATAAATTTAATTTGAAAAATCGTTCTGTTTTCTTCAATTATATAAAGAACAAATTGAAACTGCTCGATATTACCATGTCTTTGGAGTGTAAGGATTATAAAAATTTGAATTTCCCTTTGGAGAAGATAGAAAAACCATTATTCTTAGACGCTCGAATTAGAAGAGTAGTTAATACGATATGTCAACCATTAGCTTCTTTGATAGGAGGAGAACACAAATTAAGTAAAAATGTAATCCTGAATCGATTGCCATTTATAAATTTCTATGTATTGGATATACTAATACATCCCCACATGATATCGACTCCAGTCTTTCATTTAAATGTAGAACAGAAAAAGAATGTAAATACTGTGGTCTTAATTTATTTACCAGAGTATTACTGTAGAAATACACGTGATTTGATAGGACCTCAAATAATGAAAAAAAGACACATCAGAAAGCTAGGTTTTCGAGTTATGACATTGGACTATACAATATTACAGAAACTTTTGAATCAGTCTGGCAAACTATCATCTTATCTTCTAAAAAGTTTAAATTCTGTAGAAGGTGCTCTGTAACATGTCACTTTTTATACCAATTGTAACAATAACTTAATGACTGTGTTGTATGATACAGGAAATAAAACTTTGTGCATATCATAGTTGAATAATTTCTTATCAATTATTAATGAAAAAGGTGATTATTATTAAATGTTATACAAGGGAGATAATGTATAGTGTACTTTATACATATTATTTTTAATAAATCTTTATCTAATTAATAAATGTCCTAAACTGATTAATTTAAATTTGTAAATGTTTGTAAGATAGTATGTACAGTATATTGAAATTCTGCATATACTTTTTTTTCTAGCCGGGTTATAAAATCTCCTGAAGAAATTAAGGTTTTGGAGTATGTGATTAAAATAAGCTCAGATGCTCACAAGCATGTTATGCAAACAGTGAAACCAGGACTTGCAGAATTCCAAGCAGAAGCAGCTTTTATGCATTATGTATATTCTAAAGGAGGTTGCAGACACGTGTCTTATACATGCATTTGTGGATCTGGGCACAATGCATCCATATTGCATTACGGACATGCTGGTGCTCCTAATAATAGAGTTATAGAGAATGGTGACATGTGGTAAGTGTCATTTTATTTTACAGAGTGTTTAGAGTACGAAAGTTAATTGCTTTAAAAAATAAAATATTCAAAAACATTAGAATATTATGTTTACAGAACATATTTAGATATTCTATTTATACACGTTAGAAGATACTATACCAACTACAAGTCTAAGATTTTTATATTAGGTCTAATCGAGAAGAGTAAATTTTATAAATTAATATTTTATCCTATAATGTAAGCCTCTTCGACATGGGTGGAAACTATTGCGGATATGCAGCTGATATTACATGCAGTTTTCCGGCAAATGGAAAATTCACAGCTGATCAGAAAATAATATACAATGCCGTACTTGCTGCTCGTGATGCAGTAATGAATGCTGCGAAACCTAACGTTTCTTGGACAGACATGCATCTTTTAGCAAATAAAACCATGTTAGCTGTGCTAAAAGAAGGTGGTTTGCTATTAGGCAATGTTGATGATATGATAAATGCAGGACTAAACGAAGTCTTTCAACCTCATGGGCTTGGACATTTTATGGGACTCGATGTTCACGACGTTGGTGGATATCTTTCAGGACATCCAGAGCGTTCTTCAGCTCCTGGACTAAGAAAATTGAGAACCAGTCGCTTATTGCAACCTGGTATGGTTTTAACAATTGAACCAGGTTGCTATTTCATTGATTGTGTAAGTAGAAAAACATATTAGCGATGACGAATTAAACTATAGACATCAGTTAACATGTTGTCATGTTATTAAGTCCATTAATTTAATGGATTACTTATAATCTGTGTCTTGTAATGTTTATAAAACTGCACAAATTTTTATTATCAAGAAGAGATTGTAGTATGTACAATATTTTTGGCTATATTGTTGTCCTAACAAATTAGAAATATTTTACAATTAGACTATGAATATTAACACAAGTTAACATATGCAAATATGTAAAATAGATTTATTTTGGGAAATTAACAAAATAAAAAGTATAATGTTGAAATCTTTACAAAACTACAGAATTGTTCCTGAGTGCTTGTCTTTTTATCTACATTATAACATAAGAATATTTAAGACTTAAAAAAATTAAAATATACATGTCAGTTGTTAGATGCAGCCCTGAGTAATCCCGATCAATCGAAGTTCATTGTCGCTGAAAAACTGCAAAGATTCCGTGGTTGGGGTGGTGTAAGAATTGAAGATGACGTACTGGTAACTGAAAATGGAGTAAGAAATTTGACTGAAGTACCGCGCACGTAAGTTTGACAAAATATATAAATATGTACATGTATAATTACATGTTCAATTATTACATGATTGTTTACAATTTCTAACATTTTAATAATATTTTATTTTGTCCCAAATTATAAATACTGCCATTAAAACTGTTACAACGTTTTAAGTACCTGAAAATCATTCGCAATTTTATTTCTACATATTAAAGAACTCGTATGTATGTGTTTCCACATTTTTAGTTTTTTATAGATCAATCTATGGTTCTTATAGATGAATTTACTTTTCACATTCTAGTTAATAATTATGGAAAAGAACATCCAGCTCTTTATGATACCCACCGTTGCATTTTTGTTTTATTTTACGCGTAGTATTCGCCAAACAGGCGAAAAGTTTAAAAGAAATAATTTATGAATAAATGTTAACACAGTACAGTAATCATCTGCCCATTGCGAAAAGTTAGGGTCTGACGATCTGTAATAAGCGAACAGCTGGTCAACTTTCTAGTATTTGATCCTCTAATTTGTGGCGGCATTGACTAGATAAAGGAGGGTCTAAATGTGAGAAGTAACGTCCGTTTTTTATACGTCAGAAAACTATCGCCGCCTTTGAAGATATCGAAGCACTGCCCAAGTAAATTTTGTTTAAATATTTAAACAAATCATGAGATTATATGAAAAACAGCAAGTGTATATTTGTATAGGCGAGATTTCAATAAAAAAATTCAACTATCATTTGAACAGGATGTAAAAAAATAAGTTTCATGATTTTCAATGGTGAAATTCCATGTCGTGTTCGATAAAGTTTCTGCAAAAGAAATTTATTACAATATTCATTTTGACCATGAAATACAAGGTCAACTTTTTTTTTAATTCAGTGCCTTTTCAGAGCAACCATGTTTTTGTACATAAAGGAAACTTTTGAGCTTCAGCTGCAAACGTTACGACTAATTTCCATTCAATAAGCAAGGAAACATGTAATGAAGGTATTCAAAGTACCAAGACCGTCATTTAAGAAAAAAATGTTATTCTATAATCAACTTATAATAATCGGAATGAAGTCGTATTTGGTCTCATGCTGACCTCTAACGATTTCAAGAACTGATGAGGATGAATTCCTCTCAATGGACGGACAGATTTCTCTCGCAATGAGCAGACGTTTGCTGTATACGGCAGGGATGGCCATGCGGAGCGAGGCCTGACTGCCGGCTTCCCCACTCTGCGTCCACTCCCCTCACGTTGTGGTCTGGGTACGACGTCGATGTTATCCAGAGATTACATCTCTACTTTGATACACATCATTTGTCATATACGAATTCAGTTATCATCATATACAACATATTTAGATATTTGATAATTTAAAAATGAATTACAATATTATTTATTTTTAAGAAGATTCAGATAACTAATAAGCGCACTACATTAAAAGATAGCAACCTATCAAGTGTTGTACGCATTGCTATAATTGAATTTGAATTAAATATTTCGGATCTTCGTAAAAATAAATAGTATTGTAATAACGTTTTTAATTATCAAACAGATCCGAATAAGTGAATGTATATGATGCCCGCTAAGTTTGTACATGACAAATAATGTATATCTAAATAGAGATCTCTGGATAAAACTGATGTCACACGTAAAAAAATAATTATTCTGATTACGTGACTGTTTTTTGGAAAATTGTACCTACCGACAATTGCCGCCGTTTTCGAAGCCGTACCTAGACCACAGCCTACGTGAGGAGAATGGACGCAGAGTGAGGGTAGGTAGAGCCAGGCGTTGCTCCGGATGGCCATGACTGTTATACGGGGTGTTTCGCAATAGGTAGTACAATCGGGTAGTAAGTAAATCTATATAATAGAGCAAATTATAAGTATATAATTAAAGTTTCTGTTTGAAGTTTCGTTTTCTAAAAAATCGATTTTGATCATTTATGCATTACGGGCGGTATTGACTAACGCTGTTTCGACATGTTAAGACCAAAGTAAGCTTTCGTCTTTGCTTTGATTTTATTATCGTTGTGAGGTAGTTAAGAATAGGCCAGTAGAACAATGTTTATAGTTTCTATAATATTTATTTTGTTAATTTTTTAATTATTAAAACTATTGTTAATATTGCTACATATGAAATTGTGCCCTTCGTATCAAGTTGTAGCGTACATATTTTCAACGTAATTTTGCATTTCAGAAATTCAAATGTTAAAATATTACTTGTGCTTTGAAATTAAGTACTGTTCCATCCTATGTATAAATAACAGGTTAAATATGATCCCTTAAATAAAAATCACGAAATGTTAAACTCAACGTGTGGCAGGGTATTATTATACTATTATCGATTAGATTTTCTTAGTATATTTTATACAAAAAAAATACTTCAAATAATTAATCATGTCCTGAGAAATTTTTACAAGTATACACGAAAAAATCTATAGGTATAGGGAGATCGAAATTTCAACACATTTTCAAAATCGATTTTCTTAAAAACGAAACATCAAACAAAGAAATTTTATCTTATATATTTGATTTGTTTTTTTCATATAGAATTACCTTCTGTTTGTTTGTACCACTTATTGTAGTACAAAGTAAACAGACAAGAATTTCTGTCATATCTCTACGTATACAGGGTGAACCAATAAAAATGATCACTTTTAATATTTGAAACTATAGAACTTAATGAAAAATTAGTGAATCCAAATTGCAGATAGAGAGAAATCCACCATATGGTGATAACAATTTTTTCATAGGTGGGATCACTTAAAAGATATGAAGGTCCTCTATATTTTTTTAAATGGAATGCTATATTTTTATATCATCTTTTGATGGCAGCCGTTAAGTCGGATATAATAGTCTATGACAACTGTATTGTCGCCTGCATCTCGAAGTGTAGAAACAAAATAAATTATACTACGAAAATCTGTCCTTTAGAGATCTTCAAATATTTGTTTATACTTTGTACGTGATCATTACTTTCATTGAACTTTAAATGTTATTCCTAAACATGCATAATTTCATTACAGGGTTGAGGAAATAGAAAAGTGGATGGCCGCTGGTAAAGAATAATGAATTCGATCACAGAAAGAGGTATTCTTCAATGAAAGAAAGATATATCATAATCTACAGAAGTATTTGATCGAGAATTTTAAGCAAATAGTAATTATTTACATATTCTGTTCTCATGATACAAGAACAGTTGTGATATGAGATATAACGTTATGAAATATTTTTACACGCGATTCTTACACAACATAAAGTGAAGCATTGGATATTACTGAAATCATTCCTATAGAAGTTCTATATAAAGAAACAAAAATTATATTTAACAAATAAATATTTTTTACAAACCTGACGTCTACATACCTGTGGTTTTACAGTTTTAAGTTAAGTGAATTTCAGCACAAAATCATTAAATCATGTATGAAAAAAATGTATGGAATTTGTAATAATTATGGGGTATCAAGTATGAACATCTGTGGCACTGTTTGTCAAGGTTCGCAAAGTATTATGTATTAATACTATAAAACATAATAAAAAATATTTTTTAAGAAACAGAAATTGTATTGCAAAATTTTTCTTACATTAAATAGTTATGCAAAAAATGCAACGGTAAATGTTGCTTTGCGTCGAAACTTCTTTTATAGGTACCTTGTACAGTCTTTTAATTACTCCCAAAAATAACGATGGAATATCAAGTGGATTACAAAATATAAAATTCTATTGTTACTGTTTCATTGAATATAGAAAAAAATGTTGGAGGAAAAAGTTGAATGTTAGAATGCGATTTATTTATCCATGTATTCGAATTGTTCATAAACGAAACGATTCGCCGGGTAGGATTAATTGCACTTCCTTTTCAAATAGAATCATATATTTTTTGTTACACAAATCGTTTCTACTGTGCATACTGCATATAAAACGTTTAAGGTACGGTGCCCGAAAAAGGAACAATTCTCGAGATATTTACAGTTTCTTAACAAGGCTATCTTATACAGCAGAGGTCCACGCGTGCAGCCCCTCTGCGCTGTCGCTTTCCACCCCATGCCGTTGTTATGTGATAGGGGAACAAACAACTTTTACGAATCTTTTTCTTTGAATATAATCTAGCATCGGTTGTTATGATCAGATAGCCGGGGGACCTACAAGTTTTAGGTGGATTCCGAACTACCATGCGTCAACAGCAACACGGAAGCACCGAAAATAGTCACATCTTACAAGTTAGCGCTGCCCGTGCCCAGACGAGAGCCGGTTTACATATTTCTTAAACTATTGAGTGTTACACAAAGTGCTGAACAGGGTCTAATATTTTTCGGTCCCCGACCTTACTGTGATATTAACCCTTTGTGGTCAGAAAATTTGTCAGATAAAATTCATAGATTTGGCTTTATCCTCCTGAATTTTTAATTACTTATGAAGAAAAAGATATCCTGTACTAATTTTAGTAAGAAGCCGTAGCTTAAAATGCTTCTTGGAATTGTGTCTATTTAAAAGAATTTAGAGCAGTTAAACAGTGTCATACAATCTGCCGGGAATATTCCGGTTTTCGACCGCAAAGGGTTAATTCGCAAATTCAATCCAGTTCTGTCCATGATGGAGCACCTTATGCGTATTCGTTCACCACCATGTACTATTACTACGTGACACAGAAAGAAACAAATTTTGCGAATCCTCCGCTTTTACCTATGCTCGTTGCTCTAAAAACAAAATACGATAGTTTAGTTTCCGCGGGAAGCTTTAATATTGAACACTTATGTTGAATGCGGTATGAGGCAGCGTTCCAGCACCATGGAAACGAAAGTGGAGTGGGGGCTTCTTTTTCACTCCGGGAGCAGCGTTTGAACAGCTCCGTTACACAAGGTGAGCCACATAAAGTGTGTTACGAACGATATCTCGCGAACAATTAGAGATAGATATAAATTTCGTTCTTATTGTTTTATGAATCATTCGTAGGATGATGAAGGTCCACTCTCATTATTTTCTTAAATGAAATTGCAGAATTTTTGGTTTTCTGTACGGTGCTTAAAAACAAAGGTCGAAAAAGTTAAAAGCATATAGTAGTTGCAAATAAGAATAAAAAATGTTGAATAAACGCAAGTTCTAAAATTAATCTTTTCAGTGTTATGAGCACTTAACCCTTTGACTGCGGTATACTTCCAATGAAAACTGTTCATTGTGTACGCAATAATAATTGCAGGTCGGGAAGGGTTGTTTTCTTTTATTCATTTATTTTATTATCCTTTGATCTTTCACCTTCGTAAACAGTTCATTTATTATTCATTGTTATCCTCGCATTCATTCATGTATTATTCAATTTTATGCTTAAACTCAGCTTTGGATTTTCCTATATTATTCGAAATTGATAATAAGTTCTCGAAGCCATTAGAATGGCCGTTCACACGTAAGAAATGACTTTTCCTGGGCGTATATACATACATATATATACCATTCGTAGCCAAAGGGTTAAAGGCACTTTTACATATTGTTATGGTCAGTGCGGAGAATGCCTATGGGCGTTCAGGTTGTGTACTTATAAAGCAAGTTTCGCGACGTTTCACACGTGACGTACAATTATCGCATAAATTTCAGTATTGAAAGAGTTACTTCTTTCAACACCTTATGTTTGGTGCAGTAGGTCGTTAAACTTGTTCAGGACAAGTTATGGTAAGTCTTAAAAGCTTTGAAAACCCTCGAATGGATTGAATTGAACGATACAGATGAAATGCAAGTTGTTTTTAAGTAATCAGGCAAAGTTCAGTGTGAATTAGCGTACTCTTTTATTTCTTATGTAACAATAATATAAATACTAACGAAAAATATTTTTGTGCAATATTTTTCTATTTTTCAATTTTTTCCCCGATATTTCACGAAATATATACTGATTTTGTTATGACATAAAAAGTTATATCATAAGATTATATTTTGGTACAATTTATATTATTATTACGTAAGAAATAAGAAAGTATACACAGTGTTAAAAAAGATACTCAGAATTTACGAGGTAAATAGTGATTATCAAACTGAATTTTGATAAAATTTGCCTCGACAAGATTGTTCAGAAAATTATTTATAATTCGGACAATAATGACTCAGCATATGTTTACTAGACATTTTTTATTTAATTTGTCAAGTATTATCTACTGTGTAAATCCTAAATATTTCTCTTAAACATCCTGTATTCATTTCATAGTGAACTTTACCTGATCGCTCAAAAATAATATACATTTCACCTGTAATTTTCAGTTCAATCCATTCAAGACATTGCAAAGCTTGCAAGACCTTTCAAAAATATCAGGACCTGCCAAGGTTTTCGAAATTCGAGTAATATTTCAAATGATTTGATTTTTTACGTCATGTATTCGGAGCGATTCGAAGCGTCTTGAAACCCATTACTAAGTCATTGATCGGTTGGTAGACGCCGTGCGCCGCGACGCCCTCTCCTTTTCTTAACCCCAGCGTCCCCACCTGCTTGTTCACAGTCGTGTCAGACATTTAAACGTCACGTTAGAAGCACGCCTCTATCTCTCTCCTTCTCTCTCTTTCACTCATTCTATCTCTGTCTGTATCTATCTCTCTCACTTTGTTCCCCTTTGTTTTTCTCTCCTTTACCCTCTCCGTTTGTCGTTCATCGACTTGTGCATCTCGTGACGGATTCGACTTCATCAAGCTGGAGAAATTGGAACAGCACAGAAGGTTCAACGTCTTTTTTTTGCAGAAGCGGAGGTATCGCGGTGAGGATAGCAGTTTCGTTCGACTTCCAGAGGGGAGACGACTAGAATCGAAGATAGGGGTAAGAGAAGAGATTTTGCAGCAAAATGAGCCGTGATCCACTACAACGTGTGAAGAAAAAATCGGACAGTGAAGTGTAATGTTTCTGAAGTTTCTTTGGCAACCAGTGAATCGATATGTCTTAACGCGAGAGCTTATTAGTGGTGCAGTTTCAATGAATCGCTTTGTGTGAATGGGGAGGCGGTGAACGACCGTTTGTAGGTCGACACTACGATATTCACGGAAGACTTGCCTGAGAAGATCCTGAAAACGAAATGATTAAAATTGGAATCTGGTCGAAGAGTTTGGAGTAACAGCTTTAAGCCAGTTTTTTTATATTTGGCATAGAGAAGAAGAAAATTGGGTCAGTAGGATATGCAGAAGAACTTGGACTACAGTGGCATCAGATAGAATTTTGATCAATTTAAAAAATACATGGTTGTGACAATAGAAAGATGGTTAATACCAGTTTCCATAATTTGTTGAACATAGCAATTAAAAAAAAATAAAATAATTCAAATTAGGTCAGTATTGGAAAAAATTCAGACCACCTTAACTGACATCAAGTAGAATTTTCAAAAGGTAAAGTACCTAGAAAATATAGAAGTTTCTAAAGTGTATGATTGAAGGAATAGAGTGAGCAATAGGAAGATGTTCTGCTTCCAAAGTCCATTCACACGCGCCTCCCGTGTGCTGGTGTCTCCTCTGTCTTCCACTAAAGCAAAAACTTCCTCCATGAACATGATTCTACCTAGTAAATCATCATCAAGCTCAAAGAATGACAGACGAGATTCTGAGGCCACCAGTGAGGATTCATCTATCAAATATATTGATCAAGAGCCTTCGATTTCAGAAAGCAGTAGCACTGATACGCTACCAGACATCAAAGCAGACTATCTAGATCCCAAGTCCTTATCTCCTGGACCAGATTCTCTGACATCACCGGACTCTACCATAATGTTTGAAAACAGAATAGATGAGACTGATCACAAAGAACTCCTGGAAGACAATGATGTGTCAGTTTCTCAGAAAGAAAAATCATACAGCAACAGAAGGTGTAGAAAATTTTGTCTGCATTTGCAGTCTAATAACACCTCCAACTCTGACAACAGAGAATCCTCTTTTTTGTTCACATCGCCATCGCTGGAAAGTGAGTCAATTGAAACTGTGTCCGCCATGTCCTCAAAGGAGTGTCAGGAAGATTACAAAACAGAAGACACAATTTCTTTGGCAAAGTCCTCACCATCTGTATTAATCGAATCAGTTACACCAGAAAACAGTCTAAGAAACTCCAGAGGGACTACCTCATCAGAGAATGATATACTGTGTTTACAGAATGCTTTTAGTGAACTGGAGAAGGAGAACATTTATAATAAAAAGACAGAAAAGGAAATGGAAGGATGTTCGCTGCCATTGAGTCCTGCTGGACCATCTACTGGCCTATGTTCCTCTACGGTGCCCTATTATGGTTTTCTTTGTGTAAATGGTGGAGCGATGCGACAGGAGATGACCAGCACCAGTTCTCCTCAGTTATCTTCGGGTAGCAACCTAAGATCGAGTGATGAATCATCAACAGTGAATGTTTGCTCTTTTAGTACTGAAAACAGTAGTTCTAGACTAGATACCTTGAAGCCTGAAAGTTTGGACACATGCTTTTGTTTGCCAGCAGTGAGATCTTGTCCTAATTTGGAGAGGCAAAGTGCTGGTTGTTCTCCAACTAGTGGGTCTTCGAGTTCTAATGTTAGTCCAGGACCTGTGGGACCTAGATTTAAGCCAATTGAAGAGGGGGACATTCAGGTGTGCTTTTTAAATCATACAAAGACTCTTGTGAAGAAAATTTTGTCCAGCAAATTCTTGAGAAGATGGGAAACACATCATCTTTATCTAAATGATACCTGCATTTCTTCTAAGACAGTAAGTTGCTTGTTATTATTACAACTTAAAACTTCATGTTATTATTTATTAATATACATAGGCTGAAGCCCAATATATTACAAGTAATTACTAAGGTGTGTTACTGTTCACATTACATAAATCTTTATAAAGATTATTTTTAAATTGTGACACTGATGTTTTAGAACAATCATTTTCATGTGTTGAATTGTTCTGCTGTGAAGAGGTGTCATAAATTTTGTTTTTTTTTGTATTAAAGTTATAACTAAATCTCCAACACAAGTAGAGGTCATGAATATTAAATATATCTATCTTCCCGAAGTTTTACGTTACAACTCTCAAGTTTAATCACGATATAGTAATTTAAGTATGATATGGCCAGAAACACCTATTCTGATCCTTAAAAACGTTTTTTTCGAAATCGTGTTTTCAAGTTCGATTGTTGGGATTTCCCGAAAAATGACAAATCAATGTATTTCAAATTTTGTGGAGTTATCCTACATGTTCATAATTGATAGATCTGTTAAAAAAACTTATTTACTCTTCTGATGCGAATGAGAGATTAACGTTCTTATAATTTTTTTAGTTTTGTTCTTATAATATGCAGGGTCTGAAAAAGGTTAAAGATTTCAATAGTATATAGGGTGATCTACGCAACTGGAAGTCATGCAAATATGGTTCTAAAAATATAGTCCTCTTTGAACTATTCACCTATTTTCTCTAACATTTTTTTCTAATTGCAATAAAAAAAAAGGTATGGCTTATTCCAGTTGTGTGAACAAGCCTGTATAATACTTATGTGTCACAATATAAATCGTAAAATTAACCCTTATAGTGTGATGGGCATTTAAAAGTGTTATATTGTTACAGTTTGTTCGAAGAATGTTTACTAGTGTTTATTTAGTATACTTATTAACCTTTTCACTGTTGCCTTTATCATAATCGACCAGTACGTTTGTGCTGATTTTATTTCACATTTTCTCCGACGAATTTTCATAGATGCTCCGCAACTATAACTCTATGTTCGGTATGCTTTTACTTCACACAAACTTGGACAGTGTGACTTAAAAATTTGTTTTAAATTTTATTGTTTGAATATTTCTTATCTGCTTCCTTTTTCACTCTTGATTGGTTTGCTTTATTGGTTTTAGTTTTGTAGTGAGACATCAAACGAAACTATTTATAATCAAATAAAGTTGTAAATTATAAAGGAATAATTGTGGAGTTACACACAGAATTCTTAAATTATTCTGTGGAAATTAAATTATAATTAAGGGAATCAATTCAATTCGGTTCGATTTTACATTCACGCGTGTGTTACGTACGTTTCAAGGTTATTAACAAACTGAAAATGAGCAGGAATACCGACAGAGAAACAGCTTTATTATTGAAGTAAATTTTCAGCACAGTTGGCTGTTAGCAGTAATGATACTTTTCTCCTTGACTGTATTTCGTACGGACAAATCAGTGAATGGGTTAGGTAAGTTTGGCGATCTTCTGCACGTTACGTACAGTTTCGAAAAAAGATATTTTTTAGTGTGGAAGTTTATGTAATCACCGTGTGTCTAGTGCACAAGTTCACTAAATTTAATAAGTATACTATTTGAATGCCTAAGGGTGTTCTCCACATGGACTGCAGTAATACAGTAAGCGTTCACTCATTGCGATCAGGTCCGGCGGTTTGTAATAAGCGGACAGCGGGACAGTTTTTGAGGTTTTCAATCCTGTGGCATTGGCTAGAGACGGAAAAACTGAATGTAAATGTGACATAGAACACTTTACAAATCGCCAAAAAAGTAATGTCTGCCTTTTGTACGTGGAAAAACTATTACCGCTTTTAAAGATTCGAAGTACAATCCAATTAAACTTTGTTTTACTTCTACGTAAACTCAATTTTTAAACACTTAAGGAAATCATGAAATTATACGAAAAATATCAAGTGTATGTTTTTATAAGCAAGGTTTCAATAAAAAAATAAACTACTAGTTGTACAGGATGTAAAACAGTAAGTTTCATGATTTTCAGAGGTGGAATTCCATGTCATGTTCGATAGAGTTTTGTAAAAGAAATTGATAGCAAAATTCATTTTGACCATGAAATACAAGGTCAACACTGTTTAATTCAGCGTCTTTTTAAAGTAATTAAATGTTTATACATAAAGGAAACTTTGAGTCTCAGCTGCAAACATCACGACTAATTTTCATCCAATAAGGAGGGAAACCTGTAATGAAGGTATTCAAAGTATCAAGACTGTCATTTAAGAAAAAATATTATTCTGTAATCAACTTATAATACTTGGAATGAGGTCGTGTTTGTTCTCATTTTAAAATTCATAAAACAAGAATAATGTGTATGTTTAGCATATAATTTCATAGTAATTTCTATTTTTGTCAAATAAATATCACTATCTATGTTAATTATGTTTATTGTTTTTAAATATTTACTGAAATGGTATTTTACTCACATGACCCACATAATGAATCGTCGGCTATCTGTTATCAAAATTATGTATTTTGAGTAGCCGATGAATTATCATATGGATCATGGTGTGTTAAACATTGAAACATGTTCCTCTCGCTCTCAGACTTTTCATTTCTCTTATTTCTGCTCATGACTGTAAAAATGTTAGCGATTCCTGGGGATAGTCTTGTAATAATAGTCCATCTCAAACATGTTGCTAAAAGCACTATCATTACGGTTACAGAAGAATGTAAAAATTGTACTTTTTGTTAGAGGAGGACTTGCAATAATGCATGAGTCATTGTCACTCGCCGTTATCTGCCAGGAGCAGGTGGCCTAAACGATTGCCGGTTCTGAGTAATTTCAAGAACTGGTGGGGATGAACTCTTCTCAATAAGCGAACATTTATTTTATACGGATCCCTTTTGAGTGCCCATAACACTTGAAGAATTAATCTGAGGACAGATGTTGATTATACATTTTTTGTTTTTCTTTTTAGCGCCCTGTGTAAGGTGCTCTAAAATTGATTATCTTAACTTTTGGCGCATACAATACTCAACGGAATAAACTAAAAGACTTCTGTAAACATGGGCCAAAAAATGAATATTCACCTGTACATCTCGCGAAGTATTGATTTTTTGACCGATATTCGTTTAAATGTGTTTGATTATCTTGTTGCGTACTATGTGTACCCAAAGTTAATATGTACCACTAATTATAGAACACCTGCTACAGTCAAATAAAATTTTTCTTTATAGAGCGGAAGCTATTGATTCCTCAATTCTTCTTTCCTCGAACTTTTTTTATTTTGTCAAATACTAAATCTACTTGACATCAAATCGATTGTCTTATCTCATCAAGTTTCAACTTTATGTATTCATTCAGGTGAAATAACTGAGATTGAAATAAGTATCGTAATTATTATTGTTAGTGAAACCCCAAAATAAATACTGCTCGTAAAGAAAAATGAATTTGTTAATTGATAGAGATTTCCGGAATGTTGATGGAGGGAGAGAAAACTTTGGTATCTTTTAATAGTATCATGTGTACAGATGTTAACAAGTCTACATATATGTATTTGCACTACTTGTAAGAGTTTTTTGAAGCAAATATTGGGACACCTGTAGATTTCTTCCTTCAGTTAAATCTGAAGGCTGAATAATATTATTCAAACCATTCCATTCAGTATCGCTACTAGATCTATTTCTGTAAGCATTTAAAAATTTCAAATGATGTAGGCAAATTGAGACTCGCTTTATACACAATCCGATTTCCTTATAAAAAATAATTGCAAATTATTCATGGCATTTAAAAATTCAACAACCTTGGTTCTGACGTGAAAATGACTCGAAAATTCCATTCGAAAATGGAATTTTAATTATCATACCATTTCGATTTAGTTTTCCGGCGTATTAATACGCATATTTCGAAGGTATCTTTTTTCCTGATTACTTTTACTGACTTTCACGGGTACTGAATTTCTTTTATGAAACAGGTTGAAATCAAGTCGAACTCGCCGTTTCAGTTCGTAACCACAGAAAATGAATTGAACACCTGTTAGACGATACAAACGTAATATGAAACGGTCGCGAAATACATTGAAGGTCAGGTTTGACGTAAATTGACACAAACACACATGCACTACTATTTGCCTGCTTCTCGTACGATTTTTTTTAATGAACTTTGCATTAATGCATTTACATTTCTGTGTAAATGAGACATCAAGATTGATCAAGGCATTAGAATATAGTCATTCTAGCTTAATCTTATATTACTGAATTAGATAACGCAGCACAACGTACGAAGACAAATATACAAATTTTTTGTTTCAATTTTTTTCAGAAGTATAATCATACAAAAATTAAATTCAAATACATTATGTCTGTTGAACACGTGAAAGAACGGGAACGTGACAGTCGCTCATAAATTCTTTTTTAAATAGCTGTATATACATTACTATAAATATCTATAGACATCTACGTTCTGACGTAATTCGACTAGTTGTGTAAATATTTATCCACTTTTCATTAAATAATCTCGATAATGGTTTTTTCTACGAATACTTTAAAAATAAATATTACGAAATAATATTTTAATCGGAATCGGAAGAGTTTGAAAAGTAAAGTGAACGTGTCAGACACGACACTTTCGATAATATAAAAACAGGGAATCTACTGAGCGGTTGCACAGAGGATCGCGACACGACGTCAGGACATTTATTGTTAAAAAAATGTTTCAACATTTATCTTGTGAAGGGTTGTCCGCCGTTGTATTTTTACTAGAAGAGGAAGATCAGAAAGGAACAAAAAAAAGCGTTTTCTGTTCTTCTAAAAGAAAACAGTCATTTATGTTTCGGGGGCGTGTTACTACTGGATGCTTGTTTCTAGCGCGGCATTCTTCTTCAATCTGTTAGCTTTTCACTGACAGGTCTGATGTATTGCCACGTTGTATTAACTGAAAATGACAAACTTTCTATGTTTTTATACAAGGTGATTATAACATTAAATTATACCTTTTTTAATCAATAGCATTAGTAACTTTCGTAACTTTTTGTTACTGATTCTATTAGGCCTTATTAGATATATTTCTCAATACTATACGTGAATACATAACTAAATAATTAAATCTAGGTGTCATTCATATATGGGTGACATGACTGTTAATGTGTTACACTAGTGTGTAGCAAACGTACACTGACGTTTAAAAGTATGTGGACACTTTCCTAACTGTAATAACTACCTGAAAGAAGTTATGAAATCGTTAATCACTAAATTTTGAAATTCCCACATTTCTTGCAATTTCCCTTAAAAACTATCTTGCGTTTGATAGCATAAGTATTTGAAAACACATTTGAATACTTGACTCTGTTCTTCTTGTACCCATCGTGCTCTCGCAAGTGTTCAAACAGAAATGATTTCGATAGAACGACAGAGCAGTCTTATGCTCTTACCTGAAGTTCTCTCGTATTGAATCATGATTCTAAATGTTTATATTAGCTTAAAGAAGACAGAGAATCACACTACAGGAATTCAATCATCGTGAAATGAAAGAAGAAATCCTTAGAAATCGTCTGCAGGTGACAGAATATAATGCAGCGTAGACACCGCATAAACATCTAATTATTTAAATGATTTAAAGGATTTAAATAATTAAATTATTCAATATAATAATACTAGTGTACATTAAATATTCGTAAGAGAATTTAATTGGTTCATTAAAAATGACTTGTCCACATACTTTTGAGCGGTTGTGTACGCTCTCTGGGTGCCAACAACCTCTCCCACTTCATTTCTATTCCCCTCACGCGGTTTATCGTCCTCGTACGACGGGGCTGACGAACTTCTCCGCCGGGAGCCGCACTACCCCCACTATCAGTCAGTCCGTCCCCTCACTACTCAGCTGGCTAGCCATCACGCTTACTCCGGCCTTCCCCCACTTTGGGCCCATTCCTCTCAGGTTTTGATTTGGGTACGACACTGACCACGTTGGTAACCATCGATAAGTACGATTTCGCAAGAAACAGTAACGTAATAAGCAGTGGTGGATTATTCACTGGGCGGATGAGGCGACCGCCTCAGGCCTCAGTCAGGGGGGCCTCAAAACTCCATAAGCGTTACGATGTATGCCATATGTATGCGAAAAAATAATCTTCAATACTACTACTGTTTTCTGTGCAATAAATCTTATGTAATAATTATACTTTTATTTTTTAACATGTACTAGAGGGGGCCTCATTCCACTCCTTTCGCCTCAGGCCTCATTTGCCCTTATCCGCCACTGGTAATAAGAATAATTATTTTTTATATATGACATCAGCTTTCCAAGCATTTGTGACAACGAAGGAAACATTCTTGAGAGTAAGGGGGTATAAAGGGAAAACCGTTTACGCCAGTTTACGGATAGAAAAGGCTGAAAGGAGAAAGTTAGGTAGAAATACAAAAATTTTAAAGAACGCTGACTACCACAGTGGAAACTCCCATACCTGGTCAGACACGCTGTAATATGTCAATAAAATATCAAAACTCTCATTAACACGTTCGCTACAATAGTCGATTCGAGAAAAACGACCACCACAGACCATGCTTCCTTTTATCAATTATCTCTGTTACACATGTGTGACGTCGAGCTCTTAAAACAGTATCGACGCGTCACACATATGTGACGACGCTGGTAGCGAACGTGTTAAGTGTATGATCGATCGGAAAAACGCTCTAGGGTTAAGTTTTATTACCGAATTTTTGTTTTGAATGTGAAAATATACAGGCATGTAATAGTCAGTACAGTAAAAGTAAGCAATTTTTTCAGGCCACTGGATTTCTTCAGCAACCAATACTTTACAGCAACATGTCAGATATTCGGAGATACGCTGTCGCTAGATGGGATCCAACTTATAAGAATTGTCTTAGCATAGTTTTGCCGAACAGTTCTCTTCTCCTCCAAGCCAATAATGCTTACATACGGGACCAATGGTACCATTCCATTCTGTGGAAGGTAAATCGCATTGAAGTTTCCTCATTATCTGATCTTTGCATGTTAAAGGATCTCATTCAAGTTACGTACAGAGTGAGTGACGTAATATGAAACATCTAAATACAGTGACTCACGAAATTGATCACTTGAACACGTTATTTCGGTTTCCTTTATTCAACCTGTTTTCAGAGTATTGTTATTTGAAGCCAGGTTACAATGCCTGTAACAAATTACATTTCACGTACACCTCCAAAACTTCTACTTGGAATTAGTCGTAGATTTACAGTTGAACTTGAATTCAGAAAAAAATGCAATGGAAATGTTTTATCAATTTTGCGAGTCACACTGTCTCTGTTAGATTTAAAGACAAGAGAATAAAAAATTCTTCCACAAGTTGTTTTTTTAAATGGATTTATGTAATTTTTTACTCAATATCGTTACAGCTAGCATCAAGACGAGTTTCATGATCTTTAAAACTATAATCTCAAATGATCTTGAAATCAGAAATTCGAGGTCGAATACTAGAAACTTTAACGTGTAAAACTATTTTATTTGAATTACATCAAACGTGTAAAATGGTTGTCTTGGGCAGCGATGTAATTATTAAAATTAATACAAATTATTAATACAATTATTAATGATTCCTCAGCTTTCTGCTAGTCGATTATTGGGGACGATATGCCACTATAGTAGCTTCCCGTTAATTGATTTTGATGGCGACGTGTCCCTGTAGTGGCTTTCCCCTATTTGATTTTTGGGAACGACGTGCCACTATAGTGATTTTTCTGTGCGTCTCACATTAAAATCCAGTAGTTAGCTCATTGTTGCTAGTCAACAGTTTCTTCACTTACTTGGGTATCGTCCAAACAATCATAATTTCTTAGTCATTAATTTATACTAATGTGGGTATAATGAATTATATAGCGTGAAACAACGCACGCGTGTCGCGTTGCTAGTATCCACTCAGAATAGGATAGTATAATATAGTGTAGTAATATGTAGTGGTATGCTGTATCCTGCTTAGCCATAGTCAAAGGATTAATGATTTCAAGTATGTAGGCTACAGAATGTCGCGAAGTGGTAAGACTACTTTACATATTTATTCTATCTTTAAATCTAACAGAAATATTTAGGTGTTTCTATTTTCGCATTTCACTTTATATACACTGGTCCACTGTTAGCTGGAAGTTCTCGGTCCCGAATACTCTTCCAGCCAACCGTGGCGAAAAGCATAGCCATCCGTGGACCACTGTATTATTACCTAAAACCAATTTCAAATTTTCCACATCTGTAGGTTTTTGTGTCTAATAAGAAAAAGAAACAATTTCAAACTTTAAATTTTTCCTTGAGGACATATCTTTCGATCGATTCAGAATACCGCGACACGTCTGTATTCTAAAAATTGAAAAACACTGAGCTGACATGAAAATAGAGATTTTTTTTGGATCGAAAGAAAGGTGAATAATAGAAAACGATTCTCAGCTGAAAAATCTGAGGTGTGCAAAATTTGAAAACATTTCGAAAATTGTACGGTGTATGAGACAGACCTGGGTAGTTTCAACATAACGTTGTTTGTAATATTATTTCAAACAGCATATTATTTTATTTCACGGTTAGTTTGTGTCTAAAATACAACTCTGAGTTGAACACTTTTGTAATAACCAAATAATGATATTTGAAATATTATTCGAGGTAATGTTTTACTTTAATTCACGGTTGTTTGGAACATAACTTTATTATTTTTTTCGAAAATATAGTGTCATAATTGGTACGAATGATCATTTATGCAAGGAAATTACGGATATGCCTCATATGAAAAAAAGATACGTCATCCAATATTTTTATCCGTTATTCCATTTTAAAGTTACCTTTGTTCAGTTTGGGTCGATCATATGGTATTCGCAATTTTCTTTGAAGAAATAATTCCAATAACATTGATTTTTACTGAAATATTTTTTAAGTATAAAATATAAACAATCAAATTAATTCTAATTGAATGTCTTAAATATTCCTCATTATAAACGATGTGTGTACTAAACTACGATGAATTATTTGAAAAAAAAAAAACAGTTATAATTTCATTGAACAGTAAAATAAGTTAAATGCATGACATTTATTGAAATGGTTTTTATTATTTTATTTAAAATGAAAAATAATGAAATAATTCTTTATTCAAAATTGCTTTTATTTAAAATACTATAAAAATAACAGATTAAGATCGTATTTCAAATGATTATTTCTTATTTTCAGTTCAAATAAAACTCGTCCAGGTCTGGTATAAGATCCTTTGTTATCCTCTAGCTTATTCCTCCTTTTAAACTTTTCAAAAATCATGCGTCTTTAAGTGTACATACGAAAGAAACGTGAAATCAATTGTATTACTGAAAATCCTCTTTCTCTGTTGTATCAGAATAATAACACGGGGACTATTAAAACTATACCGCTATAAGTTCCACTTCTTCCTGGCTTTTTGATTCCCAGAAAAGTATATTTAAGTACCAACACCTGATATCACTGAACACGCGAGAAGAAGCAATCATCAAAGAACTAAAGTCAATGGTAGATTTTGTCTTGTGGACGTCGCTTCAGGATGAGAGGGTAACTTCAACACCCCTAGAGGCTGTAGCGAAGCTCCTTGAGGATTCAACTGTGGAAGAGTCGGAGCAGAAGCCAGAAACGTTAACCGAAGAGATAATTCGGTACCAAAACGATAAAAAACACTGGGCAGAGACTGTCCTTTCCGTGGTTTCCCCTCTTCTCGACAAAGTTGCACTTCCACCTTGCCTCGTGAAAGTTCTTGTCAAATTGACTCAAAAGTATCCTCAGTCGGCCTTGGTTTCCATTCTGAGTCCAGCTATCACGAGATGCTTAAAGTATACAGTCGATTTTGGAAAGACACCGGACATGAGGAAGCTTCTTCAAGTTTTCATAGCTGCACTCCATGCGAGCCCGAACGGTGAACGAGAGATCGAGGATTACATTGCATCGGTTCATGGGCCTGCGAGTAACTGCCCTCATCCAAGAGTTCTTCCTAATCTGGTGTCCATCTGTGTCGCTGCCATTTTCCATAGGTGAGCTTTATTCCTTAATATGTTGTCTGCACAGGGGGGATACTACAGATTGAAAGACCGTTGAGGTCGATTTCTGTACGTGTCCTTTGTGCCGGGGACCAGGCGCCCTGCAAGGCAGTGGCCTTGGTGGGGTCATGGGTAGGACCATCGCGGGAGCAGTGGTTGCGCCGCATGCTGGCCAAGGGCCCTTTCATCTAGGGCCCTAACGAGTGAGCTGTGATCCAACAGCTTGGGTACCAGCCTGCTTAGCTGGTAGAGCGTGGAAAGTCTGCCTCGGCACGAGCGCACTGTTTGGACGTATCCCAATCCCTCGTTCATGGTGGCCGCATGGATAGGCTCTAGAGGCACATACCACACGTCAAACGACATATCATTTACTTAATGTGTCTTCTCACAGTATGCAGACTGCTTTTATAACCAATTTGTTTATTTGCATCTCAAAAATAAATAATTTTAGGACTCGTATTTTTGGAACTTGATTGTTAATTATGACTTGTAAAATACATATACAAAGAAGTGGATTGAATATCTACGAAACCTTCCTTCCCCATGGACCTTTTCCAAATTTTACACATTTGTAGATCTATATGAGCGTCGTCGATTCCCGTTGTCAATTTTCTTCTTCATCCACAGGGAGCAAGGCGAGGGGATCTGAAAGTACCAGAAA
Source organism: Macropis europaea (assembly GCA_916610135.2). Taxonomy (NCBI): domain Eukaryota; kingdom Metazoa; phylum Arthropoda; class Insecta; order Hymenoptera; family Melittidae; genus Macropis; species Macropis europaea. The sequence continues at coordinate 26,113,071 of OU744345.1, forward strand.
TAAAAAAAGTCATAACTTTTGAATGATAAAAGACAGTTTGATGGAGTATGCATTGAACAATAGTCAAACATCAGAACTTTCATAAGATATTCGGAAACTTTACGATAATTTTGTAAACATGTTTTCCAGTGAATAGACTTATAAACTCTTCTGCTTTATAGACCTTGGAAATGCTATACAAAACATGTAGTCGTATTATTCGACGTGGTATAAATCAAATATACCTCGAAAACAACAAATTATTTGATTATGGAATGTATGATGTCTGAAAGAGGATTAAACAGAGTATAACTGAGATAGTCTTTTATCAAAAACAGTCAATACTGCTCTTTACTGTAACGACAAACATGCACAATTTTGGGTCCAGAAAATCGAAAAAATGACTATAAATCTTATAATATTGTAGTAAACTACAAATATCGCGTATTATACGAAACATCTATTTTTTTTACTATTTTCCAACGAAGTTCCATCGATCTGTCTTTAAACATTAAAAAATTATGATTTTTTTTAGTTTCCGCGGATTGGCACTTTCAGCCCCCTTATACATCTATTAGATATACTTACATACAAATGTGTACAATTGCATTAACTCTTTCGTAGGTGTAGTTCACAGGTCAACATCAACAAACAAATTCTATCAAATATGGGTGTTAAAATTATTTATTGTTGATATACAAAGAAAAAAGTTTATTTACAGTGTGAAGGCACATTAAGTAATTCATGTATTATCCTGCTTTCAATAAATTATTATTTGAAATAAACGTAGTTAATATGGTTAAATAATTACAGATTTGAAATGGCCAACCGCTCCTTACCAGCAAATACCGAATCACCAGCTTTGCCTCCATTAGACTGCTACCTGTTGGTGTTAAATATTGCGTAAGTGATTCAAATTCTAAGACTACTTATTTTCTTCTTTAAAACAATCAAGCAAGGAAATTAAAATGTAATTCCTTATTTTTAATATGTTGCTGAAATGGGACTATGGTAATGTACGTCCTTTAGGAATTGAACGACCAATTTTTATTCAGATCAAAGTATGCTGATTGGCGGCCAGGTTTCGGCGCTGTCTTGCAGCCAATACCGTTTCCAGAAGAAGCATTGACTATGAAAGAGGTTCAGCAGTCGATATTAATGTGCGTTATAAAGCGATTAGCGAAAGATACGAGGTGCATCGTTCATCGCGTTCTGCTTCCAGTCAGAGAACCGCGACCTGGTTGGATTCACATCACTGCACCATCCAGTCCAGCCTGTCCTGATCAGGGAGAATTGTTTGGTGAAATGGTACGCACCTGTTTTTTCTTCTTCACTTTGTTTCTCGGACATTTTCTTCCTTCTACACTTTGACCTCCTCTTTAAAAATTAATAAATACGATTTATCTCTGAAAAAGATATTTTCCCTAAGGAAAGTGGTGGGACAGATCCAATGTAGTAAATAATTATCTACCAATATAGTGCCGAAAGGTGACCGAATTGGTTTTTACCGATCTGTCGAAATGGCCAGATACAACACTTACAATTTTCCAGCGGTTTTATAAGATACAATGTTTAGAATCTATGATACTACTATGAATGTATCTTATTGCGTTACGGTATAGCTATTTTATAAAGTAAACGTACACTGAAGTCACCTAGTATGATGGGTCGTGTTGTACTCATAAGGGACATCACTCAAATGACACACGCAATAACTATCTTATACCTTCAATACCTGAACGTGGGAAAACCTTAACTAAATCTGCTAAAGACAAAAAAGCGTTGTCCCACGATTGAAGTTAATTAACTTTTAATATATTTTTTAAACAAATTACTTTTTCGGAAAACTGATTATATAGTTGAATACAGCAATAAAAAATAAACTAACTGCACATTTAAATTTTTTTTCTAGAAGGAATAGTTTTTGAGATATACTGTCAAATAGGTTTCTTGACTCCAACTTCAAGGGCTGTTTTCGCCTCTTCAATGTGAACGTTTGCTGATAACAAAAATACGTGCTGAATATTTTTTCGAGTTCTATATCATTCTAAAATTGCATAAAAATCGGCGTGTGTCAGTTGGGTGATGTCCCTTGTTAACTATATTTAAATAAACACGTAGATCATAATTTTTTATTTTAAGATTGACAATAGTAAAATTTCATAATGGTGTAGGAAAGATATGTAAGTCACAGTAGAAAAGTATTGTTAATATTAATATAAATTATTACAGCAACTAGATTTGACTACTAGTATTATAAGAAATTTTACAATCATAATAATGGAAGAATGACATATGAAAAACGCAAACGTTTTCAATGATAATAACATTGTTTATGTGCAACTGGCAAGCAATATGTTTTTTGGCAAGATAATGAATAATACTACTTTTTTTACTATTTTCCACGATTTTAATGCGAGAAAAAGTATTTGATAGAATAACTATTATCACAAGAAATATTTTTTCTCATATTCAAAATATGCTTTTGTAGTCAATGTCTGTAATAAATATATAATTAGTAACTGGCATTACCCTTCTAATATGCAACTTTCATTTTTCTGCAATTAGCTGACCACCTTGTTGGCATGCTGCTGCCGAAGGAAAAAGTTCATTACATCCCTAATGGAACAGGCACGAGATGATTGTGTACTCCTTGCAGTAAGGGGTTGTGATGCTGCACAAGAGGCTCTCTGTTTGATGTTAGAATGGCACCTGTTACCAAGTGAGGAGATACGTTTGCAAATAGTCAATGCACTTGAGTCTACGACATCAGGCAAAAATCGTTACCTTGCTCTTTGTCAGAGGCAGAGGAATTTGCAAGAACTGGTGAGCAGATTATAATGATCACTGGGTTTTGACTAATGGTATGACTGGTCTCAAATAATTTACATTTGTGGCGTGTGACTATGGCTCGTTTAAAACATTGACTGTCTTAGTGAAAAATACCATAAGTAATATGGCACAAAAAATGTTATTTCTAGTATAAACTATTATGGAAAAAATATTTAGTTACTGGATCATAAACATATCATTTTATATTCTCATTGCAATTTCCAAATATCTTGGAATTTTGGAAAAATTACCAGGTATTTGATTAAATTTAATTTGTGGTGCTCGTCACAAGTGATTTCCAGGGCAGTCAACATGTTAAAAAAGAAATATAATGGGAAAGCAATACAGTAGTCCTGATTAGTGATATACAGTGTCATCCTCTCCAGTCCCCACTCGCTCTCAATGTGCCCTGTCATTCCCGTCACACTCATTTTCAGAGTTGAGAGAGCTGAAAAAATATAAGACTAGGTAATTCCCAGAATACCTACCTACCCCAATAGTTGTCGCGATTGGGTCCAAGGCCTGCGACCACTAACCGGGCACTACTGTACTATCTATGCGTAATTGAAATAGTTTTGGGTTTTATTTCATATGACACTGACGTGAGTGTGTTCTGTGTTGAAAACAGCAACAGAAAGGTGGTCCCAGGAAATTGACTCTGCCAGTACGTGCAACAGATGCGGACGTTGCTCTTCTCTTAGGCGGAAGAGCTCTTGGCAATCTCGAATGTCTCAGTCTAGCCTTCACTTCGGTAACATCAGCCTGTGCTGAACAGTTAATAAAATTACCAGCTTTAAGATATCTTAATCTGTGGGCCACACAATTTGGGGATGCAGGGCTACAAATGATCAGTGAACATCTTCAGAAATTACAAGTTTTGAATCTTTGCGAAACTCCTGTCTCTGATAAAGGAATTTCCACTTTGGCCTGTAAGTATTTGATTGCTTCATAAAATATTTGTAAGTTCTTACTAGTGATGGGACTTTGTGAGATTTGTTTCAATAACGTTAGTATTATTATGTTTTAAATTGATACTCTTGTATCAATCCATTCTGAGATTTATTGAGACATATGGCTTTAGTCTTAATAGGTATCAATTACTCTAAACTCATTACATGCTTCAAACTAGTACATAGAATAAGAAATAGTCTTTAATAATGATTTTATTTAACAAAGCCAAGTAGGATCCAATGTTTGTGAATAGAATAATTAAAGACTTCTATTACCGATTTCTATCTGCATTAACAGTACAGTTTTTTGTACTAATAGACTAAATATTGATTAGTCCCATCATTGTTTTTTACATTTTCTGGCACAGCTTCCATATTGACACTTATGTTCACAGCATTAACGAGCTTAAGGAAACTGAATCTAAATAGCACGAAATTGTCTGTTCAAACGTTCGAGTCCCTGAAGAAATGTCTGCCAGCTTTGCAAGAATTCGATGTAAGATATACTGAAGCATGGTGACCAGAACTTACACCTTATACTGAACCAAATAATTCCACTAATGATGATATTATTAAAGAGAAAAGACAAAATTGAAGAGGTATTTTATTAGCGATAAAAGTTATCTAAGTATAAATAAATAAAGTAAGTCTTAGGTGGTTTTAATGGGAAGATAAACTCTAGTTCCAAATCAGATCTGCCTTTTCTCACGAGTATTATGAAGTCAGTGGTAAAAATGAGTAAAACGGATGTGACTAAAAGAGACCCGTAAGGCCATAATATAATTTCAAGAGAAAAGATTTATCCAAGAAGGTAATGGAAAACTTCCAAGAAGTGTTGTCAGTTGTGGAGAGAACGTTGTTGTTTAACGAAGTAGAAGGACGAAATGTTTGAAAATACGTCTGAAACTTAGAGAAGAGAGAATCGTTGAAAGTTTGAGTTTGTAGCGCCCGTATACAACAATTGATCCATGTAAGAGTGAGCGTAGAAAGATCAGTGAAATTGTTTTGGTGGCGCAGGGATTTGCTTCAGAATTCAGGTATGACATATTTTGTCAAATGCAAGTCCCAGAGTGCCTTGTCTCTTTCGTAGATCCTACATACATGATTATTCAATTTTATGACTTAAGATCTATGAAAATTATTCATCGACAGTGGCGGATTCGACTATTTGGTAACCCGAAGCGCAACTTGATTTTGACACCCTATAAAAATTTAATATCTTTTTTGAAAAATGATAAAGTAAAATGCGTAAATTAAAAAATGAAACATTCATTACTTCTCAATTGGTCAAAGACTCATAAATAATAGTTGTATAAACAGACACGTTTTTGTGTTTTGAACAAATTTATATACGGGCCGTCAAATATAATGAATTTTTTGTTTTGACGAGTCAAAATTGAAAATTATAGGATATGGACTGGGCTGGGTCCAAGTAGTTTTTCAAATGCACAGTACTTACAAAAATATTTTAATATTAAGAATTATTTAACATCATTGTTACTAGTCTTCTAAACGTTAATATTTATTTTAATTTATAGATAGTTTTTTAACAATATCTTTAAAAATCAATGCAGTATCCTGCTCTATTAATCTTGTAGACGTTTATACTTCTTATTTTAAATACTTGTTATTATTTCAGATTTTGTTAATTAGATTTACATAAAACTTTAGAAATACAAAAGCTGTAGTGAGGCCCTAAGTTTGCGCTTTGCGCACGTCTAAAGTGACCTGCCACTGCTCATAGACTTTTATCTTGGAAAACAATTCTTCAAACATTTAATTTCTTATTTTTTTCAATGTGACTTCACTTTTTTCAATTCACCAACTAAAATTGATTCTTAAAGAAGAATTTAGTTTTCAAAGGCAACATCAATTATTCTTCTTCAAATGTGATCTCTATAGTTAAGCTAACGTAGTTTTATAGAAAGTATAAAAATATTTATCAACTTAATCCTATAGGTATCAGAAAACACTTAAGTGGATTAAGTATTTTCTGGCCATGTTTTACTTGGAAATTTACGTACTACTAGACTAAAATTCGTGAAAAGTTTGTTACAACATTCTCTGACTATGTGTTATTTAAATGTTGAATGTGCTTTAAAAAGAACAAATCTTTAAGAAAAAGAAAACTTGAGTTCTTTGTTATCAGTAAACATTTTTGCTTGAGTACAGTGAATTATAGAATGAGAATTTTTACTAAATGCAATTTAACTCTTCGGTTACATCAAACTGACCGCATACTGAGTTATGAGAAATATAATATAGACGTAATTATCAATTAAAAGATAAACGTGTTCATTAGTTAGTTCATTTGTTATTGCATGCAAATGAAACTGAACAAAAATTGCATAAAGCAAGTGAGTGGAGAATGGAGTTACACGTAATAATAATAAATTTGTTTTATTTACATTTACCTTACATATACTGGAAAAGAAGTACAAGTGAATTAATTAGAAACGAGAACTGGAAGTTCTTTACAGAGGACTCTTACTCGTTTTTTTTGTAATAGTGCTCAATTGAGCTCTGAGCCACCACTGCCACAACGCGTGTAAACTGAAACAGTTAAACTATCAGTTACACTCGTTAAAATCGAGTTTCTGGATTAACGTTCATTTTTTATAAATAGAGAAAAATAAATTTCCCCCTAAGTTCCAAAGTAATTTATCAAATATTAATTAAATATATTCTTCTTTAACAGAAAGTTGATAAGCTTTAGGAAGTCGTCCCTTCGTACCTTACTGTTATTTGAAACTCGAACGAAATTATGGAATCAAACGTTGTTACTTTCATCGTGTTGCAATTGTAAGTGTTTATTTGTAAATACGAAGCCCTTATACATTCTAATAATAAGTTATCATATTTCTAACGTTTAAGACGCTCGCTGCATTTTGGCAGGGTCCCCTTTAAACATTTAATGTACTTTGGAACAAATTTCATTTCTTCCATTTTGTTGCTTAAAACGTAATTGCTGTAACTGAACGAGCTGTATGTATATGTTCCTTGGTATAAATATCGATATAACGCTAAGTTTTATCCTCAGCCATAATCGCTAAACTTCAACTGTTTGTAAGTAGAATTTTGCAATTCTGTACAGTATGACAGGCTAAGTAGATTCAAATTCAGTATGTAAGAGTAATAATGTAATGCATATAAAGAAATCATTAAGTTTTTGGAAAAATGTAAGTCACATAGGATGGGGCAATAACTGTGCATTGAACTATTCTCATTTGTTTGAACGCTCTTATTATCGAGGCGATGTTTGATGGCAGCCTTTTTAGTAGTTAAAATGTGGAAAAAGGTATAATAAAAGTTTATTTGAATAAATATACAGATTATCGTTTCTATCCTTGTACAAGGCCTAAAAATTTGTTCTTTTTTGCATATTTATTTATTTTGCACATATAATATTTTTTGCACATACAATATTTTTTTCGAAGCTTTGAAACCTTTTCTAAATAAATGAAAAGATGAAATAAAAATTATTTTCTCTTATTACTCAAATTATGAAAATATCTTTGAATGATAAATCTATTACCCCATCTTGTACAGTAGCATACACTTTCATGTACCAATATGTACATATGGTTGTTCAAATAATGCAAAGATAATATTTATAATAACGCAATGTTGCTTGTGGTATCGAAGTAATTCATTGAAAACACGTAACATGTATGAAAATGAAAACATTCATGTGTACATCGTTAAAGCGACAAATCTTTGCAGTATTTCCATTGTCTTTGTCAATTCCATAAATACAGACCATGATATAGGTATGCACTTTATGAATAATCGGATAGAGGCTAACGAATACAAAGAAATCTTAGGATCGAGCGAATATATTTAATTATTTTTATGAAAAGTAGTTTTATGCATTGAAATATTCAGTGTCATGAGTAAATTGCAGATGTTTTTGCAGTATGCATTTTTATTTTCAAATGTCCTTACATTTGAATATTGTGAAAAAAGCAGGATCCAAAAAACAATTTTTCTGTCTAGTTAAAAATTTCGAAATCATATCTTATTCTTTATACCTAATCTTTCAGAGCATACCTCTTTTACATACTTGGTTTTGTTTCATAAACATCTGCAGTTTAGTTACGTGTAAGTTACCATGAGCACTGGAAAAGTCATCTTTGTTTGATTGCATTGCATTACATATGTTTAAAGCTACTTTTTCATAAGAACAATGAAAAGAATACATCTTTTAATAGTTTATACGTATCGAATAAGATAGTTTGACAATTTATCCAAATTTTAATTATTTGTAGTATGCATTCCAAAAAATCGATATAAGTGACATACTTTTAGGATCTCCTAAATAGGCTCTCCTCTTGTTTAGCAAAAGAATAAGGTTCACTAAAACGCATTCAGTACGTTGCATCTTTAATTACACTTAAATCAAATGTTACAAATTTCGAATTTCAGAGACATAAACAGAAACCTTCGTGATAGTATAATGCATAGCCAAAGTTTGAATATTAAATAAGATATATGAAATTGTAAATATATTCATGTAAAAATTTCACCTACAAGGTGAACGAAATCCACCTACATCAATAAAAACGTTACAAAAATGTCGTTGAGAACATTTTAAGAATAGTCGTAATCGACATGACGTTGAGTGTAATGTTGTCCAACCTCACTGGTCGATTCTACAGCAATTTCCTTTTTCAAATTTGCAGGTAGGTCATTCCATACTGATTGCGGCACAGTTTCTAAAAAGATGTAATCATGATTAGTTATTTTTAATGACTTTTCTTCAAGTTTTTGCAAGTTTGTACGTACAAAATCTCTAAGTTTTTAAATACATTTTAAGCTTTATGGATTCCTTTGAAGATCCAATATTTGACAATCATATAGGCTTATTATAATTGGCAAATACTGCACAGACTATCAGATGATAAGGAAATGCAGCAGTTAACATTCTGTTCACCACAACCGACTCAGATTAAAAATTATTCATTGTTTATCAAACCTATGTTTATGCAGTACAATGTTAAAACATACAAGATTTGTAATAGTCATGGAATTTTTCAGATTTGCAACATTTTAAATTCATTTATTATTTTTTAATACAATAAATGTTTGAATAAAAATTGGTCTGACCCATGTGTGGTTCGTTTTATTTTATACTTCTCATTTGTTTGTTCTTACCTTTACACGTGTATAATAGATTAGACCAGGTGATTTTCTCTTGAGAGAAACAGTAAACACCAAGTCTTCCACCTTTCAGAGTAGAATCATAAACATTTCCAGAGTCAACCATAAGTTGTTTGCCTTGGTAAAGCCTGAATCTGATCAAACCAATCCTTGGCCTATGCAATAGCTGCCATCTGTATGGAGTTCTCTCCTTCCAGCCAATTTTCTTCGGATCTTGCCAAAGAATCTTCACTTGATCAGGAGTGTCTTTGTTGTGCCAGAGACTGTTCCTGAGGAGTTCTCCGGGACCAGTGTTCGAGTCGACGAGCTTCAAGAAAATTCCGGGATCTCCCACTGCGCGGAATGGATTTGGCATCCAATAAGGTTGTTGGCCTTTCTTCCAGGTCACAATATAAAATCTGCGGTTGTCCTGGTAAGAAAATACAAAGCCAACGAAGTCGTCATCTCCGTCATCATCAACAAAAAATGTTCCTTCGAAGTCCACTCCGCTGAAGACATCTGGGCCTATTTGAAAAGATATAACATACAATGAAGAATCTTGATTTCCAAGTATGTATTCGTATACTTTGTTGTTTATATAAATACCTTACTGTCAGTATGGTACACAATTTTTTGAAAAAAATTAACATTTGTGCATATAGATACATGGGGTGTTCAATGATTGAAATACTAATTCTCCACTGATAACGCTACAATTTGTAACACATAATCTTTCTACATTTACAAATTTGCTCTGCCTGTAAATTAGCTTTTCAATGTCCAGTTTAAGTAATTGTTATTTCGTTATAAAAGTTGTTTCCATTGTAACTTGCCTAGATATTTATGACAAAAAAGTGGCTTCAATGAATATTTTAGAAGTTCCTCACAATACGTAGGGATTATTGTTTGTTTTTTTTAGTAAATAATTTATACAAATTATACGGGTATTTTTCAAATTGTAAGTTTTTAAAAGGGTATTTTCAGTTCTTAAATGAGCGAAGCAAGGTATATTGACTTAAAGGAGCTTTGGCTGTGTTGTTTGAGAAAAAAATTACGAAGCTTAGTTTTAAGAGAAATTAGTGTACAGATGTCTATGAAGTAAATATTAAAAAGTGTAGCATTATGATGAGGAATACAACTTATATGATAAAATTCTCATTACTTGTTATTGAACATCCCACATACAAATCTGTCAATTAAATTTATATTACCAATAGCAATCCCTGGATCACTATTTACGAGTTGCTGAATCTCAGCGCCTTCGTGATGTATCTTCCACACAGGATCTTCTTGAGCTGTGCCAACAGGATCTAAAGCGATTGTCACATACTTTCTAAAATCTGTGGCCCAAATCAAGCTATTGTTGGGACAGTTATCGTTAATGTTTATCACTGTGTCATTATCGTTGTCATTCCAGCAAGCGTCGCCGATATTTTGATCTGGAAGAAATGACTTGAATTTATTATCCTTGACTGTTGTAACTTACTGTATTTTTTTATAAGTATTATCTTTACAGTGTATCCGGATTAATTGTGTCTCGTTGAAGGTAAACAGAAACAATCTAACTTCTCAGACAAATACCAATTTCACAGAGTTAATCCTTGCGATCACACATATTAAACGTTATGCCCTTCACATTTATGAATTCATGTAATTTATACATTAAATTCTAGGAAAAGCTAAGACAAAGGTGATAATGCTTTGGTTTAGCAAAATATTAACAAATAGATTTTTGTTTGGTATAAGCATCTATGATTGTTTTACCAGAGTGAGGTCTTTTATTTTGGAATAGATTGAAAAAGAATAATTAATATTGTCTAACAAAGGGAAGTTACGAGCTGGATGAGCACATTTCTTCATCACACCAACATAACAGTAACTCTGTACTTACGATGACTATGATATTGGTCTGGGTTATATACGTAAGGGCAGTTGTCTAAATAGTTTGGTATTCCATCGTTATCTATATCGTCATCGCATTCGTTCCCTATTCCATCATGATCATCGTCATTTTGTCCTGGATTTGCCACATCAACACAGTTATCCCTGTCGTCTTGTACGCCATCCCTGTCTCTGTCATTATCAGTGTCACAGATATCACCCACCCCGTCACCATCTCTATCTAACTGATCCGTATTAGGGTCATAACGACAGTTATCACAAGCGTCACCAATTCTGTCCATATCAGAATCTGCTTGTTCTCTGTTTTTCTTATAGGGACAATTGTCCTGGTGGTTCAAAATACCTACATGAAAAATGCTTTAAAAATTTACAAATAAAATACTTGGTGTCAGTAAATAAATCTGTTTAACGAGTGTCATATAAAAGAAAAGACGTTTTTGTTTCAACATATAAATCGGTAAATCTGCTAAATTTCATGAACAAGAAAGTTTGATTCCAAGTTATAAGTCGCATCATAAAAAATTACCATCGTTATCGATATCATTGTCACAGGCGTCACCAATTCCATCATCATCAGTATCTTCCTGTTTTGGATTTCTGACTGATGGACAATTGTCGCAAACATTCCCCACTCCATCTGGCCCATCACGGTCTGTATCTTCCTGGCCTGGGTTTGAAATGAAAGGACAATTATCTGAAGGATTCAGTACGCCATCATTATCAGCATCTGGGTCACATGCATCCCCAATGCCATCCTGATCGGCATCCTCTTGACCGCTGTTTGGTGTTAATGGACAATTGTCCACGTGGCAATGTTGACCCTGGCAGTGGAGGTTTCTGTCAGGAATTCCATCGCTGTCCCTGTCCACATCACAGATGTACCCGTTTCCAGCCCATCCAACGTGACACTAGAAATTATTACCTTATTATTATCACAATAGCTTCATTACACAATCTACACAGTTCTTTGGTCAGAAATGCAACTGATGTACAAAGATGTGCATAATTAAAATAGAAGATTATTTTTGTACAACATAATTACTTTGTGATATTAAATATTTTAATTCTATCAGAACTGTACAATACTTACAGTAAGTTTAACGTAGTTATGAATTTAATAAATTGTCGCTACAGAGATGGTTTTGTTGTGTGGTATAAAATAAACAATTACCCTGCATATATACTGATTTGGGCTGATGCAAAGACATTCTGCATTCACGTCACAAACAGTTACTAGGTCTGGACATACGCTATGTTTTGGATGACAACCAATTGTTTGGTTTCCAACAAAGCCTGCTCGGCAAGAGCATCTGTATGAACCCTGAAACAGAACAGAACAGAACAATATAATCAATTGATTTCAACGGGCACACGGTCAAAGTCAAAGATAGCACGCTAACCATTCAGGGTGTCCCAACTGAAAGGGGCCATTTAAATATCTTTTTTGTTTTTAATGATATGTGAACTGTGTAAAGCACAATTTGAATGGTTTCGAAGGAAGAATACCGTGGGAGAAAAATCATTTTTTGAAGGCCATTTTTTCCGAGTTTTTTCAAGGTCACCGATATTTTTTTATAGGAACGCACATATGTTTTTCTGTTGCACCTTGTAGCGGATGAAAAAATGCATTCGAGCACGCCTAAGTTATGACCTTAAGATGATCTTGAACCTCGAAAAAGCGATCAAATTCTAAGACTGCGTTAGTAGGGTAGTATGCGAACTTATTGTTTATGTCACAAGTGCTCAAACAGCAAGTACTCTTTCAGCCACCCCCTTAACTTTCTTTGACCAATTGCAATGCAACTGTATCTAATTGAGGGTTTTCGAAAACCGTGAAAGAGTAGCGGAAAGTCAAAATCGTTTTGACAACGACAAAGAAAACACCTCCAAGAGATTACCAGCTTCTTTCGAGTTTCACTCGACTTTTATTATTTTCTTTTTATTGTTATTATTATTTGTAGTAATAGTAAGAGTAGTTAATAGCATTAAGTTTAGTGTGCTATCATTAGTATTATCTTGTGTGTTTTTATTATCAGTGTGTTACTAGTGCTACCGTGACTGTTATTATTATCAGTGAAGTCTTGTGCATTATGGAGCTGCGTGTTGGAAATAATAATTACACTTTAGAAACGTGCATGAAATGCTCCGTGAAATTAGTGAAAATGGCAGTGTCATGTGTGTAAGGCGTGAAAATAAGAGATAAAATATATAAACGTCGCATTGGTGAGAAAATATACTAGCATTGTATAAAATTCTTTAATTCTAGATCATTTGTTTTGCCGTCTTATACTTTAAGCATTGAGAAGTAAGAAAGGTCACTTGACTCAGACCTAGGTAAGTCAATGCATCTTGCACGGTGTTCTGTCCCTTTAAACGCCGTATTATGTTTATGTACAGGCACGCACACTATCATCCATACCTACTAGCAAGCGATAGAATGGCAGTGGGCCCATGCCACTACCTAATGGCAAGTGGCAGAGTGCTAGTGGGCCCATGCCACTACGTGTGACTCTACACAATCAAACCGTGGCGAAAACTTTAACAATTCTTCCTGACGCAACGGTCCGTTTGTGACATATGGTTCCTTTCAGACTTTTTCTCATTCCCACGAGCAGAATATGTTGATGTAATAAAAAAATGTAATATTAACTTTCAATGTTATAAACAATTTTGCGGCAAGGTTTTTTAACAAATGTCCACCGATCCAGAGGTGTAGATTCACCCCTGAAGCCATGACCAATAATTTTTTTACACCCTGTACATTGACTGTCCCCTGCTCTACATATTCTGAGTGAACCTTTTTTTATTTTTATAGCTTTAACCGATACTAATATCCTTCAATTACTATTCATAGTTAATTTGGGTTTGTTGGTTAATATGAGCCTCTCAAAAATTAAACTGACGACCTCCATAAAATGAAAAGTGGAGAAAATTGATTATGTACTGTTGCGGAGACTGAGAATTTTAACATTGAGAAATTTTCAGAAAGTGCAGTTGATGAATTTAGATTCTAATAGGTTCATATGATGAACGAAGTTTTATTGAGTATGTACAGAATTAATTAATTACCTCTGTATTGATGCATTCCATGTATTGGCCGCACCCTCCATTGTTAGTTTGGCATTCATTTATGTCATGGCAGATTTGTTTACGACTCTTTGCAATATCTAAACTTGCTCCTTCTGTTATGGAACCGGTGTATCCTGCTGGACAGGGTCCGCATCTGTAGCCAGGACGAAGATTGATACACTGCACCCCAGGGTAACAGGGTTGCGCCAGCTCACATTCATTTATATCCATGCATGTTGAACCATTGCCGACATAACCATTCGGACATGGACCGCATCTAGTAATCAGTGTCGCAGAAGAAGAATAACTTAGAACTATGCTATTCGTTATACATTCTGTAGCAAATCATTAATTTCTAATACAAATACACCTTCTTCGAAAGTATTCAGTTTCTTTAGAATATTCTGATGTTAATCATTTTGAATATAGAATCATAGACTAAAAGTTATTGCCAATTGACATGGGAAGTCTGCAGTGTATGGATTCTGTTCTCTGCCACTGTATACAACAGTATACAGTATATTGGGTAAGAGCAAAAGTTCTGTCAGCTTTAGGTAATAAAAACATAAAAACTGATTTTAGTATTTTAATTTATTTTTTATTTGCCCATGTATTGTCGAATTAATTCTACGACTGCTTCCCAGCTGTTTCTCAATTGATTAATACTCCTTGCTAAACATTCTTGATCCTTAGGGTCTATAGTCATCAATAGCCCGTTTGACCTGCGCTTCATTCGTAAATGTTCGGCCATTTAAAACGGTTTGCAATTAACTAAATAAATGAATATCTGTTGGGGTAATGTCAGGACAATATGAGGGTTGTGTGGTAGCACCTATCCGAACGCCCTAATTGCATGCTGGGTAATCATTCTGGTATGGGGCTTAGCGTTATCACGATAAAACAATAAAATGATGAAAAAATCATAATGAAATTTCTTTCCTCTTCACAAAAGTGTGACGTTTAAATTAAAGTAGGACATATGTAATTATTATATAGAACCATTGCAAATTTCTGTGTATGACAATAAATTTAATAAAACAAAGCTAGTAGTAAGTAATGCATAAACCGATGGAACTTTTGTATTCACCTAATAGATACAAATACAATAGCGCATACCATTACCTGTAATATGGTGGGTAAAGAACTGATTCACACTGTACTTCAGAGTAGCAAGGATTAGATTCGCAGCCATTCCTACGTCTCTCACAATGTTTGCCATCACCAATGTAACCAGATGGACATTTTCCACATCTAAGAAATTTTAAGGTTTATTAATAATTCTAATAAACATACAGGGGATACAAAAAGCTGAAGAGTAGACGAATATTTATCATGGTAAAAATATAGTATTTTGATGTCTGTTACTCATGAAATTTTATCCGTGGATACTTGAGGCATTCAATATTTATACATTGATATTTCCTTTGCAGTATATCTACCGTTTGTTTCTCTTTGAGTACGTAGTGAAGATCGCAAGTTTTTCAACACATTGACAGTAATAGGGGTCACTAGTAATTAATACTTTAAAATTAATTCAACTAACAAGGAAATTTTGCAGGTTTATAAAATAGCCAAAAATAAGAGGCACGTATTTTCTTTTAGCTGCGGATACTCAAGTTTAAGGGATGAAATCACCCCCTGAATATTGACACCCCAAGGCTATCTCGAAAACTATTAACTATTTTTGAAAATCTCCTTTACCAAATTATTATACATAAAAAACCATATAACTTTGCAATTTGAAGTATATTTTTATCGTTAATAGTTTTTGAGATAACCTTGGGGGTGTCAATTTTCAGGGGGTGATTTCACCCCTTAAATTTGACTATCGGCAGCTAAAAAAAATATGTGGTATTAATTTTTGGCTATTCTATAAACCTGAAAAATTTCATAAAAATTGGGAGGGGACGGTCCAACACCCTTCCTTGTAACTACTAATTTTTCGTATGACTTAGTAACTAAATATTTTCTCCCATTGACTGTACATGTTTGATATTAGTGAGAAAGATAATGTGCTGACACCAATTTGTTTACAAATTATGGCTAAAAGTTTAATAGGATTATAAGATGAATTTAGTACGATGTGTGGATATGAGCTTTCTTATTTTTCTTAAATTATCATACTCTTATTCATTTATGGTCATTTGAAGATCAACATATGATACACGGTACATTAGATTCTCTATCAGCGACAACAGTATACAGAAGTCTCGTTTTTTATACAAATTCGCGATGATATTCAAAGCAGATAAAAGTTTGAAATTCCTTTAGTTGAACGACTAATTGGGTTGTAAGTATACGAAAGTAGTAACCGATAGAAAAATTTACCGTCTACCGGATGCTGTAAAATTGATGGTCCCAACTTTAGGTGAGTCTAGTATTCAACAAAATGAACAAAAAAGCTCCAATAAACATAGGTCGAAAAATCAATAATTTCGGAGACAAACAGAAAAATTTCGTGTCCTCATAAGGGTAATGGATTATACGCGGTGTTGTAAAATAGATGATGCAAAGGTTGGTTACATACGGTATTCAATAAAATTGAACTGGAACTTTTTTATGATACACAAAAAGGTTTTTTTATATTCCGAAAATTATTAATTATTTTTACTCATGTTTACTAAAATTTTTGTAGTCACTGAAAGTTCCAGTTCAATTTAGTCGAATACCATAAGTAACCGAAGTTACAATCGGTGATTTTAGAATATTGCGTATATTCAACCATCTTTGTGTCGAACTTAAATTCTTCTTCAGAATTCAACAAACATCGATTTCGGTCCATGTTTAGTAAAACTTTTTTACATGTTTTTTAGTGACATACGCATCCACAATTAAGATTACCAATTTTAGAATACTCTCAATAAATTACGATGCAACCAAATAATTGAGGTAAGAGATACCTGTAACCGTCTGCATGGTCGTAACAACGAACACCGTGAAAGCATGGGTTGTTTGCGCAAGTAACGACCTGAATTTTCACGCAAAGACGTCCGTTCCCAGTGAAACCTGTCGGGCAAGCTCCGCACTGTGGCCCATGTAGAGAGTCTCGACAATCAGCCCCCGGGAAGCAGGGGGACTTGTAATCGCAACTAGGAAGCGGAGCTGTCGTCGTAGTCGTCGGTGGAACTGTGGAATTACCACCATCAACACTTGTCAGGAATGACTTTCCAAGAAAGAACAGTCTCTTTATGACAAGATTTCCACTGATGTCGGTTTTCGCCGCGAAGACAGAGCGGGGTAAACTCGAGCCGCATCACGGAATCTGCTTTAAAGTGATTCTGTTGCTTGACAATTTAATATTGAACCCTGAAGACGGAGTTCATTAGACGGCGACAAATCCCTGCTTCGTTTTTCCTCCTCACTGTACGTGGTACTATGGTGGCTCGTTTATTGCGAACAGTCCGGCCCGCTGCTTCGCAATAAACGAGTCACTGAACCGGTTTTCGGATATACTATCCTCTGGTTGCGAACAAGACGGAAGATACTCTTCGGTAACACGAACACACCGAGAAATTCCAGGAAGTTGTATATTTGAATCCTTTCCAATAAAAGAGTCACTATTGTACATTCCTCCGAATTTCTGGCTGACCTCAAACAGAAGAGCACTATACGACTGTGCAGCGATGAGAATATGTTAGTAATCCATTGTCAGTGTGTTAGGTGGTTCTGTATCCCATCTTTGTTTATGTCACGCCTTCAGGGTCCAATACTAATTGTAAATTGTTAAGCGACGTGTCTATAAAAACTGTTTTCAGCAGGTACTGTAAGTGATACCTGTAATTGTTATCTATTATTATAATAGATGTATAGCGTAACGCTGCCCATTGTTTTTGTTTGTTTACGATAACTTGACACGAAAAAATTATGCATGAAATTAACAGGCATTTATCCACAGTTACAGTACAATAATACAAATTTTATTGATATTTTTAAATAGATTGGAATATTTTTTGTCATACTATGCCGTAGTACAGGCACAGACAAGTCTGAAGAGCTACAATAATATGATCTTGAAGTAGAGCAATTTAATTTTCGTTATGAAAGTTATTGATAAAAGTCAGAAGTAGCATAGTTGCATTACTTCTTATTCAGTCATTTGATTAGATGATCGAAATGTATTACTATAACGTCTTTCCTTGAACCTATCCACTCCTTGTTAGGTTTTGTATTGAAAGCCCGAAATGGGTTACCGTATATGTATAGCACTGTTTTCTCTGCCGACAACCGTATCATGTCAAGCACGTAACACCTTTTCCATAGTAGAGACGACCAGAATAGGCCGTTCGATGCCATAAAGTCGGCTTGCAAAGAAACTTCTAACTTTCAAACCGATCCTTACTTTTGCTCCTAACATACTATATTTGATACGTCTTCCCTTTCCTTGCATACAACCATTTTGGTACATACATGTGGAATGAAAACGGAGAAACTGTAGGGTAAGTGCCCCTAATATCGCCTACCCGTAATATTTTGAAAAAGTAGCGTTGACAGAAATCGGCAACGGACTGAAGTCGTAGCCAAACATGTATAAAGAGACATATTTTATTGACAGCGTTACAAATAATGTCTCTTTTGTTTGAGCCTAATTTGATATAAAAATGTCTCTTACCCATTGCTTGAGAACGATTTGAAATTTGGTAGGCGATATTAGGTGCACTTACCCTACTACACATCGAGGAACGACCGTGAGCGACCTAATTTGAGCTTCTCTACTACTGTTCCTTAGCGTGCTATATTTCTTCCACCGAATATATTCAGAAGTCTTCACCACGCTTTTTTATTCAAAAGTAGCAGTCATAAACACCATCAATATTTTAAACTATTAACCGTTTACTCCTAAAACCACATACAGGCGCACAAAAAAGTGTATGCTAAATTTCAGAGATATGTAGTATTTATTAAAATAAATAAAAAAACATGTTTCAATACTAAGCAAGTATTGAAATATACGGTGTACATGTCGAATATTTTCTTTAGGCGTAGGTAACATTTGACAACATTTAATAATCCATTTTTGTTTATTTTGATGTATACCACGCACCCCTGAAATGTTGCACAAACTTATTTTGAATACCCGGCATAGGAAGCTTCAGAATATCGAAATCTGTCATTGTAGAAGAGTCTAAATATTGGCGGAGCTCTCGGAGTTTTCTCCTTGTAAATTGTAAAAAATTACAACATGGAAAACAGTAACCCATCACAGACTGAACTTGTAATCTTGGTTATAAATTCACGGTATACCACTTACATAGTAAGGTCCAAAATTGTCTGGCCTAAGCCTGATTTACAGAAGAAGAATTAACTATTTGACTGCGGGCTACTTGGAAACGAGGCGAACGCTGCGTGCGGCCTAGAAGCTGTAGCATGTAGAGGACCGTTGCACCAAACGCCTATGGGCGTTGATAGTACACGATGAACGTCTTTGTCAAGCGTCTATGGACGCGAATAGTAGTCAAAGGTTTAAAAATACCTCTGTGTTTCAACACATTTATCCGCTTATAAAAATAATCAGAGTCATTCACTTCCACCTGCTGTTTAAAGACAGTCAGCCCAGAAAATTTTGGACTCTAGTATGTATATTTAATCAATTCTGGATCCCTAAGACAACTGATAAGCAATTTTAACGTTTGTCCATATTATACAATTTGAAATACTTTCCCTTTTGTTCGAACTCGACCCCTGCATTGAAAAATACGTTTTCTTTGTAGACATTCTTTATAAAATATCTCCGGAGAGTACGAGGATCACAACATTATTCTATTTTGCAGAAAACAGACATTTATTATAAACTAGGATCATGTTACACATTAATATATATAGTATATATATATATGCTTCCTTGTCGTTCATAATTAAGTGTACCACAAAACGGAGCAAAATAATCGCAATAAGAGGAATGGTAAAAACCGAATAAAGAGAATTTATAAAAGAAAATCGAAATATTTTGTGTCTATTAATAATTCTGTCAATACAGCAGAAGAACTTCACTCACCGGGGGGTACGCGGCAGGCTGCACAATTTTCAATTAGTTGTCGGAGGTGCTGCGATTCCATTCTCTGCAGAAAAAACGTCGTTAATAAAGATTAATCTACTCTTTAACATGTTCACAGTCCCATGAACCACATCCAGGTTGTGAGAATTTTCATTCAGGCGTTCGTTGAACAAGTAAATAATAAATCAGTAAACCTGAATAGTACTAAAGCATTCAAATATAAACGTGACAGATATTTTTCTAGAAACACTTCTGCTATGCACCAATTTTCAGAGTAGCATACTTTGACTTTTATACATTTTTTCCCAACGTTCTGGGAGTAGCTTCATCTCATTTTCAAAAGGCTTTTGTGGCAATGCCCAGTGCCGGTGGTAAAGCCAGATACTTAACCCAGTGATGGCCACCGGAGCTGCGACCTTCCCCCACTTCCCTAGGTCCATTCCCCTCATATAGGCTGTCATCTGTAACAACGATGGACCGAGGGGAAACGAGGAACTGGAGGAAACTGAAACGGGCGGAATGGACCGAGAGTGGAGGCAGGTTGCAGCTCCAATGGCCATCACTAGTCTAATCCATCATTGATCGTTCAGGTGAACACTATAACTTAAGGATATCATTTTGAACATTTCAATTAGTTCAAACATAGTAGTTGTACATCAGAGTTCCCATTATTTGACCTTAAATTTGTAAGCTCAATGTCATCTGGAAGTCATCATATTAGAGATCATTGAACTCGTCAGTCTTGACCATTTAAAACTGTTGCAATATTACTTAATTTTAAGGCAAATATAACACAATAATGTCAATATTAATAGTCAGGCTGAAATTAATAGATTCTGCAAACCAAGTCCGCACACATGATTGTTGGCGAAAGCACAAGCTTATTTTAACCATAATAATAATAATGACAATATTGTAAAAGTTTATTTCACAAACGAAAATTAACTTTACTGATATAAAGAAACTGTCAAAAAAAGAATACCAAACAAAAATGTTCAATCACAGGCTCTTGACCTATAATCTCCACATTACAAATTTCTAATTACAACCTAATTATAACAACAGAATTATCAGTGAGAGGATCTCAAACACCCAACCTCCAAATTACAAGTTTCTAAACACCGAGGGACTATTGACAACGAAATTATTAGGGGGTTACAGTACTGTGCATGCATTAGTACCTCACAAAGCTTTATTTGAAATCGTGGGGTCGACATGGACACAGGGTAAGATTCGGTGCAACAATCTGTCGGTCGTTGACTCAGTAGCAGCATTTGTTGGGCAAGAAAAAAATCAGTCCTGGTTATATTTAAACACCTTAATATAATAGTCTATTATAAAGAAAAGCGCAATGAATAAAGTTTCTGTAATATTACAATAATTTAAAAGGGTAGCTTGTTTTTTGTGACAAGCTTGTAATATTGCGTGCATGTATCGAATGGACAGTGAACATGTTAATATACTGCTCAAAACAATTAAAAGGTCAGAGTTTTTAATAATTTTAGACAATCTGTCAAATGTCCATCATGAAAGAAGTATTCTGTATTTAACCCTTTGATTGTGAACGGCGCTTATAGACGCTTGTCAAAACCATTCACCTTGAGTAGCCCGCAGCCAAAGGGTAAATATTGTAACATTTTTCATTTCATGCTGGCGTGTATAGTGTTCACAGTTTTTATAGTATTTGACAACATAACAAACAATAAATCGTTTAAGTGTTGATCTTCTAATTACTTTTTAGCAGTTTATTTATAAGCATTGTTACTCACGTTCAATTCTACTTCTCTCCACACTCTTTTCGTCACATCGATCAATTCATTCAAAGTTTTTACTATTTGGCTGTCCGTGAGGCAAGCTACAAAATTATAATTTCTTCTTAAATGGCACACGATAACACTGGTTGAAGTTTAACACGCTGTCTGCCGTACGGGTCGCGTATGACTGGTGTTTCAAATGATAAATCTAATTAAATACTTGCTAATTCGCAATTATTTAACAATTATTTTCCGCATAGCCACCGGAGCTGATGTCTTCCCCCACTTTAGGTCCATTCCCCTCATATAGGCTGTGATCTCAGATGACGATAGACCGAGAGAGAACAAGGAGAATGGACCTAGAGTGGGGGAATGCCGCAGCTCCGGTGGCCATCACTGAACTATACGATCAAATAGTAAAATATTCTTTTTATTTCTCATTTATATTTAAAACAGGATACTTTAATATGAGAATTGAAACAGTTTTAGAATTTACTATTAAAGAGTCTTATATAGGGTATTCCGAAAAGTGTTATATGAATATAAGCCCGAAAACACTTAATCACTAAGTTGTAATATTTACTACAATCGTTATATTCTAAAATCTGACGTAACCACCAGTATATTTTTTTTCTTTTTTTTTTATTATTATGAATGTATTATATATAAATAATTGTAAAATATGTGTATACTGTACTGTACGTGGCTATTAATTTGTATTTTCATGACAGCGAAATATGAAAAAATGTATTTATTTAAAAGTAATGTTGTTAATTCAAAGTGTACTTCTAACAATAATATTGGGAAGAAGAAACAGAGTTGTTCGAACAATTATGAACGGTAAGATATGTTTGACTGTTTCAATCCCTGCAGAACCAAATCTAGCATCGATATTAGAATCTCTGTTATACTCGATATTGTAAATCATATTAGAACCACTACGAAATCAGTTTAACGGTGTGGAATCTAAATCGGAATCAACGTGTTCACTAATATCAGTCATTTTTAATTCTTGTTCGTCATATTTTTTTGGTGCTGTCTTGAGAATCGGATTTATTTATAACTAGACTGAGGATTTTTATGCAATTTAACATATCCAAGTTCGTGAAGAATGCTCATTTTATTAGAGTAAGTGTAACAAAGAATGTACTTTGAAACATTTCAACCGTAAAATTCAGTTGTGTCATGGTTGCGTTTCATCAGCTACATAGAAATAAAAAATGTTGAAATCTAAAAATGTATATTTGCATAAAAATCCGTAGTCTATTCATAATATTAAATTGTAACAGATAAAATGTCCGGTTTCATAAGTCCAAATGTATACAAGTTTCGCCTTCTTGAGAAACTAATTACATTAATCAGAGTGCTCCATTTGAATCGAGGCACTTTTGCCAAATGCTTACAAGAGTTTTTATTCTATTAGTATAATATTCCAAGATTTTAGATGTAATCAACTCTTTGAATACATTTTTACAGCCTTTCAGTTCTAAAATTTTGGTTGTTCAAGTGCCTACAGATGTGACAGTGTTTAGAAGAGAAGTTTGGTAGGTAAACACATTAGAGTTCTATATTTTAATTTTAAAAAGCTCGAAGAGATGTTAAGAACTTAACAGTTTGATGACCGCTGCCATGTACACGTGATTTTACCAATTTGAATGAAACACTTGTAAAATAAATAAACTTATCTATCACTGATGAGAAATAAATATTCAAGTACTAATAAAGTGAAAATTCGTACAATAATCACTATAAAGAGAATCGTGTAAAATGATTTGTTACTTAAGGATTGAAGCAGCATTGTTTTAAAATAAATACATGAGCAAATGATGCTTCCTTTTTTTACCACTGAACAACATAAAGAACTTTTGTAATATTTTCCCTTGTTATTGAGATCCTGTTTGTAACAAATAATGTGACTTACCCCGTATCTTTATTTATGAAATAAGATGATCACAAGGCTAGATTCAAACGGACATTTCATGTATTACAACCTATGACTTTTTAGTCTCTGTTAGAATGCGTCTGACTGGATATGGCAGTTTCTACTCTGGTAGTGAACGTATTAGTGATCCACGCATTCATTACAATTACCTCTGTCGTCTAAACTCTGGATTCCAATATCTCCTCTTCTCGGGACCCTTTTATAATTTGCGGACGAGTGATTTAACAAATTCCATTGGTCTTGGTGGTTCAGTTTCTCGTTTTTCGTGTGATGCGGTTCATTGTCGTCCTCCGAGAACATCCATGGATAGAAATGTTCAAGCCTTGAAAAATCTGAAGAATCATCTTCAAGGTCGCTGGTGAAACGATGTTTGTCACGATTGTCTTCAGATGAACGTTTATCGAATTGATTCGATTCAGCCAGTTGTGCAACGCGATGGCCATGGTTCAATTGATGAAATTTTTTCATGTCATCGTGTTCAATTAGATGTTTAGATTTGCCTGTGTTATCGAAGTCATGAAACTGTTCAATATTCACAAACCTGCTCGGTTTAGTCATGAAATCGTGAGCATGTCCTTTCACGTGAAGATGATGATTCTGAGGATCCTCAGGGTGTAGTGAAAGTGCATCGAAATAATTGTCCGATTGACTATTCTCATCATTGGGGCATAAATTCGGTCCATCAGAGTTCCCATTTTTTCGATCAATCGGTAATGTATCCGTGCCGAGAAAACTGTTCGGACAGTTTTTCTGTTTTAACGCGTCGATGATGCACGACGACGAATATATGTTTACTCGGCTTCTTCTTTCCCTAAACTGAGAATATGGCAAATTGAAAATTTAGCAGCTTTTAAAAACTATACAGTTTTAATATAAATACATACATATGTTGTGCCAGTATATTCTCTGACTAGAAATAAGTAATAAAATATTATATAAACGTGCGTACGTAAACCATTTATTAAACAGCTATAATGAAAATATGCAATATAAATTACTATTGTACGACTTAAGCATAATTGGATAATATTTATCTAATTTATTTTTAAAGATATACATACGGTGCTGGGCACATGAACAGTCTCAGTTATAAATACAATGACGTGAAAAAGTTTCCAGACAATACATTTTTCTGTTTCGCTTCGGGGAAGAATATTGAAAATCATTTTTCAAAATATTTATAAACCTGAACTTATTGCAATCTTTCCAAAGCACAGTTGGAAAACCAACTACCCGGAAATTTCTACATGCCACTGTGTGTTATTTTCAATGAGCCACAAACGTGAAATAATTTTTTATATGGCCTAAATATTAATTATTGTCAGGTAATCGCAGAAACTCGACGAAATCCGTTTCATGAAAACATTTTATAATCAGTAATTGTAATATTATTATTGCCATTGACATTATTATAGGATGTGAATGATGAGGCTATAAAAACCAAGAAATTACAAAGAAAAATTGGTAGATCTGCTAAGGTGATTAACAGTTTATTCAAGGGCGTTAAACAGTATAGAAAAAGACATAATGGAAAAATTTAAGAATGTAATAAAAAAAAAGTAGTGAAACGTAGCAGTATTCTCTGTATTATTCAAGTTCTCATCGAGTGTATGAAAATATAAAGAATAGAGGAAAGAACTATGTAATAGAAAAAAGTAAATAAAGAAAATATGCATATCTTCAAATTTTATAATGGCGAAGCTATTAATATGAATTATATTGCAAGGGTATGTTGCTCCACGTACCTTGTTAAAAAAACTTGCAAAATGTATGTGAAGGTTCTTTAATTTTACGTTCGATTTATAATAATACAAATCAAGTGGAAAATAAGAATTTTTATTTGTTACATTATCTATAATTTAATCAAGAAATCTAGTAAAGCTATTCAAATGATCAGCACTGCATGTAATAATTAAAGTCACTATGTACAAGAAATGTTTACTTTCTCAAAACACTATTCATTAATTTCATGTTAGTTCTGTTTCACATTAATGAGTACATTATTCATAATTTGTTTAAACCTTCAACGATCTCATGTTGCTAATATTAGGCAAATATCATTGAACTGTCCCTATCATGTTTCGTATAATATCATTTATCTCTAGTATAGTTCACATTATTGTTCTAACTTTCTCATTAAGTACTTGTGGCTAGATGTTTACCTAAAATTTTGTCATGTTTCTAATCATAGAATATACTGACACAATTTGACTGGAAAACCTTCAGACACATGGTATGTCGAGCTACATTCAATTTCAATCCCTAATGTATAGCATATATTACTATACAAAAATATTTAATATTTCCACGCATACAAGGTGGTCCCATGATTATAGTATAAGAGACAAAAAACAAATCGAAATTGTAGAATAAAGTTTCTCATGTGAAGCTTCGTTTTTACGAAACACAACTTTGAAGTTCCTTCAAGCACGCATGTGCTTGCATCTTGTTCAACGAAGCCTCATTGCTATTGTTTGCATTTGTACTTGAAAATAATCTCAGTCTTAATCAACTGAAGGAAAAGATGATTCAAACACTCAAGCAGCTATGAATACATCTTACACTAACAGTTTGCCTGCCATGTCACCCATCTATAGGTGACACAATCAATCATTATTCATTTGATCATGTATAGTATTAATGAATACATTTAAAAAGGTCTTATGTTAAGAACAGTAAATTATAATATGTCTGATTAAGTATGACCGATTTCATTGCAATCAAAGTGTTAACATTTTGACAACTGCTGTCACGTATGCGTGATTATGTTCATTCAAATAATATCCATGTAAAACAAATAAATATCTCAAGTACTAATAAAGTGAAAATTGTAGAATATTCAATAAAAAGACAATAATGTATAATGCTTAGGTACTTAAGAATTCTTGCAAAAATATCCGAAAATAGTGTTCGCAAAATACTAGCGGTCGACAAAGTGTTAATACGTAGAATGCATACAATATAATAACAGTTTGGCCTTCAATTTCAAAATCAACATACATCTTGTTGCGGCTACTTTTGTTTGCTCTTTATTGAACGTGACATGGATATTCACATCTGACAGCCATGGCAATTATTTTGTTTATATCCTGTACGATAACCGGGGTTGGGGATCAATAGTATGGCGCTTATTCGATTAATAAATCTCTTCAGCAATGATTGCCGACATTGTGAGGAAACAGAAACACATAACAAGTGCGGCCCTGAAAGTGAAAAGAAGTGGAATACTCCCTACAAGGATATGAGATCGAGAGAGAAAGATATGAGAGAAGACAACTTAAGAATGCCCTCAGAAAGTTCACTGGAGTAAATCCTGTGTCTACTGTGCCTTTCCTACTTCTGTCCAAACGAATCTAAAAATATGTCTGTTGCGTTGATACAGAAATAAAAGAATTACTTTTAACAATACTATAATGATATTAGTAGCATGGCAACATAGTACAGCCATGACAGATTTGAACAACATCTGATTAAAGTATCTAACACTAACATAAGTTCATATTAGGTTGAGTCATAAATAACTTCCGATTTGTCTTCCTAAATTTATCGATGATTTATTAAAGGAATATTATTGTTTTTCGCCACCTGTCTACCGTTTAGGGGTCCTTATCTGCGAATATGAAGCAAAAATCAGTAGCCCAGATAAATTATTTGACTTTCTAGAAACAAAAGAATATGTAATAAAAAAATAAGAACCATTACTTTCATGAAGGCGCGTTGACAAACATTTAATATGAGCTTATAAGGTTCATAGCCAAAAATACTTTCTCAAAAAATTAAAAAAAGATTTATCTAGTAAGTAGATCTGATGTATTGATTGAAGAGCTTACTTCCAAACGGTCCTATGTCCAAATACAAACAAAAATAGGCAAACTTATACACTACGGTGCTTTTCATAGTCTCCCCGGATACGTATCTTTGTTCCAAACACGAAAATATTTGATAAACTACGAAATTTTTCATTATGAATGTTATATTGAATGTACTCTTCTAGTTTTCTGGTGTAAAACTTTGCTAAAGTCTTCCGAATATAACTCCTTTCAAAATTGATTTCTTTGCCAACGAAGGCTAAAGCGAGAAAATTGTATTCTACATTTTCGATTTGTTTTTCTTTCTCATGCAGTACAACTGTTTATTGAATTCCACTACTCGTTGCAGGACACCCTGTACATCTTGATCGCAACACGTGAGAGTGGGCAGTAAACTATTCAGTACGTGTGAATTCCAATTGAATCGAAACCAATGCAACAGTTAATTATGTTACGTGAGTTCGTTGCTATGCGTAACAAACCCAAACAACCTTGGTCTAATCAACCATATGCGGAAAGACATCATCCTACGATCTCTAGCGCCATGAACAGCTTCTAGATAGCTATCGTGAACTGTTTTGGACGTAGCGCTAGTAATGTCTACTCGATGCAAAGAAGAAAAATTGTTCAATAAAGCAGAACGGTCTTTATTTCCTCGCCAAAAGAATTTCATCTACCTTTTGAAAAAAAATGTACAGAGTCCTCCAGAGATAAACGATCAGGTTGTAACGATGTACTCCATAATTAGAAGTAAGAAAAGAATATTAAGGTATAATATTAATGACCTATAGAACAATAGTTCAGAAACGCTTTATTAGAGAGTTGTAACAGGAATATTAAATATGAAAAAAGCAATGTTCAATATTAATGTATTCGGAGGATACCACAATATCCAATACGTTTTTTGAAAATATATTTATAATTAGTATTATCGTTGTCAGTACCTGAAAAACTAATGCATTTTAAATGGAATTGATTTTGATTGTCTTAAAAGCAAATAAACGTGACGTTCATACATGTTTCGGTAAATAGAGAGTATGTGCGCGTCTATATTGCGATTCGAATAATAGACCATCGAAATAGTGGATGTTCGCATGTTAGAAGTTGTATTGTATAAGGAATCGTAACATAACATGTATTAATATCAAATTATAATACATAGTGTAACACCGCATCAAAATGCCATGAGAATTCTCAAACGAAGGATATGCAAACATGATTTTCATGTATGGTTCCTGTAATGGAAATGCTCTAGGTTCCATAAGAGGATATCAACATCGTAACAGAAGAGTATTATATTTTACACTATTTACCAGACTGTTCGTACAGTTGCAAGATTGGTTTTGCAATGAAAAATCAATCCAATCTCCAAGAAGATTTTCAAAAAAATACCTTAATTTCGTTATAACTCTATAATAAAGCGTCTTTTGACCTATTTTTATGTAACATTTTTTTCTTCTTTCTACTTGTAAAACATATTGGTAAAATTTTATTGTTTAATTCTCGAATACCCTGTACATATGAGTCCTTTAGTTAACAAATGGCGTAAGTCCCTTTTTTCGTTTCCTGATAAATAGATTTCTTACTTTTCCACTTTTTATGTTCTTCTGTTCTCGCACTTATTTTGAACGTTCAAAGAATGTATATAACCGTAGGAACATACTTAAGCAAATTGGCACGGCCTTCTTTAAACAATTGCATTTACTTGAATAATCTAGGTAATTCATCAGTCGTTTTAATTAACATGAGAAATTCAACTATGTTTTTTATTAATAGGAAAAAAATTGCACGTATTACTTTGAAAAAATGAAAAATCATTCTTAACACGTTGCGGGCCACAGTGAAAACAGCCATACCTAGTCAGGCCGGATATGATTTACTGTTTTTAATAACGATCGTGAAGAAAGAAAATATTTGAGTATTCAGTCGTGTTCTCGTGTTTCTACATTATTGTTACAATATTAAGTTTGATCAGAATTGTATCAGAATCAATAATTATTTAATTAAATTAAATTTAAGATGTCGGACATCGGTGACCCCCACGGCATTCAATATGTTAATGCTTTCTATAAAGTTATTCTTTTATTTTTGACTTATGCCACTTGTTAACTAAGGGGTCCATATGTTTTCATTGTAAAAAAAAATACTTACCGCTTCCACGACAGGATTGTTGTCTGCCAACTCACGGAAACTCTTTTTCAGCGGTATAGTACCTTGATAAATACAATCGATGTATATATTAATCTGAGCATTAGGTTGTCTCTGCTGCACGAGGACGATTATATTCTTCAAGGGTGCATCAACATCCAATACATCTACATTAATATGCTCAGCACTTCGATGACCATCTTCATCAAGATACTTGAGAATCACTAGAATCAATCTTTCCTATAATTCTTTCTTAAATCTTTGTATGAAATCATAAGAATATTGTTTAAAGCAGAGACGATCAAAATCAGCCGTTCAAGGTCATGTGCTTGTCCGGAAAAATTATTTATAATTTTTTACACTAAAACTACCACGGCCGATCAAGTGACCGTACGACTAAGCTGTACGACTATTATTTATTTTTCATTTTCTGTTCCTGTTTATAATTTAAATAGAAAAAATAAATTGTTTTCATTATTATCAAAAAGTTCTTTTGTTTATTATTGCACGTACTAAAGTGAGTATTATCTGCACTCAGTTGCAAAAAATATAACTTTTATTTAACACTAGATCTACCGACGATTTACGTGCACCTATTTCATCGAAGCGATCAAAATAACACGTTCTAGAAAAAATACGTAATTCAAGGAAACAATGTTTACCCATATTTTTCTTTAGCTTTATGCAGCGTCGATTCGAAGTAAACATAATAGTTGTCAAAATAAATCATACATAGTACAGTTGCAAAGCAGTCATTTTGACTGCCTTGGTAATTCTAGTGTTAAAGACTGGTCGTTTGATCGGTTCGGTAGAAATAGGTACATGTGAATAAAATTGTCGATAGGTTTAGTGTTAAAATTATTGTTACTTTTGCACCTAACATACTATACTCTGTATATATTTCTCTGTCATTCGTACACATGACATGGAAAAAGGAGTATCTATAGCGCCTATCAGCAAATGTCCTTGAGCGATCTAATTTGGGCGTCTCTCATATAACATAAGTAAAAAATAAGAAACATGTTTTCACATTTTCACACGGAGATACATCGCGATACGTGTATGATACATATTGAATGTATGTATGTATGTATATGTACACCAATAGAATGGTACATACGGCAATTCTCGTGAGATACAGTACAGCACAGGATTGTGATACTGATTTTGTGTAGCTAGGGTACCTCTGGTACAGCTGCTGGCGATTCTTTTCGTATGAAGTCGGCAAATGAGATATACAAGTTGCGGCGGAAAACGTAGTACAACCAGATAGGAGGTGATCCTACGTGAAAAAAGAGTAAAAAATTTGGAATGAAATATTCTTGTCTGAGGCTTCGTTTTCGAGAAAATCAATTTTGAAAATTTGTTAGATACGCGTATGACTGAATACGACTTGGCTATCGTGCCATTCGTAAGATCACCTATATTACAGCCCTTGATTTTTACTTATCGGGGCATATCAAACAGCACGTATACAACGCGGGTGTTGAAAATATTACACAACTGAAACAAAAAATTGTGCAAGACTTTGAAAACTTAAAAAGCGGAAATACATTAGAACCCGTTAATTCTTTTTAAATTCGTCGAGCAGAGTTATGTATGCGGCAACGGGGGCGACATTCTCAGCAATACTTGTAATACAATAAAAAAACACAACGATCTGCAAAAATCTGTTGTGTTATTTGAACCATATCACTGTCAATGTTTGTAAACACTAAAAAATAAGAATTGTAATTATTAACCATTTTATAGGTATTATTTGTGGAATTGAAGAAATTTCATTAGAAGTATTAATTTAAATATTGAGTATATTTTTAATTATAGATTTTTTGAAGGGAGAAATCTATTTTGTTATAAAATATAGAAACAATCGATAACAGAATGGCATGATAGCCAAGTCGTATTCAGTCGTCCGCGTATCTGATGAATTTTCAAAATCGATTTTCTCGAAAACGATGCCTCAGACGGAAAAATTTCTTACCAAACTTTTTACTTATTTTTTTCAAGTAAAATCACCTCCTTTCC
The DNA here is from genome assembly GCA_916610135.2 of Macropis europaea. Taxonomy (NCBI): domain Eukaryota; kingdom Metazoa; phylum Arthropoda; class Insecta; order Hymenoptera; family Melittidae; genus Macropis; species Macropis europaea. The sequence continues at coordinate 26,144,612 of OU744345.1, forward strand.
GGTTGTGCTACGTTTTCCGCCCCATATTGTATAAACAAATTGCGTCCTTAACGCAAGAGCTACAGTATCGTTCAGTTTGCTCAATTTCGCACAAACAATTCAACATGGACAGTGTTTTCGATAATGATAATTTATTACCACAATTAAAAATTTTCCGCCGTTGTGGGATAAAAGTGACCTGGATTATACTGATGAAGGAGGAAAGGAAAATGCCTGGGGAAAGGTAGCGGTTGTCATGCATGAAAAAAAGGAGATTCCCAAATGAGAAAGGGCCAAGCAAAATCAAATAGTACATGAAAGGCTTTCTCTTCTTCTCTTAGACTTCTCTCAACCATTTGAGTTGGAATTTAATTGACGATTACGTGGACCATAAGCGTTTATTTAATACGTAAAACCGTTATAAAAGTGAAAAGGTCAGACCACGTGAGAGAGACGTTATTCCAACCCAATTGGTTAATGGGGTAATCTAATGTTTTCTTTTTACTTCTTCTTGTAGCTCTTTTATGTAAAAGCCAAACAGATAAGACTTCAAACTCATCCTTATCCCCCCAAAAAAACACCTTCGTTCAAAAACGTATGTTTGAGACAAGAAAATATTTTTAACTAAAGAACAAATTATGGACACCCAGCTACACAATTAGGTGGATACAGTATCACATGAGTGTGTATCTATATTTTATTCCCGAGAGTGTATCTCATACCCCTATCGCGATACCCGTATCTTCGTGTGCTAGAGCTCCTAATATTCCCAGAAACCAATCAAACATAATATTTATTTCATGTCCTCACCTCGTTTATTCTGTTTATCGTACATCAACATCGTTTTCTTGTATCTATTGTATTTAACCAGTAGAAGTGTCTCGATCATTGATTCCGATAATTTTTTCTTTGATTTCATATTCGAAAAGCCAATCACGAAATCGTCGTTGTCCCATGCTTCTTGAAGATCTGCTGTTAAGACTGTGAAATATTTGTAAAAAAAAGAAGTCTAATCAAATTTTTGTATACTTTGGTACGGTTTGATGTTTCCAGTCGAATTTAAAAATTCAAAATTAGGGGAATCGGATATTTACGAAACATTGTAGAGTATTTAGTTTTATTAAATGCTTCTTGAATTTTTATTTATAATTTTTTGATGAAATGACATTCCATACTGTAGTGCAGGGGTGACGAACAGACGGCTCGCGAGCCGCACGTAGTTCTCGTTCCTATATGGCCTGATTCTGAACGTTAATAATGTTTTATGTAAAAATTTTATTTCTTTATTAACACGTTCACTGAGGTACGGGGCATATAGACCCCATATCGTTCCTTCGTCTTGTGCCGCTTGTTTTTCATATTTCTGTTACTTGTCCGCTATTTTCAAGTTGTCCTGCACCTAGGAAAGTCCAGTATGGGGTATATTTGTCCCGTACCGCTAAATAGGAAAGTCCTGAAAAAAGGGAGCCGCAGTGAACGTGTTAAATATCCTTCAACTTCCCTTTACCCTATACTTTTTTAGCCAAATCAGAATCTATCTAACAATAAGGGAAATGGGCCCAGAATGGGGGAAGACCGGAGTAAGCTTGGTGGTTAGCTAGTTGACTAGTGGGGGAGTGGACTGACTGATAGTGGGGGTGATGCAGCTCGATGGAAAAGAAGTTCGTCACCCCTGTTGTAGTGAATGAAACCAATGTGTTTTCTACAATTCAATTCCCATCTGACGCTTTGTAACAGTGATGGACCCCCTGGTTTAATTTACATCGAATATTCATATTTCGGCATAGAAACCATCAGTCGACGTGGTGGCCGATTTCGGCGAAAGTTAACACAATAACAGCAGTCCATGTCCAAATTATTACATCAGAATCATGAGGTCGCTCTCAGTAAGCTTTATTGAGAAATTGAACTCAAAAATGAAACTTCGATAAATATGAGTGAGAAAAATATTTTAACTTTGAAATGTATTTTCTCAAAAATGCGTAAGAGATGAGACCTATAATTTTACACAGTGATAGTACTCCTTATACAGATTATTACACTAAAATTATACGACCTTTCTCTTAACCATTTTTCAGAAATTGCATCCTAAATGGTACATAGTGTATAATATATTTAGAGCAATTCATTCATTATTTTATTAGATTAATAATTATTCTTTCGTTTTATTTGATAAAACGTGGAAAATAATTTAAAGAATTGAGAAAGGAAAATTAAAAACTGTGCATATTGAAACATATTGATTTTAAGAATTTTATCTTCTGAGACGTATTCTTAAATTTTGAACTAATCGATCACACGGGAGGAGTTTCTTTAGTATACAGTGCGTTCCATATTCATCTTTTCGTGCGAACATCTTTCAAACTATTAGTGACATCGAAGTACATATCAGATAAATGTTTAATGATTTCGAAGAGAACACAGTTTGGTGTCAAACATTTTTTTTATAGGTGGACCATAGCAGATGTGTAAAGGCTACCTTCATTTTTCTAGCAGGAACCACATATTTCTGTAATACATTAATCAATGCAGCTCTGCATTCTCTATAGGACAATTATTAAGATGCTTGTGTCAGAAAATACAAAAAGTACAAAAAGGCATATGGTTGAGGCCTTACAAAATTCATGAACAGAAAATTCTTGTAAAAAAATTGTTATGACACCAAAAAATATCGAAAAATATATTAATATGGGTATAGAAAAATTTCGCTTCAACAGAAAGTAGGTCATTGTTTACTAGATTTGGTATGACTACAAATTTTCTACAAAAATATCCATCAATCTGGGGAAATGATGAATCGTATACAGCAGACTTAAAAATAGTAACAAATTAGAAAATAGTAAGTGATACTGCAGAGCGAGGCATAAACCTAAGAACGGATTACAATAATTTGTTAACCAAAGACGAAGAGAATGAGTAATATGTTTTGCAGATATTAGAAAAGTATCGACAATGTTACTCTAATGCAATCAAATATAGTTTAATGGGAGACATATACTAAAAAATACATATTATTTTATTTTGTATTGAGTTCATTTTTCGCTTGCTCTCCATTGTACATGTATATAAGTTAAGTTTTAATACAAATTTTGTATAACTATAGAAATAATTATAAATTTTGTTGATAGTTGCTTACATAATTATTAAGAATTTATAAAGAAACGTAAACTAAGTCCACCATAGAATATGAGAAACCTACTTAACCAACCAAATATCGAAGTATGTACGCACACATACTACTTTTTAAAGAAATATAACTACAATGAAATCGTTTACTATTGACAGGACATATGTCCATTTGTTAAAATTTGACACTAGGCAATAAAAACTTTACCTAACTTTCTTTGAAATAATGTTTATTCGGTTTTTTCAATTGGAATCGATAGGAGATACCAAAGGACAGTTTTGACGTTTTTTTAGGTCCCAGAACCCGAAGTTTGGGTTACCAACAACAGTTTAAACGCATAACTTAATTTTCCCCAAAATATAGGCATACGCCCTTTTAATAATAAACCATTCATTATAAACATGTATAAACCACTTCGAATGTTCAAAACCTTATGAATACCACAATATTGTAACAGACTTTTGTAAAAGCTTATGTAAAGCTGTATAACCCCCTACTGTGAGTTTCTTTTGGGCTTAAAAGAAGTCTATAGATGTAGAAGGATCATGTGTTAAAGAAGTAGCATAGAATTTTTATTATTGAATTATTGCTGTACGACTGCTTAAAAGTTTGGATATACTTACTCGATCATGACCTATTTCAATCTCCGATTGAAACGCTTCAGGATGAAACTTCATATACAAATACGAAAAATAATAAATTCGACACCGAATAAGGAGGATCCGAAAATCAAACTGAAACCGTGGAGGCATTTTCTTGAAACGAGTTGCACAGAAAAAATTAATTGTATCAATGATTAAAATATCAGTAAATTCCCGAATGAACGTGTCAAGTTAAACGATCGTAGAAATAGCTTAACGTTTGAAGCAATCCATTGCTAGGATTCTTGTCAGCTCGCAGTAAGGACTGGTTTGCAATACCCGTGAACAAGTAAACACGTTATGTTGAGACCATACTGCAAGTACAGAACTAGAGACTTTGTTCTAACGCTGTACGTATAGAAATAAGGACAACAGGAAACAGTAAAGATGGATCATTGCCCAAAATGAATACACCCAACATGAGGACTTTGACTGTTATCGGCACATATAGACACTTGACAGAACCACTCACCGTGTACGGCCGACGCCCATGGGCGTTCAGTGCAATGGCTCATTATGTATTGTTGCAGCTCGGCCGCACAGACAATTCGTCTCGTTTCCAAGTAGCCGCAGTCAAAGGGTTAATAAACGTTTAATCAACATCTAGTATGTTTTCGTAAATAAATGATAACTACTACGTAGAGTATTAGGCGAATAATAGAAGAGGAAAATAACAAATAATACAAATTTCGAATACATAATTATGCGAATAAAAAATATTTGCCCCTCCCATATTATACAGATAAACTTTTATTCGTTTGAAGTGAATACAAAAGTTAGTTCATTATTCTTATTTCTTATTCGTCATTTGAACAAAACTGTGCCCCACTCTGCGTGTTAAGTACTTACATTCATTCAGAGCTTATTGATTAAGCATTTTTTTATTCTTCCTTGTGTACTATAGTACAGGGTACACTGTATGCTGTTCAAGTCTCAGACCCTTTTTCTTTGCTAGTCTTTATATTTCATTCAATAGCATTAAATACGTTATTCTAAAATTCAGGCATCTACTCTTTGGCCACTACGCGCCACTATAGTGGCTTGCCGCTAAGTGATCAATTAGGACGACAGGCCATTATAGTGGCTTTCCGCAAAGTGACACTTTAGGACGACAGGCTATTACAGTGGTTTCCCGCTAAGTCGTCGTCTGCGTTGGTGTATTCTGAATAGCTTCTGCTAACGAACAGTTACTTTAATTGTTCTCATATTGTTCAAAGAATATTTTCAATACTATAATATATCTATTTAATAAAATGCTTTATATTTGTACTTTATATTGCGTTCTGTGACAAAACTGTGTGTATCACAGTAGAATTTTGTCTATGCCAGCCACAGCCAATGGATTGAAGAATAACAAGTATACTTTTATATTGTTACAATGACTTCTTGATTGTTAGTAACTTGTTACATACGAACGTAAATTTATTATTGTAAATTTGTTATTCTGTTAATGTATGTAAAAATTGGACGGCCCAAAATATGGTCTACCTTTGAAAAGATTTTTGGATATACTATAAACATTACTAACATGTAACGCTTTTTTTTATTGGATTGAATATGGTAAGGAATGCTTACCGTAAAACTAAACAGAATATTAAGAAACGACAAAGATTAAGAAATCCACGATAAACATGTTTTCCGATGTAGCAATTTTACAGCCTTCACGACTTTGACAACAGAAACTAATTAACAACAATAAACCAGATTGTTTTTTAAAATAGACATACATATACAGGGCGAGGCACATAACTTTTCCACCCCGAATAACTTCTAAAGTATGTGCTCTACGAAAAAGTGTTTTATATAGAAATTACATGGTATCGAAGGGAACATATGACGCTAAAACGGTTTTTTAAATAACCTATTTTTTTTACGAGATTTCATGGTGACTTTGAATTCTTTAAATGGAAGCAGACCTTTTTGTATTAAAATTTAAAAAAGCTCTGAATTTTCCATATTTCAGTTAGTTCGGTTCTGTCATTTTTTAATTGCACACTGTAATAAAATATGCTTATAGATATACAGTTAATTTATCATTTGAAAGCTCCTTTTTTTTCTACGGAGTATAATGATATATTTTTTATTTTACAATTTATTCCTTTTTTTAGAACGAGCAACGAGCAAGAATTCGAGATTTCGATTGTTTGATTATTTGATCCCCCACCTTCGACATCACATGTTTCTGTAACCGCTTCAATGGTTTTATAGTCCTGTTTTCAATAATGACGTCAAATTCTAAGTTTTCGACTTTCTCGTCATCAATTCTAAAGAATAAATAAATTCAAAACGAAGAGATAAATAAACGAATAACATGTTATCGTATTCGGCGTGAAAGAGCTTTCAAACTGTTTAGTAACAGACATGTTTTCGATTATAATATACAATTAAAAATTGTTAGAATACAGATAATAGGAAAAGCAACACTAATATTTTGCAAATAAAAAGTACATTATGTATACAACATTTTCAGATAGATTTAAACCTTTAAATTTTTAAGCTTATTGATTATGTCTTTCTAAATCAAATATAGCAGTTATAGAAAATATAAGAAATCGATTTCAGTTAGCGTGATAAGTACTAAAGCAGCAGATTTATTTCTATCAAAAATGAAATAAGAAGTAACGAATAATTTATTCTACGAAATAACAAATAAATCGGTTATTTCAAATGAACGCATCTAATTCTTGTTCGAAAAATTTTACAAAATAGATGGTTTCGAATTAGAAACTGGAGAAGTTTCTAAAATGCGCAGATTGAACACTGAATAATTTAAATGTATAATACTCTAACTATTTTGAGCGGTGTATTAATTTATCTATTGAAAGAATAAATCGGTAGTATAACTTCGATGTACGATTACTCCTCATGTTGGGTGTTTTCTGCATTATGACAATTCAGGTGTTAACAAAAATGAGAGTATTAAATTTTTGACGATTTCTCATTTTCAATTTTTAACAATACAAAATTTCTGACGATTACTTTGCCTTACCTTTATCAGGCGTAACACTGGAGTCGGCGAAACAAATTATGAAAAGTATCGCGATGATTAACATCAAGATTACACGCATTTTGGAGCACTGCTTTTTTTATTATCGTTTCCGCAGTTTTAACGCGTTTTCCATCTACGCGATTTTAGATAGTGACTAGTGATCTTGAATGAATAAATAGATCACGGAACGTTGGCGTTCGTTGACTGAGTCGAAGAAAAGGCTACGGACGACTTTATACGTCACCCACGGGAGTTTCCCAGTATACAGGGTGTGCCAAGCAACTGGGCGGAGCTGTATGTTCGAAACGGCTAGAGATCAAAAAAATATCATAAGACAAAATTCAACGGTTTTTAAACGCTTCGCACGTCACCTTTATGCACTGGCGTTCACAAATGCAATTAAAACCAGCAATTGCACTGTTTTTAACGCGTCGAGTGCAGTGGAAGTCACCGGTGACCCACGCCACTGATTTAATTTAATTACATAACTACTAATTTTTATACAATTCTGCATAGCTTTAATATTACAGTAATAATAAAAGCTACAAATTTTACGATGAAATGGTTAACAATTTTTTATCTATATGATTCATATTAAAAACTGTAAATTTTAGTGTGACTGTTGAATTAAGTTTTCTCTGTGGCATTCAACGCGTTAACGACACCCCCTAATATTAGGTACATCAGCCAAGGCAGATTTAATAAGAAGATATAAAAAAGAACTGATAGTGAATTCATTCAAATACAAAAAAATTAATACGAATTGATTGTTTCAACAAAATCATCCTTAGTTTGATAAAGATAATCAACATTTTGTAATGGAACACTAACCGTGGGTATTTCATGAGAGCTACATGAATTGCGTACAATGGTTCCAATTATTAAACATAGCTTTCCAAATAGATTACATAAATATCGTCGAACTTCCCCTACATCGTTCCGTAACAATTTATATTTCATACTTCGTTTATACACCATTTTTTTTTCTGCGTGTAGACCATACTGGCACAGTTTGGTCGACAATCCTCCAGAAACATTGTGCACACATGAAAAAAAAGTTTTAGAGGAGAAGTATGAGTGAAGTCACCTATTTCGATAAAACTTAACACAAAATTTGCACTCCATATGCAGTAAAATGTGGCAATACTGGTCGCAAAAAGACAACGCGCCACACCTACGAGTTTGCTCAAAATCGACGCTTGTCTATAAGGCGTTATTTGCAGAAGATTTGATCTTTTTATCGAAACCTCTGGTAGGGGAGCGCCCAGTGTAGGTAGAGAACCTGATGGCCACTGGACAAGTTGAGTTTGCCTATATGGAAGCAGCAAATTTCGTCAACCCTGTACACTGCAATGCAACGTGGAGCTCTATTCAACTGGGGCCACGTGCAGGTGAAGCTGACAACGTACGCCCGAACTCCGGTTGACTTTCGGCATTCCGCTGACACATCTGCCTAGAAAATCATAAAATTCAACTCTCAAACATTTTCTAAAGAATACGTCTTCAATATTAAAGCTCTACAGTAAATACGCACTTGTTTTCCTCAGAATACATCTTGCTGGGTCGTATTAATTTTCTACATGTACGGCTCGAGTTCAGTAACTTCTCAATTTTATTCAACTTTCTTGTAAAATAAAATAAAATTACTAAAACGAAGAATAAAATAATATACATCTGTTCTGTAATACTTTGGAAGTAACTTCTTAAATATCTCTGATATGATTTTAAATAAAAAAAATAACGTGAAAGTATGGAATAAAATTTCTTTATGCGAGGTTCGTTTTCGAAAAAATTATGCTTAAAAGTTCGCTGAGTACGCGTGTACCTCCTTATCTCTGGGCGGAAATTTGATAAGCATACTCATTAAGTACGCTGTTTGAACGCCCATAGGCGTTCTCCGCACGGACGTAGTAGTATTGCGAGCACTAAGAAAGCTCGTGATTCTCGGAATTAATTTTAAGTAACTAAGCTTAAAAATTCACAGAGTATGCGTGTACTAAATTGACTGTATTCATTTGTTGATTATATTAATCAATTAGTATTGTATCATTGACTGCATTGAAAGGATTCTGTATGATTCTAATAGTATTTATATTAACATACAATTTATTGAAGATGTCATTGTTGTCACATAGAAATTTCTGCTTGATGCGTCAGAAAATTATGAAATAGCACTAAGGTTTATGGACGCTTTAGTTGCTTGAAGGTTTGACTGGTTGTATCTTTTGCTTTTGTCAATACAAAATTACATAAAATCAATTTAATACAATCAATAATATAATATTAGTTAAGTAAAACAATAAAGAATAAATACACTTAATTTAGTACACACGTACCCTACGAATGTTTAAACTGAGTTATCTAAAATTAACCCTTTGAGAGCTATGGGCTTTTTTAAGCACTCGTAATGTTACGACGGGCCGTGCGGGAAACGCCCATGGGCGTTCAAGCAACGTACTTCAAAAAAGGGCTTATCAATCTTTCGCACGGGAAGTAAGGCAGTGCACACGTACTTACAAGCGAACATTTAAACTTAATCTTTTATTCGAAAGCGGAGCCTCGTACGAAAATATTTTATTCTATATTTTCGTTTCTTTTCATCTAGAATCTCCTACCACACGCTTGTATTACTCATCCCAACACACCCTGTGTAAACCGAATACAATAATTTACACATACAGTACTAGTTCTGTACTATGTAATTGTAAATTTTGAAGCTGTTCGAAAACTTCGAATTCGTTATTTGTAAATTATATAATTCCACTTATTGTTAGATGTTGTTGCGCGTTGACCGTAGAAAAATAAGGACGTTTATAGACCAAACATCATTTTGCAAGGTTACAGTCAAAGTAACTTCTGAACTGACTATTTTAATTAAAACTTTTTAACCGTGTCTTTTAGGGGGTAACAATTTTTATTAATTAGAGCAACTATTGGGTGTTATTTAAAAGAAAATACAAGTGCCCTGTTTAGGTGTACCGATGCACAGAAGTACGTAAAAGTAACATAAAGATGTAGAGCGTCTAAGAACCATTCAATTTTACCGTATGGCATTTTTTCTATCTTTAAACGTTTTAAAGATACAGCTCCACCCAGTTGCGTGGGACACCCTGTGGAATCTTCATCAATGACACAGACTCTATGCCGTAGAGCGTAACGAAAGTAATTGATGTATGCGTTAACGATATTTCAGTTCACCTTCTACTAATTTATTCAACAAAGCGTGTAATGATCAGAGTAATAGTTACAACACCGTACGTTATAAATATATAATAGCGTGCAGTTGTTGAAAACACTTTTTCCATACATTTAAGGAGGCGGAATGTATGAAATTAATGTTATCCGATAAACAATGAATTACAGTGGAAGTCCGTTTATAGGAACTCCATTTATATGAACGAAATTTTAGTAGTACCTGACTAAATGCATTCTAGCTGAGCTTCTATTGTGTGAAATACCACCGAGCGCCAGTCTACTCATATGAACGTCTAACATGTTCATGATTCGGAAAGCATGTACATATTTACAGTACATAAAGTTATTTACTTAAACATCATTTATTTTCAGACAGATATATTTAGACAAATGATTTTCCTCGATACTCTTATTATTCACATTTTAACTCCTCCCCCCTCCCCCCGCCCTCCTCCTACACGTTTTTCAACTCACAAATAGCACGTGAGTTCTCTTGTTGTTTCGTGATATATTTATCTCTTGTGGATTTACTTTATGGTTCGTAGTATTTATGTATGTGTTTTGTTAATTTAATTGTAAGTACCATATTAAGTCGAATATAAGACGCTATTATTATCATTATTTTTATATGGTAAACCAGAATCTACTATTATTAATATATTGCTATTATTTGTTCGAAATCGTTTTGGGTAAATAATTAAATTAAATGAATTTTCATATCAATCATATTATTTTCTCTTTAGAAACATGGAACAAACATGTGAGAACAATGATTTAAAAGTTGTGCATGGGACAAGAAATGTAAGTAAGCACAAGCTACTGCTTGTCTGCTTTGTTCTTTAAATGCCATGTCTCAAATTTAAATATGAACAAATCTTTCAAATCAAGAACCAACTTGACAAGAAATCATTCATTACTACAAGATATTTTTATGCATCATGGAAACAACAAAAAATTCAAACCTGTTTTAGCGAGACAAAATGTTCACATGAAATGTGAGTTAATGAGAAATGGCATAAAAATTTGTCCTATAGTAAAATCACATAGTGAAATACTTGTCTGATGACATTCAAGTCTCATGCGAGACACGAAATTTCTGTCGCATCGTGGATCTCCGCCTTAATGTAATTAAAGGATTCAAAATTTTATTTGAAGACAAAATGAAAAATCACTGCTTGAACTAAAAAATGTGTATCAGTGTTTTTGATTTTGATTCCTATCACCAATAACGCTGTGATGTAAAGCCAATCGCAATCGATACAGTAGGATGTGACACGAAAATGGTAATGAGGCTCCCGAGCCCCAAATCCGTGTGACACAAAAATACATTAGTTGAGTAGTTTTTTCCATACCTCGTCTGTGATGGTGCCTCACCTGTGCCACCGGGTTTGAGCGACATCGGTATTTCAAATCGTGTGACACGAAGTCCCATTAGGTGATTGGTCTATTCCACACCTCATCTGTGACATTTGTATAACATTAACAAAAAAAAGTGCACGATGTAGTAGGAAAAGTCTAGACATACTGTAATCAAACTTCTGAAATAAAAATTGCAAATCAGTACATGTACAGTATTTTTTCGGTACTGAAATTATTAGATGCAACAAATTGACGTAATAGTCTGTAAATTCTGATATAAAAATTACGTTTTTCTACCTATAAAAAACATAATATCCTGAAAGTTCCCGCGGTTTTTGCTGTATCTGACTTTAATGCCACATATCTGAGGTTTTATACAAACATGGTTGGACATATTATATACCATTATGTTCGTCGTAATTCGCACTTATTTTGTTTAAATTGAAGAGTAACTGATTTTGTTTTGTTCAGTATTCTTCAAAGGCCAAACATAAACATGGAATGGTGTCATGTTAGACTTCTGATTTTTTACGAATTTAAACTCGGGAAATGTGCGATAGAAGCAGTTTGCAATATACAGTCAGCTTTTGGCGACGATGCATCGAAGGATCGAACAGCACAAGAATGTTTTGCTAAGTTCAAATTCGGAAATTTAAAAAAAAATAATTTCTCTAATTTTTACAATTTTTAATTTTTTTTATCCGTTGGAAAAAGTGTATCGAACATTACGGAAATGATTTAAAAAAACAATGTTCAGTTTCAATGGAGTTATACTTTTTCAAAAGGAACTGCTTAAAACCGCGGGAACTTTCAGGACGACCCAATTCTTATTATCTTTCATTTGAGTCCCCAATAACCCTAGTAATTGATACGATTTAAAATATAAATAATAACGATTGTATCTTTCTTTCTTATTTTCACTTTTCTATTTAAAAATAGAAAACAATATTTTATTCATCCAGAAATTTTAACTCTTTCGTTATTAACAACATACACTATGAATTGACTGAAAATTCAAGGTCTCATTATACAAAAGCAAAAACAAAAAAGCTATACTATACATACAATAAAGCAGCGCTAACGTGATGCGACTTCAAAAAGAAGCTTAAACCAATTTACAATGTTTTTAGTCCATTTCCAAAATTTGGTCCACCATTTTAAGTAAAACAGTAGATCAAGTTAGCCAATAGACGAAATAGTACCAACATTTCAACGTAAGAGCAGAACATTAAAAATAATTATACGGCAAACTTCATTATCAATTTACCATACTGTCAACGAACCGTCGAAAATGTGGAGAACGCATGTGAACAGTGGTAAAATTACGTTGTATTTATTATAACGCTTATAAACATGTTATCATGTGGCCAATGAAGTACGAAATGACACGGGATGAATGCAGAAAATGTTTACGATGTTTAGGTAAGGTTATGTTTCAAACAATTGTTTTCTTACCTGAGTAATATTCAGTTTTTTTACAGTCACAAAATAATTATACACATCGCAGATGTAGTTTGATTGTGTAATTTATATATCGTTGAAGAATACACAATGAGAACCTGAAGAAGTATAATTAACTATCATTACTGTTTCTGAATGTATTAATATTTATTATATGTAATGATATTGGGTAAGTGCAAAAGTTCTGTCGGTTTTGATCGATGATACACAGTAAGTCTTTTTCATGTTTACATTTAATAATTACATCATTGTACAGAGTGTTCAAACAGGTTGGGACTAAGTTCATACAATATGTTAATGGGGGATCGAGTAAGTGAAGAAAGTTCATAAGAACCTAGGTCCAAAAATGCTTCATTAAAAAGTTGTAGGTGTTCAAACATTCCCTAGCAAAACCATTTGTTTCAATCTCTTAACTGTTTAAATGTAATTACTGGCTCAGAAGCAAGTGTCAGATGGTTTATAAAAAAGTGATAGAAACAGAAGATTAGCAATGGGAGCATATCCAAAATATATTTACAACAATGTGTAACACAACACAGCAAAAACATTTGAATAGGTTCAGTAGTTATTAGTTTGATTAATGTAAGCCAACATTTTTATTAATGAATGTTTGATCAGATATAACTCTTTGCTAAAACATTTTTGGATATGGGTGCATACAAAATTTTTTCAGTCATTCAATTTCCTTAACACACTTTATGAATTTGACAGCAACTTTTTTGAATACGCTGCACATTCTCTATTAGATTCTATGACCACATCTCATTTTTTTATCAACTTTTCAAATTTTTTTTAATATTATAATTTTGGTTATCGAAATGTAATGACTCATCATCACTTTATTATTTTCATTAGATAAGCAGACTACATGTATGAATTCTGTGATTCTTTTCTTATTATGGAATAGCACTTCTACTGATTTGCGCAGTGAGAAGTGCAGCCTTATTTTGAGTTAAAATATTACTGATGGCTTTAGAAATTACAGTATTATTAATGGAACCTCCAAATGTGAAAAATATGTGAACCTGTTTGCATTTATAAAAATAAAGAAATAAGAAATAGATCTGACATTAAAATTGTGGACAATGGTCAGTTGAATAATAAGCTGATTTAAATGTTCTATTTTATATAGTTTCACGTTTTTAATATAAATAGTTAAGCAAAAAGTTGTCTGGTAACTTTAATTCTTTATAATTACAATAGAAAATAATTTAAATAAAATTGGTAAAATAAAAAGACAAAAAATAATTGTTAATAATTGTAAATAATTGTCTATGTTAATAATTTCAGTAGGCTTGAGAAGTTCTATATAAATAATGAGCAACACTCTTGCAATGAAGAACTTATTTGGACAACACAGTGGTGTTTCTCCTTCCTTACAAATTCATTTTCCTCTTGTTTTACTTTTGTCCAGAATCTATTTTTCATCACCAGTCACGAGTTGATTTAAAAACAGTTATTTGAAATTTATTCCATACGGTTCTTTTTCACCAGCTTATGAGAAACTCAAATATTTATTTCAATACTATAACAAGTTAGTTTATCTATGGTAATACCATTGTTTAGTGAACATCTAATTTCTTTGCAATTTGTTCTGCAGTCTGATGCCTATCTGACTGAATACTAGCCAGTATATCATTGTTGTTAATGTTTAAAGGTCATCTACAATGTGGTTCATATTGATGTAATAGATTACTAAAATTTTTTTATTAACAGTATTTGCACCTTACATTTCACAAGTACTTCTGTATATTTTTGTAATGATATTACATTTTTTTGAATTTGTACAATGTATAGTAACAAATATGAATATTGTCTATAGATATCTTTTTGCTACAAAAACTATCTTTAGAATAAAGAAAATTTTGTCATTTCTTGTTTTTATACACTCACAGGTATAACAAATATCTATTGTTGTGGTTCATGATTTAATTCACTGCTTGGCACCAAATAGAAAACCAGACTATTAAAGAAACCAACAGAACTTTTGCATTTGTCCAATAATTATAATATTGAATGATGTATCTATTAGTAATTAAAACTGAATAGAATTATAAATCGTTTTCTTATTTTTATTGATATTTTAGATATTGTTTGTATACAGTATTATTTAAACTATTTAATTTAGAAATAAAAAGTACTTACATTGTGCATTAAGAATTTTTAGATACATTGAAACTTATTGATTTTGTTTTTCTAGATAAATCTACATATTGAAAATATAAGAAATTGATAAATATTGTGATTATTAACAATAAAGTACTTAATATTAATATTCTATTTTTTAATAATATTAGATATTGTTACTATTTCATAATATTTTTGAAAATCAAAGTATTCATGAATTGTCATGTATTGAGACTTCATACATTTTTTGAATATTGAGTCCAAATAGCAGCATTTGTTTTTGTTACTCATATTTCGATTTTAATGTACTGAATTTCGATATATACACATATATATAGTTCTTCATAAAAAAATGTATGTTTGATGATATACGAATGTTACAGCCTTCAATATGTAACAATATTCAATGTAAAATATCCCAAATTTGTCTGTCTTGTAGTAAATCTAATTTACTGTTTTTATATTTGGATAAATAGAGGCATTGTGAGTCATTTTGTTACCTGACCTCAATGGGCTAAAAATATGATTACACATTTTATTCAGTTAGACATGACTCTTGTAAATAACAAGAAAGATGAGAGCTTAAAATAATTTAATTGAGTTGAAGTTTCACTCTTAATTTCACTAACATTACAGAACTTATTAAAATTACGTTATGAAACTTATTGCATTTAGCTTTGTTTATACTAAAAAAAAACTTGAGATCTAAAAAATCCGCACCATTTAAAATATATTGCAACAAATGAATCATCCTTTCCTATCATTTAGTAATCATCAAGAACTTTATATTTTCTTTGGATAGTGAAATACTGTCTTATAACAGGGTACATAAGTCACACTGTGTAATCAATTTGACTGTTTCAAAGTGTTATGTATTTTTATGTACCATTTCAATTGGAAAATAAAATTGGATTTTTGTATTATCGTAGAGTTAGATGCTTATGGAAGCATGGTATCTGTGTTACGTGCGCAAGGACCTTTCACTAATGAAAAACAGAAATTGTTGCAAGAACTTGCCAAAGTTTTACATATTTCTAATGAAAGACATCGTGCGGAAATCCGAAGAGCTGTCAATGATGAGAAGCTGGCAACGATAGCTGAACAGTAAGTACATAAAAAAGTACAGTGAATTCTAATGATTTAAGTCACCATTAATTGGATCTGTTGTTCATTTGAGACAAGTACACTCATGACACTTCTTGTGTTCAAAATACAATAGTCCTAGTGTGCCCTAAATAACTGGAATCCAATGTATTACATTTAAAATATAAATGTATGAAAATATACAAATTTTACAGTTTGTAACATAAAAAATATTTAACCCTGAACTTTGTATTTGTATAATAATATCATGCTATGATAATGATATTGTAATGCAGGTTAAATGGCCCAAATACTGGCACGGATTGGACTATTGAAGGTCGCCGCGCTATTCCCCTTTTGCCAAGATTGAGAGGGCAATCAGCTTTCACAACATTAGCAAATAGCTTGTCTCTGGCAGCAGCAGTGGCAAACAAACGGAATCTTCCTGTTTATGAAAAAACAGAGGATACAAAAGGTTTTAAGGAAAAATATTATATATTTTGGTAAATGTGTTGTTTTAGTCTATGTAAAATAGTATATGGCTATAGAACTGTAAGTTAAGAAAACTTGGTAGCTCAACATTCTTCTGTGTATGATTTTTAAAATAGAAATTTCATTAACTGCAACTGTTTTTTGCATAGATATTAGAAGTGAGTCTCCAGTGAGGATAAAGGTACAAGAAAAATTACTTTGCAATAATGAACTTTCACCTAAAGAAGATACGTTAAGTGATGAAAATGCTTTGACTGAGGTAACTTAAAGCACATATTTATTGTATATTACAAATATAGTTTTTTAATTTTTGCAATTATTTAGTTTTATTTAATATATATATATATGTATATATATACATATATAGGTTACTGAATCAGGTAAAAACAAGGAAGCAAATCATCAAAAGTATAATTATGATACCAGTGAAAAAGGTACTATTCTTGAAAAACGTAAACCTCCTTCGCCACTCCCAGCAACTCTTCCACATAAGGTACTTCGAATAAATAAAAATTTACGATATTTCATTTTTATTCATCAAGGAACTATTTGTTAATTGATATTTTTTATAGGTTCTGGTATTGTCCTCAAATTCAGCAGGTACACTAAATCATGGTGCCACTGAAAAAGGGCCACTTGAAAATACTATTCACCTCTCACCAGTGACGAGTTCAGTGCAACATCAAAATATTACACTAATACCACGTAATATTAACTGTGGCGACTGTAATACAGGTTGCTATATCTTTAATATTAGCATATTTGTAACATATAGCATGTTTTATTTAAGCGCATGTGTGTAATTACTTTGTAAACAATTGATAGTATGAAAAACGGATCATACAAAAGTTGTTTGATTTGAAGAGGAATGTTACATGATGCAAATGGCTTTTCTCCTCCAAACTGCACAATTTTTTCGTATTTTCACTTACTTTCGAAATAATTGCACACATCCATTTAAGTCAAACGTACTGTACATTTCATAAAATGTTACTAAATGCTTTTAATGCATCTTGTTGAATTTAGACTTTAAGGAATCTGCGGTTCAAGAAAATGTCACTAATCATCCAGTAGACTCATCTAATAATGTTGTGAATGCAATAATACCAGTAGGTGCAACAAGTATTTCAAAAACTAAAGGGAGAGTAATTACAACACAAAACAAGCTTAGCACCAAACTAGGTTCAGCAATTTTAGTGTCCAGTACCATGTCATGTGTATCAGGGAACAATTCACAACTTGATACTCAAGATAAAATTCCACAAGATAATATAAGTATGAATATATCTTTCTGTCAAAGCATAACATATTTTTTATATATATTTTACATTTAGCACAATTTCCTGATTTTCTAGGTGCTGCAGTATCATCATTATCCCATAGTTCGCAGAAAACTTCAAATTCTGAGAATTCAAATTCGATTCCTAATAGCGTAAAACGTATTGTGCCAGTAATACATTCTAATATCAAATCACCAATAACTAGGACTATTACCTCAAGTGAATATTATTACAATTCGTTGACAAAACCATTAAACAATTCTATCAAACTAATTCTAAGTCTTTTAATTATTTTTAGATAATTCTCATCGACTGATAGCTGTATCCCCTAGCACAACTGTGTCGAATGGGCCAGGACCACCTCAAGTGAAACAAGCAGCAACATTGAATTGCAAAAAATTATCTACAACACTTAATAATCAAACCACTGCCAAAATGGTATGAGTTTATATAAACATATTTACATGTAAATATATTAAAATTAAGATCTAGCCAAAGACTACGTTATTTTTAATGTTTTAGGGTGTTGCACTAAATTCTAATAAAACTGTAAATATATCGCATAACTCTAATACAAAACTAGCATCTAAAACGAACGTGATTGTTATACAGAAGGGTCAAACCAAAAGTGTAATGCTTTCTCATGCAGGCAAGGTACAATAATACACATGCATTCCATTCAATAATAATCGCTTTTTTAATTCCAAATTAGGGATTGAAGCAGTTCCAGAATTAATTGTAATATCAAATGCATCTAAAGAGGTGTCACAAAATTTACAGGTGCATTCTGCTTATCAAAATTTAAAGAAACTCTTAACAAACATGGATTCGTAACCGCTTTTTTCTGAAATATAGTCACTTTTAATTGAAACATTATAACTGATCTTCAAAGTGATCTTCTTTGTTATTTAGTTACATACGTATTGATGCGTCATATCACTGATCATCTCACGCATTCAAACTCTCCCGGCTGATTTCTGGCGATATTATATTCGTGATCTATACGTTCCTCCGCGCTATGTCCTTTTAAAAGCTTCCTCGCATATAATTCAGACTATATTTTAACACGTTCTGGACTTATTGACCCACATGTGGTTTAAAACAATTTTCAAGCCATAATGTGGTATTAGTTATTTTTTATAGGTGGCGACGTAAACGACTCATGAAGATCAACTAATATTTTTTTTTCATTAAAATCATTTTTTAATGACCATATAATACATTAAAAAATATATATATGCATTTGTGACATCACACATGTATTTGTGACATCCCTCTAGACACACCCTGTAGAAAGGGTGTCCCTGAAACCGTTATGAAGAACCGAAGTAATATTACAACTGTTACGGATAGAAACGGTGCTCTTAAATATCGGTTCTGAAATGATTGTAAATCGCTTTCAGTGGCGGTCAGAATATCGATTTTGAACCGATTTTGTAAGGAGTAAAACAATATAAGATATCGCTGCAGCTTTTGAAATACGCATTATTGTAAAAAGTGCTTCAAGTGAAAGATGCTCAGGCACAAGTATTCTCAGAGTATGTAAAAATTGACATACTGTTCTATCTAAAATTTTGGAGCTGCCCCCTTTTACCCCAAGCCTGTAACGAATTTAAAATTTTGTGTAATATATATTATAAAAAAGCCTTTTGCATCAGAGTTAGTGGAACACCCTATCAATATTTTTGTATTCCTACAATTTTGCAAAAATGCCTAGAAAAATTCATAATTCAAATACTATAATTTCTTTTGTATTGATAGTAAACGATAATAGTATTTGTGATCATATAATTTAACTTGATATTATTGAGAACTTTGATTAAATCTAAGTTTTGAAATTTTTAGGTGTTTTTGTGAAACTGTGTAGTGGATAAAAAATATTTATACCTAGAAAAAGAAGCATTTCCAAAAGCTTGGTCATCTAATTCAAGTTCACCCAGTAAAACTGAAACCGGAATCAATAAACTTACTAATTTCGGTTCTATATAACTGTTGTTCATTATGACATTTCTTTGAAACGGTTTTAGGTTTCATTATTATAACAATTTCCAGTCTCACTTTCGAACGTAAAAGACAATTTTGTACGTTTCAGGAAGTACTAGGAAAAGTTATAATGGGTGGAAAAAGCTTGTGTGTGACGAATCAACAGAATGCCTCTATCAATGTACTACCACGTCATATAACATTGAATAATGGAGATCAATCTGTAACTATGTTATCAACAACAAATTCATCTCATTCAGAGTGTGTAACATCCAACATAAAGGTAATGATTGCATAACTAAAAACATATTATACCTTACCATTAGACTGCGCATTTTCATGCAATATAACGTATCCAAGTATGGAAACACACGCATTTTGTGATATTAGCGAAATAAAACATATTCTCTAACATTTTTTCTAATGTTTCATTTCGTTTTGCATATTATAACATATAAATATTAAGGATTACAAATGTATATTTGCATAAACATCTGCAGTCTACTTATTATTCAACAAAATAATTAGTCATCCATATTCTTGCTTAAGAGATACAGAGTTCCCCGGCTGTCTGAAGTGCTTTTCGACACGGCTGTCTGAACGGGCCGTATCTCTACCACGTTTCCCCCCTTGCTCTTCCGAAGCCGGGCCTAGAAGTCGTGCGGCTGGCGGTGGCGTTTGAAAAACATGATACATTATACGACGAGTGAAACATCCTTTAACGGAAATAAAATATTTTTTATTTTTCATTGTACATTCATGAGAATATTATTAATAGATAGATGAAGTTTTCCCAATTAAAATGAGTCCAAACACGATCTCATTCGGACTATTTATTATCAGAAACATTCCGACTATCGAAACTTGACTTTGCAAAATTTTGATAACAAATGAACCGAATAAGATTGTGTCTGGACTCATTTTCATTGGAAAAGCCTCACCTATTCGTTTGTAATATTTTCACCAATGTATTATAAAAAGTAGAAAAATTTTATTTTTCGTTATACGATGACTCATTTGCATCGACAAAAAAACTGTTTAGCGGCGGCCGACTGAAACCTCGCCAATGCTCTATCTCTCTCCTTCCCAGAGTATCGCTTCTCGAGCTACGCTCGTAAATCTTGTGCTCGAGGAGGTGATGACAACTGGTCCTAGCACGGCTGGCTGAAAATTCTCGATCTCACATGCTATTTCAGACAGCCGGGGAACTCTGTACTTAATAATTACGATCATTTTTAACAGTCAAATCACTAAAATTCTAATATGCATTGTGTGTTTTTCAGTCTGGTAATTCTATTATGTTCAATCTTCGGCAAGATGTTTTGGATAAAAATAAAGTTTTGTCTCATCTATTTGAATCATCTAATGCCCTTACCTCAGAATCTAAAACTGTGATACAAAACGTAGACACTCGTCTTTCAAAGGAATCGAGTAACAATGATTCGCATGTACAGGATAAAGAGATAATTGTAAAAACCGATGCTGTAATTGCTTCTGTTAAAGATGAAAAACACAGGTCAGTTTGAAACTGTCGAAATATGTCACAAAATTATTCTGGTAAAAAAATGCATGAAGCACCAACTTTATACAATTACATTAATGATTTTGTGTAAATTGTTGATTGCAAATTATGTGTAAGATACTTCACAAGTTAAAATGTTTCTACTACTGAAGACAATCCAGAAATTGAGTATAAATTATCTCAATTTTTATTAAAACGAAAAATCTTTAATTTCTTAAATTTACTACATCTTACGAAACATCTTGCATGTTTTCTTTATTACTGCCAATTACTTGTTCTCTGTCACATGAATGGTAAAAATATGTACGAGTGCTATTTTTATTTATAACAAATTCCGTAGATCTCATGAAGTTTTCAGGAAGTAAAAGAAATACTCTTAAATTCAAAACTACATATTGAATACATAAGATATACTCGAAATAAATGAAACCCTGTTTAATCGCCTTCATTATGTAGCTGCTATCGTTTTCGCTTCTTCGCAGTAATATCTCATTTCATTGATATTTTTATACAATTTAAATGGTTAGTATGGATTATTGTATTGTTTAAATTTTTGTCTAACAATTACAATGTTCACACATATACACCTTTTTTATGTTACGGATGTACTAAAATTGACAGTAACTAATTTTTTGAACATTTAATACTCAGTGAAAGATCGTATAATTATTTATACCATGAACTGAAAGAAATTTTGTAGTATGCATTATTTAACTACAAATACTGAATTTATCAGGAAAATAGTAAATGTATTCCACAATACATACATATACGACACATACATGCCTATTTATTAAATCTTTAGTAGACTTTCAAGCTTTTGGAAAAGTCGATGTTTTGCGACTTTGTCAAACCTTTTTATATTTAATTGATATAAAAAGTTATAATACAATATAACTGATTATCGACACCCGGCATGTGCCAAATCTATAATTTGTTCATGGATTAAACGAATATACTAATGTTAATATTTTATTAGATCTCGCTTCAAATACAATGTACATTGTCAAAATTTTTCAACAGCACAAATTGATCCTGTAGTGTCTATAATAAAACATTATATAATTTGTTTATTAATAACGTTTCTTACAGTAATAACATAGAATATTTAAAATTGTACTGTTTTCGAGCTTAATATTCTTGTGTAAATGTTGCATAAAAATCATTCCGTGTTTATGGTATATTAAAATTTTGACACTGTATAAAAAAAAGAGGAAAATGATCTCAAAAATGACTTCATCGTCATCGTACAAATACTGATGAATTATATATTTTTTCAAAGACCTATTAATAGGTGTACAACATAAATTCATTCATATTTAGTGTATCATCATTACTTTATATTCATTTATACAAAATCTTATTAAAACAATACAATATGTTCATATTGTTGATATAATATTGTTAGCAATATCATACTTAATTAAGGATGCATAGGACTTTTGCGCGTGATCATAAAAGAGTTCGTGTTACATACTTGGAATCGTTGCAGTCGCATAAAATGTATAATACGATTTTATATGTATAATACTTATAGTGTTAAGTAGACAATTTTGATTCTATGATTCTGCCACGTATTCGTATTTTGCATCGATAAGGTATTGTAAATATATGTAACATGTACATAGTATTCAGTAAAAGCTAAGTAGACTAATAAGTAAGATTTACGTGTGTATAGATTATTACAATTGCTTCTTGCGAATTTTTGTATTAGTTGAACTTGTTCTACTAAATGAGGTTTTTCAATTAATCTGATGTATATAAACAGGAAACTTAAAGTAATCATACACATGTACGTTTATTTCCACACACAAAAATTGCTTTCTGTTTTTCTATGGAGAATGTGTAGATATAAGGAAAAAATATTTACAGTCTTCTAAATGATAAACTGCCTATACAAGCTGCTCAAAAGCTAGTAACAAATTGTGTTTCTATATTATCTCTATAAAACAGCTATTCCATTATTAAAAGAACTAGATGGGTAAAATTCATTACATTTATTGTTAAAACGAAGGATGAAAGTAAAATACACAATAACAGAAAAATTGAAATAACCTCGACTTGTTATAATTTTTAATGGAATAGCTGAAACGGAGGAAAGGTTTATACTGAACATCAGCTGTTATCATTTCAATTGTTTGTAAATAATCATTCAATACATTTAAATTTATTACTTTAAAAATATTGTAATACTGACATTACAGTTTACTGTATTTAACATGTGTAATTACCTTTATGTGAATTATTAGAGTAACAATTTTATAAAGTTTACTAGTAAAACATCTTTTTATACTTTTTTCCGAACGTTTATCCTAAAGAACTTACTTTATTGTCATATGAAATACTTTTATATTCTTATAACGACTTTGAACTCAACTTCACCTGTTTCGTTGTTGTCAGTAATAAAATATGTATAAATGAAAACAAAAATACCAATCATACAAAAGAAATCTTTATTATCATCAGATTCGACAGCATAATATTTTAAAAAATGTTAATAAGGACGAGGAGGTGGTCCACCACGCATCATACCAGGAGGAGGACCTCTCATTCCTGGTGGGCCCATTGGTGGACCTCCACGTCCCATAGGTGGCATTCCTGGTGGCATCCCTACAACAGAATAAATTTTTAATGAACAAAAATATAAAATAAAACTCTAATAGTTCTCAGAAAAACTCCTATGATAATTAACAGGAAAATATCATATAATTAATAAAAAATTACCTATCTCTTAAATTATTTGTTTTGTTACTTTTTTTTATTTAGTTATTTAGAAGAATGCCCTTTGGTATAAAACAATAACAAAAAATAATAATATATACATAGGAAAGAAACTGAAATAGCAATGGTATTGTAAGCATAATACAGTGATTAGTTATTTCAGCACAATAATACGCATACATATATAATGTAATTAATTCAACCTACAAACCCCTTGCATCATTACAATAATAAGTAAATATTCCTTAAATATTAACACTTGCAAAGTCTTGTATTATATGTTAGTGCATTCACAATTGGAATACTGTACAATTGTCTAGTCTCCCTATTATGAAAAACATAATGTAACATTAAGAAAGTACAGCATACATTTTTGCAAAAGGTAACTTATGCCTACCTTACAGCACAATGATTAACTGATTTCGACTTGTACTAATTTATTACCCTTAAAGAAGAAACAAATATCATATGACTGACTTTTTATTCATATACTTTAGAATGATTATATAGAGTGCTTTGAATTATCTGAACTACTCCCACTAAACATTCCTTTTCAAAGTTTTTGGCATTCTGATATTCTATTAGAGAATAAGTATACTATGTTGTATAATATATTCAATTGTTTCAACAGATTTTGTGTCTTATAATGTTTTTATGTTTGTTAAACTCTTTTGAAGATAATCTGGACACATTAAAATCTAATGTACGCAAATTGTTATTGTCTTAACAACTTATTTAATGTTCAAATCCTCTTCTATGTGCAATATTATATTGTTTTGAAGTATTTCATCCCTGTATGTTACTAAATAAATAAGCAATTAGGGTAATAGGTATAGTAAATTAAAATTACCCATCATTCCTGGTGGAGGGCCCATCATTCCAGGTGGAGGACCGCCAACTGGCATACGTGGAGGACCCCCAGGATGCATTTGTGGTGGTGCAGAAACTTGCCCTCTGCCTCCTGGTGTCATTATCTGCTGTGATGGGCCACCAACCCCCCTGACGGGTCCTTGTAATCCAGCAGGTACTCCAGCGACATTAGCAGGCATACCACGGCCTGCAGCACGACCCATGCCAGGTCCTGGCGCTGCACCAGGAATAGGTACTCTAGGCAGGCCTTCTTCCGGAGGCGGAGGACCTTCTACAGTCAAAGAAACTATATTTTCACCTCTTAAGAGTACAAAGCCTAGTACACGTTTGTCTTCTCTTTCTGGCTGTTTGGTATTTTTTGGTTTGATCTTGCGAAATTCTTCACAATCTCCGAGGATCAAGTTCATGTGCTTGTCAAAAGCTTTGAACGTGCCTATAAATGTTCTAGAGTCTTGCAGAATGATCCTAACCCTATAATTAATATGCTGTAGCATTTTATTGTTCTTGCCGATTGTCTGGAAAATAGATACAGTTCTGTTAGAAGTTTACAAACTAAAAAGAGGTTTAAAAAATAATTTATTAGGGAATATCAACAAGTTTTTACTTAAAATTCTGTTACCATTTAAATTGTAAGGTTAAGGTGACTATAATTTATAAACATCTTTAAAATAAACATTCATATATTATTATTTATTACTTACCATTTTTGTTGTATTTTATTTGATATTCAAATTTTAATAAATTGTACTTTATTAAATGCTATTTGAATAATTACAAACGGAAAACGATAACCGTTCACCGGCCGCAATAAATTACGCTGTTTGTACTACCAAACATAACCTCTTTATGTATAAAGATGGCGCTTCTTTTTTGCTGTCTGTAGCGATGACTGATATCTTGTTTGAATGGAACTTCAACATGAATATGTTTATTTATATACATGTGTTTTACTTCACGTGTTCAAACTTCCCCCACTCTGCTTCCTCATCATCATGGTAAAAGGATGCTAATTAATGTTGCGTTATTATAAATATTTTAAAACGAGTGCCCTAAGAAACGCAAGAACTAATTTTTTATTTAATCGTTACGTACTTACTTAAACAATTAATTTTAATGAATTTTTTGGCGTTTTTCTTATTTTCATAAATTATACTATGCTTGTACCTTTTCTTCAAATATATATTCATTTTGTGAAATGTTAGTACTATTTGCAACATGGTTGTTTCCAATTCATTGTGAACAATTTAAGGTTCCTTTGCATATGTAGCAAAAAAATTTTTTAATTTTTTCATCTTCCTGGAATTCTATTTATAATCGATATGCTAGAACAAATTATACTTTTTGATTCAACTTTCAATACATTAAGAAAATATATGTCGTATTCAACAAGTAATAAAAATTTGATTACAAAATTTGTATTACTCATCAATAATTTTACATTTATTAATATATGATTCTTCTATATTTATACAGTTATTTCACCTACAAATAAACTTTTCAATTTGATCTTCAAAGAATTGAGCTGAAATTTCTTTAATATATTTACATATACCATGTGTTACTGATCTAGGGACAGAACATGTTGCCTTTATATGCCCTGTTATGTAAGAAGATAATTTACAGATAAAATAAATGTATAAGTGTATTTAAATATAAAAATATATAATATCATTAATGAAGAATAAGAATTGAATAACAAGAATTGTAATTACTTAAAGACATTTCAAGAAGCCCTAGTGGTTTTAGATTTGCAATGCTTTACAATAATTTTCCACCTTAATTTTGTGTACAATGGATTTATATTAACATCTGCACCTAGAAACTCAGATTCATTTGTTAAAGATTCATTGTTATACTTGAAAATGTTATTAGTTTGTAATTTCATCTTTATATGCTCATGATTGTAATTCTGTGCATTTAATTGGTTTGAATTAACTATTGGTTTTTCAAAGCTTTTAAGTTTGCAAGTTGTATCATGAACAGGTTGAATGATAACAGAGTTTGCATTTTTACAAGCACTATTATACTGATGTTTGTCTAAATGGATGTTTTGTGCTTGTTTTAGGCTACGCATTTCCAATTCGCTTTGTGGTTTAAATTCAGAGGATCTTAATCCTTCTGATTCTGGATGAACATGAGAACTATCATTGAGTGTCTTAAAATTGGTTAATGTATAAGCAATTTTTAATTCTTTCTTTATTAAAGGCAGGTCTTGATTAGGAACTACTGAAAATGGTTTGAATGCTTGCACTTGACTTCCATCGTTTTCAGATAAAGTTTTTGTAATCAAAGTAACTGCTGTAACACTTTTGGATAGAGTTTTCTTGCTCTTAGACATGGGGTAGGGATCTTCAATAGGTTTTGCACATTCATTTAAACTTGAGCATAACATATTCATACTATGTATTGATCCATTCATCATATTATTATAATTGGTAGATAATGCATATGGGTATTCTTCATTAAATGCAGTAATATCACTATGATTTTGTAAACATTTACTAGGATTCTTTATTGGCACTACATCCTGATTTAAATTATCATCACATGACAGTGATCCAGTTTTTACTATGTTGGAGCGCACATTGTCTATTTTTGTCATAATCAACATCTTTTTAGTATCTTGACCATTTGTATCACCTTTAATACTTGAAATTTTGTTTGGTATTGCAAAAAAGACAGAAGGTACATGTTTTACAATGAGTTTCTCAACAACATAATCGCATTTTGTAGAATCATAGTCAGTCAAGTTCTTATTGACTTTTTTTTTATGTAATACTTTAAAGCATGTAAAGAATGATTCACACCACCTTCCTTTATAACTGGATGCAGAATTAGGTTTCAACATATCAGAATCTATAGTTTCATGTGAGATTGTGGAGGTTTGTAATTTGTTGTCCATTTTAAACATATACTTTCCAATATATTAGCACCATTGTATAGTACAACATATATAGGGTCGACCAATATTCGTGGTAGAATTGAGTATCTCAAAGTAAATCAAAATCACAGAATACATTCTTTTCTTATGGAACTTTGTTTCCAAGAAATTTCCTTTTTGAAAATCAATTAAGTGTCTATGCACTTAGACATTAAAAATAATTAATTTATTCATTTATTGCACTTTAAAAGTTAACTGGCAGTTAATTATGATAGTAAACAAGACATTATGCTGTATTACATACAAAACAAAGCATAATAATAGTTTATAGCAAAATTCATTGTACTGAACTTCAAACAAGTGCAGATCTATTCCATTCATATTTAGACTTTTATTTATCATTTTTTAACAAATAAATTGTTTTAAACTTAATTTGCTAGGTAGAAGTAATTAAATGAATCCTGCCTTAGTTTATTTTTAATTGCTATTCTTTTTCGGGTGTGAATGCCTCAAACGAAACTTACGTTTCTTAAGTCTGCCGAAATTTTATAAATAATTAAACGCAATATACCCCAATTTAATTTCGCTCTAAGTTTACGCTACACGTAACAGTAGCAATAGTAACCAATAAAAATTAGGCACATGTTATCTCAGCACCCTTTCCATGTTACGAGTTTTTACTAGTGGTGTTGAGAAAAAAACTGGGTTGGTGCCTGTGGAGCGCTGACCGTTGTGCTCGTTAATGCGCGAATTTAAAAAATGAAGACTGATACTTTGTTTAACTTTAGAATATCTTTCCTTCACTAGTTTCGAAACGTTTCAGTATGCGACAAAATTCGGAATGACTTTCAAGTACAAAAATTATCCTCTGAGGCTCCGATGTTGTTGATTGCGAAATCCCTCCTGATTCCGCCGTTAGTCCTTGTAGTTCAATCAAGATGCAGGCTGCATACAATCCAATGTATGTACATACATACACCGGTAATAATCTTTATGTAAGGATGGAATTAAACATTCCATTTTATCCATACCTTTAGCTCTCGCCTATAGTTCACGTACACATATTTTCATGAATATCTATTAACATTTTGCAAAGATAATTTTACAAATATTTAAATACTGCATATTCCAATTGAAATTTCGTTCCCAATTCAGCCAATGACAGGGAGGCTCCAAATTACCTCGTTGCTCGTCCCTCAATGCCAACCTTCCCGCAACGATACGCTTCGTCCTTATATTCTTATATCTATGCTTCCACCAGGTATAGTTTCTGTCCTTATATTTCTAGGTTTATGCTTCTTAACGATTAAACTAGCAATAATTCTACTTTATGTACCTGCTACACGATGGCGCTATTACCGTCAGTGTTGAACATTGCCACACATGTATTCCATAATTGTTACGGATCTTAACTAAACATGATAAAACTATTTCACAAGAAAAGTTTGGTATAACAGCGGATGTGCGCAATGTTGAGTGTAGTCAAATAAAATTTTGTGATTGTGTTATTCTCTTAGAGCATAGTGACATCGTTATAAAAAAAGGGATTTCTATAAATTGTTGTGGAAATAATTAACATGGCAGCTGTAAAGACAAATGCAACGACTTCGCCTTCTGTTGAATTAAGTTCCTATCGCGATCAACACTTTAAGGTTTGTTGTATAACGTTATACCTGCGTATGTATTTAACAGTTTTGACAATTTTAAAGTAATTTCACTTGTTTTCAATGAATCTCGACATCATTGTATACATTTGACTTTTTCGCACACAATATACAGGGTAAGCCACTAACTTTGTCCACCTGAAATATCTCCGCCAATTTGAATAATATGACAAAATATTATTTACAATAATTGTGTGGTATCAAGGGGAAGATAATATGTCCGAACAGTTTTTGTGTGGCGGGGAGGCGTGGAAGAGATTTTAAGGTTATCTCTATTGTTTTGAATGGGATGCTATATTTTTTTTATTGGAGTGTGATAGCCGGTATTTAGGCGATTTCAGCAAGCTATAATAGAGATCACTCAAGATCACTGAGGATCGTAAAATAATTGTTATTACTTTTGAATTATAGAATCGTGGATATGTCTTATCGTCAATGGATTTATTCTCGCCAATGCTGTAACACTTCATTGGTCCCTACTGTATGTGTAAACAGATAGCAATAACAGCAGTATGTAATGTATTATTGGTATGTAAACATTGTGGCAATTTACAACATTGTGTTGAATATTGGTAGTCACTATCCATTGATTGCTGAGTCAAATGTCATCATAATTATCAAGATGATGTTTTCTTTTAAAGAACAACTGGATATCATTCCCATTTATGGGAGAACTCAAGAAAATCTGATAAAAGCGCAAACTTTGTATGGAAAATGTTATCCAAATTATATATATCCTTCACACCAATTGTTTTAGAGATCTTGTAAAAAATTAAAAGAATAATACATTATACCCTCCTTGATACAGTACTATTTTTGTAACATTTTTTCATATTATTAAAAATTGCTGAGCTATTTCAGGCGGACAAAGTTAGCAGCTTACCCTGTATAATTAGGTGTTCAATAAGTTATGAATAGACTATGGATGTTTATATAAGTATGTATTCATTTATAAATATTAATAGGAGTAAGTAAATGAGCTTTAGCAACAGTACAAAAATGTATATAAAAAATGTATTTTTCATTTCATTCATTTCATGTAATGTATACATATTACATGAATTTATTAAATTATATAAACATCTGTAACTTGATAATGAGAATTCTTATTATAAAATTTTTATTTTTCATCTATAATGCTATATTTGTTATCATGTGACCCTCCTACATTTACACATTTATTCTGTCTATAAAGAATCTTTTTAATGTCCAATTTAATTTATTGTTATCTTGTTACAAAAGTGGTTCCCAATGCAATTTTGTTGGGTATATAGGACAAGGAGCTAGTATTGATGGACCTTTCAGAAGTTTCAAATAATATACAGCATATGTATTCAACTATGTCAGATCAGATATTGGAACTAATACATACTTGTACTAATTTTTAATACTTATCGAACATATACCATCTCTGAGGTAACATCATATTCCTACCGCATAGGATGTTGTCACATGAGTGGTAGGATAACTAAATAAATTGAAATGTGCTTGTTACCAACAACACATTTTTTTTGGGGTGATTGTTAATATAGGTAGTTACATGTAAAATTCCATTTATTCTAAGATTTTTGAAAGAGAACGATTTTTGCAAATTTTTTGGAAGCATCATCTGAATCGAAATCAGTATGCTAATAACAGTTCAAAAGTTAAAAATTTTATGGACTACATTAATGTAAAATTTCAGAAAATTTTTGTCAGAAAAAATAAGAGAATCTACTTTTGGGATAAAAAAATGTTACATTTTGTTTAAGAAAAGATAAATTTATTATCTCTTTCATGGAAAGATAAATGAATTATTACCATACCTATAAATATGAATGATACTTCATTCATCAACCTCAGATAACAAAGATGGATTAAACAAAAAACTGCATGTTTTGAAATCTGCTTTCCAAGAAAAGCACAATGAATGTGTTATACGTTCTAAATGAAAATTACCTCGAGGAAGAAACACAACTGGATACATCTCTGAAACGTGTAACAGAATACCAATACAATTGGAAAGTGTTTTAAAAATTATCATACATTGAAAACATATAAGTAAACAATTAAAGTTGATACATTCAAAATAATGTAAACATTTAAAATGTGATGTAAAATTGTTAAAATAAATGTTTTTTTGCAAATATAAAGTGTTCTTGTATGAAGTAATCTTAATGAAACACCTACCAAATAAACCCTGAACAAAGCTCTGAACAGGCAGCAAGTCATCAACGAAGTAGTGCTGTCCATTAAGGGTTAACACTAAATTCTGGAATTGTCATAATCTATACATAGAAGAATAATATACGTGGATTCCAGTTATTTGGGACATACCAGGACCAGCATGGTCTGAATTTATTAATTGATTACTACAAATATTCTAAGTGTCATAAAAGTGTCTGAATATTTTTTCAATTGAATTTTGCTGTTTAGTATGTGTTCCAAATAAACATATTCAATAAAGCAATGGCTAAAATAAAAGAAATCCAATTTATTAAAAAATGTTACATTATCAGTGAGAAATAAAAATTTTATTATAAAATTCATCTTACATTTTGGATATTCCGTATACTTACCTGCATTATAATATTATAAAATGTATTGTTATTTTAGGGTTCAAGAGCAGAACAAGATAGACTTCTAAGAAATTCCACAACCTTGTATGTTGGGAATCTGTCATTTTATACTACAGAAGAACAAATATATGAGCTGTTTTCTAAATGTGGGGACATCAGAAGAATTATAATGGGTTTGGACAAATACAAGAAAACACCTTGTGGCTTTTGTTTTCTTGAATATTATCAGAGGTCTGATGCTGAAAATTGCATGAGATATGTTAATGGAACACGATTGGATGACAGAATAATTAGGACGGATTGGGATGCTGGTTTCATCGAAGGCAGACAATATGGAAGAGGAAAAACTGGAGGACAAGTACAAATCATTCTTCTTAGTGATAATTCGACTGCAAATATTTATGCAAATATCCATTTATGACTTTTAATATTTTTGTACTTTAATATAATTAAAGAATTGGAGCTTTAGCAAAAATTTTTGTCCCATAAAGACTAAAACTGTATTCCTTACTTTGCTTATGTTGTGTAATGCATATGTTTCATGAACTTGAATTAGGTTATATTAGATTGCGTAAATATTTACATTCGAACGATAATACTATGAATTTTTTAGTACAGTGCAATGAAATAATATTATTTCAGGTAAGAGATGAATATAGATCAGATTTTGATAGTGGAAGAGGAGGGTATGGTAAAATAATACAACAGAAAGTAACACCTCTTTCGGATGGAGGCTTTGGACGGTGAAACTTTGAAGTTATGACTGATTTCTCAGAGCTATTTCAGACTGGCTACTTTTTGTGGCACCACAAACGTGCAGAGAATGTGCCATATGTACAAAAGTATTGTAGAGTGACATAATGCATCATAGTGTGAAAGAACTCTTTGATGTTATTGTTTAATTACCTGTGGCACCTTTCTTGCTCGTTTATGACACCATAAAAAGTGACTAATCTGAAACTGATCTCATACTCTATTTTGTATGTTTTTTTATTACTTGACAGTTTAGTATTGAACCTTGAAGATGAAACTCATTAGACAGTGACAAACCCTTCAGTTGGCTTCAAATAGAAAAATACAAGTAGTAGGAAAGTGTTAGCAATCCATTGTCAGTATGTAAGATCATTCTATATCCAGACTTAATATTCCATCTTTGTTTCCATGACACCTTCAGGATCCAATACTAAATTGTCAAACAACGGACATACAAGAAGCATAATAATGTTCTATTAATTGCATTTAGAAGCGATTAATATAATGTTCACAGTAATAAATGTAATGATTGTGTGTGTATGTATACAGGATGTATTTAATGCTGTTACAAAATTTATAGGTATACTTTACACCTCAAATTTAAAGAAAGACTCTTAATACATTTAGGTCCACAGATTACATGTTTTTTAGATACAATTGAAGCACTACCTTGTAGCAAATGTTCAAAAAGTGACATCTATTGCTATCTAATGTTCATAATGTAGTTGATCTTTGATGATATTACATTTATCTTTTATACATTTTTACTCTCTAAGACATTTAAAAAGTTATTTCACACATAATTTATTATATAATTCAAATTGGTTCATTTATTTAGAGATGTTAAAACGTAACACAAGTGAAGTTCTATTTTGAATGTTTTATTATTTTGAGTAAAAATTTTGCAAATTACACTTATCAAAATGGTAACAGAAAAGTGACATTGAAAGGCCTATTTGCAGTGTCTCTTAGGTAGTTTTTTTTCTTAGTTTTGAAATGTAGAAGTGTTTTGTTGCACCGCTTTGATACACCCTGTATACACAGGGTGTAACAAAAATAGATAGCCAAACTTTATTAAGTATTTGTTCATGAACAAAGCTCATACGAACATGGGTCTTGAAACTCTTAAAGATATAAACACTTCAGATAAGTAGAATATGTTCCTAAAGTTTGATCTCATCTATTTTTGTTACACTCTGTATATTTCAAGTAGAAATAAATGTAAAGTTTAATACAGATTATTTTGTAAAAAATTGTACAAAACGCGTATTGCTGACCTAAGTTTTCTCTTAATCCTGTTTCTCAAAGTAATAAATACAGGAAAGTTGTAGGAAAAATGTTTTATTAAATAAATAACGTTTTTAAATGAAATCTTCTTTTATCATATCAGTTTATAATTTAAATGTAAAATCGAAATTTTTTAAGAAATCATGAAAAAGGCATTAGTTAATCATCATTTCTTCCTTTTTTGTGTAAAGTCATAGTAAAATTATGGAGTCTTTGGAATGAGTTTTTCTAGAATTCTAGATATTAAACTGACTGTTGCCTGATAACTCAAGTTTGTGACCTCATGGCATGATGTACTGGACGTTTACTACAGTGACAAAGAATGACTGATACATTCTGGTTGCTAAATAATATTATTCTATTCCTTGCCACCTAAAAATTCATCATGGAAGTGTATGTACTGAAAGTTTACTATTACTGATGGCTAATCTAGCCATCAGGTTCTAAACTTAATTTGTCAGGCAATATAAATCAATACTTTCTAATAATAATTAATTGCAAATATTGCTTTGTAACTTAATCTTCAATATGCACAACAAAGTTTCCTCGATGGTTTTTTGAGTACAGCTCGAACAGCTGCTACAATAACATCTTCCAAATTTTCACGCTTCAGAGCAGAACATTCAACATACTTACAAGCTTTCACTTTCTTCTTCAGCTTTTTACATTCTTTAAGCGTAATTGTATCCTCATTTTCTGTGTTTCTAAGGTCTCCCTTAGTACCTATTGTTAAAACATTTTGAAAAATTTTAATTGTGTAACTTACTTATATTTCCATATAGAATATAAATATACTGCTCAAAACAATTAGAGATATAGTATTTTCATTAATGATATACAGTTAATCGATTTTAGTAATGAAAAAGAAATATTGTGTACTTAATGTTATAATATTTTCATTCTCTATTTACTGTACATAGTATTTGACACCTTTATTGACAATGAAACCTAGAAGTGTGTGATTATTTAATTATGTCGAGCAGTCTATTGTAATAAAAAACATTTTTATTTATACTTTACTTTCACTCTAACTGAAGTTTTATGTTTTTGTACAAGAGTAATAAATAATATGATGTTTCTTCATACAAATTAATAGTAGTTAAAAATACTTGCCAACGAGTACTACAGGCGTATTCGGACAGAGATGCTGAATTTCAGGATGCCATTTGTTTGTAACATTGTCAAAAGAATCGCGAGAATTCACTGAAAAGCAGATCAAGAAGCAATCAGTCTGAAAATAAAATTCAATATAAAAAAACTGATGTTTGAAATTGTTGAAAACACTTTTTTTAAGTATATCTTACATTTGGATAAGATAAAGGCCTAAGTCGCTCATAATCTTCTTGACCAGCTGTATCCCATAAGGTAATATCAAATTCTTGACCATCTATGTATACAGTTCCTGCATAGTTATCAAAGCTGAAGAAAACAAATTATAAATATAATTTTTCATTATTGAACAGATGTAAGAATATTCAAACAAAAATATTTTACAGTTTATCAAAGAAAAACGTAAAACATTTAATTTTTTGCTTGCTTTTTAGAAATGCAAGGTGAATGGTAAATCTTTATTAATGTTTCTAAGATATTTTGATTGAAAGTAAATCTTATAACATTGCTTAATTAATACTTACACAGTAGGTACATATTCTGAGGGAAATTCATTTGTCGTGTACGTAATAAGCATACATGTTTTACCAATTGTACCATCACCGATTGTTGTGATTTTGATTGGTCTACACCGAGACGCTGCTGTTTTGTTTTCTGATAAAGAAAAAACAATTTTTCTTAGTTTACACAGATTCTACAACTAAAAACTTTATATTAAATATCATGTCATAATGCACTTTTAAACTCTTCTGTTCTGCGTAGTATCTAACAACTTGTCCTGAGATGTGAAGACAGAACTTATTAATACGTTCTGCATTCCTTGACCTATATGCAATTCAGAGTAATTTTGACACTAATTCTATGTGACTTTTTTTTGTTTTCTTTAGAAATGTAAAAATTATTTATCCATCTCTTTGGAATTTACTCGACCATTATGAAGTTATTCATGTGGTTCTAATTTACTTGCCCTAGTCAGTATATTTACCTTAAGAAACAATTTGTATTTTTGCTGTCAAACAGTCCCTATGAAGAAAATCGTAACAACTGCAAACCACTATATGAAGATATATTTAGGGGAGATTTCTGAATCTTTGTTATTTTCTAATATTGTATTTTTTAAAGATTTACAACAAATACTTCAATAAGAAAAATCATATATTAATAGTACTAATAGATTTTCGAAAAAGAATTCTCAAAATAAGACCATATTTTAGGCCATCTACATAGGTGTAGATGTATCCTGTAGCAATGTCTATTACTTTGATTATAAAAGATGTTAAATAACTTTGAATTCTCATAAAGTTCTGATTAAAGTCAATGCATGTACATATAATAAAAGTATAAAATGACAAGTATGACATGGAATAGTTAATTATTTTTATTCTTAAGACTTTGAGGGCTGGAGGTACAAATTGATGTCTCTCCCTGTGTAACCAACATTTGTGGACAGTGGACACAAATTTCTGTTTTAATGAAACATTGCAGTATATAATAATTATCTTTCATTTAAAAAATTTGACCAGGGATGGTGTATGCAGAGCATGTATATCTATAGAAGTGACTGTACTATAATTTTTATTTTGAATTTGTCGTGATTGTTATTGTTTAAACACGCTTGTAAATTAGTTCATTTTTACCTACAATAGCAAGCAGACGTAATATAAACGGGATGTGATACATGTAAATCTTGTAAGCTTCCCTTGTATAAACAAAAGTGTTTGACTGAATACCATGTACAAAATTTACCAAATAACAGAGTAAATAAATTTATTTAAATAAAGTTATGCTTTTATTTGAGCCTATATACAGGACGACTCATTTTAATATTTCCATGTGAATATTTTCGAAACTATTAGTGACATCGAAAAATATTTCAAACAAAAGTTGAATAATTTTAAGGACAATATAATGTGGTATTAATAGTTTTTTATGGTTGGAGGCGTAGATATTCATGTAGTTTCGAAGATATTCATGTGGATAGATTAAAACGGGACACCCTGTATATTATACTTGTATCTTCAGTGATCTGTATGTTTCACTTATATTGCAGTATACACCGAGAACAATCTTAAGTTTCACGCAAATTACACCGGTCCTAATGCTAAGCATGTGTATTTGCACAAACATTTTATGATGCTTCTGATAGGTACGACAATTTTCACTGTGTCAGTCATCATGTTAAATAGAAGTATTTTACAAATTACGGTTTTACAAATTTTAAAAATTTTGTAAATTATGGTTCCCACTTAATTTTTTTACGTCATGGTTTGTGAAATCTCCTGCATTGTTTATTGAGTATAAATTATTATCTCACAATTATAATGAAATAACTAAAACGACGTGAACTTTTTCCGACATTATACAGGATGTCCCAGTTTTTTACGATCAAACTTTGTCAGTATATTCTACTGGTATAAGTAGGAAAGAAATATTATATAAACATAGATCGTTTGAAGCTTTATTAAAAAGTTATAACAAAAATACGAAATACGAAGGGAACGGTATCGATCTATTGGAGTAATGGAGTATTAGTTGCTTCTAGGAGTGTTACGAGTATTATGATACCTTCAACGATCTCAGATAGCAAATGCAGCTCGCATGAACAGACTAGACGTAAATATTGTTAATCTATTCCTACTTTGTATCATAGTAACCGCAAGACCATCGCCAATCCCTTTGCATTACGTATTTCAAACGACATATCTTTACATAAGATTTTTTTCTTATTTATACTCGTAGGACATACTGGCAAAGTTAGTCTGGAAAAAACTGGGACACCCTGTATATTAAATTCTATACATTGTAATTATTAAAGAAATAAAAGAAATTAAATAATTGTACATAGTGGTACAAAATGATCCATGACTATATGTATACATTTGAACGGTAGCGTGGCATATCCATAGTACAGGCTATCCTACAACGCGTGCTCTGAATCATACATGTCGTGTTCGTGCCACATTTCCAAGGCACATTCTTTTATCATTGTATATCTTGAATCATCAATATCGTCTCGATCACTTTTATTGCGTCAAATCTTTCGACTTCATTCAATCGTACTTTTGTATTTTAACATTTCACCAACTAATAACCGGTCTATCGTTATTTAACAAGGGAAATTCGATAGGGAATTCAACGAGTTGTAAATAAGAGCACCTAAGTATCTTTGTTCGATTTGGAGATAGAATATAACATCTAAGAGAAAAGTTTCACTGTTCAAGACGAGAAATTTAGTACTAAAAAAAGTTTGTTTCTCAAAGTATCCACGAAAATCACACCAAGGTCATCGACATTTTTTAAACGGCACCATATTTTTTTTCATTTAATACTGTTACAGCCAGCATTAAGCGATATTTAATGATCTAATACAGTGACTTTCAGATGATCTTGAATTTAGAAATTCAGGATAAAATAGTGGAACTATTCGATGCACAATTAATTTACAGTACAAACGTGACCTTATCGCCATTTTTACGACCAGAAGAATATCGACGTATGCGATAATACAATAACTGGATTTTATTTTGTTAATAAAACACTAAATGCAACGTAGTATCTATACTACGAAGAGTTTTACAAGGATCGCCGTTTAAAAGATGTAGCCTTACACATTCACGATGGATATTCAGCACATTCTTCACGCGATGTCATACAATTGTTAAGTGACAAATTTGGAAATCGTTGAATTGGACGTAATGGACCGGTATCATGGCCAGTCTGTCGACCAGACATTACTTCTCTCAATTTCTGTCTGTGGGGAAACTAAAAGATAATAGAAACCGATAACAATCAATCACTTTGGAGAACATTAGTCACAAGTATTTAAAAAACAGTCTAACTCAGTGATGGCCACAGGAGCTCCGGACTTCCTCCACTCTAGGTCCATTCCCCTCATATAGGATGTGATCTAGGACGACGATGGACTGAGGGGAAACGAAGGAAATGGACCTAGAGTGGGGGAAGGCTGGAGCTCCCATGGTCATCACTGGTCTGATCCATCACTGATCGTTCAGGTAAACACTATAATTCAAGGATATCATTTTGAACATTTAAATTAATTCAAACATAGTAGTTGTACACCAGAGTTCCCATTATTTCACCTTGAATTTGCAAACTCAATGCTATCTGATACTCATCACATTACAGATCATTGAACTCATCATAACGTCAATTGTAACAACATTTCTTCACAATGACATTAAGACAGAATTTGTTCCATGTTTAGTGAAACGTTTTTGATTATTTTGTCAAGTGCTTTACCAATCCAAAATTAGTTTTTTCCTTATATCATATCGTTTGTTAAAGTTTTGATGAACAATTAAATTTAATATACATTAAATAATTAACTTAATGCTTTAACAGAACCAATCGCTTTCATAGATGCGTAATTTCGGTTACTTTCTGTATTCGTATGAATGGAAGGAAAAAAAATATGCAAATGGTTTGATTACATGTGTAAAATATATAATTTTGTTATTCTAGTATGTATAACATAGTAAACTATTTAACTATGTATAAAACACTAAATTATTTGAAAGTTTTTTGCCTAAGAAATCCTTAAAAAAATAATCGTCAGTAAGTCAATGCATGAAACTGAAATTGCTAAACTGTGAACAAAATAAATTTTTCAAACCTGAAAATCGCATTATAAAAATTCTATATTATGAAAAATATATGAAGTATCATGATTTTGCCTTTTACCAATAAAGAATCACTATTTTCAATTACATCGAGTGCTACAGTGAAAACTACCGTACCCAGTCAGACATGTTATAATTTGAAATTCATACTAGATACATATAAATCGTGAAGCAAATAAAGTTTGAATTATTCTGTCGTATAATTTGTACTTTAAATTATTATTGCGATATTAATGTTTTTTAAAATTCTATATGAATGCATAGTTACTTAAGTAAATTAACCCTTTGACTGCTAACAGCGTCTATAAGCGCTTGACAAATCCGTTCACCATATACTTTCGACGCCCATGGGCGTTCAGTGCAATGGCTCATTATGCACTATTGCAACTCGGTCGCACGCAGCGTTCGATTCGTTTTCCAGTAGCCCGTAATCAAAGGGTTCAATTGTGAGCACTGTTTTTCCCTGATTTCCATGACGCTCAATGTGTTAATTACTTCAGGAACGTGACATTTTTTTTATGAATTGTCGATAATAAATTAAAAATTATTTATTTTCTTTATGTTCTTAACTTTACACAGTTGTGCATATGGATAATATATTTTTCCAAGATCAATGTATGAAAAGTTTTTTTAAGTTTAAATAAAATAATATTTCCTTGTTCTTTATTTACCCTTATTATTATTGCACATCACGTATGAGTATAAGAATCCAGTGTCCACGAACTCACTTCACTCGGTTTTCAATTTTTCGTTTAATTTTCCGGCGTCCCTTATCAGCAGTCAGCGTTGCTACTTATCTCTTTGTCATCCGGCCAATTTCATTATCTGCTACATTATTCGTCTGTAAAGAAAACGGGAGAAGTTGATAGAGCTGTGATATAGTATGTATCAACGGTGCTCACTGATATGCGTGCATTCATCTTTGTAAGATGCAGTATATTATCAAAATGTATGATTGCAAATGTACAAGCTTTGTACAGAATCTTTAGTAAGTATAGCGAAATGAACTCTTCCGGTCTTCGAAATTGTTTAAACTTTTTCAGTTATGGATACTGAAATATTATAGTTAAGTTTTTTTTTATCAAATCATATATCGTAAACTATCACAGGTGTTACTTGTAAATGTTTCGATGTTCATTAAACGATGTGTATCTGAAAGAAACTTCTAAATTCATATAAACAATGTTTGACATTCCAGTAAACACGAAGATTATTAATCTCCCGGTGTCTTCTTGCAGCTGAGAAAATACTCAAAAATTATATTGCTGCTTTGTATGATACAATTCGAGGTATTGCCATATCAGGTTTCATTATGATAGAAAGGAAAGTGTTGTAATTTTCTTACTGGAGTATGTTTACAATGCCATCCTAAAAAGTGTTTATACCTCGAGAAGGAAACACTTTTGGACAAAAAAATATGCTTCTAAAGTTTGACTGTTTACTTCTGAAATACCCTTCCAATTTCTGATACGCTTATAAGCAAATAAATGCAGTCAGTTATTAACCCTTTGAGGATGATAAACGCATATATGTGTTCTAAAAAATCGTTACCGTGTGCTACAAGTCACCGTACTGGTCCAGGCACAGCTGTTGATTGTGTGTTATAAACCTATACATTCGGATGAATTATCGCCTCAGCTTATTTCATTAAACTATATATGTTTCGTTACATATTTTGCAATCTTAAAACACCAACAGAATTAAACAATCGACATCAGACACATTGTTGTAATGAAATATTTAGTTTAATAAATTGTTACACTGCGGGAAATTTCAGTACATAGTGCACGCTTTTCCCCGAAATTTTCAGGCCTCAAAGGGTAGTGATGGCTTTTATCTCTAGTTTCATTGGAGATAAATAAAAGTGGTAGAGAAAAAAGGAAATGATTCCATTTAGAAAAAAGTACAATTGTTCTTTTCCAGTTTATCGTTTTACTTACGAACAATCCACTACGCAGAAAAATAGATCTTATTACACCAATCGATTTTTTATATTTTCAATTAAATAAGGGTTACATTATTCTCAATTTTGCAATTGACCGACGATAATAAAATTGTATAATTCCGACTCTGCTTGCTGTTCCATTCTGATTTTTTTAAAAAATAATTAAAGGACAATAAGAGGTACAAAAAGAAAAAATTTAAGCGGAAAACATTTACTTTTTGATTTTTGTCATATACATGAGAGAAAACATTGTTTATATGAATTTACATTTTGTTTCAGACAAGATGTACTCTTCTTTTAATGAACTTTGAAATTTATACGAGTAAAATCGCATTTCTTCCATACCGATACTTATATTAGTTTAACAATGGTATTCTAAAAAGATATAGTACTATGTTCAATATCGTAAATCGCTCGGTGTATATTTACTAGACACGTTTTATTTCTGAATATGCAATTGTGATACGAAAACCTACA
Source organism: Macropis europaea (assembly GCA_916610135.2). Lineage (NCBI taxonomy): Eukaryota > Metazoa > Arthropoda > Insecta > Hymenoptera > Melittidae > Macropis > Macropis europaea. The sequence goes on from OU744345.1 coordinate 26,186,756, forward strand.
TATACCAATATTATTATGTACAGGGTGTTAAAAAAAAGGTTCGAGACTTAGGGATTATATAATATTGTACTTGCAAAGACAACAAAGAATGTCTATCCAACATACATATGTAGGTACTAAAATTAACACTTAAAATTAAATAAAAATTATTGAGCATATTTAGTTACCTTTCGCACAAGACGTACGGTACTAAAAGAATTAATTATTCAGTGCTGACATGTACGCAATAACTATATTGGAAACAATATATGGAGTAGCATTAAGTGCAAATAACATTACAAGGGTTCATTTTAGACCTATATTTATGTAACATATTTTGCTCCTTTTTCCCAGCATTACGTGCTTCCGATGTTTTGAACCTTTTTTTTGACACTCTGTAGAATTTTTAACAACTGCACAGAGAAATATTTACTGATAAAAAGAATTCTGATGGAATTGATATTTTTAACTTTTATTAGAGTGATTTTCTAATTAGTGAAGAAAGAAAGTTTCTGAATAGCTGTGAAATGAGTGGGATGATTTGGGCTGACGTTGGCTATTATGCAAGATACTAAAATGTTAACTTTATAACAGATCGAATTAATAGTAGCAAACATATCGACCTTATCAATGAACAAACAATCGCACATGCTACGAGAATTGCTGCAAGGAATGTTATATTTCAGTATGATAATGCTGCGGTTCGTACTTCGAGGATAGTAAAAAAGTATTTCTGTGGGAAAAAGATTCAAGTTCTGGTCGGTCTTTCAGTCTTGTAAGAGTTAACAATTTCAAAATATCTCTGAATTAAAACGATACATTACAAACATGGAAATGTAATGTAAATCTTCTGCAAAACAATCGAATTGCGCCATCATAAAAAATAAAGGAGGTTCCACAAAATATTAATCATTGTATAATATTAGTAAACTCGTTCACATTTTCAATTTTGTGTAAAAAATGGGTTGTGAGTTTGTCCTTTTGATTTTCTTCGATATTTTTCTAGGTGAAATGAAGTCCGATGTGAATATTTCCGTACGGGGGTATGTCAACAAAGGCAATTAAAAAAATAAACATGTAGAAAATTGGATTTGCATTGATTATTTAATAAAAGCTAAGGAAGATGTTGGCGCGGTGTACTATGTTTTTGTCTCTAACTTTAAGAAATTAAGTTGGTTCAAGAGAGGGGCATTTCGTGCGTTTTCATCCCTATCACGCGCCATCGCAGAACGAGAAAAAAACAATAAGCTTTAAAGGAAAAATAAAGGTAAATTTAACCACGGTGTATATGCATATACAGGGTGTCCGCGCTGACAAGGAAAGATACCGAAGGGGTCGTCTCAGATTTTAATATTTCGCTTGTTGATAGATCATGTTATTGCGAATCTCTCTATACATGGTTTTGGGTGTAGACGGTCAATAGTTAAACAGATATTTCATGCAAAAAGAAACTCTGTGTGGCAACCTAGCGTCTAGCCGACTGCTTCACGCTCTTACATTTGAAAGCAGCTGTTGTAATAGAGTAAATAAATCCTATTGGAACTTTAACATTAAATATCTTTTAAACTATCCACCGTCTACGCCCAAGACCATATGTGAGGAGTTTCGGAATAACATGATCTATGAACATGCAAAAGCTTATTAAAATCTGAGACAACCACATCGGTAGCTTTTCTTGTAAGAAGACACTGTCTTGTTATTTCTTAAAGTATCGAAAATCGAAGAAAGTCATTTATATGAAAGTTGCATGGTACGGAGGGGCAACTTTATTAGAGTTATGACCTCGAAAATCATAATTTGGATGCGTCTGTCATGTGTAGGTAATGTTCCTGTACCATAACACGTAAATAAAGGGAAGTTTCTTCTTCGATGTTTGGTCAGGTCCACAGTACACAGACGCTGATATCATTGAAGTGCTGAAAAACGGAAGCTAGAACACGTGTAGGTTTGCGTTTTCGTTCCCTATCAGTTAACTCGTTGATTGCCACGCCGTATGGACTAAAAACGACATAAGTTTCTGGAGTCTAGAAGCTGGACTTTGACACACATGAACACAATTTCAAATTAAGCTCATTTTAATCAGTAATGTTCATAATGTTCATAGTTTCCTACCGGTCCTGTTAAATCTAACAAGATATATTGATTAACACGTTCACTACCAGCGTCGCATATCGCTCATTTGCTGCAACAACGACAGAACTAAAAATTTGCCATTTTTAAGTTATTAATATAGAAATAACTGTTTTTGTTTGTAGTTTCTACTAGTAGAACGATATAACTGATCTTCTAAAACTCACCACGAGACGACGGTTGTCGAGGACAGATGTTCTTATAAAATTGCAGTGATTCAAAAAATCCTTTCGAAAAAAAAAGAACATTCCCCTAGAGAGCCGAAAATCATGCCCATTTTTGAGATTTTTATGTGATAACAGTAAAGCTTGTTTAGAATTAAATTTTTTTACATCGAGAAGTATGTATTTAAATATAACAATTGTATGCATTTTATTTAAAAATATTAAACAATAGTAAAAGGACAGTTATTTCTGTGAGATGGGTCCTGGAAGATAGACATTTGCAGTATCAGATGTAAATGTTATACCGTTTAAATAAAACAAAAAAAAATCGAACGATTTTTATACTATATATTAGTAATCTATCTTCTAGTTTTTCACGTAGCCGATTTTAGAAATATTATTTTTTCGTCAAATGACTGTCGTTTGAAGGTGAAAGTACGATTTTCTGCTACAAACGCACTCGTTTCTTTATGTATACAGAATTATAAATAAATTATACATAAAAAGTAATAAGCCATAAAAAAATTTGCACTGTATTATGTTCTCCTAAAAAGTCACTATACTTTTGTCTGAAATCTTTTTCAATTCGTCGAATATACAGGTTTATATCGTGCAAACAGCTGTGCCTACAGTAGTACGGTGGCTAGTAGCACATCGTAAAGGACTTTTCAAAATATAGATTCAGCGTTTTCAAAAGATTAAATATCACAGAGCATGTTCCCGTTAAATAAATATCTTCGTTACATTAATAATTCGAAATAATGTGACATAGTCACTATTCACGTCGTTACGGTTGAAACAGTGACCACGAGAATGCTTTTCGCCTGATTCACTGCATCACGACGGTAGGCAATTGTTTAATTAAAACGGTTGGATTATGTTTCCTAATTTGTGAAACCATTCAACTCTATGAAACTGAGATCATCATACTTTCCTCTTGGTTACGGTAATACTCTTTAGGAAAATAATTTTTCTTTCGTAAAAATTATTTTGCCGTTTACTGAAAAATAATTCAAATTTTCGATTCTCCAGATTCATTATTCTTTCATTTACAAAGAAAGAAAGGATCAGTAAAGAAATTAATGATTTACTAAAGGTTTAATGCCTGCGTGAAAACTGATATAGATAGTACAGCACATTATAATATTCCCTTTTGAATATAAATCATGAAGGAAAAATACATTTAAGCAACCGAACGAATACTTGTTATTTTGCATTATTATTTCAATGTTAATATTACCGGGAATTTTATAAGAATATATAATTATCTGATTAAATGCTGGTCACCGTTACACGGTGACGACAGTAACCATATTAAATACAGGTATTTCTTTGTTTATTACTAATTTATTCAGCCACAATAAAGAGTCGCAGAATTACAGTGGAACTTCGATTATTCGAACAGTTTTAAGAAGGAGTATAAACAGTGTATACACGGGTCAGTTTTCAAAATAGCAATCGAATATGGTGTCAGAAGGTCAATAATCTGTGATATTGAAAAAGGGAAAAATTAAATTATAAATTTCGATGATGATTCGTCGATCTATACTTTGTATAATAAAAGATCAGGTTCAGAACAAACTACATAAGTACAGTGACTCACCAATTTGTTCACATCATTATGTTACTTCAATATTCTTCTATTTAACACTTTTTTAAGGCAGTGTTATTTGAAGCAAGGATATGGCATCCCTAATAAATAACATTTAAATACACTTGAAAAATTTGTAGTTGGTTGGTTGCACTAGAATTAAGACAGAAAAGTAATTATGAAAGTATTGAACAATTTCGTCAGTCACTGTATCTATAAATCTGTTCTTTTTGAGACGAATACAGTGTTTTGTCGACTTACAATTAGTTCAGATAATTAAGATTCTATGGTACTACGAACAACTTCGTGAAGATACACGAACAGTATAACACAATTATTCAGTTAGATTTATTTGAGACAACAACTTTTAAGTTATTGTACAGAATAAATGATAAATGGTGGTAACCGGTTTGGTAGACGATTTTACCGAAAATATAAGAGAACTATAGAGTAACGCATGAATAGTAGACGTAGGTAGATAGTGGGTGTGTCTTCATCACACACGAAGCATCAAATAATTCTAACCACGCCCTTCCTTCCGCATTCCGTCTCTGTTCCTATCGTACAAAAGCTCGAGTAATTATAATTTTCTTAAATACAAATTTACATAATCTTTTCTACTCTTTTCCCGTGCACATTCGTAACAATTTATGTGGATACCTACACCTAAACGGGTAAAAAAATAATGTTTTTTTTTTATATTTTCGGAAAGAATGATGTTTTAACATCACTAATTCCGTAATCTTCACGGATTTACGAAACGTTTTCGAAACTTTAAAAAGTAATCGTCCCTGCAACCACTACATGTATCTAATTCATAGAAAAATCGACTTATTAGATGGAAACAGCTGACCAAGGAGTCAAAAAATATAGTTGTTCCATAAAACATGACATTTTGTTAAATTCTTTTTCCTGTTTCTCTAAATTGGTGATTGGGTTGTTTTCTAAAATATCGATATAACTTTGTGACCTCATTCTCTTTTCTATTTTGAAAATTCTGCCAGCACCTTTAGCTGTTATACAACTCCAAAGCATAATAGTGTCTCCACCAAACGTAATAATAAGAAGAGTATACAACTTTAGCTATAAAATACAAGACAGTATTTTAAGTAGGAAAGATCAAGTTGTTATGACCCGACTCAGAATTCGCCACACAAAATTAACACATGGACACCTTATGGATAAATCACCTCCGAAAATGTGCGAGAAATGTAATGTTGAAATTACAGCTATGCATTTATTATACAATTGTACGAAACTTGAAAACCTTAGATCTACAGCTTCTACTGATTTGAAGGAAATGTTAATAAAACCAGCGTACATGCAGAAATTATTAAACTGCTTGAAAGAAAAAGTATTACATGTACTCTAGAATTTGACGTAACAATCAGTGTGTTTTGTTTTTTTATTATTATGAAAGTATTACATATAAACAATTGTAAAATATGTGCATACTGTATTGTATGTCGCTAATAACCTTTAGCAGTTGATGCGACACAAATAAATAAAAAAAAAAGAAGAGAATGTTTCTTTTGCAATTTTTCATTCCTCGCTTAACATTTGGATTCTTTACCCTCTGATACAAATCTGTATATTTTACAGAATACTGAAGAAATGTTTTAGTGTAAATATCTCACTAAATATCTATTTCATATATAACAACATCCAATTTTTTTTGTTCAGCAACTAGTGCTATTTTGATTTTAATAAAAATATATAGGGTGATCCATTTTTATTTGTATATGGAGTTATATTCGCCGTTTGAAATAATATAAACAAATGTTACTTATAAGAGTTACATGATTTTCTTTCCGGTGAAGCCGTACTGGAAATATGAAGGTCAACTTTGTTTTTTTTTTAACGGAACCATACCTTTTTGCTCTATTAATCGATGCAACCACTCAATCTCTACGAAAAAATGTTAAGATATTTGGGCCGAAAAACCATTGGTTTAGTAAATATTTAAAGTTTTGCGAATTAAGAACATTCAGATCAGAATATAATCTAATCGTTTTAGATATAATCTAATCGAAGCAATAGTTTTTCGGCAGAAACGCCGCTTTTTTCATTTGCAATGATGAGCTGCATCGGTTAGTACATTAAAAAAATTCATGGTATTACATAAAAAAGATAAAAACATTTTACCCTGCGTTGGAAGCCACAAGTACAACATTACAACATTAAAATACAAATGGCTAATAAATGAATGGCCTTTCAGCAGAAACACCTTAGCAATTCTTTATAGACGCGTAACAGTTGAACCGACTAGCACATTGAAATTGATAGTTCTTACAAAATAAAATATTCACTGCATTTGAAGCTACAGGTACGGTCTTATAGCATTAAAATCAAGATATCTTCTAAGTTAATAGGTTCACACTATGAACATCCTGATGCTCTTTTATACACAATGAGGAGCTGCATCGATTAATTAATTAAGAAATATATAGTTCCATTTAAACAAACGAAGTTACCTTTTATATCCTCACTACGCCTCTACCCATGAAAAAAATACTGACACCACATTACGTCGTCCTCGAAACCACATAATTTCTGTATGCAACATTTTTTGAACTTTTTCAAATTTTAGAAACAAATTCATATATAAATTAAAACAGTGATGGCCACCGGAGCTGCGGCCTTCCTCCTCTCTAGGTCCATTCTCCTCATTTCAGTTCTTTCCAGTTCGCTCCTCGTTACCCCTCGGTCCATCGTCGTCCTAGATCACAGCCTATATGAGGGGAATGGACCAGAGTGGGGGAAGGCCGGAGCTCCGCTGGCCATCACTGAATTAAATGGATCACCCTGTGTAAAAGGTAACGCATATAAGTAAAATCTCCCCAATAACTTCATACATATTAATGAGGAAAAATCGGTTTAGATGAAGATTGTATACTTTAAAGGGGACCATGTAATGCTCTGTTCAATTATTTTGTAACACTCGCAGTTACCAAGAATTTAAGGACTCGTACAGTGTCGTAAATGGAACACCCCGTATATCTTTGCCCTGAGATATTTGCATTACAATATCTCTTCTACATTACTCGTCACACGTTTATATAATAGTAAACAAACTGTGTGTATTCTATTGTAAATATCCCGGTAACTATACTCTTATTGAGTAAACAATATAGTACAATACTTTTTCATCAATTCTTGTTAAAATCCATATTTACAAGTAACTTGAAAATACAGATTAAAACTTCGTTTTCAAGAAAATCAAATTCGAATGTTGTTTGAATACATGTGAATCTAACTTATAATAAATAAATATATAAATAAATTGCATACAATTTCGTGATTTAATACAGTGTAAAATTGAAACTTTAAAGTATTACAACAAATTCGACAACACGTGCATTTTATTAAATTACAAACTGCTGGAAATATCAGTTTCGTTGTCGCATACAAATTTGTATTTAACGAAATAAAAAAGCGCGAGACACTAGTTGATAATAGTTAGATAGTAGGTGGTAAATAGTTAATTGGTACAATGATGATAATAAATCCACACTTCTACTTCAAATGCTTATATCTATATAGTACTGAACAACATCAACCCATTTAACTTTTATTTGTGGTGTTACATTAAAAAGACAATTTATGTAAAATACAACCAAAATTGATTTTATATAAAAGACAATATGGTACGTGAATATAATATAATGTAAACACGAAGTTATTGTCAGTTAATTACAAGCCTATCCGACGGATATTCAAAATTGATTTCTTCAAAACGAAGTTTCGTATAAACTAATTTCAATTCACATTTCCGATTTTCTTTTGCGCATGGAATCACCTACTTTTTTATTGTACCACGATTTCCGGTATACCCTCTACGTGTACATGTACGTCTCAACTGAGAAAGTTTGAATTGCAATAACGTAATTAACAGGAGTTTCGTAACGAACCTTGTCTTTCACTTTCGTATGCTTGACGAACTTATAAGAGTATGTAACTGTGAGAATCTATGAAGATAACACTATCATTGGAAAAACTTATAAAATTAGAAACGAAAAAAACTGTGTACTCAACATACTCAACAAGTGCAGTGCAAAGGAATTACACTACTACTTAGGGATAAAACAAAATTTGGTCATTTTGCATGTAAATTTAGAGTCATTGTCAATTTTTTTTTTCTTATTCAATATTACAAAGAGTTTTTGATATATGTAGAAGTTAATATTTCTGTACATGGGTAGAAAAAGGGCCAATGTCCAAAATTATTGTATTTGAGTTTTATGCAACATTCACATAAAAATCATAAACGTTATTATAGGAAAAAGGGCTACTGTCCTTTCACTATTACAAGCAAAGTTAGATACATTCTCAAGATGCCAATGTGTTACGTGTATTACAATAAAAAGGGCCAGTGTACATCTTATCTGAGCAAACTTCATACTGAAACAATAATGTACGAACAGAAGAACACGACTGAGTATTCAAACCTTTTTTTTCTTTACGATTTATATAAAAAGTAGTAAATTATATAGTGTCTGATTAGGTATGGCTGTTTTCACTGTGGCACTCAACGTGTTAACCTTTCCGCATGTGATACAGAATTATTATATAAACTTTTGTATTGATAGTTACGTCTTTTAGAGCATTACGACTCGTACGACAGATTGGTAAACTGGCTTATTAATACTTCGACGGACGCAAATACTTTGCGAAAACTTGTTGCCTTGGCCATTTTTGCAAGGTTTTAGTTAACACTTTCAACGCCGCAGTGGAAAATCCCGGAAGTAGTCAGACACACGGAAATATCGTTTTATTAACAAGTACCGATGAATATATAAATAGTTCTTCTTTGATAAGATACTTCTTATTTTATACTATCATCGTATCATAGATGTTACTCCAATTTTTATTGGGGTAATTAGTTATTTGACGAAATTAAAATTGATATGTGGGCTACCGGTGGTACACGCGGCGCTCAACGTGTTAAGTTACAAAACATTCCACTTTATTCGTTTCATATCGATTAGTTTGCAATTTTAACCTTATAAGTACTTAGCCATTTATTATTTTTCCAGTGATAGATACGCTCATTTATTGTTTTTGCATGAGTATTATTCAAATCAGGGAGGACCACCGGAGCTGCGGCCTTCCCCCTTCTCTAGGTCCATTCCCCTCATATAGCTGTGATCTGGGGCGACTCTGGACTGGGGGGGGGGGGGGGGGGGCTGAAACGAGGGGAATGGACCTAGAAAGGGGGAAGGCCGCAGCTCCGGTGGCCATCACTGATCTAAATGAATGAAGTGATGTATATGTGACAGGGGCCACCAAAGTGTTAATTACATTACTTAAACTTACTTCAGACCCCAATATTTAACTCGACACTTATGAGAGCTCATAATAATCAAAGGTTTCATCTTAGAACTTACATTGATCAAACATTCTTTATTTCTCTTTGCCATAAGGACTGTAGACTCCCCAAACCTTGGACCATTTTTTAGCATCACCCTGTATAACAACGCACTCTTACATTAGACAGAGCAGCACTGTTATTAATTTGATGTTCCGAGAAATTTTAATACATTAAAAATGCAATTTTACGACAAAGTATCGAATAGTATTTTTGGAAATGAGTAGATTAAACAATTGGTTAGATGCTATTCCGTGATTGAATAATTAAATAGAAAGAATCCTTTGTAAGACAATTAAAAGGAAAGAAACACGTTTCTGATTGAAAAGCATCAATAATGAAATAAAATGATTTTCGTGCATATTTTCTTTACACTTCTTTATAGATAACATTTCTTCGTTGGTCTAATAAAGACGAGTTGCAAATTCAACAAGCAAAACGCAAACACATTATAGTGACTAATAGTTTTACAGTTATTTACCTTCTTTCGCGAGCGAAGCAAGATTTTGATGTAAATGAGAGGCAAACTTGCTAATAAAGCAACGATGACATAATCAGACTGCACCTGAATCTATGTGTTTGTGTTAGACCTTGGAGAAGACATAATTGAAAACTACGAAACATCCTCCACACGGCTCAATATTTGTATAACGCGGAGGAAGAACTGACGATAAAAATGGAAATAATTGTTCAATTACAATCTTTGTTTTATTTGTTATTTATTCTACTCTATAGTATCAAATTGTATTTTATATTATTTGAGAAGTGATATATGTGACAGTCATAATATCTATGATATTCTTCTTTCATGTTATCGATTCCATTTAAAAATTGCACTGCTCACTATGACTGCAAATGTTCATCTTTCGGTATGAAAGTGTATTTCTTTTCGCATTTCATAATCAAGTAATCATTATTTGTTATTTCATATTATTATTTGGAATAATAAAATACTTAGCAAGTGAATCATTTGAAAATAAGTAATTTAAATTAACATGTCTGAATCCATTGAGAAATGATTTGTTTATCAAATAAAGTTTCCAAATTTCTTTTCAGCAGTCTCTATTTATTATTTCCATTTGAGTAATAATTTATCGTTATTATTTGTTAATATAACCCCGATCTTTCAAATGTTCCTATTTTTTTAGCTAATTATTATTTCATTAAATATATTTTTTACGCAAGGAAAAAACTGTTGCTTTATTATAGTATTAGCATCGTTACACTTCTTTTTTCCAATTACACTGTTCGAAGTACATAATTAGAGTGTCATGTGCTTAACCCTTAATTACTCGCGTCGGGTCAATATCTTGTGGCCAAGTGAAAATTGCCGTACCTCATCAGACATATTATAATTCATTATTTTTAATACAAATCGTGCAGTAAAAAAAAGATATTTAACTGTTTTATCATATAAATTATATTCTACATTATTGTTGCCGCGTAAATGTTTTTTCAGCATTTTATAAGAATTAATAGTTATTCAATTAAATTAAAACTGTGTTGCCAGACAACCCAGACCCGAAGAAGTTAAAGAATTTGTTGCTTAGTAAGGTATGAAGTATTGTGAAGACTTTACATGCAAGTGCAATTTAGATCTTCGGTTAAGATTTTACTATACTATGCTCGAACTACACGCTTTAGAAACTTGAGTAATGTCATTTTAGAATTACTTCTTAAGGTTGTTTGGAAATCATCTATAAAAATTCTAACTAAACACTCAGGCAGCGGATTATGTACTGTGTAATCAGTCATTGTGATTAAAAGATAAAAAAGAAATAACGCTCAATGGTATAACAAATAGTTTATTTTGTGAAATAAAATACTATACATTTTGTAAAGTATTTCATCAAAAATTAAAAGCATATATTTGAGACAACCAATTTACTTGGCATTTCACGAAATCAATTATTCCTCATTCGATGATGCGTTATTTCTTATCTGATTTTGTATAGAAATAATTAACTATGCGGTCCACAATCTGCAGTTCCAGTGTTTAATTAGGATTCTTAATAAACGGTATTTAAGTATTTATCGAATCCCAATGTAACAAGTAGAAAGGCCGTAATGAAATTAAAACAATTGAAAACTATGAAAAAACGATGAATGCTACTCATTAGGTTTATTTTAAAATTATTATTCGAAATAAAAAATTGCCTGTGCATGTATTAAATACACAAAGTTCTTGTCATTTCTTGGGAATTAATGGCTGTAAGAAGTTATTCAGAGAGCAGATTTCCTAATTATTTTAAGCAAAATATTTTTATAATACAAAATTATGGTAGGTGTCCCTGCATGCACGTTGTGAATCATAATGTATTTTAGTGGAATGTCGGTCAATACAGGATAGAGTAATGTCAGTGGTTTGTTATCAGCTTATCATCCTGTTCTTTACTCATACGAATTCCTCGTTCAATTCTAAATTTTCTAATTTAAACGGGGCGTATAGAATTCTGTTAAATAATTTATAAGTAAGTTCGAAATTAACAGTGATGTAGAAAGTGTCGAAAATTGTTCTGTTAGTACTTGAAAGTGAAGTCTCTAGATATGTTTATCTTTTACGATTTTTTGAGCCTTTCCGCAGCAGAATCTGCGCAATGTATGTGCGCTCTGATCAACAATAGGTAAGTTATAGCGACCGGTTTTCCGTGTGATAAGAATTGATAAGATTATTAACGTAAGAACATACGATTTAGTTATTTCGAATGTAGAATCTCGTGGTTTGTTCATAAGTTCGAATTCTTTTGAAGAATTATTAAAATAATATCAGTGGAAGAAAACTCTATAAAATATACAGCTACATATTGTATTTCCTTTGCTCTAATATAACTTAAAAAAATTGAATCCGCGTCCAACAACAAGGCAAAATAACAGCTTTCTTCACATCTGCAGCTTTTCCAAACAAGGAGGTCTGACAATGAGAACCTATTCAGCGCACCTGATGTATTTTATCGAAAACACTATTGTTTATTGAAAACCTGATAGCAGGTCATTATATTGCGTAAACGTTACTAACTTGTTTCTAATATATTTTTCGGTTTATCATGATATCTGTTCGCAGTAAAGTTTGCTACAATAATGCTAGAAGTGAGCGCGGGGCTTTCTTTTATTGATATTACATCATAATTTTGAATTTACACCATGTACAAGATTTTGCAGATTTTAACGAAAACCGTATCATAGAGAAAATAATACGATCTGTCACTCACCGGTAATTACACACCGTTCTCGAAAAATATTAGCAACGAGCACAGAACTGATTCCTCTTTCGAACGGCTGCGCAAGGGATTGTTTATGTCGAGCTTTTCAATGCTAGAGTTAATTGAAATTTTGTTAGATTCGATGTAACGAGAAAGTTACGTGGACGTACAGCTCGTACGACGGCTGTGAGACGACTGCGAAACACCGCCGACGCGTTTTAAACGCTCACCGAAACGTCAATTACGCTTCACACGCACTGTCTATACAGGCTGATCCAAAACAAGCGTTGCAAGTTGTTTCCGTGAAAACAAACAACCACAGAGACGCTGTTTTTTTTAATTTTTTACAGTTCAGTGGGGTTGATATTTAACACTAGAACTACTTAAGATTAACTTATACTTATTTCTATCGAAAAGGTCAAAATAACTTATTTTTGAAAAAACACGGTATTCACGAAAAAAATGGATATTCATACACAGGATGGGCCGGAAATTGTAATATGACCGGAAAGGGGGTGGTTTTACGTGGAAAAATAAGTACAAAATTTGTTATGAAATTTTTTCGTGCAAGGCTTCGTTTTCGAGAAAATCGATTTTGAAAATTTGTCAGATACGCGTATGATTGAATACAAATTTTTTACTAGTTTCTTTCACGTAGAATCACCCCTTTTCCGGTTGTACCACGATTTCTAACCCACTCTGTATACCTATCTTCTGTATTGATTCCGCGAAAATTTGAAATAAGATTATTATTCTTAAAAAGTAAATTAAACGTAATATCTTACTTACTAGGAAGTAAGTATGGAACTTCTTACACTTTTCTCCAGATAGTCCCGTCAATAGAAGTTTTATTATCTTAGACTTTTACTTCACCTTCATCTTCTTTCCTTATGTCACTGATAGCCACTGGAGTTGCAGCCTTCCCCCACTCTAGATACATTCCCCTCATACAAGCTGTGATCTGGGACGATTCTGGACCTAGGGGAAACGAGGAGCGGACTGAAAAGGGGAGAATGGACCTAGAGTGGGGGAAGACCGCAGCTCCGGTGGCCATCACTGACCTACGTAAATGGAGAAATTCCTCATCTTCGTCTTTAGCGTCTGTTGAATCATTTTCTTTTTTATTTTCACAGTCTAGTATTTCATCTTCATTCGTATCGATATCAGAGGCAATTTTCGCTTAAGTTATTTATTTCTGCCAATAACCTAGTGCTTCGAGAAAGTCTTTCCATTCTTGAGAAGCATTTCTACGGATAAAATTATATTTAGATGTATATTTATAGTTTGATATATTTGTTTAAAAATTGTCGTATATGCAATAGTTTGCCCACATTACACCTTGCATATGGTATATTCTAGAGATCTATGTATTGTACCCACATACACCAGGAACACGTACTTCTAGTGCTGGAAAAATCCTACATGTTTATAAGAAACTTTTGTAATGCGAATGTAATCAAAATTTTACCAAAATTTTGTGAGGGGCCAAAATGACCCGTCCAGGTATGTCAAGGTATACGATATAGAAATCTTACAAACAAAACGTAAAAGAGAAAACAGATTTATAAAATTAATCATTTGTGTGTTTCAATAAACGTCGGAGAAAATTTAAGAAATTAAGATATTTTAAAAATGGGTAATGATTATGAAGAAAATTCAAACATATACTTAATCCTTGAACTGTCGTACATTTCTAATGACAACCGTTCGTTGTGTGCCGGATGATAATAAGTAAACAACAACAGTTGATTTTTTGTATTTCATAAATCCATAACTCGAAAGTTTAAATAATTTCGAGGAATGGAAGAGTTGATTTTGTCATACAGTAAAGGTCCGCTCATTGCGAGAAGGTCAGGTCCGACAGTTTGCAATAAACGGATGGCTGGGCAGCTTATCAAGAAAAACTGTATGTAAGACAGACCTGGGATACAGTTCTTAAGTTACCGAGGAAATAATGTTCGTTGTTTATGGGGTGATTCATTGATTGTTTATTTGAGGCCTTGATCACTGTGGTCATTGGCCAGTAATACATGTACGAGCTTTTCATGTTTTAAATGTCATAACTCGCATTTACGGAAAAAATAAGTTAAAGCTGTTTTGGTAACAAATAGATATTATCTTTTCATCTAGAAACTATTTATTGTCAGTACCTATTAAGGGGAAGAAGGGTATATTGAAGAGTAACTAATATCTCAAACCAATTGAATCTTTTACAGTTCTTTACTGTGGCTATAACACACATTTTAAAATGAAAAAACCTCAAAAATATTAAAAATTAAGTAAACTACAAAGCGCCAAAGTGGGCGCTGCACAATGCACAGATCCAGGTAGTGAACACGATTCTGGTTGAAAGTCTCATCACAAACCAAATATCGTTGTAAATGAATATTCTCTGACTTAGAATTTACAAGGTGGAACTTTGTCGAAAAATTTTGTACAACAAATATCAACTTTGTAAATTTTTTCTGTAATAATTATCTGAAGAAATGTTTAATAAAATTCTTCAGAGGTCTGAGATCTCATTGGGCGAGTTTCATCTTGTGAAGAAAAGTTTTATACAAGTGCAGTTAAAATTTCAACTAAAAATATCGATTCTTTCTCAATTCATGGTTCATCGTCTCTAAAAGCATGGCTTCGAGAAAAATGGCTTTAAAGTTTACCTTACCGCGTTTACCTGCTTTGGGCCCGCCGTTACTTTTTGAGCTGTAACTTTCGAAATTGTACGAATTTTTCAACGAAATTTTTTTAAAATTAGTAATAGATTTTACTTTTATACTTTAATAAGTAAAAAAGAACGAACAAATATTCGAATATGCAAATATAATTATAACACTTTCGTGACGAGTAAATCTGACTTGTCGACTGTATTTTTAAATGAAAAGTTAACTCGGCATTTGTAATCAGCAGATTAAAGAATATTAAATAATATAAAATAAACTTTAAGACCTTGTGCGGGATTGATAGTTTATAATTCAAGGAGGACGTTAATTAAAATTCTGAGTTAAACGCACTTTCTATTTAGACTGATACATAGTTTTATATTCATAAGTAGTATTCGACTGATGACGCAGACGCTTTAATTAATGACTGCACGGCGGAACGTTATTCGATTGTTTGACAAGTTTGGTACAATACTGTCACTTGCATTGTCCGCCAGCGTTAGGAACATTCTATGTCTTTTAAACATTAATAAAATTGGTACTATTATTGACGACACCATAATAACGTAAGAAGAAAAAGTAGGTAAGAGTCTTCATAATTCGTGCACGCTTCACATTGGAAGTATGGCATTAATCGCAATATTAATACAACAGGGGTTTTAAAGTTTATTATCATGTAATTTATATGTACACTAAGCTATTAAAATTTAAAAATGTCCTAAAACATAAAAATTATAATCAATTTTTTGCGAAACGTAATAAAAAAATGTATGTAACATTCCTAGTTTCATGAAAAATTGTCGACAATACTAAACAAGTTTCATTGTTTACATATTGTATTCAACAGCTGGCTAACAAAAGTTAATATTTTCGAAAAAATAAATGTTACTGTATATAAAAATAAGTAAATAGTACTTTTTTCTTTCTTCAACAAGAAGAAACTTTACACAGTCAAATTATAAAACTTCAAATATCACTATAATTGTCTATTTGTAACTAACGCAACTTATTGTTAGTAACTGGTGGTCAGACTGAAAGATTTAAAAGCCATCAAACTGCTTGTTGCTTCGAAACAACGAAAATTTGTTAATAAAAAAAGTGGGAAATGGCAGAACCAACAGGAGATGAAAAAGAAACGCTCGAAATTAATTCATCGATTAAACGAGTAACATAATTTTAGAAAATAATAACATTCGATTTATTATCGCATATCAATCTTTTTATTTTACACTTAAAATATATACTATTTTCTAATCCTTCTGTTGTGCTCGGGTCTGTATGTTCCGATCGGTGTTTTTAAGATAATGTAACTTTTATAATTGCATTGAGGACATATTTACTAATTTTCAAGGAACTTTATCCAAGTCACACATATCAACTTTTTTTACATTAGAATGATAAGTAAGCTTACTGTTTACGTTGTGAATGTTCAAAATGTTGTGCCTCAATGACAATGCATTTTCTACATCAACCAATGATAGATTATGATACTCTTTCAATTATTTCTGGTGTGATAGCAAGCTCTAATTATTCCATCTACCAGCTAACTCATTATTCTAATGCTGTTTAATCATTACAAAGTCACTCTTTCAGAGTTCAAAGTCATAGTGTACTATAGGATTGAATGTGTATTTATGTGATTTTTAACATTCAGAAGAAAAAAATGTATATGTTATTAGATAAAAAATTTCTTTGTAGCATCATATTCGTTTTTTGAAATCATCCAAATCCTGTCTGAAATGATTTATTATATTTTTAAAATTTTCTGAAGAAATTAGGTGTTGAGTTTCTGGTAGGTCATCCTGTATGTATATATATTCATGTATATTTTTTGTCATTTTGTCTATATAATTCAAATATAGGATATAAGTAGCTATAACTATATAGCGGAAGCTTTTTTTTAACACAACAGAAGGGTTAAATAAATAACACTGAATAAACTGTGCTTTAATCTTGTTTTTCTAAGCTTATGGATATGAAAGATGCTATCGATAAATTAAAAAATAGTCAACATTATTGGGAATTATACTGTTCTGCTATATCAACAAGCATTTGGACAAAACAGATTAAAGACAGAGAGCTGCAAAAAATGGAAGCCTGTTATAGGGCTGCACTTTCTGAAACAACTAAATTAGTGAAGGATAAAGAACAAGAACTGAAGAATTTAAAAATAGAAAGAGAGAAGCAATTATATGAACAAGGGTTTCTTCTTTTTTTATTACATTTGTGTTACTGTTATATGTAAATCTTTGATTAATTAAAAATAATTATAGCTACGAGAATAGAGAGATTGAAATTAAGTTTTGTATACTGGGTGTCCTATCTATCTTTATCAATTTAGTGTATTGTATTAGCATTTAACCAAACCTGATAATTAAGTGGTTGTAACTAAACCGGCCAATCTGCTGATAAAACTCTTAATCGCTATAAATGATAGTATCAATTAAACAGATAAGTTCTGAAGCGTCCAGAGAAAATGACTTTGAACGTATATGTGAACCACATAAAACAAATATATTTGGTGAATGACAACTTCAAGGTCACACAAAAATTAATTTGTTGTGTTCAGTTTTGCCTCTGTCATGTACTTATAAGGAAAAAAACATATGATAATGATAATAATGATAACATTGAGATATATATAAACTGTACAATTTAAAAAAAAGATGTTTTAAACGCTTAAAAGATGAGACATATTTCAGGTGATAAAGTTAGTTAGATCACCCTATATACTTGTTTTCAAAGATTTCTTTATTGTAAAAATTCCATATTCTTTTCAGCATTCAATTTCGACTTAAATGTACAAATTATGTAAATAAGTTTATAAACGCACAACAGGAATATGTAAGACCTCTTTGTAAATCCTTTCAAATAAGAAGTGCTATAAATGGGTTTATTTAAAATTGTAAATATTAATTTGTAGTCAAATAAAAATTTAACTAAAGAAATCGAACAATATCATGAGGAATATAAGAAAAAAGAATCAGATTTGCAGATACGTAAAAGAGAATTTAATGATTTGGAAAGAAAATGTAGTTTGGTGTGTACAGATTCCAAAGCAGATATTGAAGAAATATTGAAAATTAATATCATGCTAGATAATATAATGTAAGTATACAGACTAAAAATAAATCTATTTTTTTAAATATACTTTCTTTAAGAATTAGGTACTTTGTCAATAATTATTTATTTGAATTTTTATGTTCAGAGCAGAAAGTGATAATCAATTACAAGAGATTGGACATGCACAACATAAACTGAAAAACATAGAAGATCAAATAAAACGTAAGGCAAAGCTGCTCAAGGATTCTCATAAATGATTTATGTCACAGTTTAAGTAATATATTTTTAATTAAAATATAATTATCCATGTAGTGCAACAGACAGCACATTATTTGTAATTACATGTATGGATATATAGAATCATTCAAAATGAATATATTCAGTTGACAATGTAACGTATAATACGGATATATAAAGAAAAAACAAATTGTACGGATAATGTTTGAAAATTCGCTTTCATTCTATATAGGATAGTCGATTGGCAACTTCGAAATTGTTATATTTAGAACTATATTTAATAACAATGGCCAATTGTTGACGGCTAACATTCTAGAATATATTTATATTCATCGGTATCTGCATTTTAAGCTATATAAAATTCCCACAAAAAGCGTTTATACAGATCGCAACCATGCTTTGTAAACTCTGTTTCTTCCAAGTACATTCGTGAAAACCACGTGTTCACTCGGTTTGCTTGTGCTCGCTTCTTCGGCGAGCAGACGTTTGCTGCCTCGTTTTACTGTAAATGTGACGCACATGTTCTCAAAGGCTCGTGCTCGCCGCTCGCTTTCGTATAGCACCGCACGAAGATTCTCGAAGACCACGTGTTTGCGCATGCTCGAAAATGCTTGTTTGCGTTCGCTCGCTTGGTGTATCCGTACCAGCAAGACGCAAATTTTTCAACTTTACGAACGTTAAACAATTTAACATTTGTAACGGCATACGCGATGCTTTTCATTATTATGTTATTGTCGTTTACTCGAAAATAGTATTCAATTCCAGCTACTTTGACTCAACGATATTGAGTTTTTGCAGATCAGAGGGTTTGTTGTGTTGCGTCTTAACGGTGAATCTTCCCGCGTAAATTGCTTTAAAGAGTGCCAGTCGGTGAAGAACGTTGGTTAGAAAATTGAATTTATCGGAAGCCGGTTTACCTCATTGATTTGCGATTCTATCTTGAAGATCTCATATATTTTGGAACTAAGGGAACAAGAAGTGGTTAAAATAAGATAATATGGAGCTTACGGATGATAATTTGCTCACACTCAGTGAATATTTAAAACATACACTCAGTCCGGACGTAAATGTCAGACGACCAGGTAAATGTAACCTCTTTGTTGATCAGATTTTTTAACATGAATTATTAAGTCTTTAATATGATCGTTAATTTGTATGTTCTTTATTTATAAACGAAACTCCGCGTTTATTCCTTCATATAAAGACAAGCATCTTTAAGATTTGCAATTTGATGGATTCAATGTAAGCTTGAGAAACATTTTATTTATGAAACTTAAGCCTAATAACAGACCTTCCTTGTCTTTATTTATTTATAGTTTTCATGTAATTATTTATATGTTTTATATATTAAGACAATCTTTAAAATATTTTGGTACCAATCATCATATGTGTACACAATAAAATTTGGTGTTCATTGTCTGTTGATCCGTTTATAGTTCACGATACATCAAACTCATGTATCTGTTGAACCATCTTTATAAAGAAATTATTTCTCCACAAATAATAAGTTATTTTAGATGAATAATTGTTTGCATTGGCAAAACATAATTTTATATGAGTTAAACTATTATTTGATGAGAAAAGTAATATATTATTTTGAATAATCATTTATGTCACATATTATATATTAGTTATTCAAATAAAAGGTGCCCATCTGTGGTATCCATATCAATGAGGTAACCTTAACAATTGCTTTTAAATGACGTTAAAAAAAGCAATTGCAAATTTTTTTTCAGGAAATCATAAAACATTTTCTTTTACTTATTTTTGTATGCACCCTATCACTTATCAAAAACTCATTACTAATAACACAGACACCTTATACACTATAAAATAAATTGAAAATTTACGAAGAAATAACTGCTTACAAAAAGCACTTGTTTTTGATTGTGCATAATGTTTTTTAATAAATTAATTTTTTTTTGTGCTTTAGCTGAAAAGTTTTTAGAATCTGTTGAAGTGAATCAAAACTATCCATTACTTCTTCTGCATCTGGTGGATAAGTCTGAAATCAATATAACAATTAGGATCGCTGGTGCAGTTGCATTTAAGAATTATGTGAAACGTAATTGGAAAGTGGTAATTATTTTTATTGTTTATGAATACAACATTTGTTTTGGTGATTTGATTTTTTTAACCAATGCAATGTAAACTATTTGTCATCTAGGAAGAAGACTCAGTGGATCGTATACACATGCAGGATAGAGATGCTATAAAAAAATTAATTGTTAACTTGATGCTACATTCTCCTGAATCCATCCAGAAGCAGTTATCTGATGCTGTTTCGATTATTGGAAAGTATGACTTTCCAAACAAATGGCCAGAACTTATAGACCAAATGGTTGAAAAATTCAGTACAGGCGATTTTCATATCATTAATGGTGTTTTACACACAGCACATTCTTTGTTTAAAAGATATAGATATGAATTTAAAAGTCAAACTTTGTGGACCGAAATAAAATTTGTATTGGATCAATTTGCTAAACCTTTAACGGATCTATTTATTGTAAGAATTTCATTATCAAATATTGTAGTAGAATCGTAGTACATAACGACACTACATTTCTAATTTTTTGGTTTAGGCTACAATGAATTTAACACAAGTACATGCAAACAATATAGAAGCACTGAAAGTTGTCTACAGTTCTTTAGTAATTTTGTCCAAAGTGTTTTATTCTCTTAATTTCCAAGTGAGTATAGTAAATAATACACTAACAATAAAAAAAACATTTATGTTTTAAATCAAAGTTAATTATATCTCTTTATGTGTAGGATTTACCAGAATTTTTTGAAGACAATATGGCTGTTTGGATGAAGAATTTTCATATATTATTGAATACTGATGTAGCTGCGCTACAGTCCACGGTATTGTTACTTATAAATTTATTATTACACTTTGCCTTTTACAAATATTTCCACATTACAGTGTTTCATGTATGTACAGGATGAAGAAGAAGCAGGGATAATCGAACAATTAAAGTCGCAAGTCTGTGATAATATTGGCCTTTATGCACAGAAGTATGATGAAGAATTTCAACCATATTTACCAGAATTTGTAACAGCTGTATGGAATTTATTGACATCCACTGGGCAACATCCAAAATATGATACTGTACGTGGGATTATTACAAGTGTATGAATATTAAAGCCATTTTAATAAAATCTGTATTTTTGCAGTTAGTTTCGAACGCTTTACAATTTTTAGCCACAGTGGCAGACCGTGCACAATACAGACATTTGTTTGAAGATCCAACTACTTTGAGTAGCATTTGTGAGAAAGTCATAATACCTAATATGGAATTTAGAGGTAATTATAAAAAATTAACATTAACCTTTTTTAATATGGTATTAGCAAAGCATTCAGAACTTACAGGGAAGGTAGTGCTCATAAAATTGAATAAAAAATATCCGACAATCACATCGAAAAATAAATATTATCCAATGTGTAAATGATTCTGTATTAAAAACATAGTTCAAAAAGTTGTGTATAACTCAGACGTACCTTGTAAGTCTTGAATACTTTTTTAATACCCTGTATGTGCTGTTGAATTGTATTTAGTTATAAAATGAGTTAGCACCATTGATTAATGAGAATTTAAATAAATAAAAATCGTTAATCATAGTATTCATTAATATTAAGTAGACAACTTTTTAACACATTTTCTTGTTTAGGCGAAAATTTAGAAAATATTCAAATGGACAGAGTAAATGAAACACACCCTGTCTTGAAATTACATACATCATATTTCTCCATATACCCTCATTATAAAAGGATCATGTTATTGACTTATAATGAATACGTATTTAATATTTTATAGAATCGGATAACGAGTTATTTGAAGATAATCCTGAAGAATACATCAGACGAGATATTGAAGGCAGCGATGTAGATACAAGAAGACGTGCTGCTTGTGACTTGGTTAAAGTTCTGTCAAAATACTTTGAAGCAAAAATAATGGAAATTTTTGGTGCATACATACAGGTATGCTGTAATTAGAAGTTGAAAATTTTTATATGTATATTGCTCAAAATAATTACATGCTCAAGATTTTCAAAAATTTGTCCAATCTGGATATAATTTATTGTAATTAATTAGTCATGTGTATAAATTTGTCATATACATATATTTTCGTTGATGTCTTCAGGTTATGTTGCAAAATTATGCAGATAAGCCAGCCGAAAATTGGCGAAGTAAAGATGCTGCAATCTACTTAGTCACTAGTAGCGCAAGCAAAGCTCAAACTCAAAAACACGGTGTTACACAAAGTAGTGAATTGGTTCCTTTACCTCAATTTGCAATGCAACACATTGAACCTGAATTAATCAAACCGAATGGTACATGAGATTACTATGAATTATCTTTCAACTGTTCAAAATGCCTTTTAAAGTGCTTAATCCTGTATTCTGCATTTCAGTTAATGAGTGTCCAGTACTTAAAGCAGATGCAATCAAATTCATTATGACCTTTAGATCAGTATTACCACGAGAAATGGTAGTTGGAAGTTTACCACAATTAATTAGGCATTTAACAGCAACAAACATAGTTATTCACACATACGCTGCTTGCGCGATTGAAAAAATACTCGCAATGAAAGGATCTGATAACTTAGCTTTGTAAGGAACTACACTTTGTATAATAATACTGTTGACATATCATGTATTGGGTAAATGCAAACATTGTTGCACTTACCCAATACTTATTTCTGAATAATACAATTTCATTTATAGAGTTAAAGGGACGGATTTGACGCCGTTGGCAACGGACCTGTTGAAAAATTTATTCGCATGTTTAAACATGCCTGGTTCAGAAGAAAATGAATATGTGATGAAAGCGATTATGAGAAGTTTCGGTATTCTGCAAGAGGTCGTTGTACCATTTTTAGCGGATCTTCTACCAAAACTCACAGAGAAACTCGCCCTTGTATCGAGAAATCCGAGTCGTCCTAACTTCAATCATTATCTCTTCGAAATTTTTGGATTGTCAATTAAGTAAGTGCCGTTAGTGATCTTGTAAATTTTTAGTCAATGCAATCAGTATTCTATTTCGTATCACTTCGAACATTATTCGAATCTCGAAGTCTTTGAATATTTTGATAGGACTTGACAGTCTTGATAAATCTTGATAGCTTTGAAATGTCTTCTTGGATGTTTCGAATGCGAACTTTGTTACAATATCAATACATTACATAGATATGAGACTGTAAATTAACAGCACCAAATACTCAGTTTCTCCAGAAAAAATATTAAAGCTTATTATTACATATTAGTGATTTTATGAAAACGGGTGGGACTGAATGTTCAATAAAATTAAAATGTTTGATGCAACTTTTAGGATCGTTTGTAAAACAAACCGTGTAGCAGTTGCATCGTTCGAAGAAGCCTTATTTCCGATTTTTCAAGGAATTTTACAACAGGATGTTCCAGGTAAGAAATTTTGTTTGACACTCAATTTCGTAACAGTTTTTAATTTTTTAACTTTTTTCAGAATTTATACCATATGTTTTCCAAATTCTTGCCTTACTTTTGGAGTTACGAACTACACCGGACGTACCAGAAGCGTATATAGCTTTATTCCCTTGTCTCTTGTCATCTGTATTGTTCGAACGTCAAGCTAACATTCATCCATTAAATCGATTACTAAGAGCTTTTATTAGTCATGGTGCGCACCATATTGTGACACAAGACAAGTTAAGCGGTTTGTTGGGCGTATTTCAGAAGATGGTTATCTCAAAAGCTAATGATCACGAAGGATTCTTGCTACTCCAAAGTATTATCGAACACTTTACACCGTAAGTTTTTTATCTTTTTTTATATTCCGATTTCAAAGAAAGTTTACAAGCATGTAAGTCTTTGATGCACATAAAAAAAGAGTTTGGGTCAAGTTTTTTTTCTAATCGTAAGTTGAAAACTGTTACAGATATCCACATGGATAAAGTATGGTTTTACTAAAAAATTTCAGATTTCATTCAAGAGTTATAATGTGTTTGGAACAAATTTCTCGATTTATATAAAGAATATTTTTTTTACTTATAAATGCATAAAAAAAACAAGTTTTCAAATTTTTTTCTGTATGCATTGTTTGGTGGATAAATTTTATGCACATCACATGCCAAATTAATTTTGTATAACTAGTGTGATATTTATTAAAAACAAATTGTGGTTACCAGCAACAACTGTTCCATGTTCCAACGTAGATAATGTTTACTCTTTGATTTTTTACATATACCAAATAAAACGATGTTTATATGAACTTAAAAAGTTGTTCCGAACACGTTATATTTTTAGCTTTTACGAGAATCTGTAATAGTTCTCGATTCATGATTAAGAGAAACATAATTGGTTTTAAAGTTTCGGGATCCATAACTTAAAAAGTTTGAACAGTTCCAAGGATCGAAAAGTCTTATTTTTGTTTGCGTGGACTGTCAACATTTAGCGTAAAATCGCTTACAACTTCCTTTTAATCTGTACTACTAATATCATTGTTTTCAGAAACGTATTGGAGCCGTACATGAAACAAATTTTTGTACTGCTATTCCAAAGGCTCTCGTCATCTAAAACAACTAAATTTGTAAAGGGTTTAATCGTATTTTTCGCGTACTATATCATTAGATACGGTTCAACTAGTTTGGTTACAATTATAGACCAAATACAGCCTCAGTAAGTTATTTTTATATTATAACATAAACAATTAACAGCTTATCGACAAGGCTTCTATTAAATACTTACCTTGATATGGGAATTAAAAACACATAGGAATATGAAAGACATTTTTTTAATAGAAAAATTAATGACACTTGATTGAATGTGTAATTAGTACAAGAAAAAAATTTTATTTATACAGGATGTTTTTGAAAAAGATAGTCTCATTTACGGAAGTGATATAAGAGGTAAAATCAAATAAGAAATGTTATTTCAGTTTAGTGTCGAAAAAGCATGTTTGCTATACGTTGATGCCTTTGATAGTCCCTTTTAAAACATTTATTTCATTAAACATGCATTTTCAACACTATACAGCATGTTGTACTTAATTTTAAAGAGAGTACCTTTGTTAGGAACATACTGTATTTTCAGAAAGATATACTTAAAAAACAAACCAAAGCAGAAAAGAAAACATAACATAAAGAAAGATTATCGTACATTAATTAAATTTAACGATATAATAACGTATTAGGCATTATTTGACGCTTTTTAGTGTCATTCTTACCAAATAACACTGTTGGGTTTGATGTCACCCAGTCTCATTCGTCGATATGGTGTTAACATAAGTAATTTTTGTGTTATAACATTAAAAAAGTACCTGATTAACATAAGCGTAATACCAAATTTTTTTTATAGGATGTTCGGTATGGTCGTGGAACGTGTATTCATAGCAGATTTACAAAAAATATCAGGCGACATCGAACGAAAAGTAACAGCGATCGGAGTTTCGAATTTATTAATTGATTGTCCAGCGATGTTAGAAAGTCCATACAATACGTATTATCCGCGTTTGTTAGCGACATTGATAGAGTTCTTTGAACTTCCGCAAGATCAGAGCGTATTACCCGAGGATAACGTATTTCCAGAAATTGATGACGCGCCTGGGTACCAAGTAGGATACAGTCAACTGATCTGTGCGAAAAATCCTCCGAAAGATCCACTGCAAGGTACAGTTATGAATAAACTGCTCGACCATTTAGTCTTCGCCCTTGAGAGCGGGACACACTAAACAGTGTCAGTTCCCGTCATCATTCGCTCGTATCACTGTACATGATACATTATTGACTATGTAGATGGTGTGGCATCTAACATGATCACTTTGAATAGCTTTTAACTTAGTAGTTGTGTAAAAAAAGTGTTCACAAGTGTTGCGTCATTTCCAGGGGAGTAATGTGGTATCATTTGTTTTTTCATATGTGAAGGGATAAAGGAGACATGAAGATTAACTTAGATTTTTTTTTTAATGGATACGTACATTTCTTAATGCAATGATCTATAAAACGATTTAGCCCTACCTGTGGACAGGTCTGACGTAATACGTCCCCAATAGGATGAAACTGTTCCTATTTCTTCCAACTGTTCGTTGATCTTCGTTTGTCTATATTATTTCTACCAATTGTCAATAAAATGCAACGAATAAGGTTGACGTGCAAATATCGAGGCTCTACTGTCATCTATTCTCAGGGTCCAAGACTAAATTGTCAACTAACATTTGTTCATATTTATTTTATTATGTTTCATTGCATGTTATATTTGTACAGCTATCGGTGATGTGCGTTTACATCTGGCTCAAGGTCTTGGAAGATTATCACCAGGACAATTACCTAGTCTTCTCGGTCAAATTCCGGAACCTAATGCGAACCACTTGAGAAATTACCTGCAAACAGCTGGCGTTACTGTTGCATGATGCAAGCTAGATGTCTGGAGTAGATTAAAACTTCATGTGATTACTCGGAAAATAAGTAATATCGAACTGAATAAATTGTAGCAAAGAGGCAAAACATGTTTTTTTCCACCGATATTTATATTAGGAACATCGTGAGATCGGATACTGTATTCCCCACCATGTAATTTTAAATATTCAAAAAAAATATTTGTCTAGTTAAGTATCGTTTGTACGTGTTACAATTTGGAGTTTGAAATTCCAAAAATCATAAGAACCAATGTGATATAATACGGAAATAATTGAAATAACCGGCCGCTGTGTGTTGTTTATGTGTGTAACATTCCGAGGATTTGTTTAAATGGATTTATTTTTTGTACGAGAACAAGGACGATGTAACAAGCCTCTTTAGAATTGTTTTTTATTTAATACATGCGTGAATGTTTGAACAAGCGTGATCGCCCTGTCTAATGGCCTGTGAAAACAATGAATTGTTGAATATTTTTTAACACTGAGATGTATCATTTTTATGCCTCCTGTTTTTGTAATACTTGTTAAACATGAATTTTAATCGCTTTTTATATTTCAAACCAACTCTTTTTCCCTTGCATGTCCTCACTTACGGCTGCAATGAAAAGCTTCCGTCTATGAGTCTTCCATAAAAAACATGTAATATGATACTATTGATAGACAATGTACAATTATAGAAGTAATATTATAATAGAGTAATTAATGCGTTGTTAAAGGTAGTATGAATATATTAAGTTTCGTTTTGTTTTTTAAAAGATATAAGTAAATAAACGTTCCTGGCACAAAAGTTAAAAATAATTGCATACAGTATGTCTGACTTAATTGAATACGCGGAATCATCTCGAAAATAATTGAAAATATAAAAAAATTGTTTGATGTGGAGGGGGACATCTTATAATGTGAATAGAAAGCTCGTAAATTCTTAAGGTTCTGTGATAACGAGTGAAAAAACGTGTTACAAATCCCATTGTCAGTGATGATTAGAACATTTATTGTTGTGTTGAAAATGCAATGTGTGTGAACGTGTGTTTAATAGACACTATCTGTATGGATTCTTCTGTATGAGTACACGACATTGATGTGTGACACAAGAGGAGTTTCCGAAGTGGTCGTCTCAGATCTGAATAAGCTTTTGCATGTGATAGATCATGTTATTACGAATCTCTCTATATATGATTTTGGGCGTAGACGGTCAATAGTTTAAAAAATATTTAATACAAACAGAAACTCTGCATAGCAAGCGCCTATATATATAGCAGATTGTTCTTTTATAGATATACGTGAAAGCAGCTGTTATAGTATTTAGAGGCGATAAAACCTATCGGAACTTTAACATTAAATATCTTTTAAACTATTGACCGTCTACGCCCAAAACCATATATAGGGAGATTCGCAATAACAAGATCTATCACATACAAGAGCCCATTAAAATCTGAGACGACCTTCGGGAACTCTTCTTGTCAGTTGCCTAAAATTTAAAATACCCAGAAGTTATACTCCTGGTTTTTAATTGTTTACACATCAGAAACGAGGCTTTATATTGCAAAACAGTACAGGACCTTTTAATTTGTTTTGGCACGTAGAATATGTATGTTCCGGCTTGGAGAATATTTTTGGGACACCGTGTTTACGTTTTTATTTGTTTACAAAATCATATACGATAAAGAAGTTATGAGTGTACATAGAACAGCAATTCATTAAAGTATTTTCTTCTTTATTTATACGCACAGTCATAACTTATCGTTGTAATAACCATTTCTGTAAATATCTCAAGATGGAAATAAATAAATCCGTATTTGCAGAAAACGTCGTTCAGGAGGTTCGTTTTAATAACATTAGTATTTATGGTAGAGGTTATGTATTGAGAAAAAAAAGAAATACTATTTTCAAGTTCATTACAGGTGCCCAATTTGGCTGCATATATACCAGATTTTATCACAGAAGAGGAAGAATCACATATAATAAAAGAAGTAAATAAAGTTCCACTTCCAAAATGGACACAATTAAGTCATCGTAGACTGCAGAATTGGGGTGGTATTCCGCATCCGAAAGGTATGATAGCGGAAGAGATACCAAGCGTAAGTATTTTCTATTGCCCTGCAACTTTATCTTGAGTCCCGAAGGCAAAGTGTCATAAAATGGTTATGAATTATTCCTTACATTCCTTTGATACATTTTTGTGTTGCTAAACAAACTATCATTTAGCCACAAGAATGTGTCAGTAATTTGTTATGGCTGTTGCAAAGTCTTTCTGCATTATATTTTTGAGTCTTAAGATTAAGTTGTCAGCCAATATCAAATATTTATGATACTTATTAGGTTATGCAAGAAGTTCATAGCATTTTTTCTTATGAGAGCTATCATGAAAAGGCTATGAACTTTTCAGATGACCTAATACATCAAAATTGAGGAAGCATACATAAAAGTTTTAATAATTTGCGGATGTTTATGCAATTTAATATACACAAACATATAGACTATACACATTATATAAAATATATGGTTTTAAATGCTTCCGTGGGCGAAACAAACTATTGCCTAGTTTTCATTTGTCTGCCTATACAAAAATATAAATATAAACATCTGCAGTCTGCTTATTAAAAGTAAATGATGTAAGATACATTATTGTTTAGTTGTAAGTAAATACAATATTTGTGGTACTAATAATAAGTTTTCAGTGGCTTAGAAAATATGTGGAAAAAGTGTCATCTTGTAACATGTTTGAAAAAGGAACATTACCGAATCATGTGTTGATAAATGAATATTTGCCTGGCCAGGGAATAATGGTATACAGCAAGTCATATGATTAAGCACATTTTGTTGCATATAGATTATAAATTAACCAATACAAAGTATATTTATTAGGCTCACTCGGATGGCCCACTTTTTCACCCCATTGTAACAACTATTAGCTGTGGCTCTCATACCCTTCTCGATTTTTATAAACGACTTGACAGCATGCAGGTTGTAATTACTGCAATACATAAAACTGTTTTACTTGTTACCAGAATATTTCATATCTATAAATTATTTTCTATATTTTTTTCAGCAACACCACCTTGACTTAGAATTTAGTTTTCTGTTAGAGCGTAGAAGTTTGTTAATTCTGCAAGGAGACTTATACCATCATTATTTACATTCAATCGCAGAAAGAGATACAGATGTTATTTCAAAATCCATGATAAAAAATTTGAACATGTGTGGGGAACAGTTCTCAGAAGGGCAAATATTAAAGCGGAATACTAGGTTGTCCCTAACTATCAGGCATGTTCCTAAAACTACTAAATTAAAGCTTAGAATTGGATAATATATAACATATGTATATATAATTTATGTACCTTTTATTACTGATATAATTGAAGCTATAAAAATTGCTTCATGAAAATAATTTAAATTTTGGTACAGCAAAAGTTTACTTGTGTAGAAAATTTACAAACATTTATTTACAAATTAATCATGTCTTATAATGGTTCGACTTTTGAAGTCATCGAAGTGTCTGTGTCCTCATAATTTTCTAAACTTACATCCATTATTTCTTCATCGCACTCATCTAACATTCCTTGCAAAGAATGTATGGAGGATATTAGAACATGAAATTGTTTACGTCTCATTTCCAGTTTATGTTCCAACTGTTCAGATTTTTCCTGTATATAAAAACATTTGTTTTATAATTTTTAAGAATAGCAATTTTGTGCAATAAATTATAGCAAAAATATCTTTTACCTTCAAACTCCCTAATTCTTCACATAATGTATTGAGTTTTAAATTTGTCTCAACTCGATCTGGTTGCTCGTTTATAACTTTTGCTAACACATCATATTCAATTCTATTTTTCCTTACACGTTTCGCATCTTGTAATTCTGTTTTTGTCTTTTCTATGTCCCTTTTAGCCTGTTCTATTTGAACTTCAATCTCTTTTGATAATTGTTCATAACTTTTCAATTCTTCTTGGCTCATGTTTGAAACCAATCTAGATTTTCGTTGTGCAAATTCGCATTGAGCAAGCTGTGATAACATTCTTTCATGTAGTGTATTATCTACATCTGGACTGTTTATCCATTTTATGAACGATTTTAGCAGAATATTAATTCTACGATCATCTCCGGTTCCGTCGCCGTCTATTAGTAATCTTCGACGTATAACTTCCTCTAAAAGTATGTAAACTTAATGGATGTTTTTTGGTTACTGTTACATTAAAATTACGGTTAAATATGTAACATATAAATTATATAATTCTTACTTTTATCAATTTTGTAAGTTATAATGTAAAAGTATGTAACAAACTGTTGAATGAATGTTTGTAACAATGTATAAGTTTTCAATTGAAAGGTTATGTATAACCTAAATAAAACATAATAAAAATAAACGACTTACCATCTGACATTTCTGCACTTTTGCAAAACTGCTCTGTGATATTAACAATTTATTATTTCTTATTGTACGATTTATATTATGTATTTACCATCCATATATACTAATAAACTAATGTATAAGACGCTACATTGAATACGCCGCATAATGAATTGTTTACACGCATATCGGGTTAGGTTAGATTGCATACTTGAACAGATAATTTGAAGTTGACAATTATTTAAAAGACTTTTTATTATAAAGTGTGTAGCGGTCATAACTAATTCTTAGGTTTACCTTTAAATAATGTATGGACATACACTGTCGATTAGAGTAGTTGTCTACCCCACTCCTACCTCTCGAGACACACTACGAAAGACAGCATTACCGTCTATGATGCGAGATTCCTGGCACGGATCACAGCACCACTGACAATGAGCGCCACGCGCACGTGGCCGTTCTGTCAGTCATCGACTTGTTTGAATTTCTAACTTCTGATCTCAGAAAATTTGTTTGACTCTTACACTGATAATAATGTTAATGCAAAAATGATTCAAATGTGAACATAATATTATGAATAATATGCATAACTCCAAATAATTAGTGCTACAGAATGCCTTTTTCAGCAGGCATTCGTTTCATTTTTATTAGGCATTCCGTAGCATTATTTATTTGGGGTTTATGAATATTGTTCACAGTATTATATTCGTATCAGTATTATGTTCGCATGAACATTATTATCAGTGTAAAAGTCGAAGAAATTTTGTGAGATCAAAAATCAGAAATTCGAACGAGTCGATGACTAACGAAACAACCCATGCGCAGTGGTCCGCACCACAGAATCTCGCGTCCTAGATGGGAAGCAGGAGTGGGGTTGAAAAGTATTATGTTCAACGGTTTACGAATTTACTGACGTTACCGTTTTTGGAGGTTGGATTGTATTTGATTCCTAAAATCACCGCTCCTACACGCAGACGGCGCAAGAAAACCAGTGATTTTTCGAGAAGTCGGTACTTCAGACCATGTAACAAGTAGACTCATAAGATCATAGGTCTATTCTGTAGTTTGTCGATGCTTATAGCCCGAATCGAGTCTCGAACTCGAATTAAATCGAGCAATACGAGAGTATCGAGATCTCGCCTGAATTTTTTCGACCCGACCCGAGCCCGTAATCTCAGGTACCCGCACATCCCTAGATATTCTTCATCTGTTTGCTAGTGCTTGCTATATGTGCTATATGTGATGTTCATTTCCCGCATTTACAACCTAACCAGCCTCCACCCTTTTGCTCGATGTAATTCCTAAACTCAACGTTCTAAATCATAGAGTGCGCTAAAAAACCACTGGTTTTTAGCGCCGTCGGTATTTCAGATCGTGTGACATGAAGTCCCATAAGGTGATTAGTCTATTCCATACCTCGTCTGTGGGTCTATTCTATGACTCGTCTGTGATGCGGTACTCGTAAAAAATTTGACACGTATTTCTTTTTATTGACAATCATCCATATTGAATGGATAAAAACAGTCCTCAAAATTGGGGATGGAAACCATATTAGGTCGTGTATTTCGAAAACTACTTGTTCTATAGAAAATATTAAAAATACAGGAAAATTAGAATTTTTAATTTCACTTACAAAACTAAACATTGTGTGTATAAATTTAGAAATTTGTTCCAAACACATTGTCTTCTTTATAATGAATATCGAAGAATTCACGAGTAAAACAGAGTCTCATCCGTGTAGGTATCTGTAATAGTTTGTAACTTCTAATTTTTTTTTTCAGTTTTTGATTGCGTGATCTTTTAGCGTGGAATCGCTCATGTCCAAAATTGGCACAGAGACTTTCGATTTTTTTTATTCTTAATACTTTGCATACGTGAACGAAATTGTCTTTCTAGAAGATAGAACCATCAATTTTAATGGATCACGCATTCGTTCGTTGATAATGGTCCTGTTTTGGTCGTCGATTACAATTTCGGTCCGATTCTCTTTATCCCTAGCCCTACATAGTACGTCTTAACCGATGGACAGTATAAATGGGCTTGCTGTCCACAGGAGTCCGATAATTTGGCAGCCGAGAGGGTTGTAAGAGGGCTTTGACCAGTTTGTCAGCCACTGATGTTACCTAAGAGGGTCCTCCAACTCTGCTACATCAATTTGTCTTGCACCGCAATGGATAAACTTCCTGCGATTTATCACCGTCGATTCTCATTTAAAATCAATCGATCCTAAACACAGACTCTGTATTTTGAATATTCCTTGTTCCCGCTGAACTAATAGAAATCTGGCTATTTGCGTTCGAACGCGTGTAATTCAAACGATATATCTACCATTTGCCAGCGATTGATATCGAAGACACTTGGTTTTGAAGAACATGAGAGCAGTTGTGAAAATGTAAATGTAATAATGGAAAATGTTGCCACGAGTTCATTCTTTTTTTAAAACATCAAGGTCATCGATGTATTTTCGTTGTTACAGTATTGTAGCAAAAGCCAGAGGGACCTTATTCAAAATCGACAAAATCCTCCCTTTTATAGATTTTTTCGAATTTTGACCATTTATAGATCTACGTGGCCTGTGCCATTCTGCGGAAAGCATTAAATTTTAAATAAATCGATAACTTTTGAACAATTAAAGGTAGATTAGTGGAGCTTACGTCAAAAGTTTTAAAAATTAAAGCTTTCACATAATATACGGTTTTCGTACTTTACTGTTATTTTGCACGATTTATAGCTATTTTCTAGTTTTTTTTCGATACACAAAAATTCATACTAATGGTTACGGTAAAAATTTCTCAGACATCTGTCTATCTTCAAACCTAGCCGAGATTGTCAGGTGTTCCGGATTTCGCGACTCACACTGTATTATGTGATAAGAGGATCAGTTTTAATTTTATACGATTACAGCATATTATTTAGCTACATAGGTTTTATGTTTGTATAGAATTATTTTCTATTAAATGCATATACTATAATATTTAAGATTATCAGTTTGTATACAGTTTTATATACAGAATTGTTGACACGAAGAAATGTTCTTAGTTGCCCTAAATTTGCGACTCGCCGTCACAATAACCAAGTGGAATTAAAAATGAAGAGACCAAATTGTAAAAAATATTAAATTGTTTTATAAACTTTTATAAAACGAAATTTTAATATGGACCCAATTTTGTTATGTACCTGATAAGCAATGCAGCAGTTGATTCGACGTTAAACATGTAATTAAAACAAAAAATACTCCTGTCCCCGAATATTTAGATATGATTTCATTTAGTTTTCTATGTAAATAATAGTAATAATAATAATGATCTGATATAGTTTAAAATGATACGGTAAATTTCAGTAACGTACTTATTTTGTGAAGTTAGAAATTGCTGAATAACATATAGTAAAAATAACAACAAATGTAAACAAAGTTCAAGAGGTGAAGGGTAAAACAAATATAAAATATAGAAGCCACTAAAACTTTCGTGTCATTTCAATTCGAATGCACAAGTAAGCATTAAGAAATTTCATTAAATAGTGACCTTCCATGATCTCGGATGACCTTGAGTTACAGATCATTGGACTCGTTAACGTTGGATCCGCTATTATAGATAGTCTGAACAGAAAAGTACAGTATACCCTTTAAAGAAATTAAGCTGACCTTGAAATGTTCTGTGTGCCCCCACTCACAAGAAACTGTAAACATCATATAATGCTCCCTAATCCAAACAACTTGTGTACAAACAATTTCTTTGTATCCTTAATTGATTACAATGTGCTATCAATGCACACAATCCGGAGGACAAATAATATTTCCCTGAAATTTTTAACCACACCTGTTCATGCACTTATATTCAATTACCTGAGAATTCTGTATTATTTGTTACCTCTTCTTAACTTTCTGTCCTTTCTTTATGTTCTTTCTGCTGTAGATTTGTATAATTGTTTTTAATATATCTTATAAATCTTCATTACTATTCATCAGGTAAGTTTTGTAATAATCTGCATTTTATCATTTGTACATATTGTAGTAAACACTGTAGTAAAAGCATAAATACTAACACTGACTGTTGTAAATCCTCTGCGAATGGCATGCCTTGTCAACAATTGGTTAGGTGGATTAAATAGAATAGTGAGTGATTGTATTTGCTATTACAAGGACGCAGATATTTGGCATCTCAAGGTTATATCCTAGTCTTAATTTTGTTAGATGTTATTTACCATGAGCCCTAGTACACAATCTCAATTATTTTTCATTTTCATTTTAATTTTCAAAATGATAAAACCTTCAAAGCAGAATTTCCCATGCACATTACTTAATTGTGCCTGCATAAAGGATGAGCTACTAATACAACTAATCCAACACAACCAAATATGCAATTTACAAATAATTTATATTAATTGGTATGGCTTCACGAATGCGTTTTCTGACTGTAATTTTGATTGAACACTTGTGCCACAATCGTAAGTAAATATGTACGTACACTGAAGTTCATGCTTTTACCGTAACATATAAATATACCGACAGGACTTCATCCTGTTTATTCAATTAATTGAAGTCACATTCGCATAAAAATCCTGAAAACGGTGGTGGATGCAGCACGATATCTCAGAAATGAGGATGTAAGAAAAGACTTAAAAATACCATCTGGGTCCGAAAAAATAGTAAACTGCACAAAAAAAATACAAATACAGAATAGAAAAGCACCCCAATCAACTAGCAGCAGAAGTTTATGATAAACATAACGGAAGACGACTAAACAGAAAACATCCCTTGGACTTAACTGCAACGTTGGAAAGCAAACAAACAGAAAACAACAATCTTAAAATGTCATCCTAATGGGGATTGGCATTAGTGTGATAATAAATCTCAAATAATAAAAAAATTTACCAAATGTCGAACAAGACAAATTGTAAAGGACACGAGGAAGAAAAAAAACATTCGCATCAGCATGGAAATATAAACAATATAACATGAAATTACAACAGAATTTGCCAACGAGTGTAGGCAGCTTGACGAATCAAAATTTGTTGCATCAGGTCCCGTTTTAATACTGCTAATGAAGGAACACAAGTTTCCATTTCCCCCCGATTCCTTTTCCTTGGCCCTTTCATTCTTTATCCTTAGAAGAAATAAAGGCGGAGGTTGTAACAACGGGATGATTAATATCCGGCTGACAGTTTGTGAAACGGGCAGCCAATAAACGGGATAAAAATACTCGTGAAAAATAGCGCGCTCATTAGGGGGCACAGTGACATCTGCGACTTCAGCGTCGTCGAGAGTACTCTTCGAGGAGCGAGGAAATGGTACACGGGCGAAAGGAACAAAGAGGACAGGTTTATTAAAGTAATGGCGGATTATTTTAATATTCCAATGGTGGGCGTTCGTTCCACTCGTGGAGCGTAATAACTTTCTATATTAACACCTCGAGGACTATAGTCCGACATTTGTGTCTCTGCTCAGTGATTGTTCGCAAACCATAGGCGCAGCTTTACGTGTTGAGACTGTAACAACAGAAAATCATTGTTTTATGGGTTACATGAACGATATGCGGGTATCGGCTGACAAAATAATTTGTGTCTTTTTATTAAATTCCGCGCTATTCGATTAATACCTTACATGTGTATATACCAGGTGTTCTTGGTTTTTCTGGCCAAACTGTTTGCGACAAGTTCGTACGTACAGAGTGTCCCATTTTAATCTTTCCATTCGAATATTGTTCGTTTTTCTTCCTTACGTGCAATTAGTGGTGTCGAAAAACATTTTAAATAAGACTCGAATGATTTTGAGGATTACATACTGGTGTATCAATTGTTTTGAAATTATATATTTGTTTATACATTAGTCGATACAGCTCTTCATTGTTTACAACAAAGTATTGGAGTGTTTGTGTCGGTACTGACATGAATACCATAATACTTTTTTATTCAAAATGAGGAGCTATAACCGTTAGTGCATCCTAAAAACTTACAATATTACTCAACAAAAATTTTCTCTGTGTTGGAAGCCGCGAGTACCATTTCGCAGCGTCGAAATAAAAATAACTACTAAACTAATAGCTTTTCGAAAATATTCGTGTAGTAATATTAAAATTCGACGCCCTGTATACATTGTTGTGGAATAACTATATGTACATAGTTTAATACAATAACGTATTATTCTCAATTTAACTTCCGAAAACGTTGTAAAGTACCGTATTAAAAAAGTAAAAAATGGATTAAAACTTGGCAAAATTATAGGCTGATTAAACTGAATAAAAAATTCTTCTGAAGTAAGTAGCAATTTTTAATTTGAAATTTTCTAAAACATTTCACTGCATGTAATATTCTTATCATAACTTTTTAATAAAGGACTTGTAGGTTTGTTTGTATAAAAGTTTTTCTACATGAGTCAACATTTTTCGCATGGTTGAATCTAGAAAAAATAAGTAGGCAACCCGTTTTAAGGGGGATACTCCGTATACTGGTTGGGATATTTAAAAGTAAACACCTAAATACCTCCGTTGCTTTTGAGTATACAAGAAAATTTCCCAAGAAAAAGTTACAGGATTCGGAGGTGAATATGATGATTGAAAAAGAAACTTTTTTCAATCACATACTTTTTAAAAATTTAAAGGACATCGGTTTTTTTTAATGGAAAATTCAGCGATATAATATATGTTCCATTCAGATCATCCAATCTCAAGATCATTAAGTTGAAGTCACCGGTGATGTAACAATCTAGAAAGTACTCGAACGTAAATGTCATGTTTGTTTTGCAGTCCGTACCATTAAACTATTAAGCGATATTTATATATAATGGTAATCCCATTTATTTTATAGCGCATCATTATTATTCTGAAATACTGAATAAGAATGAAGAATCACTCAACAAGAACGATAAGAAGATAAAGTGATCGGTGAAGCTTGCAAAAACGTGTTCGTGTCACTTGCACGAGGCTACTTGAACCGTTTTTTAGCTTCCTTGGACAGTTTACTGCAGTGGCTGAGGCGTCGGTTTAGAAATATAAAAAGTTAGGATGAACAATTTCACGTGGGCCCGTGTCGATCTGATCGCCAGATGTGCGGTGACGTTGATCGAACCTGAACAAGTCCTTGAAAAAGACACAGAAAAGACGGTAGGCAGGAAACAACTTGCAACAGAATGCAGGAGAATGCGTGAAAGTCTATAGAAAATTCAGGAATAAAACATGATGGGAAGAGCATGGGGATTCATGTGCGAATTTCTAGATTGTTACGTCTCCGGTGATCTCAAATTGAATTATTCTGAGATTGGTAGATCTAAATAGGACATGTATTTGAAAATGGATTTCCGAACATTTTTACGTTCATGAGATTCGAGGATATTTAGGTGCTCACTTTTAAATGCTCCATCTTGAATTTTCAAATATACCTAAATCATACCTCAGCGTATTGAGACAACTATGTAATCCCACTTTGAACAACAGGGAAGAGCGCTATAAGATTCCGGTTAACGAAAGGAGAAGACTGAACGGTTCGGGCTCCATCCTTTATCATCGAGTAGACAAAAAGGATCCCTAAATACTTAGCCACCGGCAACGGGTTAATCTGATACAACGCCTACAACCAAAGGACATCCGCCCGAAGAAAGAAGCACGAACGTTGGACCAGGGTACGAATGGATCGGACAGAGAAAGAGATAAATCGAAAAGCAGGGGGATCAAGAAAGAGGGAGACAGAGTGTGAAGGGAAATAGCAGAGTTTCTCTTGTGCCTCGAATGACTTTGCAGTCAACAATCGAGGGAGACGCATAATGGCCGGAGATCAAGAACCATAATAGACCGTAGGGTATACGCGGCGGGGCACCAACTGACTATTTGTATTACGGCATTATAGAGGCAACCCTATATATCCGGGGCCCAGAATTCAGTCACGAAGCTAAAAGGGACGCCCATGCAGTTGACCTGCACCGCCTAATTTCACGCTTTAACCTATTGTCGGTGCACGGTTTTCAAACTGGAAACGCCTGACACGTCGTCGTTTGTCGTTTACCGAAAATCTAGACAGGATGTAACAGAGGAATTCTATCACAATGACCGCCGTCGTCATTTCCTCTCCAGTTGATCTGTATTCGATGAAATTATTCGACACCAGGAGAAGCTTTAAAGATCCGCAATTTGTCGTTCTTCTAAATAAATCTTCTTCCATCGTTTAGGTTTCACCCTCCTTGACCTATTCTTTCACGACCAACGGCTTACTCGTACGTACTATACTGTCTGCGATTTGAACTTGAATTTATTGGATAATTAAAGGGAAGTCTTTTTAGTGTACAGGCTGAGTTATTGTAATGTATCAACTTAAACAATTGCTTTAACCTTGATATTACAATAAAATATCATGGTATATTGAATAATTGAAGTGACCTTGGTTTTTTAAAATGAAACAGTATTTTTTACACACTGTCTTGTAGTCTGTGCAGTAAGAAACTGAAAGGCTTTTACATGCACGAGCCTGAGACCTGGCTTTAAGAGTTAAAAATTAAAAGGTGCTTCGTTACGGAGAAAATAAAATTTTTAATTAAGATCATAATCGGAGTGACGTTACTTTTTCTTTTTTCTAGTGCATGGTGGGCGCTTAAAATGCATTTGTAAACGTATCAAATGCATGTATTAAGTTTTCCTAATTTTTTAAATAAAAAATCAGAAAGTACAATTACCCAGAATTTACTTGTTACATATTGCATTTTCTAGTCGATTCTCGAACGTTGACGTAGCATTTGTCGTTTCGCGATTACGGAACAAAAGTTCTTTTTTATAAAAATGGAATAGCGTACTTTACGGAGCTTTCTAAATGTATTTAGCAATTTCGAATTTTGAAACATACCTTAACTACGTTTTGATCGCAACGTGGTTTCACGGTGTATTTTATAACATCGTAACGCAGCTCAGAATTAGGTATCTCATTATTCTTGTCTCGTGCGCTGCTAAGTAGTAGTCCGCGTCATTAACCAGAGCTGTTTCTGAAAAATAAAATCTGCACGAATTTCTCTCGATGTTTCTAGCAATAAAAATGTTATTTGCTCGCTTCATCCGTGTTTCAAACGGTTCAACAGAACGTGTGTGAACGATTCCGCGTTAAGTGATCAACATTTGGTTTTTTGTTATCATCATCGGAAATAACAAAATTTGAAAACACAATTTCTTAACATTCAAATTAGCACAAACTAGCATTAACTGATTTACCCTGCTGGCAAGGTGAAACGATGTGTACTTTATCAAAGCTTGAAATAAGTACAATACCATGAAGTATTTCCTCAACCTCATCCACAATACCTACGCAAAAACAGTACGTCCAATTTTTGCAAACTCGACATATTGATATCCAGATATAGGGCGAGTTACTAAAAATTGGCACCTAAAATAACTTTTCGTTCATTAATATTACAAATAAATGTGTCTAATCAATTTTTTTCTCTTTGGACGGGCTCGTACGACGGAAACGAATTTTTTTATAAATCTTGTATTCTCGAAACTTTCAAGGTGATTTTCAATCTTTTAAATGACTCCTTACGTATACTTTACCACAGTGTGGTAGTAGGTAGAACAACAAATTCAACGGTATGTTACACAGTGTATCATTATTAAATGAACAACATGTTACTCCAGCAACAGGCTTCTATAATTTTTGTATTCCACAGGAATACGTCATTTATTATTTCAATCTATCAATTAATTGAGATTTTATTAATTCTATTATAGAATTCATAGGATACAGTTTTTTTATGTATGCGTGCACTTAAATGTTAGAGATATTAATTTATTCATCTATATCACTCTAAAAGTTGACTACTTTATTAATTCTAATAGTAAATATGTTGCCTAAGGTATAAAAAAGAAGTATAACAGTAGCCTACAGTAAAATACGTTGTGTTGAATTTGAAACAAGTGCAGGCGTACTCCATTCTACCTGGGAAAATTTTCTTTGAAATGGAAATGCAAAATAGCGATTTACGATACTATTTTCATTCGCCATTTCCAATAGTGTTACTTTAGAATGTAAATAATACCGAGTTATTTAAAATATTGGGAGGAATTTTAGCCTGTTAACCGGGGCAGACGCGTTAATACTTTCTGTTAGAATTGTTCCGCCATAAATAACACGAGTTTGAATTGCTAACAGAGTGTTTGTTAAAAAATGTGATTGCGAAAATAATTTCAGTGAATATTATGAATTTGCTTTACCGTAACGTTGAATAATGTCACATCTGTTTTTTGAATGGCGAAAATCGAAAAGACTTAATTACGTACACCGCATTGACTATTCTGTTGTTATAATATAATATACAATAATCTTTTGCTTATAACCGTGAATAACATTTGACAATACCTGTTTACATTCCTTTTTAACTATGTAATACTTTTAATTTAAACATATGTAACATTTTGCAACTTGTACATGCTTATAATAGACTCTTCTTTTGAACTATCTGATATAGTAAATAAGTAACGAATTATTTCATCTGACAAAACAATAATTGTATTTGACATAATAAAACGTTGCTTGAAGTATTATTAGAAACATTATTATTTCATTACTTCGAAAATATTCAAGCCCATACTAAATTATAAAAGCAAAATAGCCATAAAATAAGATAACACGTTATTTGAAATAATATCTGGAATGACGTCATTTAAAAATTGCTCAGGTCTGACTCCATAAAACTGTAAGTTCATCTTCCCCAAGAACAAGGCGTTTTTTAAACAAAAATACATGCTATCGATCTGACTTATTTTTCGATGTAAAATCATCAGTTTCTCGATCGTATTCACGGAATTTTGCTCCGATGTGTATTTCGGAATAAGTTAATCGGAGAAAAAGGCGGTATAATGTAACTGCTAGAGGAACGAGTGAACAGAATCGAGTCGAGTGAAGCTAGGCAGCAGGGTAAGGCCATAAACAAGTGCTTACCGCAATCTAATGCGTCTGTAATTGCTCGAGCACCAGTATCTTCCCCAACGGTCCCACTTGCTCCCGCGATTTAATTACTATGTAAATGTCGCATTCCCTAAACTGTCCGTTTTCCCCCGTTCCCCTACCCTTTTCCCGCTGTCGCCCGATGTCCTTAATTACTTTATACGTTATTATAGCCCACCAACTACTGTCGACCGTACTCACTCCATCCGATCGCCTGACGTTCTGTTCGCTACACTCGTTCCGCCATATTGCACACTCGGTTGTTACTTAATTATTTTTCTATTACCTTTGTAACCGATTAACAATCTAATCACCGTGAAAGATGTTTCTGCGATTAATCGGAGTAATCACAAATCCCACTAGTGATCCGTGATACTCGATCTGCGATCGTAACGTTGGAGGTCACGCTTGATGTACGATCATGTACAAAAGCGAGCAGGATCTTTGGACAGCACGTGTTTTGAGCTTGTTTAAAATTACTTCGAATTTGAAGCTTACTCACAGAAAAAATAAAGCCGAAATCTCTGATTCTTTCAGGATTTCATTTGTGAATGTAATATGTTCAAAAATTTGCTGAGCAGAGCTGTGAAGTGAAGCGTTTTAAAACTTTTGTACGACACTGTACGAGGTATCTACGTCGTGCTACACAATGATGTTGAGACTGCGGATGTTTCTATAATTTAGAATATTTCAGTATGTAAAACACTCATTTTGACAAATTAGCGAAATGAAAACTGTAATTTGAAATATTTATAAGACATAAAGGGAAAGCTATAACCAAAATAGGAAATGTATAGGAATGCAATCTTCTTATCTGGAATAGGGTAAGGATCGTTTAATGATATTTGTCTAATGTGCTTACAGAGTTATGCTAAATACACGACATCGTCGAAAGTCTAAAGAAGGTCTGTTAATATAAAACATTATGAAATTCGCACGATAATACAATCATCATGTCAGAGGCGTCGACTTAATATTAATATTAATAAACAACATTTTCAAGTAAAATAGCGTCCACGAATGATTACTTCATGCTACATTAATTCCTACAACGATTTTAGTTTACAACATGGTTATATTCGATAATCATTATCGAACTACTCTTATGTTGCATCGGGTTAATTTATATTTTATATCTATTAATACAATTTTTTAATAAAGCATTTACGAGTACACGTTTATATACGATTATTATCTTATTTTTGTTAATGTAGTAAACAAATTTGGGACAGCCTATATAAAGCGTATTGCATTGTTTACAATATTTCTCATTAAAAAACCCTATATTATAATTTATCCTTCTTCTTTGCACTCCAAAATAAATCGTTCAGTTCGACGTTAACTACGAGTACGAAATTGATCATACAAATGCGTTTTTTCTATCCATTTTTCACTTAACATTTTGATGGCCGCTGTCGCATATATGTGATTTAATTCTTTTCAATAACATGCTTGTAAAACAAGTAAATAAGTGTACCTATCACTAGAAAAAAATTAAATAGCCAAGTACTTAAAAAATTAAGATTGTAAACTAATCAATATAAAAACAAGTAACGCGAAATGTTTTATTAAACTTAACTAAAGTCTTGCAAAAATGGCCAAAGAAAGAAGTTTTTGCAAAATATTTGCGGCCATCAAAGTGTTAACACTCTTTCACGTCACTGTTGTTTGTAGCAAGGATCCTACATCTGTAACAAAATAAATTTTAAGTAATTTGTAGCTAAATTACAATATCTTTTTCTTTGACCTGAGGTGTATGTAGTCTCTTAAAAGAAGAAAAGTAGTTATGGAAATGCTTGATCAATTTCG
Organism: Macropis europaea; assembly: GCA_916610135.2. Taxonomy (NCBI): domain Eukaryota; kingdom Metazoa; phylum Arthropoda; class Insecta; order Hymenoptera; family Melittidae; genus Macropis; species Macropis europaea. The sequence continues at coordinate 26,230,616 of OU744345.1, forward strand.
TGAGTCACTGTATATCGTTCTGTATCGTTTCTCGGACACTGACGAATCACTGAAAAATCAATGGACGTTTTCTTCCTCAGTGTGATGTTACATACACAGAGAGAGATTATACGCATCTGCCGGGCGAGAACTGACGCATCGTGCGATCGAGGAATATCTTGTGGAAGTTACAAAACCCTAACAACAATAATGATGTCGATTTTCTGCGCGCGTACCACGATCATCCATCATCAACCGGTTATTATTTAAGCCGCAACTTGACGTCATAAATACGTCGTTAGAGCTAAGTCCGGGAACAATGTTGTTCGCGATGACATTGATGCATTGGACCTCATCTTTATCCTCCGTTAACTTATTGCACCCGCTTTTCGAATCGGACCTTGCCGAACAACAATTAGGCGGCTACCTTTCGGTCTGTAACAATGATTTAAAAGTCATTTCCGACGCAAAGTTTCATGCTCGTACATCTCCCGTCCATAAGTGTTAGGACACTTATCGTATTTGAAATAAATCTGTGAAAAATTGTGAATTAGTTGGAGGATTCAGAGGCATATTATATCATTCCATACTTTATACCGTGAAGAAAATGTAGCTACGCTCAATATTATATCAGAAATATCATCACGGGCGGTAATTAAATCAATCAAAATCTCTTTTCATGGATATGTGTAGCTCGCTAGCTCCTTAATTACAGGTACCACAAATTTTGGTATACTATCTGTGAGTTTCTAAATAGTTTCTGGTAATATTTGATCCCATTTCTGTGGCAAATAATTCCAGAACTCATATTCTGAGCAGGTTAATCATATATTTTGGTCCATCTTGTCCAATGTTTCCTCAGATGGGTTTAGATCCGGCGATTGGAAGCTCAATCCATGATTTTTATTTTATTCTTCTTTTGCGGTCGGCCTAAATCATTTCTGCACACATTTTTAGTAATTCAGGAAAAATATTGTATTTTCGAAAGAAATAGCAAGTGTCCTAAGACTTATGGATGCTAGTCTATACTACCAAACAATTTTTGCCACATGGAATCGTCTGATTAGAAGATTGGAAGGTACTATCCATCTTTAATGAACTCTAATCTTACACAATATTACAATTGTTTTCAAGGAAGATGTTCAAATTGAATGTGGACATTTATTAATAATATTAATGATTGTATTGCACCAAAGTATATAGAGTGTGTCCGAATTCGTGATATAACCGGGTAAAGAGTAATTTCTTGTGTAGAAATAAGTTGAAAATGGAAAGTAATTTCTTTAAGAAAATTTTTCGCTTTCAAGAAAGCTGATGTTGAAAATCTCTAGAGTACTATATAGAATGGGTAATAGAATGCTAGGATCAAACAAGTATATGCAAGTTCATGCGTCTGTCATGCAAAATTGCTGATATTTGCTCCTATATGCAACGAAGTCGGCGTCTTCATTCATTTACCTGTCGAATTAAGCTAATATGAGCAAGTTCAAGCATGTTTCATGAAAAACAGCAGATATTTTTAGAAAGATTCTTCGAAATTGAAGTACTCATTTATTTAGCTGTCGAATGGAGCTAATATACGCAAGTTCATGCGAATTTCATGCAAACACGCTGCTATTTAGGGCTTCTTTTATTACTGAAGGTTTAATTTGCAATTTTTACGACTATATTTGGTAAATTATTTCAATAAAATGGAAATTGTAACCTGGAGATACTTTTCCTTTGCTCTGTACCTGTGCTGTATTTTGCTCTTCTTTATTTGTGAGTGGAAGTTGTGTCTTTAAGTGTCATTTGGGTGCTCATAGTTCTATATTAGAGTTTGAATTATCTCATTCCTGGTTATTACTTTTAGGGTTGTACTGAAGCTATCGTGTACATTAAGGTATCCAAAATCTCGGAAGTTTAATGAAAATAACGCTTGTTACGTATGAAGAATTAAAATTTGCAGGGACATTAGTAGATGTCTACGTATCTGTAGTTTATGAGAAGAACTTTTTATAGCCCCACAAAGATATAAATTTCGGGATTCCTCAATTAATAAAAAAGAAAACAAATTTCAATTTGAAAAAATATGTAACCTTTCCATACAAACAGGATATTTTGTACATTCATTCAAAATGTCATTTGACAATCGTGTCTTATACTTTTGTGCAAAGAATTGATTCTGTGACAGTTGACCACCCTGTGTATAAAAATGAATGGACAATGCGAATGATAATGTAAATTACAGTGGAACCTCGATTATCCGGACGCGGCTCACCTGAAATTTTTTTTTCTATGTTAATTATAAGGTAGAATTATCATTAGTGACATTGCGTATTTTATTTTATACCATCGTGTATTTTTATATTGTAAACCAAAAGTATCATTTTTGTGAGAAACATAGGTACAATGAGAGGCATCTTGTTATTGGTTACAGTTCGGATAATCGAGGTTCTACTGTATAAATCTAGTCTAATGATACAACTCAAACTTTAATTTACATTAATATCTCCACTGAAAGTGTGACATGATTATAAACAAATGAGCAAAATTTGACTTGCGATCTGCTCCTGATTATTTCTGTTCAATAGCATAGAAATTCATCGACGCGTGCGTAATAAAATATTGTCCACAATCGTGTTATAAACAATTAGACCGTGCTTTATTAACATTCACGCTAATATATCAATAAATTCAGTGAAGTAACTTGCCACGTGTTCCGGCCGGTGCTTTATATCGTTTAAATGATTCGATGGTATATTATGCAAATACATTTAGCTATTAATGCTTTCTTTATGACACGGAAGTAATTTGTTTCGTAATTAGTATTTACCGTAAAGAGTTATTTGTTTGGTAATTACTGTATGAGTACGCGAAGTTCCGATTCCACGTCAGTTTTGCATACGATTTTCATTGGTCTATCATTGTTGTGCGTTAGGGATTAATTTCATCGGCCACACATTCGAATTTGCACGCACTAAACGTTGCAACAGAAAACTTGCTTCGTTTTCCGCAAACGTTCAAATGAAAAACTCCGAATTAAATTAAGAAATTGTCAAACTTTAAAATTAAATAAAATTTAAAAATTGTGTCCGTAAATTTAGATTTGTCGCTGATGTTTATAAGTAGTAATAAATATTTTATATGTTAATGCTTAAGTTGTGAAAAACGCGGCTATGTGATACAGTAGAACCTCCAATGCTCGAATTATAAGGGAGCCATAATTATTCGGACAACACAAAATTTAGATGATAGAATTTTTAATACTGAATATTGAAAGTATAATGTAAAGACCCTATTTTTTCATAATTTCAGAGTATAAAATTTATTTTAATGTTTTATTTTACTGATGACTAGACTGCGGATGTTTATGCATTTTAACATATCGAAAGGCGTAAAAAACGTACACTTAATAACTTAAAGAAAATACAGAGCGTATTTTTTGAACATTTATAGAACATAATATGGTTTGATCAATGTTTTGTTGCATTAACTACATTAACAGAAAGAATATTGTACTCCAAAACTGTAAATTTACATTAACATCTGCAGTCTACTGATGACTGTTTCATTACAATTTCTTCCGGTCTCGTCCCAATTTTTTATTGCAAACGAAAATTATTTTTAAGGGACAGATGTTTAGGAAATCATATTTTTTAAGATATTTCGATGATTCTATGAATAGAATAATTGTTTTACTGATTTCAAAAGATTGTCTTATTTATTAATTATTAATGTAAATTTGCGATGTAATCAACGACTAGCATAAAGAATTATTGAACGAAATTATCAGAGAGATCTATCAGCGAGTTTTGAAAACAAGTTACTTTTATCACTTGAATATTATAATCGTTTGCGTTAATTTTTTTCGGGTGATAAAGAGTAACAATACAAATATATTTATCTTGATGCAAATTTGAAAATGAAGGAGATCGAAGCACGAACTATACGCAGCAAGTGTGTTTCGCGATAGTCAGACTGAAATATGGAAATGTGGGCGTGTTGTAACACGAGGATAAAGAGGGTTGCGCACGTGATTCAGGAAAATTCAAATCTTTTGCTGTCACCGTCAAAAGGGTGGCTCTAGAATACGTGATTTACCACTGAATTTCACGACTAAATAAAAAGAAAATAGCTGAAGCGAGCGGCGGATTGTTTTCAGTCATTTGAGGGAGCACAATTATATTTTCGTTACGTCATAATTCTGAAAATTAACGAAGGTACAATAATTTCAACAGGTTACTGGGAAATCTTTTTAAAATTTTACACGTGTTCAAAATTTCATGAAAGCTGCCAAACCAATTTGTTTAAAAATTCGAGGAGTTATTCTAGACGATCGCCTGCTGTTAGCTAGCAGCCAGATTTTTTTACCTTTTTGTTCTCTCGTCATTGCAAGCAGAAACAAACAAATTTTCATGAAAAATCATAATTGCGAGTTTAAAGAGCTGATATTTTCGTTGAAAGAAAAAATTATTTACTCCACTTGGTGAGTACTATAAGCATATAAAGTGTTAGACTCCTTTTTTTGAGCATCCTGTATGGTACGTTTGAACTCCTCTCGTTACTTTCTATCACACTGTAGAAAAAATGTAAATTATCTTAACTCCTGCAAACGTGCTCGTACATAATCTGAAATTCCTCAAAATCTCTTAACCCCACTGTTCAACGTAAACTGCGAAACATATGTATTTATAGATTAGAATGGGATATTTTGCATAGCTTTAATTAACTACTAATTTCAGTCGAAGAAAATGAAACGATTAAAATTTAAGAAAAAAAAACAACTTCAAACTTTGAGAAAATGATGTACGAAATGGAAACATGTAACAAGTTGATTGCCACAGTGAAAAATATGCTACAGCACGTTGCAAAAACTCTTTTTTCCTGTAAATATCGATAAGAATCCTAAACTTTTCATTACTCAGCAATAAAATTCTTATCTTATACAGTTACTGCAAGACAAAAATTTATGGAGAAGCATAGAATTATATTAGGTTGATCGGAGAATATTGTCGGGTTTTCCTACTGTGAAGTTATAAATTATTTTTTATTATATCTTCAGGATATACGAATAAACAATCTCATAGACGGAAGAGAAGCATAGAAAAGTATGGATAGTGTAGAATGGACTAAGAAATCTATCTGTTTCATTTACACTTTGACTGCCACGTCACCTATGTATAGGTGACACTTACATTCTGCTGTTATTTATCTCAACACTAACACTATTATTAAAATGTTTAACCTAAGTGTGTTCCTCAGTTCGACTATACACTCAAGATGTTTCCGTCAAAAACGCCCTGCACGTATGGAACTCATATTTCCAACTTTATAATATATTGAAAGTATTGTAATGTCATTATTGCGAAAGTTGTTTAAATAAATGAAGACGCTATTGGTCATGAAGGCCCGAAGACCGTACTAGGGTTAAGAAGATCTAACAGAACCAGCAAGAACTATAAATAATCACTAACATTATCAATTAAAAAGAGTATAATTTCCGATCACTAGACTGCGGATCTTTATGCAAATATACATTTTTGGACTTCAATATTTTGATTTACATGTAGCTGATGAAACGGAACTATGTTAGAATTGCATTTTGGGGTCGGAACGTTTAAATGTATATTTTTTGTTTCACTTGCTCTATACAATGTGCATTCTTTATGAATCTGGATACGTTAAATTGCATAAAGAACCGCAGTCTACAGATAGCTTTCACGTTGCATCAAAGTCTGGAAGGTCCTGTCGATATCAGCCTACACAGTATGGCAGTCAACGTGTTGATAATAAACTGACTTTGTTAAAAATTTGTTCCGCCGGTCACCGTGGACTGCACGGTAGCGAACGTGTCAAACGATAGGGTGACACGACCATTGAAAAGGTTACAATTTTTCTAGGTTTTATCGACAGTATCGTTTTCGTAAAAACTATCCTTGAAACGGTTCACTCGATAAACGCGGAAAGAATCGAACGGTTCCCCTTTATTTCAAGGAGAAACAGGAGAGCCGGGGTGACAAACGGTGAGGAATCGAGAAAGAGCATTTCTCGCGGGCGTATCGCTCTGATAATCTCGGGGAATCTCAGGTGATAAATGATAAGCGCATGCAAAGCTAAGGTAAAAAGCAGATTTCGAGTAGCGTGAATGTCGCCGTCGGTCACGAGATATGTGAATGGACCGACATAATGTTCGAACGTATTCCCCCTATGAACGATGACTGATAGACCGAAAAAAGGACAGTGACTTAAGCCTGTTTGTCACGAATCGGAGCAGCTGTGCCTTTCGTTCGGCCACCGGAGGGCCTTTTATGAGGCCCAACAATGCCGGCCCTGTCGTATTTGGACAGTATTAGCGTTAAATTTGCTCAATGAAATAGTTTCACAGGCCCGTCCTCGGCTTCTGAAAGGTGTAACACCCGGGACACGTCGATCCTTGCTGAACGATGGACCACTTTGAACGTGACGCCAGCGACTGTACCTCGTTTCTGGCTACACCCGCTATACATACAGAGGCAGTCAAGGGACTTTTCGAGCCATTATTAATCATCTATTCAACTCCCTCTATTTCCGGCTTAGAAGTATAATCGCTGGAATAGCAGGTAGCCCAACACTTTCCCCCGTAATTGTAATTAGCTTATTATTCGGAGGATTGGAATTCTTTTTCTTTCTTTTTTTTAGTACGATTCCGAGAACCAAGATTCTGGCTGCACTCTCTGTGCAGGTAGGATATCAAGCTCGGAATGCTTTGTTTGAAAACACAAGCTGTGTTTCCTATCTCGCGATTTCAATGGCAGATTTGTGAAAAATGATTTGAAATACGAAATAAAAATTAACATTACGAATGACTGATTATTTCATATGTTTTGTTGTTTTCGTACTGAAAACTGTTGGGAGTACTTCATAATGCAAGGTGGTCCGTCATTGATGGTACGATAGAAAAGCAGGTGGTTTTTTTGTGACAACATCAATGGAAAGTACAGAATAATATTTTTGTACATGTATACAATGTTTCAGGTACCATAAATGTGTTGTTTAAAAATTTAGTAAAACAAAAGATACGCTCTTGCATGAACCATTCTTAAGTTGTATCGTATTAATTTGCATTTCATATTTTGGTTAGTACTTTTTTAATAAAGCATTTTTAGATATACCTTTATATATTTTTTGCATATTTAAACTCGAAGAACATACTATCACGGTTTAGCCAGAAGAACCAAGGGACATGGTGTACAGTCTAACATTCTGGCAAAAAATAAATTACAGTTTCTTGATACGATGTCGATGTGAGTAAATCTGTAAAGTCATCATCAATATTATATTTTCTTGTTTCTCGATTGTATTTCTGACGTCCCTTAAGTATAAAACACGATATGAGCCTTTATTTCGAAAGTGGCATAGGTCACTTGTCTGTAAAAAATGAGTCAAACGTGTTTCATTTACAAGTAGATATGATATCTTTATCTAGAAACAACGTACCGGCAGTATCTATCAAAATCCTTGCTATTGGGTCAATAGAAGTTTACATATCAATTTCGAAAGTGGCATAAGATAATTTCGCAAAAATTTCATTTTAGATTATGTCATGTAATAGGATTTTGGCATGTGAAAATGTATCAGATCTGTAAGACGCGCAGCCAAGTTGGCAGCATTAAAAGAAGGGAAAGTAATTCTTTGAAAAGTTTGAAACAAATTGAAATATCCAAATTACACTTCCATTAGATGACTTACTTATGAATTTATTAAATATCGGTATAAGTCTTCAGTTCCAACAACATCTTAATTTTGAAAATGGCTCAAGTCATTTTACTAGAGTAACAAAAGGCTGATACCGTGATGTCTGTTAAAAAATAATTATAAGTACTAGAGACAACAAACATAACATAAATTTCTCCATAGTAAGCAATAATATTTTTTGGAACATTACAATGCAAAATCTTATATATCTGAACATAGCAAAACTATGACTTGCACATATCAGAATAAAGGGCTCATATTGTGTAGCAGAATCGAGGAGTAACAATGTCATGTTATTGTTTCACAGCCGTCGCGTTCAGGATTCTTTTCGATTCAAAAATTTGTGTGATAAACACGAACATTTGTTCGTATCCATGAATGAAACAGGCGGCTCTGGTCTTCCTTTATTGATTTTCGCGTGGCGTACTAACTGAATAGGTTTTCATTAATATTGTCTCCGAGAGATCATCGCATTATCGTGCGCGAGCTTCACAGTCGTCACCCATTTCGTTCCGCATCGGTGCTTGGGAAATGGTACCATTAAACCTGCTTCTGTGAACGTTTCGACTCCTCTATTTTAATCTTCTAAATGCTGCACGGAGCCCCTGATATCTAATTCAAAACCCTTCAACAGTTAATAAATACAAATTAAACATCCGAATTGAAATCTACGATTGCATAATTGTCATACTGTGAACGCGTAAAAGTCATTTCCCTTTGAACATCATGAAAGGGCCTCTTTAGAATCGACGAAACCGCATGTATTTGTTTGAAATTGTTTGCGTTTGTAGATCTGTATGGCTAACTGTGCATTTATTTAATTTTTCGCGAAACGACACATTTACTCCTCCTTACTTCACTTCCTATAGAATCAGTGGAAAATTAATCCTAGAGTGTTCTTCTGTTCAACTATACACTTAAGGTCTTTCGGTCAAAAATGGCCCGAATGTATGAAACTCATATTTCCAGCTTTATAATACAATGGGAGGATTAAAGAAGCATAGGATCGTCCAGTCACATCTATTATAATAGCTTTAATGATAGGAAAACGACATACTTTGCCCAAATTGTTTATTTATAACAGGTTTCACATACTTGGTAACAGTGCTGTTTGCATATGAATTTCTTCCCATTCGGATCCCACCATCCAATAATTCATTTTGTTTGGCATTAATAAAACTGTTCTGGTCATTTTATGCTATTTACATCTTTTTTTCGATTATACTGTCACCCATTTGTTTGTAAGATTTTATCACGACTGATTTCTGTTATTTGATTGTGCCTCGTTTACGTTGGTCCAAAAGAGACCCAAGGACCCTGCGTGTAACAATTTTTAGTATCAGCACGCCATCCGAACCCAGAGAATAATCTTTTAATATAATGTCAAGGGGACAGAAACAAGCATATTAATACTACTTTAATTACATTTCTTCGATAACAACAAAAGTTTAAAAATAAATAAGAACGAGGTAGGTCGAAAAAGACCCGAAGACCGCCTTAGAGGTAAAAACGGGATTTAAAAACGGTCACATAGAACATATAAATTTTGAAAATTTTGAAAAAGCTATGACGGAGGGGATTACAGTTACTTTGTTCCATATTATTCGAGATTTCGAATTCATACAATTCCAGAGACTGCATTTTATGCTATTGAAAATTGTGCAATCCACGAGCAGATTCATATAAGATTAGATAGACATTTGGCTTCAAGGATTTATTATAAATAACGTTGTAAATAACAACGTAATTTTTATTACATATTTTTGGTTGTACTAAGAATATATTAAGCAAAAAACATTTAATTTTCATTAGCTTTTTTCACACCTTACAAGAATTTTCTCCTCTTCAGCTAAAACCTGTACTTTGTAATTTAGCAAGAATAAAAACAATCACATTTTCTTATCGTCAACAGTTTTACCATTTTTTGGAACGCTGTTCACACGTGGATAAAAATTATTCTATTTTGTTTTAACGAACCTGTGCGAACAAATTCTACAGAAAATTTCAAAGATAGTGAAATGACTTATTTCCTCTTCTCTGAAAGTTTAACTGAGAATGAGTACTTTACCCAGTGATCGTATTATTCGAACTCCGTGCAATTCAAGTACCGTGTTATTCAATGCTCGTAATCATCGAATATTTTATAAGTATTCGAGTGCAACGAATAAGCTTTGGATATTTCAGTATTCAAACAGTATCATTCACATAGAAAAGTATTAACCAGGGATTGAATTAAACATGGATCCCTTAAACCGGTCGAAATTGAATCAGGACAAATTTTTCTCTGTAACAAAATTAGGTAAATGTTCCGTAATCTTTTGGCTACTACGTGCCACTGCAATAGCTTCTCGCTGAGTGCACGTTTAGGACAACACGCCACTATAGTGGCTTATGCGTTTCACAGTTTCTGTCGAAGAATTGTGGATAGTCCATCTAACCAACAATTACTTTAATTCGTTTATACTTATAGCTGGAAACATAGTGATTGCATCAATAGAGTCTGTTGAACAGACTGTTTATTCCCGAAGAATATGAACAGATTGTCTTTTTTTTACCAAAATAAGAATGTTATTACTAGACTGCGGATGTTTATGCAATTTAACACATCGAAACACATACAAATGTACAGTTAATAACACAAGGAAGAGGAAAAGCTTATTTTTAAATAATTATAGGATATAATGCAGCTTGGCCAATCTTTCGTTTCATCAATAACATGAACAGAAGAAATATTGAACTCTAAAAATGTAAATTTGCATAAACATCCGCAGTCCAGTTATTACTAATATCCAGATGTTTGAACAGCGCATAGAATATCCGAATGTTTGAACATACGGTAATATTCGAATACAGGAATTATAATTCGATATAAATGCATGCAATATTTTCTTAGGATGACTGGAAGAGCTTGTGTCCACTAACGATAAAAGTAACGTAGGAAAATTAGAAGGGGGAACGAGTGGGTAACTATATGGTTATTCCATCATCTGCCGTGGTGGAGACGACACGGATTACAAAGGTTCGGCCAGCATAATGTAATCATCGGCGTGTAATGATCGGGTGCCCGTGTAAAATGACTTCTTCACTAACAGCCAATTCTTTGCTCACCTTTCTCCCGTCGCGTGACACCGTTCGTCGTTAATAAAAGCCGATCATGCGTAAAATTAGCCAGCATTTATCACCCGGCGCCCTATGTCCGCTCGATTATCGCTTTATGTCCCGTAAAACGAAACGAAACGAAACGGGCAGACGTCCTGTCTCGGCAAAAATTACGGAAACGCGTCTGCCTTTACTGGATGTCTTGATTCACAGGTAATTGAACGGTTTCGAATCTCGTGGGGAACGGGAATCCCGTGTTTCTCGAAACGGTTTCACGTTTCGACGACGATTATCGTGAAATGCTACCGGCCAAGCTATTTATCGACACGAGTAATTCGAACGATGAAAGGAACGGTCGTTGATCTAAAATTGTGTTTGCAACGTTTCTTTGCGATGGCACGAGGGTCATTGAAAAATTGAAAATAAAGTGATTTCGGTATCGGGGAATATTAATTTTCCAAATAAGCACAATTCGTTGACGTCTGTGGAATATCTTAAATGATATGATTAGACCGCTGATGTTTATGCAAATAAACATCTTAAGATTTAAATATGATTTATTTTAATGTAGTTATCCAAATGAGACTATGATAAAATTATATTTTCCGTCTTAAATGTTACAAAATTGATTTCTTATTTTACTTACTGTATAGAATGTACATCTTACACTTATTTAAAAATGTTAAATTGCATAAACATCCGCAGTCTAGATACGATACACCACCGGGCAGTTGTTTGAAACAATGCGACACTTAAGGATTTTAGTTAATGTTTAACTGACATGATTAAATGAAAACATGTTCATTCGTTACTGATTGCTATATATCTGAATAATATTCAACGATATTAGCTTTTAATCCTAATTTAAAGGAGAATCTTACTCACAGTAAGAGCATCGAAAATTGCAAACATATTTTAGAAAGCGACTACGAGTTCTTGAGGTTTTCAATTTCGATCAAATATTATACAATGATAGCACTTCGTATACAGATTACTCTTTTAAAATTATAGGATTCATATTTAAATCATTTTTGAGAAATTGAAAAATAAATTAAAAATATTATTCTATTTACAAAATTCTGTGTACAGTTCTAAGAATTATAGATATTTTGCAACATGCAAGCAGTAAAATTTACACATCCTGGAAAAGCATTTAAACAGAAGTATAACAATTCATCTTAGAATACATGTCTATAAAAGTGTACAGTGAACAGAGCATTCATAGTAAACATTTTTAATGTGAATATTTTTTAGTCTTGCAAACTCTTCCAATTTTTGTATCCGCATAATATACATTTCATGAACTCGCTATACTTTTTTAGTTTGCATCCATGATTCTCTCTTTTTTATCTTCAAACTGCAAAATATTTTATTATGATAGAGGCCGATTGAAGCGGCCAGTCAAAGTCATGTGTTTACCTGCAAATTAACTTCCTATTTTGTAATGCAATCTCGAGTTTTCAACTGACTCATTAGCCTTTCTCATTCAATTGTATATTTATTTTTACACTCTCGCATAAAACGAGGAGTTGTACTGTTTACGAGAAAATGATTCTGGTAGGCCTAACGCGAATGTTTCCACAATAATCATTCTAATTATTAGACTGCGGCTCTTTATGCAATTTAACATATTCAAACACTTGAAAGATTGTCATTTTATATACTATGTGAAATAAAAAATACATTTGGAACATTTAAAGCAGTTTCCACAGCTGTGTTGAACTTCCATTCCTTCAACTACATTAAAACAAAAAATACTGAGATCTAAAAATGTATAATAGCATAAACCCCCGCAGTGTACTAATTATATTACACAGTTACAGACTCGTAGCTATTACAAGAAAGTTCCAGCAAACGTCGTTTGTCTTGCGAAAAGGTAGCCATTCAATTATTAATATTTATTCACACCATAAACGGAGTAGGTCCTGTTGTGTTATGCAAAAAGTTCAATATAATCAAGATTCAATCGTAATTGAAAATCCCTGAAACATACGTTTCCTCGTGCTATATTTTTCCAGAATACAGCTGTAGATAGGTCTGTAGAAACACAAGTTTCGAAATCACGATCCTTTCCCTGTATAGAACTCTATGTCTCTCATACACATGTATCGTCACCCCCTGTTTCTCCTCCGAAATATTTGTTTCGAAGTCGAGGAAACATACCATCGAGCAGAATTGGCGTCGAAAAAAGTCCTTCGGGTTTTATAGAACCGGCGGACGATGGTGAACGATTTTGTGAAGTTCGTGATGTGCCTCGACGACGAATACTTACGACGTAATCATGAGGCGGATAATCGCGGTCTGAATAGAAATTTCCTAAATTCATATTCGATCCCTCTGAACTTCTTGTCGGACCAGCTCGGCGCATCTGTTGCGATTTTCGACGAATTTCAAATTAGATCCAATTTGTTATCACGCACATAAGTCTTTTAACCCCCGGACAGCGCGCTGTGAAATACTCGCGTGCACAACGGATTCCGGGTCAGTCGTGACCCAGGAGAATATTACCGTTATACTTATTTCGAAAGATAAATCTCAAGTTGTATTTTTCATTGATGCCATGCGAACGATTGCATTTCTCAATTTTTCCTCCCAAAAATCAATACCAAAATGATTTTCGAAAATTATTTTGTTTTAGAGAATATGAGTCTGCATGTGTCACAAGGTGAGAAAAACTCACGAAGTGCAAACAAACGATAGTTACCCTGACTCTGCACATTGAATACATAAAATATGTTTTTCAATTTTTGCATTAATATTACGGACGTGTTGCAAACATTCACTACATTTTCAGCTGCATTTTTTATCGACTCCGACAGAAATGTAACATCTAGCGCGTGTACCAGATTCTACAATCATTATCATCATAAACTCATATTTTTCTCTATGAGATTGTAAAAACTTCAACGAGGAGTCAAGAGTGTAATATGATAGGTACTGTAAACATATCTAAGCTATGGGTCGTTTGTGACCCGGCGTTCGGTAGCCGAAGGTTAACCGCCTAAACGATATTCCTTTGACACTTTGTTGGCTCTATGATATAGCAATATTATCCAGGGTGTCCTGGGTTTTCTCCCGCAAACTGCGACGGCACGTTCTACGAGCGGAGGTAAGACAATAAATATATAAAGGCTATGTTGCAAAGTTATAAGCAAACATAAAAATGGATTTTTTACTACAGAATGTAAACGGTCGATCGCGTGTATCTTTTCTGTTTATTTCCACGGTGTTTATTGTTTTGAAAAGACTCAGCGTGAAAGATAGTTAATATCATTAATAGCGACGTCATAATAAATGATTACTTACTATGCCAAGTTTTCCACTTCAAAATATCGTCCTTACGTCGGTGCAAGCTTGATATCGATATTGTATGGAGTTTATTACACTATAAATTTGCTGAGTATTTTGCTGAATCCCAGTAATTGAGTTAGTAACTCTTTCCACAAGTTTTTCACGTGAATTCACCTCCGCACTGTAAACTGTTTGTTTGTAGTAACAAAATTATGAAAGTGCGTTATTATTAATTTCATGTTGAATTCAGTGTTTATTGATAACTTTGCAACGAAGTATAACATCCGTTTCTTAGTTCTATTTGAAGAATAAGATTATTTTTATGTAAGATAAATTTATATGAACATTGGTTGTAAATTATCGTACTGCACAAAGTTAAAAAAGAATATGTCAGAAGAATGGTGAAAGGAATACGTCAAAGTTTGAAGTTTTGGGTAACAAAAAGACGTAGTAATACGTCATCGGTTCCGCATTTTAATAATTAATGAAATTACATATAGTCTACAAATTTTGGAAGAAATAAAATTTTATTCTCCTTCAAGGCCTCTTGAATCTCGAGAAATATTTATACAAAATTTTATATACAGAATTTTGCATCTACTAATCTCTTGAACCGTATTTTTAGTACAGCTATTAAGTATAAACATCTTATCGTTTTTTTGTTCTGGCTCTGTTTTTGCGTTTAAAAATCTATTGTTTAGAATTATGATGTTTCTTCATATATTGTCTATGTTGTGCTATAGGGACTCCCGTCAATAGTAACAATAATACTAATAATAAGTATCTAGACTTTAATACAAAGTGAATATGTAACTCCAAACTATATCACTTCATATTAACAATATTAGGAATTTTCATAACTTTTTACTGGCTTTATTGAAAGTTATCGGAAGTAATAATTGATATTATTGGCGATGAAATGAATAATGATTGAATTCAACCTAAATACCCCTAGGTATTCCAAGATATGACCTGTCCTTGAGAATTTCTTTTTAAGAAACTATAAGTATTATTACTATCCGACTATTTTCTTAAATTATACATACATATCGAGTAATGCACATCGTCAAATTTTCAAAAGTATATCTATAGATATATTAAATATAATGCAGGAATTAATTGACAGCGAAACCGTAAATTCTTTCTTAAAGTAGATATATCTACAGGGTCCGGTTATAATTATTGTATAGCTGTAAAAGAGATGATTCCTTATGCAAAAATAAATAAAACTGTAGTAACAAAATTTTCTTCACGAAAACAGTTTTATATTCGAAGAAACTGGCGACTGTTTGCAGTCGAAATTGTGATTATTCGCAAACATTTTTTCCTCTTTATTTGCAATATCGGCAAAAATTGCGTTATATAATCAGGAGTGGCGCATTAAATTTATTTTGGCGACTAGACGATTGTCTATTTGAGTTGCGCTTTCTTGAAACCGTTTAGTATCGTTTACCGTTTTAACCTTACGAATTATTTACTTCCTTCTTATTTTTGCACGGCACGGATAAGGATACTTGTAACAATTAAAACGAAACAGAGAGATGTCCGTAGGATCAAGGGGAATTTGCAAATGAATGGAACCTGTTAATTGGGATTTGTTAAGCGTTTCAATTTGTCGATCACGAAGGACCTAATGCCTTCGACGGTCGACACTCGATTAATCGACGCTATCGAATTACCGAACGCGAGCTTTATTGCCGGTTGATCGCAGCAATGAAGCTCAGACGCCCATCGAACGATGTAATTTACACGATTTTATTGAATGGACCCCATAATAATTTCACTGTAAACAGGAAAACAGGCGACCTCGTTGTTAAGGGATAAAAGGGGAGGATCAGGACCGGGTGTTCTAAAATTAATGGTGTTAACTTTGCGCGCCTGTACCACTCGACAGAATAAACAAAAACGATGCTGTGAACGCTTGTCGAAAAATCAATGATTTCGACAGGTGAAAAGAAATTCAGATATATTATAATAAAATCGAATTTTTGTCATTTATAAAATATTGATCTGTTGACACTTATTCGCTCAAACTTTTTTATTTATTCTGTTCAGTATCGTGTGTATGCAATGCATTGATACCCAGACAAAATTCATATCCGAGCCATCTGAGATTATTGAAGACTTTGTAGACTCACCAAGACTTGTTAAGATTTCCTAGACTCGAATAATACTCGAAGTGGTTCGAAACAAACCAGTGGCTAAATTGTTTGAAAATTAACAAAATAAGATATTGAATACCCACTACTAGGAAGTGCAACCTCCTCTGTCTCTCTCTCTCTCTCTCTTTAGGTTACCATAATATGTGTTGAGTTTTGCATGAGCGCGACACGGCGATAATAATGGAGACAATGATACGCGATAAAAGTGAGACTTAATGCTTTATGAAAATACAGCATATGGCGCGTTTTTATGGCGTTTATCGACATCCGCCGTTTCAATTATGGAAAATAATCTGTCGATCCCCTGTTTAAATAAGACGACTTTTATTACAGCAGCCAATATACGAGTATTAGCGCGTCATCGTAAAGCGTAATAATACGCGCTGGAAAAATACACTTACAGCAGAGCAATAGGCGGTACTTTATTAGACTGTCCAGTATTCATTTATTATTTGATACAGAGTGTTCCTAAAATTTTGTATTCTATTATTTACAGCTGATGAAAAAAATAACATACAGCGTGTTTCAAATAACTGATGAGAACTGTATTTTTTAGAATTTGCTTGGGAGAAGTGAGACATGTCAGGAAACAAAATTGAATGGTTTTATACGTTCCATATTCTCGTATTATTGTTATGCTTATGTGTTATTATTTAATTTGTCCCGTATATTTTTAAGTGTATTAGACAACGCAATTTTTCACCCTCTGTGAGAACCTTTTCCCTTTCATAACGACACTCAGTTTTATGTTATAAATCAAGGTGTTCAATTCCGCTTCTATGTCGTATGCAATTTTGTTTCTATTCCGATACTTTTCAATCTCGAAATATTCGAGTCGAATATCGAACCCCTGTCCGGCTAAATTTCATTTTCGAATAAATCTCATCGTCAGAAACTTAGCGGTTCAAAAGTTTATTTATGTAAACCTCAGCCTATTACATTTTACCTAAAAATTGTTTGTTTGACAATTACTTTAGCTTATGCGTATTATTGCTCGACGACTTAAACTTGAGATCTGCAGGCAGAGCTAATTAAATTATAACGAGTTTGCAGCGATGATGATCCATTTCTCTGATGAATTTTTGGGTAACATGAAATAAGGTGATATTATTTAGCGACAAACTTATGTTAGTATTCCAGAAAAGTTTTTCTATGTTACGTGTTTAGGTCTCAAGCTTGTGTTGTCCGCCTGTTGGGTAATCAGATTTATCATATTTATAAATATTCGTCATTTCCTACCATCGCGATATCTAAGCTATCTTGATATCAATCGTATTGATTCGTTAAATTATATCATTTACAAATAACAAACTTACACTTCATTTTGTAATTTGCATATACAGTAATCTTAAATCGTATTCACTTGTACGTATACGGCGACTCATGAAATGAATCAAACGATTCCACAATTACTTTTTATCCTATGATTAAATCTTTTACCATGGATTCTATATTTTTAGCTTTACTATTATGTTTCTGTCGCAACAGTTGCAGAATAATACAGAAAATGAATTTCCAAAATTATCATCTTTTCCAAGAAGTCACGTGCAAAAAATAGACTGAGACATTTTTGTTCTACTGCTGTCTTACACTGGTTTTGTGTGTCCCAAAAGAAATAAATACAAGAAATGTTATATAATTCAACTATAATTTGTTATAAACACTGTAACCTTGCTTTAAATAACAATGACGAAAAAAAGTATCAGATAAAAGAATTTGAAAATATCGTATTCAGTTGATTAATTTCGCGAGTCAGTCTAACTTGTGTATACAGTCTGCAGTTATTAACATTTGAATAAATTCAATTTTAAATCTCAAAATAGGTCGTAGATTTTCCAAACTACCTCATCGAATTTTCACGTCTGTATTAGCATTTTTTTATTTTTGTTTATGGGATCATATTGATTTTGTTACTTATTCTGAGCATGTAGTAGATATCTAACACCCAGAAACATTTAATCTAAGGACAAAGCATGTGAATCTCTTAAACGCGAGGGTATGTTAAAAAATGTGCTAAACAATTGGTATACCATGTATGAATTAAATGTTAAAGTTTGCCGTAGATTTTCCAAACTGTCTCATCGAATTTTCACTGTTAACTGCAGTTCTACTCTTTCCGGCGAAAATAGCGACATTCGAGCAAGCGAACGTGAATTTAAGGAGCCCCTATCCTTTAAACAGGTCATTCCCAATATGAGCTGCAATTTAAAATCCATTTGCATTATTACGTGTACGTAACACCCATTTGTATCTTATAATTCGAAAAAAATGACGTTTCTGCCGGCATAATCTGCAGACGATTGGCACACAAAAGTAGCAACGTAGATCATAAATTTGTCGTTAAGGACTGGTCCCATCATACGGTTTTATCTACTTTCTGTATAGGGTGTCCTAAAACAGACGGTGTTAAGCTAATTTACATGCATCTCTGTTCGCGTAGCTTGCATGCAAACAATCAAAAAAGTGTTAGTGAACGTAATTCAAAAAGTCAATAGTTTTCGAGTTATAAGGAAAAATTTGAGTGAATAGCTACTTCAATAAAAACACATGTTTTTTGTTGTAAACCGGAAATAATTAATTTTTTGAACCATGTTCGTTAACACTGTTTTGTTTATTTTATTGAGTAGTATACATATCTCAAACTCAGACGACCAATTTTAGAACTCTCTGTACATTCGGATACCCTTATATCGAAATTAAATTTTTCGTTGTATATTAGAAATTTTTTACTTTTTCACTCACATTTACTTAAACTTTTTCTTCTTCTAAAGCCCTTCAAAATATTTGTATACACCTAATAAATCGAGCTTCCTTTGAATATTTATGTACGGAATAAAACGAAACAGTTTCAAGATATCTGCGTTGATTGTTGTCATTCGTGTTTCTACAAGTTTTGTAATAAAGAGGATCAAAACATCTAAATGATCTAAGGACCTGTCGCGAGAGGCGACAAGGAAAATTGCTTAACGATTCTATTTGGCAATAATCTGTCCTCCTTGGACCTACAGGATCCTTAACTGTTCATGTAACATCATTCCTCGTCTTTAATATTAATATTGGTATCCTATATAAATGAATGAAAAAAATCCAACAGCTCAACGCTTCCTTGCTCTTCATATCAACTGCTCTGCGAAGGACCTGCTGTCTGATTTCCTCTTTCGCGAGGGGGTATGAAATTCCTGTTTAATAATCAAGAAAAACGTTTACGGGGTGGCTCTGGACGAACAAGAACGAAGAGAATCGAATAATCTAATATAGCGAGATACGTCTGTTCAAGGACGGATAAAGTAGCGTGTAACCAAGAGAATAGCCGACATAAATTATTCAAAGGTTCGACCTGATGGCGTTGGCTTCTCGATCATTAGATTGGTAGGACGCCAGCACTTTTAAGAGTTCATCCGACATCAGAGTTACGTCGTCCTCATAGCAATGGTTTATCCCGTACGAAGTAACCGAATTCTCGTTGACACGTGCATCGTCGTAGCCGAGGAACTAAGCGAAACGGAGCAAATAACTCGATTTGCTCGGTGTACGCGTACTCGACTGGCTTGGAAAGCGAGGAGGAGGAAGAAGAGGGAATACGAGAAAGCGGAAGGAAGTTATCGAGGCGGTAGTGTCACCATAGTCATACAGAGGTGCCCAGTTGTCGAGCAAACTAGCGAGCCAAACAGCTCAGCTAGCCAGCCAGCCAGCCAGCCAGCCAGCCAGTAAGCGAGTTCTTGTTTTATTCAGTCGGGATCATAAATTACGAATTTAAACACACAATGAAAGACGCTTAACAAGAAGCTAACGCGAGATTGAGAGGCCCCGCCCGAAACACCTCTTCTTTCGGAGGAACGACCGAAATTGACCAATCCTGAAGCAGAACCGCCCTTCAGCGTACGTTCGTCCCACGGTTGGAACGCCAATCCACACGCAGCTGGAGCAGACGCTCGGCCAGAGTCGACCTATCGCTGCTCGCGAACCCAACACCCGAACGACCATGAAGAGAGGAACAGTTTCGACTGCACCCCAGTCGAACTCCACTTGGCCAGGCGAGTCAACCCCCCAATAAGCTCGAGCCTTCTTTGTTCCTCGCGATTCTCGATTCCTTGGATAAACGTCAACCAGCGGCGATGGATCGGGAGAATCGACAGCCATTATCGTGAATTTCCTAGTGAGTTTAATCGGCCTTTGGACGATCATCGCGGCGAATAATATGAGTGAGGATATGCATGTAGTGTTTATCAGTGACCGAGTGATTGGAATTTGAATTCGAGAGGTCGACCTGAGTCTCTCAGCAAGATCTTCCGTTCATCGCCGAAATATGCGTGGTGCGAGATGGTGTGTTCCTTGACTAACAACAGCAAGAGTTGCAACGACAGTCCAGGGGCACAAGAGACCATGTCGTCGCTCAGCGACGCTCACAGGCGAAGCAACAGCCATTTGGAGGGTGATCGAAGCTCTTCAGCGGGTTCATCCTTGGGTTCGTGTTCACCTCCAGCTTCGAGCCACTCACCACCTCCGAGGCCACCCTGGCTCCACGATTTCCACGCTCCCCACGTTCTCCAGTTCCTGAACCTCAGTGCTGCTGGTGGTAGCATGCTGGCTAGCCAACCTCTGGCCGCGCTACATTCCATGGCAGAGAGAAGTCACCAGCAACAGCAGCAACAACAGCCTCAGCAGCAGCAAGCCGGCATTCAATTACCAAGAATTAGTGTACCGTTGTCTACAGTTACTCAAGGTCAATGTTCGCCTACTGGAAGTGGTAAACATAGTCCAGCGACTTCTATCACTTCTGTTGGGAGTAATCCGCATGGGATTGATACGATACTCTCGAGACCCGCTGCCACGCACCCTCAGGTACCAGTGTCAGCCAGCCATGCTGCGATACAACCGACGCCACATCCTCAGCATATGACTGCTCCTCGATATGCGATGCACGCTGGCTTCACTGCATCTTCAGGTACGTTCTCTGGAAAATTGTCTACGAATCAATTTGACACTTCTTTTATTCGGTTTCAATGTAATTGTCGATTCGTGGCGATGAACGTGGGCTTCACTGCATCTTCAAGTATCTGTGGGCTGGAAAATTGTTTAAGACTCGTCTTGACGCTTCTTTTATTCCATATCAATGTAATTGAAGATTTGTAGCAGTGAACGCCGGTTTCACTGCTTCTTTAGGTATGTTGGCTAGAAAATTGTCGAAGAATCGATTTGACATTGGCTTTATCCATCGTGGATGTAATTGATGATTCGTTGCGGTGAACGCGGTTCTAACAATCCCAGATTTGGAACTTGGTACCGTATAAATGTCGAACAGCGATTAAGCGTAGGTCTCATGTCTGTTCGAAATTTCAGAAACGTGGAAAATTCTGAGATAAATGTTCCTCACGATCTCATGAGCAATGGGCGACATTGCCTTTTAAAATTTATAGACATATCGTTTAGAACGATGCATCGTCATTTGCCATTTCTAACCTTCGCACGTCTTTTCTCATCCATCAACGACGGGTGGAGAACACGCATAACACGCAACCCGTCGTGGTAACCTTGTGGTCAATTTTTTCTAATGAAATTTGAAGTGATAGTTATATGCTTATATAGGGTCTCCATAAATGCATGTCAATATTTGTGGGGTTGATGGATACAGTAAATTAATTAAAAAATGTCATAAACAATAATTATACGCATCATAGTTTCCAATAATGAGCTATAAAATATCAAAGGAAAGCTCAAAAGTAATACACAAAGTTGGGGTATTTAAAATTTACTGTGTGTATTGTGTATATGTATAGATTGTAGATGGTTATACAATATATATCATTCTGTTCTTATATATTCTTATATTTCAATATAAATAAAAAAAACAAGATCCTAAGAGAAGTGCTTTTTTACTGCATAAAGATTACACGTATTACTTCACTGTTTTCTACGAACAAATCTGCCTTACCTGCTTGGCTGAATTAAATTGAATAAACGTTTGCAGTTCAGGATTCGAATTTATTTGAATTATTATGGGAATTATTATTTAGTAATTTAATATTTAATATAACTCAGAAACTATGGTATGTACGTTCTATACTGATAACATTGTTTAATTATTTTGGTGTGTAAATTCAGTTAAAGTACTGACATGCATTTTTAAAACACCCTTTATATTACATTGCAGTCTAGGACACAGTATTTCTGATAACGTTATTACCTCTTTTTACAAGCTTAACATTGTTTTTTTTTTCAATTATATCCTTGGAAAAAAAGAATAATACCAGCCTCAGGAAGTGTCAAAATAAATAAAAGGAAAAGCAGAACAAGGAAATCAATTGTTTCCAACGCATTCGGATCGTATGATTGGCAGTTGAGATTCTACAGAAACAGATTAATACGTAAAGTTTCTATGCTATTAATACCCACCGTTTTTCTCGAAACTGATAGAAACACGAAGAAACTGGAAAAGAAAATTGTTTCACTGTTCTGTGTATGGGTCAAGGACAATAAATTTTGCAACATAAACGTGAGCATAACTTTCATTAATAGAATGCTGTATTTTTCTTTAACATCATGTGAAGGCGCGTGTCAAGACTTTGACGACCTGCCAACCTTCAGTTTTCTAAATAGAAGTGCTTTAAATACGTCCTGAGGCGACGATTCTATCTTGTTATTCACTCAAGGTTATCTTGGTTTTCGAACAAAAATAAAGTATCACTGTCCTTCCTTTTGCAATTCGTTGGTCGTTCGAAACAGTTACAGTTTTGCAAAAACAATTTCTTCATGCGATTAAAGGATGAAAAATCTATCTAGCATCAATTTTTGTGTTACGTTCCCTAGCTATTGAGATGTCGATTTGTGACAGATTATTTGAACCCCGCCATGTACAACTGAAGTATAATAATCATCAACAATGGTCGGACAATGCAGTAGATGCGACGTTGGTCCATTAATTTAAAGAAACAGACTGTTTCTTTTTTTATCGTACCGCAAATTACGAGCCCGTCTAGTTTTCTCCTGCTTCCTAATCGAAACGTCGACCGCTAAGGGTTGAAATCGATTCCCCATTGCAAACTTGTCTCACCGAATTAGATAAACGCGTGGACTCACGTGAACCAAAGTTAGCATATTTTGGGTTAACCACCTGACGACGGTGGCCAAAGTTGCCCATAGATCCTGATCCTGATAATAGAAGCCAGGCCACGCTAAGTTTCCAAAGGATCAAACGCGCGTTCTACTACCATACCAACACAAAAGATCACGATGCGACCTTATAATTACATAGAAAGGCGTAATTACATAAACCATGCGCACAAATAAAAATGTAGTAATAAAACAAAAATGATTACAGAGCAAATTAACAGTGAGATAATACGTCTTTGTTGTTGCACAGCCCCAACTCGACTCATTGCATTTTATTTTTCGAACTACCCATATTCGATACACACGGATCTACATACGTGCACATAATCCATGAATTTCTATTAAAAACTACGTACATTTTCCTTTTATGTAGCTCATTAAATAAAACGTTGCAGTTTCAATTTCATTATCCGTAGGACGGAAATGAGACACTATTTTCACGACGAAAACGTTAAACGGACGTGAACGATATTACTTCTTGTTTCATTAGTAGAATAATACGGCCAAACAGTAGGTGATTTTACAGTAGAAAAAAATTTGTTTGTACGGCGGTTTTCGAGGTAATCGATTTTGAACGTGCGTCGGATACCGGTGCACTCGATTGAAGTTTTCGCTCGGACCTCTCTCTAGTTAAACATTCCTTCACTTGTGTATTTGTAAACATTCCAAACTTCATGATTAGTTATTGATATTTTTTTAATTAAAAGACACTGTAAAACTTGGATCGGTTATGACAATATATAAGGCGTGTCCCTAGAAACTACCACTTACAAATAACTTTTGGTTCGTTGATATTATGTAGAAAGAAAATGTGCAGAATAAAATTTGTCGTGTTTGAAGGGACTCATATTATGATGGAAAGCAATTTTATTTATAAATCTTGTATTTTCAAAAATTTCGAAGTGATCTTGAGATGTATAAATGACATTGTATATTTGTTTTACTATGGTATTGTAGCAGGTAAAATGCAAATTCAACAGTGTGTCATAGTATGTTCCTTTAATTCTTATAACATGAACGAGAAGATGTAGCAATTACACGTTCTGTAGCTCGTAATTTTAATATTTCAGACGTGCAAGGGTGCATCGCCGGAGCTGAGAAAAGTGCGGAAGCCAATTACTGGAGTAAAATTTGTTTATGTTATGATGGTTTAAGTCATCCGATGATCACACTGTGGCATACTGTTGAATTTATTTCTTTTTTACCTGATATTACACTGTGGCAAAATAGATATATAGTGCCATTTATAAAACTGGAAGACACTTTGAAATTTTCGAAAATACAAGATTTATAAAAAAAATATTTGTTCCGAAGCAAAAGATGTTTTAGGTGCTAGTTTCCAGCGACTCACCCTGTATAACACTTTGATTATCGTCAAATATTTAGCATCTTTTAGTTTTATTTATGGTATCACACTGAACTTGTTATTTATTTTGAAGACATAATAGATGTCTGAAATGCAAGAAAAATTAAACACGAGGATACGTTAAAAAATGTGCTAAACAATTAACACGCTATTAATTTATTAACAAAATAAATCTAAAAAATGGAACGTTTATTTCTGTTCTTTATTTCTGACTATCCATCGACAATAACAGAGTAATAGGAGTGACAGAAAGTTAATGAAGGTCTTGATTCAGCGAAATATTATTACTCGACAGCACGTGTTCTTGACAACTTTTTATAATTCACTTGTCCAAAAACAAATCTCTAAGCAGACAAATCTTCTTTCATATTTTTGATTAAGTTTTACATAAAATATCACCGTTCTTTTGATTGTTATTACTGTCCACCCTATATACGTTTAAAAAGGAACGTAAAAAGAGAAGTGAGAGATTCTGAACAATCCTTGCAGAA
The DNA here is from genome assembly GCA_916610135.2 of Macropis europaea. Lineage (NCBI taxonomy): Eukaryota > Metazoa > Arthropoda > Insecta > Hymenoptera > Melittidae > Macropis > Macropis europaea. The sequence continues at coordinate 26,255,830 of OU744345.1, forward strand.
AGAATGAGCACTTCAACTGTAACCGGTTAAATTATTAGGATGAATGACAGCGATACCTAAAGGTATTTGAACGGACAAAAGTAGCAGAATTTTATAGCGGTATTCGACTATAACAGAATCATTCAGATTAAGCCGTTCAAGGTCATATTTCATCCAGAAACTGACTTCTCATTTTCTGACGCGATTTTCAATTTTTCTTACATCGTACCACATCTCATTCATTTTTCTCTTTTGTAAAATGTAAGAAAGAAAAAGTTGCACCGTCGTAGACTACAAAATGACCACGAGGAACGTGGTTTGTGTATTTCTACTGCAGATTCTCAAGTTGTATATTTTTTTTACACAAAGTTTTAATGAACACAAAAGAATTGACTCGTCAAATTTAATTTTCCTAATTAGCACTAAGCCGTTTAAAATTAAAGTGTTATCAACTTCGATCAAAACATCGATATTTACTCATTCAATGTATCGCGGAAGTAAGTAACGATCGTTTATTGGACCTTGCAATACGAATAAACAGTTTTAACACTTTGACGGCGGTAAATGTATTGAGAAAACTAGTTGTCGTTGAATATTTTTCACAAAACTCTTTAAATAACAAACATTCTACATTATTCTTTTTATATAGCATACTTTACAATTGAATCGTTTATTATTGAAAGGGCGTATGTCCATTTTTTTAAATTTGACAACAGGCAATGAAAACTTCCCAATTTTCTTCGAAATAATGTTTATTCGACTTTTTCAATCGGAATCGACAGGAGATATCAAAAGACACTTTTCCTGTTGCTTTGGGTCCCTTAACCCGAAGATTGGGTTGCCTACAATAGTTTAAATGCATAACACAATTTTCCCCAAAATATTTCAATAACAAACGATGCAATTTTCATCTTATAATCAAAGTGTTAAATAGGAATAACAGTGACATGATAATCGTATCATTCAACAGAAATATGACAGTAAAGTTATAAATTACCCAAAGACTCGTTTCCATTATGCTTCCCAGCATACAAAACCATTTCAAGTAGTGATGGGTTATGATGCTTCTCAATCAGTATCGATTAATAACGATTAAGTATCACTATATCAAAAGCTCGTGTGCATACGTGAATACCGAATTCGAAATGATACCTATACAAAAGGATCGATCTTGTGTAATTACTTCTACCACTGATTGTGAGCAGTATCGATACAATCACAATTCAGAGAGGCAGATAGTTTCCTAGAAATTGACTATTGTCATCAATCTTCGGTTGTCATCTGCTGCATCACAGTCACTGATTTTTTCAGTCTTAAAATCGTCCAGATATGATTACTGAATACGAATTTTAAAATGCTCAGCGAGTATTCCAAATCTTTCACACGGTTTGTAGTAATATCGATACCTCCGCTTTTGTCATAGTACTGTTATCAAGTTAGTATTCACTCCGGCAGGTATCATCCCACACGACGACATGAAATATATAATTTTTGTATACATCTTGATACCCTTCACTGACAATGACTGAGTGATTGTGAGTATTTCAGCAACGAATTGTTAGAAAATCACAAGTATACATGGTGTCCAGTTTAAATTGATCCAAGCGAATCTCTTAAAAGAAATCAGAGATATCAAAAAATACTTTAGACAAAAGTTGATTAATGTCGAGTGTGTTATAATGTAATGGCAATAGTTTTTTTATGGATGAAGGGGTAGTGGAGGTACAAAGGTCATTTACGTTTTCTTAAATGAAAACATGTATTTTGTAACAAATAAATCGATTTAGCTCTACATTCTGTGTAAAGAAGTGTTAAGATATTTCTGTTGAAAAGTCATTAATTCTGTAGATATTTTAGTTTGTGTATCTTCTCACAGAATCTTATAAACTAACGGCTTCTCGACAGAAATACTCTAATGCTTCTTTATCCAGAATGAAGAGCTGCATCGGCTAGGGCACTACAAAAACATTTCGTATTATTACAAAAATTCCTGCGGTGGTAGCTGCGAGTACTACCGAGCAATATTAAAATCAGAATATTTGCAGAACTAATGACTTTTCGGTAAAAACGCCCTAATATGTTTTATAGAAACAAACATCTGCATCGTTTAGCGCATTACAAAAATTTATGGTACTATTATACAAATTTGGGCGGTAAACTAATAATTCTTTGATACAAATACCTTAATACTATTTTATAAAGGATAAAAAGCTGCGCTGATTAATGTACGAAAAAATATGAAATTCTACTCAAAAACTCGAAAGTGACCTTCATACCTTCGCTCGGCCTTCATTCCTAGAAAAATAATTGACATTATAATAAGTTTCCCTCAAGATCATGCAATTTCTATCTGAAACGTTTTTTAATATTACTAATAATTACAAAAGCATGCGCATAGATCAATTTAAATGGTACATCCTTTATATTGGATCAATCCCATCACTAGCAATAACCCACCCAAAAAATGATCTGTAAATATTACTCAACGGGTCTACTTTCCATATTGTTTAGACTATGACAAATCGCTATCGCGATAAAATGTAGATTCCCGAATTTAATGAGAAATATCAAAGTCTATCATAATTTTTTATTCTGATGTTGCAATTTTTTTGAAGTACCGTGCGATGTTGCTACAAGTCCGGAGTATCCTCCGTCATTGGAAAATTAAGCAGGACACCCTGTGTATTTGATCAGGAAATTTTTCGTCGGTTCTAATAAGTTCTTCTATAACTGGTCCGCAATATAAGCTGCTGTAAGTGTGCTTTTCATGGTGCATGCTATGTATAAACATGTATCTCGCCCCCGAGTGAAATGGGCGAGCAAATGCATGTCGCGCAATACGGAATGCGCAGGTTCGATACGCATCCATTCAGCTTCCTATTGGTCTCCTACAGAACTTGCATATCCGTTTTCCTGATCGTTCGTTTCACGTGTAATTTTGAACCTTTACCTTATCGCTGGACTGCGCGAATATTTATGTAAATATTTTTTATCCATTATCATTTCCTTATACACTGTGCGGCCGAAAGCTATGTACAAGCGGGCACGAGGCGATTGGTTATGAAAAAATAAAGAAAAAATATAGAATAACATATTTTCATCCGAGGCTTAATTTTCGAGAAAATCGTGTTTGAAAATACGCCGCGTATAGATGCAGTTTCAGCTAATTGTAAGATACGGTAAAATACGGTTCGTCGAGCGACGTATAACGCCTATCGTTTTTGTATACAATTTGCTACGCGATTTTCTTTGATGTCTTTACGCATTAGCTAGAGTTCATGCATTCATAATCAGACGAGCACAGTTGTGCATACAACAACGAGTGCACCAGTTTTAATAATTCCATAATTGATACGATAACATATTGTTGAAAAAATGTCGTGTCTGTGCTTTCTAAAACTTAGTAACTCGTAAACGTCGTGTAGACATTGTACATAAACACGATAGACGTTATACGTCGCTCGACGAACCGTATTTTACCGTATTTTACAATTAGTTGAAACTGCATACGTACACAGCGGATTTTCTAACTCGATTTTTTCGAAAACTAAGTTTCGGATGAAAAAATGTTATTTTATAGTTTTTCTTTATTTTTTCTCGTAAGGAATCACCTCGTGTCTGCTTGTACACAACTTTCGACCGCACCCTGTATACTGTGCATAGATATAATAAGAATCTGTACCAAATTGGTTGGAATCATGATCAAATGTTCTCAGCTGACGTTAAAAATCATTTTCGATCCCCTGATATTAAGTGTTATAACATTAGATACACAATACTTTTTTCATTACTGATTTTTGATCAAGTGAAAAGTAGGCAATAATTTATTTTGTTTTCTGAAGCTTAAAAGATTCTTTTTCCGTAACATATATTAAATAATGAGTATGCTCTACGTATTTGATCATGTTAAGTTATATAAACAACCATATTGTACTTATCGTCACATTGTTTTCCGTAAAGAGCTCATAAAATCGTTCCCGATTTAAATTTCCTCGTTCTAATTACTTTGAGAAAATGAATGAGAAAAGTGAACTGATTAAAACAAGTAAAGGATGGAATGCGTAAATAATCCTGAAGAATTAATACTACAAGGTGAGGCACTTGAAATTACCACCTCAAATCACTGGTAAACTACTCGTTACACTTCAACTAGTTTGAAGGAAAAGTGATATAGTTTCAAGCGATACTACGATACAATAATTATTTTTTTGTAATCTGTTTACATATCGACTTATGAAAGTCACCTCTATTTTTTTTAAATGGAGCCCCTATATTTCTGATTGAAGTCGAAAGATCCTCAAATGTTGAGTAGAAAATGTATTATGTTGAAATTCGATAGTTATTGATAACTGGGTAATAGAAATTTACGTGCTGAAATAACACTGGGGACATGTTACGCGAGACAGTGGTTAATGGATCAATTACGATTGTGTCATTATTAAAATGGACGACAGGTTGAGTACCTCTGTAAATAGAGTTAATTGCATAAACAGTGTGACGTTTGTATTAATGTTCGAAACTTTGTGCTAATAATTAAAACTGATCTTTCTATTGCAAACACCATGGTAACTATCGATTTTAGACCGATTACAATACACATTTCATTTATTTAGTATTCGATGCTCCTTCGATTTGCGTACAAAAACATAGGGTGTTCCGTTTGAACAGTTGGAGGTGACCCTCATAACTTGATATAAATATAACTTTCCCTTAAAAATCGAGGAAATATTGAAAATTTACTAGTGCTTTTATTTTAAGTACGTAATTTGAATAGTATAAACCGAATGATGCGACTGCTCAAATACGTAATCGTTTTTTGAACAGTATATTTATGATATACTCGTATTCACAGAGCATGTATTTTATACCCTTGTAGCATAAAATGTCTTTGTTTTGAATCATACCGAAACGGTCGATTCTATTGAATTTTCTTACGTTCGAATGTACTTCAACGCCCCAATTCTTAAATGAAAAACAGCAAAAATTATCGTACATCTTCCATTTCTATGCGAAGAAATTTCATTCATGCCATTGCACGAATTTCGATTCTTCTGCATCGAGTAATTTCCTTAACTTTGAATAATTCTATCGCCGTTGTCTGACGGACTCTTTCAAACCCGTGGATGAAGTCGGGAAGGGAAAATTTTCGTCCGTGCGCTCGGTTTGTGCACCATAAAAATCTCTGCTGGAAGTTCAATTAAAACGCGACGGTCCTTTCTGGTGACGTCCGTGGCTACGACGTCGATTCTTCTTGCTGGACGCCCGAAAGCGTCGGGGAAGATCCTGAAATGATTTTTGTTGACGAGTATGCAGGTTTAGTCGTTTACGATCCTATAAATTTTATTTGATCCGAACGTAGCGGACAAAAGAAAGTAACGATCGAACGATCGTATCGCGTGTTTCCATACTCGTATAACGCTAAAACGAGAAATAACGTTTTATTGTGCGGAGATCACGTTAGGTACGGAAGAAGAACCATTCGTTTTTAAGTAATTCGAATTATATTCGTTGTGTGCAACTGTGTAGCTGTTCAGTGATTTACAGAAGCGAGTTAACCCGGTTTGCTTCTCCAGGGGACTCGACGGAACGTATCCGAATGAATTGTTCGGGAATGACTAGCAATCAACTGGATTCTATCAAGAAAGCGATGAACAATTGTTACAGAAACGTTTATTATGTCTGTGCCTTGGTAGAAAAGGGCCCAATCTCCAAAATTGTTGCACTTTTTATGCACCATTCACACCAAAATCATGGACGTTGTCACAGAAAAAAGGGCCATTGTCCTTCTACTACTGCAGGCAAAGTTAGGTGCATTCTCAAGAGGCCAATGTGTTATGTGTAGACTGCGAATGTTTGTGCAAATATACATTTTCTGAATCCAATATTTCCTGTGTTAATACAGTTAAATAAATAAAACTTTAATAAGACTGTATGTGCTGCTTGAAATGTTTAAAATATGTACTCTTTATTTTCTTAAGTTATTGAATGTCCATCACTGACCAATTTTGATATATTATATTGTATAAACATCCGCAGTCTAGTTATGTATATTGATATAAAAGGGGCTAGTGTGTACCTATTTCCAGAAAATTGCAAATTGAACATTAACCCCTTTTTTTACCAAGGTACAGATATGATAGTGGAACGTTCAAGAAACATTCTAAATATCATAAGATCTTTATTTTTTTGAACATCCTATTTGGTACTTTTATGCGCAGAACGATGAAAAGAATTGATTTATAGGCTTCCGTCGTTTAAAAAATATATTTTAATAAGGCACGTAAAATGTTAGTGTTAAAAAATTGTACATATCTCGTAAGCTGTTTATTTTTCGAACATCCCACCGTGATGTTTTTGTATGCACAATATATAGGAGAATTGATTTACGTATACAAAGTACATGATTCCAGTTAAAAATAACTACAACTGCACTTTCCTGGTGCATCGTTGCACTTACGAAGAAATTGATTACATAGTAAAATAGACCTCTTACTCTGTGTAACTTTTATCTGTATCACTTCTTTCTATTTTCCGTGAAACAGAAGCTACAATTCATGTTATAATACGGACACGCATAATGGGCGTCTGAAATTTTCAGTAATATTCACGTTAAAATGATAGTAGAAATAGAAAGTGTAATACCAAATAGATAAATATTTGTGCAATCAACCACGTGTATTAATTAAATAGCCATATTCGTGTGTCTGTCCGGTTACGGAATTTTCTATTGTGGTAGGGAACGTGTTAAATTAAAACTGATATTCATGCAGTGCGCCACATTTTTTCCTCCGATTGTAGTAACTGCAATCAAACAAAGAAATATACTTAAACTGTACTTTGTCCGAATGCAGGTATCGGACAATTTCAACAAAGAACGGAGCCACGGCATCCCGCTGTCTATTGGCCGGGTCTTCAGGGATTAGTCAGTGATCCCCTAGCATGGCGAGCAAGATTACATACACGTGAGTTTCCTTTTCCATACATGTATTTTTCATACAGGGTGACCCGAAAACAGAGCCACGAACGAACAAAGCACTTAATTCTGTACTTTCGACTTGTTTTTGCACAAGGTATTGCCCGTTATACTATGATTTTCTTCTCATCCTGTGCATGACACAGAAGATCGTAGAACAGAGAGATCGTTGATACGTGATAAGCAGAATCGAAAGAAACATACACCATTCTTTGCTACCAACGTTCTTCCGTTTGGTTCCCCTGATGCACATACAATCACGTAACAGTCTGTTCTCTGGATTTCTATTCAGCAAAGATCTCGTTTTGCAATTTGACCGGAAAGTTGAATCATTTTTCGGAATAATCAACACACGTGCTTACAACCTACGCAGCAAAGGCCATATGAATCATTTTACTTAACCCTTTCGTAATTTACTGTCGATTGTAATTTGAGGACTAATAAGCGCACTACCGACGAAAGGTTTAACAGCAATTCCTTGTCCGAACGAAAATTGGGAAAAATTGGATAATTACCTGTAACGAAAAGAAGATGTACGGCAGTACAAAAATTGATGCTTATTGTAGGAGATACGTGCAAACAATTTAATTGGACGACACGCTACGAGAGTTTTAAAATTGAAAACTGGACATTGATATTATGGACAAATAAAATCATTAATATTATTTTCTTGGATTTCGATTATCCGATCATCGGTTATTCGAAAATTAGTCACGTTATATCAGTTACAAGCTAAAATTATTGTTAATAACACTGTGTACTTAATTTCATGCTACTATGTATTTTAAATTCTGAAATGAAATAATCATTTTTATGCGAAATATGGTTACGACGAGTTTCAACCTGTTACTAATTGCAGTTCGGATAATCGAGGTCCTACTGTACTACCGATACGACTACGTGCAACATTGGGAATATACAAACATGACTGGACTGCGGATGTTTATGCAAATATACATTTTTAGAATTCGATATATTCTATATTAATCCATTTAAATAAATGAAACTACAACCAGACTGCATCTGCTGCTTCAAATGTTCACAATATATAATTTTTATTTTGCTAACTTATTAAACGTCCATCATTCACAAATTTGGATACACTAAATTGCGTAAACATGCGCAGTTTAGACATGATTCTTACGTTAGGTGCGCGTGGCGGTAATGCTTCGGCAGCAGCTAATTATTGCACAGACCAACTTCTTGATTGTCGATATCGTGACAGGACAGTTACGCAACAATTTTTAAATTAACCCCTTGACATACAAAGACGTCTGGGATACGTCATTTGTTTATTATGTCATTGTAAAGCTAACATTACTGTTAAGTTGAGATATATTACCACGTTGAACGTCACAGTGAAAGCGGCCATACCTAATCAGACACGATATAATTTACTATATTTTATATAAATCATGAAGAAAAAAAAACATTTGAGTACTTAGTCGTGGTCTTCTATTCCTACATTATTGTTTCAGGATGAAGCTTGCTCAAAATTTTGCGACAATCAATAATTATTTAATTAAATTAAATTTTAGGTGCCAGTCAGCAGTAACTGATACGGCGTTCAACGTGTTAAATAATATTTTTTGAACGCATCAACTTTCGTTTTATTTATATGTCAAAGGGTTAAAAAACTTCACTGAGATGATCAATAGTGAAATTCGTCGAGTAGAGATTTGATCCAGTACACGTGCACTTAATGGATTTTCAAAGTTGTTTTTCTCGAAAACGAGGACTCTTAAGAAAAAATTTTATTTTATATTTTTGATTCCGTTTTTCAGGTACAATAAGCAGCTTCCGGCTTGTACCACCAGTTTCATGACACCCTGTATAATCCATTTGTACTTGTTAGGGCCAAAAAAATTTAGATTAATTTTTTCTACAGATCATGTTAACCTTTTTAAGTGGAACAATTATTGTCTTACAGAAACTATTTTCACGTAGTCGAGGCTTCTTCAGGCGAATCCATGAAAATGAAACCGAAAATAATTCGAATCGCAAGTGGTCAAGGAAAATCCATTCAGAAAATCTTTAAAACGTACGATTGCTTCCTTTCTGTTGATAGTGCAAATATGTTAATCTCGTAGAAAGTAACCATCCAATGTGTGCTCTATAAACATTGAAAAATATGATTAGTGTGATTTTTAGATTCGTTTGTTTTAAGGTTGTATTTACACATGCATTTATTTATTATTTTTGCAATACGAGTTACGATTGTCACGTGGATTTTATTCGGTAGGCGTATCCGTTTTTCTTTCGAATAATAATTGATTGTGGTGTCTAAAACCTTTTAATAAATAAATGTATTGGTATTCAATGGATGCATAATTTCTATGGGGGAATCGTGATTAACTGAATGAGATTAAAGCAGAAATATTAATGTATAAAAACCATAGGAAGTAAAATATTTTCTGCCTTACGGATATTTCGTTTCTCCCGTGTCGATGTTACACAGATTTGACAGCTGTTCGTGTTTGCTTTTACGACAAGGAAATCGGGTGAACAAAGCGAAAAAACACGTGCCACTGATCCGTTAGATGCTGTTTTAGAAGTCATCGAAAACAACCACGAAATCTGTCACTCACGAATAATATTGACTTAAAACATTTTTTTGTGTCCAGCGTAACTAAGGAAACATGACGGAAAATATCTTTCGTTAGAGAAACATTCCGGTGGGGATCAAAGGAAAGCAATATGTTTTACATTAGATACCATTTTATTTTTTATCTTGTTTATTATACTAGATGTATATTAAACAAATACAAATTTAATTTAATTAAATAATTATTGATTGTCGCAAAATTCTGAGCAAACTTCACACTGAAACAATAATGTAGGAGCAGAAGAAGAAGACTGAGTATTCAAATCTTTTTTTTTTCTTTACGATTTATATAAAAAATAGTAAATTATATCGTGTCTGATTAGGTATGGCCGTTTTCACTGTGGCGTTCAACGTGTTAAGTAATCTACAATAACAAATTTATAAAATGCTTAAAATAGTTCAGAAATTGCTTCTAAACATGCAATTATTGCAATATTTACTATTTAATACCTTTATGAATAATATCAAGGACAGATTCATCAATAGTAATTTTCTGTTATGTGCAGATGTTTCCAAAATTTGTAAGAAAATTTCTGAATATTATAACGCTGCTAAATTAGTCGAATTTGGTCAAATTCGAACTGTGGTGCAACGAGCATACCTTATACATACTTAAGAATGATCTTTTTAGAATTATATATCAAAGCCTAAGAAATAAATTTTTATTCTTGTATTGAATTTTATTTTACTTACGTATACAGTTGTTTTTCTTCTCTTTATTATACTTGTGTTTTTCTTTCGTTTCTATTAATTATAATGCATATTTTGAAAGTTACAATACAAAAAATCTGGTATCTCACAATATCTTACTGGTAGTAAAATATCCAAATAACAAATAAAAACAGAGTTAATGAAACAAACCTCATAGAAGCTGCCGCTTTTCCAAAACAATGAAAAAGATTGCGTAAGAATTCTACAATTCCTTCGCTAAACAATAAATTCAAACAAGGAAGACACAGAAGCCTCAGCGTCCCGGTCTCGCGAATCGGATTCGAAAGATCAAAGTACCCTGTCGTGTTTCTTCGACAACCGCAGGGTCACTTCTTCGCCCATCGGGGAGAAAACTCCGGCGAAAATTTCACGTGAAACGTATCCCATAACTTTCGTACCCCACGCGATTTGTAAAAGCGATTAAGGGCGCCGCAAAAAAAAATCACAAACAAAGTGAAAGAACACGTGACGGTGGAGGAGCATCCCCCTATTCGAAAGCATACATCAGCGGTGGCACATGTGCCAGCACGCCAGAGAGAAACAGGGCTTTGAAGGGATACGGAACGAGAGAGAGAGAGAGAGAGAGAGAGAGAGAGAGAGAGAGAGAGAGAGAGAGAGAGAGAGAGAGAGAGAGAGAGAGAGAAGGAGAGACAGAGGGAGAAAGAGAGATAGAATGAAGGTAAGGAGGGTGACGAGATACTAGGATGTAAGTACGTAGGAACGCGTGGAAGGGCGTGGACGAGGAAGCATGTGTTGTTTCAGTGTCGTCGGATACGAATGTCACTGTGGGACGAATAAGAGGGTAGCATAGCGGTAGTCCGCTGCGGATCCGGAATATCATATTCAATATCAACCCTCCTCTCCCTCCCTGCCGCCCCTATGCCGCAGCCCCTGCTTTCCACACTCACGTGAATAACTCCGGCAATATTTTAACTGTGGCATCACGGTATATCCGTTCCTGGCTTACTCGCCATTCTTGTACAGCCTCCTTCCACCTTCCTGCTCTTCTCCGCCCCTAACTTACGTTTCGAAATATACCGATATGCTTTATATTCGGGGGTGTAATGTTGATCGGTTGCATGGGCTTAGAACGATCGTCATGGGACCCGAGTTCGAATAAACGAGATCAGTTTTATCTTTCTATTAAATACCCCAGCGCGCCCCTGTTGTTCTTCTTCTTCTTCCTTTTGCTTTTACGGATTGTTACGCGCGAGATATTTATGGTGGCCCGAGTCAATGGACCACTGACGTCGCATTCGCTCAGAGAGCTTCACGATCATGTACGATTGCCTGTTAGAGGATAATATACTGCTTCCGGGTTATTAAGCAGCGTGCAGTTACGAAGGGTGTGCAAAAATGCGAGTAGCAAGTGGAGTTTATCGGGACGGCTTGTTTTTCTCAATTAACATGGGACCGAGATCGCCTTTATCGGACCACGAGAATGTACGAGGTCTTTTCAAAAAGTTCCCGGACTTGCTTTTTTAAAATTTGTAGGGTTCATCTGGGTGCTATTGGCCCTTGTCACCCTCGAAGTGCTCTCTTTTCTTATTGATACATTTGTCCCAATGATGTTTCCACTTCTGGAAGCAACCATGAAAAGCTTCTGTTGAGATTGCTCGCAGCTCCGTTTGCGAATTTATTTTTATTTCCCGAATTGTGTCAAATCTTCGCCCTTTCAACTTTGATGTGTGTTTTGGGAATATAAATGTCTGCAGAGGCCAGGTAAGGAGAGTACGGAGGCTGGGGAAGAATTGTCGTCCTATTTTTGGCACAAAATTCACGAATTAACAACGCTGAATGTGCGGACACGTTGCCGTGATATAACAATCGAGAACTTTTTTATTTTTATATTCTATCTCCATTTATTGCGATATTTTGCCTACTTGACATTAGAAACTACTTATACATTTTAGATACATTCATACATTCTCATTCACTCATTCCTTCTGTTCTCGTTCTCTCAGACACTCGCACCTTTATACAATATTAATATATCATGTAAAAGTTTATGAGTGGATTACATATTAAGGCGTAAGTTTGAAAAGTACTTGAAAAAACATTCTGGTGGACGCCCAAAAGCTACAACTGCTCGAGAGAGACATGTCATTTTAAGAATGGCACCGAATTCAGTTCTCACAACACGACAAATTGTGACAGAAGTTAGCATCAATACAAATATAAGGAATGTATACCGAATTATTAAAGGAGCAAGCTACTTAAAACGATTAAAACTTCTAAAAAAAACACTACTAACTGAGAAGCACAAAAAAGCATGATTATATTTCGCAGAGAAAAAAGTGCAATGGAACAAAAAATGGAGAAAAGTAATATTTTCAGATGGAAAATGCTTTAATTTAGATGGTCCCGATGGCTTTCACTATTATTTTCGCGAGAAAAGGAAAACTTATTAACAGAAAAATGGGTGAAGGAGGTGTTATGGTGTCGGCGGCTATAGTTTACGCTGGTAAAAGTAATATCAAGTTTATTTATAGTAAAATGAACAGTAAAATATATGTTAAAACAATTCAAGAACAGTTAACTAAACGTGCCTGTCAAATAGCTTCACAAAATTTTATTTTTCAACACGATAATTCAAGTATAACTTGCACACTGCAAAGTATGTTAACATTTTTCTGAAAACAGAAAGTATCGAAGTATTATTATGGTCCGCCAGATCTCCGGATCTGAACATTATTGAAAACAATTGGTGAATGTTTGCACAAGTTTATGCAAACGGCAGACAATTCAACACTATAGAAGAGTTACAAAATTGTATTTTAAATGAATGGGTATCATTGGATCAAAATGTTATATAAAATTATATGAATCATTACCAAAGAGAGTGATCGAAGTTATAAAAAACAAAGGCAGTAGTACACACTTTTAATAAGTAAATAAAAATTCTTTTCCAAGAATTTTTTTCAATTATTTTACAAAAAAGTATTCCCTGTCTTATAGTTTTGTCGCACTGTTTTTCATTGAATAATCTGCAATAGTAAATCATCCCTATTTAAACTGAAATTATTACAAATATTTTTACCAGAATATACATGTTTACTGAAGTAGTTCAATTTTACTATAGCGATTCTACAAAATTATGTGTTTATATAATAATATTCATCAAAATCACAGATGTCTTACAGTTTGCAACGTATTGCAAACATTTTGATGTTTATCTGGTTTCGTTAAATCAAAAGTTTATTCTGAGGATAATATCATTGACAAATGAGAAAACTGTTTTAACGTTCGAAGAACTAACGCGTTGAGGATAATGAATTCATGCATACGTTTCGAAAAATCATTCACCGTATGCTACGTGTCATTATACTGGTCTGAACGCAGCTGTTTTTGCATTAATATAAGTTAATAATAATCAATCTAGCATGCGTTATTAAAATATATATGTTTCCTTATACATATATATTTTGCAGTTATAGAACGTTGAAACAGCAACTGACATATCAATGAAACAAAATATTTAATTCAACGCGTGATGTACAGCGGAAAATGTTAACACATGATGCACGTTTTCTTCTGAAGGTTTTAGGGTTCAAAGTATCAACGATGTTGTATAATATATTGCAAACAGTGCATTATAATTTAATGTACACTGTAAAGGTCAGTATGAAGTAGCAGTACCAGAATCTTAACAGCAAACTTTCTTATCTTCATTCATGAGTACATGTCTACCGAACGATTTTTCAAAGTTGTTTTTCTCTACATTTTATTCTACATTTTGATATGCAACCACCTATTTTCCGGTTGTACAATTATCATTAGCACACCCTGTCTGTATAGTCAAATCATTGACACCCTCTTCCAATTCTGTGAACGTAAAATACAAGATTTCGAAAATATTTGTTTTCAACATACTTTGCGTAAGGCTGCGTGCTGCTCAAACGAACTTGTTGGAACATTGAAAAATATATACAGAAGTTTTCATGTTTCTAAGGGTAAAGTTATTTCACGTGTCGAACAAAAAATCTTTGTCGAAAGCTGGACGATGCTGCTTGCTAACACTTTATTCGCTGGAAAAATTTCCGCTTCTTCTGCATGGCACTATGTTTGCCTGTGAATCGGAATTCCGCGCTTCGTTAGAGAGACGAATGGGGGTGACAACGAGATCCCGAGACCGACGCGTATAAATTTCCGCAAAAAGCAGACTTCGTAGTCGAATTACGTAGGAAAGTTGTTACGAGTTTACGCAGTTTCTAAGTAGATGAATAGGGGATATCGTGTACCTCCATCGAAGCAGGCTGGAGTGCGGTAAGCAGCTCATTAGAACCCTCCCCGCCGACTGGCCATTATTGCCTCGTTCCGTATTCCGTTACAAATTGCTTTATTAAATTAAAGTCCCACAACCCATACTGTTGTGACGACCCCACGCCTCTTCCCTTCCTTTTGCATCCCCCTCCCCTCATGAGCCCTGTAAACGCGTGCTGCTCGTCCACGCAGCTTCTGTCCCTACGCCCTTCTTAATTATCCGACAAAATTTTATATATACAGGGTGTTTCCGAAATAGGTGGCTAACATTTTGGACGGTTCGTTTTTTATCTGGAGGAAACAGAACATAGTAATAGACCGAAAATGACAGGTTTCTGTTCAAGTGTTTCAATTAGATCATTTTTAATTAATCCTCAAGTGGATTATTGGGGCTGTAGCAGGCCTGTGCAACTTCAAACTAGTAATTGTTTATTTTTTATCGAATAGACAAAACAGAAATCAATTTTTCTTACAGCATTAGAAGCATAATGAGATAATAGAGGATTACAGAAATCTTCGAATAATTATATCAATACATGTTAAACAATTATTAGTTTGAAGTTGCACAGGGCTGCTACGGCCCCAGTAATCCACTTAAGGGTTAAACGAAAATTTCTCTATATAGATTGTCACGTTTTCATGTTTCCACGCACGTATCTTCGAAACTGTTAGTGATAGGGAAATATGTTTTGACGAAGTTAGCATAGTGTCTTTATCCAGTCGCTTCTTTTAAATCGAATCATATGTATTTGTTTATGAGACCCTTGAAGTTCGAACACACTAAAGCGCACGTGTACTTAAGAATTTTTTCAAAGTTTGTTTTCTCGAAAATAAAGAATCGTATGATACAAGTAGATTCTACAATTTCGATGTATTCTTTCATGTGGGATTGCTTCCTTTCTTGGAGTAACTAGGTTACTCTGTATAACTAGGAAATGAAGCGTTTCAGGACAGATGTTTATATAACCTGTTTTCATTATCCAGAAAAGGGAAATGCGCTCCCAATGTTTAGTCACAAAAACGGTGCATGTATATATGTGTGTATATTACAATTCCAAGCTTATTATTATGCTCTACATTAACGGAATTATTTCTCAGTGTACATGCTTTTTAATACGTTTCTGGAGATATGGGTGTGTCCAAAATACACTTTTCAAAAAATTATCACATATGTCAGCACTGCCATTATTCAGTAAATAAT
Source organism: Macropis europaea (assembly GCA_916610135.2). NCBI lineage: Eukaryota > Metazoa > Arthropoda > Insecta > Hymenoptera > Melittidae > Macropis > Macropis europaea. The sequence continues at coordinate 26,271,562 of OU744345.1, forward strand.
TCAATATTTTGATCCCATACATGGTATTTATACTATTCAATTTACGCACATAAAAACAAAAGTATCATTAAATTAAAACTTTGATACTTTCTCCGTTCCTAACATTTTGTTTATTCTTCAACATCGTCTATGGATGCGATTCTCTGCTTCTTTTAAACAGCTTATCTTTCTCGTTCATTTTCCCACGGCAGTTAGAGAGAGTTAGAGAGTGAGTGATAGAGAGAGAGAGAGAGAGAGAGAGAAAATTTTGGTTAAAAATTATTCTACGAGTTTATCGCGAGAAATAGTATGCTAATAAATACAGTATGCACGTTCATATAATTTAACACATGTAAGAATGTAGAACATATCCATTATGAAAAATATGTCAATAAAGCTTCAAAAAACGAAATAAATTATTGGCTAGTTTTCATTCGTGCATATCTACTATCGTTCACAATTATTCGAATGACACCAGTGTTTAACTCTATTCCGGTCTTATTATTATACTCTGAATTAATAGCATGATTTATCAACGAACACAGTTTTTAATACTTTTCTGTCGTAACAGTTCACAATAAAATTCAATTTATTTAAACCTTCACTTTGAAATTATTAATTAGAGCACGTGCATTGGTTCTTACGATCATGGATTTTCGATTGTATTTATTATTCATAAAAAATTCATTGTGAGTAATTTTAGTCTCCTGAATGCATATTTGTTTTGACAACATTACGTCGTAATACTAAATGTAATTCTTATCAGCATTGAAATTATATTGTTTCACAACATCTTAATGTTGACAGCTTTACATAACGAAACAGAGTAATTTCTTTCTATTTCTTTCACGTGGATTATTATTGATACGTGTAACTATATTTGTAATTCATAATATAATTTTTAAAAAGTACACGCTATGTGTAAATAAATACTTTTCGTATCAAAAATATAGTAAGCATCGTTCGAACAGTTATGAACGGTACTGTATATGTGTATGATTCGTTATGCACGAATGGCGAGGTTCAATTATAAATGATAGAAGTGGAACAGAGGGTGGTTCGGAAATCATAATACAAGGGGGTTGAAAATGACTTTTAACGTCAGCTGAGAAGATTTAATTATGATTCCGATCAATTTGCGTCAGATTCTTATTAAATCTATGCACCAAATATGACGAAATGATAATGTGTAAAGAAATTTTGTTCGCTTCAAAAGATAGTATTATACAAACATAAAGATACTGAACCAACGTCAGTTATTAATTATAGAGAATAATAAAGGACCTAAATGAGTGGCCTGAGGAGCACCAGAGGTAGGTAAGATGGATTTTCCAAAATATACAGCTGAAAATAATTAAATATTCTGGGTTTTCAATAATTCTTGTCAATTTGTCAAAAATCGATACTGAAAAAAACATCGTGCATCTAATGTTACAACATCTGCACTCAATTTAACACTGTAATGAATGATAAATCACTTAAATATGTGATCTTCCCTTTATTTTGAGCATGCGTGCATGCAACCAGTTAAATAACTACGCAGGTACACGAAAGTATTCAAACAGCAGTATGTTCATGGCTAAAATAGCTATAAATTACACAGCATAATAAATATCTTTACAGAGCCACACGCATTTAAGTTACAAAATTCTTTATTATAATGAAAAATAGTACAAGTCGCAAAAGTTATTCGAATTCTGTTTGTGATCATACTACTAACTATTTTTAATTTAATCTGAAGAGCGTAGTATCCAAATTTTTCGTTATAACAAATGAAAATTTTGTAGACCAACCCCCTAAAAAGTACATGGTGCTTTGACAAGATATTTAATAGGCCTGTGTAAGTACTTTCGTGTTTTCCTTTAGATAACCAACATAAAACACAGTCGAACCTCGATGACTCAAATCTCAAGGGAAGAGCTAAGAGCTTCGAGCTGTGGAGGTTTCGTCTTATCGAAGTTTTCGAGTAAGAGAGGTTTAACAAATGAAAATTCGACTTATAGTGGCTTTGTACAAGGCTTAATATTTTTCGAAGTGTAGAGGCTAAAAGAAATTACAAATACAACTTTTAGAGGACAATTATTTATTGTATACCTGTACGTGTACGTACAAAATGTACAAACATAATCTTAAGATGAATTTTAAACAAACAATATATGGCAACAAATTACATACCATGAATAAGAGTCTATGACAAGTCTGTTTACTGTTTACATTCAGTGATAAAGCATTCCTGAATAACGTTAATGCTTGATTTATGCGTTCATAAGGAACCTCATTACATTAAAAATGATTTCTTCTACAAGTTATTAAACAAAAGTAACTCTGTCCTATATCATTGAATTTGTTTCAATGTCACCTACAACACCACGTAGAAAAAAATGATATGGTGCAACTTAAAAAAGTGAAGGTGCCCCCGATTTTTTATTTAAAGTAAGGTATTTTTACAATTTGTTGCAAACGGAAGCATTGGGAATTTTTGTTTATAACATTTTGTTGACTGTTACGCTGAACATCCTGTATATAAGTGCTTATTACTTCGAGTTGTAGACGCAGCGGTGATAAAACTTTGACTTATAGAAGTAAACTTCGACTTACAGAGGTCGAGCTTCGCTGAATTCGAATTACAGAGGTAAAATAACGAATTCGAGTTAAAGTAAGTTTATATTTCGATTTGCAGAGGTTTTCACAGGGAAGCGGAAGGGAATAAACAAAATTGTAGTCTTATAGAGGTTCGAGTTAGCGAGGTTCCACTGTTCTTCCGTTTACACCATAAATTAGTGCCATGTAAATGAAGGAAATAATACAGTTTTCTAGAAGGAGATCGGGTAAGTGACCGACACTCCAAAATACGTTTAAAGGGTTTGTTTATGTTAGATTATGATTTGATTCGAGTCGTCATGCCGGTACGCGGGTTTGCTATATCGTGACGTATTCAAATCTACTTACGCTGCGTATAAAAGAGTTGTGTGTATTCATTGCCACATTCCCTTGCCATTTCTTTGTCATATTATACGTTCATTTATTTTCAACTCGTGTCATTATTGTCCAAACCTTTTAGCTGATGCTCAACCATTGATGTCGATTTTAAATTAAATTAAATCACGGGTGACCGCGTTGTGTCGCTTCTTCGCAGTACATCGCTCGTGAACATCTTCACGCCCGCGATAATGCCAGCCCAATTTCACCCTCTATCACGTGCCGTTCTATTCGACGATAGCATCTCTCTTCAGGTTTCCCTCTTGCATGTTGAACACGAGATCAAGTAACAAACGAGAACGATCACATTGTCCGCCTGTTTGTAAAACGCTACAGTCACGTGCCTGCCACGTGCCGACGTGATTGCGGCCTATCGCCACAAGTGTTTAACCCTGAAACACGTCATTCTGTCAAATTAAACCGTAATCTCACCCTTTCGATCTTTTCCTTTTTCTTCGTTGAACCGTCGTACGGAGCAGTTGTGGTTCTCAATAAATTATACTTTTTACGGTAGCCATGGTTTTATACCAGACACAATAGTACACTTTTTGCTCTGTGGTGAACAATATACAGGGTGAGTTACTCAAAATTGCTGTGTAAAATAATTTCTGATTCGTTGATGTTAGCGAAAATTGTTGAATGAAATCTGTTGTATTTGAAGGGCATCATATAATAAAATAATTAAATTTCTTATGTGGGTTATATTTTGGAAGATTTAAAAGTGACCTTGAAATTACATTATGCACTACGAATTGAAGGATAAGTAGCAATCGTGAATCCATATAAAAAAAAACATCTGATAAACATTAGCCAAAAAATCTGTTATTAGAGTTATAAACAATTTCCGAAATAATTTTGTTTAACACCAAATTATTTGCAGTTTGATTAATATTCACTTCTCGGCTCATATTTATTAAATATTTTTTATTTAGTTTGTTGAGTACTATTTATCCTGTAATTCAGAATATGTAGTGCAATTTGAAAATTTCAAAGCCACCATGAAATATTCCAAGATATAACATGCATGAAAAATTACATTTTTTCGTCGTGTGAAACCCTCCAAACACAACATGATTCATTAAACAATTTTTTTCTAACATCAAGCAGCCAACTGTTATTTTAATTGACATTTTCTAGCGACTCAATCATCCGGTATTATAAAATTCATGTGAATGATATGGACGCGTCGAATTTATTATTTTTCAGGTTTGCTTCAGTCAAGTAAACCATACCGTTTTAATGTATTCAATGGATTGTACACATGCATCAATATTTATGATACAAATGAGAAAAAAACTTTTTTTCGTACAGAGTTTCCATTTCGAAGATAAAAACAATACTGAAATTTAATAAGTCGGAGTGCATGGTTTTCAAAAATTTCCGGCTAGACAAATTTTTGTTATTTACAAAGTATCTAGAGCTGTACATTAATATTTGAACAAGCAGACTTGTACTGAAGTATTATACTAGCATGTCAATATAGCTGATTGTTATATTAAATAGAAACAGGTACTAAAAGTTGTGGCCATGACTCTAAGCAGTAATATGAAAAATGAGATCATTAAATAAACCAGAAGTGCAATTATTAAGAAAAGTAAAAAACCTTTTAAATTTATTAGTTTAAAGTCGTTTTTCTCACGAGAAAAATCATTCTCTGATGAAGTATGAATTATATGTATGTACATATAAAACCTCGAATTTTTCTATTAAAGAAAAACATTTAAAACGTCTAGAAACAGTGAGCACATCATCACTAAATTAAACTTCTTGGCGTCGAGTTTCAGCGTTAATGAAGTGAAATGTTCGATAGATTTTCCGTATGAATGGAATCGAATATAATTGCCGTAAAAGCTTGCAATCGATGCAATTATCGTCGAATAATTGCATGGTTTTTAATAGATGCGTGTTGTACAGAACATTTTTGGCATGTAACGAGATGTAAATTTATGACGTAATTATCGATAGGGTATGTAAATCGTTGGAACAAATGTGCTCCGCTAGCAAGAAGAATGACGTAAAATTGATGAAGATTAATTACTTGGTAAAAGGGATATCCCCGAATATCACGCTCCCAATTATCGAATAAGTTTTACGATAACGTTACTGCTGAACGACAGAATAGAGACACGTTGACATTTGTAAATGATTGTTCTGTTAACATTTCAATAAAATTTATTATAATTCGCTGCAATGATATACGCTTTCATTGCAAATCCTTATTTAATCTATGAAAGAAGAAATTGTGCCCCATTTGAGCGTTTCAGCAATATATTTCAAACTTTTTATTATACATTTTTATTGAACTCGTGGAGCAGAAAATTGTGCACCATTTGAAAGGTCACGGAAAAAATTAAGTGGGTCTTACGTTTTAGAATTATTTAATTTGAATGCTCTTCCTAGAAATTTGCGATCTTGCACTTTCTTTCTGACTGAACTATACCGTACAGATTATGGAAAACAGAATCGCATCAACAAATTTTTTGACATTTTACTTTCTTCATTTATATCTTCTATATAGTCAACCATACGTAACTAATTTTTTATTGCCGAATTTTTCAGAGTTAAACACTTTCTGTGAATGGAATACATACTGCTATACTGCATATCATACGATGTTTTGGAATTTTTGAATAAATTCGTAAGCAAATAAAAATAAAAAATGAATGGTATCTCGATTATTGAAGTTACAATGGGAATATACGACCATAAATGCACACATTCAGCAGAATGATTGAAAATTTTCCTAATCTGAAATACATAGTAGAAGAAATTTGTAAGAAGCATACATGCGTTCATAGTTCATGCTGATGTCTTTTGAAGAACGTGTGTAAGCAGTTATAACATTCGAAAGGTTGATCATATTTTATTTTATTTTTATTTACATACTATGCATGTACTTAGTGCATTCTACATATGTATGCACATTTTTTCCTCCTTTTTATTTATTTTAATTTGAGGTTACGTCTGTTCTTTTTCAGTGTATCAAAAGAATTGGAAATCGTTGATAAGTAATAATAGTGACTCATCGGACTGAAGACGATAGGACGATCTTAATTTTAGTATACGTGGTTTTTCCGAAAAAGGAATCTCTCTATGGTGGAACACAGTAGTGCCTCGTGTTAATGTTCGCAAATGTTCTCCCCACCAGGGCATTTCTTTCGGGTTATTAAAAAATAGCATTTCATTCTATCTACTCGCTCTCAATGTGCATCATTCTCGTCCCCGTCACACACAGAGTCGAGCGAACAATTCCCGGAACACCTGCCCGGGCATTACCTGTATACATCACATAAATAATGTTCAAATCAAAACCTACGTTGGGCACGATTAGCGCTAAGGCCCGGTGCAGACGAGCGACTTTTGTCGTTATTTCGCAGCGGTGACGTGCGATTCCACAATGCAACGTTGCTACGGTGTCACGCCGGTGACGCTACTCGACTCATCATGTTACGTTCAAGAACGCAGCGTCATCGGCACGTAACCGCAGCGACGTCGCATCGCAGAATCGCACGTCACCGCTGCGAAATCGCACGACAAAAGTCGCTACGTCTGCACCGGGCCTAATTTGAAGATATGTGACCGTTTTTAGTGCTTCCGTGATCCTATCGACACATGGTGGTTCGAAACCGACCTAAAACTGTAGGACCCCAATTTAAGGGGTTAGACTATCGTGACGGTCCGAAATAGTAGGTGATCTTCCGACGCAAATTATAAAAAAACGAAATATCCTATTAAGTTGCGGTTTGGCATTTTAATTTGGCATATTATGAAGTGTTAAAAACAATTATACAAGTTCAAAAAAGATAGCTCCGAGCTGAAGGTGCTTTTTTGCGCAGGGTAAAACGGTGTACCTCCTAACTCAATTTTGGATTATTTGAAACAAAAACATGAAATTTTTCCATTAATTATATTGTAATGCCTAAGCATTATTGTAGTCGTTTTTTAATTGTTTGAAAATCCACTGAATACCAGAGTGTTGAAGAGAAAATGCTGATTTTCGCGAAAAATTTGTCACTAATTTGTGTATAAATCCCACAAAAAAAAAATTTTCAAAAAACCGTACGATAATGCTTAAAGAATGTAATAACAAAGATGTCTGCAAAATTTTGTCGTAATCGCGTCAATTCAGATTGAGAAATCGTGTACACTGTTTTGAAAAGTGTCGTTCTGAGAAAATCGCGTTCAAAGTTAAAGAAACGTATTATTTCTACGTCATACGAGTGTGCGTTCGGCTCTGTAGCTCCGAAACTAAGCTACATTTATATTTTAAACTTTTTGCCATTCATTCTGGAGACTTTAGACTATCATTTGAGCGAAAAGAAAATTTCACAGTAGTCTAACCCTTAAATGTACATAGCAGTATCGTGCTCGGTTACCTTCAAACAAGAAAAAGAAACGATCTATTCGTAAAAGCATTCAACGTTAAAGCATCAATCTTATTCCGTGTGGATCGCTAGAATCGATAAAAATGACACACTGATTTTCTTCGATGACAAACGAAAGTAAGATTACGTTGAAAGACAGGCCTCGAAGCAAGGAAAAACACGAATGATTCGTCTTGAAGCGACGCGGCCTGTTTCCCTTGTAAACGATCTTACGAACGAAGCCGGATGTCGTTCGGAGGACCATTTTTTTCCGGCTAGGTTGTAAGCAATACGCGCGACGAATGAATAGAAATAACGAGCGAAATAATATTATTAAAGGTGACCAAGGAATCCCTGGAAAATGTCGATGTTACAGTGTCGCAACAGCTGGGTTGTCAGCAAACGATGACAGGCTCCGGGGGGACTGGGGAGCATGAGGGTGGCAAGAAGAAGCACACGAGGCCAACGTTCAGTGGCCAGCAAATCTTCGCCCTGGAGAAAACGTTCGAGCAAACGAAATACCTTGCGGGACCGGAGCGTGCTAAATTGGCGTACGCCCTCGGGATGTCAGAGTCGCAAGTCAAGGTAAGAGCCGAACAGGTGTTCCATTCTGATTGTTTTTTTTTAACATTAGAACTACCAAAGATTATGCTATACAATAGGACCTCGATTAACCGTCTTAATCGGGAGACAAACAGCCCGAATAAATCGAGGACCAATGGATAATCGAGGCCTAAGGGGAAATAACTAAGAACGTATTTTCTATACCAAAATAAGTTCTTTATTCTTAGAAAATGTATTTCCTTTAACAATATAATCGTAACCAAATGTATATCTGCTTAAATTTTTTCTGTTTTTTAAATTTTGCACTTTCAAGTGCTTTATTACGCTTTTTACCATCACTAAACTTTTTGTTAGATTAGATATTAACAGGAGAGAATCATAAGGTATACACAAGCGTTTGTTGTTAGTAAACAGGATACTCTGCATAATCGAGACCCTCGATAACCGAGATTTCGGTTGATCAAGACCACGGATAATCGCGATTCGGTTAATCGACGTCCTGCTGTACCTGTTTCTACCGAATGGGGTAAAAAATTATTTGTTTTCGAAAAAATACGGTGTTGAAGGAAAGTATGTACACCCCCGTAAAAAATCACAGCCCGCAGAATTTGAAATTGCCCAATTTGCGACTTGCAATTTCTTAAAAAAAATTCACCCAAATTGCGATAAGTCGCCCAATCTGTGTGCTTGGCCGTTGTACTTCGTACGTACTTACTTACGTATGTGTTGATTCCGTTTTATAAAACTTCCGAATAATACTGAATAAATTGTATTGCTAATTTACTCGGTTTTATTCCCTGTGCGAGGTGCGTAACCTATAATAAAAACTCTGTACTATTAAACACCTGCAATATTAAATCAAACGGTTGGTTACACTGAATACATTTTTTAAATGTTAAAATATATTGAAGATTATATATACATAAAATTTTTAATTTTCTCATTAATATACGCTCCCCGTTTCGTGATGATAGCTCGAACTAACTTTGGCAAGCCTACGGTGATTTTTTTAGCGTTTCTTCCCGGATTTCCGTTTAGAATCGCTGCAAATGGGTCCACAGATCGAAAAGTCGAACAAAGGTCGCCAAAATTTAATGAATTGAAAAACTGGTCTTGAACCGCACTATAATTATTTCAGGTTTTCTTATATTAATTATAAGAAAATACTAACCATATCATTAAAAATATATTGTGCAAATATAAATGTCTTTAAAAAAAAACCGTTCATATCGAAGTAAGTAACCAAATCTGTATCATAATCCAGATTTATTAAAAAATGGTAAGGTGTCCCATGTCTTAAGGACGGGGGTGTATATTTATACATATATATTTTTTACATCGATTCAGCGCAAATTCGAAATGAAATTATTATTCTTAAAAAATAAATTATACATAAATTCCTCACCTTCATCTTCAGTGTCTGTGCTCATTTTCTTTTTCGCTGTTTGACGGTGTTTATTTACTTCCACAGTCTAATATAGTGATGGCCACGGGAGCTCCAGCCTTCCCCCACTTTAGGTCCATTCCTCTCATATAGGCTGTGATCTGGGACGACGATAGACCGAGGGGGGACGACGGGCGAATTGGAGGGAACTGAAACGAGGGGAATGGACCTAGAGTGGGGCAAGGGCGAAGCTCCTGTGACCATCACTGATCTAATAGTTTATCTTCATTCGAGTCAATATTGGAGCAATCTTCGTTTAAATTATTTATTTCTTAGCTCTTTGAAGAAGTCTTTCTAGCCTTGATAAACAGTTCTACAGATTAAATTATTTGTACGTATACAGGGTGCCCCAGGGTTTTCCGGCCAAACTTTATCAGTATATTCTACGGGTATAAATAAGAAAAAAATGTTATATAAGGATGGATCGTTTGAAGCGTTATTAAAAAGTTATAACAAAAATACGCAATACGAAGGCAATGGTAACGGTATGTACTCTAGTCTGTTTATGCAAGATATATTTACTATCTGAGGTCGTTGAAGATATCATAATACTCTTAGCACTCCTCGAAGCAACTAATACTCCATTACTCCATTAGCTCTTTACCGTTTCCTCCGTGTTCATATTTTTGTAAGAAATCCTCGACTCAACATTAACACTATGAAAATTTATAAAGACTAAAAATACGATTTTTGTATTCAAATGACCATAAACCATAGTAAAGCCCACCAGATTAGGCTGTTCAATGTCACAAAAACGATTTGCAAAATAATTTATAACTTTTAAAATGTCCACCTCTGTTCCTAACATACTATTATTTATACATCTTATCCTTTGATCACGCATTCATTTCAGCACACATGAAATAAAAAGAAGGAAGAAGCTATATCAGACATCAGCAAACGACCTTGAACGGCTTAATTTGAATGTATCTACATTACAATCGTTTCATTTAACCCGTTTTATTCTACTAGCGGGATAAGATGGTATACCCTGTATATAGTTTATAAAGTCTTGCAACGAGGACAAACATATGTTGCTTCTTCGTCTTCATCTTCCACACCTGCGCGAGAACAATGTTCCCAATTCAACAAATTTTGCATGATATCCAACCATCATTCGACTCGAAATATAGGCCCGTATAGTAGAGATGTTTCATATCCTCTGTTTCTGTATCTTATTTCTTTTTGCCGATGGTTTGACACATCTTCCTCTCTCCTTACTCTCTGTCGTACACTTTTCCTAACTTTGTTCTATTATTTCACTTTTATACGATCAATCTATAGCTCATCTTGCACCACATGTTGGTATTGAGGAGAAGAAAAGGTTTATTTTTAAAAACGTTAATTATCAATAATAGCGTACAGTGAGTGATCAAATTATTAGAGCCACCTGCACAAATTGACGATTTTACATTAAAACATTCATTTTGAAATGAAAGCCTAGTTACACTAAATTCTTCTTATTTTTTTATGAAGTACTGATGTTTGTAAATTGCAAATACACAGTGTATGTTATTTTGTATCAGTACTCTCAGTCGCCACTTCACAGCCGCGTATTTATGGCCCTAATAATTTGATCACCCACTGTATGTTTACCAGAAAATTCGATAATAATTCTCTGTAGAGAAAGTACATCAATCGTCTTAATACGTTCATTGCAGAATTTCAAAACCTATTCCCCCCCAGACAGCAGGTTTTTTTATTGTCTTATTTTTATATGTTTTTAAGCCACATATCGTAATTTGCCATAAACGGTTTTTACATTTCCGAAGAAGAGACCACCAGTTTCTGATGTAAAGATCAACAAGTGGATCTTTATTACACTTGAATCAAATTAGTCTGAAATAAATCAATGTCTGAGTTTTTCTATCACCCATAGAAATAATATTTTTGAGCAGAATATGCAGAATTTAATAAGAAAATTTGACCTTAAATCCTATGGTCAGAATGAATTTTATTTCACCTTCGAAAGTCACGACATATACTGTTCTATAGCCTGTACAAACAATAATAACTGAATTTATTACTCAAATACCGCCTATAAAGAGGTTTGCTTGCAATTTTTCATATAATCTCACTATATGAAATTTAAACATTGAGTTGATGGAGAGATAAAAGAAATTTCATTTGGACAGTGCTTTGACATGCGCAAGTACAGGTTATAGTTTCTTAACGTATAAAGACGGACATTATTTCTTCCGTACAAAAAGTGGTGACGCCGAATGTTTCGCAATAAACAAGTCGCCGCTCTGTTTAACTATTTCTCCGTATAATTGTTTATTTTTTTTATTTTCCTCGTAGTGATTTACAATTTGTTTATACAAAACATTCGGTAAATTATTTTAGCGATTTGACATAATAGATTGTAGGTATATTCCCAGTGGTCTATATTTAACTTGATACGCGTCTGTTCGCAGTACTTTACTGTGTCTTGTAGGTAGTTACATCGGATGGGTGCTTTCTGTGAAGTCTTCTTGGAATAGCTGGACTGTATAGGTTGTGAGCTAGGTTATTTGGATCGTTTACTAATCTCAGTTTGTACCTATTAGCGAAATGTGTAACTGCTTTCTCAACGGATTCGACTTCGAGATCTTTCCTGAGATTTTCGTTTATAATGTACCCAGGGGCGTTGACCACTGTGCGGAGGATTATTGACTATAGTGCTTCAAACTTTTTGATATGGCTCTTGTCTGATGTACTCCAGAGTTCGATACCATATGTCCAGATAGGTTTGATGCCAGTTTTATAAATTAAGAGTTTATTACTTGGATATAGTTTTGAGTTTCTTCCTGTTAAATAGCTTATGTTTCTTCTTTTAATTTTTATTTGATCAATTTTCTTCTGTACATGGTGCTTCCATGATAGTTTGCTGTTTAACACGTTGAACGCCGCGTTAGTCACCGGTGACTGACACCTCAAATTTAATTTAATTAAATAATTATTGATTATCGCAAAATTCTGAGCAAACTTCATACTGAAGTAATAATGTAGGAACAGAAGCACTCAAATCTTTTTCCTCTTTACGATTTATATAAAAAATAGTGAATTATATCGTGTCTGATTGGGTATGGCTGCTTTCACTGTGGCGTTCAACGTGTTAAGTGCTTGTCTAAGTATTTAACAACGTTCGTTTGGGGTACAGTTTTGTTATTTATGTACACAGTAGGAGCTGTTTGTTTCTTCAGCGTAATGTTATGTGTATGGATTCCTCCTCGTTAACTTTTATCTTCCATTTTTTAAACCAAGTTTCGAGAGCTAATGAGGTTTGTTGTAAAATTTGAGATGGAGTGTTAACATTTCCGTGCACAGCCAATAATTATTTATTTAGATTATTATTGTAATATGGATGCCACGAAGAATTCGATTCGAATAAGTGGTTATTCAATTAATCAAAAATTGAGGCTTCCCACTGCAATGAATGTGTTAACACAGTGTACAAACGATAAAACAGAGCTAATAATCTCGCTGAAAAGCGGAAGCTCCAAAAAAAAATGTATTGTCAGGGTCGCAGGTTTCGTTACAGTTTTCGCCCAGACAGCTATTGAGGGTGTGATTTTAAAACGAATTTATTCTGGGCCACGGCTTACTCCATCAACGCAAGCTCCTAACGAGGCAGCTTGTAAAAACTTCGAAAGAAGGTGACGAAACAACCGTAGACGTGTCAAGCTTTGCGGCACCTGTGTCATTCTCCAAGCTCTCTCTACTTTCACCAGTCAAATGAGAGGAAAAGAGAGGAGGCGATGACGTCCTCCACTTTCTTCCTCGACTTTGGCCTGTCTTTTTTCATTGGTATTCTATATCCTCGCGTCCCTGTCCATTTCTCTCGATTCTAGCCCTGAGCTTCCCTCTTTGTCTGCCTGCCTCGCCAATAAAATAAGGAGAACAAGAGGGAGAGAGAGGAGGTGACGACATCCTCCTTCTCTCCATTTTCTTCCTCTACTTTGATCGCTCTTTTTTTCATCGGTATATCCTACATCCTTGCATCTCTATTTCTCTCGATTTCGCTCGCGCCTCCCCTCTCTCTTTTTCTCCCTACCCCTATTACCAATCTCCTATATCCTCCCCCTGAGGCTTCCACCTCCTCCACTTTTACTCCCGCCTCTCGTGCTACATCTGTAGTACTTCTGCTTGCAGCTCGAGTCGAACTCCTCTCTGTATCCTCCTCGTTCGCCATCTTCGACCCTCACAGCTCCCATTTCGAAGCCTCAACCCCTCTCTGTCTCTCTCTGTCTCTCTCGCGGCGTCGATGTAGCGCTGTCATTGGCTCGTTCTACGCCGCCATATTTACATTTTTATTGAAAGCTACAAGTCTGTGTCGGTGAGTGATAGCAAGGGGATGCGATCTCCCCCTCTGTCGCTGAGGGTTGAACAGGATCGAGAGGTTGGCGGTGGCAGAGAGAAAGAGATAGATGGAGAGAGAGAGAGAGAGAGAGAGAGAGAGAAAGAGAGAGAGAGAGTGAGAGAAAGGGGGAGTGAGGGGGAGAGAGAGAAGGAGGGTTAGCATTCAATTACCTCGGATTTCCTCGGCAAGAGGCGATTCACCTCTGCGTATATGGCATCTTCGAGGGTGAGATTGCCTTTGGATCCGGACCGTGGCACCGCGTTTTCCAAAATATTACGACGATATATACCCGACACGCTCTTTAGAGGCGAGTCGCTGATTCAGAGCAACGATTCGTCGTTTGTTGTTTAGCATCGCTTGCAGTTAACCCGTTTCAGCGTACCTTCTACCGCATAACGATTCCGACTTTGTGTGCTATTATTATTATTGACGTTCTCACTACACGATCTGTGCAGTTGTTTATTTATAAGTACAAATGAGATAGAAATATTGTTTATGTTAATTTATTAAACTGTATTCAGTGTGCTATGCAAAGAGAGTAAGGAGCAATGTCTGAAAATGGCCAGTTTTCGCAGTCAATGGAAACGTTTAGTTTTAACGTAGCATGTTTCCACAGATTCCATGGACTCCGAAAACCTGCAATTATTTATCTGTAATGTTATGGAAAAGTTGTTGAAGACAGGCGTCAAGTTCAAAATGTTGTACTCACAATCAGTGTAACTCGCTTAGCTTTCGTGTTTTGTCGTTATTTTCGTCAGTCGATGATCCAGCTGCAAAATAATCACCGAGAAGGTCTGCAGATACGTTTTCGATGTGCTGATAATGTATAAAAACAGGAAAACAAGAAAAATGCAATGGAAAGAATGGTGAAGTTTTTTTAGTCGTCGAAAAAGAAAAATTCTTTCACATTGTGTATGTGCAAAGACATCAGGAACTAATAATTAGTTATTCTAAAAGTGATGGGAATTTTAATAATAAGCGCGCGTACAATGCAAGAGGAATATAACTCTCTTACAAATTCAGTTGCTACTGTAATTTGAACTCTTTAGATGTTATATAAACTCGTTGCTATGTTTCCTCCTCATTTTCTTCAATTGAAAGCTATTGGAAAATAATTATCCAGGAAGCTATTTAGAAAGACTGTAATAGTTTGATATTTAGTATAATCGAAAAATTTATAATAGCGGAAAATCTGTATTTTAGAGAAGGAAAAAAAGTGCTCATCCGAATACTAAAATTATTATAAATCTTGCATATTAACTTACGATATTTAAAAGTATGTGATGTTCCAATCTGATGAATTCATCAAGTAGCCTGCGTTGTGTCTTTTTTCCCTTTTACGATAGAGTGTAATGTCTGTTATGACACGTCTGTCTTCTTTGGAGATACGTTTACGTTTCTGTTAGAGAATCTAAGCTTACGATGAAATCAGTATCAATGCAATGACAAATGATTATTCCTTTCTCCTACAGCATCGTTTGCTCTACGCACAGGAATGTCAGAAGTAGCCAAACCTTCGACGAATTCGTATCTGCAGGATGACATTTCATGACTGGTCATATTTTTTATGTATTACAGCGATACAGTGACTATGTGAAATTAAGAAAAGCGACAAAGATTTACAGAATCACGAAGCGAAAGAATCTTTCTTCTTCAATCACTAAGAAACTTTAAAATTTTTTATCCTTGCTTTTTATTGTTCTTTGTTTTCACACAACAATCCACTGGAAACATATTTACAGATTTCCTCGATAATCGCTTGACAGATGAACCATGAATTCACGAAAATAACAATGAAATACGTAATATACATGAGTTACACGATATTACAACATTATGAGCTTTGCGTCTATTTTTAATAACTCTCGCATGGGGTTACGGATAAATAAGTACGGTTTCTATATTCCTTGAGAACTATAGAACCGTACTAATAATGGACAAATGGAACGTGTTCATTATCTACCAAAATTGATCATTTTCAGATATTGTTCTTCCACGTAATGTTGCTCGATAAAGTCTGTATTACACATTTTGTTAAGTTCCTACGAACTCAGTATCTTTAAAAAAGTCTAGCATCATATAGTTTAATAAGTTTCACTGGTTCTGAAATACAATGAATATTAAATTCACCCCAAAAAATCACGATTAAACTTGTTTGGCTTTATCGTGGGAAAGTCTGGATATTATGATTCTATCATCTCGATACAGTCTGCCGAAAAGGTCTTTTGTCAGAAAGTTTACTGATTCGGTACCGCGTTACGATCATCCGCAACTGTTACATTCTTACTTTGTGCTCTTGTGGAAAATAACGGGAACTTATTATCTTGTGTTACCATTGAGCACATCAAAAAGCTCTTCAACTTCTTCCATCGAACAAATGCTTCTATTTTATTACGTCAAATGTAGTACGCAGTATCAAATATTGCAAAACATAGCTTCTAAAGAGAGAAAGTGCTTTTTCCTGTATATTAAGTATTTTAGTCATTGAGTAATCGATCTCCTAAAACGATTAGAGGAATAACAAGTTCAAATTTCAAATGATACTGTAATAATGTCCGTTCATTAGACGAAAACGGAATTGCACCATTTACAACTATAATATATTAATTTTCAAAGCTAATGTAGTTCGTTATGTAGAATACTATGGGGTGTTTCAAAAAATTAGATGACCAAACTTTAGCAGTATACAAGATGAGACAGGATGGGTGGTACAACCGGGCAAGAGATGATTCTAAGTACATGCAAAGATAAGTTGAAAATGTAGAATAATATTTGTTGGTATATTGCTTCGATTTTGCTGTACATGCATAAGCCCGGTTGTTCTTGTGTAATAGACCAATAAACGTCATATTAAAATTGCTAAAATTTGTTACAAATTTCTTACAAAGCAATATACGACAAAACTTTATTCTACATTTTCAACTTATCTTTGCATGTACTTAGAATCATCTCTTGTCCGTTTGTACCACCCGTCTTGGCTCACTCTGTATTCTACCGATTCAAAGAATAAATAAAGTTCATATAAACATGCGTCCTGAAATTCTTCCCTCTCGAGATGTAGGCGCTATTTCTTAACAATAAAGTTTAGTAAAAATACCTGTCACACGTATCATTTTAAATATTATTATAATTATTTTTTTAGGAATAAACAGTAACAATATTTGTGATTGGATCAGTGACTTTGGCACATAACAATCAATGTACAGTCCAATACATAAGGAGATTATTAATCTTTAAAATGTCCTTTGTAAATTAGAATTACAAGCTATTCCTTAACAATTTCGAGACATTTTGAGATTTTGATATTAGGTATAATTGTTACAGAAAAAGAAGATGTTCAGTAATTTCTTTACTAAAGTGTGTTTATAATACTATTTGAAAAAAATGTTTATATCTAAAATGGAAGCATTTCTGGATAAATGTTTATGTGACTTTTCTTCATTCTTAAGGTAAAATATGTTCTTAAATTTGGGCCACCTATTTCTGAAGCATCGAGCCAAGAAAATCGTACAATTATACAGGGTGTGACTTAAAATGTGTGGAACATTTCTGGGATGGATTCAATATTTAAAAACAAAATAAGTTTACACAAATGTTTATCCGATTTGTGTTTGTTTCCCAGTTAGGGTCAGTTTTGTGTTCAAGTAATTCTCTTAGCAAGTTGAAACAGTATAAATAATTCCAATTGCACATTGAAAATAATAAACACTATCTGATAAGAATAGCTTACAATTAGATCGAGATGTCTGGTAGCTACTTTGAACAAATTTGTAAAAGTAAGCAGATACAAGAAAAAAATACAAAATTCTTATAACTCGAAAGCAAGGTCAAATCCGACATAAATACATTTAAGACGTATTAACTTATTTCATTGTTTTTAAATTATGAATCCACTTTTGACGCGTTCCTTACACATTAAGCTGCATCCTGTATAGTGCGTGTCACGCATCATGCGTTGAAGTCTCTGGGAGCCTAAAAATCATCCTGTCGATAGAACTGGATTTATCATTCACAAACGACCATAAAAAATTACTAGAATCGTATAAATTAATCCATAAACATACATGTTACATCCCGTACAATTTTTCGTAACTTGTGTTGACAGAAAACATTTTTTGGGAATATTCTATAATGACGTTCTTTTATTTATGTAATCGTTTTATACGACTCATTTATCATTATATTATTTAGAGAAAGTCTTCTATTCTACTCAGATTAAATGTGCGTAAAAAAACATAAAATTGATTTAAAATTATTGTTACTTAAAAGTGGTATAATCCGAATTATATTGATTTTTTATTTAAGTCGAAAATGTTCGTGGTTTTCGATTGATACAATATCGCACTGAACGTGTTCAAGTAAATATATATTCTATTTTATTCTGTTGAAGCTAATATATTTCGTTATATCGTCGAAAAAAAAATCTTCTGTGTTAGACTTCTTACGGTGTGCCTATGAATCACCCTGTATACAAATCGATATCTTCCATCCGTGGTTTTACATCCAGGATTTATCATTTTTTTTTGTTGTTTTCAGTATTGGAAAGGGATTAGTTCGGCATATAGGGATTCGCTGGTTCCGTTCAACGAAGATGTATGCGTTCTGTCATTCCAGATTTATCACTTTTTCGTTTTCGAAATGCCTGTCCCACCGTTATACGCGTTCCTTCTTTTTTTTAACCAAACTTTAAACTTTGTGCAACGTTCTAATACGGTACGTATAGTGTCGATATTAAAATATCGCTTCACGAAGGATTAAATATGTTTACAGCTACAAGTACATAATAAACTCGAATAAGAATCTACGAGATCGCTGTCACTCCGTTTATTGTCACTTGATGATCGATGAATACTACAATACGTTATTTAAATTTGAATTTATTGTATAAACGGGAAATAATCCATGTAGAGTATGCATACAAACGATGAAATATAGAATACATTTAAGTTACAGTGGTAACCATAAAAGATACATGTAAACAACGAAAGGCAAGGTATACTAAAACAAATTATATAAATAAACAGTAGAATGGACACACAAGAAACACAATAAAGGATTCTTGGACGACTGAATTCAGATACATGTGACAAGGAAAATTATATGAGAGCTAGCACATTAGTTAACCCGTAATTACTACTATCGGGACCCACGGACCCAGCAATTCACTAATACAATTTGTCCAAAATGCCTTTAATAATATTTAGTTTACTTTTATTGTTAATATAGTTCATTTAATGTTATTAAGAAGAAATAAATTTTTGTTTATGCAAAATGTGATTTTTATTGGAGACTACTAGTGAGTCGTACTTAAGTTACAAATTTTGGATAGTGCTAGTTACGGGTTAAGTTAATTACAAGATCAAAGAGTATTATAGTTGAATAACGCCCCACTATGTGAAGCATCAAACACATTAATGTTGTGCAATATTTATATATCTCTGATATTTTGTAAATCGATAATAATTATCCAGAAGTTTCAACCTCTAATTGGTTTGATTAGTGTACACTAGAATATTTGAAGGTATCAAGGAAACCAGAAAAGCACTCCAAAACGATAACTAGATAAACATTTCTGTAAGCGATAAGGAGACACTAACGAATTTTCGAAAGTTACAATGGTTTTCGCAAAATTGAAAGCAAACTTAATTGTTTCAAGTAAAATATTATATTTTCATTAACTAATCACTATTGAGATGAATTCAATACTGTTTAACAGAATGGCATTGAAGGGTATACGAAGTGAAATGTAAGAAAAATAATTTCAAAATGATGTAACATTAATTACATGTTGTTACAAGTGTTCAACCTTGTACGTGGAGAACAAGTACAGGTAGAGGAAAAGTCTGTTTTTTACTTGTTAAGGTTTAACCTTTGATATAAGGATCAAAATTAATTGTATTAATGATCTTCAAATAATATAAATTTGTTTAAATAATACGTAATATTTGTTGCACGCAGACTTGTGGCTGGTTCAAAGGGGTATTCAATGACCTAAATTTCATGACCTTGAAGTGACTTTGAACGTTTACATCGAAAGATTATCTTAATGATAAGAAGTGTCTATACTGATGAATATTCAAGTTCGAGGCCATCTCACGGTTGTAAACGTCTACGTCTTTTTAGATTAATTTTTTCATCGTATTAGTTAAATTACATAGCACAAAACTGTGCAAAAGGTTTCATTGAAGATACTCCAGAAGACTCCGAAATCTTAAAAAATATAAGATTTATAATCAATCAACGTTAATTATTCTAAATTAAAATTAACACCTCAATTTCTTTATGCTAAAGATTTTTTTCTGCGACAGAAATACGGTTTATTCTGAAAGCTGAATAGATGCGATGAAACGCATTGATTAGAACGTTTTCTTAACTAAAAGTCGATTTCATTCAACGTTTAAAGTATTATCCATTTATTTCTAAACACATCGGAAGTTTTGTACATTTCCATTTAATAGAGAAGTTATTAATTTCTGTGTAAATTTTCACGTTAACTTTGGATAAAAGAATTCCTAGTTTCAATTAGCTCTGACGTGGCTTCCTTTCGGATTCGGTCGTAAATCTTCCCACCCCTCAACCCCTCATAATTCTAGGATGCGCCGAATTCTGCCGTTAAACTGTTAGTCAGTCATTAGTGATCAATCTGGTGTAAGCAGCCGCTAAATAGCTAGAAGTAATGCAAGACCCTTAAATACGTCATAAAACTGTCGCATGATTTGTGATTTGTTATTATTAGACTGCGGATGTTTATGCAATTTAGCATATCCAAATTGGTGCATCATGGACATTTAATAACTTAGGAAAATAAAAGTTACATATTTTGAACATTTTAGGGAGCAAGTGCACTCTTGTCCAAGTTGCATTTATTTAACTGCATTGACACAGGAAATATGGAAATCTAAATATGTAAATTTGCATAAACATTCGCAGTCCAGTTATTATTAAGATGCTCTTAAAGGAGATTTCGATTTATTACAATAAAATGGATGGAACACGGGAAGAAAGATCTACTCTGCTCTTGCAAGAAGATAGAAAAGAAGAAGCAACAAAGACTCTCAGCAGTACATTTCTTTATCCTGCCTTGCAAATTCTTTCGAACCTTTGGCAACATTTGCGGTTCAACAAAACGTACATTGAAAGCTACTCCTTCATAGTGGTTTGGAACAAACCTGAAACAGCTGATACTAATCTATACTAGGTTGCACTTAAAGAAGAAGTAAAAGAAGAAAATTACATTCTCTTTTATTAGGAGAACCGCAGTAACCATTAAAGCGTGTATTAGTCGAATGAATCGTGCCCCTAATTTCCTTTACTTCTTGTAGGTGCAACACGCAATAAACTCTCAAACAGCCGACCGTTGGCTCTATCTTGACCAATTCTCGAGGAAAACAGCTTGTAACACTTCACGTGGATCACATCGGATATCGTCGGAAGCAAACGGTAACGAAATCGTGAAAGACGGCGGTCTAGGGTTCAGGCGTAAAATAAAGTCGATCGTTATATCGAGAGCTCGTACTCGGAATCAAGCATTATGGAGTCAAGTACATGTGGGCCAATTTCGAGGGTACGAGCCAGTGGGAGGTGAATGAAGGGTAACACCGCCTGCTGCCGTGATTTATCACGCCACGCCATGCCGCGCCGTACATACATACACCACCATGATGATACATGGTGGAGGAAAAGTGGGTAGGAGGCTTTCGCTCGTACTAATTGACGTCATCGATATTGGTATCCGTCGACGAGCAGATTACTCCGCCGTAAACAACTCTACCCCTCCTGAACGTCCTACCGGACGGGGAACCACCACCGCCACCACTTTACTACCACCACCACTGCGTAAACACCATCTAAGCCCTTTCCTTCCTACCCTCTCGCCTATTTATCCCTATCCCCTTCTCCACTACCGTTTACATCCACCACTGCTGATCCTTCCTCTCCCCTACTCCCTCTGTTTCGAGCACTTCAACTTGTTACCCCCTCCCCCAATCTCTTTGGTTCGGGTTCGGGTCTTCTCTAACCACCCTTCAGCCTCTCACTTTGCTGATACACGCGCTGATACGCCTACGAACAGGGGTGTCACGGTCTTTAACTCGCAAATGCTTCCCCTCCCCCCGTTCACTTTGCCGTATTAGATTCTAATAGGGGATGCGCGAACCGGGGATCATTCGTTTGCTAAACGACAAACCTCGTTCTCTCGCTCTGTCATCCGTTCGTTCGTTCGTTCGTTGCACTTTGCGAGCTGTTCAGTTGACCAGACGGCTAACTAAATCATGCGACGGATATCGTTGGCAATTTGAACAGAGATCCGTGTAATAGTCTTAATTGCTATCCCGGTTTCAATTCGAACGGAACTCGAATTACCGCATCGCACGTACGGATGGAATCTGGTTTAATCTCTTTGCGGTTACCGACACGCATGTATACGTTTACTCTTCCTTTTGTATTCAAGTATTGTTGACGATGACGTATCGCATAATGGCCACGCGTGTGTACATTGTATTACTCAGATATTTCTGTATTTGTGCAGCGTTTTGATATATACATGTACAATGATTATGAATTTATACTGAATAAGTATATATACGTTTTTAACACGTTGAACGCCACAGTGGCAACGGCCATACCTAACCAGACACGATATAATTTACCATTTTTTATGTAAATCGTAAAAAAAAATTTGATTACTCAGTCGTGTTCTTCTGTTCGTACATTATTGTTTCAGTACGAAGTTTGTTCAGAATTTTGCGACAATCAATAATTATGTAATTTAATTAAATTTGAAGCGTCGGTCATCGGTGACCGCCACGGTGTTCAACGTGTTAATTTTAATAAATTAATCTTCATCCCTGAAGAGGCTAATATAAAGGTGTTTCGTAGTTAATCAGGTCAGACAGTATCAATATGTTCTGTAGGTGAAAAGAAGAAAAGGTTGTAATACAATGCATGGTCATAAATACGCTATTAAACAGTTGTAAGAAAAATTTGAAGCTATGTTTTACCAATTGAAATCGTCGTAAGTCTAAACAAACAATTAATAATGTATTTATTAAAATGAAACAAGATTAAGGCGACATTGTGATAATAAGAAATTCTCTTTTCGTAATGAAACCCGACTAACAAGGATGCGTAACACTTTGACATGAAACAGTAAGAGCAATTAATGAAAGCTACACTTATCAAACTTACACACAAGTTTCTTAAACAAATCTGATAAATATTATCGAGCTATTTTCATTTATAGACATACGGTATATAATGTTCATCTTTTATTTCTCTTTGTAGAATAAATGGATACAGTTTGATCGTTTAATTTAGAAACACACAAGTTTCATATATTAAACAACATATTTAATAATAAATTTGCATATTATTAAGTCTAATGCATAAGTTTCACGCGTTTATAGGTTAAGGAATTGATTGAAAATCGATGATGTCCTTCCCCTTGCCCCATGAATTTTTTCAAACTTTGAAAATTTATGTGGGTGTCATCGATTCCCGTTGTCAACCTTTTTTTAAGATCACCGGGTGGGCGATACCAATCTGCAAAAATTAAAAAAATTCATAACTTTTGAATGGTTAAAAATTGATCAACAAGTCTTACATTAAAAAGTAGCAAAAACTCGGAATTTCCATAATTATGATGTACGATTTTTATAATTTACCATTGTTTTATACGATTTATAGCCAGGTTTTTCAATTTTCCCAACCTAAAAAAATGCACATACATCGTCATGGCAAAAGATAGTATCAACTGAGTTTGATAAAGAAGTATCTCAATTATACATTGTTTAATGCTCTTTCGGATGGTGTGTCACATGTTGGGGTAATTTATAGCGCAGGAGTTTTAGTACGTTGGATGCCACAGTGAAAACTGCCATGCCTGGTCAGACACATTACGATATCCTGTTTTAAATACAAATCACGAAGGAAAAAAGCATTTAACTACTTGACATTTGTTGAATATTTATCATTGTAATATCTCGTTTTGAATACAATTCATAAAGTAAAAACATTTGACTATTTAATGTTTATGAAACAGGTACCTATCATTATAATATTCTGTTTTTAGTACAAATCACAAAGGAAAGAAAATATTTAATACTTTCATTATACAATCTTTACCTTGTATTATTATTATGACATTCATTCTACTCAAAATTATATGAGAATTAGTAGTTATTTAACTAAATTTTGTTTGATTTGTAGTTTGTTTTCCATACTAAGTTTAGATTTTTTACCGGTTAGTCATGACAATTGTCTTCTTTTTAGTCGAATTTGTCCAGTTTTTGCAGTAATATATTGTTTCCATAGTAATTTTGAGTCCAGATGTAAACCTAAATACTTAACTGTCTTTGTTTGCGGAACTTCTGTATTGTTTAATTTTACTTTCGAAATTTGATTCTTCCTTAAGGTGAACGTAATGTCTTTACACTTGGTGGAATTTATCTTGACTTTCTGTTCGCATAGCCATTCTTCAAAGGCATACACTTAAATTCAGCATTAAAAAATACACAAATCGTACATTTAAACTTTTTTTCTAGGACCAATAGTTTTTGAGATATACCGTCAAATAGGTTTTTCGTCCCCAACTTCAAGGGCTGTTTGTACCCCTTCAATGTGGACAATTGTTGATAATGAAAAATACGCATCGAATATTTTTTCGAGTTCTATAACGTTTCAAAATTGCATCAAAATCGGCGTGTGTCAATTGGGTAATGTCCCTTGTGAGACTGCTTTACATATTGGATGTGGTTAAACGTGTAAGCACCCAAAGTCTAATGATAACTATCAAATTCAGGAGGCACGTTGCTGATTATTTTTTCGATATATCCTTTCCTCAGTCATAAACGCTTGTCCAATTTTTTCCGTGAGGCTCACGAGGAAAAGAAATGTGTTCACAGGGGCTGGTAGGGGCGAAGCTAAAAATCCGACTGATCAGATCGGGCTTCTATGAAGGGGACGAACTAATCCGGTAACACCCTCGAGTGTTTCCTTGATCAAATTTGATGAATGTATCTGTATCACTGTACACACGTATTAATATTCCCCTACCATAATTCATTCAGCCTTGCAGAGATCGGCAAGCTTAGGAAACAAAGGAGGACACGCATCGCAGATGTGATCAATAAGATTCGCCTCTGACTGTCCGACTCGTTTAATTGACTTTCGGGGAAGTCGAGCTTCTCGATGGAAAGTCGTTCGAGTGAATCGAATCACCTGCACAAAACCATTTTCATTCCATTAACACGTTCAGTCTTCACTCGGGACATGTATGAAAGCAGCCACAAAAGCACCTTGAAGCGAATAATCTGGAGACTATGGCATAGGCCAACTGAATAGCCCGATCAAGGTCATATGTTTACCTGCTAATTGACCTCCATCCTTTAAGGCAGCCTTTATTAACCTTTCTCATTCAATCGTATTCACTCTCATATTAAAAAAAGAAGATATATCATGAATGACAAAATGACCTTGAGAAGCCTAACTTGAGTATCTGTACAACAGTTTTATATCGTGCAACGCTTATTTATTATATTACAGTAATTTCAGTCAGAGAGACACCTGACAGTAACCCACTAGGTATTACAGTCCTTCCAAACACAATTTTCCTAAAAACATACTTCTGCAGAGTACTTTTAGCCTGAAGTCCACGGCACAAGTATATTTATTAATTGTTTATTTATGTTCGAAGAGTGTGTGAGTGAAAAGCAGCCTAACCCACATAAATTTGGAGGGAACTTGGGATATATATTTCTGAAAAGTTCCATCAATGATTTCTGCGATAGGAAGTACAGCTAAAGTACAAACATAGAATTCAAAATGTTGTAATAAAATATTCTAGTTAAAACAACTGACATATGACATACATGTAGAGGATGGAACGTGAAAGTGTTACAAGCTTCCTATCATGTAACCGGCTACAAAATTTTTATTTTTGTACAACTGTTCGATATTAAAGGCGGCATCATTTGATGAAGATAATTTTGTTCTAGATTGAGTTATTAGGGTCGTGTGAAGGATATCTTGATTTTTTTAATAGATAGTATATACTATTTGTTATTATTATATACATATACTCTGGACGAGTAACATGTTCACGCATATTCGAGGTCATGTCAAGGCCATAATAGAATACTCTGTAACTAAAACTTAATTTAATTGAGTAATTCTTTATTCCTATACTGAATCCATACTTTTCCCTTCGTGCGTTTATACAAAATGAGTATTTCATGAAGAAATATGTTTACAAAGAAAAAAACTGATACTTACGCCTATATAAATTTTCAGAAAATGTAGACAAAGTCAGAGTCATAGTTATGCCAATGATTCTGGCTAAAAAATGTAACACAATGTAAAATCAACAGTGTTTACATCCGCATTTATTAGACATTAAACTTCAAATAGCCATAATTCAGCTTAGAATCATCCTTTTGCTTTAAACGAAAACTAATTTAGTAAGCTAGTTTTTCTTATTTCCTAACAAGCATTTCTGACATGTTATTTACGTTGCTGATTGTCAATTATTCTTGAATATACTAAACATTTTATGTAACCTGGTTGTCTTGTAAAATCAGTGTTTACATAGATCCATCATGACTATCTACTTGTTAACAAACCTTTTTATCGTGCAAGTAAGCCACACGTAACATTACAAAGTATTTATACTTAGTTATCCTTACAAAATAAAATTTATTATCTTGGACGCGGATAATTTTTAGGCACATGTTCATTAAGATTTTTTAATTTTTATTTAATAAATTATAGTCTGTACAGTTTAAACCTGTAATTCAGCAACACCCTATAAGCAGTAAAGATGGATTCATAGGCCGAAAAATACACTGTGCAATATTGAAAAACCACCATTACAAAAATCGTTTGCACTTTACAGTAATCGCCAAATTTTCAGTTCTATAAATCTCAGGAGGAAGCGACACTGGAAGGAATTCAAGAGAGGAAAACTTTAAAACATAAAAAATACATAATGTAGAGAAAATGTTCCATAAATACACGTCAATACTTCATCCATGTTAAATGAATCTTAGTACTTCATTTATGATCACTGTTTTCATATATCATTTTTTATGAATTTTAGTGTGTAGCTTCAGCCATTAACACGTTGAACGCCACAGTAGAAACTGTCATACCTAGTCGGACGCAGGAAAATGTACTCTTTTAAATATAAATCGCGAAGGACAGAAATATTTTATTATTTAAACGTGTAGTAATTACCTTGTATTATATTTTATAATATTAATGTTTTTCAACATTTTATAAAACTTACTAATTATTTACAATATTGACATGTATTTATGAAGCATTCTGCATAACGCACGACATATTTGTAGTTGTGTTCCCTGGTCCATTATGGATATTCGTTCGTGAGCGAAATCAAGACATAAGGAGTTCTAGAAAAAAAAGGTGAATTCCAAAGGGTTTTTTAGCGTTGTAAGAGAGAGGGAGGGTCGTAAAATTTGCTCCCGCGAAATTTGATTCCGAAATAAAAATAGAATATCGGGGATAACGCGAATCGGTGAAGCCATTTGATCTTCGAGTGAGGCCAAATGGTTGGTTGGGGGGTGAACGGGGGAAACATATCGATATGGGGAAACGGCACGAGAACGGAATACAGAGGAACGCATTATCGCCAGCAGCCAACTACCCTCTGCCATTCTCGCGGATCGCATTACTTATTATTTGAAGAAACATTCTGTTCCAAGCACTTTGTAATATTACGAGAAATTACTTTTTGGCCCGATTGATTTCGAAAATTATGATCGCGCGGCAGGGATTATGCTTCAGCCTTCGACCGCGTCGAATATAGTGACGGATGACACGTTAAGCACATATCTGGACTCACGATATTCCATGACCAGAATGGAAAACAAATAAAAGGAACGCTGTGGTAAGGCTACTCGGGATTCGAGTCAAAAATTATATACTGATTTATTATCAATATTTATCGACTATTATCATCCGTGAATTCAAGCTAATATACGCAAGTTCATGCCTATTTCATGCAAAATTATTGATATTTGCCCCTACATACAACGAAATCGGACTCTTCATTTATTTACTTGTCGAATCAAGCTAATATACACAAGTTCATGCGTGTTTTATGCAAAATCGGTGATATTTCCACCTACACACAACGAAATTGGATTCTTCATTTATTTGATGATATTGAGTAGGCTGTGATAAGGCTACTCGGGGCACGAGTCCAAAATTCTGAATTGCTTTATTATCAATATTTATTAACTATTATTATCCGTCGATTCAAGCTAATATACGCAAATTCATGGCTACTTCATGCAAAATCGTTGATATTTGCTCCTATAAACAACGAAATCGGATTCTTCATTTATTTATTTGTCGAATTAGGCTAATGTACGCAAGTTCATGCGTATTTCATGCAATATCGCTGATATTTTTTCGAAGATACCTCGAAGTGAATGCATTAATTTATTTAGGTGTTAAATCAAGCTAATATATGCAAGATCATGCGTGTTTTATGCAATATCGCAGGTATTCATACCAAGATTCCTCGAAACAGGAGCATTCACTTATTTATCCGTCGATTCAATCTAACATATGCAAGTTCATGCATATATTATCCCATGCATGTATAATCATGGTGTGTTTCACAGTTCTCAACTTCTAGATGAATTCAATATAAAAAAAGATAATGAATTTCTGAAGACTCATGATCTCAAAATTTAATGTATATATTTCATAGATACAATGGAGCTCTTAAACCACTCCACCTAAATAATTTAGATGTTCTTAGTAGATACATAAAAAAAGGTGGTACAGATGAAGAATGTTTTGTTTCAAGAAGGTCGTTTTGCAAGAAGATTATTTTCATTCTAATGAAGTAGATTGCAGGTCATCCAAATTTTTTTTAATGGAATTTTATATTTCTTTATTTATTTTATTAAACTATTTATTTAAAGAATATATCATATACTTTTACATTTTTTTAATAAACCAGCTGACATGTAAGTCTGTAAAAAATAATGGATAACCCAGTGATGATCAATGCTTATGTGTGCTTCATCAGGCTTGCAATTTAATAAAAACTATTTATGTATTTATTTAACCAACACATGCTCTATAATATTTATAAATTTATACAAAACACTTAAAATAACATTGTATAACTGTATTTTAATGACGTTTCAGTTTGTTAGAATTTTATATAGTTCTCTAACTGTTTTTATGATTGAAATTTTTTTTTTCGATTTATTTTTACAAGTAGAATCACCCCCTGTCCAGTTATACCACCGGTTCCGTATAACCCTGTATTGAACGACAATTAAAGGGTACAAGGAACTTTGTCTCTCGTTAAACGATGGAGCAAAAGTTTTGGTTTAACTTGGATCGTACATAAACGCGGTAGCTGATTATTTTCAGCGTGATTTCATTGAGTTTCTATTTCGTGCGATAATTACAAAGCAATACGTTTCGTTTCGTTAATGAAATGAAGGCTGAGAGAAATAATGATAGATAAAAGAAAACGTACTAAAGCGGAATAATAAGATACGAAAGCCGAAGAAGGGAAAAGTTAAAGTTGAGTGCAGGGGATGACAACATGAAAGCTATGTGAGAAATGTGACAGGGTGGAAAATCTGATTCGGAAGGGAAATCATGAAATAAGGGAACTATACGACCATAACAGCGTACAAATAGCGATAAGCAAAGCGGAAACTATTAGCGATTAAGTGTACACCCATAAAAGTAATAGCTGTTCTGTGAGTGTATGTATTTTTAAAAAAAATACATAAACTTCTTTGATAGATAAATAAAAAAATTTTACATGCTCGTTAAACATTTCCCGTGATCGCTTTTTGTACGAATTTACGTGCTCGGAAAATAAATCAAACAAATTATTGCCATTATAAATTTGATTTTACTGTTGGTAAAGTTGTTATAACCTTCGAAATATTTCTGCACGTATATACACACACCCAGTGTACATGTTCAAATTGGCCGAAATGAAAAATAAACACAATATAATAATGGGACGAAACATTCGTAAATCGACGAGACTTGTTTCTCGGTATTAAATTCACGAACACTGGAATCCACGAGAACAAATGTCAGACATATTTCCCCATTTGGAACTATTTTCATCTCGTAAAAGCTTTTCGAGGCGTTGACCAGAAGCGAGTGTCCTTTCTCGCGACAAAAAATAGTGATCTCAAGAGGACGACTGAACGTTTTTATATTTTCGAAAATTCAAAGACACAGCAGAGAAATCACGGTTCTGTGGCAACATTACAAAATATATTTGTAATAATTTTAATATTTCCGCAATTTCCTAAATTAATGCTTTTAATTTCTTATTGGTGTAGAATATTTAGTTTTAACAATTTTACAACATCTAAATACTTTATACTGCTTTGTCCAATCTGCTTGCGACAGTATCAATAGATTAGGTTTATTAAATAATATAATTTATATATTCGAGAATCAATGTTATAATGATAAAAATTTTTAAATTGTCACCTATAAAATTTATTAATTTGATAACAGACAATTAAGAATTGTTCTGTAGAAATACTATTTATATTAATATTCACTTATTTAATAAATTCTATAATTATTCCTTTTTGATTTATAATAATAAATAGAGCAATGTTAAATAATTGTAGATATATAGTAATTTTATTACTTTTATGAAGTTTTATCAGAACGATAATTAAGTAATAGGAACGACGGAAAGTCAGTCATAGATCTGGATAAATTTTCCAGATAGATTTTCTCGATAGCAGAACATTAAACAGGAAAAAATTTTCTGCATTTTCGATTTGTTTCTTTTTCATGTACAATTAAGGGAGTGAATGTCATAGTGATTCAAGTCAAGTTTATTAAGACATTGACTTGCGTGCATAGATTCACTCTATACATATCGGTTCATTGAAAGAAAATGAACAGACTTTAAATATAATAAGACCTCACAGCAATGTTCAAAGTGTTACGATCATTAAGATGTGACCATGAAATTTATTACAATCAGTTTAATAGGACCTTTTGTTTCTCAAACTGAGAAGTAGATGACTTCCACCACTATGACTTCTACCCCCTCAATTGCTTCATGCTTGATGGAATATTTCTGTTTCATTAAATAATTCTTGAAAATACTCGAAACTACATTGGATATTTAAATACATTTAAACGTTCGCTCGAGACCGTTTGATTCGGTCGATTTCCATTATAGAGATTTATTGGTCAACCAAATCCACCACAATTGTGGGATAAATCTATCGATAGGTGGATCAATGAGGCCTTAATAAGATATATTAGCAAATGAGACTGTTTATATCGATGATTGCCTATGTAGAAAGCTTTCGAAGTAAACATTGTCATTGAAATAAAAGAAAAAGAGTAGGACGTCTGTTATCAGTTCTAACATTGGGAAACAGAAAAGCATTTCGTGCAATAGACCAAGAAATTGCTGCCTTTCAATTTTATACAAGATGCAAAAGAATCAAATCAATACTCATTCAACAATGTTTCCATATTTCATATACAATTTCAAAAAGTTGAAGCTGATGGATCTCAAATCTACTTACATTTTTCCTGTGATTTATATCAGTGACAAAATTAAAAAAATGATGATTATTCATGTAAAAATAAATCGAAAATATTGCGCTTCGGTACAAGAAGTATGACTATAAAGAAATCAAAACTGGAATGTACAATAAAATTCTTTTGTTTAACCTTCGTTTTCGAGAAAATTAAATTTGAAAATTCTCCGTGCTTAAATTCATGTACTGACACTGATTATATTTAATTTTTTACCATACTACTTCATTATTATTGCATTATTGGATCTACAAAATTGATTTTGTATGATGCTGCGCTCAAAGTCAGCATCATAAAAGCCCTCGAGCAATTAAGCTGCAGAGCACCTTATCGTTAGTGTATGATTTTCTTATCTGATAACAGTAACGGCAGTTTCAATAATTGGTACATTAATGTAAATTCTAATTATGAAAATAGTTAACAAATGTGTTTTCACATCTACACATTTAGTATAACGTATTCAATGTTTAGCAATAAAAAAAATAATTCAAAGAGAGATTTATTGAATCAAGGTATAGTCAAGTATGTGCGTAACCAACAATTTTTAAGTGTAATTTTCTTAGAAACAAAACCTCAAACAAAAAACTTTTGTTTTATCTTTTTGATATGTTTCTTCATGTAAAATTAGCCCCTAGTCGATTATACTTGTTCCGACACACTCTACAAAATAAATTTTTTGGCTGATGCTTCGTTTCAAAAATAGTTGATTTTAAACACGACAGACTGTAACACATTATTTATTTTTGTCTTCGTGAGTTAAAAATTGCTGAAAGTGTTAACTGATAAAACCTATTAATGTGTTTTTATCGTATAATGTCTGAAATATTCTGACGACGTCGAAAATACTTAAATGCACACCAGAAACATGATTTATAATTCGAATAATATTAAAAGCTAACAGGAAAAAGTACCCGAGCCGTCATTGTAAAAATCATACAAAAATATCGGAAAATGTAATAATTGTTAAAAAGAGTTACTAATAGATATTTAATAGAATTTAATTTCATTCAGAATAACATCAACTGAATGAGAAATGATTTGCAATAATCAGTTATTTTCACGAATAATTAGTTATTTTCGACGAATTATTCTTTGCATCGCTAGAATACAATTTTATATCAAATCAAGTATTATTTTAGGAAAAAAATAATATCGTATTTCAAACAATTATTTATTTCCTACGGTATTCATAATTTGGTATTCAAGTAAATAGTGTCTGTCTCTGATACTGTATTCAAAATGTTGACTACCACAGTGGATTCGAAAAAAACGTCCACCACAGACCATGTTTTATTTTTATCAATTATCTGTATTACACATGTGTGACGTCGAGCTCTCAAAACAGAATCGACGCGTCACACATACGTGACGCTGGTAGCGAACGTGTTAAAACAGGATATTATAATGTGTCTGACTAGCAACGGCAGTTTTTCCCCTTTACCAGTCAAACACATACTCATTTCAAACCGATCAAGTTAATAATGCCAGAATATAAACAAAGAAATCGAATTTTACGGGACGTATTTTGTAATGTATTCGAAAGGGACGTTAAGCAAAAATCCTCGGAGTTTTCGTCGAAACGAGGAAGAATGAAATTCAGCGGACGACGTGTATGTGGAAAAGCGTAATGTTTAATGATGCGTGGAAAGTCATGTGTGTGACACTCACTTGGACGTCTTCTGCATCATTGAGCTTGCTTATCATTCAAATGGTAACCGTCTCATTGACACGTCGATAAATTTTTAAGGTCGGTGGCGCGTTCGCGTGCATGGAAAACGGAATCGAACAAAATTTCACTTCAACGGTGCTTGCATATGAGGGGGTGAAAGTCATAGTGGTGTAAGTAAAGTTTTTTTAAGATATTGACTTGCGTGCATAGATACAATCTATACGTGTCTGTTGATTGAAAGAAAAAGTTGTTCCATCTACTTGTGTTAAGACCTCATAGCAATATTCAATGCGTTACGATCATTAACATGTGACCGTGGAGTTTATTACAATCAGTTTAATAAAGTCTTTTGTGTCTCAAAATGAGGATCAGATGACTTACACCAGTATGATTTTTACCCCCTCATATGAAGATGGCTTTTTAATTTACATCATCAAAGCAGTCGTTCTAATTGTAAGATTTTTTCTACAGCACTGAATGGTTAATTACGATATTGACATTCAACTTTACTTATTTATATCAAATCGCTCTCCACACGATTTCTAACATCGTTTATTATTCAAAAGTTTTGACCTTCTATTCCATGTGTTAACTCAACTGACAAAGGTAGTAAACTGAACAAAATTCAAATCTGATTATTGACTATAACTGACTGTTGGTATGTGGATTATTTTTGTTTATTTTGACAGTACAGATGTAGGAATGAAGCAAGTATGAGCATGAGTATGAACATATGAATATAATAATAATAATTGTTTATTGAACCTTAATGGTATTTAAATACACTTAAGTATGTACGTTCGGAACCTTAACGCTCGCCATTCATGCTTAACACTAACATGTACTTCCATATAGTATTTAGACTGTAATTGTAATAATAATCTTAAAATTAAAATACTGGAAAAAATATATATAATACAAAAAAAACAGTAACAATAACACTTATTGTTAGTGTATTGTGCTCGACACTTAAGTTTTATGCAAATGACATTGTTCTTACATAATATTTTTAACTAATTGTATAGTATATGCATAATGCGTTTATGTTTGTACTTGCTGGGATATCATAAATTATCTGTGATACCTCTTCGTGACTGTGATGTTTTATACGATTAAAATACTTGCAGGTAGTTCTTTTAATGTAATCTCGGACAAATTCAATTTTCAAATCATTATGAGCATATGAATATAAGTATGAGCGTATAAATATGTATGTAAGTCAGAGGTAGCCATGCGGAGCGAGGCCTGGCTCCGGCCTACCCCCACTCTGCGCCCATTCCCCTCACGTAGATTATGATCTGGGTACAATGTTGAGAACGTCGGTAAGTACGATTCTCAAGAAACAATCACGTAATAAACATAATTGTTATTTATATATGACATCAGTTTTATCCACAGATTACATTTCTGCTTTAATGTACCTCATTTGCCATATAGAAACTCAGCTGACAACATATATACTTACTTATTCGGATCTGTTTGATAATTAAAATAATCATATATAATATATATAAAATAATTATTCTTATTACGTGACTGTTTCTTGAGAAATCGTATTTACCAACGTGCTCGACGTGTTACCCAGACAACAACTTACGAGAGGGGAATGGACGCAGAGGGGGGGCAGGCCGGAGCCAGGCCCTGCTCCGGATGGCCATCTCTGATGTAAGCGTATGGGTACACGAGTGTATTAGTTTTCTAAAAAAAACGAAGTTTCATACGAATAAGTTCATTCTACATTTTCGACTTATTTTCCCATGAGGAGACTTCTCCTTTTCGGTTGCACTGCGATTACTGGGACACCCCGTGCGTGACCGCATCATACACGCTTGAGAAACGTCGTTTTGGTCGCCACGTTTAATCGCAGAGTCACGATTGCAAATTTTCTCTCTCGTTTGCGATCATGTATCAAGATGTGAGTCACGCTTGTAATCTTTCGCATAGTAAATTATCCACCGGTATCAACCAGATCAGATACTACCGGTATTATCTGTCACGGGAGTGTGAAGAGCAATGAAAGAGAGACAGACGGGGAGAACATATCCATAAGGGACGGGGACAACGGAAGGAAGATAGAAAAGGAGAGAAAGTTGAAAAGAAGAGAGAATGAACGAGTGTGCCCGAGCGAGAGAGGGTGGTTGTTACTCCACCCCGCTTTGTAAGGGCTTTGCGCAGTTATAAATGCGGTTTTGTATCTAGCTTTACAGGACAAAGTAATGGGCTTAGATAATCCTGATTTAATAAATCGAACAGTTGCGAGGCGACGCCCGGGATGGCGTTTACAACGCGTGCGTGACTAACGCGTTTCAAAAACAAGATGAATGACTCGCTGGAAGATTTTCCTCTGCATTTACATTTCACCACTGTATAGGGTGGTCCGTTGTTGTCGGTGCTGCCGAAAACGAGGCGACACTTTATGAAAAATCAAGTCACATGTACGTGTCTACACTACTGCATGCGTTGAAGAGTTGCACGTTCCCTGAAGAAGTATCAGATGTGCAAGGTGGAGGTGAATTTAAAAAAAAGGATTGTTCAAGAGTTGAAGTGAAAATCGGTTTAACATTTGAAAATTCACGAAAGCCTTTGTGTGCTAATTTCTATACTAATAAATCTTCAGTGAACGTAACTGCCTCCACACATGTGTGTACATATATTTAAAAAATTCATACTGGCTTGATGTTCGTGATATTTATAAACAGAAATAAGTAAGATATTATCGATGAACAAAATATGTTGCATTAATTTCCAGACAAATGCTTCCGTGCACTCGATGAATTTTCAAAATTTTTTTTCTTGAAACTAAGATCGTATATATACAAAATTTTATTTCACACCTTCTGTTTTTTTTATTTATATTTTATACGCAGTGTTTCGTGACTCTCGAAATCGACTTTTTGGAAAGTGAATGTTCGTAGGATATGTTGTCATGAAATTTTTGTTTATTCACGAATACTACGTCATTATTCAATTAATTTCACTTCACTTTATTGATTTTTAGTCCATTTACGTACGTATGTATGTTTTAGCATTTTTCATCGTTTTCACTATCCATTCTTCTTTCTCTATCAATATTGTATATATTAATTTTATTAGTAATATTTTAGACATTCATTGCTGTTACTTATTGTCACTAGCAGCTATACAGTGTGTCAAGAAAAATATTATTCAAGCATGCAGGGAAAATAACATTCAACGGAATGAACAGATGACGGCTGTAAACAATTTTATGTTAAAAAATTCTTTGAAAAATTGTTTACAAATATATTCACAATATATTGGGGTTTCAACCTATATTTGCTAAAAACTGTTTATTCAGTTTGTTCCACAGCATTTACCTTATAAGCTCTGAATACTTTTTTGACACAATGTTTAATGTAGTGTGCAATAAAGCAGTAATTGTCATATAAATAGGCTATAGCTTCAGGATGAGCATAAAATATCTTGTTATCGATATCGTTGTATAATACAATTAATAATTTACGTAATATTTTATAAGTATTATCTTCGATACAGCGAGTAGGTCGTTTCAGTTTGATAAGTAGCGATAACAAGCATACTGAAACAGTCTGCTTATTTTAAAATGAAAAAACAAATTTGTAAAGACGGAAATTCAATGTAGTTATAGTCTGAACGGAATATTTTGAATAAATTAATAATGTAAATCGGAGCACATTCAGTTGAGAAATATAACGTCAGTTCCTGTGAAATTGTTTAATTAATTGACTGTTCTCTAATGTTAGTGTTCAATTTCAGGCTATACGCGTGAAGTGAACAGATTTTAATGGGTTATTATCGGTTACTTGCGTCACGTTTTGGTTCCGTTACGGTCTATTAAATTAGAGGTAATTCTTGGTTAAACAGTGTGCCGCCATAATATTATCCGAAAATCAATTCTTACATTATAATAGGATCATTCTCCTGTACCAGCAAATCGAAATTCACTGATCGAACGGATGACATTCTTTTAATACGACACGGCTACTATGAATAATAATAGAAAAAAAATATAAACTAACAAAAACAAATATATGTGTTCTGTACAATAAGGATGTTATATAAATGGCGATATGGAAAACTACAGAAGTCTACTTAATAATTAAATAGCAAGTGATCGTTAATAACCATGAATTTGACGCAACTGAAAATAAACTCAATAATAATAATAACGCATTATAAAGGCTGTACAATACCATTTGGGTGCTTAATGCGTAAAGTTCGCACGATCGTCGGCTGTAACGTCTAAAATCGTTAAAATCGCGCGATCGAGCAGCGTTTTTATTGACATCGTCCGGTGGATCCCTGCGAAAGAAACCGACGAAAAAAGGATTCACGGGAATAAAAACGCGCAGGGCCCGTTTTAGAACGGGAGATCGACATTTTATCGTCGACCTGGTACAGTCAATCTCTCCAGATTCTCTGCTCTCCTTTCTCTCCGTTATCTTAATTTCTCGAGTGTTTTAATTTTCATCCGAACAGCTATTAACTTTTACGGTTGGCCGTTTACTTTTTAATTCGTTTACACCGCCTCACGCCGCCTCCTCCACCGCCCACCCCCTCCCGTCCCTGAACGCGCTTATATCTTTAATTTAAGCTCTCGACTTGGCGGCCATTGAACAAGCTTGCGGATTGGCGAGAAAAGGGGGGTGGTTTGCAGGGGTGGAGTTTAGCGGGGTCACGCGGCGCCTGGCATGGGCTAGAGGGTGGTTTTGTGGGTGCAATCGCCTACCCTGAAGTCCCGCGCTCCCCTGACGCCCGTTACGTTAATTAAATACATTGTTGTGGGGACACAGACTCCTACTGCGTATTTCCAGGTTTATAGATGTACAGGGGGCAACCTTAAGACGCCTGCCCTTTTCCGTCAACGTGCAGCTTCTATTGTTCGTGAACACTCGGTGTACAGGATATCCGGTAAATCGTGGTGAAATCCGGTGTGGAGGACTCTATATAAAAAAACAAGTCAATAACGTAGAATATATTTTGTTGATTACTTGCATCGTTTCTTGGAAACACGGTTTTTAAACTACTTTACGTTTGTATAAATATTATGCATGGTGCGGTCGACATGGGAGTGTAATCAAGAGATGGGTACTTGCTGATGTAAAAATAAATCGAAAGGGTAGAGTAACATTTTGCCGTAAGAGGGTTTGGTTTCGAGAAAATCGATTTTCAAGTCTGCTGGGTACGTGTGCGGTTAAATAATGAGATATCGTAGTAATGCCTTCACTGATTTCAATGAAATATTTTTTTTTATGAATCTAGAGGAAAAACGAGTGAGCATGTGTTGCAATGTTTTTGCCTATGCGTATCATTTACAAAGGTATTTAACATGAACAATTAGTATGCGCATTGTATGCATAGTACGGATCGAAACTCGAAGCATTATCAAAAAAGGTTGATTTTATATCTGAAAATAAAATCGAAATCACAAAATACATTTTCTTTGTTTCCGAAAAATAATAAGTTTAAAAATTCATGAAGTACGCGGACACTTAAATGAGCAACAGAATATATTGGGTCACGTATTTCAGTTTAAAATCAATTAAGTATTAATCTTGGTAATGAACAAGATTTGCTGCCTCAACATCTACAGAAAGGAAATTCTTTATGCTGCTCTTTATTCGATTATACACTGCAGGCGAGAAGTTTCCGACAACTTCAATACTTGTAACGAACATGTGAATTAATCAAAATGAGGAATTGAATCGTCACGGTTTTATATTTCTGGTGGGACATCAATACATTTTATTAAAAACAAAATAACTAAATTTTCCTGTGAGCGTTTATAATATAACATAATAATTAAAAAGATAGTATTAAATAGCCCACTCATCGAAGAAAGAGCCCCTTGTTCGATTCGCTGTTTTTATTAATCAAGGCTTCCTTTCAATTCATTTTTGTATTATTGTCGAAGAGACATTATTCAAAGCATTTTATAAAATATTCCAGAGCTCTTATTTTGATTGCGAGCAATACTGTTTGGCGTTCTTGGCTTAATGAGAATTACACCCCCGTCTTTAAGTATTAGGACACTTACGAAAAATTAAGTAAAGCTGAATTATTATTAGTTAATTACTAAAATCTTTAAAAGTTATTATGTAATTTGATACCTTAGACCAGCGATTTTTAACCTCTTTTTATAATTACTAAAATTCTACGGCACACCAAAAAATATAGTATATTTTTTCGCCGATCTGACAAAAAGTATACATTTTTCACTGATTTACAAAAAGTTTCTCCATCATTGGTACATGATGGTTACTTATAATCATTGCAGCCACACCATACTTAGCTAAAAAATCTTGGCCACACCTGTGGACCTCTCCAGGCACACCGGTTGAAAATCGCTGCCTTAGACTATAAAGAATTAAAATTTTTAAGAATTATTATGTAATTTGATACCTTAAACTATAAAGAATTCGTACATTCAATATTACAACAGAGTTCTAGGAGTCATTGCTTTCTTGATTGTTCTACCGTTCTGAGCGCACCCCGTATAAATATGTATGCACTTTTAAGATATTTCTTACGTAAAACCTTAGTATTCATTTATATGACTAAATGTAAATATTACAAGTAAACAGCGTTATTAGTGACAGATGAAATCAATCAAATATTTTTCATAACTACTTTTCATTATTAATATACAGGGTGTCCCACCTAATTTGAGCATCTTAAATATCACGCCTATTTTAAGTGATAGGGACCAATGTCAGAGGAAAACATAATTTTGTTCGAAGGGGCAAATATTGTGATGAATAAAAAATTTTTCTCAGAGTCATACTTTTCGAGATTTCAAGGTCATCGATGTTTTTGAAATGAGATTACATATTTTTGTCATCGTGGCGTAACAGTCAATGTTAAAACCTATTCAATGATATATTATACCATGACTTACACGTGACCTTGAATACGAAAAATCCCAAAATGAATGGGAACAGATGCAACTAATGAAATAACTACGATAGAGAGATTAATAAAGAAAATTTATTTTAACAAACGCTTACAATGTTGCCCATCAACTTTGATGCATTTTTGTAGATGATAAATGAACTATTCTTTGGCTCTCCTGGTAGTGTATAATTAGGTATAATTCATGAGGAGCGCTTTTAGTGAAAACGAAACAGAAAGAGCACAATATATGATGTATTAGATATACAGTATGTTGTAAAATTGGTGGACTTAATGGAGGATTATTTTGTTTCAGGTGTGGTTCCAAAATAGGAGAACAAAATGGCGGAAAAAGCACGCGGCCGAGATGGCGACGGCAAAGAGACGGCAAGAAGAGGTTGAGGGTGTTGTTGCAGAAGGTGAGGATGGGTGCAGCGACGCTGAAGCCGATGGAAACAGCGAGACTGCTGCTAAAAGACTCAGAAGGGAACTCGAGCAACAATACAGGCATTAAGATGTATAAAAATAACGAATCGATGTGATGAACAAAAGACATTCATTAGGTAGATACACCTACGAAGAAATTGATGAAGAAAAACAAATGTGTGCTGAGAACAATTTCACTGAGTGAAGTGATATGACGAGAGAATTTTTGTTTTCTCTACGATTTTTAGTATTTTATTTTCGGATACGTATAATACTCAACAAATGAAGGAAAAAAGTTTCTGTAAACAGGGGTCGAGAAGCCAATAGTACACCAGTTTTGACAAAAAATTTGAAAACTTCATGGTGAAGAATTTTTTCTTTATATCTCGAAAACTACTGATTTTTGGACCACGTTTGTTCGAACTTTTGTTACTTAATTTGTTATACAGTACGCGTGCTCATAGAAAACAGTCAATTTTAGAACACCCCGTACACCGAAGCACATTTTACGATCAAGTCAAATTTTTTGTTACAACTGTTAAACGATTGACTCTTCGACCCACCTTTATTAAAATCTTTTTGTTCATTTTGTTGAATACGACACGTATCAAAAAGAACCGTCAGTATTAGAACACCCTGTATACGATCTGTGTATTTTTTAATGAGTCCTCGCCGACCTAACGTATTCAGTACGACTGACAGTATTCGTGCGAATAAGGATGCTTGAATTACAAGTGATTTCGCACAGCTTTAAATGAATCTTTTGCAAAATGCTCTGATAGAAGCAAACGAAACTCATGTTGACCGTGTCTTCGTATTTTTCCTTTAAAAACAGTCCCCGAATAATATTATTCACGCAACACCAGTGAGGCTAAGAATTGCGGCGAGACCTATATCACTATAAATATTCAAATAATTTGTGTTCAAACAAAAGATCGATGTTAAAATTTCAGCGAAATTACGTTGTGCTGTTAAAACACATTAATTTATGTTTACAACGCTGTGACACTTCAAAATATGTCATTCAATTTAATTCTGTCCAAAATTTATAATAATCATTAATGAACCATAGATCACGCTAAAAGAACACAATTTCGTTGATTAATTAATTATTCCCCTACGTGAAGAATACTTTTGATGGGCGGAAAATTTCTTTTACATCGTGCAAAAATGTACAAACTTAAGAGAAAATCGAATTCAGTATTTTTTATTTAGTAAATCAAAGAATTCCATTTGTCTACTCAGTCAGAATGAAGTGAATTTGAATTTATTAATATTTTTTGTACAGAATCTCTAGATATATTTTAATATAGGCCTCTTTAACATTAAAAGCCTTCGAACGACAAAAACTATGTTAATGAATTTTAGTAGCACAAAGGTCAAATGAGTATTTTCAAAATACACCTTCACGTGTATAATTTCTTTTCTTCAACGCGATTATTCATAGAAATTTTCCATGTTTATAGAAATCAATCAATATTTGTATATATATTTGTACCAAGATAATTCGTGTAACGAAGGAACGATTGTGCCATCTATCTCGACGTACATTAAATACTAATAAAACATTATGCGCGAATAAATTATGTGTATCAACTGTGCTATGACATTCAAAAACATCCAATGCATTATTTGCAGGATTTTAACATTAAAAAAGAAAAGTTGAATACGATATAAACTACGTTTCTAAACGAATTTTAAGGCAAGACAGCAGTTTCTTTTTTGTACTGTACGATCGTAATCGATAAAATAGTTCTGGCCTAATTGCAAATTTGGAAAAATCTTTCTCGATTATTAATTTCATCTACGAGTAATCTTAGGAAATCTAGTCATTCGTATCTTGTACGTATATCTTATGAAAATGTTATTTTAGATAATTTCCAACTTTTCAAAAAAGTGTATGAACTTATTTTTGAAGGTTTTCAAAGACGATCGGTTTGAATATAGAGCAACATTATTACGATTAATATATTGACTTTTAATGTTATGTTTGAAACATTAAATAATCGTAGCGACGTAAGATTTTTCAAAAATCACAATCATACGATCGATTATGGACTTGACTGTCGTCGAATTAACAAATGAAAATTTCATTCTTCATGTCACTATAAGGGAAATGAACATATCGCCATCGAAAGAAAAAAAAAATACGGTTTATTTTAAATTACAGAAGGAATTTATGTATCAGAATTATTTGCTCCATGAACACGACACGAAAGGAGAGCATCTTGCTTTAAAATTCAT
Source organism: Macropis europaea (assembly GCA_916610135.2). Taxonomy (NCBI): domain Eukaryota; kingdom Metazoa; phylum Arthropoda; class Insecta; order Hymenoptera; family Melittidae; genus Macropis; species Macropis europaea. The sequence goes on from OU744345.1 coordinate 26,314,047, forward strand.
CGCTTGGTTAATCCTGCAAGTAAGTAATTATGAAAGAAACGCCAGTAAGCTCATATTTAGTTAACAACAAATGTATAGTGAATGTATGCTAAATATCGAACGCTATTATTACGATTATAATAAATAAATGCGAAGCTGCGTAAAGGATGCTGAGTGGAATGAAGGGAAAACTCGAAATCATTGAAGGCAATGATTCCATTTCGCGTGTTTACGTCCCAGTGATTTATGCCAATGAACAAGCGGAACGTGGATTTTGTATATTCTGTAGATACGATAAACGTGAATGTGATATTTAACGTATTTAATAAGAATATGATATAGATACGTAAGACGAAGGCTCGAAAATGAGCTGCCAAATTTTCAGAGCGTCTCTCATTGCAAAAGCGCAAACAAAAACAACACTTTTTCTTAGTCGTAACAATATCTCGTTCGTGGCTGAGTTTTGCAAAAAAAAAAAAAGACGTCTAGATAAATTTTTATGTGGTGAATGTCGAGACTCGTGTCTGATATAAAAATTGCATATAAACGTATTTTGTATTGTACACACATAAATTTATAAAGTTATTACGTTTACCAGCCGCAAAACATTAATCATTTATTAAGAAAAAAAATGTAGAGTGTACTTTCAAAGTTTGGCAGTCTGATTTAGAATTATCGTATACAAGGTGGGCCGTAATCTGTGGTACGGTAAAAAAGGAGCTGATTCTTTATGTAGGGATTAAAATAAATAAAAATGTGAAATAAAATGTTGTCCCGCGATGTATCGTTTCCAATAAAATCGATTTGAAAAATTCAAAATGAAAGCTACTTCTATTTCCATCGGGTATTTATCAACATTAGTATTAATAATACAATTTTCGTTATCGGTTAATTTACTTTCATCTTTGTTAAATAAAGTAGAAACATTCAAAAATGGAAACACACGAGGATCTTCAATTCATGCAACGTCTTTAGCGAAGTTTTCGTTAAACGTAGTAAATGACGTGTAAAAATGGGTCTAATGATTTTGATCGCAACGATATTATTTTTCATAAACACTAACACAGGCAAAAGTAATGAATGAACATTTCTGCATACGAAAAATTGTTCTCTATGTTTTCAGTTGATTTTTTATACAAAGATCAACCCTTTTTTGGTTGTTCCATGAATTACAGGCCACCGTGTATACGCGTAGGTACCCTTATGAAGGTACAAGTGAAAATCGCAGAAATAGAAACGTAGAACTACACGTATAAATATTGTATAATCACCCATAAACGATTGGATACTGTATTCAAGAAAATTTTAAACTTCCCCCACCCCCATACCACATTTTCTGCGGCTACTTTTTCCTGTATATGCTGTTGGGTTTAATCGATATTTCCAAATAACGAGAAAGTGGCTGGTTCGCGCGTTCGATATCGATTAATCCCTACCAATATCGTTGAAAGCCATAGTGTAGCCAGTTATTCGAATATTCTACATTACTGTACAGTATTTAGATAATGCTGCTAAGCAAAAAAAGTAGGAGACAATCTGTATAAAATATTGTATAAACTATACATACGTGTTATCTATCGCTTGTGTATTATATTCTCAAATTGAATAAACGGAATACGTATTATGGTAATTATAAAATCATTCTGAGTACTTCTTTTTATTGCTATACATTTCACGAGACCGTTATACATCGTACGTAGTATGCCACGATGGATGAAGAACCGGTAATAGTTCCTTTTATTTATTTAATTATTTGCACGATACCATGCCCTATAATGTAAAAAACCAGTGATGACCACCGGAGCTGCGGCCTTCCCCACTTTAGGCTCATTCCCCTCATATAGGCTGTGATCTTTGACGACGATGCACCGAGGGATAACGAGAAGGGAACTGAAACGAGGGGAATAGACCTAAAGTGGGGGAAGGCCGCAGCTTCAGAAGCCATCACTGCATTAAACAGATCAGCAGGTGTCGTACCCTCACCCTGCGTCCCTTCCCCTCACGTAATAAGAAAGTAAACATGTAAACCCTAGATAAAACTGATGTCATATATGTATATGTATACATAAAAGAAATTATTCTTATTACTGCTTAACACTGTTTCTTGAGAAGCCGTACTTATCGACTATCACCGATGTTTTCGACGTCATACCAAGACCACAACCTACGTGGGGGGAATGGACCCAGAGTGGGGGTAGGCTGGAGCCCGGCCTTGCTCCGGATGGCCATCTCTGAATTAGGTGTTTCATATTTGGCACGTAATCACGATTGCTTCTCCACCCTCAACATATACAGGGTGTGTCCAAAATTATAGTACAATGGCAACAAATCAAATTGTTTGCTACGAGGTTTTGTTTTTGCGAAAATTTCTTTGAAATATCCGTTGAAGACGCGTGCACTTAATTGTTATTAATTACTTGTGGACTTCGGATCAGAGGAATATATACATTCGAAGAAGTAAAAATTGAAAACACGTTACCATTAATTTATAAATCTTTGATTCGATGCGCAGTTCTATGCAATACGAGGCAACGTTTTCAAAAATTTGTGAACTCACAAAATAACTGTTTTCATGATCGGAATTTGATCTATTAATTTTAATGATAACGAACCATCCCTTTGTCAATGTTATGGGAACGTGTAGATTAGTAATGTGTGGTTAATTAGTACACCTACTCGACGGATACTCAGAACGAATTTTCTTGGAAGCCAAATTTCGTATACGTAAAACTAGACTGCAGATGTTTATGCAAATATGCATTTTTAGAATTCAATACTTCTTACGTTAATGCAGTTATAGAAATAAAACTTTGAGGAAACTGTAGTTTGTTTTGTGAAAGTTTAAACGATATACCTTTTACTTTTTCACGGGTTTAAATGTGCGTCTTCCAGATATTTGGGTACGTTAAATTGCATAAACATCCGCAGTCCAGTAATAACAAATTTTATTGTTCATTTTCGGATAATTTTGGACACATTAAGTTTCATGTATCGTGGAAACCATATTGTTGATGGAAACTAGTGTGGCAGAACTAAGGAAACGTATAAAAAAGACGATGTGTTAAGAGAAATTAAGTAACATGTAGAACCTTCGAAATAGTACTTTTCTTAAACACTTTAGTACTTTAATGAAATTGGTACATGTCCGAAGCACGTAAAAAATCGAAACACGCGCGCCTTAATCAACTTGAACAGCTTGAAATGGAAAAGTAAAGAAGCATGCATACGAAAACTTTTGAAAAAATTCTTATGTCCTTACAATAAAATATTTCGTTTTGTTTTTCTAAAGTATAACACATGCATAAAGTGAAATTTTTTCGAAGTAGAAAATATTTTTGAGATGCTGTAATTACACTAGATCTATTTAAAAAAAAATGTTACATTTTTTAATTTTACACTCAAACAAATCTTGTTCGGATTACACCAAAATTCAAATTACAAGAGATTCATATAAATTCAACTTTTCATATGAATGTTACACAGGGTGTACCATCTAACTTTATCACTTGAAATATTTCCGTTGTAATTAAAATTTCGTAAAAATGTTTTTTAAAAAAGTTGCATAGTTTTGTGGAGGCCTGTGTATAGTAACAATAGTTTTATTCCGTTGTAAAGGGTTAATGAAATAAAGAGATCAACTCTGTTTTTTAAATGGAATGCCATGTTTTATTTACTTGTATATGATAGCTCGTTTGAAGACAAGTTCAACAACTTATAACACTAACGTAAGTCCTTCAAGGTCAGTGAAGGTCGTATAAACAAAGTTTTCTGTTTAACTTGCGGTGCCACTGCGAAGTAACATTCTGCTTAATCTCCGACTCTTGAAAATGCTTTACTTATTTATCAGCATGTTGCAGGTAAGTGTAACAGTTAACTATGTTTATGCCTTCGCTGACCTTGAAGTACCTAGTGTTATAAGTCGTTGAATTTGTCTTCAAGCTGGCTATCATATATAAATAAATAAAATATAGCATTTCATTTAAAAACACAAAGTTGACCTTCTTATCTCGTTAACTCCTTACAACGGAATGAAATTATTGTTACTGTATACTGGCCCTCGCAAAACTATACAACTTTTGTAGGAAACATTTTTACCAAATTTTAGTTACAACGGAAATATTTCAGGTGATAAAGTTGGTCTGTACACCCTGTATAAACAGTGTGAGCCACGGGAAATGTTTCAGTAAAACAATTTTGTTAGGTTTGAAAACAAAAAAAAGTGGTCCAAGGAATAAGTTGCGCTGTTTGAAGTACATGATAAATGTGTTGGTTACAACATATTTTTTTCAAGGTCATCTTCAGTCATTTTAACAGCGCATTACTCGATAATTGGTATCAAAGTGGTATCAAAAGGGAGTATTCGATACGCATCGATACTTTTGAGTATTTAATCTTTCGAACATTTCGTATGTTGATTTCTATCGAGTTTCTGCCTTTACCTTCTGCTAACAGTCTGCGTTTCGTTTAATTTATGTTCAGCCACAAAACTTAATTTAAAATATGTGATCAAACGACAATACTTCCTTCGAAACGTACGAATTTCAACAATGCTATTTCAGAATTTTTAACGATTAAGTTCAATGTGTGTGTAAGATACACACTGAATCTTTTGTGTAATGAATTAGACTCTGTGGTAGCCGTTTGATTTTTTGCAATTTTAGGGGTTTCAATAGTATTTGATTTCAGTTCAAAATCAAGATTTTTAAAATGACACGTAATTGTAAGAAAACAATCATTATTTTCGCTCGTCCTCTTATCGGTACTAACGCATACGTTAACAGTCTTCCATAGCTCTTCCGTTATTTTCCCTGTTTGTTCTTCATACTTTTGAAACAACAAATTCTTCAAAATTTCAGCACATGGTAGTTCATATTTTGGATCAAAATATTTAATTAATCCTCTGAAGCCCTTATCATTAACAATTGAAGATGGTTGTAAATGACTTCGTCTTCCTGTATATTATTAAACGATACAGGTGATTCTGCTTTAAATTTTAGGACTGCACATATACGGTGTTTCATCTATTATGACTTCATCGTACCAATCAAATTTAAAATTAATTGATCTATCTTCTGTTTTCTGCTGCCATTCTCAGTGTAAGGAACATAATACGTGTTCCCTATAGGCTCTTCTGACTGTTTATTAACATTATGCACTTTCAAATGTATCATTATATTGGGTTAAGTCATAAATAACTTCCGATACATAAAAAATATTATTCTTTCTAAAAAATCAAATGGTTTACCTAGACTATTAATTTGTATTCATATTAGAAGGTAATGATCCCTGAAATTTAAATATGATGCAGAAGCAGCGAAAAATTCATTCTAAATATATTAATGAATAAATTTAACAAGGCTAATCGAAACTTGTTTATGACTCAACCCAATACTTATAGTACATTTGCTAGATTTTAATCTTTTTTACATGTGCTACATTCTACATCTGCATCCTCACTAGTTTTGTAATAATTTCAAACCCATGATCTCTTCGGTGTTTTCAAAATTATCGACCGAAACATTTACAGAACAATATGTTTTATACGTGTGTATGCGATCGTCGAGATTTCGCGACATTTTAGCAGAAAATGAATTATTACTGCCTAATCAAGTTTTCTTAAAAATGGATCACTAGCATTGCGATAGTATCGATACTACGTATACTAATTTTGTTTGTAATCAACACGTATCAATACTTCCATAGAAGTTATCAAATGAGTAACGATTGTGTTTAATATTAATCATAAACTTGATACTGTTCGATACAAAATCACAGTTCTCGGACTGGTATCGATAGTATTGATTCAGTATCATTTCCATCGCCAACTGCAACCTTCAAATGATAGTGAACACATCATTTACTTCATCATTTGAACACATTAGTTAGTAAGAATTAGTAACAGTTGATTCAATAAGAAAGGAAGTAATTAAAAAAGAATTTTCTACAGAAAAATAGAATATTGTTCTTTACATATTTCAATAAATCGTTTCAGTCGTCTCGAAGAATTAAGTAATTCATACAATTAAGAATCCATTTAAATATAATACAAAAATATACGCCGGGGACTGTTTTAAGGGGATATTTGAACAAAACATATACACCGTGTATTTAAATAGGTAGTGACATCGTTATTATTAACGTAAGACAACATACTGTGGTATGTTTGAACATCTCTAACAATAAATAAGCTCGTAGGCCTTTTTTAAAGTAAATATTATTCTAAGTAATACATTAAGTAATAGTGAATAAAGTCATAGATGAAGTCATAATAGATGAACCACCGTACATGTGCAGTCATTATAAAATTTAAAGCCGAATCTATATCGTTTAATAATATACAGGAAGGTGAAGTCATTAGTCACAAATTAAGAAGACTATCCACGACGCTTTATTTTCGATCGTAGGGGTTTTCCGCGGCGAAAAGAGGCTATAGGACCTTTATTTCCCACCTAAACACTCAAGTTGCACACAGAAAACATTAATAAATTTATCACGAAACATAAGACACGATTCTAATAGCGTATCAGTTGTTATTACTGTATGTATTTTAAGCCGCATTAAGTAATGGAACTATTGGCGAATAGAATGGAAAATAATATACAGGATGTTTCATCTAACTCGACCACATCAAATTTCTCGTAAACTGTTCATTACATGAAGAAATTTTTCAAACAAAAGTTGTATGATGTCAAAGGGGACATATCTCAGTAATTACTGGTTTTTAAAGCCATGTACCTTAATAGTTTTTTACTCAGCGTTCAATATTCTTTCGAACTGCTGAGTCAACTATCACACATTAATAAGCTCAAGGTGACCTTCATGTCTCGATAAAAAAGCAAAATTACAAAAAACAAATTCCTACATTCTATGTCCCCTTTGATATCGTACAACTTTTGTTTGAAAACTGTTTTCATATGACAAATAGTGTACGAGTAATTTGAGGTGATCGAGTTAGATGAATCATCCTATATATTAAGTTCTGGTAACAGAAGAAAATCATACAAGGTGCACTATTTGAATATCTTTTAAAAAGAAGCATGGCAAATAATGGTCATTTGGGGTGCCACAAAAACAAGAAACAATCGTGTAGCATTTCTATATTTATAATTGGAAGTCAGGCAAACATAATTATTTATTTGAAACGCGATAGAAATGTTAGAACAAACGATTGCAGGGATGAAAATGCGACTGATAATTTTGAAGCATAAGCGTAGAAACATATTCACGTATCTTCCAAAACTATTGAAATTTAAATTAACCGTATATACAAATCATGTTACCTTCTCACAGTGAAACACTTATTGCCTCACAGAAAAGTAAATGTTTTTATGTGGCTGAGGTTTCTTCAAATGAATTGATGAAAAATAAGCCGACAGTAAATTGGACCATAAAATCATTTTGTCCGGACAAGGATCTATCTTTAACCCTTTTATTGCAGGCTATTTGTAAACGAGCCAAACACTGCGTGCGACCCAGTTGTAGTAGTACGTAGTGTGCCATTGCACCGAACGCCTATAGGCGTTGGTAGTATGTGCTGAACAACTTCGTCAAGCGCTTATAACAGTCAAAGGGTTAAAATAATTAAGGAGAAAATCTGCAAGTGGATCAATCGAAAATCGATATCGAACGAAACCTAAACATAATAAAATTGTTGCCATATGCGAGCAACAATCGACGTGTTCGTCCACCTAAATAAAGTTTTGATATAGAGTAAGGTTGGTATACAGGTTGTTCGACTTCAGTATATGCGCTTCATTACTTTTTAAACTATTGGACATAAAAAACATTATTTATATGAAAGTTACTTGGTTCGAAGTGATACATAGTATGGTATAAATAATTCTTTATTATTGTAATATATACAGGGTGTCCCAGCTTATCTGTTACAAGCTCATATTGCCTAACTTATTGAAGATAGAAAAAATGTTTTATATGGAAGGTGCACGGTATGAGGGGGCACATATTTTGACGAAGACGAATTTATTTTTACATTATTATTTTAAGAGATATGAAGGTCACGTTCACTGTTTTAAATGGAATCATTTGATTAGGCATTGCAGGAAGAATTCAACGAACTAAATAATGTGAACTTTTTATAAAGTAGTCCTCAGATATTGCAATTATAAATTCACAGCAGGGTCATGCTTAATCGTAGTACTTCAGAACCAGTTAATACAACGTTCATTATTTAGCACCTTGACTTAATATTGTAATATTAAAATGATTACAATAAAAATACAATAGGGTGTCATTAAGATAAAATGGACACAACTTTCATGTTTGCTGCAGGTTTTGCTCGAAATAAATCGAAATAAATTAAGGATGAGACATAAATGTCCTGCACGAACTTTTTCTTCCCAAATGGTAACCAAAATGGTCATTTTGTATCATCCACCTTTCAGTACTACTTTCAAATCCTGCGTATCATTAAAAACTTGTTTAATGAGCGGTTACATTCCGTCCTTTTTCTACGTTGATTGATATAAACGGTAATAAACGAATGACAACGTCGTCAGAATCATGCAGTTACATAAGATTTGTTAATGGCGCATTGGTATTGACAATCGCATGGCCACATTTTCAACTCGAACGTAATAAAGCCGTGCAAAGAAAGCAAAATCGGAGGGGTTACCATTTTCGTAACTGGTATCGATTTCAAATACGTACGCTGATTAATGGTTACGAGAGTTTTCGTGAGTCATAAAGTTAGCGTTCTTACGCTGGTTCGTCCACCCTCGCAACTGCAAAACGGAAATCCCGAGAGGCATCGACAGTGTAAATTTATCGTGGTGTTAAGCCGTTAATATTTGCTTTCGCAGGCTTTAAATCAATGGAAAATATTCTAATTGGAATATGAAAAAAGTTGGCACGGTCCGCCGTGACAGAGGGTGCCAATGCCAAACAGGGGAAGGGAGAAAAGTCTGTGCCGCATTACAGAATAGAATATAAATTGTCTTAACGAGAGTCGACGCGAGAAAAATGGTAAAAAGTTTCTCGATTCAGCCGTTCACACAGGAACAAGCTGTATTGGGACCATAGATTCCCTGACTTGCTAACTACAAAGCAACTTTACTAATTTCCCGAATCACTTGTGAACGCACCCCCCTGTGTCTCGTCCCATTAATTCGCACGATCCATTAACGTCTCGTGAATGTGATGTCGAGACACATTCGCAGAGCGTATGTGTATCACCAGTAGCTATTAAATTAATTTCACATCACCACGTGCATTTACTTCGATATTGTTGGAAACGTAGATTTTGTACGGAATTTTACTTAATCATTTATTTGTTTAATTCAACAGGAACGCTCCCTCTTGGGTCAGAATAACTTCCCTGATGTCACAAAAAATATTTTTCCGTACTTCCTACCTGCTAATTGTAAGTCCTGAATATCTTTTTTAACACTCTCTATATTTCTACGATTATTATAATACATGATTATTAATCAAGAATTTCTTCAACATGGAATTGTTTTCAGTTCGGATAATAATAATTTTTCTACCTGTGTTTGTTATACATTTTTTTTATTCAGTTTGTTGACTACTACTTATCATATAATTCATAGTGCATAGTGGAATATGAAAATCTCAAGGTCACCGTGAAATCTTCAGACGTATGAGCTGCATAAAAAGTTAAATTTTTGTATTATAAGGAATCCTTTAAAGGAGACGCGAAGGAAAGTTCCAACAACTGTTTTGTAACTTCAACAAATCAAAAGTTATTTCAGATGATAAATGTATTCTTTAATACTTCATGGTTTTTCCGAAATTTTGCATTTGACAATTCTATTGTTGACAATCGTACACTTCGTGGAAAAACCAGATACTAAAAGACGTACATTTGTTATAGCTTCTTAATTATTGAAATTTGTAAAACACAAATTTGTTTTAAAAAAGAACAAATCTACGATCCATCTTGGAAGGTACGTTTAAATATAAATATGTTCTTATGAATATAAATACAGCAAATACAAACGTTTATTATTTTAAATAAAAGGAATAGGTTAGATGTAATTCCTCTATTTTCCAGTGACATCATACTGAAGAGTTTCATAGTAGGTTAAAAATTAACATTATACTTCCAAATTGGAAAACCAGCCTTACTTGCAGGACATCTCAAAAAGTTATGCTGTACTCTTCCCAGTTTGAACTTGTATTTTGTAAAATATGGAAGCAGAATTGCAGATGAAATTTCAAGGTAGCAAGTGACACGTATCAAGATTAAAAAAGAAATTCGAGAAAGATCTGCGTACAAGTCATAGTTAAAAATGAATTAATAATTAGCCAATAAATTTGATATCGTTAATTACGAATGATTCACGCTTCTGTGTACATGCGTTATCGATACTTCCGTAGTTTTTAAAAACAAATATGTCAAGCTTAGTACAATAAACAATAGGGACGAACACACCCGGATAAAAATGTTCATAATGTACTAATTGAAGTTAATCAAAAATAAACTTTACATTACGGTAGTGCAACACGTACATTCACGTATTCATAAAAAATAAAGTATCACAGTGAGTGCAGCAAAACTTTCAACAGATCCATCTGCTTATTATATTAAATACAAAAAATAAGTAGAATTTTATGAAGAATATAAAGCAAGAAATCGTAATCGAAAATACGATATACAGGCGAAAGTAAAAGAAAAGCCATCGAACCTCCCTCGCCCGACGATTTCGATCAATCGATCGCCACCGTTTTCAGCTACCAATAATTTCTCTTGGGTAACCGGCTGACACGAAATCCCGGGTTTTACTTCGAACACCGCATTGATTAACTTATCTAATCTAATTTAAATGCGAACGGGGGAGGGCGGCTGTCCCGCTTCCACTTTCGCAAGGGATGAAGGCTGTGGTGTGGCCGATGGTGCAGAGACGAGGACTAGGGACATTAAGCGCGATAGCGAACGCCAGCAAAGGAACGAGACAAAGAGAAAAATGGGAATTCGAGAGAACGTAAGGGTGGAGTTCGAGAATCCTCTCTGGCCAGAGCGAGAAAGGGTCGAGTCTAGAGAGGAAGGAAAGAAGGACGCGGGACTAGAAAGTGGTTGCACGAGATAATGAGAGCGAGCGAGGGTGAAACAAAATGAAGCGATCTAGTATGGGCGGGTCGTAGAGGCAGTAATACGAACAAGGGTGTATACCGTGTTGAGTAAGGCGAGTCAGGGCATACAAACCGCTGTGTAACGTATCAAATCGAGTGCTGAATCCGGGATTAAATCGAAACAAGCGAACAGAGGGGTAAACGACACTCGTGGAACCTGCGAAGACGGCGAGATCCACGTACCTGCGATTTTCGCTAACGCAAACGTTCGTGACAATGGAATATATACTTTGACTGTTTCCTTTAATTATACTCCTCCTACGTAGGATGTCCCCTTATGAAATGTTATTAGCAGACTGCGGATGTTTATGCATTTTAGCATATCCAAGTATGTGAAACAGACTCATTTAGAGGAGTTAGTGAAATAAAAGATCTAATCTTGACAAGCTTCACAAGATGAGACCACTTTTTTCGTTGTCTAGCTTACTTATGTATATTGGAATACAAAAATATTTGAGAATAACAATATACAGGGCGTTCAAGAATGTCGGGGCCAAACTTATACTACGTATTAATGGGGCCAAGTACATGAAAAAAGTTCATATAAACTTATGTCCGAAAATGCTTTATTGAAATGTTATAAGCGTTCAAAGATTTACGGGAAAAATTGTTCTTACATCTCGTTATACAGAATCGCAGGCAAACACAAATACTTCTCATAATAATAATAATAATAATTCGTGAATTTCTTAATGAACAATTCTCTCAACGTTGGTCCGGTCGCGGCGGACCAATCAGTTGGCCTCCTGGATCACCAGATCTAACGCCTCTTGACTTCTATTTATGAGGTCACGCAAAACAGTTGGTTTATGAAAATATGATAGAAACAGAAGAAGAACATTAGAAATGTATTCAAAATTCATTTACTACTATTTCTAATACGGTAGGAACATTCGAAAGAGTTTGACAATTACTTCGACGAATGGAAGCCTGCATTCTTGCAGAAGGAAGAAATTTCGAACATTTATTATAACTGCCATAACAATTGATAAAAATCTTTGAACGCTTATAACTTTTCAATAAAGCATTTTCGGACACAAGTTTATATGAACATTTTTTCACCTATTCGACCTCATTAACACGTACTATGAGTTTGGCCCAGACCTTTTTGGACAGCTTGTATATTTGCATAAACATCCGCAATTTAGCTATTAGCTTAACCACGTATTCTGCAAGTGATTCTAGGCAAAAATGTTTTAACAAACGTGTGCCCTTCAGGTGAACCGTTTTTACGTGGATTTCTGTGTTTCCGGTGAGACGGAGATTTCGTATAAATTGATGGAATTTTGAATCAAGAAGGGTGACGAGAAATGCTATAGGAATGATCTGTAAACATTATTTGAAGGAAAAGAAAACAATAAAGCTTCAGCACATCCTGTTCTTGTACTTTTATGTCTATGCATACGTATGAATAAAAACATAGATATAAAATAAAATCAGAACGATTTTTTCGATACAAAATTTATGAGAACCCCGTTTTCTGCAGGGTGTAGTCAAACAATTGAGTGGTAGTGTATAATACTGAATGAAAGAAATATAAAATTTTCCGTAAACATTAGTCGACAATTCCGTGATGTAAAGAAAAATTTGAATGAACTCTTATGATGAAAAATTATATTTCGCATGTACGTTGTAAAACTGTAATAAACAAAAATATATTAAAACAAAAAATGGTATTAGAAAAAGTGTAACGTTATAATTGTAAATGAATTTCTTTTTATTTTATTCGTGATCTTTTTCTGTTATATCATATCTGTATAAAAAACATCCTGACACAGGATGTCACGAAATTAACAAGTGTATTATACATCTAAAAACAAACGAAAGTCCTAATAAACATGGGTCCACAAACTGTCTGCTTTTGAAATACAATCAGTTTCAATTGATATGATAAAGAGTGTACCATGAAATAATGAAATATTCATATTGTTAACATACTGTATTTATGAAAATCAATTTTGATATGTCCGAGTGATTGGAAGTACAGAAATTTTTACTGTAGTACAGAACGTTTCAAAAGTTGACTATGCCTAAAAAAACAAGCTGTTTGTGAAGCCATGGTGTGCATTAGGACATATTCCTTAGTTCTAAAACATAGACTTTTTTGTGGAATTATACTGTCGTATTACGGAATTATACACAAGATGTTTAGTTTAGTTAAGGCGTCATGATAAAGAAAGAAGCAAAGAATTTAGAAAACTAAAACTACGGTTCATCAGATAAAGTTAATGCATTTTCTATTCCATTAGAGTTATTTAACAATTTGTTCAGTTTTCCCCAAAACGCAAAGAAAGTCTTAGCCTTCCAATAATTCCTCCATTAATGAAATAAATAATTTTGAAGTATACCTTGTATTTTGTGTAATCTAATTGCGAAGTCCTATACACCATGCAAGCAAACATAATAACCGTCTATGATATCATTCGTATGAAAAAGCTGTATTGCCCTGTTAACTGTAATTACTATTAGTAATATGAGTATTAAGTTAATAGAGGGATATTAACCTGTTAATCGAAGAAGACGATTTAATACGTAGTTTGAAAATTCCTATGTGTTGGGCATGGACAGTTAAGTCGAGTTTATTCACTATTAGTTACAAATAATAGGGGCTTCCAGACAATAAATGATCCAGTTAACAGATACACACGAAGTAAACCCAGTTAACAACAGATATGCGATTTAATTCGTTTGAACAAACTGCCCATGAATACAAAACGAACAACATAATCTCTTTTATTACTTGACCAAAACCTTGTCAAAATGGCTAATTATCAGCCAGGGTGGTTCGGAACTCACCTAAAACTGTAGGTCCTTCAGCCATAGCGGTCGATGCTGAGTTGCACGCAAAGCAGAAATAGAAAAGGAAATAACCAAACCAACGAGTCTTCGCAAAATACTTGCAGCCGTCAAACTGTTAGGAAACGCTGTCTCCCATTTGGTATCGATCGGACCGCGCGTATGATTACTATTAAATAAAGAGAACGGCTGCGAGAATAGGATGCATTTATCGTCAGGTGACGTCATCGTGATGCACGAGTGGTTGAAATGATAAGTAATGATGTTAATAAATAGTGGAGTCTGCGTCGGCGCAAATAGGGAATCGCAGAATAGAGCAGAACCCCCTCGGTTCGTTGAATCAGGGGTCGCGCGTGAAAACGGGCGCGTGTGTACTGTAATCGTGGCGGGAAAGGGTGCCGTGAGTTATGAGTGCTCTATGATATCAATGCATCAATTTGACTAAACGAAGGATTAATTTAATAACAAGTCAGCAGATGAGTAGTCGGATGATAAATAGAGAAGGGAAGAATGGTAAACGGTATTATTTCGAGTGTAATCCAACTCCTGGTGTTCTCCTTTCTTTCTACCTCCGATTTACGCCTACATCCTGGTCTTCATTTCCAATCTTTCATGGAATAATTCAAGATTATCCTGGAAAATGGTTTCAGCGCCGGAAGATGTGTTATAATCGAAGACTACATGATGAAGATTATTTTTTTTTAATCTTCACGCTTTGTAATTTCTACTACGGATACGTCATGTAAATAACTCGATTGTAACTGTTGTAAATCTATTATAGCAGCCGTTCCATCCTATCCAACTCACCATTTAAGAGTACCAATCTTGCATGTTTTGCCATTTTTCTTAATTCTTAATCTATCAGTTACAAGAAGATGTGACGAGCCATACGAATGCTTTTGGAATTGGACTGGGTTTAAGTCCTAGTGGCTGATGACTAGACTGTGGATGTTTATGCAATTTAACATATCCAAATATCTGGAAAATACATAATTAAAACCGTAAAAAGAGAAAGTACATTTTTTAAATAGTTACAAAACAAAATATTATACAATTTTGTCAAAGTTTCGTCTCTACAACTGTATTAACATAAAAAATAGTGAACTCTAAAAATGTATATTCGCGTAAACATCCGCAGTCTACTGATAAGTATAATCAAATCGTAGAATATTACCGGTGTCTGACCAACCAGTCAGACACACGAAAATACCTTTTTATTAATATGTATCGCTGAATATATAAATACTTATTTATTTGATAATATACTTCTTATTTTGTACTGTCATTCTAACATAGATGTAACTCAAAATTTCGTTGCGGTAATCACTTATTTGACGAAATTAAAATTGATACGTGGGTCGCCGGTGGTTCACGTGGCGCTCAACGTGTTAAATGTTACAATTTCAAAATTTATCCATTACAGGATGTCCCATTTGAATCTTTCTGTGCCAATATCTTCGAAACTATTAGGAATATCGAAAAACACTTCAGGTAAAAATTGAATGATTTTAAGGGAGATACAATGTGGTGTCAACAATTTTTTTACACGTGGCGATGTTGCAAAGATATCCTTGTTTTTTTTAATGGACCCATACATTTTCTGGTACATTACACAATGCAGCTTTTCATTCTGCATAAAAAAGTATTAGGGTATAGTTGAAACCCTTTTTCGAGTTTTAAGTTTTTTACTTTTTTAGATCGGCTATTTTTATTATACTATTATACTTTCGAATAATGTGAAATTAAAAAATTTCCTTCAGTTATACGTTTTTTCCATTTAAGGAGCATGATTAAAAAAAAAATAATTATCGCCTTAATCATGTTTTTAAATATTCATAATAGCGGTAATAGCCGTCAGTCAAACAGAAGATGAGGTAATTTAAATTTACAGCGTTCATTATTTGTATATTGTATTTAACACTATTAATATTTGCTACACCTCTATCTCTCGTAGAGATAGGTATAATAACAGCGAAGTACGCTGAATCCCATCCATAAACCATATTGACTATTATCACATACAGGGTGTTTCAACTTGAAACGAACAAACTTCGAGAGCGTGTAAAGCAGGCATGGACAAACATTGCCCAACTGGGCGCTCATCTTCCTTTGCTGACACACACTGGGCCACGCCCCCAGCAAAGCTTGAATTAATACTTTCACGTAAACTGTACGTGATCACTGTCCGACAATGGGATAATGTTTACTGTAGAACGAAGGTAAAGGCCTGGTTGCGCAAGATTGCTCCTGGCTGGTGTAGAAACACTCAAAATAAAACAGTAAATTTGTGTATACGTATATTTGTCTATGAAACATAGCAGCTGTTATTGTAAATTGAAGAACGGTATATTATGTTACTTGTAATATAATTTTCGAGTGCAGTGCATCACTCACTGTGAAAGAATGCTTTAAATATTTTCAAACGTAGAACGCCACAGATGTTCATTTAATTTTGGAATTCTACGTGGTCTCCAAGATCGCCTGATTCCACTTCACTTAATCTTTACATTTGGGGTTATATTAAAGGAGAAATTTATTTCCAAGGAATTAGAACAAGGAACGAACTCAATAACAGTATTGGAAACACAGAGGGTAATTTAACACGTTGACTGACGTGGAGGTCACCGGTGACCAGTCCTTCAAATTTTAGTCAGTTAAATAACTAGTAATTCTTATACAATTTTCAACATAGTTTTATTATAATAGTAATATACAGTAAGCACTATACGTTCAAATAATAAAATATTTCTTTCCTTCGTGATTTATACTTAAACCAGTAGTTTATAGTGTGTCTGACTAGGTATGGAAGTTTCCACTGTGGTATTCAACGTGTTCGACCTTGTATATAATATTAGAAATAGTAACCGACTTGATAAGAAAATCTTGTCAGTTATACGTATAAGAAAATGGTCTTCATTTGAAGAATTTGTTGAATTAATCGATCTAACTCAATAAATTTTAGTTTCTACACACTAGAATTTTCCTGTAACTTTGAAAACCTGCAACTGTTCATTTTATTTTAATTATGAACTGATGCATACTGATATAATCAGGAGTAACTTCGCATTTCTTTATTCTGTCCGTGAATAGTTAAAGTATCCTCTATATATATTTATTACATTTTTCCATTTGTATTAGTGCCTTATCTCGCCATAAAACATGGTACAAATAATTTATAATATAAGAATAATACTCACAATGATTTTTTTCACCTTCATTCATTTGATTGAAGCTATAAAATTCGAGGAAAGCTTGCTCGAACAATTATGAAAGATTCATGTAATATTATTTGATATTCCCTTTTATCGTAATTAATAAGTCAAACGATGAAAACGTAAGAAATAATTTGTACGATAAAAACAATGTCAAAGTTCTTCAAATTGCAGAACGAATGCTACAAGTTAGGGGCAGTTAGGGTGTCTCTGGACTAGGAGGAAAATCCCCTAGTTATATCGTAGCAAATTCAGCCGCTACTTCAATATCGTCGTAATCGCTGTTATCATTGTATGGCCAATCATGCGTTGCTTTTGTCACAGAAGAACTATTACTCACCAAAAGTTTTTACGTAATCAATTTGTAAAAATGAATTATTACCATCAACATATTATTACCAAGAAGCGTATAATTGGTAACTGAAGATATTTGCAAGTATTATACGTGTTCTTTGAATAACTACAACATCTATATCATCTGTTAATTTTTCGATTTTAAATAATTTATATTCTACATCGCTGACATGAGGCAAATGAAATTAAATACTTATGCGTTCGTATTTTTTCTTTCAACATATGTACTGATACTAAAATTTCATTTTGTTGTTACATCTAGAAACAACATCGTGTTATCAAGTAACACAATAATGGGAACAAAAGAATTTAACAATGTAGATAATACTTCAATATACAGGGAATAAATAAAGATAGAGATAAGATAGTTTTTCTAATTTCTAGTAGGGATTTTACAGTAATAATTACTGTGGCTCTCACTATGCTACGTGCGGTTGTGTTACACGACAATGGTTGTCAAGGATCGAACGAAAGAAAAAGTTCAAAAGATCTTGTAGTAAAGGATAAATAAATGTTTGGAAACAAACGGGCAACACTTTAAATATTTAATTAAGTTATATTCTAATGGAGAAAACGATCTAAACTGTATCCATCATCCAACCTATTACGCTAAGACAACGATTATCAACATTTTCAACTCAGGGCACACTGAATAAGGTGCTAAAATTCTTAAAGCACACCACCAGTCTTTTAAGAAGATATTTTATCATTGAAGTAACATAAAGAAGATCAAGTCGTAAGATTATATTTAAAAATTCAGCAACTATCGTTCTGATAATTTTTCTTTTTCAAACGTGATGTTGATCTTTTTATGCTTCGATTATTGTCTTCTTTGTTTTCGAATTTACCTCAAACTCTTGAAAAATGCTGTACTAAAATTTCAACATAAAAAAATATCGACATATATCACGAAAAGAATATTTCGGCCAAATGTTTTTTGTTTTTCGGTGAGGTCTTCGAAACTGCAAAAATTGATGTACCATTTCGTTTAAAAAAGTCGAGGAGACGATCACCCCCTGGGGGTTGCGGTAGCGGTATCTCATGTGTCTCATAAAAGGCACCGTTAAACTCTAGACAGTGAAAAAAGATTTTGTCGCTATCTTTACTGGTTCCTCAAGAAACATCTTGCATCACTTTAAGCGGACTACCCTGTATGTCGCTAATGAAAAACATCAATATCTTTGAAATCTTTAAATAAATCACATTCAGGAAAAATTTTGCTGTAACTATGTTTACCCCTACAGACGGTGCAAATTTTTCCTCAGACATTTTATTCCATCTTCAGACTTTAACAGAAATATTCGGATGTTCTGTTTCTCCAAACCCACCCTGTATAAACATAAATATATTTATATTTTATAAATCATCCTCCAAAACGTTCTAATCGCCACTTGAATTAACTGACTCAAATATTTTTCAGTCATCAACGAATTGGTGAAGTTTGCTACCTAATATATCGTCACTGATTACATTTATAAATAAAGCGATGTCTAAAGAAACCAAACTGGAGCTTTGAAGCACTCCGCAGAAAGCTACAATAAAAAGAAATAATATTGTTATAGCGTCGAATACACATATAACGACGATGAAGAAAACTAGGAGCGGATTCGTCATTTAAGAAGCTCGAAAGCAGACAATCAAGATCAATAAACCTGCGTAATTACTGTGCAGTACAGAGGGACGTTGATGGCGCGGGGAAGTTTTATTCCCCGTTTTTTCCCGTAGCTTTTTCAATTTGAATGCCGATTAATCTGACCGAATGATCTTACCGTATATTTTAGGGGGAGGGCGTGGGCATTTTTTCAAACTGAAACGTTTCACTTTATCGTGGTGGTGGGCGCGAGCGGCAATTAATAATAAACTCGCGATCGGCTGGCGTATCTTTTATATAACCTTTCCTGGCCGTATAAATCGCGAAATTCTGGAATTATCAGGCATGCTGGAATGAAAGGCTATTTCCGTCGCACGGAATCACGGGCAATATTTTACCGTGGGATTGGGGGTTGAACGCGGCGGACGCATCGACGTTTGATATTTTTATGCAGTGGCGCCACCACCGCGGGGAGAGATTTACGAGGCAGATATGCGATCGCAAAATGTCCAGCACTAAATCAAACGTGTTGCATCGGAAAACATCAGAAATTATTATTGGGACTTTTATGGGATCGACGGGAAACGAAAGGAACGTACGATGGTACTCGTTGCGCCGTTTTCATTCCGACTATCTCTCGGTCTATCACAGAATAAATCACAACACCATTAGGCCCCTCTGTCTGTATCCCCGCAAATAGTATTCCACGACAACTTAGAGCTGAGAGCTAAGGGCGTGACATAGGGAGACTTTACATTTTGTCACAGTTTAATGAATCTTATATTTAGATCTTAAGACTAGTATTAGATTCCGATGTTTAGTATTTTAAATAAAAAAAAACAATAATTTTATTCTACTAAACTTTTGTACACGAAATCTTACAAGATTTTAAAGCACTTAGACCAGTGATCTGCAATCTTTTCACTATAAAGGGCACCTCGAACGGTTAGCTTATGACAAAGGACACTTGGGCCATGTTATGGAAAAACTTACCAACCCTCAATGATCTGAAATTGAATAAATTCAGATTGAAGTTTGAATAACTATAAGCTTGAAATGGAGCTATGGCTTGGTAATTTTAATAATTTTATTATAAGAGTTGTTCTATAGTTTAGAATTTTGTTGTAAAATAATGATATTTAGCACAGTGATGGGCGGCGGGCACCTTGAAAATGCTCTCTAGGTGCCCGCGAGCCCTGCGTTGCCGACCCCTGACTTAGACTGTAGTTTCTGGAACTGTTTGGTTGTAACAATTCCTTTATGTGTCTGGCTCAGGATCTTAGACGTAAATAAGTACTAATTCTTAGCGCATCCTTAACGAGGATTCGGAGGTCTGATTTAAGAGGTGGTTCGAGAAAGAAAAGGTCCAATAGACATTCTAGGATATTACTAGGAGTTGATGAGTAAGAGGTTCAGGCGTATGACTCGGGGTTGATGAGTAACAGATTCAAGGGTCGTATGCGTAATTGTGTACGGAAGATAGAAAGAAATTCTGGGGTTACTTATCTTAAACTAAGTGGTAAGTATGAAAATATTTTCTAGCTTAGAGCGGTATCCAACACTAGGTTTCTCAGCAATAACCATATTTAATACCTATAAAATATTGTTTATACAGATATATACAAAATATCAAGTTATTCATCTTCATCAGTGTATTGAACCGGACATCCGTTTTCTATCGCAAATTTCTTGACAGCTGTCGAATTTGCATGTAATAGTGCACAATAATTGTTTGATGGATACACAATATTCTACGTACCTTCATAGAAATGTGACGTTTTTTCAGGTCTTAAATTGAAAATGATTTTACATTTTTCAGAAATGAAAATGATATTACCTGACAACTTAATCTTGAGACCTCACTACAGTAACAACGGTTTGCCTTGATACATTCTTGTTGTTAAATACAGTAGCGACACGATTATTGTGAAAAATCAGATCTGTCGATTCGCAATAAACGAATCATTGGGCCAGTGTCTAGACTCCTGACTATCTAGCTGTGACGGCAGTAGCTACAGAAAATGGGATTGAATGCCCAAATAAACGAGTCTAATTTTTTCGCGATAAACAAATCACTATTGTAATATTCCGCGGCTTCTTGTTAATGAATAAACTCATCAGGGGACCGCATTATCTATAACGAAGATTTATTACGGTTCAAGACTAACTTGTCGAACAGTACCATCCTGGAAA
Organism: Macropis europaea; assembly: GCA_916610135.2. Classification (NCBI taxonomy): domain Eukaryota; kingdom Metazoa; phylum Arthropoda; class Insecta; order Hymenoptera; family Melittidae; genus Macropis; species Macropis europaea. The sequence continues at coordinate 26,335,281 of OU744345.1, forward strand.
TAACACCTGACCAGTTCGAAATAGCACGCTTGGTATTCAAAAACAAAATGGCCCTTTATTTTTAGGTTCTTTTATCTCCCGAAAAAAATTGTACTATACTAATCTCAGGAACTACTCATAAAATTCAATGCAACATTAACCCTTGACTACTATAGAATGTCTGTGAGTACGCTCCAAATTTTAATTCATCCCTACTTCCCTTCCTGCATAACTTGTCATCTTCATATGCCATGTACCTTTCAATTAGAGTCTAATGTTCAATCAGGTTTGGGTCTCTTTATTCTTAACGTAGAAAGTAAGAACAATTGGATTTGATCTTTATTTGGCACTTGTATATACGTAATAAGGCAATAAACATTAGCGGTCTGTGAGACCTATAATAATTGCGTAAGTTTCAACGTCTATAGTAGTTAAGGGTTAAATTAATGAAATTCACGCAAAGGCCAAACTTAGTCAACAATGACAAATTCCTTCTTCTTCGGCATACTCCATTTCTTTCGTATCATCAAATATATAGAATTGGTACGCTTTAGGCGTATACTTATAACTATTTAGACTGTGAACGTTTATACAAAAAACATGTTCAAGCATACACAGTGCATGGGTTACAGAGAATACGTAAAACAACAAATGTATTTGAACAATCTTTATAGGTCGGATTATACTTTTTTATACAAATATAAAGCTCCTAGATAGATATTTACATAAACGTATGCAATCTAATTATAACACTTTGTACATATACGTTATCGTGCATTATTTTGTACGCGTATGAACGAACTTGAGTGTGGTACAGTAAAACTACGTTTATCCGAACACATTGGGGGAAGAGTAGTTCAGATAACTGGATGTGTTCAGATAATAAAGGTTTACTAAATCTCCCGTCTATAAGGAATTCTTTGTTCCAATAATGGGAAATAATGTTCACAAAACTGGATTCAGATGCATCGAAGTCCACACTGTTTCATGTAAATCAATATCTGAACCTAATTTGTTATTACTTTGTGAATTACTAGCCAACAAATTACTAAACGATACCAACAAAGTGAGAAGATTAAAACGTTTCAAGGCCGCGGATTTATCTCAAACTAGCAATAGTAACTAAAACTGCATTTTAAACAGTTACTTAGTTAATTAAAAGGAAAGAGAATCTTCAGTGGAACGTTCTCTACATGTAACTGAATCATCGCTATAACATTTACTTATTGTTCATTCTGAACAGATTGTAAAAGAAGCAATAAAAATAAAACTTCGTGAGTTAATTACTTTTTTATATCGTAATTTATAGTAATACAAATATTTAATTTGGTTATTCAAAAAGTTAACCTGCTTTTTTAGGATTAGAATTAGGACAATTTCTGCAGAGTTTAGTACACTGTAACTAATTGTAAGCAATCATTCGTTCAGATAAATGAAGTACACATAAACTACATAGTTTAAACTGTCGCAAATTTAGATTTTTCAATTTTTTATGTTACTACTTTGCCTTAGTTAATTAAACGTTAAGTGACAAGTACCTTAAGTGATTACAAGTATATCAAACCCCGTAAGAAGTAGTACAATCGACTACATGTAAATTGTACATGAAAAAACAGATCGACAATATGGAATAACAGTCTTCTATTTAGTCTTCGTCTTCTAGAAAATCGATCTTGAAAGTTTATCAAGTACACGTGCGCTGAATTAACATAATTTCGTATAGACTCGATCAAGACTATAATCAACTTTCTGTCATTACTATTATGTTATTATCGTTGTAATGTGCTCAGGAATAGATAGTAAAGCAATAATGAATCGTTGAAACCATTTTCTATTCGTTGTGGTCAATTTTCAACATGCTTTGGCATTTAAACGTTAGAACATTACTTCTACTGACATGCTTAATACTCGTCACATCCTCTGGATAAATAACAGGTTTAACACGTTGACTACCACAGTGGAAACTCCCATACCTGGTCAGACACACTATAATACGTCAATAAAATGTCAAAACTCTCATTAACACGTTCGCTACCGTAGTCGATTCGAGAAAAACGTCCACCACAGTCCACGCTTTATTATTATCAATTATCTGTGTCACACATGTGTGACGTTGAGCTCTCAAAACAGAATCGACGCGTCACACATATGTAACGCTGGTACCGAACGTATTAATACGATCGCATAAGTAAAATTTAGGGGATGTTAGATTCAGAGATAGTGAACGTGGACGTATTATTAGATTCTGAACGATCTAATTTTTACCACATACTATACAGGAAGGCCACCAGAAACGGGCCACCTTAAATTTCTTGTTAATTTTGGAAATACAAAAAAATATTCGATAGAAACGTTATACTGTTCAAAGGGGCAAATCTGATATCAAAAATACTCTCCGTCAAGGTCATCTAAGAAATCATCAAAGTAATTTGCATTTTTTTATAAACTTGATAGTTTTGTAACCCGTGTCAAATCGAATTTCATAACTTACAATACCATGACCTTCACGTGATCTTGAAATTAGAAACTTAGTGTAGAACATTAGACACTTTATAGCGTACTCAGGTCGCATTTGGGATTACATAATGTACTGCGAAATGAGGTTCTTGCGCATGTTCAACTATAATGCAGCAAAAAAAGCTTTACCAAAACTTCTATACAGATTCCAACAAAGTATGTTCTTTTTTACGTGCTGATTTTGTGGTATTGGTATCAGTTTAAATTCTGTCTAACAAAATATATTCAGGATCCACTGCGTGTATTAACCCTTCAACAATAGACGTTGAAACTTACGCAACTATTATAGGAGGTCTCACAGACAAATTTGTTATTATCCTGACAATTTCGTAATAATCGCTAGAAGTATAAGAACATTACAAACGGCAGTAAACGTTACAAATGAAAAAGGAGAGAAACACGTCCTAGCAACAATGAAGAAAGAAAAGAAACACCTAATCATGTTCTCATCCGAAAGTGCGCGAATTTTACAAGACGTAAGTAATTTTTGTTATTCAATCATTAAATCCATTTTTGAAGGCTTAAGGGACTTTTGGTACTTCCGATCCACTCATAATTAGAATAACAACATAAGAAAGGAAATAAAAATGTCAGTGCTATAATACAGAGCGACGCGGCGATATGGACCTTCTTCACTGCAGACATTAATCACTTAAGTATGTTTGAAAAGAAGATAATCAGGAAATTATACGGAGAAGTCCGCGAAGGAGGAATATGGAAAATGAGGCACAACAAGAAAGTCGATAAAATATTAGAAAATAAAAATATCATACGATTCCTAAAAGCAAGTAGAATAAAATATTTAGGGCATATTGAAAGAATGCCAGAGCAAAGACCACAGAGGATTTCAATCAAAACCACCAGATTAATGGTGCACCAGAAAGAAAAGATGGAGCAGCTGAGTAGACGAAGTGGAAAAAAATATAAAAACAATGGTTGTTAAAAACTGGAAAGGATTAGGTAAGGAAGGAGATAAATGGCGGGACATTGTTCGAAAGACCAGGGGTCGTATTGTTCTTTAGCAGGTGAGGGTAGTAGTAATTAAAGTGTTATTTACTGAAGATTTTTCTCTGATAGATGATAAATATTAGAAAACAATGACACTACGAATAAACAACTTTCTACATATTAAAAGTGAAAGGGAATAGAGCAAATAATTGTATAACACCGAAATTCCTTGTACAATTGCATTTTTCGCGCGAGGCGCACCCGATCAGTATCGTCCACACGAACAATAGACGTTGTTACCGATTGGGATTCAGCACCTAAGTTAAAAAAAAACTCTTAATTTGTTATCTCAAGTTCTCGATTCGTTTTTGAAATATCAGTTTTTCTTTTCTCGTGAGTTCTGAATTTTTACTTCTCTTCTACTTCCTCTTCTAAACTTAATTACTCTGTGGGCTTCGCTGACAGAGTATCGATTCTGACGAAAATCGGACTGAAGCTTTGCGTTATACTTTTAGAAGCTGTTACACAGGGTGTCTTAGTGTGCGTGGTAGAACCGGGGAGAAAGTGATCTTACGTGAAAAAATAAATCAAAAATATAGAATAAGATTTGTTCATGTTAGACCTTGTTTTCGAGAAAATCGACTTTGAATATTCATCGGGTAGACATACACTTAATCATGTCGTGGTTAAACGTATCTCTGTACAGACCATCTGGTTTGCAAATAGCATTAACCCTTTGAACTCCATTGTCGAGTGTGACTTGACATCGATTTTATTCACAGGTACTCCTATGTCGAGTCACACTCGACATTTTTAAATTGAAAGTTTAAATATGTATTATATTTCGCAATATTTTTTTTTACCTAGATAAGCAATATTACATGTGTATGACCCTTTTTTGTAACAAAAAAGTCCTTGAAGTGTTTAGGTACATGATTGTTTGTACCTAATTGGTTCCTATCAACCAACTGTCTTTTGGAGTGTATTTCAAATAAAACACTTAAAATAATAGGGAGTTATTGAAAAGAAAACTAAAGAAAATTAGGAGTTCAAAAGGTTAATATCATACGTAATACTGATCTCTTATCAGTCTTTGTGTCTAGCCAGATCCTATCTGCCTCTATCTGCTTTGAGTGGGTTTGCAAATGAAAATAGGCTATGTAATCTTTAAGATTCACTTTATTAATGTAGAAGTGGGTTTGCAAATGAAAATAAGCTATGTAATCTTTAAGATTCACTTTATTAATGTAGAAGTTGTTGAAAATGCGGCCTATGTTGCTGCATACACAGCTGTGCTCTCTGAACTAAATTATTATGCACGCTTTCCAACGTATTTTGGGTCTTTAATTCTTCAAACGCTAAAAGAATTCTCGCTTTTCATTGCTGGAGATTTCTGTTACCTTCAGAATAAACTTTTGATTTAAGAGAAGTCCATAAATGAAAATCAAGATGTGACAAATTTGGCGATTGCGGTGGACAAGTTACTGTACCGCCACGGTCAATTCAACATTGGTATCATGCTGAAAAATTAAATTCCTCTAATGGCCAGAGGTACGATCTCTAACAAAGCGGGCAAGTCATTGCGTAAGAACTTTAACCCTTAACTACTATAGAACATCTGTGAGATCGCTCCAAATTTTCATTCACCCCTATTTCCCTTCCAGCATGACTTATTATCTTCTCACGCCATGTACCTTTCAATTAGAGTCTAATGTTCAATCAGGCTTGGGTTTCTTTATTATTAATGTACAAAGCAAGAACAATTGGACTTGATCTTTATTCGGCACTTGTATGTACGTAATAACGCAATAAACATTAGTGGTCTGTGAGACCTCCTATAGTAGTTGCGTAAGTTTCAACGTCTATAATAGTTAAGGGTTAAATACACCGCTCCATTCAAATTGTTTGGGAAGAAATGAGGTCCTACAATTTCATTTCCAATTATCCTAGCCCAAATGTTTACACTCCAGCTTTCTTGAAAATAAGTTTCTACAATAATACATGGATTGTCAGACGACCACCAGTGAGTATTGAGTCTGGTGAAAATTCTGTCACGTGTAAATTTCAATGTGTAACGCTATGGTGTTGTTCGAGCAACCAGCCATTCGCTGAATAAAATTAGGAGGTACAAGTCCTTGCACTCTCAATGTGTGATAAGGATTCGCCCCGTTATCATGCATTACAATTCATGTACTGTATGGTAACACGATGCATCTTCACGAATTTGTCGCTGGCGGCGTAATTATTGGTTGTACAATGACCGAAAAGAACCACATTCGACAAGAGTTTGCTCTACTCTGATTCATGCAGATTCGGATATGGTTCACTGTACAAGCAAGCTGCGGCAGATGCATTACCGCCACATGCTCCCAATGCAAGAAGCATATCCACGTATTCTCGATTAGTGTATCATACCATTGTGACAGCTTAATAGAAACTGATAGTTGAAACCGAAAGATAGTAAGATAGTAAGGCAACAGTTCATGGCGTTGTACCACGAGCATACGAAGTCGTGTCAATACAATTGTATACAAACGAAAAACTAAATGATGGTCTGTATGGAGATCCGTTCAACCACAATATAGTAAAATGCACGCGCACCCGGCAAATATTCAAAGTCGATTTTCTAACAAACAGAGCCTCATGTAAAACAATTATATTCTATATTTTCGACTTATTTTTTCATTTAGAATCAACCCCTTCCCGGTTGTCACATGAATACTGGGACACCCTGTGTGACAGAAAGGTCGGGTCTTCTGATTTTGTTCATAGCAAGTTGAAGGGTGACATTTTCACAGAATTGCAGGAATTTCAATTATCGATAGTGGACAACATATGTGCAGAAGATAACATTACAGATACAAACGAAGCAAAGATTAGATATGGAATAGACTATTCATTCAATGTATTTTTGTGTCGCACGGATTTAGGGTGCTAGGATCACAGACGAGGTATGGAATGGACTACTCATCCAATGTATTTTTGTGTCACACGGATTTGTTACCATTTTCGTGTCACATCCTACTGTATCAATTGGAACTGGATCTACGTGACAGCGCTATTAGTGGTAGGAATTAAAATCAGAAATTGTATTCATTTGGTATTTTAGCAATGATTCTTCATTCAGTTTTAGAATTCCTTTAATTCCCTTACGCGTGTTACACGAATGTGATATACGCGGTAGAAATTTCAATATACTTTATTTTGTTATATAATTAATTAAAAATTAATGCATACAAGTTGAACCGAATTTCATTTTCATTAAACATAAAATGTTTTATGATGCTTGCCGAATTCGTCTCAATTCCTACCACTAACAGCGCTGTCATGTAAAGCCAATTCCAATCGACAAAGTAGGGTGTGACATGAAAATGGTAAGAGGGTCCTAGCACCCTAAATTCGTGTGACATAAAAATACATTGGTTGAATGGCCTATTCTATACCTCATCTGTGGTCTATTCTGTAATTTGTCTATGGTAAAATCACCTTACATTTACGAGCGTTCCATATCGAAAGTGAGTTTACAAAGAAATAAAATAAAAAAGAAATGCGTAATGTGGTGGGCTCACTACAATGAATAAAAAATGCATGTCGTGCAATACGAGACATGTTTTGTGAGATCAGAAGTTAAAAACTCAAACGAGTCGGTGATTGACAGAACGGCCACATACGCGCGGCGCTCAGTGGCGCTGTGATCTAAGCCATAGAATATCGCGTCATAGATAGGAATACCGTATTTCGTAGAATCTCTCGGAAGGCAGGAGTGGAGTTGACAAGTATTGTGTTCGGTGGTGCACTGTGTAGAATGCAGGAGAGTTGTAATACTTTATTTCAGTGGAAAATTTAATTTACAATTTGTATTCACGATAATTTGACGTTTCTATTAACAAATAGAAATGTCAGTTCATGTTATGATTTCTATGTTATTGTGAAAAATAGAAGTTTATATCTGTATCTCAACTGCAGCGTAAGAAACGAATTATCAATTATATTAGCGGTTTCTCTGTAATTATGCCACTGTGACGAAGAATGCACATTTTGATTTTTGTACTGTATACGTGAGTATCTTTTTTAAAAAATTTAGCCATACACATTAATTATCAGATAACTGTGTAAATTTTTGAGAAGCTGTAGTTCTGTGTCAACAGTTTTTAGATATATTTATGTTACAAAAATATGTGGTAGTAGATCATTAGTCATGATGCTGATATAATTACAATATACTCATTTCTTGTTTGACATTGTAATTTGTTATATTAAAATATATACACAGTTTATAGGTTACAACACAGCAGCATTTTATTATCGGATTGAGGAGTAACATCAAACATTATAAAAATGTCTGAGAAACCATTACGTTACAAGTGCATAAATGACCTATTACAGCAGGCTAAGATTAATTACAATGGAAAGAAACCAATAAATATTTACAAACGGTTGCCAGATATGTATGACATAGCAGAGAAAGCAAGGCTACAAGGGGATGAAGAGTACCAATACATTATGTTACGGAGGTGGTTGAAATGTATCGAATGGTTGAAAAGTACACAGGAATATAAAGACGACAAGTCATTCTCCTATTCGAACATGCGCGTTAATCAGGTGGGGAGTGGCGTATGCTTTATTAAACTTATCATTCACAAATAAGGTATTCCAAACGTAAAATCTTGAGATATCACATGTTTCAATTTGAAGCATCAAACATAGGCAAGTAATTTATATGTAAACATTTACATTCTAGATCAACCAAGTAAAAAAACTACTTGCAGACTTGAATCAAAGATTAGATGCACGATACAAGCAATTGTTGAAAGAAAAATTGTTAGAAAAAAATAATAGTATGGAGAAAATGGATGTAGATGAAACAGAAATGGATTCTTACATGTCTCCAGTTGATGGTCCAATTAAATTGCCAGAAACACCAACCAGAGACCCTTTGCTTGGTGATAACGAAGAAATGATAAACTGCGATCACTTGTTTCAGTTGATGCAGAAAGGTGATGGTAGATATTTGATCATTGACATTAGATCTAAGTCTCAGTATGAAACTTCGCAAATGTTATGTAAACAATGCGTTAACATTCCAAATAGTGAAATAAAGCAAGGGTAAGTAAAAACTATTGTTTTGCTTACAGAATAATAATTTATATGTTTTAAAATATTCTATTTCAGTGCATTGACATCGCATTTTGAAAGATATCTTCACAAAGATAAGAAAGCTCTATACTTGTTTAAACATAGAGGAGCACAGTACGTTGATATTATAATTTTACTCGACTGGAACACAACGAGTAAAACGTTGACACCTAATAATCACTTAAACATATTCAGAAAAATTTTAGAAGATTGGGATCCTGGTATAAAGTATAAAAAGATTAATATTTTAGATGGTGGTTATGCAGAATGGATAACGCGTTATCCAGCATTTACAACGAATCCTAATATCGCAGAACCTCCGTTGAATAATGTTGAAAATGAAATATTGGATGACATAGAGTACCCTGAATGGATACACTCAGACGATGGAGACACTGTTATTAAATCGCATGATAACAAAACACTTACTTTAAAGTCTACGAATACGGAAGAAGCTATACCAGAAATTAATGTCTCTAGTGATAAAACACGGTACAAGCAAATGGACTTAGAATTGATGAACAATATTTCTACGCAACCGAATAATCTTATTAACCCAGCTGAAGTAGAAAAGATTTCTAAAAACAATTTACGACAGTATGATAACAATTTATTAAAATCGCAAACTAAAATAGCCTCGGGTATAATAAAGAAGAACGATATATCTGTAAAACCAACTATTGATCGAAGCAGTAAACCAGTTTCTTCAGACACTACTTCCGAATCAAAAATAGTATTGAAATTAATGAGACAGTTGCACGGTTTAACAAAAGCTCAACAAGCATTAGAAGAGGAACTTTTAGAACAAGAACGTGCTTTGTACATGCAGTACAATATTAAATACAAAGATTCGGATGAAAAAGAATATATCCGTAGTAACATGAAATCCCTTTCTTTAAAATTAATAGAAAAGGTAACATTGTAAATTAATAATACTGATTTTCTCGATTGTAGTTACAAGTAATATGAGTTTTAATTTAATGTAACAGCAAAAAGAATATAAAATAGTTGAGGACGATTTGAGTAAGTACACTGAGAAAATGGACTCGATTAAGTTTAGTTCTGCAGAGGAGAATGAAAAAGGCAAACTTGATCTTAATCTTGCATTGTTGAAATTACGCATGAAAGATGTAGCTGCAGAAAGAAGGAAAGTACGAGAGTAAGTATACAAAATGTGATCAAGAAATTATTATTATGGATTATTTGTACTTGTTTCTCACTTTATCTGTTTGTATGTGCACAGAAAATTTAAAGACAATGAGTACAAGGAAGTATCGACAAAGGAAAATGAGAATACAATTCACAAAGAACCTCTAAAAATGGACAATACATCAGTGGGCAGCAATTTGGAACGTTCTTATTCCAGTCCAAATTTACTACAGGTAATATTTTAGTTTTATCAGCTTTCATACTTTTTAAAAGCATATAATTATTGAAAAAAATATAAATACACAAATATGTAACTCAAAATAATTAGGGGTATACGGTTCCAGTTAATTTTGAACAATTTACCAAATATCAGAAATAAAAGAAATATTGTACATATGTATTGCAATACTTTTACTAAAACAATATTACAACACTGAATATTTAATATGGATAGTGGACACAGTTTTCAAAGTATTTGTTATTTCATTGGACAGTATATAAATATTCATTTATTCTTTTGCTCCCTTTTCATTTTTCGTTACAATTTTTTCTGTGACACTAATTAATTAATTAAAATTAATTATTTAGCTAATAGATCGTAAAGCACCGCAAGTGGATAGGTCTTCGAAACCACAGATTCCATCGTACAGTCGAAACAGAGCTACTGGCAATAACAATGTTACAATATCTCATGTGAGTTGGGCAAATCGAGAGGAAAGAATGACACCTATTCACGGAAGTGTCGTAAGTATTAATATGCTGCTTAAATCAATCAAATGTTCTGGATTTTTTATAATTTAATATACAATGAATTAATGCATGTATATTACCAATACTATATAATAATATTCTATAAAAATAATTATATAAGCTATAATATGTTCGTAATTTAAAATACCTTGGCATTAACACAAAATTCAATAAGAACCATAAAATATTGAAATGTTAACACCACTGGTCAATGGTGAATTTCATTTTTTAATACAATTGTATGGATCAAACACAAATGTATTTTACGGTCGTCTATGACGTGTTATTAGTAATCACTGACGTTCACGTGCTTGCAATCCACGTGGATGAGAACACGATCCATGTGTAAATTGAGTTCAACAGTTCCATTTACTATTTAATTTATATTGAAAAGAAACTGAAGTATGTATATAAGTTGAATGTACATTCAAATGATCACTATCAGAATTTAAGATGTAGATTAGCTTGAAAACGAAGTCTCGTGATTTTCTTCGTATGGCGTAAAACGCACGTGAATATAGAAACGTTTGAAACTTCTAAGGCCTCTGAATCCAATTTATTTCAACCTTTTCGGGACATCGCACCGCGGTACGTGTATCAGTATTTATTCGACTATCGTCACCGAATATATTACTCATTGTCAGTGTCTTTCATTCATATTTTTAATGGAACACAACAATTATATAAATCAGCATCGAATTTGCACGTGCACAGATACATAAGACAATTGTAGTAGTGTTTATTATAATAATAGAATGTTCCACTGTAACGGAACTGTGGATTATCTCCCGAGACGCGTGAAAGAATGTGTGAAGTTCTATTTCATGATCAAATAGATTGTGCATGAAAAAATGGTAAATTTGTCTAGAAAGTTCGTACCACACTTCAATGTATATTACTTCAAAAAGGTAACTTCTAAGTAATATAATGCTCTTACTAGCAATATCCCTTTCTTTTGGTTTTTATTATACTGAAAGAAAATAAATTGTTATTAATATTATACTTAAAAATAGAAAACATTTCAACCTTTTAGCAAGTTTTTAGTTAAAGTTTTTCTAAGAATTAGATTCTATTAATCTAATATTTTTCTTCGCTGTTAAATATGAATAGTTGCTCTCTTGTAAAAAATTAAATATGCCCAAATTAATAATTGGTTACAAATTGCATTGTTGAAGGAAAGATATACTTGTCAAGAGAGTAATTGTTTATAAATGCAGTACATTAAATAATGAATCTCGAACGATATAGTATCTAACAATTAAAATGATCTGTGTTTCAGCATCCAGGTATTACAGGGTTGAAGAACTTAGGCAATTCATGTTACATGAACAGTATTATACAATGTTTAAGTAATACAACGCATTTAGCCAAATATTTCACGGATAATTTGTATGCATACGATCTTAATACAAGTAACGATAACACGACGCAAGGTCAAGTTGTAGAAGAGGTAGCTCAAGTGATTAAAGCACTTTGGAGAGGTCAATATAAGAGTATATCTCCTCACGACCTCAAGGTATAAATTTATAATATCCTTCCAGAAAATTTACATCAAAGAATTTAAAAAATTTCCCTGATTAAATAAATTACATATTCATTTTTTGACTGATCAGTTATTTTAACTGTCCTTTTTTCTTGATTACGTAAATGTTCCTTTTATAAATTAAAATATTTTGTTACAAACCTATGAGGTATACATTTAATTTTTATTCTTTCATTTCTATCTTTATTTATATTGATTATTTTATTTATTCTTTGCTTTACTTATGCATATCAAATATGTATTATACTTCATATTCATGTATGCATTAAAGTGTATTATAATTGTTAGATCGCCGTGGGACAGTACAAATTGCAATTTGACAGTTACGAACAACAAGATTCACATGAATTCTTGACTTTTCTATTAGATTGGATGCATAACGATCTAAAGAAGGTAAAATCGTACAAGTTAATTCCTTGAAATATGCTGCTCAAAAGTATTATAGCTTCAGGATTTTTAATGAATTTTTGTTTGATAAATATCGGTAATGTGAGGTAAATAAATCTAATTATTTTGAGCAGTGTACACACTGGTGATAATTCAGACTTAAGAATTTAGATAAACCTTTTCTGCAAGCTCTAAAATGCTTTTGTTTAAAAACAAAATAAAGGTATGATTTTGAAACTTTACAGAACTCTAAGCCGCCGCTTGAAATGACGGTTGCTGAGAAAGCTTGGGACAAAGCTATGGGATCTCAAAGATCCATCATATCTGATCAGTTTTTTGGTCAACTAAGATCGACCATTATATGCAGTTTCTGTAAGCAAAGCAGTACAACATACGAAACTTTTAATAGTTTGACAACATCATTACCTCATTCTAATCGGTGTACATTAAATGTAAGCACCACTCAAACTTTATTCATAAATATATTTTCAGCTCTAAACATTTATTTTACTTTCAGGATTGCATTCTGAAATTTGTGACAGGTCAGAAAGTAGTTGGATGGAAGTGTCCAAAGTGTCAAACAGCTCGAGAGGCTACGAAAAAGTTCGATTTTGTCAAACTTGCGCCCATCATAGTTATACATTTAAATCGTTTCGCTGAGAGCGGTGGGTGGCTCGAAAAGAGGAACACCGCTGTCGATTTTCCTCTCACAGATTTTAATTTGAAACCGTATTTGGTGACTGACAGTAACACTCCTACAATGTCAAATATTCGTAGCTATAGTTATAGTTTGTACGCGATGTCTAACCATTATGGAACGATGGAAGGAGGTCATTACACAGCATTTTGTAAAAATGCCACTCAAAACAAGTAAATAATTCTTACATTTATAATTTTAGTTACTTCGCTCAATTAATTTTTTTAGCTTAAATTTGCTTACTAAAAATAATATTTTAAATAAATGGCATATTTTAAACATTACATAAAAAGAATATAATTACATAATTTATTTGTTTTTTCAGGTGGTACAAATACGACGACCAAACTGTTACAGAAGTAACTGCGAGTCAAGTGAAATCTCAGAACACCAGTGCCTATCTACTATTTTATACATCTTTTTCAAGTAATATTATTTAATATTAATATGAAAAAAGCCGACGCATATAATCGATATGCAGATTTATTACTTAATAGTTATAAATGTTACGTGACGATGTAGATATTACATATTTTTTGTATGTACATGTGTTATATACATTATATGCGGTTCACGCATAGGACTACGACAGTAAAAACTTTATGGGTGCTGGGATATGCTAAAAGTATGTAAATAAATGTGGAACATTATTTCACTAAATTATATTTGCATAGTTTACAGATTAATTTAAAAGCAATTTATAAAAATATTTATCATGCACTATACTCTATACATGCAACTGTACTAATTTTCAATTAGTATTATTTATTGATCTACGTTTTTTTTGCATTCTCAATAAAACGCACTTATTTGAAATAATTCCTTTTCTTTTTCACCAACTTTCAATACCATGTTTGTTCACTTGTATACTATATGAAAATAAAAATTATTTGTAACTGTTCTAAAGATATTTTTGAAAAGATGTATTTTCTTGTAAGGCAGTTGTTAGTACGTGTTGCATGCAGAGTTGTTAAACTTTAATATTTATTATTTATTTTTTATGCCAGTATTTTGAAATGTATAATTCGATAAAATGCAATGCATATACAATAAAATGTAAACAAAAAGTTATACAACAGTTGTAAGATATTGTTTTATATAACAATTTATGAAAAAGTTAATATAGAAAGATGTATAAGAAGAAACACATTGTGTTCAAACCTTGGTAGTGTTTGCGACTTTACTGTTAATTAATTATATAACACTTACTGAACATGTACGTTTCCAAAGTGCCATCACTAGTTTGTTTATTTTGTACATTAAATAAAATTGTCAAGCTTACGAACTCGCAATGCTTTTAGTTTTCTTAATTAAATAATGTTTAATTAGTATACACCTTCATATATTTTATCTATCCCCTACATCACCTAGAAAATTATTAAAGAAGTTGATTCTACCGATTTATCAATTGAATATTAATTTTCAAACACTGATCTGTTGTATTTTCTATACTTTGTCGAAAAAGTTGTGCGTGTTGCCATGCACAATCACCCTGACCGCCAGAAACTATAGCTGTAAGACTTAATTTTATCGATCCCTTAAATTGGTCTGTATGATAATTAACACACTGATCAATTGGAATTATAAAAGATTTACTTTCATCTTTATTATCAAAGAATGCTTCTATTTCCCACAATACATTGGCTTGGTGAAATACTGTTACCATAGCTTGTAAAGTAAATGTCGATATGCATAAATTTGCGTTTGTTACTATAAAGTTCCATTTTACTTTACCAGAAGTATTTCCTGGAGAACGAGTTAAATAAACCATTTTCCAATCATGTTCTACTTTACGAAATATTCCACCTTCTGTCTCGTTCACCCCTATTTGCCAAGTAGACAATTGTGTTAATATGTTACCATCATCATCCATTACCTTGTACATATCTTCGACAATAGAGTATTGCAAGTAGAATGTTTGCCCGTACTTTGAAATATCCCACGAGTAGTTTGCTTCCGAGTTCACCTAAAAGATTTTTTAATATTTCTGTCATAAAAATAATATTTTCTAATTAAGTCAAGTACATAAATTATGTTTTTTTTACCTGGGAAACTTCTCCTCGCGCCAGTTTCCATTCATAAGAACCAGTGGTCCGCTCTTGATAATTTTCATTGTCATCAGAATTCTGTTCTTCAGGAATGCGTATCAGTTCTACAAGTTCTAAAAGTCTTCGTTTAATTACGTATTGTCTACGAGAGTCACTGTAATCAACAGAATACTGGCGTTGTTTATTCAGTAACTCGATAAGTTGTAATAAATTCTTTTCAGAACAAATGTTTCTTCTTTTCATTACACCTGTCTGATCACGTGTATACCGCCAAGTAACATCCTGTACTTCATCTTTGGAATAAGCTATTACATAGCTCAATTTTTTCTTCCAACCTTTTTCATACAATAATGGTCGATCCATTACATCTTCACAGGGATCTAGATGAATCCATCTGTTTTCACAGATAGACCATACCTGAAAATTTACTTCAATATTATCTTGAAAAATATATTTATGATATCCTGATATTTATTACAAATGAAACCACACTTTTATACAAAGATTTCTTACATGCTAATGAGTCAACAAATACCTTTGTATACATTATCCATTAACATAAGGGCAGTAGCCATTACAAACCTCTGTCCAAACATGATCTGTCTGATCATGCACCAATCTTGCATCATATCCCAATGTTCGACAAAAAAGTGTGAAAACATTGGCCCATTCTCCACAACGTCCACATCTTAGTGTTAACAATGGCTCTGGATCAGAATAGCGAGGAAATTTAACTAATGTTTCGCAATTAGTACATCTAAAATAATTTTATTTATTTTTCTTTCAGAGTTCAAAAAAATTAATTTAAAAAACATAATAAACTAAGTGAAATACATTACTTGTGTATTTCTATTCGTGAACACTTTGGATCTTCTGAACGTATAACTTCGTGAGATTTGCAATTTCCATAACATGCTGTGCAATTTGGACTATCAACCCATGTAAAAAATTTATATTTGAACCAGTGCAAAAGTTCCATAAGAAACAAATCTTTTGTATCAATGTCACTATCATGACTTTTTTTAATATTGCTTAATTTAATGTGTCTATAAAAATAAAGATTTATATAGAATTATAATGTAAGAAAATACATTCACATCATAATTTATTACTTTTGTAACTGTCTCAATCTCGACATAGTTGTGATTTCAAGCTCTGTAACTGGTATTAATTTTTTTGCTTTCCCTTGTAAATATACATCCTCATAGCGCAGAACACTTTCAAAGTGCTTCACAATTGACATAAAAAATTTCTTTTCTTCTGGTGTGGCTGTTGGTGGCAATGAATCATAAGCTGCAGATTTATCGATAGTGTTTACTTTTGCAGAATGCATTTTGGAAAGCGAGTCTTGTAGAGCACTCAATTTTGAAAGTGATGTACCTTGCGGCAAGTAAAGACAATCTGCATCCTGTATAATATAAAAACAATATGCTAGATCAAAAACCAGAAATTGAATTTGTTTTTAACTATTAATTACCTCAATAAAACCAATGCTGAATAAACATTCCATTGCTCCAACAGCAGGAAGTAATTTTTCAATAACTACAGAATCAGCTAACCTCACTTTTCGACACTGTTCGTCGTTTTGTTGCGATAAAATATTGTCGCAAATACTTAACAATGCACCCGCGGCATCGTTTCGAACCTGGCCGTCGTTTTGTTCTAATAAATCTAGACATCCTTGCAAATTTTCATCCATGATTTCAGTATGTCAAAAAACAACAAAGTGACACGTGTAAATTTACGAACACTGCAAATGTCATTCAAACAGCCAGTGATGACGGGAAAAGTCCCTATTGCACATAGGGACACGTTACACGATCGCATGAACTTAGATATGACACATTATGATCAAATCAACAATCGTCTGTTCAGCTATGTACGCGCAGTGTCTACATCTGCCACCCCTTGCCATTCTTTGTGTTATGATTCATTTTTCAACTCACCAATAGCACGTGAGTTTTCTTGTTTCGTGATTTATCCCGTGTGGATTTATTTTATGGTTCATAGTATTTGTATATGTGTATTGTAAATTGAATTATAAGTACCATATTTAATCGAATATAAGACGCTATTATTATTATTATTTTTATATGTTACACTAGAATTTACTGTTATTAATATATTACTATTATTGTTTGAAATCATTTTGAATAAATTAAATTAAATGAATTTTCATATCAATCATATTATTTTCTTTTTAGAAACATGGAACAAACACGTGCGCACAAAGATTTGAATAGAAAAGCTGTGCATTGGACAAGAAATTTAAGTAAGCACAGGCTACTGTTTGTCTGCTTTGTTTTTTAAATGCCATGTCTCAAACTTAAATAAGAACAAATCTTTCAAAATGAGAGCCAACTTGAGAAGAAAACATTCATTACTACAAGATATTTGGATGCATCGTGGAAATAATAAAAAATTCAAACCTGTTTAAGCGGGACAAAGTTTTCACATGAGACGTGAATTAATGAGAGATGATATCAAAATTTGTCCTATAATGGAATCACGTTGTGAAATAATTGCGTGATGACATTAAAGTTTCATGCGAGACACGAAATTTCTGTCTTATCGTGAGTCTTCGCCTTAATGATATTAAAGGGATTCAAAATTTTATTTTGAATTATAGTTTTTTTGCCTTGTTTCCTACCACCAGTAGCGCTGTGATGTAATACCCAATCGATACAGTAGGATATAACATAAAAATGGAACTGCGGCTCTAGAACCCGAAATCCGTGTGACGCAAAAAAGCATTGCATGAGTAGCCTATTCCATACCTCGTCTGTGCTTTATGACTTCGACTACTGCAGTCATTGGCCTCAAAATAGTTTTCAAGTGGCAAAAAATTATTGCGTATCGATAAGTTATCGATTAATGTTAAAACACCATCTGTAAGTCAAAGTTTACCGACTGATGGTAATAATTAGATACATTTAATTGGAATATAGACTTTACGTTTCAAATATGTAACCACAGACGAGGTATAGAATAGAGTACTCACAGACGAGGTATGGTACAGACTACTCATTCATTACCACTTTCGTGTCACATCCTACCGTATCAATTGTGACCGGCTTTACACCACAGCGCTATTAGTGGTAGGAATTAAAATCAGAAATTGCAGACAGTTGCTACTGTAAGCAATGTTTCTTCTTCATTCAGTTTTCGAGTTTCTTTAATTCCGTTACGCGTGTTACGCGAATGTCACAGATGGTACAAATTTCTATGCACGAAAGCTTGTTATGTACATATAAATACATGTTCAAAAAACTTTATTTTATGTTACAACTTATTAAAAATTAACGCATACAGAATAAACCGTCTGATATGACCACTTTAAGTTATTCTATTGTTACTGGACCGGTTATATATGCATTACATTTTTCCTTACATTAGTCGTTCTATTCCAAAGTTTTCAAAATCATTTTCAGTTTTTTTATACACAAACCTATAATTTTTGTGCACCCATGTTTTTTCTGATATTGAGACGAATTCGGTGAGCATCATAACATATTTCCTATTTAAAGAAAATCAAATTCATTTTTTCACGTGTCATTGCCTCTTGAAATAGATACGAAGGGGCTGCACCAGGAATGGCAGACCCAAACTCTGGACAACAATTTTCCATTGTAAAGTATCAACAATATTTTTCTCGATATTGCAAATGCTACATCTGTGGCGGACAGACAACTATGAATACTCTATATTATTTATTTAAAGTGTAATAATTGTATATTTCATACGAATAATTAAAATACTTGTCTATTATCTTCTTATTTCTTGGAAGTGTTTCTCTGTATAATGATTGCTTATTTATTATTATTTAGTTCGGAAATCAGCAACAGTTCGATAATCAACTATATGTATGCCTGTATAAGCCATTGAATTTTTTATTTTCAGGCGAAATTGTTTTTAATTTAATATGAAACGAAACAGTACCAGTCATTAGAATTGTGTATCTAATTACGCTGTGAAAGTTTACCACTAATTTAATAAGAATTGTATGGGTTCTAAAAATGTTATTATCGTTCCACAGGCGGTCCTGCGAAATTGTAGTTAATATAGTATTTATAAATAGTATCGAAGTCTATTGTATGTTACTGCTATCGTCAAGCAGCATCGTGTATGATGCCACAGAATGCCGTCGAGATAAGAAATGCTGCTACAACCTCTCAGAATGGTTTATAAATGTATATAACGTTTCTATGAAAACGGCAGCACGGTATGCTCGCAAGATAAAAAGTGTACATCATTGTAAACAGTTCGATAATATGGAATCAGATCTAACAATGGTTTCACTACGACAATTGTAGACTTTCACGGCCTACGTCAGCCATAGTCCAGGATATTTTAAAGCATTTCAAAAAAGCTTAATTGGTGCCGCTCAAAAGAATTCTAACATTGTATAAATTTATAAGAACGTTCTACACACCCTTATTAATACTAAAAAGAATGTTTAGACACTACCTGCAATAAATAAAAACAAGCAAATTTATTTATATTATTAAAACAATAGACGATTTCACAGAACGTTAAAAAGGAGTTTCAGACAACGAGAGCGTGTAATACGCGCAAAGAGAAATTAAAAATGTTTGATCAACTTTCTTCAATGCAGAAGTTTGTACGACACCCTTACGTTGCGTGCGGAAAGCTCTGTGGGTCATTTTATAAGCACACTTGTTAAACGCTCATAGGCGGTCTCCGCACGGAGACCTGTATTATACTGAGACTTTCTGATGTGTGATACTCAAAAGGTTAATTTTGAGACCTATGAAAACTAAACATTCATTATGTCATTTTTTGAGTACTGAGAGCTTTCTAAGTGTTAGATTTTTGTAAACGCCTTTGCAGTCGATGACGTAAAAATACGTCATTTCGTAAGCTACAGCTGATTGCCAATGATGTAATATTACACACGTCTGTTCGTAACTGCAGGAAACAAGCCAATGATATGGAACGTCCCTGGCTGTATGACATCCGTTCTCACGAACTATGGCGTTCAAACACACAATTAATTATTTTTTCATGTATATACGTATAAAGTGTAGGCCAAAATGTGTTATACAACCGAGGAAAAATTGATTTTATGTGAAACTATGTTTTCGAGGAATAACTATGTACTTAAAAAATCAATTAGGTATACGTGTACATAAATGTGAGAAATATTAATTTATTTATGTATTTTTTGTTGAAATTCAACTAATAGTTAATTCTGATAATAAACAAGTTCATAAAATCATCATAGCTGTCTATATCAAAGTTCATTGCGCTGAATTCTAGACAAATGTATACTTACCCTATTGATCTTGAAACTTGTTTTTTTTAAAAAACATAATTTTAATTTATTTCGAGAAGTAGGGTTGTCACTTACTCTATTGTACCATAAATTTTGCGCCACGTTTACAGTTACATGAAATTTTAGATTAAGTGCATACCTATTTTTTTTAAAAGAAATCTATAATTTAAAAAAATGCATTCATTAACACGCTGGCTGACACAATGAAACCAGCCACGTCTAGTCAGACATGTTACAAATTACTGTTTTTAATATAAATCACAAAGGAAAAGAATATTTAATTATTCGATCGTGTACGTGTGTTTCTACATTATTATTGCAATGATAAATAGGCAAGGAATTTTATGGAAATCAGTAGTTATTTAATTAAGTAAAACCTGAAGCGCCGGTCATCTGTGAGCCTCATGGCAGTCAACGTGTTAATGAATTATTTTGTGGCATAGAATAATCAGTTTCTAAGTTGCACTACGAATTCTAGTCTACCTTTTAGACATTGCTCGAAAAAATCAGAGGATTATGCTTTTTAGTAGTTTCTTTCAACATATGACGTCTATACGATTCTTAATATACTTTATATACAGTTCTTAATATATAGTTTTCAGTGTTGCTCATCGTTGACGAAGACGATCCCCTACTTGTTTAGAACGATATATTTAATTTAACACTTTCTTTGTATTAGTGTAACATTTTTTAAGAGATAAACTTATTGCGATGCCAAACAATAAGTATTTACAAACTGGATGTACGCAAATAAATCATTGTTTTCGTACTTGTTTTAACGACAGAGCCTTGCAGCAACCAGTTTTAGATTTAAGTTATTGGTATCAGATGCGAAAGTGTTAACAATATGTGTGACACCCTGCATTTCTGACATGGTCATTTTTTCGACCTGTCTTAATTCTACATTTTTTATTTAATTTCGAAAGTTCTATATAATCAATAATTCGTGAGTACCCTTTCCTGAATGCTGTGTACAAAGTGACTACTTTTCTTTCAGAAGAAATATAATCATTAGGTTCATGTACATGAAACGTCGTGTAATTAACAAGCTGCAACAGAAAAATGGTTTATTTAATCAGAATAATTTCCGAGAGCATTAATATATCATCTTTCCATGATCTCCCAATGAGCAGGTGTTATTACGGAAAACTTTTGGATGCTGTTTGGATCGTTTTGAAAGTTCATAGCGTTTGCCATGGGTAGACTGCACTCTGTATTAGTTGGAACTGGAAAGAAATTACTTATTATAAACTTCTATCAAATAATTGGACACTTAATTCGAACAAGTATTGTTTAACGCATATTATATATTAAGGCATATTCTGATTACTATTTGTTTTGGTCTATAAAAGAATTTTTTAACACGTTGATTGCCGTGGGGGTCACTGGTAATCGGTGCATCAAATTTTACTGGATTAAATGATTACTAATTTTATTAAAATTTTGAATAGAATTATATTGCAATAGTAATAGAAAGTCAAGACTGTGCAATTGAATAGTTACATCGTTTTTGTTTCGTGATATGTGTTTGAAATAGTATATTATAGTATTTTTTTACCAAGTATGAGTTTTCGCTGTGGCAGTCAACGTGTTAACACGGTGACCAGCACCTCAAATTCTATTTAATTAAATATCCATTAATTTTTATTATATTCGGAGCAAATTTAACATTACAACACTAATATCGGTACGCATGGACCATACTGAATATTTTAACACTGTTTTCCTTTATGATTTATACAAAAAACAGAAATTTATATTGTGTCTGACTAGTGATGGATGTTTTCACTGTAGCAGTCAACGTGTTAAAGACCAAAAAACCAAATATCTAGTGCCGAAGTCACTTGAAAGAGTTCTTTGTCCAGAAACATGAAAACTTTTTTAAAAATAGAATCACGAAACTACCAAATAAATGGAAAAAGTTCTTTGAAAGAAACGATGCGTACATTATTGGATCAAACAAATTTTATACACACATGTAACCTCGAAGTTTCCCTTAAATTTCGCTATGAATTTTCCAAACAATCTAATTCGCGTTGAATTTATTTTTATGCTCTATAAAGACATAGTAAAAAAATATAGGGTGCAATTTAAAAAATACCGATGATCTTGAAATCTTTTAAAAAGATTTCTTTTCACCGTTACATGGTCCCTTGAAATAGTATAACTTTGTCCCGAAGACTTTTTTCATACGACGACAAATAAGGGAGATATTTAGGTGATCCCCTTTACGTTCCCTCTATACTACCGTAGGGAAAGGGAACCGGGTATGGATAACTATACTTGACGAACTCTGTCCTTAATGACTAATGGTAGAGTTCGTTTGTGAAAAGCGCTGTATTAGGATAATCTCGTGAAAACAGGCTGACTCAGTGTAGACGATGAGTTGGACATGGCAGAAAATGGTTGGTCATCCAACAGTTTTAAAGTTATTAAAATCATCTTTCTATACTAATTTTTCCTCGGGAAATTAGTTTATCGCGAGGACATCGAACGTATCGAGATACGACACGATCAATTCTCGACCCAAACAGTTATACATATTTAAACAAATGTATAAATATTTAAACAAATGATAACCTGTAGGTAACAAATTTGGAAAATAAATGCAATGAGGTAATACTTTGTAATGTTGAGTAGCATTGATAGCATTATTTATAAATTAAATAAAGCTATCGTATTACATTTTGAGAGCAACTGTTTATGACGAATATAGTTTTATTATGAAGCAATTAAATTATACAGAAGGTTTCGTAGTGACAAACAATATATCAGAAATAGTGATGCCAATATTCGTAATTAACAGAAATCCGACATTTCACAAGCATCAACGCAATATAGCACTTTTTTTGTAAACACAGTGAAAGACTTTTTTCTAAACGCATCAATTAGAAGTAAAGGTACAGATTAGAAATACAACGTCTCGAATGGAACTGTGCATTTCACTTCAGCGATTGTATTATATGGCCTGGTTTTCTACAACATTACTTTCTTTCAAACTTTGGACAATTGGTTGAAAGTGGAGCAGCTTCTTTGTTCCATTTTTTGATTGTATGTATAGCTTCTAGCATCAAATTCGTAAGATGGCCGAGTCTGGAATGTACACATTTCTTTCCTTTGTGCGAGCTCATTATTCATCGTTCGTGCTTTCGACAATATTAAAATAGATCAATAACGTTTTCATTCTGATTAGTTTTCCTGCAGATATTATCGATTGATGAGGATTGGAGATGAAACAGTTTCATGTTCCATTTTCTTTGATGAAATTAAAAAATTAAAAATCGAAATGAAACACAGAGAACGCTGGATACTTTATTCTGTGAGATAACAAAATGACGTTTACTGAAATATTTCCTTACATTACCCCTGTCTCGTAGTATTTAATTGACAAAACAGCAGTGTAATATTCCTAACGGAGTATTTTAAGGAATAACATTAAATCAAGTATTTTTATTGGTTAATAAATGAAGTAAATTTCAGTTTCGATTTATAATTCGTATAAGATACTTGCGAGATTAGATTCAGTAGAGAAATTGTGATTAACACTAAAGCTACCACAGGCGGTGAAGTGACCGTACGACTAAACTGTACGACCATTATTTATTTTTCATTTTCTGTTCTTCTTTATAATTAAAATGCAAAAATAATTTTTTTTTATTATTATTAATCAGTCAGTTTGTTTATTATTGTCCGTACTAAATTGAGTATTACCTGCACTCAATTGCAAAAAATATAACTCTTATTTAAAGACCGGTCATTTGGCCGGGTCTGTTAAAATACGTATTTATAAAGTGTCGGTAGATTTAGTATTAAACTGATCCATTAGTTTGATAATAATCTTATATATTTTAAAAATACAGTTTGGAACTGATCTAATTTCTTCGATAAAATTTCATGTGAAATATTAAATCAGTTTAAATTGTATTTATTGCGGCCGATATTTACTATTTTTCTAGCATATTATAACGGAAATTATGATATCGAACGTGAACGCCAATAAATTAAGGAATTGACAGAATAATAAACTCGATAGGCAAATATACGATGCCGGAACGTTGAGGGACCTGGATATTTTCAGCAATATGATTTAATGAAAGGTTAGTGAAATAGTTACTTTGCGAAGCAATGAAAAGCGTGCAATTTGACGTTGATAATTCAACGAACGACGACCGTACTAAGTGCAAATAAAAGATGCCCGTAAAAAATCCTCTGTGGAAGAGAATGTGTCCTTATGAGAATTAGAATAGTTTGTATTTTCGCAACAGATTTTATTATTAACGTTATCTAAGGGACTAATATTTCATTTTTGTATAATATCTTTACCCAGTGAACTTGCATTTCTGTGTTGTTAAACAGAAAACGGAATAATGAATAAAGTTGTACGTTCGTAGAGCATCATTGTTTCTGGAAGCTGGAATTTTTACAACTTTTCCTAACATATTTTATTTCGAAAAAAAAAAAGATTGAATGTAGGGATCGTTAAAAATCTCGTTTTATATGAATCTGACGGGAATAAGGTTTTTTGAGTAGTCAAAATTCAATCTAAAGGGGTAGGTGCGTGGATGGGAATATTAATATTACCACATCAAGTTTTAATGATGTGTATTTATTTACAGAGTAAATTCCGAGCTTGGTACACGATAATGTTTTGACGTTTCATATCTCGCTTAAGACAGACGCATAGGGTTTTCCCGGCGGGTCTGATTTACTCCTCTCTTAACACGTTGAACGTCACAGTGAAAACAGCCATACCTAATCAGACACGATATAATTTACTATTTTTTGTATAAATGGTAGAGAAAAAGAAGATTTGGGTACTCAGTCGTGTTCTTCTGTTCCTACATTATTGTTTCAGTATGAAGTTTGCTCAGAATTTTGCGACAATCAATAATTATTTAATTAAATTGAATTGAGGTGTCGGTCACCGATGAGTGTTAAGGGGGCAAAGGTTATAACAAGTTAAAAAAATCCACATTTTTTTTTTCGATTGTTTATAAATGCCTCATCCCTCAGAAGTATTTAAAAAACAATTCGTTGAAAAATTCGCACAACTACGGAAGTTACAGGTCGAAAAGTAACGGCAGACACAATGCAGGTAAATGCGGTAAGATAAATCTTAAAGCCGTTTTTCTCAAAGCCATATTTTTAAAGACGGTAAACATCATAAACCGAGCAAGGCTGGATGTTTTTAGTGGAAATTTTAACTGAATCTGCATAACACTTTTCTCCACAAACTGGAACTCGCTCAATAAGATTTCAGAACTGTGAAAAATTTTATTAAACACTTCTTCAGATAATTATTACAGAAAAAATTTACAAAGTCGATATTTGTTGTACAACTTCGCGAATTTTTATTCAAATTTTTCAACAAAGTTCCACCTTGTAGATTTTGATTCAGAGATTACTCATTTACAAGGATTTTGCTTTCTGACGAGTTTTTCAATTGGAATCGTGTTCACCATCTGGACCTGCGTATTCTGCAGCGCCTACTTTACTGAATTTTTACTATTTTTCAGGGTTTTTGATTTTAAAATACGTGCTATATCCACAGTAAAGAACTATAAAAATTCAATTTGTTTTGAGATACTAGTCACTCTTCAATTCAACCCAAAAGAAACCACCAGAGCTTCGCAACGCGCGTCTTAAAAGTAATGTAAATTAAAATAAACTTTACTAAATTTTATCCCGATAATACATATCTATCAAATAAGATTTTCAAACTCGTTTTCACTGGTCTTCATTTGCGATCAAGGTATTTTTTATTTTTGTTTGGGTAATTATGTATTTATCACTCTCATTTGTCATTATTATTTCAAGTAAAAATTGCGCATTCTGTCCTGAATTTCTTCCGTTAAGCGATGCAAACGTAGAATTTCATTTAAAAAATTAAAAGTAGCTTAGATTTCTATTTAAAAGTTATTCATCGTATAACGTTGTTCGTGTCAGACAATTTTTTCGCTAATTCATTAACACTTTGAGCGCCACCCTCCACTAGCTGAAAATGACAAACTTTCTAAATTTTTATACAAAATTAATATAACTATAAATTGTATCTTCTTTAATCAATAATATCAGTAACTTTCATCATTTTTTTACTGCTACTACTAAACCTTATTAAATATATTCATTAATACTGTGCATGAACAAATAAATAATGATTGAATTTTTTTGTCACCAAATATTGGTGACGTGGCACTCAAAGTGTTAATACATTGATTGTCCACTCAGTAAATGCACAAAACGCGCAAATAAATTATCTGACAATAAACAGTTTACTTTTCTTCAGGTTATTATCATGTGTAACGCCTATTCAATATACTTTTCTTTATAATAAAATATTGCACAATTATGTCATAGTTATACAAAACGTCTCATTTTATATTTCTACGTGAATATCTTCGAAATTGTTGTGCAACAATAATGTGGTGTCAACAGTTGTTTTATGGGTGAAGAAGCAGCGGAGCTATAAAAATCATTTTCATGTTTCTGTAAACAAAACATATATTTTGTAATGCATTAATCGATGCAGCTCTGTGTTATCTATAAAAAAATTGGAGTGATAGGGTTGAAAAACTGTTACTTTAGGAAATATTTTGATTCCAATATTGTAAAATAGTACTTGTGGCTCTTAAAACAGAGAATACTCTTTTTGGTAGAACTGTCAGATGTAGAAAATATATCTTATTATATATAACTGTATAGAAAAGCTCTTATTTCAATACATATTCTGATTTTAATGTTCCGTAGTACTGTACTCGTGGTT
Organism: Macropis europaea; assembly: GCA_916610135.2. NCBI lineage: Eukaryota > Metazoa > Arthropoda > Insecta > Hymenoptera > Melittidae > Macropis > Macropis europaea. The sequence continues at coordinate 26,362,494 of OU744345.1, forward strand.
TCCACCACAGAAACAATTTTTTTAGTAATATCGTAAGTAAGTAATACCGCTTAATTACTGATGCCGGAAGTTTTTGAAATGCACTAATGGTTACAGCTCTTCATTCTCTTTTTTGTGCCAAAAGACTGCCAGTTTAAGAGATGTTTTGTATTAACTATTGCTATGTCTGACGCGGCAAATAGTATTTTATAAAGTTAAAATTAAAACATTTACTAAACTAATAAAGAATGGAGGGCTGCATTGATTAATGTGTAAAAGAAAATATACGGTTTCACTGAAAAAATCAAAGGTGATCTTCATATTTCTGCTATACCTCCACCCACAATAAAAGTATTGACAGTACATAATACTCCACTCATAAATTATCCAACTCCTATCCAAAATGTTTTTCGATATCACTAACATTTTCGAACATATTCGCGTGGAAATATTAAACTGGGGCACCTCGTATATTATTCCATCATTTAACGATCGACTGGGTCAAAATTAGTACACTGCGTACTTTAAAATGGAATGCTGCAGAAAGTAATTTGTAAGCTATATCTTTCTCAACAGAAATGGTCAACGCTTTCGTGTATCGTCATGTTCGTGCTGACTTGTCGGAAAGTGAAAAAAAAGCACGTAACAACGATGGAGAAGAAGAAAAAATTGATCAGAGAATTTGTACTGGTAAGAATACAGCACATATCTTTGGTATGGATCTGGCCGCGGGTGACAATGGCGGTCACAGCTATTGGCCCGTTTCATAAGCATGGCCCATATCAATACCTCCTTTGTTGCACATCACTGACTTCGGGATAAAATTCTCTCCTTTCTCCGTGACGACGAAAAGCCGGGAAATAACGCGAGAACTTCGAATCGAACATAAACCTTTTGGGAAACATTTTCTTTACATTTCTATGGGACTCGTGAAGCGTGGCGACGACGCCTAGTTTCTTCGAAATACTTTCGGCCAAGGTGATCGAGCATTCGAAATAATGTTTCAGAGGATTTTCTCGTCGAATATTTAAATCTGTGAACATTTGGATCGATTCTCGGCCAGACACACCTACAGTATAATTATCATGTATGATATTATGAATATTTCATGAATACACATGAATATGCCTGTAATGCATGCGTGCACATATTTTCTGTACATTTTCGCCTCTTTTATTAGCATTAATGAACTTTAGAATTATTAGAGTTGAGCCAGGCTGTAAAATGCACCGTTGTTTCGTCGTAGAGGAATTGCTTAATTGCACGCATGAACAAAGTAGATGCTGTTTTAACATATGTAGATTTCCTGGTGGCCGTGTGTTCAAGCAAACTTTGTTAAAAGAGTGAAACACGGAAAATTTCTCCGTAAACTGTACTTTTTATTAAAAACTCCACGCTGAAACATATTTTCTCTCATTTAATATTAACGCTATACCACCGAGACTTAAACGCCTACTTGAATTTGTGAATGTTACATTCTATGTATACCCCCCCGACGACGCTACTATTATTATTATAATTGTTATTAATGGTATTGCTCCCACTACTACTACCAGCATCACCACCTCCGCTACTATTATTATTGTAACTGTCATTATCTCTATTATTATTATTATAACCATTGTATTAGATCATTTCATAAGTAATGTTGTTTTTTAATATGACTTGATCAAACGCAAGTAAATTAACACGTTAAACGCCACAATGAAAAGTACCATACCTAGTCAGACACAATATAATGTCCTATTTTAAGTATAATTCTTGGAAGGAAAGAATATTTTACTCTATGAACGCATAGGTATCACCTTATACCATTATTACAGTATTAATGTTATCCCAAAATTGTATAAGAATTATTTAGTTATTTAATGAAACAACATTCGAGGTGCCGGTCACGGGTGACCCCCAAGGCAGTGAAGGTGTTAACAACTACAGTTATCTTCAATTATCAATATACTGGATATTAACACGTTGAAGGCCGTAGAGGTCACCAGTGACCGGTACTTCGAATTTAATTTAATTAAATAATTACTGATTATCACAAAATTCTGAACAAACTTCATACTGAAACAATAATGTAGGTGCAGGAGAACACGATTGAGCACTTAAATCTTTTTGTTCTTCACGATTTATATAAAGAATAGTAAATTATTGTTTATTTGAACCTAGTTTTAGGTTCATCGACGACAATTGGCAATTGTTTAGCTGCATACATCGGGACAAGTCAATTAAACCAATAATTTTTTCCCTACCTTTCCCGCAAATTTAAAAAAACTGGATTGGAAAAAAACGTGTTTAACGTTGAATGCCACAGTGGAAACGGCCATACCTAACCAGACACGATATAATTTACTATTTTTTATATAAATCGTAAAGAAAAAAAAGATTTGAGTACTCAGTCGTGTTCTTCTGTTCCTACATTATCGTTTCAGTACGAAGTTTGCTCACAATTTTGAGACAATCAATAATTATTTAATAAAATTAAATTTGAGAAGTCGGTCAACGGCGACCGCTACGGCGTTCAACGTGTGAATAAGAGTCATTATATCTGTTCGTGCACGTGGCACTTTGCCGGAACCCAGGAAGTGGTGAAATAATTCGAGACGTCTTGCGAGTATGCTTGTTTATTCGACTCCGTCGAGGTGGTTAAGTTTACAATTTCGTCGAGTGTAGATTTCCCGACATAATACTCTTTTTACACGACTTTCTATTACACGCATTCGAAATAATATAGTTTAGAAAACAAAAGTAATTCAATTTTTACACGGTATATTTTGATTTAATACGGTTCAAATGGCGCTTATTTTTAAAATTTCTGTTAGAATTCAGTTCTGTTAAAAAGGTTATTTCCATTATAATTATCATTTCTTAGAACGGTATATGTATAGTTATGCTTGAATTTTGGAGAACCCCCTCGATGTTTTAATCCTTTGTCTGGGTTTTGTCTTACAGAGTCGTGGTAAAAAAGATCAACCTTCATAATTATTGGAAATTATTGCTAAAGATAACGTTTTGCCACTGCAGTATGAACAGGACGGCCAAAATGTTTCAAGTGATGGAAGTGATTTAATTCCAGTCTCACGCAAAAGAATGCGGGTACTGTCAGAAAGTGAGGGCGAATAAAATTTAATTAATAACCATATGCGTGGGTGTATTTGGGCCTTTTCGAATTTCTGTTTTGTTAGCGATACACTATTTTCTTTAACCTGTTAGTTCTGTAGCCCTATTTTAAAAGTGTGTTCTTACGTCGTGTCGCAAACATGAACTGATGACGAGTATACTCGTCAAACACAGAGTATATGCAGTAGCTGTAAAATGGAATTAAGTTATAACGAAATGGCAGTTGGTTTTCTTGAAAAATGAATAATTTATTACTCAAATTCACTGATATTATTGACAAAACTTAAACATTCATTATTAAAAAAAGAAGGAAAATCACAGTAAGTTTTATTAAAAGTTTCTCATTATTTTCTGAATGCTATCGCGATATTCGTTAATAAAGTAAAGAGACAAAGAGAGAGGGTAGGGGGTGCTTAATTTAAACGAAACCAGTATTTTAAAATGTTTCCCTCACACAGTAGAAAATTTCGTAACTAGACAAACATGCGAAAATTGCTATTTATTAATACATGTGGTTGATTGTACAAATATTTATGTATTTGATATAACATTTTCTGGTTTTACTATCATTTTAACGTGCATTTTACTCAAAATTACATAAGGGTCGGTAGTTATGTGATCAAATTAAAATTGATGCGTGTACCGAAAATGGCACACGTGGCAGGAAACGTGTTAATGCACGTGTATTTATGAAATACGGCCTTACGGGTCCACGGACAATCGGCATGTACGAAACTAAGAGTATCTCCGCATGTAATAATAATTATTACAAAGACGAAATTAAAAAATCAAATTTATTAGTATTTTTGGTCCTGGACTACAGTTTATATATATACATTTTGATGAAAATTTTTGAACATTTTACCAGAAAAAATGGTAAAAATGGTATATTTTTTAAAATATTATTTAAACAAATGAACTTTCGACAAAATCGCTCATATGGCTGAATTCGTAACTAAAAAATTAAAAATCTAAAAAACAAAAATGGTTATCCTATGTCCAGTTGTGTTCGAGGTATTCGATAAAATATGGATTTCCGCCCCCACTTTAAGGGCTGTTGTCACCCCATCAACATGGACCTTTGCCAATAACAAAAATACATGTCGAATATTTTTTTAAGCTATATATCATATAAAATTTCACAAAAATCGGCGTGTGACGGTTGAGTACCATCCCTTGTAAGCGTAACGATACAATTCGAAGATTTGAGTGTATTGTTGTAAATGAAATACAAACGTCACTAGCATACATCTAAGAAATGGTACTTTTATTAAAAAATATTCACCAATGCTTCATTAATAGCGGAGCACAATTATATCCGAAACTGATCTGAAATCATTCAAATTTCAAAACGAACTGAAATGCGGCACAGGTTCCCTTTGTCCAATCAGTCTGAACTTTTGTAGAAACCATTTTCTCATCAGGTGTCCCAATTTTGGAGGGTGCTGCAAACAAAAATCGAAAAGTAAGGACCACCGCAATATGTACTCAGCAGATTTTCAAAATCAATTTCCTCGAAAACGAAGGATCACACGAATATAAATTATTCTACATTTTCGACTTATCTTTGCAGTACGAATTCGTAATCCGTATTAATTTTTCACTGATCTCGCTGTATTAATTGAAACGTCGTGAGAAAGATATCGAAAGGAGGAAATCGAACGAGTAAATGAACACAGATGAACACAAAGAAATCGAGGGAATCAAGGCGTAACGGATAATAACGATCGGAAAACGGGGACACTATGAACAAGATCTGGCAAAACATTTATCTTGATAGAGACTCCATGTACAGATAACACTGTACACTCTTGTCCTCAATAAAAAAAAATGATACGCTGACGAAAGAAACTGAAACTCGTAGCTTCGCGGCTGTCGTCGTTGCTTAGAGTAATTGTGGTATTTGTACGGGTTATTTCGCCCATGAACAACGAACTATCCTGTTCTCTAAAGGTGGAGCTTTATATTTCATTCTATATACACGCTGAAAAGTTATGGCGAATCGGGTCTTATAGTCTCACAGGACTCGTATAAGATACGCAGTGTTATCCAAGTGCAAGAGAAAAGAATATTCACAGTCTTATAATAAATCTTTCAGTAATCGTTGGACGACCATGACGTTGGAAGAATTTATAAATCTTGCAAACCTTGAAGCAACACTGGCACGTGTAAAATATACTAAAATTCCGTGTACATGTTTCTTTGGAAATAATTTCATTCAAGCGTTGACGGCTTTGAGGGTTGCTTCTCTAATTCAAAGGGGCATATACACCTCCACGGCTAAAATGAATCGATTTTTTTATTTTCGAAAAGACGTTTCGAGACTATCGTAGGCTGTTACATTAAAAAACACGGTTAACGCTAGCTTCTGTATCTTTGCTATCTTTTAAATATATTTTTTAGAAACTATTACTACGTTCACTCCTTAACATAATTCAATAAAAGACTGCATATCTGTAGTGTTTATTTCTGTTCTAAAAAAGTTCTCAAAAGTAGACCATATTTTTGGGCGACTAGGTGTGTACACACCTCGGCACCAATAGGCGCCTGACAAAGCCGCTCACCGTGTACTGTCGACGCCTGTAGGCGTTCGCTGCAACCGATCATTACGTACTGTTGCAGCTTGGCCGCACGCCTTCAAGGCACCGTTCGCCTCGTTTCCAAGTAGCCCGCAGTCAAAGAATTAATTAAATCCTATTAATTAATGTAAAATTCTGAACGACGTTATCGTTATAATAAGAATTTAAAAAGAGACGACTATGATCGAATAAATATTTCGTTTTTCGACGATGCAAGTTAAAAATAGTAAATTATTGCATGTCTGGCTAAGTATGGCTGTTTTCACTGTAATGCTGTGTTGATCGACACGTTTTCAAATAAACTTCTAAAAACAGAGTATGTAAACATTTCTAATTCACAAGATCATTAGATAAAATATTCTAGCGACTTACCACTACCAAATTGTACTTTGAAATTGTTACTTTTAAACATCTCAAGCGGTTGTGGCAAAATGTAAATAATGTAAACATTAGCTTACATAGGAAATTGGAATCATTAGGTTCATGTTTTACAAAATACGTGGAAGTTTTTCTTTATGTAATGTTTTAACAGTAATCAACCATGTATTGTACATACCTGTTGAAAATTAAATTATTTTGTAAAAGATATTCGTCTTATAAGTTGAGAAACATTTTTATTTTCTCAACACGCTCAATAAGGTGCTTTCAATGAAAATTTATTTTTGCATTTAGGTGTGTGTGAAAAGACGTGGAGATGGGTTCTCAGGATAGTTTTTATCTGAGCTCGGCTTTAGCACTTTTGTTGATCATGCCCATGAATCCCTCCGAAGCAGGAATAATATCTAGAATTATAACCAGTATAGCGACATCGGTACTTAGTCACATCGTCATACACGCGATAGACACAATGATGGAGGGCGATAATTCGACCAATAAAACAGCGGCTGCTGCCAGATTTGCGGAACTATGTAGATGTCCCCCGAAACACGTAAAGTTCCATGGAAAATGTCGTGAAAAAGTATCTCAGTACAAATGTTTGTATAAAATATATCATGAAAATTGTGTAACTTTATTAATTTAGAAAGAATATATACTTATTTTAAAATTATTTTAGGAGAATCGAAACCTGATGGTGTCTTTGACAAAGTAGTCAGTCATTCGAGAAGACTTGGAATACACAGCCGTCCATATCAATTTTATATCATATATGCTTTAAAATGTAATATATTAAGTGTTTATAAGACGAATTTGTATATTTAAATAACAATTTTAGACGTTAGGACGAAATTGTAAGACAAAACGACAGAATATTTTATTTAATGGAGATATTTATCGAGAAAAATAAATTTGGCGATCAATAGAGAACTTAACTAAAATACTGCGACGTGAATTGTATTATAAATACGAACTACCTATTGACTTTTAATGTGAAATAGGCGAGGATACTAATTTTCTTAAACATTTATGCGAAGGCGTACTTAACGCGTTGAACGCCGTGGCGGTCACCGGTGACCAATACCATAAATTTAATTTAACTGAATAATTATTGATTGTCGCAAAATTCTAAGCAAACTTCATACTGAAACAATAATGTAAGAACAGAAGAACACAATTGAGTTCTCAAATCTTTTTCTTCTTTACGATTTGTATAAAAAATAGTATATTATATCGTGTCTGATTAGGTATGGCCGTTTTCACTGTGGCGTTCAACGTGTTAATTGTTTTTCGCAAAAACAGACCATCAGAATAAGCCGTTCAAGGTCATAAATTGAGCCAGCCAGATGACTTCTAAGTTTGATAGAATTCTTAACTTTGATCTTAATGCGCTATACGTTATTCATTTTTCTCTTTCATTCACACATGAAATGAAAAATACAGAAGCTTTACTAGATATGAGGAAATGACCTTAAGCGACTTATACATCTTATTTACTTCTTTATTTTTGTTTTTGTATGGAATTGTATCATTTACCCTATACAGTGGTGTTCATATTTCTTCGATGGATATTGAGTTTCTAAGTTCTTAATCGAATTAAGTATACAGAGAGGGCCATCTAAAACAGGCCACGTGAAGCAGTCTTTTGTTTTTGACGATAGTGAAAGATACTTAAGACTACTGTTACATGGTTTCGAGGGAGACATAATCCGATCTTAATAGATTTTTTATAGGTGGAGGCGCAGAAGAGATACGAATCATTGTGGCCTGTTTTAGATGCCCCACCCTGTATACACTTCTCATCAATTTTCATTCGTTGTTTACGTTTAAACTCCGCCCGTTACCGATGTTTTTTATATACTTTTTCATTTATGTATTTGTGCGATATAGTGTCCTGTAACGAATATAGTAGTACATACATATATATTTATATTAACGGTTACTATTTAGAGTGATTTTTAATTTAAGAATCATCTTAAATTTGTATAATTCCTGTTAAAATATCGTCAAATTTTTTCACAAGTCCATTCATTGGAATGACATTTAAATTAATAATTCCAATAAATTTTAATAATACGCACACTTTATTCATTTGTTTCGATTCAATCAATTTCTATGTAATATAATCGTAATATACAGTGTTTCACGGTTGGCTGGAACTTTTCTGTCCCGAATGCTGTTCTAGCCAACCGTGGATCACTCTAATAATGTAATATTCGCGACGATAATGAAATTATAATACTAATAAAATACAGGAAAACCGGAGAGTGTCGGGTATACAAAAAAGACGAGAAACCACGATTTAGTATCAGATATCGAGTTTCGAAACCGGCCCAGAGAGTCAGAGTGATGTAAATGTGTGTGCCGTGTGAGAAATTTGAGGAGTCTCATTCACCAGCCTTTTCTAGGTTTCCTTATTATAACATCGTTTTATTCTGTACAATGGAATGTTGAGACATCTATAAAACCTCTCAGGAGGTAATAATCGTCGACGCGAATATTTCCATTGTCGTAGAAAATCTATAGACGTAGAACATTATTTGATTCTCGTACAGAGGGCGCTTGTCGTGTTAATTTCTTCTCAATTTCCATTCACTATTCATTCGAACGAGTCGTTCAACAAGGGGCTACGTACACCTAAGACTAGAAAATCTAGGGTGAACTTTGATAATTTTTTTGATTGAAAATGTTTCTCGATTAAAAAATTTTTATATATATATTAAAATACAAAATTTAGTGTAACAATTGTGCAAATTTCATTCGAAAACTAAGAAAACTGAACATGTAATAGCGATTTCCTGTAGGCAGTTGTTTGAGATCAGCTTCCGCGAAAGCCAGAATATCTCCGATGATTTTTATTTAAAACGAAAAATACAAATTTTATCATAAAATAGATAAGAAAAAATAGTTTTTGTCATAGCCGATTTTAAAAATATCAATTTTTCGCAAAGTGGTGGCCATTTGAATGCAAATGTGTGATTTTTCACTAAAAAGTCGTCCTTTTGTAATTTATAAAAATAAAGTATTACGTTTGAAGAAAAATCTATGGCAAAAACTAGATAATACCATCAAGAGCATATGTGTCAAGCCTCAGCTGAATCGGTTCAATAGTTCTCCAGAAATACTGGTTACCATTTTTGATAATACCACTTTGAGAAAAACGCTTTTAGGTTTTAACACTGTTATCACTGATTTAATCTTCCTTTTCATACCTACATCGAATCATCAATTCTTGGATCATATAGTCCTCCTTTTGTCGATATTGAGGCTTCCGAAAATATTATAAAGACTTCCAATATTTTTATACAAATTACTCAAAGCGACGGCGATCGTATTATATCTGCGCGCGAGGGATCGCTGGAGTAGGTGTCTACTGCAGGCTGTAACTTCATTAATTTTATGAATTTTTAAATTAAATTTTTATGGAATATAGTTTAAACATGTTAAGTACTATCGAATTAAAATATTTTTTATAAATCGATTTTTTTGACCCACCTAGGTATCGGTAGCCCCTTAAGCATCGACTATTTGTCAAAACGTGAAAGCCGATTGTGAGGCACAGGAGTACACGAGGTTTATGCACATTCAAACAACCGAGAATGTGCAAACATATCGAGCGTCGCGACGTAATCGTTACGAGCAAGCAAGTATAATGCAATATCTCTCATTCCATTATCAGGTGATATTATTAGTATGTAGATGGAATGGGAGAATCCATGTCCATCTTCTCGGCAAATTGAGTTCACCGAGAAACTTTCTTCTCTAAACAGAGACAGAGAAATAGAGAAATCCATCGAAACGCGAAACGATTCCAGCTTGCTGTGCCAGCCCGGTCCCGTTTTCATGATTCGTGCGAAAGGTGTATTTAAGAAATGATTCGCCGCTCGAATTCTCTCCGGCTGCATTTATATGCTTGCAAATTTAATGGCCAGGCTTAAAAGTGCAACCCGACAACGAGGATTATTTGCAAAGCAGCTTAAGGTCTGCAACATGTTACGCTTAGAACCTGCGTTTCCTCGGTATCGGCCCAGGCTACCTTTGAAAATGTTGAAAGAGTAAACCTACTGACGGCGAATCCGTAAGAAAAGAAAGAATGATAGGTGCGTGTGAGTGTGCGTCTGTGCGTGTGCGTGTACGTGCATGGACTCGTGTAACTTGACAAAGGATGCAACCACGAAAGCGAAATGCATACGGTATAACACACCGTGTTACGATATAGTGCAGCAGCAGACAAATGTCGATGGCGAGCAACAAGTTGTCGAGAGGTCTTTACTTCTGACAATGAGTACAAAATCTGGCTGACTCGAATACGTGAGTAAGTAGGAGTACGAGGACTCGTCACAAAGCTCCCGCTACTACATTCACAATTAGCGATCACGCGACTTTGGTTCTCCTTTCATTCACCATTTAACTCTACCAGTACTCGTGTACGTGTGGGTGTTTACAACGTGTCCACGCTATATTAATGCACAGCGGTTCGCCCATAACTGATGAAGCAATGCATATACCGAAAGCAATTTTGGGAGCTTGCTAGGAATTTTACGATATGAAAGTGACAATACCTTTTTTCATGGAAATACTATGTTTCCTGCATTGTCGTTTCAAAACGAATGTTAACGCGTTTGCGTCGGAACGTAAAGAGAGATGTGTTTGGAAAAACTTAACCCTTTACATTATGAGGTCACCTCCGGCGTGACAATATTATTTTTCCCTAAAACTCTTGAATCACCTTTGTCGTGACACTTCATATAGTTAATAAAACAAATCAGTAGGAAACAGTTTTATTCAAAAATTGCTTTGAAAGTATGTACGTATGTACGTGAAAGCCTTGTTTATACACTTCTCAACATTGAAATATTAATAATATTAATGTTCCTTATCAAATGATTAAACACAATTGCATACTTCCAGATTGTTTAGAGAGATCAGTTTATGTGCAATTCAATTATTGTTAGTATTGGTTTTATTCTCGTGCTTGAAGGTTCAGTGCATATTAGGTAGTGTAACATTGTAAATTTTATGCGGAAATCTATAAACGGTGGAGAAAATTATTCTTTTGGGGTCTAGAAGTCTGTTCCATTAATTCATGTATTTTATGTAAAACACACTGCAAAAGAGATAACATCAAAGACATGAAATATATAAATTTCATTTGCAAACTAGTGAATTCATTTGTGGGAAATTTCCGACAAGACTAATCTTTAAATAATTGCAAGCAATTTCTTCATACCTAAGATGAGATATCAAAACCAGAAAAAATAAAATCAGAGTTGGCTGAGATGAAATTAGGAAAACAATTGTAGTGCAAATGGTTAAAGAACAAAAGATATCAAAACTGAACAGCCAAGCAAGAACCGTTTCAATCTTACGTATTATTTTTATCTTGTATTGCGAAGACAAAATGTAATATCTCTTTTGCAAAATGCAAAAAGTTGACTGTACAAAAGAGAATATTCCTGCTTTGGACGCAGCGCACATTGTGGCAATTTTCGGTTCCTACTATTATTGCGAGAAATTGAGGAACGTTAACTAGATTTGCTATTAATCAACAACATTGAATGCTTGCTATATGAGCGAAATAAATGGAAATGATTCAAAATAATGTGTGAATGGTTGGTTTTGTTTGAGCTATTAATTGCCTCCGTTATCATTTGCTTGTGTGTGTTCCATTGATATGGTGGCAGTTTAAACTTTGACTAACAAATAAGGATTTGTACAATAAAACAGTTGATCGAATATTAGTATGTTTGGTACTCAAGATCATTATAAGGCCATGTTCTTATAAATCCTTGTATTCGACTCGATGTCAGCTATTTCGCGATATTAAAAATGTATGGTTGTATTAAAAAAACGTCGGCAGTTTATAAATGTCCTTGAAAAAAACTTTGGGAATAATCTTTTTTTATCACAGTACATTAGTCGCATTGGACCGTGCAAAGGTGAAAAGGAGCATGTTAATCCTTATCCGTCTCTCATTTTCCTAACTTAGTTTGCACCTTGCTGTCAAATCGACACAATGGTAAATAAATTTATATAATGAGAGGATTGATTATTTGGAAAATTCTTTTACTGAAAATAATAAAATCAAATTTCTGTACATTCAGGCATAAGATTGTTCGAATCGTTCACAACTAATAAAGCAATGTGCAAGGCATACTGCTTTTTTACATTCGTCGCATTTTTGTCAAAAAAATGGGTCAAATTGACGCAAGGGGCGGCCGAGGGTTAAAAAATGGCCATTTTTGGCCCCGCGTGGAAATGAAAAATTCTTGCAGAACATTTAACACGTTCCATGCCACAGTGAAAAATTCGATAACTAATCAGACGCGTGAAAATAAGTTTCTATAAATACATAACGTTAAAAACACAAACATTGAATTGTCTTCTGATATACCATTCATTTGGTACTATTATTGTGGCGTTCGTTTTAATTGGAATATAAAGAATATTACCATTTATTTAGAATAATCGAATTTGGTGCGTGGGGCGCATACGACCCACGCGGCACGGAATGTGTTAAGTATACCTCCTAAGGAACAAAATTTGTTGTAAACATTTAACCGAAATGTGATGAGAAAGTTGTTAAGAATGAGTGCAAATATAAAAAAGTGGCAGCGATCGAACTCGCGTATGGCGTACGTTTCATCTTCATGTTCTTCAGATATTGATCTATCTCCAAAATAATTCACGAGGAAGTCTGCAGATAAATCAATTGAAGATTGCAATCGGGCAGATTCGAAGTACCATAAAATCGCTGCTATGTGACAACAGGAACCAACAACACGTTTGCTGAATTTGCATCCACATGCGTGTGCTATAATGGCCTCCAATCCAGTTTTACTTCTATCAATTAATACGTAATCAAAATATTTAAAAAATGTATGTGCGAAGTTTCTTCCGCAAAAATCAGTAAATTTCTAAGTTCAATATCTCAAAAACTATAATAATTAATTTTCTTTCATTATAGTATAAAGTTGCAAATATGAGTTCCATATATTCGGATCATTTTTGACCCAAAGGTCTTGAGTGTATAGTCGAGCGGAAGAACGCACCAGGGTTAAGTGGATTATGTTGTATATGGACATCTATAACACGTTGATTGGAAAGGTATGCAAAAAGTAAGAAATATAAACTAAAGTAATGCTCCTGTAACATAAAATAATTAGACAATGTGTTTGTAGGTCTAGTATATTTATTCGATGAAATTCTTGAGAACGTATACTTGAAAAGAAATAAAACTGACACGAAATTCACGCGGTAATGAATCCTCTTGTTTCACGATGCCAAGCTCATATTGCTAATTTTGAAATAGAACAGCAGGAAATGGGGGAGAGATGGGATGAAAGGGACATTGTTGTTTAAGACAAAATAGCAAAAAAGAAACTAAAAAGGATGTCCAGTTCTAATTGGTAACATTAGAAACGTCAGTTATCTGACTATAATAGTACGTGGTAATAGTAGGCTTTTCTCTATATTTACCTGTCTTATTTATTACATTTCAAAAAAGTGTATTTTATCCATTTCATAAATTGGCTGTATTGAATGGGACAAAATCACGGTATTATCTACTTTTTCCTTGAGTTACATAAATACCACTGTATTGCCAAAGTATTTGTAACAAAATTTACATTAAGTTTACAACTTAAAAAACAAAAAATAATCCCGAGATTAAAATACAAAAGATAATCTTTTCATTAAAAAATGAAACCTAAGCCATAGATTAATCAAAATTATATTAAGTAAATCATCTTCATTGACAACAGGAATTAAAAAGTCAACAGTGGAGCTTAGATAACTATACAATCTTAATAGCTATAAATGTGGAGTTGTCTAATGGTATAATAAGTGAAAATCTTTAGCGGTTTTTAAATTATGTTTCTTTACAAACGATGCATTAGGCATTAGAAATGGGGGAAACATTCCAAATTTGAGTTTTTTGGTATGAAATACAATTATATGTCCAAAATCATAGTAAGGTTTTGAAGGTGTCTCTAATCACAAAACAAATTTCTGTCCAGGTCCCATTGCTTTACCTGTTTCTTATAAAAATATGCATTTGCATAAACATCCGCTGTCCACTTATAAGCAACGAAAATGTGAAAACAAATGTCCAAAACTGGCTCAGACGTCAAGACAAAGAATTCTTTGCTGCTGGCATGAACAAACTAGTAGAGCGATGGGACAAGTGTATAACTGTAGCAGGGGATTACATGTGCCGAAAAAGAGGTGTATTGTTAGATTCATTGAATAAACCGTATTAAAACAACAGCCATTTGTCTCTTTATTTATTGAACGACCCACGTAATGAGTGTAACATTCTTTTCTTGTTTCTACTCGTAAAACACATTGGCACAGTTCGGTCGGAAAAATCTGGGACAATCTGTACACGTGTAACCGTCGAGGTTTAATTCAAAGTCCCTGTACGGCGTGTCACGCGAAACATGCATGAATCAACCAACAACTATCGTAATTGATAATTGTGTGAAACGCGGATTTTCTTAATAAATGGTCATGACAAAGTATCGCTCGTTAAAGCGAACTGTTTATTATTTCGAGGTGAACAATTCTTAGCACATACCATCACGTGAGGAACGTTGGAAATTGGAATTTTTCGATTCATATTTACGTGTTTATGGCAATTTTACCGTCATCGTCATCAGATATCAGTCGTTTGAGTTAACTGATCTATAAATTGAAGTTTATTTGTATAAGTTGGTCCTTGATCTATTCTGCAACGAATTTTCAAATCTGTTACACGGTTTCGAATAAAAGTGAACTGACTATATTATTTTATACTAACAGTTGAATTGCTGCGTGGAAAATAATGAGAAAATGATAAGCAAATATTTTTGTTAACTCGAGAGATATATTTCATTAATCGATTATTGAAAGAAGTCAAAATGAAGATTTATAATAAATAATGTTTAATATAGCATATATTTTTCTATCACAAATAAAGTGACTGACGATTTTTAATAACCACCAATGATTATTTAGTAGAATATTTTCGGCAGTGATGAAAATAGGTTTCTAATAATTCTGTCATCAATGGGTATTTTGAGTATTCTCATGAAATTTAAATTTTTATTAAAAAACTCCACTATAAAATAATATTTACGTTTTCTTGCTTTCATCTTATTGCAGACGCCCACAAAAATTAAAAGTAACAAAATTTCGAACCGTTGGACAGTATCGGGGTTGTATGTATATGTCTGACAATGTATTTGTTAATTTTTCGTCTTGTTATTTATTCAACAGTTACTTAACTCGCGCATGATTGCCCCGCTTTATATAAATCAAATTTTATTGGAACGGAACGGTGTTTCATTCGAAGATTATTTCACATTTCATTTCACAGAGGATCCTTCTGGCCTTTGTAAAATTACACGGAACCTTTATTCGATAAGTTTTCCACATTTCATTTGACACAAGATTCATCGGCTCTCATAAAGTTACTTCCATGGAACCTCCATTCGATAACCCCTGCTCTCTTTTTTCACATTTTATTTGCTACTACATTCTTCAACTTTCATAAAAGTCACGGAAGATTGCTGTTCGGTAATTATGTCGTGTATAATACGAGACTTCTCCATTCCGTTCTTTATATTTCAAATTAATTGAATATTCCTCGTGTTCCGCTTTCATGAAATAAAATTTCGAAAACAAGAGTGTACGTGCCTCCGAGCTTAATATTTATAATTGAAGAGGCCATGTTTTCAAATGAAATTCGCCGATTTTTGTAAATAAAAGATTGTTTATTAAAGAATGCAATGCATTATATTACCATAATGACTTCGCTTCGCATTTTCAAGCAGTTTTATATGTATAATATCAAAATGAATATTTTGAAATCAACATCGATCAATTTTTATCATCGAATCGCTGATCACGTTCGAATTTCGTCTTCATGAAACAGAGATTAATTTTTATTGCATTCAGAGATAGAATTAATTGCTTTTAATTTTATTCCGAATAATTGTC
Organism: Macropis europaea; assembly: GCA_916610135.2. NCBI lineage: Eukaryota > Metazoa > Arthropoda > Insecta > Hymenoptera > Melittidae > Macropis > Macropis europaea. The sequence continues at coordinate 26,378,528 of OU744345.1, forward strand.
TGTTTTATTGTCGAAAAAAGCACTGAATTGATTTTTAATTTGTAGGGTACGGATGAAAATATCCGTATCTGGCAGCATATTGACTCTTTCTACTTGAATAGTGAAACCAGTCAGTATTTATGATGTTGTGGGTCTACTATTTAGTAATTATTAAAACAATAAATAAATTGTATACACGAAAAGCCAAATTGACCAACACCAGTTTCTGTACGTTAATTCTTTCTGTTTTTATTTCGTAGATTATATCAACTTGAGCAGATGGCTCGTATAAAGCTTATGTTGTTAACACGTTGATCGCCATAGTGAAAATGGCCAAACCTAATCAGACACGATATAATTTACTATTTTTTATATAAATCGTAAAGAAAAAAAATATGTGAGTACTCAATCGTGTTTTCTTGTTCCTACATTATTGTTAAATATGAAGTTTGCTCAGAATTTTGTGACCATCAATAGTTATTTAATTAGATTAAATTTGAGGTGCCGGTCACCGGTGACCTCCAAGGCAAACAACGTGTTAATATCCAGTATTTTGATAACTAAAGATAACTGCAGTTGTTAATTTATTTGCGTTTAATCAAGTCATATTTAAAAACAACATTACTTATGGAATGCCCTGATACAATGGTTATAATAATAATAATAGAGATAATGACAATAATGACAGTTACAATAATAATAGTAGTAGCGGTGGCGGTGGTGGTGGTGGTAGTAGTAGTGGAAGCAATAACATTAATAACGATTAAAAAATAATAATAATAACCGGTGACCACGGCAATCAACGTGTTAATTAAATGTAATCCTTCATCGCCAGCTACACTCATACAGCCTTACACAGTTGTAGAACCACCACCATGTTTTCTCTTAGGCCTTAAGTTTTAGGGTCTTCACTTATTTTCTCCACAGTGTAAGATGTCCATTGGACTTGAATGTATTAAATTCAATATCATCCATAAAAGTTACTTTGTTTCAATATTTGCATAATTTTTTGCAAATTCCAAATTTTGCTTTTCTATCCTTTTCACTCGTATGATGTGTTTTGCGGGCTACCCGACTGTGATCTTTTCGGTAGATACATTAACGTCAAAGTTATTTTTAACCTCTTCAACCGTTTATACTGCTCTTAATTTTCAATGTTCCTTTATTAATTGAATAGTGGCACGACCATTACGTTCACCAATTTTTCCTGAATATCCATCTCTTAATTATATTTTAATTTCGTTCGTGACCCGTAAATGTCAATCATTCTCTGTATCGGGAATCGCGAACTGTTTATAGTATGTGAAATATCAGACAGACCTTTGCATTGTTTATACACATTAATAATTACTTTTCGTTGTCTCACAGTAGTTTTCGCTTCTTTCCGACTGATTTTGTGTTAGTAGTACCAAACAACTTTAAATTTCAAATCTGCTGATCCTGGTAACGTTTCCACATAAATCGATATCATTAATAACTATATAGGAACGATTACATCACGTTTACATTACAAAAGATTTTATGAACTAGCAAGATATAAGAATTGTACGAATATGTATTACGCGTCTACTTTGGCCTTTTTTTGAATTTTTGCAACAGTTGCATTTTGACAACTGATATGTAGAAAATAGACAAATGAAGATCGAAAACTAATTGAAAGGGAAAACAACAGTTTCATTTCTGTTGGAGACGTATTGTGTGTTGGGATATCTCATGGATCTGATTCGTTACCTGAATAGTTACAAGAACCTTGATACTTGCACGAATTCTTCGGCTCATTTCTCTGCAACTTTCAAGGTACTACTGTACTTCTATAAAGAGTACAAGTATCTTTTTTTATTATTATGACACTGACTACAGAAGCTACAGAAAATATGCACAGAATTTTTTTTCCCATTAATTTAATTTTAGGATTATGACAACAATTACTGTCTAAATAATATAAGGAAGTACACGTTAATGTTAAGCGTGAATGACGAGCGGAGCTATCAATGCTCCTGGAAAACCTGTAATCATACTATTGTAAAACTGTTAAATGTATACCGTTATGGTTCAATCAACAATTATTATTATTATTATAATTCTTGTATGAAATGTTATTACACTCATTGTAGTACCTGTTTGTACCCGTTCATAGTTTTTGAGTTACAGAAGATTAAAGTAGAAAACAAGACTGATATCTATTATTCAGTATGTTCCCTCAGTGGTGGTTCAACCAAGAAGAAAGTGATTCTACGTGAAAAAGTACTTTGTTTTCGAGAAAAATGATTTTGAACTCAGTAGGTACACGTGCACTCGATTATGTCCAGACTTAACGGTTATCATCGCAAATAATCTTTGTATCTTAGTATATTTTGACAATATTACCAGTACAGAAAAATACAGAAAAGATCAGTTTAACACGTTGGCTGTCACAGTGGAAATAGCCATTACTAGTCAGACACCACATAAATTGCTGTGTTGATTGTAGATCACAGAGGAAGAAAATGTTTAAGTATTTAATCGTATATTTGCCATTCTATGTTAATTTTGCAATGTAAAATTCCCTGGGAATATCGTCAAAATCATTAATTATTTAATTAACACGTTGACTACCTAATACGAGTCAACTCGTAGTCTGCAGTCAACGTGCTAAGGTTTGAAAGAATAAAAACGCAGAAGGGGTTAAGAAGCGTCCGTAGAAATTCAATAGGAAGAGCATAGTTGTGTATACAATCAAAGTGTCCACATTTCCAACAATTTTTACCTTAATAAATTAAGTTCTTGAAAAATAAACACCTTGCTCTTTTCTGTAACCTCGACATTCGATACCCTGAATTACTAACGTTTACAAAGGTGAACACAAATTTCCTACTATGAGATTTGGACCTAAACAAGTGCACGTGTACTCATACATAATGAATTTTCCAAGTTATTTTCATTGCCAACAAATTAACATACGAAAAAATGTTGTTCTACATGTTCGATGCATTTTTTTCATGTAGAACATATCTCTTCCTTGGTTTTACCACCAGTTATGGAACACCCTGTGTATTTATTTCTGCGGCGATATGAGATCTATCGTATATTCTACAAAATATAATAATTAGACTGCGAATTTTTATGCAAATATACATTCTTAATGTTCACTATTTTTTATGTTATCGTTGTTACAGAAATTAAACTTTTATAAAACTATATTTGTTGTGTGAATGTGTAAAAACTGTACTTTTTGTATTTTTTCACATTTTCAAATGTGCTGTTTCCAGATATTTGGATACGCCAAATTGCATAAAAATCTGCAGTTCGTGAAATGCATAGCGTTCGTGAAATGAATTGAAGGGGGACAACAGGGTAACGGCCCGAAAAGTAAAGGTACTTTTGGGAATGTATTAAAAGAAAACTACTTAATCAATCTTTTTGAAACTTTCAGGACTTTTTATTGGATATTCAGATTCTGAGAAAGAAATCTTTAAATTGATTTAAGGCAAATTTATAAGCTGTACAAGACCAGTAACTTGGTGCTGCAAAAAAATCTCCGCTGACTGGTTGACAGCTTTCCATCCAAACGGATCATCTAAAATAAAAAAAAACTGAAAAGCTTTAGAAACTATATGCGGATAGCTATATCACGACGTAGGCGATTTTGAAAATTTTGAAAAGTAACAATATGGCGGACTTCTGAAGAAAAGTGTTGAAATTTTGTTAAAAAATTGACCCCTCCCTTTGAAAAAAAAAATAGAAGGAAACGACTACACGAAAAAATCTTACATCATGGCATAGCCATCCGCGTATAGATTCTAAAACTTTTCGGTTTTTTTATTTCAGATGAACCGTTTGGTCGGAAAGCTGTCAACCAGTCAGCGGAGATTTTTTTGCAGCACCAAGTTACTGGTCTTGTACAGCTTATACTCTTGTAAGGCTTATAATCTGCCTTAAATCAATTTAAAAAATTTGTTTTTAAAATCTGAATATCCAATAAAAAGTCCTGAAAGCTTCAAAAAGATTCATTAAGTAGTTTTCTTTGAATACATTCCCAAAAGTACCTTTACTTTTCGGGCCGTTACCCTGTTGTCCTCCCTTAAAGTCAATTCAATCGACGTTTGGCATTTTCCAAAGAGGGTATTTATCTTAATTTATACCTAAGAAACTATGCATCGTACTATCCACGTGATATTGTGTATTTATTTCAATGCGTAGATTCAGCCAGCGCAGTCAGGAAGTGCTCCTTATACCAAATGACACGACAACGAATTCGGTTCTCGTCACGGCACGTCAAACACCGAATTTTTAATCCTGGCCAATAACTCGCCGGTATTTTTACATATCCATAAGCCAGCGCGTCGAACAGCGCATCGATAACCCATAATCATTGATGTCCTGGCAGGTTTGGATGGCGGCATGAATAAAACAAACATAAGTTTTCGCAGACGAATTCAATATCCTCGTCGGTGATGGAACGAGCGAGCAATCAGTTGCAGCCGCGTGCATAGACATTTCGATGCATAGCTACGATCGTCCTGTTGGCCGAACTTCCGTTCTCTGGGTGTCTCTATCCTTCGTACACACGGAATTGGAAGAACGAGGTCTGCGTTCGGGGGCAATGCCGCTTTGAAAATCGATAAGCTCCGCGTAGTCGACCAGTCAGAAGCTTTTTGGTGTATCTGCACGAGATTTCGTACCCACTCATCACAATTCGATATTCCAAGCTGTTTTCTCTTATGCGCTTTCTTATTACGGCTCTATCCCTTCTGACGTACGCACTCCGCGGCCCTTCACTCTTCATGGTTATCGACAAATGCTCCTCAGGAACTCTCATTGCGTTCGATTACGGAATTAGTAGAAACACAGGCGGATTAATGATAACTAAGAGCAGTAGCACTTCGATTATCCAAACTACAACTTGGAACAGTATGTCTCACATTGCAACCAAATTCTGCATAACAAATGTAACTTTATTTTAGAATTTAAAGTACGGAATAGTGAAAAATTAAGTGCACAGTGTTGTTAATAATATTTCCAGTCTGCAATTGACATGGAATGACTGATTTCCGGATGACCAGTGTTCGGGTAATCGAGGTTCTACTGTATAAAGTATTTAACCCTTTGGGAACGATCGACTCATGTATGCGTTCTGAAGAATCGTCCACCTTGTGCTATGCTGCCCTCCTTAGTTAAAATGTCCTATCTATCATTTTTTCATTTTTCAAGACATTTTGAAATATTTGGAGTTCTATGTGTTCTTTACCGTTTACCACGTTCACTGCCAAGCTACATAGGCTGAAAACAACACACCTTTCTCGACTTTGATACAGCATGAGAGTAATCTCACATTATGCTCTTTTTAATAATTGCTGTTAGTAATTATTTGTAGTTGTTTGCTGGTTCTGTTCGACCTTCTTAAATATTTTTACGAATACTGCTCGTAGTCAGATAAATAACAACTGAATTTACGTGTCACGCAAATATGGGTGACATGACAATCAAAGTGTTAAGACAAGGTAGAATGTCCTACGTGCTTTGTAGGGGTTTAGAAACAGTTTCATTTATTTGTTATAACTACTTTTCGTATGGTTTTTAATAATAAAATCTCCTTTTTTTCGGATGTTTCGAAATGTTAATTAGGACAATTGAGTAAGGAGGGCAATATGGGTCACCGTACTCGTGCGTTTATCGCATGCTATAAACCTACGTATTTGGTGGTATTGTCACCGGAACGTGTCTTATTGAAACATATATGTTTCGTTACGTATTTAACAGTTTCAGAACAGTGAAACGATTGAACAATTGGTATCACACGTATTACTGTAATAAAATATTCAGTTTAACGCGTGTTCTGCCGCGGTGGGAAAATGGAAAGTGGGAAAATCGGCCGCAGTTAATAGTGCATTAATTCGCGAAGCGCCAGAAGATAAAGTATTAAACGTCTCACTCATCCTTTCGTTTCTTCATACTTTCGTTAAAATTGTTACTTTTTCTTTCAAGTTCTATTAATCCAAGTTTTTCATTTAAAATATAGGTTCAGACTTAGCCTATAAGACGATTAGTTTTCAAAGCAACACCGTGCTGAACTGTTTTACCATTATACTTGTTATCTCTGTTCAAAAGCAATGTTCTTTAAGTTATTTAATTTAGAGTATAGTAAACGCGATATATGTATATTACAAGCGATCACGTGTGGTGTTCGTTTTGTTATGCAGGATGTTGAATTTTTTTCGAAGAGCTTGATCTGGTCACATACCGACCGAAAATTCTGCGTGAAGGAAATGATAGATAGTCGAAAGATTATCGAAGGCAGTTGTTTTAACACAAGAACGACATAATGAGGGTGGTTGCTTGTTACTGGCACTGCAAACCAACATAAGACCAGGGAATAGTAACTAGAAAGTGACGATGGAGTGGTGCTAATCTGTGAAGAAACAGCATGACTGGCATAATTTATAAAATATTTTTGATAAACACAGAAAAAGTCTGGTAATCCATCAATCTATCGGTGTTGCTTTAGGATTTTTATGGTCTGCATAAAACACGGAGCACTCATTTTGAGAAACGTCGTTACCTACAGAAGATCTGATGTATCCTTTTCACAACACGATGAAGAGGACTTCTACCTAATGTACACATGTGAAATTCCTCGTTATAAATGTACTTTAACATGTTCGCTACAACGTGTCACATATATGCGACGCATCTATTATCAGGAGAGCCCGTTGCGTACATGTGACAGTTATGAATTTACCAAATTTTTCAGGAGAACCTATTACACGTGCATAAATTTATTGATTAATGTGATGTATATTTGACATATTATTCGAAATATTTAATTCGTCCCTTTAATCAATATCACGTGTGCATAATCAAAAGATATATAGTATTTGATAAAGCTACGAAAAATGTAGCGTGGTCTGTGGTAGACGGTTTTTTAACTGAAAGGTGGTAGCGAACGTGTTAATTAAAATTTCTAAGGCCACTGTTCCTTGACAGACTGTGTATTCGACAATATTATTATTACTAGACTGCGGATGTTTATGCGAATAAGCATTTTAAGACTTAAATATTATTTATTTTAGTGTAATTTCTGAAATTAAACTGTAATAGAATTGCAATTTTCTCTTCAAATGTTACAAAATTTATTTCTTATTTTACTTACTGTCTAGAATGTGCATCTTCCACGTATTTAAATATGTTAAATCGCATAAAGGTCCGCAATCTAATTATTACATAAACTGACACACTATAAGAACGTTTGACATGTTAAGAGAGGACGTTCGGAACGCACTGATAGATCATGATCAATTTGATTTCAATTATGTCAGATTCCCGGACTGTCAGCAGATTCAGCCCCGTCTTTTATGTACGTAATTTTGGATTAAATATTTCCCGAAAATTACTTGTTCAAAAGAATTCTGATTTTTTTAAGCTGTCTTGCTTGTTGCACCTGGCATCATCTTTACAATTCCAGACCCTTGAGGTTAGCTGTTCTTGGCATTAGCACCGCACATTAGAAAAGGGCAACTTATTAAGAATTCAGGCTACTAAGAGGAAATGTTAGTAGTAGAAGTGATATTTTCGGAAAATATCTGGCCAAATAAGTTAGGTATTCTGTAATTGGGTCCTACCCATCTGCTCGTATAATTTGAACCGTTCGAAAAGGACCGCTAGCAAGCAACGTTGAATTGAACATAACTAATTTAAGAAGGATTGAATAACCGGTTTGATAACATCGTGGTCCATTGAATATTCCACGAAAGGGTTTGAAAAATCTCGAGTAGGTCGATTCATTAGATCGTGGCCGGCACTGCTGTATCAGTCCAAGGAACCTACCATCCTTGCTTCGTCCTACCAAGTGCGCAGACGTCCTCGAAGGATGACCGAGTGGAAGAGGCGCGAAACGCTCGTTCCCCTGTGTCCGGAAGCATCGATGTGCCTCGACGACGAGGGCACAGAGGGTAGAGGGTGAAACGGACGAACGAGAGAGGAAGACCGACTGATGAAACGGGAAAGGATACCAACCACGCTTGCGCAACATGAACCTTTGGAAAAGCTGACAGAGATCTAGATGGAGTACGAATCGGAGGGAGAAGGAACGTATACACTGATCTCGTAGGGCAGTCGTTCCTCCTTCGTCGTTCCTTCGTGCGCTTTTAACGGAATTATTCCGTGGATAAAAAGCTCTGCTACACGGAGCTTGCTCCGGCAGCTACCTGGAGTGTCCCGAAATTTATTCTGGTTGCGTGCAGTGCCCGTAGCCAGTGCAAGTGTGCCGGGGAGGAGGAAGAGGAAGAAGGCGACGTCGTCCTTTTCGTCGTCCACGGTCAGTATCGGTTGAAAGACATCTCTTCAGTTGGGTGTCGATGCCCCAGGTCTAGACCTGCCTCGTAGGCCTGCTCAGCAATCGGACCCTCGACAGGATCGAATTTCGTGGCTCGTTCGCGTCTACGTGATTGCCATTTATTGATTTCCGCAGGAGCTAGCCGTTTACTCGTCACGCGAAATTTTGGCCGCACCATCGCGCGTTTTGCCGATCGATTCGCACGCTTGTCCTCCCACCTCGGTCTCTCGAGCTACCCTACGTTCGCCTCTTATCATCGTCCACGGTTTTTCTCGCTGGAGGTTCTCTGTCTCGAGCCAGAAAGGATTCTGAGGTCAGTGGCAGTCTTCAGGGTCGCAACCGACTTTTTCTCTAACATACCGAATGAAACTTTCGTAAAACGTGTACGGTGACAGGACACTGTGTACTGGAGTGTGTGCATAGGATGTGTACTAGAAGTGTTGAACTAACCCTGAGCAGATTGTACGTTGTTTAATATTCATTTTTAGTCGAGGTACATTCCCTGGAAGGATCACGAATTTCGAAGCGGTTCTTGAACTACTGAACTATGTAGATGTTTTCAACAACCAATCAGAGAGAACTGTAACTTAACTCGTCGTACATTGTTAAGATTAACGGTTCATTCTTCTGTAAAATCAACAGACAGTTTAACGTAGTTGGAAATTCAGTTAACATCTCAGGTGTTCGATATATGGTCGTAGAGAGATAACGAATTTGTTATCCTGATTATTCCATCCCTCACGAACGGGGTTCGTGAACTATCTAGGAGCCTTCAGTAACGAATCAAAGAGCACTGGGAGTCGAGTCGTATTTTGGTAGGGGTCTATTAATTTCTTTCGTAAAATTAACGATTTTTAATCGTCTTAAAATTCAATTGGCATCTCCATTGTTCGATGTATTCTTCTACCGGAAAAATAACGACCTTAGAACCGATTGAAACGTGAACTATTAAACTACCTAGACGGCTACCATTGCGAAAACTATGTGTTGTGTCACTATGCTTTGATAAGGGTCAGGATCAATTACCTTCTTTCGTTAAATCAGCAGGCAATTGACGTCATCCAATTTTAAAATTCTGCTGAAGTCTCCAGTATTTTATGCATATTCTTCTTGTGGAAGGATAACGAATTTGGAAGAAGTTCATTGAAACATCAACTATCTTGAAACGTTTGGACGCCTTCCATGAGTAACAGTGTTTTGTTGGGGGTAAGGATCAATTATTTTAATTCATAAAATCAACAGATAATTGAAGTATTGTAAACTATTTTAAAATTCATTTAGCATCTCTTGCATTTTATGCGTATTTTCCTTCTCGAAGAGGCACGAATTTGGGAGGGATTTCTTGAAACCTGATATATTCAACCATTTAAACGCCTTCAACAAGGAATCAGCAACAACTATAAATCAAGACACTCGTAGTTTTAAATCCGTAATTGTGAGTGAACTATTTGAAACTTCAATTGGCATTTCCAGTGTTTGAACTCTTTTTGCGAATCAAACCATTTCGAGCGTGGATGCTAGAAATCTTCAAACGCGAGTTGAAACCTGAAGAGTAGCAAAATCATCGAGTCGAGAATCACACTGAAGCAGTATGAGCAGACACAAGAGCTGCCCTCGTAGAACCAACAATTCATAATAAATTCGACGAAATCAATTATATCCAACACGCTTAAAAAAAACGTGAATTCCTATAGTATCTAGTGAATTGGAAACCGTGAACCTCGAGTGATCGTTCCATCAGCTTTGCAATATTTCGTGAAACCTTGAGAAGGATCATTAAATAACGAAACAACATTCCTCGTCGTGTGATAGAGTTCGATTAATTTTGTTCATAGTTGACAGTGTGTAATATGTACGTGTACGTCGACTTGTCGGAAATTCAATGAAGAAACGTCTGGTAGCAGGTAGTGTCGAAAGAAAAACGAGGGGTAGGTAGCCAAGTCATCGCTACTCGAAGGGCTCTTATCACGATTTTGCCAGTGTAGGTTAGAGACACTCGGTGTTCTCCCGATCCCAAAGATCAGATCGATCGATAGACTTTCGAAGGGAGTCTACTCGAGTTTTCCTGACCTAAGAACACATCGATGGAGTACCTTGCAACGGGGTGGAGTGGACTCCAGAATGGGTCAGAGTGGGGATCGAGTAGGAACTCCGCCCCCTGACAACGATGACTGCAGATTTGCTTTTTCTTTCTTGTCTGGGCTACTCTCCTCTTATCACAGACAACGTATAGTCGGTGCCAAAGATATAATACAATCGTAAACCACGCGTGGCGTCAAATGTTCGACACTAGGGATGGCTCTGAGACCTGTTTCGACACCATGCGCATGGTACTCGTATGTTTATGACAGCCAACATATCAATTAATTACAGTTATATTTATTCAGTTAGTTTAAATATACTTAAAGATTAATTTATGAAAAATATATACTCTAATTATAGTGTGTATACGTATTCGTATGAGGAAATTGAAAAGTTTGCCTTGGACGTTCTGAAAAGTTTTCTTGTATTTTTCTCACATGAAAATTAGTTCAACACTATACATTTTTGTATGAGTTAACGTGTTTGGATTTCTTCTATTTTGATATAGTAAGAGGTTTGAACAAGTTTAATAGAAGTGATGTTGTAAATAACTGCAAATTTTATAAACTATGATAAGAATACTCTGTCAATATTGTTATAATTTAGATTGATAACTAGTGATGGTACTAAGACTTTCGATTCCATACGTATGATATTTTCACATCTTAAACTGAGATTTTTGTATCAGTTCTGAGGTATATTTTCGAACAATTGGAGACTTATTCAGACAAATGACTTTTGGACACTCAATATTTTCTCTCAAATTTCAACTTTAGGAGCTTATTTATAGTTTTTGCCTGCATGGAATGTAACAATATGGTTATCAATAAAAAGCCTGAGATCTCTGTTTTCAAATTTTAGTAAAGCAACACAATTTTTAATATTTTGTGCGATCTCTGTGGGTATTGATAGTATTCTCAATCCTTGAGAGCATACTTGAAATGGAGCGATCTATGCACTTCTTTATTTCCGGTGCATCATTCCACACTTCC